>CM035226.1:10125097-11446050 GCA_020226215.1 Sindora glabra | reverse complement strand
TTTATTATTATATAATTTTTCTGTAATTGATTATGAAATATTTATCAGAATTATGAACATTTTTTCTTAGAATAACAGGTTTTAAACTGCCATTACCATACTTCAGTTTATAGGAAAATTTAAAATTATTTATTCATAAGTGAAATATTTTTTTATTTAAATAGATTATATTTCAAAGAAAACATGTATTGAATTCAAATTCTCATTGAAATACAGATTTAGTTGAACCAAATCATAAAAAGTTATAGGTAAAGTTAACAATTCCATTGTTAAAATTGTAGGGCATTATAAAATTGTAATTTCATCATTAAATAATAATTTATACATATATTATTATAGCTTCGGACATGTATTTTTATTCTTAAATTATGTCACTAAAAAATAAAATAATACATATGAATTATTATTTATAAATAAAATTATAATTATAATTTTACATAATTTAATCAACTTACCTGCACCCCACAACTTCGCGGGGGAATCTATTAATTTTGTCGAAGTTATAGTCCCCAGGTTCGCCGGCATATTATTTGTATTTTGTCCCATCCTTTTTTTTTGTTTCCCTTTAGTTGAATTTGTATTCTTCCTCTGTTTTCCCATATTTTTTAATAATTTGTATATTAATATTATGTAATTATTTAAAAACTTTAAAATTTTTAATAAAAATTATTTGACTCTCTCAACTAATTTTTTATTATCCAACCTCCAAAATTTCAAGACAAAATCCACCCTTACCCTCGTCAAAACTAGTTGTCAATTTGCTGAAACAGTTGGCTGTCGTTCTCTTAAATTTCATGTTGTTGTAGTTCATTACACCCCCACCTATTTGATTGTAGCCGCTCTGTTTCTAAAGAAATTAGCTTAATTTTGGTGGTTTAATTTTTTTCCTCTTGGCAACTGCCATTGGTTTGTGTGATCGTTAATTAGTGCTCAACTTGTGGTCTGGTAAGAGAATGGCAATTTGAGGTTGTCAGTGGGGAGGGAACGCTCCTTGAGAAAATATTTGTGTATTCATTGTGAACGGAAAGGGAAAGGGCACAGAACCTGAAGTAGCCAAGGCCAATGGCCGTTGATTGTTATTTTCTTGAAAGTTAGAGGGAAACGGACCATAATAAAAATGGAAGGAGAAAAAAAGGGAACGAGAACCAGTGGTTGAGAGTGTTTTATATATTTTAGTGTTGTAATGATATTTAATATTTATAAATAATTAAATTCTTATTTATTTTTCATCACATAAGCTGTAATAAATAAAAAGTATCTATTAAAATTCAAGATTATATGTGAAAAATAAAAAGATCTTACAAAAATCATTTGACTGCCAAATCAAATTAAATTTAAAGAGAAATGATGGAATTAGTTGTTCTTTCCATAAAGTTTCGCATTGTGTAAAACAAAGGTTTTAAATTAAGGAGACTAACATAAAAATGTTAAATTTCATGTTACTTAGATCGTATGCATAACCTTCTCCAACATTAGTATATCCAAAGAGTTCATTTGTATCATTAACAATAAATTATCAGAGAATGAAATATGAAATTCTCTCAAAATTTTACTAACAAAAATTAAGTCATTTGAAGTCTTCATTTTTCATCAAAAACGTGATTTCAACATTAATATTTAAATTTATAAAGATTCAATTTTTAATTAAAGATTAATTTTTTTAAATTTTTTATAAATTTCTTTATTAAAAAATTTTTGTATATAAATTTCTGAATGCCGGGTGAAACAACCCATAGGAAAATAATTCATATCTGTGTATTCATTATAGACAGAAAAGGAAAGGGCACAAAAATCTGAGGTGGCCATCCGGCGTCCGCACTTATTTTCTTGATAGTTTGGAGGGATACGGATCGTAAGAGAAATGAGAAGAGAGGAAAGGATCTATAATTAGTGGTTGAGACAGTACTTTATATATTTTAGCAGTGTAATAATATTTAATATTATTTAAAAAATTTTATTTTTATCATATTTAAAGTTTGAATTAAAGAATTTGAGCATAAGTTAAGAGATTGTCATTCTTATCATAATACAAAAGAGAAAATATTTTCCATCCCCTTATTTAATTATTCAAAAAATTGTTCAAATTTTCGTTAATGGATGAATACGCAGTAATGAGTAGTTAAGGGTATTGAAAATTTTTTAAAGCTTCGTTTATTTTTTTAAGGTCATTTTTCCATTAAAAAATATATCTATTTATATATAAACAAAAAGGTGATATGTGATCTTTATAAATTGATTAAAAAATTATGATATTTAAAGTTATGATAATAGATACAAATGATTTTTCTTTAAAATATAGAATATTAACTTTTACTACACCTTCATATTTAAAATTAAATAAATATAATATTTTCTTTAATTTTGATATTTTATAATTATATTCATCCTAAATATATTTTTTTACTTTTGTCAAAACTAACAGGCTCTAAATATCCATTCTCTTCCCTTGTAAGAATAGTGTGATATAATAATTTTTTACTTTCCTCTATTTTCTCCCGATCCAAACATATATATATATTTTCTTTTCTCCATATTTGCAAGTAAATGAAAATGCATTTTAATCCTGAGAAGTGAGTATGCAATGTAATTTACAGGCCGTGCCAACGATCCAATCGACAATGAACCAAAGATATCGTACTGAATGAGGGAACAAAATGCATTGTTTATCCGAAAACGGTAATGTGAGCCTAATCTATCGGTATAACTAGTTTTAATGCCCATGCGATGAGATTTGTTAATAATTCCAATTATTTATTAAAATTTATATTGTTTGGGTAAAATAAATTTATATTTATTAAATTTACATATTTATAAATGAATAAAGGATAAAAAATATGAAATCATAATTAATATTTAAGGATTTATTAATTAATATTTAATTTTTAGGTGTAAATAAAATAGGATGGATCTTATCTTTATAAAAAGACCTATTGTAAATATTTTTATCATTAGATGTAGATGTGGATAATTCATGTATCTTTTTTTCCTAACTACAGTTGCATAATTCATGAATTTTTTTCCTACCTATACATTATTACTTTGTAAGAAAATTTTAAATTTTTGTCAAATTTTTAGTTATATAATATCTTCGTTCTCACTGATAATATATAACTTTTAATTTACAATAAATTAAATTAATTTAGACATGCACAACATTATTTAATCAATTAAAGTAATATCATTTTGCAGATGATTTTATATCAATGTATTTCAATGTATGTGAAATAGTATATGAGGTATAAAATTTTGACAAAATCTTAAATGATATATATTTAATTTCATATATAGTACATAAAAACTAATATCAAAGAAATATTGATAAAATTTAAATAAATAAATTTAATTTTAATCTTCAAATATTAATATTAAAAATAAAATATATAATTAATTTAATTAACAATTTTATAATATAATTTTTATTTATTTAAAATATTTTTAATGTAAAATAAAATTATACTATAATACAATTATATACTTAACAGTATTTGAGTTATAAAGAATATGAGTAAAAAGATAAAAAATAGTACATGCAATATGAAGACATGATAAAATCTCAAATAATATATATTTAATAAGGTAGTTACCCATACATTGTACAAATAAATATTTATTTAAATAATATAATATTTTAATTTTATATTAATTATTTATAAAAATATTAGATAAAATTTTTATTAATAAATAGTTAACAGCTCTAAAAGAAGTTATTTATCCACTAATTTTATTCAATATTTAAGTTAATAATTAATTTTGAATTTAAGTATCATATTTATTAGATATATTTTTTAAGATAATTATTATCATTAATATTAATATTTAATAATATGATTTATAATAAGAATATATTCTTTGTATTGAAGATATATTTTTTATTTATCACATTACAATATAAAATAAATTCTTGAAAGTAATAATTTTATACTACAAACAACTCATTGAAATTCATAAATTATGACATATATATTGATTAAAATTTAATATTTTAATATTAAATATTTTACTTTTTAAATTCATATAAAAAAGGAATAATTTTTAACTAAAAAACATCAACTACAAACTTATATTTAATATCTTCTAAAAGTTATATTATAATAATTTTTTTCTAGAATATAATTACAAGTATAAAATAGGAATAAATAAAAAAATATTCCGTGGGTAACCAATTTTTAGAAGAAAAAATGATTTACCTTTAGTCAAAATTTAAAAAAAAAGTTAAAAAAATAAAGAAGAAGAAAAAAGTAAAATAAATAATCTAATTATTTAAAAATATAATACAAAAAATAAATAATTAATTAAATTATATAAAAAAAACTTATAATTACTATAGTAAGATTCCACTAAATGAATATGAAGTATTGAAATATCCAGTGATAGATATTGGTTGATACCAAATTCAAGCGTTTTTTTAATAGGTGCAAATAAAATTATTTATTTATTTATGGAAGCAAAGAGTGATTTTATCGATGAAGAGAAAGCACATTATAAAAAGTTTGCAAATTTTATATTGGATGTAAGATGAGATGAAAATAAAGATAAAAATTTTCTAATCAAATTAAATGAAGATAAGAATTAGAAATTTTTTAAATAAAATTAGATAAAAATAAAGATAAAATAACTTTCAAATTTTAAAATAAAAATATTATATTTATTGATGTTAATATTTTCATATAAATTTAAAGTAATAGAAAATGATATATTTATATATATTATTAATTGTAAATTTATAAATTTTATAACTGAAGGTCTATATATTTATATAATAATTCTTTTCATTTTATAATTTCCTCTAAAATTGTACTTTTATTATTAAATAATGTAAAATAATCATTTACCTATTAAAATAAATTATATAAAAATATATACTTTTATAATTTTAGATATCGAGAATTCATTAAACTAATTCAAATTGCTTAAGTTATAAATTTTTTTAAAAATAAAAATTTAATAAAATAGAAAATTCATAAAAGAAGCAAAAGATTGAGCAACTACAAAAGAAATTTTAAGATGAAAATTTTAGATTAAACAATTGTAAAAGGTCGAAAGTAATAAGAAACAATACTTAATAGATATTAAAAACAAAAATTCTCATCGCATGGTTTTGAAGTGACTAAAAATAGAGAAAAAATAAAATTTAAATATAATTTAGAGATTGAGAATAAAATAATTTTTATGAAAATAAAATAATTACTTATTTGGATAATTGTGAACTTATAAATATTAGAGATGAAGATAAAAACTTTCCTATTAGATAAAATAATAGTTTTGAAGTGCCTAAATACAGAGAGAGAAAAAAATTAAAATATAAATATAATCCTGTAAGATTTTTATGAGAATGAAATAAATAATTAATTACAAATTCAAGTAATAGATGGAGATTCAAATTTAATTTTTTGTTAAGAATTGATTTAATAATAGAAAGATAAATAAAAGGAGTAATAAGTGACTTTATATTTATTATTTATTACTTGTGATTATTAAATATAAAAAAAATTATATTTTTTAAGTGAAGAAAAATTATGAATTAATTTTTTATAAATTATAAAAATAATATTTATTATAATAAAAAATAAAAATATTATAATTAATATATAATACAAAGGTTCAGGAGACTTCCAATTAACGGCAAATAATTCACGGAAATCACTCTCAGGTTTGAGGTCTGACTTTTATGACTGTGGAATTAAGGATGCACTAAACAAAAGAGGACCTTAGACGTGTTTGTAATTGGTCTCGTTGTTTGAACATGTTAGCGTGGGTCACTAAAATTATATACTTTGAAATTTGGCACAATATATCTTTGAAATTATATACTTTAAAATTATGTCTTTTCAGTATAATAAATGAATTACGTTCACATTCTTTGAAATTTGGTTCAATACATCTCTGACTTTAAAATTATATACTTCTAGTTTTAAGAATTTTCATTGTCATTGCAACAAAATTAATTTTTTTAATTACAATATCTTTTTATATGTTATTACTCATCGCTGAAAAATTATTTACTTATGTTTTTATCTAAAATTATGCAACATAATTATATATAAAAAAGAGAGATTACTTTTATTCTTAAAAGAAAAAGACATATTTATATAGTAGTCCAATTATGAAACTCAACGTTAAAAAAACAATTGTAGTTCAAAAGTTAAAGGTGTTGTACTTCATAACGATGAGAGTATGTAATTTTGAAAAATGAAGATATCTTTGAGAGGAAATCAATCTAAGTTGCTCTTAAAAAATTAATATTTTTTGTACACTTATTATCATACAAATTTCTAATTTTTTTTGGAAAAAGATCGAAAATAAACCTTTTTACAAAAATTACAGGATTCCATCAAAGCTTAGTTTATAAATAAATGTAAAATCCTCAAACATAATATTTTTGTAATTTCCATTATTTTGTTATAGTCAACCGAGAAATAAAAAGATTCAATAGTCTTCTTGGGAAAAACTTGGAGTAATACTGTTCCTCGAACAAATGAGTCCCCACAATTCTGGAATTATGGTCTCATACTATTTAATTAAATGAATTATAAATTTTATATTTTTATTATTTATATATTTTAAAATCTTAATTTCAAGTTTTTTCATGCATTTTATTTTTTAAAAAAATTAAAATTTGTGTAATTTGAACAAACTCAAGTCAAGTGTGGATAGGGTAAAGCCCCAGCTGACACGGAAATAAGTACTCTAGCTAATCAAGTTGATTGATTTTGAAATACAAGAAACACAAAAATATGTTATGAACCAAAAATGAATTTATACATTTTATGTTAAATTTTAGAATTATAAATGAATACAAAGGTTATGTATGAATTTTGCAGTAATTATTTCTTCATAATGTCATTGTGTTTATAATTATACAATCAAAATATAGAATTCAACCAAATCTAACATTTCTTCTTACAATGTAATTGAAATTGTATCTTTTTTTTGGTGAAAAAATTATATCTTTTAAAAATTTTGTATTGAGTTCACTGAGATAAAATTTGTGTTTCCAATAAAGTTAAATATTTTCATAAAGGAACGGTGAGGAAGAAAATAAAAAAGGGAAGGCAAGATAAATGAATACATTGAATGAGAATCATACTTTTTTGTTATGTTCCAACTAAATGATGTCTTTTTACTATGATAGGCTCATTTTAAAAGAGAGGCATACCCATGGAACAATTTTCTATGTTTCAACTTGGGGAATTGTGTTTGTTGTTAATTCTGAACTCTAGGGATAAATTGTGCTTATATCTCATCAAGTTATATTCATATCACGTAAAAACTATATATTTAATATGACTATAATTAAAAAAAAGAGAGAGAGAATTCTAATTCAATATCAATCATTCTATTTAAGAATTATTAATTATATAGTTTTGCTAGAGTCCTAACTGAATAATGCAAGCTTATTTAAAATAAGGACTATAGAAAATTCAAGGGCTCTTTTAATGGTCAAATAATTCTCTGAAATCGTTAGAAGGTTTTAAGCAGTCTTCTCCATGCAATTGGGTCCTACAGCTTCTACAACTGCGTCTCTTTATTTAAAATTTCTGATAATTGTCTCTGATCTTATACGCAATTATATTTTAAAATTTGGGATCATGTCACAAGTTCTTAGATGGAAATTTTTTCACAGTATCTATCAATAAAATAATTAAAATTTTAACTGAATAATAGTTTCTAAACTTGACACATAATCTAAAATCTTAAAATTACATGAACACCACATCAAGGACCTATACAATTTTCAGACTTTTAAGTAAGTTGGTATGGGTCAATTTACAGGTTTAGTGGTGCATAGAATTCAAAAGCTGATAAGAGGTGGGAGGCTGCATTTAATTAGCAGACGTACACCGCAACCAATTTGGACATTGGCTCCCCAGGTTCCTATCATGGGAAATCGACACCAAAATTGAATAATATGCATATGCACAAATACTATTTTTCGGATAAATTACTTTTACTTTTCTGAGAATTTAATCTAATTACATTTAACAATGCTCATTTAAAAAAAATACTCCCTAAAATATTTTCACTATCATGAAATGCAATTACATTGAACTTTTAAATTGCAATTTATGTTTTAATTTGTTTCTCATGAAGACCATTTTCTTATATTTTTATATGCAAGTGTGGTCTTTATTTGAAGAACAATAATAATCTCACTTATTTTATGTATAATTGTATTGTAATTTTAGTGTCTTAAAAAATTTCAAACAATCCTATAAATAAAATGAAAAAAGATATTCTATTTAATTAAAAAAATGATATAATAGGAATGCTTTATCAAAAATACTAACATACAAGTAATTAGTAATTAGTAATAAAATGAAAATGAAAGAATTTTCAAATTAATGAATTAATTAAAATAATTATAAAAATAGAAAAATCAGATTATTTTCTAATGATTGACGCTACAAAGTTTATGATTTAAGAAAATTAAATCGATGCAATATCCAAAATTACTTGGCTACTTAATTTTATGATTAATAACTAAATACAATAATGAATTAGTGCATTCTAAATACATCCATTCTTGTATCAACAATCAATAAATTATAAATAAAAATTAAAAATTTAAAGCGACATTTAATATGCTAGTCATGAATGAATTTATTCGATTAGTTATCTTATTATTTTGATTGAATATTTTTCCCTAATTATAATTAAAGTAGTGCTACATCATTTGAAAATAATATCCCAGATGTGAATGAATTTTATATACTTAAAAATTATATTGTTATTTAAAAAATTAGAATTATATCAAAATTAATTTTAACTTATGTGAGAGTTTAGTAAATAAATTTTTAGTCAACTTTTAACTAATTTGAGTTCCTTCAATTATTTGATTAAGTCAATCAGTTAATTGAGTATTTAACAAATAATTATTTTAATAAGCTTATTAGCCCTCAAACAACTAGTTTGAAAAAATTAAGAATAATAACTTTTTGAAATAATTGATTTATATTTAATATATAAAAAAAATATTCTTGCACATAATAATAATTTTTTCACATTTTAATCCTTGATAAATAAGAAAATATTAAAAATTTTTAAGGAAAATTTAATAAATATAATAAATTATAATTATTTATTTTAAAAAAACTAAATAAGTATAGTAAATTATATCAAAATATTTATATAATAATAAAAAATTATACGAATATAATTAAAATTTTCTATCAAATTATATAAAAAAGAGAATATATATTTCATGTCATAAATAATGAAAATATATTAAAAAAATTATTAATCTTTTCTGAAAAAAAATTTGAATTAAAGAATAATACATATTAAGGGAAAAAGAAAAGAAACAACAACATGATGTTATATGTGGAAGATACATTTTTATACTTAAAATGATTCATCAATATTTTTAATGAAAAATATAGTTTTCAAATGTAATAATAAAAATTGTTACAAAAAAAACTTTATCAATTATTGCATCTATTAAAATATTACAAGTATTTCTTGATTAGAAAACTATAATTCTTCATTTTTAAAGGGAAAATCAAATAAATATATTATATTAGAACAATATAGTTTTTTAAAAAATTAATATAATAAATTTATATATAATCTAAAATATTATTAAAGTAAAAATACTCAAATTATAAAATATACACATTCTTTTATATGTTATTTTATATATAAATAATTAATAATAAATAATTAATCTTACAAACATATTTACATAAATAATTAATGCTACTAGCTCACCAAATCTACTAATATAATCAATTATCAGCTAACAATTAATTCAATCAAATAACTCCTAATGTAAGTAGTTAATTGCTAGAGAAGGCATGTACATAACTTCCTCTATTCTATTTTATTTGTCCTTTTAGATAAATTTTATTATTATTATTTATATCTTTAGAAAATCAAAAATGAAATTATTAATATTTTTTTAGATTTACTTTTAATATTTTAATAAATAATAAATTATTTTACATATTGATTTTTAACATTTATAAGGAATACATTTGTAAATTAAAATCCTTTTTCTTCTAAAATTATAGTTAATAATTGTTTTCTTTAATTCTTATACATTTACTTTAATGATAAATTAAAAATAAATCAGAGTAAATAATTTGAAATTTTTTATATAAATAGTTTATTTATATTAAGTATTAAATAATTATATTAAAATAATTAAAATTAAAATTTTATATTATGTATTCTACTTGTAAAATTTATGAGAAATTTAACATTGATAAATTTTGAAAGTTTTATCTAAGAAAATATAGCTAAATCATTAATTAATATGTGAAAATGACTAATTTATCTAAAAAGAAAAAAGTGTAGACTTGACCATTTATATAGTTTAATGAACTAATTTTTTTAGTAATTATTAGTTTTAAGCCTGATTTAATTTGGCAATTAAAATTTTTAGTTTTTAATTAAATTAGAATTATTAATGCAAATCAAATATGATTGACATCATAAAAATTATGAAAGTGCAATAAATAAGAAAAAGAAATTATAGAGATTACTTCAAAGAAAAAATGTACAAAAATTAAAAAAATCAAATAAATCCAGGAAAGAAATCATGATTTTTTTAAGTTTTATGATAGTAGGGATGATAGTATCAGAGTCCAGGGGAAATAGGGATGATAGTATAGAATTATGATGTTTATAGGTTGATCTTTATGTTAATATATGAATCTGAATTCATGTCTGGAAAATTGATAGTACACATATAGTAACATGTGTTTGTAAAAGGGCATAAATTCTGGTTAAGCCGTTTGATTGAAAAGCATTTGGGTAGCCTCTGTTTTCCTTACTCATATGTGAACAGTAAGTTGGGCTAGATAATCCAAAACAAATAATTCACATTAAGATCTTAACATTTAGTTCATCCAATAAACATAATAAATTTATATATATTTATCCTTATGAAACCTTGTGGTTAGATATCAGTCCCTTAGTTATACATATATATTTTCATTCTCTATTTACTTGTTTTAATTTTCTGCTTATTTAATTTTATTTTTATGGCTAATTGCTTCTTTCGCTCCTTTTCAAATCGATTTTCACCAAGCCCTTCCAAATTTTTGATCAAATCTGGATCAGAATCCAGTCCAAAACCTATCTTCTCAGAAGAAATCAAATTTGAAAATATAAATCAAAAGTTTGATAACTAGGAAATATTGAATATCCCAAATCATGAACTTTATTTAATTCAAAATTAAAATTTTTTTAGCAAGACTGATTATATTATCAAGACTGTTGAACAAACTATTGGGGTAAAACCTGACGATGAGAATTTCACTCTCATCTCTGGCCATGAAGCAAAGAAACTTCAAAAGAAGTATAATTATATACATATTGATTGCATTCAAATAGCTACTATTTCAACTCTCCGAAGAGGATTAGATAATCCTATTCTCCTCTGCTTTCGTGATAGAAGAGATACTGATTTCAAAATTTCCCTCATTGGAGTAGTCGAAACTAATCTGTCACAAGGATCAATTTATTTCAACTATTTTCTTGAAATGAAATTAGTCCTTATAATAGACCAATTTCTGAAAGCTCTTCTTAAGCCTCAAGTCAAATTGCATAATTATACTATGGAACCCGGCTAGATCCCTGTTGTGATCATATATCGAATCCATTATAAATTACACAACTCATCTATATTACTGTGTGTTAAACCACCCATACGGAAAGGAAAACTATCCATACGACTAGATCCCTATTGTGATCATATATCGAATCCATTATAAATTACACAACTCATCTGTATTACTGTGTGTTAAACCACCCATACGGAAAGGAAAAACTATCTTCTTTCAAACGGATGCCACAAAGGTTAACTTGTCAGTCTCAATGGAAATAATATGGGATAGATTAAGTTGGTCCAAAAATTAGGGATTTAAAAATGCAATTAAACCTCAAGAGATTCCCGTTAAGGAAATCTCGAGGATAAAAACCATGCCAGATGGTTCTGCCTCTATTACTTTTGCAAATCGAAGAAGGATTGAAGACTTCATCGAAGCTGAATCCTCCTCTTAGATAAATTAGGTAAAAACTAAAAATTTGGTTGAAAGACAAAAAAGATCTTGCTCTAAAAGAATTAATTTTAGAAGAAGTTTAAGAATTGAGTTTTCAAGAGGATCTTTATCTTTAAGAAAATCCTTTTCAAATCCTTCTACTATCAACATTGATTTAAAAGGTGTTGAAAATACTTCAAAGGTACCAAGACTAGTTTATGATCAAACCATCCAAATTAGAGAAGATGAGAAGGATGACGAATTAGTAGGACGAGAAAGTGGATATGATATTTCCTCTGGAGGTTCTATTAGTTCTCTTACTGCCTCACAAATATGCCCTAATGACCCAGAGTTATTATGAATTGTGAAAAGGAATTTGTAATTGATAAAGAATCTTTGAGGAAAGAATTCCTTCATCAAAGAACATGATTTTTACATAAATATTAGGGTCAAGAAAGGATAAAAATTCAAGAAAGATATTATAACTATATGAATCTTTTCCAAGCAAATATATTCTTTCTCTAAATGGTTTGAAGCATATGCTGAAAATAACTAAATTGATTATCCTTTTGTAAGGATAAAAAATGTTAGAGTTATTACCAACAAAATAGAGGAATGGATTACTACCAAAGAGAGAAGCTCATTTCAGAACTTTTACTAAAAGAGCCATTTCAAATACTGACAACAAACCCTAAGAAATCGATTGTTGCATCTCCCTTCAAGACTAAAGATTACAAGGAAGGAGAAGCTACAACTGCGAAAGATATTACTTCAATCATTAAGCAAAATAACTACACCAATAAGTATCTCTAAACTATTGGAACTCATATACTGTCTGTTAGAAACTCTGGCATTTTTGAAAATTTTGTAGGAGAAACCTCTGGCACGAAAAAAGTTGAAAACCTTTTGTTTAAACCTTACCAAATCCCTCCTGAGAAACAAATAACCCTTTTCTAGAGATACAACTCTAAATAGAGTAAACCAAATGATAGAAGAATTAAACCAGAAACTAGGCCAAGTGTATGTTAATGAGTTTGAAACACCAAAGCATACTAAATCAGTAACTAGGAAAATAGTAGGAGCCTTTGATAATTGCTTTAAAACATCTTCAGACAAATATCAAATAAACCCTATCAAATAAGAACCTAGGGAAGCTAATTGGAGAATGCCTCAGAAGATTTATTACCCAAGAGCTAGTCACCCTAATCTAGTCATAGAAGAAAATCCAAAAATTATTCAGAATTCCTACAACGGGAATAACATCTATGAATGGAACATAGATGGTAAATCTGAATATGAAATCATAAATACCCTTAAGAAATAGTGATGGTTTGTACAGCCTACAAATCAAACCATAACTGTGATGATACAGTAGTTTGCCACTATCTAATAGCAGATTTACTGGATAGTTAAAAGGACGGTGGGATGATCATCTTATAGAAATAGAAAAAATCCCAGATGATAGAAGCCATTAGGGGAGATAAGATAGGCAAGTAATTTTAGGACCTGATAATAGATCAATTCCTGATACTGTAAATATGCTGATTTATACCAAAGGAAGACACTTTGTAGGTGATCCTACCTTTAGGAAAGATAAATTAGCTAAACTCTTTTCCAATCTTAGGTGCAAAGATCTATCTGAGTTTAGATGGTATAAAGATATGTTCTTTACTTAAGTCTTTACCAGATCAGATAGTAACCAATTTTTCTGGAAAAGAAAATTTCTTGCGGAACTTCCTATAACTTTAGGAGACAAAGTCCGAGAAAAAATTAGAAGCCGATGTGGTAACCAAATCCCTTATGAACAGCTTACTTATGGAGAATTAGTAAGTTATGTTCAAAAGGTAGCCCTCAAAATCTGTCAAGATAGTAAAATCTAAAGGCAGCTTGCTAAGGAAAAAGCCTAAAATAGGAGAGAATTAGGAACCTTTTATGAGCAATTTGGTTTACCTTGCACAAAAGCCTTTAAGCCAAAACATAGGAGAAGAGTTAGGTAACAAATGATACAACCAAAACCTCAGTTGCAATCCAAGCCTAGACGTTTTTCAGACAAAATCCATAGGAGGAAATCCAAACCTAGATATGCTCCACCTCCTTATCAAGCTCAAGATATTCGGCCAGTGTGTTTATAGGTGTGGTAAACCTAGACACATTGCTAAATATTGTAGATTGAAAAGAAAGATAGAGTAACTAAATTTGGAAGAATCCATTTTGAACTAAATAATCAATCTTCTTATCGAGGAATCCTTGCAATCTGAACAAGGATCCAGAGCAGATGAAAAAATCAAGTGTAACAAATGTCTCATCTCCCTGAAGATGATGAAATATCCTCAGAGGATTCACCCTTTGAGTTGGAGGTAAATATGCTCAATATGGAGTAAAACTTGCTTCTTATCAACATCATTAGTGATTATCCTAATAATGATAAGAAGCAAGAATATTTCCAGAAATTTAGACAAAATCTAGATAAACTTTCATTTTTAAAAGTTTTCTTCAACTAATTCACTATAATTTCAAAGATATTTTAGATAGATTTAAGTCAAAATAAAGCAAACCTGTTACACTACAGGACTTGCAATTTGAAATAAATCTACTTAAAATATAAGTTAAAAAGCTAAAATTAATTCAAAAGCTCCAAGGAGAAATTATTACTAAACTTCAGATATCCCCGATAACTCCAAAAGGAAAAGAAAAAATCAATGAGGATGGAGAAGAAGAGGAAAATGACTTATAGGATCTATTTCCAGAATTTCAATTCCAAAATATTATATTTTGATCAAACTAATTAAGAAAGACTGGAAACTGGAAATGACTTTATAGGATGTATTCAAGAAGGCCTAGTTCAACAAATTTTTTTGAAAAAACTAAGGCCAAAATTATATCTGCTAATGGTTCCCTTCTTGAAATCAATTTCAAATTATCTGATGTTCAAATAGTAAATTCTTCTCACAAAATAAGTCAAGAATTCTTACTTGTGAAGAATTTATCCAGCAAAATCATTTTAGGTAATCCGTTTGTTTCAAGCCTTAATTCCTTATAAGGTAACAAATAAAGAGATTACAACTAAAATTCTTGGAGAGAAAATCACTTTTCAGTTTGTCAAGAAATCTTAAAAGAAAAAACTTGATAGACTGCAAAGAAGCCCAAATTAATTATCTTGCTGAAGAAATTTCCTTTAAAAGGATTGAGCAGCATTTGCAAAATTTAATTGTTCAATAAAAAATTAAAACCTAAAAAAAAAAAGATAGTCAGTAATGTATGTGCTGATTTGTTAAATGCTTTTTAGAATAGGAAACAACATATGGTAGAATTACCATATGAAAAAGATTTTTTCTGAAAGGAAAATTCTTACTAAGGCAAGACCTATCCAGATGAATCATGAACTTCTAGATTAGGAGAATTCTATGGTGCCCTGGGGGTTCCAAAACCCAGGGTGACGTGTGACGTGGCACATCTTAGGTCATTGGATGAAATTATTAAAATTCTTGATAATCTCATTCAAAAGCTTGTTTTGTGCCACGTTACCCTGGGTTTGGAACCCCGAGGTACCGTAGCAATGCCCTCTATATTATTGCCAAAAAGAAATAGATAATTTTTTTAATTAATATAAATTACTATATATAAATAAGAGATTAAATTCCTTGCATTGATTATATAAGTATGACTCACTGTACTGCAATATTCATAGAGAAAATAATAAATTAATGTATGATGAATTGTAAAAATGACACTTATTATAATAGAAGTTAAGGAATATTGCAACTAATATGTAATATAAAGATTTGATATATAATACTTCAAAATTGATAAAAAATGTTAATAAAATTTAAATAAATAAATTTTATTTTAATCTTCAACTATAATATTTTAAAAATAGAATATGAAAATTTAATTAAATAATTTCTAAATTAAAATTTTATTTTATCTAAAATAATTACAAAAATATAAAATTAAAATATAAAATATGATATCTATATTACTTAAGAATATTAATTTCGGAGTTATAAATAATAAAAATAAATATAAAAATAAAAAAGAATAGATAAAAAGAAGAGAAATGATAACAATTAAAAATAAAATATATAGTAAAATAAATTAATATAATTAAATAAAAATTTAATTTATTTAAAATATTTTTAACATAAAAATAAATTTATTATGTTAAATTTATATTATATAATAATATTTAAGTTATAATAATATAAGTAAAAAATATGAAATAGTACCTGAGGTATAAAATTTTGATAAAACATTAACTAATATATATTTAATTTGATATAAAATATTTAAAAATTAATATCTAAATCAAATTAATAAATTTTAAATAAATAATTTAATTTTAATATTCAAGGAGTCATTTGGTTCATATGAGAAATAAGTTCCTGCGAGAAGTTAAATTTATTACGAAGTTACTTCCTATGTGAATTTCCTAAAAGTTCTCATATTGTTTGGTTGACATAAAGGAAGTTATATTTCTCAGAAAATAGAAGTTATCTAAGGGAAGTAAGTAAATAATTTTTTACATTCTGTCGAAAATACAATTTCTTGGGAAGTGATTTTTCATATTTTATAGGCAATTAAGCAACTCATAATTTTTTATTTTTTTTCTGTAAACCAAAACGGTTCCAAATACAAGAACGTGATTCGTTTTACTTATTTTAATGATTCATCTCTAAATTGAGTTACTTTTATGGCCTTAAGCTAAAGTAATATAGTTCATTAATGCATGCTTACTTTACTTTTGTTGGTTGAGGATCTTGATACCTACTCTCCAAATAATTTTTATTTTAAGGTGAAATGCTTAAAAATTCAAATAATAAAATTGTGATTGGGAATGTTATAATACTAAAAGTCATTTTAAAGGGGCTGAAATTAGAGATGGCGTTGTTTTTGGTATAAAAATTCCTATAAAAATGGGAAATGCCCTATACATAATTTTAGGACTTTGTGGAGACTTGTATTTTTGGCAAATAATTACCCGGACTTGGTCACTGCAACCTTTTATGTGAGGGGAGGATTAAAAAAATCTTATTGGTTATAATTTTCTCCAAACCCCTTAAAAAAGCATGAAAAAAAGGTTCTAATGATACAGAATTGTCAGATAATATTTTAATTATTTAAGTCTATAAAAATTTATGTAAGTAATTAAAAATAAAATTTCCATTTCTATTTAATTTCTAAAAACAAATAATAGTATCTCTCTGCAAAAAAATAGAATATATAATTATTTTAATTTATAATTATGATACAAAAATATTAATTTATTTAAAGTATTTAAAATATTTTAAAAGTAAAACATATAATATTATATCTATACTATTTAGTAATACTAATTTCTTAATTATAAATCATAAAAGTAAACATAAAAAAGTAAAATATGAAACAAAATACATAAAAAAGAGAAATAATGTCAGAGTTATAAAATAATAAAGTTAAAAATAAAATATATAGTAAAATAAAATAATTTAATAAAATAAAAAAATCTATTTATTTAAAATATTTTTAGCATAAAAATTTTAATATTTTAAATTTATATTACCTAATAGTGCTTGAGTTGTAAATAATATAAGTAAAAAAATGAAAAAATATATAAAATAGTATATGAGGTATAATATCTTGGTAAAATTTTAATTAATATATATTTAATCTAAAATATAATACTTAAAATTTAATATCAATGAAATATTGATAAAACTTAAATAACTAAATTTAATTTTAATCTTCAAATATAGTTTTATAAAATAGAATATATGATTAAGAAATTAAGTTAATAATGTTCATAAAAATTTTTAGTTCAATTAAAATATTGATAAGAAAATAAAAATAAAATATATAATATAACATCTTTACTATTTAGTGGAATTAATGACTAAAATATAAATAATAGAAGTAACGCCGCAAATAAAAGGAAAAGGAAAAAATGTATAATCCATAAAGCAATAGGAGTAAAAAATAAACAAAATATATACTAAAGTAAATAATTTAATTAAATGAAAATTTTAATTTATTTAAATATTTTTAACACAAAAAGAATTTCTTTTATATAAAATTTATATTATTTAGTAGTATTTGATATGTAAATAATATAAGTAAAAAAAGAAAAATAATATATGAAATAGTAAATAAAGTATAAATTTTTGATAAAACTTTAATTGATATATATTTAATTTAGCATAAAATACTTTTAAATTAATATCAAAGAAACATTGATAAGCCTTAAATAAATAATTTAATTTTAATATTCAAATATTGTTATTAAAAATTGGAATATATCATTAATTAATTCAATTAATAAATTTTATACTAAAATTTTATTTTATCTAAAATTTTGATAAAAATTTAAAAGTAATATATCTATACTATTTAATAATATAAATGTCTAGGTTATAAATAATCTAAGTGAAAGTAATTTTTTATTCTTATATATTTAAGTTTTTGGATAATTTTTATTTTAGAAATGTCAACTTATAACATCATCTTAGCATAATAAAGTTATATTATAATAGTCAGATAAAATTATTTTACTTATGCTTTATAATAAAATATATACTTTAACTTCAAATTTTAATTTCTTTCTTTTACCTCCGTCGTCTATCTTCATTTTATGCAAACAAATATAATAATCATAATTCTATATATTTTATATATTTGTATACTATATTTTATAATTTTTATATTTAGAACTAAATTTTTTTATATAAATTTACATTTATTATTTTAGTACACCTTTTCTCTTTAATTTATTTTTTACTTATTTTTATTCTTTGTTTGATTCGATGTTGATTATGCAGCGAGCATGAAATATAGGTAGTATAAAATACTTTTTAAATTTTTCATTTTTGATATTTTTGAAAATTTTCTCAAATTTATTCATTCAATTGGAATATAAGTATTCTTTTAAGGCTAACGTGATATTTTTACTCTCTTTCTATATTTTTATCTTTATTATAATGATAAAATTTAATAATATTATATTATATTATATTATATATAAGACTAGAAAAATTTAGATAGATTTTATACATCATATTAATTTTTTTTTATTTTTATTTTTATTTGTTTTCATACTGATTGTATTATTTATAATTTATTTTAAAAATGCCAATTTTGAAGATTAAGTTAAATTAATAAGGTTATACAATGATATTTACATAAGATCATCTTACCTATGCATTATAATAATTTAAAAAAAAATAGAAATGATAATCTACTTAATACCAAGATTTAGAGATTTAGAGTTTGAATTCATACATAAACAGGGGTAAATCTCCTAAAAATATATTGGATACTGTTACATCATTAAAATATCATAAATAAATTATACATATTAATCTCTTTCTTTTTCTTTTGGCCTTCATTTTATATAAACAAATATATAAACAATTAAATTTGTCAAAAAATATATAATAATACAATGATAATTTATACACAACAATAACAATAAATAATAACATATATTTTATAATATTGAATTAATTTTAGTATTATATATTATTATATTATATTTATTTTTTATATATAAAACTATAAATTTAAATGAATTTATACAAAATTTCAAAGATAAGCGTTCTTCTTTAAAGTTAATACGAGATTTTTATTTTTTTGCATTTTATTCTTTTTTTAGTAATTTAGAGCAAGGACTAAATTTTTCAATATATGTGAATTTCCATTTTTATATATAAAATTAAAAAATTTTAAATAAATTTATACGAAATTTCAAAGATAAGTATCCTTTTTTAAGGTTAATAAAAGATTTTGAACTTGCTTTCGTATTTTTAATTTTTTATTAATTTAGAGTGAGGATGAATTTTTTAATATATTTGAATTTTTAATCTCTTATATATATATATATATATATTAAATGTTTCATTATTTTTGAAGTGTTGATTCATACACCATTTTAATATAATAAAAATATATTATGATACTCTTGTTAAAATTTTTGATTTATTTTATTATAAATTATATATCTTAATTGAAATTAATTTAAAATTTAATTTTTTTAATATTTAATTTCGAATTTTAATATCCGTGCATATAATGCTAGTACAGATGAACTGAGAGACTTAAATTCACCGATAGAAAAATACTCAACTCATTATTGATATATAATCAAATTTGACAGGGAGGCTGTTCAAAATATAATTTTCTACCATTTTCAGTAATCAAACAAATGCTAAGTTTCTTATCTATTTTTTTACCATTTATATTTTGTGTTTTCAAAAGTTTTGAGTTTTATATTTAAAATGTTATAAATATTAATAATGAAATTTAAAATTGAGTTTTAAATTTTTTAACCTATTAAATTAAATTTTATAAATTTATTTTAACGTCCTATATTCAAAGATAGTTCTTAATTTTATTTTAAATTTAATTTTTAATGTATATAACATTATTATTAATATTTGAATTCTATCGTAATTTATTTAAACCCTTTAACAAAGCCAAAAACAATATTTTGTATTATTTTCAAATAAAATTTCCTTTTAAATAATATTTAACTTTAAATATAAAGAAATTTCGTTACCAACATTAATTGTTTTAAATGAAAGGGACTCAAACACCTTAAACAAGATATTTTAAATTTTATCTAAATTTTTTATATAGAGAAAACTCATTTGAAAGAGATATTTGCCTTCGACGCGTGATAATATTTTGAAAGATTAGTCTTTCACCAGTTGAGTAGGAGATACCTTGGTACAAACCAAAAAAGAAATGATTCAATTATATTTATAATTCTCATTTTAAATATATTTATGTCATTACAAAATCCTTCAAATTTAGTAAGATTTTTTTTAAATTCATTTCATTTAATCTAAAATCCATATTATATAAAAAATTTACTATCTTTCTAACATTATTTATATAATATTATTAAAATTTACTTTTTAATTAAATTTTTTACATTTCCTAAAAACTTACAAATAAAAGAATTTATTTATAAATAAATTAGGATTATTATTTTTAACATAATTTTAAAATTATAAAATTTATTATAAAAATTAAAATTAATTTTAATAAAATAAAATGAAATTAATTTCATGAAACTTCAAGCGAGAGATTATAATACACCGTTAATGCAAAGGTGTGTCAATGACTTATCAGATTTAACCACATATTAAGTTTACATTTTTATAAATCAAAATTGACATACTATAAAATAATATATTGATATACTATTGTATTAATAATATATCATAATTATATCTGAACTTTAGAATGTGATTAATTTTTTTTATTTTAAAAGTTATTTCTAAAAATTATTTTTTATTTTTAAAATTTATTTTAAAATTTTAAAAAAGTAAATAAATATTTTTTGGCTAAATAAATAAGAAAAATTTTATTTACTTATAAAATTATTATTAAAACTAAAAAAATAAATTTAGAAAATATTGAAAATTTGTTCTTATTTTTATAAAAAATTTAAAAATAATTTATCAAATAAAAATTTTATTTAAAAAATAAAAAGTTATTTAAAAAATAGCACACAAATAAATCCTTAATTATATATAAATCCTGATTTTAGTCTCTCCTATGGCTTTGCGACCGAAAGGATTGCTTACTCGTATCCTGGAACCTTCTGCAGATGGAGTGATGGACCCCACCACTCAGAAGAATAAATAAGAGATCGCGAAAGCAAAGCAGGTTCAATAAAAGAAGAAGGTTGATTCCATGATTCACGTTGCTATCAAAGTCATAAATTGCATGGGGTCAGTACGGACAAGCATTTAAAATTGGTTACCTTCTCGTCCATTTCATGCTGCCTTCGGGGATATTTTCATTTTATTGCCTACCTTTTTCTCTTTTATATTCTACGCGCAAGTGGGTGGTTTGTTTGATCAAGTCAACAACTTATGCCCCCCCCCCCCCCCCCTATTTTTTTTTTGGCCTCCAATTATGGTGACATAAGTGCTTACAACTCATATAATGCCATTTTTAAGGGCACACATCGGTGCATTAATTATATATTAAATTAAATTAATAAATTTTATTTATTTTACCTGCATAAATAAATAAAATTTAATAGTTAAATCTATTGCTACATTATAAAATTTTCTTAATTTTAATTTGTTAATTGAAATTTATAAAACTCCTACCTTTCTACATGCTCCTTTTTTTTCTCCTTTTTTCTAGGTAGGATAAATTTTCATTTGTGGGCATTATGGAGCCTAATAATGAGTTGTTAATAGGGCGACACTAATAATTAAATTAATGAGTTGTTAATAGATTGCTAATTATTTATTTTGAAGATGATTAGGTTAACCATACTTAAAACAAATTTTGAAGGAATCGAAGTCTGTTGGACAGGTGAAGATGTAAAATTATTGAAATAATTAGTTTTACTTAAATGGTGAATTGGATAAGAGATCAGTGATACTCTCTTCACATTATATTATAAAAGTGAGTCATCCTCATACATCTTGACTATTTCCTTTTTAGTCCAGGTGAGTATTTAAAGATTTCATTTTATAATTAATTAATAACTGTAGTGATTAATTGATGGTTGATTATATTAATTGATTTGACCAATTGATTACATTAATTATTTAAATAAAAATATTTAGTAAAATTAATTACTTAAGATTAACTATTTGAGTATAAAATGATATATAGGGGCATAAGTATATTTTTTATAATAAATAAATTTATCAATAAAAAATTAATAATTATAACTATTTAATTTTTATGTAAAATAATATTATAATTTTTTATATGTTGAAATTTTCAATAAGGATAAATTAATCATTATGAAAATGTAAGGGAATAATTCAGTCATTAAACAAAATTGAGGCCACTAGTTGATTAGAAAACGCTACACAAAATAGCATTTTTTCATTTAGCATTCTGAGGTGAAATAGTTCTTTGGAACAGTTGTTCACCAAATAGTTTTAATTGTTTATTGATCAAAAAGTTAATTTTCTAGTCAAAGAAGTCAAAGACCATACTTTCCAAACATCCTCAAAGTTTACTATCCTGCAAAATATGATTTTTAATGTATTTTGAAATATATAAAAATTTTAGTAAGCCCTTGAAGTTACTCTATAAAGTAAAGACTATACGTACATATAGAAGATATTTTCAATCTAATATTATGAATTTTAATATAACTTTTACTTGCATTTTGATAAATCAATAAATTATTTTATAAATTTTAAAAATAATTCAGCAACAATATTAAAACAACTTATTTATTAGAATAGATACTAGTAAAAGTATGACAAAAAATTAACTACTTAGGTGTGATTGAAAATCTTTCCTCCGCGTACGCGATACTATTGTAACCACCCAAAGGCCAAAGCAGAGCCCTTTTTGGGGTGAGACAAATCTGGCATCTGTCACGTGTACCCCTCGTGGACCAACTCACCCCAAAACAAGGTCCACTCGGGTTGCCTTTTTCTTTTATAATAATTATAGGATATTAATACGTTGCTAATTTAAATTATTAATTTTATTTATTTACATAATATTATATAAAATAAATAAAATTTAATGATATAAATTAATTGTATACCGATACAAGTGTTATATTAAAAATATCTCCTTTTCTCTATCCCCTATGTTACACTAGTCAAAAGTGACAACTTTAACATTCAATTGGTGCATAGAGAAAATCTATGCCATTTCATACAAAACAAGGGAAGGTGGGCTGGACATTTAAGATTAACTCTTGCAAGCAATAGAATGGAACCTAAGAAGTCACTCATAATTTGTGTATCCAAATAAACTTGTGATATAGCTTGCGTTATTGTCTCTATCAAGCTACTAGAACTAAAAATAGACGCAATATTTATCAAAACAATTGAATATACAAAGATAAAAAAAATATATTACTTAAATAAATAGGAAATTTATAACCTACGCTCCTTCACACTCAAATCCTATGAATTCCATTAAAAATTACATGATTTGTATGTACTTTCACTGCGACCCATAAAATTTGCGTGTAGCTATGATGGAGTGTGAATTTAGGAAAATAAGTTTAATAATATTTTAATAAATTGTAAATAGCATGAGATGAGCAGTTATCATTGTTTATCAACATAACAATGATTTGAATTGAATTAATCCAAATTATAGAGTTGCATCTGCTACATTCATGCACCAAAAATGCATGCTGCACCGTAGAAAGAGTCCATGCATGCATTGATGTGATGTGGTGAGAATATGCATGGAATAGTGCGGGACTTCTTTTATTATTTTTAAGATTAGAAGATGACGTGGCCAGGAAATATATGGCCTGCACAAGGGGCTCACTTCAGCCCAGCCCAAAAATATTCAGGCTTCCTTCAGCCTCTACTACATGTTCAAATGGGCTCCAACACCTGGTCTCTAATCCACAGGCCACAAGTCTTAGCCACAACTTTTGAAAAAGGGCTTTTAGGACCCGAGTCTCCTCACAACAATTGCGGTGCCCAACAAATTTAAGTCTATATTCGAATTTGCGTGGACTTTTAGTAGATTCAAACATTTCAAAATTAAATTATCTTTTTACGAATGATGCGGTTTATTAAGTTTATATAGATCGGGTAGAATTTACTCAATTTGCAAATTTTTATATAAGCCAGCAAACATATTCATATTCAAGCAAATTTCTAAGAGATTCGGACTTCTCAAAATTAAATTTATTTTTTTTATGAATAATATAAATTTATTTGTTAGGACTAGATCCGTTACAAATGAATCCATATCCGATTTAGGCTCTATTTTGTATAATATATAAGTTAACCTCTAGAAGTATTTTTTGCACTATCTTATAAGTTACTTTAATTAACTTATAAATTTTAATTTAATAACTTATAACTTATAAGTGATTATTTTTTAAATTTTTTTCAAATCTAATCTTATTCTTTTTTTTTTAATTTACAATCAATATCTTTTGTAATATGAATTTAAGTAATTTTTAAAAAATATATTTAATTATATTTTAAGTAATTATAATTTTATAATAAATATTAAAATAAAAATTATATAAATAAATAAATATATAAGTTTATAAAATATAATTAATTAAATATTAAAAATTATACTTTTATTTTAAATTTTTAATTATATTAATATAATATAATTTTTAGATAAATATAAATTATTTTAATTATATATATTTCTATTAATATATCCTTTTATGTTATTTTATAATTTTAACTAATTCAATAACTAATTTTATGGAACACTTTAGTTAACTTATCAACTATCAGTTATCAACTACCAAATAGCTTGTTAGCTAATTACCCGAAACGGAGCTTTAATTTACTCATTTAATATTCTTAATTTTAATCAAGCTTGAAATTAATGAATAAATTAAATTTATATTTACAAAAATAAAAACATAAAAAATATTGTACATATTACTAATTTATTTATTTTTAAATAAAATATTTTTACAATTTTTTCTTCTTTAATGGTAAAAAATTAATATTTTCAATTTAAAATTTTCACACATAATTTTGAATTTAATTATAAATAGTATCGGCAAAATAATTTTTTTCAGTATAAAATTCATACAATTGTAATTTTTTTTAAAAAAATTGTAAACTGGTTTGCCACAAAGCTTGCCAGATTTTATGGTTAACTAGAGTCGTGGCACGCTTACGTGCAGCCACGTATGAAATATTTTTTGGAATCATTTGCTAAACTGGCAGCAGCTGCTAACGACAGCAGTTTGTGTCGACATTCAGGTGCGGCTTGATTGCCGCACCAGGAGGACGTTCACCAATCACTGATTGCCGTATAGACAACCCAAATAACAGCCAGTTTCTTTAGCATCTCACTCGAATGATAATACCACGGCCGAGATTGTTCTAGGCTGAGTCCCCATCGTTGTTCTTTGCTCTCACTGGTTAGTGCTCGAACTCTGAGAATTAGGTTTTTCTAATTCACTGTTTTGGCTAACACATTCACTTTGTTAATGTATTTGAGCTGAAATCGCATGTTTATGTGGTTGTTGTTGGGTTATGATTCCTCCGTTGTAGAAAATGATCGTTGTTATTGGATATGAATGTGATATTCTTCGTTCATAGAATGTGAATGTATAATCGACTGGTATTTGCCTTATCATTCTAGTGTCACTGATATTGATATGCCATTCTAAAAGATCATAGTTTGGTATTTTAGGACTTATGCACTCATCAAAGGCCTCGCCTTTTACTTTGATAGTAACCTCCTTTATCAGATTAATAGAGCTTCATCGGGCTGAGCTTATTCCATAAATGTGTGAAGGATGCGTGATGCAAAGTCTGTGTTTAATTTGAAAGCGTGTTATTCTTCTTTTTTTTAAATCTTTTGATAAGCTGACTTTATCAGGATTTATTCCTGGCTTCCCTTCTTTTTCTTTTTCTTTTTTTTAATGTTTCGTCATATTAATGCCCCTTCTGGCTTGGATTGCAGAGAAATCACATCTACTTTGAATATGGCTGAGGCATCAGCTGTGGCTCCTAACGCAGAGTTGTTGGAGTGGCCGAAGAAAGATAAGCGCCGCTTCCTTCATGCTGTGTACCGTGTTGGCGATCTTGATCGCACCATCAAGTAAGAATTTTGTCCCGTGGGTGATTGTTAAGTATATGTGTGTATATATATTTAAAATCTTCTCTCAGGTTTTACACTGAATGTTTTGGAATGAAGCTTTTGAGGAAAAGAGACGTTCCGGAGGAGAAATATTCCAATGCTTTTCTTGGATTTGGCCCTGAAGAATCTCATTTTGTTGTGGAATTAACATACAGTATGTTTCTCAGTCAACCTTTTTTCTTATTGTGTTTGTGCTTATGCATATAGTGGTTCTCATCTATTTCTCGTAGTGTAGGTTTTCTATAAGAGATTGCTTTTGTCTGATATTTTGAGAATTTAATTGCTCATGTAAATGAATCCCAATTCCAAAGGCATAAAAATGTGTTATCAATATTTTTCTGCCTATTTAACTATATATAATTATAATATTGTTGGCAGATTATGGGGTATCATCATATGACATTGGAACTGGTTTTGGACATTTTGCTATTGCTACTCCAGATGTAAGTCAGAGTCTACCTTGACAAACGCATGAGTATCAATT
Source organism: Sindora glabra (assembly GCA_020226215.1). Lineage (NCBI taxonomy): Eukaryota > Viridiplantae > Streptophyta > Magnoliopsida > Fabales > Fabaceae > Sindora > Sindora glabra. The sequence continues at coordinate 11,419,020 of CM035226.1, read as the reverse complement.
TATCTCTATCCTCAAAATGAACTGTTTATCTCCTCAACTTTTAGGTTTACAAAATGGTTGAAGACATTCGGGCAAAAGGTGGAAACATCACTAGGGAACCCGGTCCTGTTAAGGGTGGGACAAGCGTCATTGCCTTTGTGAAAGATCCTGATGGTTACATATTTGAGCTCATCCAAAGACCTTCAACCCCAGAGCCACTTTGTCAAGTGATGCTTCGTGTTGGTGATCTAGAGCGCTCAATTAAGTTCTATGAGAAGGTAAAATGTTATATGTATGGATTAATTTTTTTGAAGTGTATCCCACCTTCATTAATACTTGATATGATATTACTACTTTATACATTTATAACTGATGCCCTATGTGCATGGGATCATATCTGTGCAGGCTTTGGGCATGAGGGTTGTGAAGAAGGTTGACAGACCTGAACAAAAGGTGACATTCCTCCTGACTTTGATCCTAAGCAATCTACTTATTAGCCGGGCTATTTTTCATTATCAAGCCATGAATTGCCTAGGACTTTCTTGAATTACTTTGTTTTAATTGTCTGTACAGTACACATTAGCTATGCTTGGGTATGCAGAGGAGCATGAGACCACTGTTTTGGAGCTGACTTATAACTATGGTGTGACTGAATACACTAAAGGAAATGCATATGCTCAGGTTTGCAATAGGTTATATTACCTTTGGGAAGCTTAAATTGGTGTTATGAACTTATCTGCATGCTGATATGATAACTTTAGTGGTATTTGTGACAGGTTGCTATTGGTACTGATGATGTATACAAGAGTGCTGAGGTGGTCAACGTAGTCACCCAAGAGCTTGGAGGGAAGATCACTAGACAACCAGGGCCAATACCTGGAATTAACACCAAAATCACTTCTTTCTTGGATCCAGATGGTTGGAAAACTGTAAGTTTTTCAAATATTTGATAGTGATATACTTGGCTTCTATTTGCTTAGTTGTAGAAGCACTCTGCTAATGTGCAGCTGGATCATAATGTTACATTAAATTGCATTACCCTATCAGCTCGAGTTCTTCATGGCTGTGATTTGTTCCAGTCTCTATCTATTGTTATAAATTCCTTGTTAAACAAGGAGAGTTGGTTAATAATCATTCATAGTTGCAATTTAGCATGGGGTTCCAAATCATATCTTAGAAAAAAAATAGAAGCAGGAACGATGTTTCACCACTCTGGTGATTGCTTATGCAGGGTTTGCTTGTTTTTTTGATAACGAAACTGTATGAGTGGTGTGGGGAAGGCAATTTAGTCTAAAGATCTAGATGTGAAATGATTATAAATTTTAAAATAAGAAGCTTTACATGTGAAGGATATAATGTCTCAGATTATTACATTGAGAGGATAATAGGAGGAGGTAAACGTTGATAATTTTGGTTTTACTTTCAATTAAGAATTTGTTTGCAACACATGAATGTCTAAACAGAAATTCTTTTGCTTCTCTTGTTTTTGGCTCTTTGAACATTTGTCGTATTTACTGCTCTTTCTAACTTTTGTTATGACTAAACATGTGGCATGATTCATTTTGTATGAATTTGTAGGTTTTGGTTGACAATGAAGATTTCTTGAAGGAACTAAAGTGAAGTGCGACAACTTTACGGAGAAAATTAAGTCCTGGTGCTCTTGTATGAATAAGTTGTCTGGCACATATCAGTAGTCAGTAAGCGTGTTTATCAGTATATTATGTTTAATGGTATCGTACGATCTATGTAGCTGATCTCACTTAGTGGGATAGGTCTTTATTGTTATCGTTGGTTATGTGATCGACTGATTGCTTGAAACTTATGTCTAAATGTCAATTAAATATCAATGTATTGTGTGTGAATAATAAACCGTATTATTCTGCCAATATTCTCGATAGTAAAGCCAACAGAAGTGGCAAACCACCACTATCAAGCTAGACTTAAGTCTCCTAAGCACGTGGTGAAGGAAGAAGAAGGAATCATACTGTAAAATAGATTAATAGTGTTATAGATCATAATAAAAGTATAGCCATTAGATCAGTGTCTCTTGGGAATTAATTGACTATACTCTCTCATCGTTGTTATTTTTTAAATATACATCCACTTCTTTTAAAAAACAAGAGAGGTAAGTGTATGTTTACAATAAAAGGGGAAACAAAAAGTATGTATAAAAGAAGGGAGGTTACTGTGTGTTTTTTAAAATAAAAAACAAGTATAGTTACTCTAAAATGTAAATTGGCCTAATTTAATTAAAAATAAAAATCTTTTAAGTTTAAATTCAATCAAATCATGGGAAATATTTTTAATTTTACTCTAGTACTAAGGATTTTAATATTACTATTACTTGTATTTTGATATCTACTCAATTGTTATGTTAAAATATCTTACTTAAATTATCTCCCAAACCATGAAATTGAACAGATAGAATTTGATTTTAATGAATTTGCTCTGTTAGTCCTATTTTATAAACTATCCTACAAGCGAAAATATATTCAAATTCACACAATTAATTTCTTTTTCTTTGGTAAAAATTAGTTGTATAAATGTACAAACAATGATGAATGTACTTTATATATTTTTAATGCATTTATATGTACAGTTAAAATTAATTTGAATAGTCATGAACACAGTTGTATGTTATTCTGTGCTTCAATCATGGACTGAGATGGTGGGTTGTTGCAATTGGATTACACCGTAATTATAGTGCTTTTAAAAATGACAAGCATGGCGATGTGTTGCGATCACAATACCTGCAATATAATTGTTTATAAATTTTTTTGAAAAGATAAAATTTTTAAATCTTGATATTTTACTTATAAATATAAATTTTATTGGATATAATATATTATTAAATTAAATTAAAAAATTAATATCAAATAATTTAAATTAATAGTTATATATAATTTTTATTATATCTTGTGCGAACGAAGCAAAATTTTCCCAAAGTGATATCTCTAGCTTGTATTTTTTTTATTTCGCAACACTCACAATCACCAAAAATATATCACAATTGCAATCATAATTTAAAGTCTTGACTTAAATACGCATCCTATCCTAAAACTATGTACTTGACACCTGGACTTATGTAAACAGTTCAATAATATCTCAAGCTCAATATTGAATTTAGAATTTTTTTTTTCATTTTATCCTACAAGCAACTGTAATTTTTTTCTCTTTCATTTTCTCTCTTCATTTTTCGAAATGCTTCACCTAGTTTATAATTTTAGAACGCGCTTGCCGACCCCGAGCAATGACGTTACTGCATTAATCTTAATTAATTTGAACTGATATCACCTCTCGACAGATCGCTCAAGAATTATGAAATATTCAAAAATTGAAATATTTTAAAATAGAGTAATACTATGGGTAATTTGACTTAAGATAATTAGTATTTCAGTGTTGGATTATTTATTTAATATCAAATTCAATAAATTAAAATTTAAAATATAAATTTTAATACATTAAATTTACGATAAAAATATTTAGTTTTTTAAAAATTCAAACTTTTTATGATATTACCTTTAAAAAATAATTTTAAAAATAAAGTACTCTAAAAATTGAAAGAGTCAGCAAGGATACAATAGTCAAAGAAATCGGTTGAGAAGCACAGTATCGTATTGTCGAGTACCAAAGGAAAGAGTGAAGAAAATTATCGAATTTGAGCAGCAACTAACACGAAAAAATGGCCCCAAGAAAATTATTATATTTTAGCTGATATCATATTATATCTTTTGTAATATTTAAAATTTGATATCTAATTTTTATATATGTGTATTTAATAATTTAATAATTTTTACTATTTAAAAAATTAAAAAAAAAGGCCTAAAGAGTTAATAAATTGGCTCATATTAATTAGATGTTGATGGAACGTTCAATGGCTCACTGGCTTGTGAAAAGTTTTATATAAACACCAGGAACTAGCAAACGAAATGACGAAAGCTCCTTTGACATTTATGCTTTAAAAACCACTAAAAAATCATAAATAAATAGGGATTATGCAATGTCACAAAAGCAATAATAGAGTCAAAAACACTAAAGAAAGCATTTTGCTATCATCAGAACTATAAACAACTAAACAAGTGTGCAGCCTATTCTATATATATATATATATATATATATATGATTTATGTAAGCTGAAAACAATACAAGGAATTAATGATTAATTTTTCTTGAATTTGAAACAAGCAAGTACAATGATTTTAATCGGGTTATCATAATTTATTATTTAATTTATGACTAATCCTTTTGTTATATACCCATCTGGTTGGAGAACATGCACAGAAGTCACAGCAAATCACTGAATATGGCTGACACTAAAGCAGTTGCACCTGAGTTGTTGGAATGGCCAAACAAAGACAGGAGGCGCTTCCTTCATGCTGTGTATCGAGTTGGTGATCTTGATCGAAGCATCAAGTAATGATTTTATATACGACTTAGGTTTTTTTTCCTTCATTGTCTTCGTTCAAATGCGCATGGTTTTTGTTCTCTCAGGTTTTACACCGAGTGCTTTGGTATGAAGCTTTTGAGGAAGAAAGATGTTCCTGAAGAGAAATACTCCAATGCTTTTCTTGGATTTGGCCCTGAAAATTCCCATTTTGTTGTGGAATTGACCTACAGTTTGTTCCTCTTCCACCTATTTGATTCTAGTTCTCTCTGTTAGTTTTAATAACAAGGCTCCATTAATTTTTAAGAAGATATTTTTTCATTTCTTTATATATATACACGAAGGAATATTAAATATATCTATATTTTGTGATTAAAAAAATAATATCCAAAATTATGGGAGTGAAGAAGTCTTCTACCAAATTTTTTGTATTCAATATTAAATATATAAATTATTCTTATTATTTTAATATTTTATAACTATATTCTTTAAAAAGATATTTTCCATCAAAATAAACAAAATCTAATAATGAAAGATGTTTATTCTCAGGTGGTATTTAATCTTGAGAATTCTTTTCAACATTTTTAAAAATATTTTAAAATAATATGATATTCTCGTATATATTTTAAAAATTAAAGACAAAATTTCCTCAACATTTCATATTGTCAAAAATGTTTTTGTCTAATATTCTCTAAATATATTATCATAATACAAGAATATTTTAATTTAATAATATAAAAAATTATCTTATCCATGATTCCAATAAGGCCTTAGCACTATAATCACTTTAACACACTATTATCCATTACCATTAACCATCATCAATTATCATTTACTATAACCTAACTCTATCCATTGCTTTAATCGTAACTTGCTACCACTTACAATTATTAACTATCATCCATCCTTACTATCGTTGTTGATCATGACTCTCCATTATCTACTATATATTATTATGGACTATTATTTATTACTATTCACCATTGTTAATTATTAATTACTACCATGCATTGTTATTAATCATTACTTAATACCATTCACAATATTGATCATTACCTATTATTATTAATAATTAATTGCCATCATCTTCTGACATTGATTATTATCTTTGTTATTCACTACTATTCACCATTATTGAAGATCTATCACAATTCATTATCATTGACTATTAGTCGCTACTGCTAATGGTTGTTGATTATTGGCATTGTTTGTTATCATTTATTATTATCAATCACCATTTACAATTGTTGGTTATCATTTATTACTGTCAACTATTATTTATTACAATTGATTGTCACTTGCTATCATTCATTATTATTGATCATTGTTTATTACTACTCACTATCATTAATAATCATCCATGATTGTTGACTATTATTTACGATCATTTACCATCGTTAACCACTTCTTGTCATCATTTATCATTGTATGTCATCATCTACTATTGTTGACTATCATTTGGCACTACTTACCATAATTTACTAATTGTCATCATCTTTTGACATAGATTATTATCTTTGTTATTTACTATTATTCACCATTATTGAAGATCTATCACAATTCATTATCATTGACTATCAGCCGCTACTGCTAATGGTTGTTGACTATTGGCATTGTTTATTATCACTTATTATTATCAATCATCATTTACAATTGTTAGTTATCATTTATCACTGTCAATTACTATTTATTACAATTGATTATCACTTGCCATCATTTATTGTTATTGATCATTGTTTATTACTACTCACTATCATTAATAATCATCTCTGATTGTTAACTATTATTTATGATCATTTACCATCTTTAGCTATTTCTTGTCATCATTTATCATTGTATGTCATCATCTACTATTGTTGACTATCATTTAGCACTACTTACCATAGTTGACTCATGCCTATTATCACTCATTGCCTCTTATTACAATTAACCATCACCTAACATTGTTGATTAGTTAGCTTTTTGATATTGATTACTTAACTTTCAATAATGATTTTTTTGTATATAATAATATATTTAAAAATATATAAATTAATAAAAACACAATATTGTTATATTCATAGAATCCTTTTTTAATTGATTCAAATATGATAAATATAACATTTTTAAAAATTATATTTTTTAAGAATTATATTTTCAAAAATATTAAGATTCCTAAAAATATAAAATTCGATAAATCAAACACCACATAAACCAAATAGTTTCGCTCATTACTCATGCTTCAAGAAAGATAGATTTTATTATCTCAATAGTTGTTTTTGTACGGCTGCATCAGTTACATGAACCAACATTTCTACATGTCCCTTATAAGATCGCTCAAATGTTTTGAAAATTTATGTGAAAAAATAGATGTCAATCAAATTATATATACTTTTACATTTAAAAATTGTCGAGTTCTCTATAGAATTAGCGTTAAGTGTTTTAGGAATTAATATATAATATGTTCCAAAAGACATAATAAGGAGTTATTGTATTCTTCTAACCAAATGGTACGTTGCCAGATTATGGGGTAACCTCACATGATATCGGAACCGGATTCGGACATTTTGCAATTGCAACCCCAGATGTAAGCAGAACCTAACTTCACATAAGCTTGCTTGAAGCATTAATTCCTCTTTGTACCAAAAAATGAGAATATCTCCTTAAACTTTGAAGGTATACAAAATGGTCGAAGATATTCGAGCCAAGGGGGGAATCATCAGCAGGGAGGCAGGTCCAGTTAAAGCCGGGATTATAATTGCTTTTGCCAAAGATCCGGATGGTTACACTTTTGAGCTCATTCAAAGACCTCCAAGCCCTGAGCCACTTTGTCAAATAATGCTTTATGTCACTGATTTAGAGCGCTCAGTTCAGTTCTACGAGAAGGTAACATTTTCTTTATTATTATTATTATTATTATTTTACAATCAGAACCTATGAACCTATTATGGGATGAATCTGTGCAGGCTTTGGGTGTGAAGGTTGTGAATGGTGCTGAAAGCCCCGAATACAAGGTTGACTTTCTTCTCGACTTTCTAGTTACTGGAATAGAAATTCTTAGTCCGTGAGTTCAATTCTTAAATCTCGATTGCGCATGTGGTAAATCTTGCCTGTACAAGGTTGCTTTGCTTGGCTATGGAGAGGAGCACAAGACAACTGTTTTCGAGTTGTTTCATCGCTTTAGCGTCTCTCAATTTACCAAGGGAAATGGATATGCCCAGGTTGGTTCATAGGTTACAGAGTTAATTTTGACCTTCCATTAACGACCCAATCCAGATCCGTGAAAATCACCCATTTGCCACGCCTAGCAAAAAGTACATTTTCAATTTTTTTGAGTATGAAATTTTACATAACAATCTTATCGATTTTTTCCCGATACAAATTCTTCTGGCATATATCAAAGCTGTTATCACTCTGGGTTAAATTAGAATTTTTGAAGGCCGAGCAGGTTTTTTCTGCAATTCTATGCAAACCATTCATGATACAGGTAGCCATTGGTACGGATGATGTATACAAGAGTGCTGAGGTAGTCAAATTAGTGACACAAGAGCTTGGAGGCAAGATTACTAGGGAACCTGGGCCCATTCCTGGGCTTAACACCAAAATCACCTCTTTCTTGGATCCTGATGGATGGAAAATTGTAAGTTGTATTTTTTAAGCATTTCACATGCATGGGACCGAAAGCGAAATCATTTGTAAGTATGTGACATTTGATTGATTTGAGTAACATAATATTTAGGTGCTGGTTGACAATGAAGATTTCCTTCAGGAACTGAAAATTGAAGGGCAGTAAGTTCACTGGATCAGCCATTGCTATAAACCTCTATGTTGTATTTAATAATGTGACTAGGTAATTGACTAAGAACATGGTTGAAAACTTGAAATTGGATATTCCTTCTCTATGTTAAATATTCTTCTTATATAACACCTTTGTCCCTTGGTATATGCTCTCAATTTTACTTGGGACAAAGAGAAATCTGTTTCTCCCTTATTTCTAGGCAGCAAAGCAATGTTGTCTGAGATCAAATATGGTCAGTAACAAAGCTCATGAGAGGTTGTAAACAGATTCATTAAACTGTGAGTTGAAGAGAATATTATCACTTGTAATTTCAAGACTAGTCCAGTGTTTAAATTTGAAGAATGGTGCCAAGTGCTAATTGCACGCAACACAACCAGAGTCACACTAACTTCCATGTACTTCTACATATGTAGAAATAATTTGACATGGGGTTATGAAATGTGTAGAGTGTGAGAGAGGAAATACGAAGGATCATCGTTTGCAAGTACCATTTTCCAAATCCAAAGCCATCACCATCACCATCTTGCATCTTTTCTTCAGCAATGGTGAAAAGAAAAAGGTCGGTAGGTGAAGGTTCGGAAGATGGCAACCAACTACAGATCCATTAGAATAGCAATTTGTAGTCAAAGATGCATTGTCCTATCTATGACCCAAATATGAAATTACAAGTCACCTCTTTGGGAGACGAAATTAAATTTGAAAGACAATGTAATAATGATGAAAATGCTGATTTAGGAAACTCTTGCAAGCTTGTACCCAATTCAGTAGAATGTACAGCATGATCACTGGCCGTTGGATTAAGGCTTCAAATTTTTATGAAACTGAATCCATCGGATAACAACCAAGAACACGAAGAAATCTTGCAAATTCCTAAAATGGAAAAACAAAAATGTATTACCATGACAATGACAACTTAGGTTAACAATACATCTCAAAGACTAATTATAAGAAAACTAACATAAAAGTTCCTGCATTGCTGTCTACTAGTTCAATTAATGAGCAAATACTTCAGAAAACTACAATTTTGCACAAAAAGGACGACAATATCATATTAAACGTGAAATGAGCTCCCCATGGAACAAAACCGTTGCATCTTTTGACAACATGAGATACCATGGACTAACCTGCAAACTCGCTAAAGCATATTGCGCACGCGGCTCTGCCATTGAAGCTTCAAAGTCAACGTAGAAGAGGTAGTCAAAGTACCTGCCCCCACAAGAACCTTACATTAATGATGGAAGAGTTTACAGCATATTTCCATCCAATGTACCAAGAGCACATGATTATAACCGTTAATTCAAACCAACAAAACCCTGGCCAAAGCAAGAAATTTTTCCCCGCTAGCTGAACCAAAGAATTGGATTTATTCCTCCCATAAATTTGAAGTCATTCGATTAGATTTGTTCTATAATTATAAATCATCATCTTTCTCTCTCATTTCTCTTCGAACAAACGTCTTGCCACATCATTATCTAATCTATATCATCAAGCATACATACATACATATAAATGCACAACCAGTCATGAAGCATATAAACTCAAAGATATACATACTGAAGTTGGCCATGGCTTATCTCATATAATAAAACAAGCGCAAACAAAACAAATACTCACCTTGCACTTCCTTCATTTGAATCATCAACAACCCTTACTGGACGATGTTTCTGTGGGCGACTTTCTATCTGAAATTACTCCAAACAAAAACAAGGAAATGAATATGTGTTTTAAATTTGAAACTATAATACTTCTATTGTATCCCACCTTCGACAAATTAATGTTCCTGAGAGCAAACACCGCCAAGGCTTTGACTAGAACACCAGGACCTTCTTGTAGACTGAAAACAATGCTAGTCTGACAAAGAAGTCAGGAATTTGGTCAGCAAATCAAAAGATATGCTTATAAACTACTATATATAGTTACCTTATAGGCCCTGTCAGTCCCTGGGATTATAGGTTCTCTTGCGAGGATCAAGAAACGAGTAATATTCTCTTCATTATCCTAACAACAATGAAGGGATCTACTCAACTTCATTAACCAACATAACTAGCCACATGTTCTTAATAAATTATTGAAATGGAAAAAGAGAGTACATATGGGCAATAATAATTTCCCTATTTCAAAAGTATTCCTTTGCAATGATAGAATAGTTACACTATATTTCCATGGGAAAAGTTGCATGTATCTCCATGTGTCAGATTTCGAGGTATCCTTACATTTTGTACTTCTTAATTCCTATGTCTGCTAATGGACAGGCATATCATCAGCTTTGCAGGTATACTAAAAGCCACAAATAAGTAACAACTTACAGAGAAGGGCATTTCTAAAACAGAAATTTCAAATGCACAATCCATTAGCACAAAGAAGTATAAAGATTTCCTTTTTCCACCAACATTTTCAGCCTTCCAAGATCAATATAAATTTCTGCAACGTTACATATAAAAGTACATAGAAGATAAGATATCACATTTTTTACATCATTTTGAGCATTCCATTATTTAAGGAAATGAAAACTGAAATCTATTGTTCATTTTCAGATTGGGAAAGATGATCACAGCCCGTTATAGAAGATTGGTACTTTGGCTGAGACATCTAGAAAATAATAAACTGCATGAGTTCTAAATTAGAATTGATGCCAAACTTAGGTGAGGAAAAATTGCAAGGAAGATAACATCTAACATACTTACTCGTATATTTACATTACGATGCATGTTGAGGTAAACAAATTGCATAAGCTAAAAATATATGCTTTTGAATCCCAGTCTCACAAACCCCAGAAACGCAATCTTACCTGGATCTTTTCTGCAAGAATGTCAAGGCCATATATTTTAGCAGCTCGGGCACTTGCAATGGCTCCCATGTCTCTTAAACCATCCGAGGCTACTGTCTGTCTCAATAGGCAAATTGTTAGGAAGTGATATTCTAAGATCTAACCAGAGTTTACTTTTATTGGACTAAAGAAATTTTTTATAACATACCTGAGCAGCACCAGCAGTATCGTCAGCACCAATTTTAACAACACCTAAATCACTAAGCATCACCTCACATTGAGCAAAAGCCTACGCATACCATCACAAGTACACAAGTGAAATACTTTTATCTAGGCATTCGATTGTTAACATGTTTTATGTTTTTGATACAGTCAATCATGCTGAAAAGTCTGTGCACTCATATATCCAGTTCAGACACAGCATGCAAATTTAAATTTGTATTTTGATTCAACCATCAATAGTGCTGGTGAGGGATAACCTATGGGATTATGATTGATTTAACTGTAATAAAAGTTGACAGAATCTTAGAGCATGTTCATGAGAAGGCTTTCTGTGTTCAAAATAGCAACTCTATGCATTATCTTCGTTCCCCTTTACCAAAAACAACAACATCAATAAGAATGTGCAGCTTTGAAAGCATTCATTATCTAATAGCCAACCTGAGGATGACTAACAACACCTTTAAGTTCCTCCTTTCTCACACCAGACAAACCTAAAAGGCAATGGTTAACTTGTAATTGCACCTCCCCAACAATATGCAGCCTATGGTGAAGAAGTAAATCATAATTTCGGTGGGTGCTTCCACCAACAGAAGTCTCAATGGGTAGAACAGTCCTATCTGCTAACCACAATTCAACTGCCTACAGAAAAGAATAGAACTATGTCATAGCAACACTAATTGGCTAGTGCCAAAGAAAAAAAAAAAACAAAATGGTATTGGAACCTTGAATGCAGCTTCAAACTCATCACATGGCACAGTCTCACATTTTGGAAATGCTTTCAAAGCAGCTTCCTCACCATATGCACCTCGTAGGCCCTGTATCAAGCAGTTGATTAATTACTAATGGTAATTATGCCATGAATCTTTTAATTCAAAGAAATAATTAAGCATCATACCTGAAAGGCAACCCGCACTTTTGACCCATTGCTAGGGAAATAATATTTGTCGATTGCAGTTAATGGCTCTGCAATTAAATAGCTTAAACAATCATTCTAAGAGATTCAATCAAGGATGGGAAACATAGGAAAAGAACTTAAAGCGATTATAACTAGCACTAAATGGAGGTTGTTTCCATTCGGTTCTCTGCATTCATACACATTTATATACATGCCTGGCTGCCTTCTATGAACTACGTCTTAGACCATACTTTGCAAAGCAAGATCCATGAATCTGATGGTAAATCTATCCATAAATTAGGTACAGAACACAGTCATAGTTCATTGAGTAACCTATAACATAAAACCATCAATTCTACACTCAATTATGTTACTTTACGAAACAAGCTCCACGAGTCATGGTATCCATCATACGTCTATCCATAAACTAGGTGCAGCCCAATTGTAGTTATAAACTACAAAACTTCAAAAGAGAGTTAAGATGGTAAACTGCACAAACACTGGCAAGAAGAAATTTAGTCCTGTTCTTATATCATCCGGATAACTTGTGAAGGCCCACACTCATGTAATTAAATGTAATGTGCTTCAATAACAATATTATGTTTAGAAACTTGCAATCGTCATTAAAATTATTTCGCAAAAGCCAATTGAAGATGTCGTGGTCAAAGGCAAATTTTCAAACTTCTATCATGAGAAATCAATGCGACACCGACTTAACTTGGTAATTTATACTTGTAGTTGTCTATGGAGATGTAGCACTGGTAAGAATATATATTGCCAGATACCAACACACCATGAAAGGGGGGGGGGGGGGGGAGCAAAATTTCGATCTTGATAAATGGCAGACAGATAAATCTTACTGGGAAGAAGGTTTGCAACCTTGTGAAAGCCCTTCCATTCACTTTCCTGAGAATGATCAGTGATCCTAGAAGACTCAACCCCGGGTACACTTGGCTTCTCATCTTCAACTAGAATTGTAGCTCTCTCAGCTAAAACACTCAAACAACAACTTCTCCATTTCCTGCATTTCTCAAAATCATATCTCAAATCTACAGGCACCCCAGAATTGCTGGTTTGAAAATTCCCAACGCCCAATTGAGGAGGCATAGCACAACGCCAGATAGATGCACCCTTCAAAGCCATAGACAAACCAATCTATAGAGCTGCCAAAAAGTTTCAGACAAGTCAGAATGGTCCACGCCCATCAAAACGCTTGTGTTTGGTGAAAGGATTGTAGGTGAGTTTTGGTGATCTCGTGCATGACATTGCCAATAAGAAGGAAGTTCGAGGTGGCGTTTGGGCCCCACAAAAATGTAGACTGAGTAGCTCAAGTGAGATAAAATATGTGAATTTTCATTTTCGTATAAAACTGAGTAATAATAATTCAAATGAAAGACGAGAACTTTGAGAAGAAAAGGAAACGGGTAGGTGAGCAAAATGGAGGCTAGCTACCCATTTCTTCGACTGCAAGAGATTGTGTATGTAACTGAAGCTTACATCGAAAAGAAAGGAGGATGCAAGCCAGAAATTTTTTCAAACATAAAAAATTTTACAAAATAATTTTTAAGTTTTTTAAAGAATCAATTTAAAATTATTATATATAGAAATAAAAATATTAAAAAATTTTAGGATTAAAGCGGCCGCTACCCACTTCTCTCCGCCGGCGGGGGATGGGACAGAACTCGGTAATGGATTTGAGGAGAGGAAGATGGTTGAGGCCCGGGGCTCTTAAAATTGACGGAAAGCGATGAGAGATGTGACAAAAAGGTGTCAATTTGGACCAATCAATGGATAATAACAAATTTGGTTAGAGAAAAATAAAAAAATATTACGTTTTAGCTTACCCAGTTTGGCATTTCAATTTTGGATGTATAATGATTTCCATAGCCAATCACAATTACGCTAGGTAAATGGGAGAGATTATCCCATCACTTCGACGGATGCAATTATTATTATTATTATTATTATCTTGCAATGTGAATTTAACTTTAAAATATTATGTATGTTAAATTTATAATTCCTCATTACAAAAATAAAATTGAAATATTATTGCCTATTAAATCCAAAATGGCTCCATTGATTTCCATCTATATATAGTAAAAAATTTAAAATTCTTTCATAAATGTTAGCCCTATTTTTTGCAATAAATAAATTAAATTATTAATATAATCAATAAATTATAAGTTAATTTCTAAAAATATTTTATATACTAATTTATTAAAAAATAAGTTTTGATAAATTGCTTATGAATTTTTTTAAAATTTATCCTTCTTCCTTAAATTAATTGAAAACTCATTCTCATGATCATGTAAAATATTTATTATAAATAATTAAATAAAATAAATAAATATGTGATATCATAAATTATAATTAATTAAATTTTAAGTAATTATATTCCTTGAACCTTGGATAAATAAAAATTAACAAATAAATATATGATATTATAAAATATAATTAATTATATCCTTATTCCAAAATATAAATTTACAAAAGTATTATGTGAATAAATGTAATATTATAAAATAAAATTAATTATATTTTTATTATAAATAAAAATTATGTAAGAAAATAAAAATATGATCTCATAAAATGTTATTAATTAAAATTTAGATTATTATATTTTTATTTTGAATACATTCACTATGTTAATATAATTTGATTTTGAATAAATATGAATTAATATAATTTATATATTTATTTATGTTAATATATCCTTTTATATCTGATAAAATCTTGATGAATTAGATCTTTGATGGGAGATCTACAAAAACAAAGAAATTGCACTTTGATGCCTAGCCTAAGTCATTATAGGTTGGAGAAGACAAAAGTATAAGAAAGTGAAAGATGGCTTAATAGAGTAATAAAGCGTACTATATATAAAACATAGATATAATATTGAAGGGTAAATTTATAATTACCATTGTTAATATCATTTTATATTTTTAATTAATTTAATCATTAATTTTATAAAATATTTTTTATATAATTAGTTAATTTATTAGTTATTAGTTGTCAATATCTTATGTAAATTTTACATAAATTTGTAATTTAGTTTTTGAAATATAATAGTTAAACATGATATCATGAACCTTCAGTTAAACTCTAAATTTGGTTTGGTTTCTAAATGTTTAAACGTTTAGTTATTTCTGGGTGCAAAGAAACCTAGAAGAAAGGAAAGGAATAAATAATTAAGAATTTCTTGCTTGCAAGGTAGCAAAGGAATAGAAAAGAAATGGAATAAAAAATTAGGACTCATCAAAATATTTTCGGACAGAAAATGAGTAGAAAATTAATTTATTACAATTTTATCATTGATGTTTCACTTTGTGATTTAATTTTAATGATAAAATTATCATTTAACTTATTTTTTATCCAAATAAATAAAAAATATTTTTCCTTCATTTCTTTTTTTTCCTCCTTACCCAATCTAAAATATATATTTTCTTCTCTTTCTCTTTCTTTTCTTTTTTCCCCATCTTGCATCTATGCGAAGGGAAATGATACACCCGCAGCCCTTGATAGAAGATACTGTCAAAGGTTAGAAATGCATTTATACTCTTTTCCTGGAATTTAGTTTGATTTATAGGTAAAATATTTGTTGTGTGTGTCGTTATATCCTAATAATTTAGTGAAAAATATGGATGAAAAAAATAACAAGACAGAGAGTTTATCTTAATTTTTAGGAGATATTTAAATGTATAACTTGGAGCATGTGAAAAAGACTTTGATTTAATATATTAGAGAGTTTTGAATGGTTAAAATATCAAAATACCATTATTTCACAAACTATTTTTTGCTTTACTGCGGTTTCAAAACTATTTATCAAAATACGCAGGGCGCCATACTGTATGACGCCTTCAGCGGCCCGCCATCGGCCGCTGAAGGCGCCTTTCAACATGGCGCCTTCGCAACTGCGCAGTTCACGAAAACGCGAAGGGTTGGGAGGCGCCATTTCACTTGGCGCCTCCCCAGCTATACACTTAACTTTAATAAACTTAGGGGCTATTGGCGCCTCCCCAGCCCCATTTTAAAAATTAATTAAATTTTTTAAATTTATATATTTATTTATATAATTTTTATTTTATTATTATTTATAATAAAATTATAATTTTTAAAATATAATTAATTAAATTTTATGATATTATTTATATATATTATAATTTAAAATTAAGATATAATTATATTAAAATTAAATTAATTATATTTTATAAAATTAAAAAATTAAATACTTTGCCAAAAAATTAAAAAAGAAAGAAAGAAAGAAAAAGAGTATGCAAAATAACTCGAGAGTTTATATTGGCAGTAACAGCTGGTGAGTAGTAGGGAATAAGAAAGACGAAACTTCGGACCGGTAAAGGAAGTAGGGGTAGTTTTTACAACATCAACCTCTTGTATTTTCCAATGTTTTACAAATATCATCTTCTCTCTATTTCATAGAAAGAAAAATATAATTTTATTTAGTAATTAATTAATTATATCAGTAGTTAATTAATTTAATTAATTTTTAATCGATAATTGATTATATTAATTGATTCGACTAGTTAATTATATTAATTATTTGAATAATAATATTTAATAAAATTAATTATTTATATATAAAATAATATATGAGAATATGAATATATTTTATAAGTTATTTGATTATTTTTTATTTTAGTATTTTAGATTCTATATATTATTCAGTATATTAATTTTTTTAAAATTAAATTAATATAATTTCTATAGTTATTAAATTTTTTAGTAACTATAGAAATTAAAAATATAAAAATTGATCGGAAATAATATAATTATTTTTATAAATTATTTAAGAAACAACCGATTCAAAATATTAGTGGTGGCAGCATTTCAAAAATAGCTATTTTAAGAGTAACCAATTGTTTAAATTAATTGATTGTCAAACATAAAAAATAACTAATTTAACAAGTAAACTAATTAATTTATGTCAAATTAGCCAACAATTACTTAAAAAACCGTTTACCAAGGCCAGAGCATTTACAAAAGGGACTCCCGGACAAGGAATTCGGACAGGTATCCATATCAATACCCGCATTTTATGTTTTACAAGCGCATGAATAGTAATGCAGGCTTCGCATAACAGTTTTTGGCGGGAACAGAGTGGCCATGTAAATCGTGACGAACCAATTTCCGATTAATGTTTGTTGTGCAAATTTAACAGCGTAAGTCGTCGTCAAAAATATCTTGGTGGGGAATATCAATAAAGATATTATTACTTGGTTTGGTGATAGGCCCCAATGAGCTTTTACAGTGTCCTCCAATGGAGGCAGTTTGGAGGCGAAAGCAACCTAAGGCCGTCAGTGTTGGTTAAATCGAAACATATGAATCGATGTGGTCCTTAGCCTTAAGTTCTTTGCTTTGGGGGTTTTCAAACCAAGCCAACGCTGAATTATGCTTTTTCTACAGCACTAAAGCAAAGGTCAAATGTTCCCTCCTACGCAAATTTTAAAAAATTTTCCATGCATTTCTTAGCTCGGAGCTCGTGAATGATCTTGTATTCTTTATTTGGAAGGCAGAATCTACTTAGATATATTTTTATTTTTTATTTTTATAAAATGTTTAAAAAATTATCTTTAAAAAGTTTTTTTTTATTTTTTTTGAATTTAAGGAAAATAAAAAATGGAAAGTGTTTGGATAAAAAATAAAAAAATATTTTATTTAATTACAGGATTGACATTTAAAATAAAAATAATTTAAAAATAATAAAAAATTATTTTTACTTTTTTATTTTTAAATTATTTATTTAGAATTACAATTTTTAAATATTAATTTTGATAATAATTTATTAAATAAAAACTTCTATCTTCGAATAATAAAAAATATCTTTTTACCAAAGATTGTTCATCCGAGTGGCAAAGAATGGGGTAAATAATATTGAAAAAACTTGCCCCATATTAAGTCAACATGGCTTAAATTCAATTTAGTTGATGGCTCAACGAGGGAGCTCAAGGAGGCTTGCTAAATAATGGGTGTTCATACTAAAAAAATGGGGAGTCATGCCAAAACATATATATATATATATATATATTTAAAATAATAAGCAAACAAACATTGAGTAGCATATAATGTTTGTTCTTAATGTTTGTTCTCAGACAATGTACAAAAGTGAAATTGGTGGCCCCTGACAAAATTTCATTAGTGACTTGACCGTTCTAGCCATAAGCCCTTTGCTTTTGTATCCCTTCGTATGAATTTTTATAATGCCAAATATAGCTAATTATCAAGAGTTATGGAGATGGAGACAACAGGGGTAAAAAAAAAAAAAGGGGTAAGAGGAAACATGTTGGAAATTAAAGTAATGATTCCACAGTAAATAAGAATAATAACGGCAACAATCTGAAATTAAAGCAATGATTGTGTGATAAATAAGAGCAAGCTGGAGGTGATGGTAGAGCCCACGAGCGGTTCTCTTTCAACGTAATTTTCATAATATGCATCTCTTATGTATTGCAGGAGAAATTTTAGGGCAACTTAACATTTTAAAATTCGAAATGATGTAATAATATTTAAAAATTATTAAATTAAATTTATTTAATTTATTTTTTAAAATAAATAATTATAATTTAATAATTTTAAAATTTATATATTATTTTAAATTATAAAATTTTAAAAATATCGTAACAATCGCCGCTCTAGTACATACTTATACTGTCACAGCCATTTCTGCAATTTTTCCAACACTGGCACTCGGATTCGGAGCCCGACATCCCGCCAGCTGCCTCCAATCATTCTCCCGACACTTCTTTCCTCTCCTTTAAGGCTTTAATTAACCTTCTATTAAATTACAGGGCATTTATATTTTCTTTTTATGAAAGGGGATTTATCTTTAACATTTAAATTTGTAAAATAATTGCATACTATCACTGTCACTGATGGTTAGCAAGTTCCATTTTTTAAAAAAGTAAATATTTTTATTATTAAATTATATTCAACTAATTAAAATTTATTTTTATTTTTAATTTATTTATTATGAGATTAAAAAATTAATTTAATAATAAAATACTTAAAGAAATTGAGTTCTTTGTTGCATTACCCTATTCAATTATCCGATGTTACATCATTTAAAAAATCATTATAATTAATAAAAAGTTTTAACTATCACTATTTTTTTATTAATGTATTAATTTTTTATTCACTCATTATATAAAATATTTTATATTTAAATTTGATCAACAATTAATAAAAAATTGCATTATACTATTACTTAATTAATTATATATTATGACATTGACAAAATATTGCATTATACTATTACTTAATTAATTATATATTATGACATCGACAAAATATTATTAAAACCCATTTATTTTATTAAATTTTTTTAACTATTATTAATTTTTTAATAACATATATTCTATACTAATAATAGATTAAATTTAAACTTAAATATTTTATAGCAACGTTGAATTAAAATCAAACTCTTATACTTTTTACCATCATCTATTATATAATTGTATTTATATTTTATCATACCGGCTTGTTATTTGTTTTATATTCTTTTAAAAGTATATAAAATATACAACAACGAATGGAATGTTACTAATATAAATATAACTGAAAAAAATAAATCCTAAATTATATAAAAAAAATCTCTAACACCCCTGAATTTTAATGGAATTATACAAATATCTCTTATGTTTTCAAAATCTATTAAGATATTTCTTCGAGAATAAAAAAATAGGGAGAAATATAATTTTGATTAAATAACAAAAATAATATATAAGCTTCACAATTTTATATTTTAACTTTTAAAATTTTAAAATAAGATGTGAAATTGTTATCTTTAAGTTAAATCAAACTGTGATTTTTATTGATTTGACTATTTTAATAATATAAATGTTAAGTCTCACAAAAATCATGAAAATATTGTAACTGTAGAAAATTGATAAGCACATAATGTTAAAATTTGATTTACTTATATTTAATAAAAAGTTTTTCTTGAAAATCTCAAATTTTAAAAATAATTTTGAATTCTAATCTTTTGGCTCCTCTTTGATTTTCTTTGAAGATTTGCAATCAAACTTTTTTTTTTCACTCATCTATATAAATTAAAGAGTGGTCTAGCAATATGAAAAAGTAAAAGTTAGCTAATTTTATTGTTAACTTAACTCAAAACTAATGGTTTTACATTTTTGAAAAGTTGAGGTAAGTACAATGTAGGATTTTAAGTTTATGTACCGTTTTGTTACTCATTAGAAAGATAAATTGTATTTTTTCAAAAACTATTGCATGTAAATTTAAGTTTAATTTTTTTTGATAAAATAATTGAAAAAGATGATTATAAATTTATATTAAATAATATGATATAATCTAAATATTTTGTGATTAATTTTAAACAGCTAAAAAATCCCTTACATTAAAATTTAATATTTTTTATCAATTATATTTTAATTATTTAAACATAATTAAAGTAGATCTTTAATTCAAAATATTTAGAATATTGAGAGTTTTGAACTGCGTGGACATTTTTTCTTACTATTTCTCAATGAAAAGTTTAATTTGAATTTATGTGTGTATTTCATAATTTAAGAGAAATCTAAACAAAGTTAAAATTAAAGGGCAGATATACGTTGCTTCACGATCTTCAACAAACGTCAAAGTATTTTTCTCATTATATAAAGGGAAAACTATATTTTATATATATAGAATTTTGAGAATTTTTGTTTAAACAACGTGTCTTTTGAAATATTAAAATTTATTCATCTATATATTTTATTGTCAACAACTTAATACTTTATTTACGTAAATTTTTTTATCAAATTTTTAATAAAAAATCCAATAACATGTAGATAAAATTGTAGTTTTCTTCATATATATATATATATATATACACATACATACATACTAGATATGTTACACAGATGAATATTTATTTTAATAATATAATATTATAATTATATATTAATTATTTATAAAAAATTAGATAAAAATTTGATTAATATATAATTAACAAACTTAAGAAAAAATATTTTTCTACCAATTTTTCTCAACTTAAGTACGTAATTGATTTTGAATTCAAATATTTCATTAATTCAATATATATTTTTAATATAATTACTAATATTAATATTTAATAGTATAATTTATGATAAGAATAATTTTTAATTGTAATATTTTTTTTATTTAGCACCTTGCAATATAAAATAAACTTTTAAAACTAATAATTTTATACAATAGATGAATATTTATATTAATAATATAATATTATATTAATTATTTATAAAGAGGATTAGATGAAAAATTAATTAATATATAGTTAACAATTATAATAAAAAAGTCATCTTTCCACATATTTTACTCAGTATTCAAGTAAATAACTAATTTTAAATTTATTTTATAAAAAAATAATTTTAAATTAAAATGTTGTATTAATTAAATATTATTTTTAATATAATTATTATCATTAATATTAATATTTAATGATATAATTTATGGTAAGAATTATTTTTTTTTAATAATAACATAATATATTTTTTATTTATCACATTATAGTATAAAATAAGCTTTTAAAAATAAATTTTTGAAAGTAATAATTTTATATTAGAAATAACTCATTAAACTACCTAAATTATTACATATATATTAATTAAAATTTAATATTTTGATATCAAATAATTCACATGGAAGAGAGAAATAACTATCGATTGAAAAATATTAATGAAAATATCAATAACCAACTCATATTTAATATCTTTTAAAAGATGCATTATAGTAAAATTTATTTCTTAGAATATAATAAAAAATATAAAATAGTAAATAAATAAAAAGTGTACGGTGGGTATCAAATATTAAGAAAAAGAATTTATTTATCCCTTAGTTGCATTTCAAGAAAAATATATTAATGACACAAAGGAGAAAAAAGATGAGAGAAATAGTATAATTATTTAGGAACATAATTAAAAATAAAATAATTAATTAGCTTATAAAATAAAAATTAAATTTATAATTATTATAGTAAGAATTCACCAAATAAAGATGAACTATTAAAGTATTTAATAACAAATATTGTTGGATAGATGGACCAATTTATTTATGGAAGTAAAAAAGATGATTTTTATCAACTAAA
Organism: Sindora glabra; assembly: GCA_020226215.1. Classification (NCBI taxonomy): domain Eukaryota; kingdom Viridiplantae; phylum Streptophyta; class Magnoliopsida; order Fabales; family Fabaceae; genus Sindora; species Sindora glabra. Next base: position 11,396,914 of record CM035226.1, on the reverse strand, counting down.
TATAAAAAGAAAGTGCATTATAGATAAAATTTTATAAATTTTAAATTGGGTATAAAATAAGATAAAATAGGGATACAATTTTTTTAATCAAATTAAATGAGGATGAAAAATAAAAATTTTTTAAATAAAATTAGATGAAGATAAAGATAAAATAATTTTTAAATTTCAAAATAGAAAATACTATGTTTGTTAATATAAATATTTTTATATAAATATAAAGTAATAAAAAATAATCTATTCATACATATTGTTAACTGCAAATTTATGAATTTCATAATTGATAGTCTAAATGTTTATATGACAATTTTTCTCCCTTTATAATTTTTTTCAAAATTGTGCTTTTCCAATTAAATTGTGTAAAATAGTAAAAAAATTTACCTAATGAAATAAACTATATAAACTATATAAAAATGTATATTTTTATAATTTTACATATAAAAATCTATTAAGTTAATAAAATTTGATTAACTTACATTTTTTTTACTCAAAACTAGAACTCTAATGAAATAAAGTACTTATAACTAAAAAAAAGGACAATCAAATTATAATGACAATAGTATAAAAAAGTAAAAGAAATTATAAAAAAATTTACATGATAAAAACTTTAGATCAAATAACTACAAATGATTTAAAATAGTAAGAAAAAATACCTACAAATATTAAAAATAAAAATAAAGATTCTCATCTTAAAAAAGACAATAATTTTGAAGTGATTAAAGGTGGAAAAAAATTTAAATATAATTCGAAGAGCTTTTTATGAAAATAAAATAATTTTTATGAGAATAAAATAATTAGATAATTATGAACTTATAAATATTGAAGATGAAAATGAAAAGTCTCATATTAGATTAAATAATGATTTTGAAATAATTAAAGATGGAGAAAGAAAAAAAGTGAAATATGAATATAATATAGAAAGATTTTTATGAATATGAAATAAATAAGTAATTATGAATTCTAACATTAAATAAAAATTTTAACTCAAGTTTTTATTAGGAATTAATTTAATATTATAAGGATAATTTTTTCATAATTTATTTTTTAAGTAAAAATAATAAATTAATATGTAATAAATTATTTGTTGTATGAAACGGAACCAATGTCAGTTAACTTTATCCATGGGTATTTTTGTCATTTAAAATTTTTCACAAACTTGCAACTTGTTGTGGCAATTTTTTTCTTATTTAAAGTGTGATGATAAAATAAAAATACAATATTAACATATTTTAGTCTTTCTCGCATTAGCTTATAAGTTATTTCAGGTGACTTATAAGTTCTGATTTAATAAATTACTTAGAGTAACTTATAACTTATAAGTTACCTTTTTTTTTAAATTCTTTTCAAATCTACCCTTATTCTTTTTATTAATTTATAACTCATACATTTTATAATATAAATTTAAATAATTTTTATAAAATATAATTAATTATAATTAATTATATTTTAAGTAACTATAATTTTATAATAAATAATAAAATAAAAATTATATAAATAAATAAATATATAAATTTATAAAATATTAGAAACTATACTTTTATTTTAATTTTTTTAATTACATTAATATAATTTTATTTTTAAATAAATAATTTTTTTTAATTATATATATTTTTATTAATATATTTTTTTATGTCATTTTACAATTTCAATTAGTTCAACAACTAATTTTACGAAATACTTTAATTAATTTATCAACTATCGACTATCGACTATCGACTATCGACTATCAGTTATCAAGTAATTTATCAATTATCAACTAACTTATTAATTATCAAAAAATTTATCAATTATCAATTAATTTATCATCTAATTACGCCCGTTGCCCCTCATTCATCTCACCTTTGCTCGTTAACAGAAAAGTCACGCGCCTTCCTCGTTCGACGTCCTTTTTTCTCCCCAATTTGTTCCTCATTTGGACCAAATTACTCCTCTCATTCTTCTTCCATTACAACATAAACTGGTCCAATATTTCTTCGGATGTTTTAAAACACAGTCCGGAGATGGCCAAATACTTTAATTAATTTATCGACTATCGACTATCGATTATCGGCTATCAAATAATTTATCAATTATCAATTAATTTATTAATTATCAAAAAATTTATCAATTATCAATTAATTTAACATCTAATTACGCCCGTTGCCCCTCATTCATCTCACCTTTGCTCGTTAACAGAAAAGTCACGTGCCTTCCTCGTTCGACGTCCTTTTTTCTCCCCAATTTGTTCCTCATTTGGACCAAATTACCCCTCTCATTCTTCTTCCATTACAACATAAACTGGTCCAATATTTCTTCGGATGTTTTAAAACACAGTCCGGAGATGGCCAAGGACAAGTCCACCGCTCTTCCGACATCGTTTCCGCCATTCAAATCAGAAAACTACGCTCACAGTCCAGTTCACTACGCCGTCACACTAGGCGATCACACCACCCTCTCGAGAATTATCTCCACCCTTCCACGACTCGCCGATCCATCTCAAATTCACACCGAGTCTGACTCTCTCGCTCAGGAACGAGTTGCCGACAAGATTTCCGCCGTCATCGACCGCCGTGACGTTCCCTGCAGGGAAACCCCTCTCCACCTTGCTGTCCGTCTCAACGATGTCACGGCCGCCCGTACTCTGGCCTCTGCCGGTGCCGATGTTTCCTTGCAGAACTCTGCAGGTTGGAATGCCTTGCAGGAAGCCCTGTGTCGCCGGAGCTCTGACATTGCTGTCATTCTCCTCCGTCTTCACCATCGCAACGCCTGGGCTAAGTGGCGACGAAGACTGCCACGTGTCGTCGCAGTCCTTCGCCGAATGAGAGATTTTTACATGGAGATCTCCTTCCACTTCGAGAGCTCTGTGATTCCTTTCTTCGGGAGAATTGCTCCTTCAGACACATACAAAATCTGGAAGCGCGACGGAAATCTTCGCGCTGACACGTCCTTAGCTGGCTTCGATGGATTGAAGATCCAACGTGCTGATCAGAGTTTCCTATTCCTAGGTGATGGCGATCAAGCTCATGATATACCCTCCGGTTCCTTGCTCGTTCTCAACCGTGATGATCATAAAATCTACGATGCTTTTGAAAATGCTGGAGCTGCATTGAGTGAATCCGACGCCGCTGCATTCTGCTCTCAGAGGAGTGTGTATCGTCCTGGCATGGATGTCACCGGGGCTGAACTAGTTGGTAGAACAAATTGGAGAAGACAGGAGAAAACCGAAAGTGTAGGAGTGTGGAAAGCGAAAGTGTACGAAGTGCACAACGTAATTTTTAGTTTCCGTTCACGAAAAGTAGTTGGGGGAGAATCTGACGTGGCCGGAAGCGAGCAAGTGCTCCCGTTAGAGCTAGATGAAGATGATGATGGCTTTCTGGTGGCGGAGAATCCGAATTTCGGGCTTGCAATGACCGATAAGAGAAGGCACAGTAGCTTCGTTCCAGACGAGAGAGAGTGGATCCCAATGGGAAGAAAAAGCGTCGACCTTCCGTCAATGGCCGTTCCACCGCCGAGGAGGTCAGCAGCCACCATGCCCATGGCGGCTCCTCCAACAAAAGAAAAGGAGTACGTTAGGAGTTTGCGGCCGTCAGTTTGGTTAACAGAGCAGTTTCCATTGAAAACGGAGGAGCTGTTACCGTTACTTGACATCTTAGCAAATAAGGTGAAAGCAGTTAGAAGAATGAGAGACTTGCTGACCACAAAATTCCCGCCAGGGACTTTTCCCGTGAAGGTAGGGGCAATGTCGTAATATAAATTACATCTCTTTGCACTTTTTCTTTGGTTCTTTCGATGATTATCTGAAGCGACCACTTGACTTGAGGGCCTGAACATCTGATTATTGAAGAAGAAACTTTAGTGGGACCCCCTATGATCGGTGATGTGACATGTCCCAGTACTATTTAGATGAGCGGTCACCTGGGACCCACTACAGCCTACGTGCCTTGTACCTCCGACAATTGACCTTGGTTTTGCCGGGTCATACTTTCCCACATGGCATCACAAGGGGCAGGCTCCATAAAATTGGATATTTTGCCCCTCACTATCCATTGCATGAATGAATACTTTCACATCCTTAGATTGGATGAACAATTTTTGTGACTAATTTTAATGTATGATTAATTATTATATTAAAAAGGTCGGTGATAATTTATTGTTTGATTTGTGATTTGGTTGGGGCAGTTGGCGATTCCGGTGGTCCCTACAGTGAGAGTGGTAATAACATTCACAAAGTTCATGGAGCTGCAACCAGTGGAACAATTCTACACCCCATTTTCGAGTCCTGGACACTTTCTCAGTGCCGGGGAAGATGGCCAGCAGAAATCGGAATGCAATTACTCATCATTTTTATCATCATCGTCATCTTCGTCCTCCTCTTCATCATCATCGGTGGTATGGTTGAGAAGAAGCAATAGCCAATGGAGTTCAGCTGGGAATAGGCAACAGCAGACGATGGTGTTGGATTCAGATCCTTTTGCCATTCCTGCAGGATATAGCTGGACGAGCGTGGATGATAAGTCCAGGAAAATGAAGAGATCAAAGTCCGTGAGAAGATCCAAGTAAATGCATGTTGCCAAAAGGAGGAGTAGAAATAGATCCATGAGACACACAAAAAAAATCTGACTTGACGTGTACGTTTTCTTTTGTTGTAGTAGTATTGGGCATGTAGATACCCCCATCGAATTTTTTAATCAAATAGGACTCGGGAAAATGGTGTTTATATCCCTTCTTACATTTCTTTGTTTGCTGTATTATTTTTTTAGCAAGTTCTAATTTTGAAGTGATTATTTTTTTGAGCTCTATTTTGCTGCTTTTGAATTTGTGTCAAGAGAAAGTTTACTGGTTCTGTAGGGGCGATTTTGGTTCACTACCTTTACCAAACATATGTTTAATTTGACGAAGACATTGGGATTCAGTTTATTCATATTGTGCGATTTGAAGGCGGCGATCCTTGTTGATAGTTGTGAACAACTAGCCTTGGCAAGAAGGATTTTATGGCACCTTAGAGAACAACTACAGTTGATACCCAAAGAGTTGCCTGTACTAGCCATGCATTTTTAACGTAGGTCCACAAGCCTTTACTTTCGTTTTGGCAGATCCACTAGTCCTTCTTATACCAATTAATGCACGTTTGGGGGCCTATATCTCCCACCCTCGGCCTTTTTCTTTTGGACAGAGCTTTCCTTTTTCCTCCTAAAAGCTTCTGATTGCAACTTTGGACCATATATTTGAATCCAATTCACAGAAAGGGCTTTCTCATAAATCTCACAACGTTAACAGAATCTGCTGATTGGTTGGAGGTATTTTTGATATCTTGATACCAAATGAAATGACCGTCAATAATTGAGTACTAGATAGACTCAATAGACAATAGAAGCTAATTAGCAGAGACAGGCGTTGGACAAATCCATGTCACTACCAGATAAGCCTCACAATTATGTGATCAAGCAAATGATACAAGCGGACTAAAGCATATCCCAACATAAGTAGGCGAGTAGCTCACAAGTTTCACCCATACCAAAGCTTTTCGCTAATAAATTTAAGGAAAAGATTATAGTATATTATTAATATAATATATTGATGGATGATTAAATTTAAATATATATTAAATTTTTTAATTAAATTCAATATATTATATAATAATATATTAAATTTAATAATATACGCTGAAAAATGTACCACAATCTTCTTCCTAGTTTAATAAGGGCCGGTGGGACAGCCACAGAAACCTAAAATGCAGTCCAAAGTATCTATACTAATACAGTACTGGATAAGATTGAGGATTGATATGTTAATACAATGGAATCGTTTTGTTTACGTAGAAAATAAGTTTCTGCAAGAAGTTAAATATTTTAGGAAATTACTTCTTATATAAATTTTTTAGGAAGTTCTCAATGTTGTTTGATTAACATAAAAAAAGTTACATTTTTCAGAAAATAGAAATTACCTAGGTGGGAATGGATAAATAATTTCTCATGTTTTATGAAAAATACAATTTCTTAGAAAGTAATTTCTCATATTTTATGAACAACCAAACAGCTCACAATTTTTTATTTTTTGAGAAATACAACTTCTACGTTTTCACTGTAAACCCAACGACCCCAACGGGTGATTCGGATTCCACAGCTTCTAGCCCTAGTCCTTGCTGAGTTATGAACCAACTGTCGAATTTAGGGCTGCTCAACCAATCTCTAAGAAAAGAATATACACTTTACTTCCCATAATTTGCGTTTGAAGCAAATTATCTCTTGGAGTTTAAACTGGATATTTGACCTTAATGGATTATTTCCAAGAATGGAACAGTTAAGTTGAACGTTAAATTTAATAAAAATTCAACATTTAACTGCCTTATGATTTTTCATAAATTTTTTTACTTATAATATCAAAATAAATAAAAATTATTAATATAAAATTTTAAACTCCATAGTAATAATGCCAAAATTTTTTTATTACATACTTTCATTTTATTAATTATATGACTGAAAAAAATTATAATTAATAACAAATACAAAAAATAATAAACTAATAAAATTAGTTATAAAATTTGATCAATATAATAATCACTACTTTTATAAAAGCAGGTACTTCACTCTTTAAAATTAATGTCCCTTTTTTTAATTTGACATCTAAATTAACTTAGTTTTCAAAATAATTTATCAGGTAAAATATTCAATTTTAACTTAAAAAGGGATAATTAAGCTCAACTGCAGACTTTATGAGAATAAAGTATATATTTTTCTATTTCCAAATTTAATTAGAAATGTTTCATACAAAGTTCGTTTATCCAGGTGGAAATTCGTAATTCAGTGAGAGTTGGTATGTCCTGATATGAACAGATATTATTCAGAAAAAGCTCCTGACATGAATAGATATTATTCATAGAAAGATAAATAGCAATGAAGAGAGACAGGGCAAAGACAGTCCATCTAACATGGCCCTCCGTCTAGCTTCAAGTTGATTGAGCTCCCCTGTTCGGTTCCACTAACTCGTGTCAACCTTCCCAAATCTTCTACTGTATCGAACATTAATGCAGTCATCACTCATCAAATGCACTTTCCTCGCCTGAGATGTCTTAATCTTTGCACTTTGATCTCATCTTCTGCCAAATATCTCCATAAAAGATCACTTCTCCTCTTTCAAATTTATCGTGTAATTCAGCCGAAACATGCTCAAAGTGCTGTAAGTGTTTTATTTTCTATGCAATTATCTCATTAATGTAAGCCTTGTATATTCCGGACTTAACACCCAATATACATTTGACAACAGTGGCATGTTGAGATCCCTTTAAGGATTTAACAAAAGATCTACTTTTGGCATTTTACTAAAAGGCAACAGAAAAGATGTGCAGCAAAGCACCAATTTCTGGTGCTTGCTGGGGGTGCTGGACTGCTGGTGATATTAGTGTGATTTGGGGGGAAAACAGGTTCTGAAAAGTTGGGAGGTGTAGGCATAGTAGTGGAATTCCAAATGTGATCAAAGAAAAGTGAAAGATAAGCATTCCAGTATTTTTGCATAGGGCAAGAAGGTACTCTTTTTGAGAGACATCCTCCTTAATTTTGATCAAAATGATTTTAAGCTAATAATTATAATAGAAGGTATTTATGATAAGGAAGTTTTAATAAAGAAGTATGGAAGCAACCGGTAACATGAAGGACAAGAGGTAAAATATAATACAATTAAAGAAAAATGAAAAATAAGCATTCAAAGTTAGGTGTTTTTGAATGGGGCAAGAAGGTACTCTTTGGTAGGGATATTCTCATTAGTTTTGATAAAAATAGTTTTATATTAGCATTCGTGAGAAAAGATATTTATAATAAGAAAGCTTTAATAAAGAGGTATGAATGTAACTGGTAACATGAAGAATAAAAAGTATAATGTAATATAGAATAGTGAATGTTTTGAAAAATGATAGTTGTGTTGTTATCTAATGTATAAAAGTTTTAATAAAATCAAACTTTTGTCTTTTTTGACTGATGTGAATGGAATAAAAAGCAAGTGATCCATTCATTTACTTTAGTTTGAGAGAATTGTATTAAAAAGGATTAGACGTAAGATACTCACCTTTCTTATAAACCGAGATAAGTTTCTTATTCTAATCCTTCAAAGCCATACACTTCAAATATTCTTGAAGTGTTTGATGAGGTATTCTAATCCTTACAAGCCAAATACTTTCAAAGTTTCAGAAGTATTCGATGGGGGGAAAGGGTTCTCAATTCCCCACCATCAAAATTGCTCTTACCCTCAAATTGAAGGGTCACTAGTTAATTTTTACCATAAAACTTTAATTGTGCAGGCCCTGCAGCTATGACATTACTGAGGATATAATATTGAGTGTTTTATGAACCTCTTATTAGCTAAAACATAAATTGAAATGAAAAACAATCATTTTGAGGTCATTGATTTGTAAACTTATATATTGTGAATATAATTTTAAAAATCAGATCAGACCAATAAATTGGTTTATTGGTGAATTGGCTAATAAGTCTGTTCAAATATTAAGCCTATGTGAATCACTATGAACACGTTAGAATTGGTGTAAACTTACCACAATTGGTCCCAATAGGTTTTTTAGATTTTTGTCATTTTTATTTGGAAAATAGCTCGAGAGCTAGACCCTGCGGTTTTAGGCATCAACATGGTGCAGACACCAAAAAAGAACACTTGATTAATCAAAGACTCGATCACACTACCTGGAACTAGCGAGCAATAATCAAATTGCGAAATAAGTAAATTTAACTTCATTCATCAAAACACAATAAGTAAAGACGGTGAATGTAGTCAAGTCTAGGACAATATTTACTCAACAGAAACGTAAATTATAATGAATAAACAAGTCGAGCATTGACTTGTGCAGAGAATTTACACCTCGTAGATGTTATTTACAGAGGCTATCATAAAGTACGACTAGGCGGATCCGAAGGTATTCTCCCCACTGTAGGTCATGTAAAGGAAACCATCATCATCCTTGTTTTCCTCATAAATTGCAGACATCAAGAAAGCTGCAATATCAGAAGATTTATTTCACAAATATCTCCAAAAAACTGAAAACAGAAATGCAGAAGACAGAATGAGCTGTAGTCACTTACCAGTTGGAGGTAAGGTGTTGTTGATAAAAATAAAAATAGCCTTCTCTGCACTGAGCTTAATCCTTTTACGAACAACATAAACAAACTGACCAACTGTCAGATCTGCTGGAACAAGGTACCTACGATCATAGCAACAAGAACAACAGAACAAAGTGAGACCACAGTAATTGACAGAATCATGCCAACAAGCTCCATTGATCAAAGATACAGCTAAATCTTAATCTTTATTCTTCCAGGAATCAAGATTCCGATTCCTCTGTAACATAGTCGAAATATACTGCAATATCAAGTTACTCAGAAGTATCAAACATTCATCAGAGAAATACACAAGAACCTCATAAAGGGTGTTGTTATACTACTCTAAACTTACATCAGTATCCATCTAGCTGGAACTATAGTTTAATATAGCAATTTCTCACATTATAACATGTGGTTTAGGCAGGTAAAAAAGGTACTTTCAGATCTGAGAAACTGATCAAGGGCAGAGAATGGCAAATAAAACTAACTTCTTTTTATCAATATCCGGAATATCAGTTCTTTCAGCTTTCTCCACAATAACCTGCACAAAATGGTCAATTGACTAAATTCAACAAGAATGCTTCAAGAAATTATAAACAAGCAAAAATATTATGGTGAATGTAACTAATGAGGAATATCAGTTCTCACGGGTATTCTATCAGGGTACTTCTCTCTGATGCGAGAAGCTTCAGCCTGCCTTCGTTCTGAAAGGTAGAAGACCCAAAAATTATCAAGGGATGCCAAATATAAGGAAGCGAGCAAAAACATAGTGGAAAATTATATGACTAAGATTTATATAGAATTTTTCATGTATAATCAACTGCAACTACTGAGACGTACAGCACAATTTACAGTGAGCTAAAGGTAATGCTAAATCAAACACAGTGCAATCATGCCAAAACAAGCAGAAGAAACAGATATAATTGAAAGTCGATGAACTTCTGCCAGCGAAGCTTTCTGCGATACAAAAGTCCATTCGATCAATTAAAGGGATTCCCAAAAAAAAAAAAAAAATGCTTTAAGCTTCATATCGATACTGAATTAAAACAACTCTACAAGCCCGAACAATATCGGGATAAACAAACAATTAACAGCAAAAAGAGAAGCCGCAATCCTGATTTACTAAAAGAAATTAGAAATTGGCGTACCCAATGGATGTTCAAGCTTGAAGGAACTCCTTGCCATGGTGAAATAAGCACTCCGATTGCTCTCTGCAAATTTCAAGCACCGAAATATTACAAACCCCATGGAAAGAAAAGGGGTTACCAAAGAATAAGAAAAACCAAAACCTTGACGCAAAGATGAAAAAAAATAAGAGCAATAACGTGCACAACAAAGAGAAAAATTGACATACGGAACACGAAACGCAGGATCGATTATGAGAGTTTAGCGCAAGACCAGGAAGGCAAAAAAAGCAGCTTTTAAATGAATAAAATACGGGTATTGACCGCGAGAGTATAAATACCAACAACGATGGAAATTGATTAGGTAAAAAACAGATTAGGCCATTAGGGCTTCGTTTGTGTTCAACCCGGAATTTATTTGCTTAATATATGCTCTCGTACGAATGGATTGGCTCGCCTCACTCGCAAGTAAATACTATATAGCGTCGTCACTCGCACCCGGGAAACGCTGACGTTTCAAGCATCCTTTCTTCCTTGGGCACTTTTTCCCTAATAAATAGCTGGGTTTTGCTGCGAAAGCCTAGAACACTGGACTCATTGGGAATTTAAAACAAAAACACTAAATTTGAAAAGAAAAATCAACGATTTCCTTCTTAAAATTATAAAATAATGATAAAATGAATATTATATTATATAAAATTATAATTTTATTTTTAAATAATAAATTATACATATAATTTCTCCTTTCAATCACATTATTTAAAATGAAATTATTTGTATAGAAAATGAAATTATATATGTTATTCAAAGATAAAATTATAATTTTATATAATTTAAAAATTATTTTATCAATACTCAATAATTTTAAAAATAAAATTCTTAATTTTTTCATTTAATAATTTAAGAGGTTATATTAAAACTTCGGGAGGCTTATCAATAAAAATTCTATTCTTCTTTCCTTCGAAATTGAACCGGTTTAAACTGAGAAAATTAAAACTTCACGAGGATTAAGGATAAAAAGAAAAAATAAATGTTTTTTAATTTTTGAGGAAAATGTAAATTATCCCACTAATTTTGGGATGATTGCATTTTACTCCCACTAACTTTAGAAACTTACAAATTAAAATTTTAAACTATAAAAAACTTACAATTAACATCAAAATCTACTTAATCATCTTTGTCATTAAATTAAATTATTTTTTAATAAATTTTTAAGTAAGAATTACAATATTAACATATATTAATTTATTACATCATTTTTGCATGATTTTTATATATTATAATTAATAGAAATTAAATTAAATTTGTATAATTTTAATTAAATACTTAAAAAATAATTATAAATTTATGTTTAAAAATGATGCAATATAATAGTATACAATAGTATTATAATTCTTATTTATAAAGTTAATGAAAAAATTGCACTATTTAATAAAATTGTTAAATAAGTGAATGATGGGTATTAATTGTAATTTTTTATAATTTAATGGTTTAATTTGTAGGTTTTAAAAATTAATAGGGTACAATATAATTACTCTAAAGTCGGTGGAGGTAAATTACATTTTTTTCTTAATTTTTTTTTAATCCAATACCCTTTTGTTAGCACTGGACATGCTGCCGTAATGGGCTTCAGTCCATTCGACCCAACCTATATATCAGGCCCATAAAGCTTTTGCCCATCTGTGGTCCTGTTCTTCTATGGCAGAAGAAAAGGTTAAATTATTCCACTATTTCTATAATTTTATTTAATTTCTTATTAATTTTTTATAATTATTTTTATTTTTAACGAAATATTACTTATTTATTTAATATTATTTTAATGACCAATACATATAAACAACAATTTTTTTATAAACTATATAAATAAAATAACAATTTGTTAACATGCTACTCATCCCTTTTCTTCCTAAGATCAAATAACTTCATAAAATGTTTTAATTATTTTATGAATTATTTACTGCATTAAATGAAAATAAAAAATAAAATAGTATGAAAGGTCAATATCAGTGATCATCAAATTACGTCAACAGGGTGCTGTGATGTAAGAAAATTAAATTCGAAGCAGATAAGTTTGCTTAAAAACTGGCTTAAAAAAGCTTATTGACAAATTATAAAACTCTAGTTTTCTCATAAAATAATGCACACCGTAGTCAATGAATATTTATCATCGAAAGGTTATCAATGAAATTTAAATTTAGAACTATTTAATTAACTGAACCCAATCTTGAAAATTTTAGGAAAATATATGATTTTTATGAAATATTTTATATTTCTTGCAATGTAACAAGATTATGACTCCGTTTCTTGCACTAACTTATAAACTACTCTAAATAACTTATAAGTTCTGATTTAATAAGTTACCCAAAATAACTTATAACTTATAAACTATTATTTTTTAAAATTATTTTTAAATCTATTCTTATTTTTTTTTAAATTTACAATCCATATCTTTTGTGATATAAATTTAAGTAATTTATAAAAAATATATTTAATTATATTTTAAGTAATTATAATTTTATAATAAATAATAAAATAAAACTTATATAAGTAAATAAATATATAAATTTATAAAATATAATTAATTAAATATTAAAAATTATATTTTTATTTTAAAAATTTTAATTATATTAATATAATTTAATTTTTAGATAAATATAAATTATTTTAATTATATATATTTCTATTAATATGTCCTTTTATGTTATTTTACAATTTCAACTAGTTAAATAACTAATTTTACGAAACACTTTAGTTAGCTTATTAACTATCAGCTATCAGTTATAAGCTATCAGTTATTAATTAACTTATCGACTATCAGTTAACTTATTAGCAAGTTCTGCTAAATAGAGCTTATATAAACTTTCATTTGACACATTGTATAAAATCTAATAGAATAAGAAGAGGATAATGCAATTAGCATATATATTATATTTAGGGATTTCAAATGGATTATATAATTTTTTTCAAAATATAAGACTATCCACTTTATAGAGTAGGAGATCAGAACCATTAAAATAATATTAAGATAAAATTTAAATTATTCAAATTAAAAAATTATTTTATATCATCTCTTTTTTGCATTTCTAACTCTTATAAAATTAAAATTTTTTAATGTTATTATTAACACTTATATTTTAATTTACTATTTTTAAATAAATTATGTAACAATATTAGATAATATTTACTATACCTGTCAACAACAGTACATATTATTTAAATATTTTTTAAATTTTATACAATGCATTAATTGAATCTTATGTTCTTAAATTAATTATTGTAATCTTTTTACTAATTTATTATACATACATGCACACATAAGCCCATATGCATGTATGTGTATTGATGAAGTATATTATACTATTTTATTATCATGGTATAAATCTTTATTATATATCATATTTTAAAGGATATTATTATTCAAGGGCATTTTGATTTAATTATTTACTTCAAATTCATTTAGGATTTATTGGTTTTAAATGTATAAGAGCATTTTAGACAAATTAATTATTTCTTAAAACTATACATTTGTACAATATAACAACAAATAAAAGATAAAATAATTCCATATATCCTTTATCTTATACAGTAATAAATTGAATGTTGTATACCATACTACTTTAATTTAAATTATATTATATTACTTAATGGTTTTTATAGTGGTGTGTTAAACAAAACCTAAATTTATAGGTAGAGGCATAGAATAAAGGTTGTAGATTTGTAAATCAAAATTATAGTACAAAAAGATTTCACAAAATTGAATTTTTATGAAAAAAATACAAACAAACTATGAAATGTAAAAGAAAATTAATATTAATAAATTTTGTTAAATCATGTATACATTCACACTATAATTTTTAGCATCAGACTAGTCATTAAACCAAGTAAGATACTAGTTCACAGATTTAACTATCAATTCAATGGTTGAATCAATTTTGACTTTAATATACATATACTGACACACACAAAAGCTAGTGATATATAATTAAAGCAATAAAATATAAGTGATATAATAATGATTATTATAAAATCATAAAAATTTTATTTTTCAAAATAATAATTTTAAAAATTGATCTAATTAGATTTTGATTCAAATCAATTTTGATGAATTTAGAAGTTCACACATATTTTGATTTCGATAACATTATATGCATTGAAAATGGTATTCAAAATTGAGTTCCAAATACTAATTAAAATATTATTAAATATAGAATAATAAGATAAATTTATAAAATTTAATTTAATAGAAATAATTGATTTAAAATTGAATTTCAAATTTTATTTTTAATACTTATGATATTTTTATTTTGATTTAAAAACTTTGGATTGTTTTATCCATTTATCGATCAAATCGATTAATTTGATAATTTTTTTTGTACATAAAATAATAAGAAGAAAAGGTTATTTTTATTTTAATAGATAGGATGTCAATAATATGCCGCTGAGATTGCAAGCAGAAGCCCAAAACAACGGGCTGCGACTAAATTAATTCCTAAATATTAAATTTTATCGAGAAGGATTGGCCTCTACATAGGATGATTGGCGTTGGAAGATGAATTGAATATAGTTGACGGTTGATCCCATTTAAATGTAGATTGAGGCATGTTTCTAAATTTTATCTTGCTACAAACGCAGTAAAAAGTTTGGATTCCCCATCAAAGATAAAAATCTCGAGTTTTTTTGAAACCCAAGCTGGGATTCCGTATTACATGTCTGGTGGGTCTGCTCACGGACCACTCCTGAAAGAATCCAATTAGACGACACACACGGTCATATCGTACCAGGACCACTAAGGCCCCCCCCTGCTGCTCCTGCTTCCTCCACAAATTGGCCCATCATAGCTATAGCATTTACTTCACAATTTCTGCACTCAGTTTCTCTTCACCTTCTCACTCTTCCTCCTCTCTCTCTCTCTCTGTCTAACCTCTTAATTACTCTTCACAAACCCCACTTCATAAAAATAACACAACATGGTCGAATGTCATCACTCTGCGTCTTCGAGTTCTTCCACAAATGCACATACTTGCGAAGAGGAGGCTGCTTCAAGCTTGAAGAAGAGATGTTTGACGGCTGCTAAGGAACACAAATCCAGGTTTTACATACTCAAGAGGTGTGTTATTATGTTACTATGTTGGCAGAAGTACGACCAGTATTGAACCTCTCAAATGAAAATAATAGCCAGACTCCCCTTTTGCAGCTCTCTCTTCTTTCTAATTAACCCCACCCAGTTACACATTACTATTCTATTTCGAAGGTAAAATTCAAGCCTCTGTCTCACATTAATGTATTCTACGTAGTCTTGCTCAGAGGATGCTGCTATTGCCTATTGATGTTGCCATTGGATTCAATCAATGAATTAGCCAAGTTGGCCTCTTTATTTATTGTACCTCTCAACACTGTCTTAGGATTCTTTAAGAGGGTTTCAAATTTGAACTTTGAGTGTCAAGCACAGGAAAAATATTAGCTACATAATCTAGTTTTACAATTCCCGCACTCCCTCCGCGCATATCACAACAAGCGGAGGAATTTTTTAAGTTTATGTCATGTATTACATAAAGTTAATTATAGTCAATCCATTTGTCTATCTGGCTGACTTACATTTGTTTTTTATAATTAATTTCTTGTAATGCATGATATGTGTTAACAATATTCTTTAATTGGTGGGAATATGGTATAGATAGTTTTAATTAAGGAGAATATTATGATATGTATATAGAGGTAGCAAATGGATGAGATAGAATGAATATAAATTGAATAAAAAATGAATGAATTATTGTTGACTCATTTAATTATTTATAACTTAATGTAAAATTTTAAAAAGATTATGAATGATTCATAATTTATGAATATATGGTTAACCTGATCTATATCTATATTATTATTATTATATATTATTATTATTATTATTATTATTATTATTATTATTCACTACTACATTGTATTTGCAACTGCCATTTCAAAACAAAATTATTCTTCTAAAAACTTTAAATTAAATTTTTATTATCTCTTTTAAAATTATATTTTTCTTTTATTTGTAACATAAATAATCATTTTTAATATTATATTTTTAAGATTGAAATTCATAAAATTAAATATAATTAACCAACTATTTTAATATTGACATATATTAAATAAACTTATTTGATTAAAAATTAACATTACAATAAAATTAAAAACATTCAAAATAGTAAAATCTATCTATTTTTCCTTTTATATTGATTATGTATTACAATATAATTTCTCAATGAAAAATATGTATCCAATTTTTATGTACGTATAAAGGTTTCAAATCTCTTTATTTCATTTTGAGATATATATATATATATATATATATATATATATATATATATATATATTATATATATATATATATATATATATATATATATGTGCGCGCGCACTTATTATAATAAAAATAATATATCTTACATGCTAAAAAATTTCTTTAATTAACAATAATAATATTTAAGATTGTTTTTTTGATATTTTAGAAACTAATTAGTGCCATTAAATTTATTTTTAAATTTAATTTTTATATAATATAAAAATAAGATGAGTACAAGTGGCTAGACATAATTTTACTTTCTCTTTTTATTGAGAATCAACACATATCATCACATATATAAGGATATTATAAATATTAGATTAGTTTATTTAAGATATATAATTTTAAAATACTTAAATTTACATTAAATTACTTAATTTTTTTGTGAATAAATTAATAAGATATTTTAATACAATATTTTCTTTATTTACAGTATTGATTTTTATAATGCATAAGTTATATATATATATATATATATATATATATATATATATATATATATATATATATATATATATAATATATATATATATATATATATATATATATATATATTAATCTTTATTTGATAAGGTCAATAATGAACTAACTCATTTTGACTTCAAAACTAATATAAATAAAAATAAATAGATTAAAATAAGAGTGAAAATGTGTTACAATTATCAACTATATGCATATGGCATGAAAAGTTTGGGGAGGATTTACCAAAGTTACGTGAGAAAGTGTATTATGTAATTAATGTTACCGGAAGGAAAAATAAAATAGAGGCGGAAATCATGTACTAGTTCAAAATTTCAAATCAATATTAGGAACTCCTTATCATATATCAAAAATTGAATTCAAGGAGGTGGGATCATGAGTTTGAAGGGTTTTCACGTGAAAGTGTAAACAGTCATTTACCCCTAAGTGAGTTTGTATTCTAGTGCAGCAGAAGGGTAAAAGAACAGACATTATTTTACATGAAGATAGGGACAGATCGTGGTTACAAGTACAAGGTGGTTTTGGTGGAACTTGTGGTTAAGAAAAATTAAGAGTTCGTTACTTTTCTGGATAATTTGCTTTCTTATTCTGCATAACAGTAAATTTTTATCAGATATATATGATATACTGTCATTTCTTTTCAACTTTCTAGTCTTTTATTTGTTGTTGTTGTTGTTGTGCCAAGCAAAGCACGCCACAGTTTTACAGCCTCTCTAATTGGTTGATATGTATGGGACGAGAGCTAGAGACACAGTGTATGACAGAAGATCAGAAATTCTTATATTTCTTCAGCTTTCTGGCCGTTCACCTAAATATAGTCGCTTCACATGCTTGTATCAGATGGAAACAAACTTACTGATAAGAAAAGAAAATAATTGAGTTTATTTGATCGGCAGAAAATTACATAAAAAATGTATCTCTTTGGTAAGTATGAGATAAATAAGTTGTTTAATTGATTCTAATTGATAAAATGGTAGAATAGAAGAAATTCTACTTCTTATAAAATAAAACAAATTTCTTACTTATTTTTTTTAGTAAGAAAAACTTCCTATTCTCTCTTTAATTTAATTTCCACGATCAATCAATTAACTTTTAATATTTTTTTGAAATATTTAAAATAGAATTTATTTTTCAGAAAATATTCAATTTTTTACATAAATTTATTTTTTGTGTAAAACAAAAAACTTCCATACTTAGCAAGTCTAGCATGCATGCAAACAAGTTTAAGTCTCGTGTACATGACTTTATCCAGTCGATCTCAAACCCTAATTGTTGGTTAGTATGTATTCATGGCTTCTAGTAATTATAATTATAATTATATATGTATATATGTTACTGTGGTTGAATGCATCCAAACAAGTTTTCTCTGTTGATCAATAGTTCAAATATTAAAAAAAGGATGTACAACACCCAACATGCGTGTTAATAATGGTAGTTAAAAATAAGGGTAGTAATTTTTAACATAACACAACACGATACAATAATTTGATACAAACACGATACGATTATTCGGATTCAGGTTGATATATTAATTTGTTTAAGAATTTATACTAAATTTTTAAAAATTTCATTTAAGAAAAAATTAATATTTTAATAATAAAAAGATATATATAATAAAGATATAAAATCATTAGTTTAAAAAATAATAAAAATTTAAAATAATATTTTATTAATTATTAAAAATAAATTTTATGAAAATTAATAAGTAATTAAATTTAATAATATAAAATTTATTAATTAAAATTATTAAATAAATTAAACCGATGACCCACGAATAATTTATTTTGACACGTTTAATAAATGAATTGATCCGAATGATACAAATTACCATCCCTAATTAAAAATGAGAAACATGAAAGCTTATAGTTTAAGTGATATTCAATATTTTTTTAAGGCTTTATACTTTCCGTTGTATTCAAGATTCGATTTTTGATTTTTATGTGTGTATCTAATAGTTTAATACGAGGAGTACACCAACCTTTGTGTAATTAGCTGTAGCTGGCTAGCTTCAATACAAATTTTATTGCTTTTGGACTTGATTGGGAAATTGCTCTGAGGTTCTATCCCTGTACGATGAGATTTTAGGATAATGTTTCTAGGTACCTTTAACATACAAGTTGTAAAATTCATTCACAAAGAAGTTATGATTTTATACGGGACTTTATTGAGTACATAAAAAGTTATAATTTTATTACCTTAAATTAAATAAGAAAAATATTTAAAAACTTGTAATTTATTATATAAATTTATGACTTTTAATGAGAAAATAAAGAAAATTTATAAAAATTACAAAAATAGTTGTTGCTATGAATTTTTGTTTGGAACAAATGAAGCAACAAGAATTTTCGGTTCATAAAGATTGCAGTTAAAGCACAGTTGTTCAGGAAAGTGGGGATCTAAATCTAACAATAATTGCATATATATAGAACTGAAACAGGAAATTAAGGAAAGATCACTACAGGAACGTTGCTTAGTTTTGCGATTTACTGATATTTCTGATTCAGCATTATTGGCCATTTTTGCGTTCGTGCATGCGCATTGCTACAATTTGTAGAAACATGGTGCAATTTTTTTTATAAGATAAGTTAATTATAGTGATTAGAAAACATTAGTTTGTTAAAATATTTCTGCAGAGATTAGCCTATATGTACCGGATACATGAAAAACCAAATCAACAGTAGGCTAAACCAGAAAACATTTCTGTAATTATGAAATGCTTGATATTATAGGATTTATGATCCATCTTTTAAATAGAAAAATAAAAAAAAATATGTGTGTATATATATATTGCTAAAAAGCTTACTATTGTTAGCATCCACGTAGTCAGAATTCAAGGCAGCCCATGGTTTTTGTATACTCTATAGTTATGTGTTGTTTGGCCTCCCTCACAAAAATCTCAAAATGTTATTAAGATTTATTGTTCAAAACGAGAGAATTATTATCTAAATAATAACAATTGAGGTTTAATTAGTAGAAACAAACTAAATTTTAAGATATTTTAAATTTGATGAGGAATCTTAAATTATATGACTGGAGCCACTTTTATTAAGAAAGATTTATTGTCTATTATTTCTCCCCAGAGAAAGAGGAACAAAGGTTGTGATGGGTGTTAGGGGGAAAAAAAACAGTTAACCAGTTGACCAATTCCAAAACTAGTCAAAACAGGCCAACAATTCATTTACGGATGTAGACTTGCCTATGGGGAGCCAAATGCAAAAAGCTGAGTTTTTGAGAGACCAGATCATATTTTTAACAAAATAAAAGTTACCCTTAACCAAATTCTGACACCGCTTAGCATATTTCATGGACCAGTCCTCCGAAGAAGATACTGAATGGTTCAGCATTCAATTTCAATATAGTGCATATCAGAGGTTTTGGGTTCAAATGTCATTAATATATTTTTTTCCTTTTCTTAGTATCATGTTCATCTATAGTTAATATATTTTGGCGCACCTTATATAAAAGTTAGTATCACCAAGAATTTTTTCCAAATTTTATTCATTTGATTTTAATATTGTTTAAAAAATAAAAAAAATCAAAAGCATTTAATTTAAGTAATATTTGATATTTTTTAAAATTTTATAACTTTTATCGATTTTTGTTAATATATATATATATATGTTCAGTGATCTAAAGAAAAAAAAATAAGATCCTCCCTTGTCAAGCATCTATGATCAAGGGAGAACTGGGTGTGGGTTCCACACTTCAATTTGTGATTTTTCTCCTGTTAGTTTCCTATTTTTTCTTTCTTAGAATAAAAAGAGACTTGATTAGCCATAAGCAAGAGCACAGCTGATTATAGAAAGTCACAAACAGTTGAATTACAGGTAAGTTATGGAAACAACTTTGTCTATAAATGTGCATTTGTTAGCTTCTAATTGTGATAAGATTCCTATGTATCAAAAAAGTTTTGCAAATTTCTTAAAAGTGATTAAAGCAGGTAAACATCTTTCAATTAATTTTGCTGATTTGTTCTTTCAGATTGTTTCTTCTAATTTCATTTTTCTTAAATCGCAATGTCCAATTAGTGATGGAGAAGAACAACCTTGTACAATTTCCTGTGAGTTTCCTGTTGAGCACTTATTCCGAGAGCCTGCTTCTTCTTTTTGTTCTTAACTAACTCCACTTGCAGATATATCTGCCTTTGAATGTGGAAGAAAGTGATGAACTGTTCCACATTGATAAATCCAAACTTTGCATACATACAGGCTTTAAAGAAACCAGATTTGCTTCCTCATTAAGGTGTGGTTTCAGTATAAAACCAGTGACCAGAGTCAATCAATGCGCTGAACACACCAACCCAAGTCTTACTTTCCAAAACCATTTTTTTTTAATTTATTTTTTTGAAATTTCAAATATAGTGGTTGGCAGCATACCAACTTACCCTCTCATCTCATAAATATAGAGCAACAATTAAGCCATATACTACCTTCTCCGTTCTGCTTCTTTCTTGGATTAAAATTTCAAAAATATGCTCTTTCGTCCAATTGCTTCCATGCTCAGAATTAAATGTGCCCACCTCCTATTTGTGCTTTGGTTGTTGGCAAATTTAATGCCCGTCATATTGCATCTCAATGTGTCTGTCCCTTCCTATATCATGCATTAAAATTTTAGAATCTCACAGGACAGCATTAGTTACTCCAAGAAAACATGCCACCTTCTTCATCACTTTCTGTTTCTTCTTAGCCATCAAATTCCATTGAGAAACACGTAGAAGCTCTGAACTTTCTCAGCCATTCCTCCTTCTTCTTTCTGAGCATTCTGCTGATGAATTCAGGCTACTTTCACGGGTGAGCATTTCTTGTCTCTTACAAGTATTTCATCAAGCACAAGCAGCCTAACATATTGTTTTTTTGACAAAGTGCAGAAACATGTTATTCTTGTACAGAATGGCAGTCAGTTGTTATCTGGATCAGATTGTCCGTACTTTGACTAATCACCTTCCCGGACGATATAAACATGAGATATTGGTACGGTTCAATCAGAAGGCAGCGCTCTAGAAATCTAAAGCTCTCTTATTTGATTGAGCCGTGCCAATATCACGTGTAAGTAGCCAGTCCTGGGCAATTACAGTTTCTGCTCTTCAGCAAAGTCTGCAAAACTGGATAAAAAGCTGTCTCAGTATGTTAATTCATATCAGTTGGTAAGCATTTCAAGTTCATATATATAGCTTGGATAGCACATACTGAGTATTTCCTTTCGGCAGATTCCCCAAGTTCTTCGGTCAGCAATTTGGTAGTGCATCAAATTTCAACACTAACTAGGTGAAGTCAGAGTTCTTTGAAGAGAAAGAAATGCTTTTCTTTGAGGTGGCCATCTTAATTCTTACCCTTTTTTTTTTTTTTTTTTGCGTCCCAAACTGTGATGATTAATTTAGGGTGTGGGATAGAATTTGGTACGGTAGGTAGGAAATGTGTTTTCAGTTTATGTTTAGTTCTATACCTTTTGCTGAATGGTAGGGACAGTTTAAGAGGTAAGATATATCTTTCTTTACGTTTGGTTTGCTTCTATTTAAAGGTTCTCTCTTTTTTTGACCATGCAGCATAGTAGGTGACAAGATCGATCTTCCTCTTGATCTCTTGATCAGAGTGCTTTCCAGTTTCCAACCAAGGCATTTATTTTTCTAATAATTGCAATTGGAAAGAATATTACTGCATGTAATTCGAATTTGCTCCATAACATTCTGTAACATAATGTTTTGTGGAATGATAAGTTATTATATTATTTGCACTTCATACTTTCATAATATTTTTTATCTTATGAATAGAGATGTGGCCAATTTAATGGAATCACATTAAGCGTGAAAATGTTCTGAATATATATCAAGTGTAAAACAATATTATATATACTGAAAATAGAATCTAAAAATTGATTCTAAATACAAATTAATAATTATTATTAAATATAAGATGATAAAATATATTAATAAAGATTAATTCAATGATATAAAATGGTTAAAATTTAATTTCGAATTCTATTTTTAATACTTTTAACGTTTTTTGTAAGTGTAAATTGCATCATCTCACTCTACAAGTGGTTATATTAGAACATAGAATGAAAACAAGATCCAATGCCAACACTTCTCCATTACTTAATCAGTGCTCTGTAGCAAGTTGTGCTGTGTGTGTAATGTATGCAGCACTTAACTTTTAACTTTGGCATCAATTCTAGAAAATGTACCAAAAGAAAATACTTTAAGGAATTATTTACAATTAACTAAGATGGAAATCATGAGCACTTATTTTCCAAAGCACACGCAGAATCTTGAAAAAGCCAAAAACCAAGCAGGTCTCGTGCTTCTCCTTAAAAATTAGCTTTTAGTAAAAAGATGATCCAAAATCAACAGACACAGCTAGTCTGAACAAGTAATTCCGCCAGTTGCTGCATACAATTTGGAAGTGGGTGGGGCATGCCTAATTGAGTTGCACTTGACATTATTAAGCACAAAATGTCATTCAGTGTATATAAGACAGAACTTAAACGAACATGACTAATTAAAACATAGTGCAACGTGTCTACAATTGAGTGAAAATTTGTGAAACAAATTAAGTTTATCAAACA
Source organism: Sindora glabra (assembly GCA_020226215.1). Classification (NCBI taxonomy): domain Eukaryota; kingdom Viridiplantae; phylum Streptophyta; class Magnoliopsida; order Fabales; family Fabaceae; genus Sindora; species Sindora glabra. The sequence continues at coordinate 11,373,350 of CM035226.1, read as the reverse complement.
TGATTCAATTAGCAGCGAGGCTGTTCTTCATTATGCCATTAAAGAAGAATTTTCTGTCCATTCCCTGACTTTCATTTCATACTGTTTGACATAATTATGAACACAGGCCTTCAATTTCTCCAAAAAGTAATTGAGCAAGGCTAATTTGTTCACACTGTTTTTTGAGAATACAGCTCGATAAGGAATAATATATGAATTGAAAACAAGAATCACAATCATGGAGCAAGAAAAAACAATATAATTTGAACAAAATTATATAACTAAAGTTTGAAAGAAAGAAAAGGGAGAGAAACATGAACCCAATGAGAAGCAATTTTCATGGAGCATCTTAGGCCTAGCAGAGAACTAGAATACAAAGCCCTCCAGCCATTCAAAAAGAATGGTTGTTTGCTATATACTCTTCCTTCATTCTCTTTGGCTGCATATAATGGTCATCTTCTTCATTCAAAGCTCCCAAAGTAGCTATGCTTATCTCTTTTTCTACCAACTGCTATGTCTGAGACTATAATACATGACGTGTACCTCCCACAAGCTCTACTTCAAAATTTTTAATGAACATTTTGAGCTTGGAAAATGAGTTGTTTGTCTTTCAAAAGGTTGCGGTCCACAACCCGTTTTCATCCTCACCGCAGCGCTCGTGAACATCTGTCATTCTCCTGACTGAGCTGCAAATTCCGCTGCATTTCCAATCAAATGAAGCAACACAGATGTTACCTGCTTGAGCCTTCCATTCACAATCTGCAGGAGTTTATGACATATTTTTCTCTATTAAGAGGTGTAAACGGAACCAAATTCATTTTTTCAATAGAAGTCTGTCCGTAAATTTGAGAATCCTATATACTAATTAAAGTTTTAAAAATGATAAAGCATATGCATTATAGTTAGTTAATTAAAGCATCGAGCAAAATTTGGCATTGATGTTTTCTCTCAAGAAAACCCTGGAAAATTATGGCATACTGGGATTAAGAAATGGAAACTAACTAATTCCCAAAGGGCCATAACATATGAAACAGTACAAGGACAAGAGGACAAGGAGCTTCTCATTGGTTGTTTAGTTTTAAAACTGCCTTCTGGAGAAGTAAGGATCAATTATAATAATAGAAGTAAGAAATGAAAACAAATACCGGGGGGTGTACCACAACAAAATCTCCTATCGTCAACATTGATCCACATCTAAACCAATGAACCACGATCCCAAGGAAACATCTTCATAGCATATGTATGCAGCAGATTCCTGAAATGGTAAAATTAGACCATCATCTACCCAGATTTTCAGATGCATGTGCCATCTTTAACAACTTACTATCAAAATAAGATCAAGGAACTTACTGATTTACTGATATATAAGTGGCTAAATCTTTGAAATGGCATATAACTGTCCTTGTAGCATGACGAAAGTACTTGTTTCCGACTTCACCAAACTTCCAGTATTCTGGTTCATGATATTTTACTCCCCTGTTCATAACGAATCAGAATAAGAACCGGATTTAAATTAACTAAGTACTGAAAATTATGAAATACATCTTGTCTTACTTCTGAGCAAGGACAGGACCGGACTTCATACAGCCAACATAAACCCGAGGTTTCATCCGGTGCATAGCCAGAGTAATCCAAGTGTTGCTGAGATAAAATAGAAAATTAGCACAATGAGCAAAATGTCTGAAAAATAACATTATCAAGTCTCAACCTGGTAGTGAAATAAATTACAATTATCAAAATGAGTCAACTATGTTTCACATCTTATGTTCTTCTGTCAGTTTGCACTAAAGCCCATTAAACTTGAACAAGCATTTTTTAAAATTCAACAATAACAGGGAAAAAATGATATTTGAAATATTATTATACTATCACATACTAAGAACCACATCTTGGATGCACTTCAATGCCACATAGTGAATAATTCTCATGCTAACCTAAATTCCAATGAAACGTCATCATCAACTTTGACATAAAATTCTGCATCCCACAAAGCAAGAGCAGTCGAAAAGTAAGCCTTGTCTTGGCTGATAATTCCATGTAGCCCTCAACATGGTCCTGCATAATCAGAAGTGTTTTTGCTGATATAAAAAGGATATAGGATACAATTAAATAGAAACAGTAGGGGAGAACAATTACCAGCCGCAAGAAGTCACCATGGAGCCTCTCCTCTGCTTCAATAGCTTTATCAAGAACACCACCAGATGTGGAACTAGTGACCAAAAATATAACTAACTAAAATTAATTCATTGATTAAACTCTAAGCAACAAAGAGAATACACCATCAGGAATATAGATTCACCCAATCATACAGGAATTCTTGATGGAAAGCATAACATCCACTACCTCTACAAGATTAATCTGTAAGACGATGCTAGTTTGTTGACATCTTTTAAAATGACAGTCCACTTTCATTTGTAATCTATAGACTAGCTTCAATGTCATCTATAAAATAACATGCTTACAAACGTCCTTTCCAAATGATAGTGCAACAAAGTGCATACACAAATACAAGAATAGAACTTAAATCTTCTTATGCAAGGATGTTCTAAAATAGTAAAAATGGCATCAGTCTACATGACATGAAATAACAATGTTGGATTTGAAATAAACCAAACTTTCATCAGAACCAGAGAAGAAGAGTTATCAGTTAGTTACTCTTATAGCAGGTTCACAAAGTAAAGTTCTCAATGTATCAAATATATCAGTATTAACAGTAGCAGAATATTCAAGAAAAATATAATAGAACGACAAAATATCAGTAGATGAATTGAATCTAACCTATGACCTATAACAAATCGCATGACTATACCCTTCTCTTCCTCCAACTTCTTTCTTTTCTCACCTGTTGGAAGTTCATTGGGAACCGCATACCCACATAGGCAGATACTTTAAGCATGAAGAAATGGCTTAAAAGGATCATTAGAGTCTTTTCTACGAAAGGAAAAACTAAGGAATGCTGAAAGACATTCAAACACCTTCTGGCATCCAAGTTGCACGGACAGAATTCTCTTCCGCCTCCTGCTACTAAAAGCTGTATTTATCCCTACAACCATAAAGTACTTTTTTCTTCGAGTTTCTCTAACTGTTCTTGGGTTTCCTGACAGAGGAGGACCATTCAGTACACTCAGGAGCTACCCTAACAAAATTATAATTTCAGCTCCAATGTGATGTCAACTTACCCACCATTCCTGCATTTCACACATAGCAATGAGCTCAGCATTAACACTATATGAAAGGCATATATGCAAATCCCAATTCAAACAAGCATTGGCTTCACTTACTTGATGACATTCTGTGTATCTAAAACTGCAACTTCACTGTAATTGGAGTTTGGGGTTACTCCCTACATACAAAGGTCAACATGAAGGAAGAGTGTCACAATCACATTTTGCCAACGGCAAGCCTAAAATTGAAAGAAGTTTGAATTCCAGAAGACCACTAGGACATAAAATTGCAATTTGCATACTATTCAAATCAGAAAAGATATTACCTGAGAAGACACATCTCTGTTCCCTTTCTCTCCCAACGTTGGGTACACAAAAGCAGCAACCAATAACGATGACACACAATAATTATGATATAATAAATATGTAATGTACAGGTATTTCAAATCTTCACCAATTTTTATAAACATTATGGTCACTACATTGGAAGAGGAATGTAAGATTGCCATAAATTCCTGTAGGAATTTAATGAGAGTCATGAGGTGGGGATAGTAGAGTGACAGAGTCATAAACAGACATGTAACATAAGTAGAAGTGCGACTGACACACTTACAAGATTTAGATTACAATTTTCAGATTTGAATTGTATTCGTTCAACCTCATTAGGTGTCCTTGAAATATCTTTATATTCAGGCATCGACCACATCCTGATGCAAAATTTGTGATTAGCATTACAACAAATACTCATGATTTGGTAGACATCCAATATACCCAAACAATAGCAAATGAAGGAAACAAAACCCTGTATGTTCAGTTTGTGATAATAAAAGCAGGTTTTAAACCATTGATATAAAGTCCGATGTACAACTGAATAAATGATCTGAGAATTTACAAGGGCCAAAAACACGGAAAATGAAGACACCTAAGAAACTTGAAATTATAAGGTTAATAGAGAGGCATAAAGTGGACAACAGAAGAATCAACATTTCTATTCAAGAATCAAGGTTTATGGCCAACGTAAGCTAGGGGTCAACAGAGAAGAACAAATTCGCAATGTGACCTTTGAGCAATTCATGAAACCTAATGAAAATCCTTTAGTACATTGCACCGAAAACGATTAAAAACTACTAACACAAAAATGGTAAAAAGTGGAAGAGATTGAATTAGCCCTAATATATGTAATAAGTACCCCAAACTCAACAATGAAATGCAGAAGGCAGACGTGAAGTTTAACGCACGCGCAATATTTCATTACGATTTATTTCAAAGCTATGACATTATTCAAAGCATGACACCATCAAAAGCAGCACCAAGTTGAATTAAAGCACTCGTCCTTAAATTTATCAAAATGTATCGATTTTATAGAACTCAACAGCAGCTTCTCTAAGTTTGGAAATCAAATCGAAAAAACAGCTAAAAATGGAAAATTGATGCTAAAACAAAGAAACCCAGAAGTGCAAATACCTGTTAGTGAAGAACATGCCAGCACAGAAGCTTCCAATACAAAGAAAAAGTGACCATGTCTTATGTATGACATTTCTAGTACCCAGTTTCTATAGCTCCTCCCTTTACTCTTACACAGACATTTTTCCTTCTCCTTTTACACCGGAAAAGGCGGACAATGAGACAATGAATTCAAAGACAGTAGATGTAAGACAAACCCAGAAAAAATGCGGAGAAAAAGAATTCGACTAACTGGACTTACAATTTCTCTGTTTCAGACATACACTCCCACACTCTCTTCCCCTTGGACCCGAGAGGCATGGGAATGAGGAACTCCAACCAGCTACCCTCTTAATGTTCCAATATTACGGAACCGTCCCTTTGTTTAGAGTTTAAAACTGATCGGAAACTGTTGATGAAAGAAAACTTATGAGAATGTTTATTGCAAATAATGGTAACAGTCATTAGAGCCACACTGCTTGCCATTGCTGTTTCCAAGCTCTGTTATTTCTTGTGCAGCTCCACCTCAGCCCTTTTGTTTGATTTAATTCAATTCAAAGAGTTCATAACAACAAAATAAAAATTAAATGTAATGAATAAGTGAATAAATAAAGGTTCGTAATGTCCCCAAAATATTGTAAGAACTATATTATAGCGACTTAAGGAAGCAATAATAAATGAATCTAAGTTTCCCTTTTTTAAATCATTTATAAAGAAATAAAGCTATAATTTTCATTTTAAAATTTAATATTTTTTTCCTAGAAATTTACTATTTCAATATCAAAAAAAATTTATACTTAATTTTTTCCACTAAAATCACCTTTTTTCCCCAAAGAAAAAGAGGAGGATTCTAGTTCATAATAAATTGCGAGCAAAGCTTTAGAGTATTTATTATCATAACTAGTTTTTTTTTCCTTTTAATAATATTTAAAAAATAAATTAATTTCTGGCCAAACATAACCAGTATGCATTGATTTTACACATCACTGCCTGTTGGATAGAATAAAATTTAGGTCGATCTCATTTATTTATTATCCTATTTGTCGTTAAATGAATAAACATGTAAATTGATTGAGTTAAAATAAATGTGACGAAAACGATTCTCAATTTCTCGTATTTATTTCAGCTGTTCGGTTAGCTGGATTACTTGAGGAGTATGGATTATATTATGGGACTTTATGGCAGTAACAGTAAAAATTATAATATACAATGTTTTGAATTATGTGATAAAATCTTATTCAATAAAAATTGATAACTTGTTGAATAATTAATTAATTAATTAATTATATTTTTCTATTTTCAGTGAATAAGTTTAATTTATTAAAAATTTATAATTAAATATATTGAGAGTATTTAATTCAAGAAGTATTTGATGTTATTCAAAGATTTTACCTTTTTTCTCATTTTGAGTTTGATAATTTAACTATTTTATAATTAAATAATTCTATGAAAAGCAAAAATTTTTTAAAAGTTTATTTTTTTTTATTTTGATAGATATTGACCCATCAAACGATTTAAAGATTCTTAATTTTTATGAAGTAGCACATTTTATATTATTGGTGGGAACAAACGTCTTCTCAAAAAAATTATAATTAAACCTAATTGGAACATAAAAACATAAGCCAGCGGGGTAGCTTTTCTGGCGAAGATGAAATTTTAACAAATCAGGTATAATTTTATTGATTTTGATTTCTACTTCAAAAAAGAAACACAAAAGAAAGTGAACGACAACGGCAGAGAAAAACACAATGTGATAAGAGTTTTAAGTTTATGAAGGAAGAATGTTGCTATAAATCAGAATGATTCAATTAAGAAACCAACTTAGATTTTTGCCATTTCTCAATGGAATTTAATTTCAGATTTTATTGACTAATGAACAAATTACCAATTTCTTACGTTGTACCAAAAACTTTCATAAGTCCATCTTATGAGAACAAATGCATTCATTTCGTTGCGGTAATTGCAATTTGTTCTCCATTGCAGCTGTTGCTTCTGAGTCTTACACTATATTTTCTGTTATTCAATTTTTAAATTTTGTGGCTTAAATTATGATTATATTTATGAATTTTTTTTACAAAATTAATAATCTAATCTTTAAAATTATAAGATATTAAGAAAATGATCCAAAAATTATATAAACTTACAATTTCATTATTAAATAATAGTTTATACATATAATATCATTTCTTTCTCAATCAATTTCATATTTGAATATCTGATCGAGGGACAAAATTATATGTACGGATTATTATTTAAAAGTGATATTTTAATTTTATATATTTTATGAACATTTTTACAAACATCCTATAATTTTATGATTAAATCTATCATCATCTTATTCTTCTTCTTTTTTTAATGAATAATTTGTCATGATAAAATATCTTTTTATATGAAGCGATTGAAATAGACCCATCAGATCAAAAATATTTTTAAATCTATTGTAATATTTAAATTTTAATACTACTTCCAATTATATTATATTTTGACACATTAAAATTGAATGTATATTAAAATTTAAAGAATCATTTTATTACTCGTTAAAATTCAAGAGAAGATACAGTTAGACCACAAATATTTCCACCATTCGCAGGAGAAATTTAAATAAGCATCCCAATGGAACAGCAATTTACACGGGTCATCAACATATGGCAAATATTGTGGGAAGCCAACAAAGAATTTTATTAAAAACCTCTCGAATTGTTGTCAAAGTCAATCATTATGATGAGTGTAAGGACCATTTTGTAGAGTGGAGGATCAACCAACTATATGTTCTCCATCAAAAGATGGATCATATGTTTATTTCTAGAAATTCTTCAAAATTGAATACCATAGGAAGCAAGAACATTTTTATCTAAGAAGGAGGTGGTAGTACCTTATCATTCTTATGATGGAGAAATTTTATTTACTCCATCAAGAAAAAGAAGGCACAAAATTTCAAGTTTATATGTAAGTCTCACAGGATAAAATTTATTTTCAATTTTATATCACTATTTTTTTTTATGTAGGAAAACCATACTTCAAGAACAAGATAAAATTCTTTCAAACAGATTTTTAGTCAAACCCAATTAAAAATTAGAGAAATTCTACATGTTAAATTCATGGTATAAAATGGCTTAATTTTAGTTTTTAAATTCCGAGCATACCTTTGAATAGAAATCATGGTTAGACAGCATGCAAGATTGAAAAGGACTAGTAAATGATAATTGCCACCTTCACTCCATAAGCATGAAAGATCATAATGTTAGTCTTCCCCTTTTATATTTTTAGTTATTTTTTCCTCTCAAGAAGGTGAATCCAGAACTAAACTTCTCTCCCATATTAAGAAGGTCCCTCGTTAACAAATAAATGTGAGAATAACATTTTTGCATAAAAAATCTCGAGAAAGTTGGCAACAAACAAAGAAGAAAGGTGCCATAGTTATTAAATAATGATATAATTGAAGGTTAACAATTTGGGATATGCTTAAAATACTAAGTAGCTACTTAACCTTTCCAAATAACAAGTTCATTTCCATTCACCTCACTAGAAGACCATAAAACATAATATCTGCTGCAAAATTTAAAGAGGCTTCCACTAATCCTCTTCTATTATCTCTTTCTTCTCGAAAAATAAGAAAACAAGAAGGCTATTCCAACTCCATGGAGGGACCCTATTTTAGTCCCGTTGGCCAGTTATGACTAGATGGCGCAAATATGAAAACATAAGATTTCAAGGGATCCAAATCTAACAATTATGACTAGATGGTTGTAGGGCCAGTTATGCCAAAATATGCAGATGGGAGATGACAAAGACGTGACTTTCACAATGGGAGTGAAGCAACTATAATGGTGTTGATTACACAACTCCATCACCCACAATTAGCTCACAAATTAGTGGATTCAATTTTATCTGTGAGCTGACCATGAAAGCAGGTTTTCTGCTACTACTCTATGAAACCAGTTTTGGTCAGCACAACATTCCTCACCTTGCTAAGATCTCTCCCTTTGAGTGTCCTCCCTATTCCTTCACACACAGAGAAAGATGAAATCTGGCTCCTTGCAAGCTTCCTAGCAATCCATTCATGTGGAGGAACCATATCATCATCACCATCATCATCATCATAATCTCCATAACCACCCTCAATGCCTACACCATACCTTGACCCCCTATTGGCATTTTTCCCATAAATTTTTGACCAATCAGGAATGTTCAAAGGTGATGATGACCTCTGAACCACTTCCGATGCTTCACGGTTTGCTTCTTTAGCCCTTGGAATCATTCTTGGAGCTGCAGGTAAGGACCATGCAGAAGAAGAGCGAGAGGGCTCCCTGAATAACCTTCTTTGTGGGCTTGAAATTGGATCATTACTCTCTTTCACAACTCCCCACACACTTTCTTCATCAAAATCTTCATCTCCCATTGTTTGCCCTCCAAAACGGCTACTTTTTTTCAGAAAACCATCCCAATCCGCCATTGATATTAAGCCTGCAACCAACAAACTCAGATGGATGATTGCATGAAAACAAGAGAATGGAAGGGGATTGAGTAATGACACAGTTACTTGATCTAATATATATTGCTGTAGATGACAAAAGTTTTGCCACTTTAAAAAATATGACAGACTCGATAGCTAATAAGATAAAATAGCCTCTTTTTTTTCTTTCACCGCGAATAAAAGAGCATAAAGGTGCAAGAGAACACTATCAGGAATCTACCTTGCTTTTGTTTAAAACCCACCAAAAAAGATTGATTTTTCATAAAATAAAAATAAATTCTCAAATGAGTAACACCCAGAAAACCAACCAAACAAAGGAAGAGGCTTTGCAAATTCCTCTCTCCTTACTAGCTCCAAACAGTTTCACAGCTTTGAAGAAGCCAGCCAGAATCACAGAAGCAGATAATATGAGAAAACGCGTTTCATTCTTTTAAGCATAGTAAAGAACATCATATATAGTACAGAAAGCAAAAGATAACAGATGGGTCTTGGGCGAGTCTCAGTTTCATTACTATTTTCAATTTTCTTACCTGGAAACAATCAATACAGAAATTAAATTAATTGCAAGAGTCCAAAAAAGCTCACGGGAAAAAAAATCCAGAGCAAGGACAATTAAGTATTTACTCAATGGCAGCTGCATTGAGCAGACCCAAACAGGCCTATAGCCCCATTCTCAAAATTTCTGGGCTGCAGAGAGTGCATTGATCATTGATCCAATTTTTGATTTGAATATCTCAGAAAGTTTGCATCTTTGATTTGGAGAGGTGGTAATGAGTGATTGGCTGAGGGTACCAATACCAATGAGCAGCAACAGCAATTCAGAGCTTATTATTGTCAACTCGGCTGCAACTCAACTCATTAGGCGCTATTAGTAAAGAGAAAAGGTCTCTATTAATAAAAGGCTGATTTTGAAGAAGTGCTAATAACTACCCCTATTTGGTTAGTTGGGTGTTACTGCTCTAACATTGAAATGTGTAGCGGGTTTTTTGCTGACGAATGAGAGTGGATTTCAGCTGTGACTGAGCAATTCTATATATCAAACAACTACTGCTACTCCTGCTTCTTCATTCTTCAATGCTTCTTTCATCTTTCCTTGGATTTTGGATTCAATAATGGAGAGAGAGAGACACGAGGCTGAGTGAATGTGGTGCTATTTTAGTGATGGGGCTGAGTGAGACAAGAAGCTGAGTGAATGTGGTGCTATTTTAGTGATGGGGGGGGGGGGGGGTTGAGGTGGTCAGGACCTCATGGATTGAAGGGTCGTTCCAAATTCAATAATGATGCTAATTTTATTCACATGATTTAATCATAGAAGCACGTACACACATAATATTATTGAAGCAATAATTTTATTCATAGAATTATATTTTGTTATATTTATAGTGATAAAAAAGATTTGTAAATAGACTCATGGTTGGCAACAGTAATCATCTTTTACAACTGTAATACGACATAATATGAAATAAATAATTTGTTATAGGAACACACGAGTTCAGTATGCATCACACTTTAGTGATAATTCATATTTGTGTTGGTAAGGCCAAAAGAGGGATCACACAATCAAGGGTTTGACCAAATGGTGAAGTGAAGACAGCCCTCGAAGGCAGAAGATGCATCAGTGATTCATTCAAATAATAAGTTCCTGCAGCTACAAAAGAATGACAGCTTCGGAAGACAGTACCTGATTTGTAAATAGACTCATGGTTTGCGATAATAATCATCTTTTACAACTGTAATACGATATAATATGAAATAAATAATTTGTTTTAGGAACACACGAGTTCAGCATGCATCACACTCAAGTATTCATATTTGTGTTGCTAAGGCCAAACACAATCAAGGGTTTGACCAAATGGTGAAGTGAAGAGCCTTGGAAGGCAGAAAATCAAATGTCTAAATAAGCCATCAGCGATTCATCCAAATAATAAGTTCCTGCAGCTACAAAAGAATGACAGCTTCGGAAGACAGAATCTGCTTACAAGTTAAAACTGACCATACTGATTAGTAGTTACTGTTATTCACAATAGCATTGCAGGGCATGCAATGTACTACACGAAGGCAACAAATACTAGCTAAGTTCTTAATGGTGAAGTGGCTTGGTTCCTAATCCTGCTTGAACGCCTAACAGGAGTGACTGTCTCTTCATCCCCATCTACCTGAAAAATCGAAAGCAAATTGCATAAGAAACAATTGACAAGTGATTGATACTTAAAAATATTTAAAAGAATGGGAACAAAATACTTACATGCTTGTTAGAACGTTTCTCGAAGGTTGTGAAACTTCCATAGGAAGTTGAAACACCAGCGGAATAGTCTGATGAAGAAGATGCAAGAGATTCTCTCCCATAATTCTTCTTGGGCTTCTTTCCGAGGCTTTGAGCTTCATCATCTACTTCTTTTACTACTTTCTGACAATAGGATGATGAACTCTTTCGGAAGCTTCTCATTTCAGAAGGGCATGACTCTTCATCATTCACTAATTCCTGGCTGTGAAATGATGAACTCTTCTCGAAGCTACTAATTTCAGAAGGGCATGGCTCTCCAAGAATGTCCATTTCTGTAGGGCCATTCCTAAGAGATTGCTTATCCACAGAAACTGGCTCTTTGGAAACTGAGGACGAGTCAACTTTTAATGTCATGGCAACATTTTGGCTTCTGCTTTTGTCCTTCCTTGAGTGGTTGAAAGCAGCAGCTGCAACTAAAGATATAAGAAGGAGCAGCACATAAAGAAGTATGTTTGGTGGAAAGTTAACTGCTTTTATATGCTGATTCCCTCTAAATGCAGCATCAACACTTACAGAATTATCCTCTGCTTTAGTCAACTCCACATTCCTAGTACCATGTTCATTCACTTCAGTAAGAACATCAGCAACCTCTGAATTTGACTCTGGCTGTTCCTTGAGGTCTACACTGAAGTCTTTTTCAGCACTGAGAGCACCATTTTCTTCTGCCTGATCTGAGGGATTAGGAATTTCAGCAGCCTCTGAAACTAAACTTTGATAATCTTTAACTTCTATATGAAGTTCACTCGATTGTGAAGGCTCCACAAGAGTGGCCTGTTGAATCCCAATTACATCCTCTGATTCTGGAGCACCTGAAACAATTTCATGTTCAACCCCAGGAACATCTACCATATCCTGCTGAACTAGTTCTTCAAACGCTGAATCATAATTAGTGGTCAAATCCTCGGCAGTTTGGGTATCTGTGGCAACATCAACTTCATTCTCTTCAACGTTCTGGATTGGCAGGTCCACTTGTGGAGTATCCCATTTTCCCTTTTGACCATGTCCAAAAATAGGATACTCATCAAGAGAATTGTCCTCGCGCATAGCAGTTAGGTTGTAATGATGGAACTGGCCCAAATTATACCCTCCTCTAAGATTTAGAACCAACTCAGAAATTGAAGCCTTGAAGTAAGTAAACCAAATATGAGAATTCTGAGCTAGCCTGTCAAAATGAATATGAGAATTTCGAGCAAGCCTGTCAAAATTTGCTTTCGCAATCTCTGAATATCCAGAGGATTCATAGACCTTAGAGAAAATGATCTGGCATTTGGCACTAAGACCGATGACAGGGCAATTCATGACTGAGAGTGGAATAGAAGCAATCGAGAGGAGAAAAACTAGAGTAATGACATTTGACCTTGCAAAGAAGCGTGCTTTAGGCACCTTTGTTGCTTCAACAGCTTCATTGGCCATGAGTTTAGTGCGGGTTGATATGCTACTATGACCCTTTTCTTCTATATTAACCATCTCATCCGAAGAAACATCCTCGGAATCCTTCTGTGAGTCTTCAGACTGAGTCTCCTCTGTAACTTTTGTGTCCGAAAAGCTCTCGGATATGAAGTTTTCCTCAAGATTTATACCTTCTCTTTCTTTAAAAAGTTCCACTCTTTGGTTCGGTTTGTAACAAAGAAATTGGGGTCTCGGTGAGAGGTAATTTGTTTTAGGATCATAAGGCGGCACCAAAGGATCTGCATCGAGAGGAGCTAAGATGGTGGAGGTCGATGAAACTGGAGGAGGAGTTGGACTAAGTTTAAAAGTCGGATCAAGGTTTACACAATCAGGCTCCTCAGAAACAGTTAAAAATGATGACTCTGTTTCGGTGTCCAAATGTAAAGGTTCATTGTTTGTATTGTAAGGTACCTTATTTTCTTCAAGTACAGCTTCTTCAACTTTCCAATCTACAGTAATCATGGAAGCTTCATCTTTTTCCTCCTCCTTTGGAATCCGACCGGATGAAGCTTCAAGTTTTTTCTCCTCTAGACCAACACCAGGTTTCAGATCACCGTCTATCAGTGGTTCTGCAAAAGTTACCTTACGAATGGGACTTTTTCCATCGGTGGAGGAAATCGAAACTCGAGCAGGTTCATTCCTCTCCGTGAGGACCCTTTTTCTGGGAGAATTCGTGATCTTGGAAGAAGCCGAGATAGTTGGAGACATGAAATTCTTTGCAGCAGCTGGGGATCGAACCTTTCCTTGCTTCAAAATCTGATCTTTTCCGTTTTCTTTGTCATCAACGTCGTGGCAAAACCCCACTTTTTCTCTTCCCCCAACAGAATGTCTTCGCGGGAAATCTGCAAATAATGAAAATTTAGACCTTAAGCTGAAATGGAAAACCCAGACACTGATTTCTGTCAAATTGATATTGGAAAGAAAATCCGTATTGTTTTAACTCAAAGTCAATAAATTGCAAAGCGGTTGACTTTCTCAACAGAACACTAAAATTCCCATCATTTCTACGCAACCAAACAGTTATTACGATAGCAGTTTGTCAAGTAATGAAAAAATGGGGCGTAAATTTAAGGAAATAACGAAACCTGAAGAGCTATTGCCCGGAGTGTCGGGATTAAAACTTCTGGGATTCTCAATAACCGAAGGTTTGGAAAATGGATTTCCACTGAAACTCCTTCTCATAGGGTTGCTGATTTCTGAATTTCTCGCGTTAGGTTTTGATCTACTCGGTGCTAACGATGGCGACTTGGTCGAAGACATAGCCATGGATCTCTGAGCTTAGTGAATCAGTGGAGTGCAACGTTTTGGATTGAAATGAAAGTTAAGAGTGCAGAATTAGTGAGGACTAGACCAAGAAATTTTTGAAGATTTGTGGTAACAGCTATATTTGGAAGCAGAAAGCAGAATATGAGATTTAAAAGTGAGGGGATTTTGACCGTTGAGAAGCAATCATTTTAACGGTGGATTGAGGAGAGAAGAGCCGTTGGATTATTGAAAAGAGAAGGAAGGGATTAAACAAATGTAATGTAGCCGTTGGACTGAGATTCTCGAAGGCTTGTGGTAACAGATATATTTTCAAACGGATAACAGAATGCGGAGATTTACGGCATGCGTGGAAAAAAGGGAGATTGAGGGAAAGAAAAGAAAAAAAAAATAATTTTAATTAAAAATAAAGATAACGATGGAGAGGAGAAAAAATTTAAATTTTTATGTGTACAAGTAATACTAATAAAAAATTTTGACTTTTTTCTTTTTCTTTTAATTTTGAGTAAGTAAAGTTTTTTAATTTCAAATTTTCTCACCTACTTTTCTTTCTTTCCTCTCATTCATGCATGGGGTTAAAGAATTGCGGGATTTTGATAAAAAAATCCACGGCAGTTGGATGGCGGATTGGAGGAAGAAAAGGATTATAACCGTTGGTGCTATTCGTTTTGCTATTAATGGTAGGTGTTGCATTCGATGGAACTTGGACCTCCTTTATTTTTGCAAATTTATGAAGAAAATATATATAAAATTTTTTTAATAATAACATAATGAATTTCAATTAAAAAAAAGTTATGGACTCAAGAATAAAAAATATTTTTATTTTCTTAAATTAAAGGAAGTTGACATGTAAAGAATAGAAAATCAAACGTTATTATAACAATAGAATATTTTATGAGGGAATCCTTTCCTTTATTTTAATTTAACTTATTCCCTTGTTTTTTGACCCGTCAAAAGGAATAAATAAAAAATAAATTAAATACAAGATACTGTGCCTATTGTATTGGTAGCAGTTAGAATCAATGAATCAACCCCAAGGAAAATGATTATGAATTTTTACTTTATAATGATGTGATAATTGATTAATCGTTATAGCTAATAATGAAATAGTTAATTATACAAAATTGTTTTTATGTTCAGTTAATTTTATAATCTATTTTTTCTGTTGTTACTATTGGAATAACAATTGGGTATGACTAATTATTGAAAAATTATAAAATGCACGAGAAAATGTCTCTAAAATGGAATGGATTATAGTTGATTATGGTACATCAGCCATCTGCCTACATCTCACAAAATAAAGTAATGTATTTTGCTATTATTCAATTTCAACTGGTTCAGTTGAGCCTAACATCTGCCTTATTATTTGAAGATCTAATCTCACTCTTTCACCAGAAAAATGGAAAGCTTGCTACTGAAGCTGTACAAGAAACACAAAGCTTGAATTATCGTGGGGACTTGCGCGCTGCATGATAAAGCTCCAGGTAGTCGAGAGCAGGGCGGTTCCAAGACCAGTCTTGCTCCATCACTCTTTTGCATAATGCTTTAAACCAATCACGCCCATCATACCATGCTGATATTGCCCTGCATATTCACAAACATGACAACTTTAAAATCCCAATGTCTTGTGCTTGCAAGTGTATTGCAAGGACCAGGTTTGCTATTCTATGAATCAGGCTTTTTTTGTTTTGGTGAAAAACATCTTCTACGGGAATATAAACTATCAAGATAGTGGAAAATGATTAACATGTTAAATGTTAAATGTAATAAATTTGGTGAAAGATAACTTCTCTTTTCAAATGTCTGAAAAGAAAGTTGTTTCCTCCCTTTACCATGACTTTAGGGATCATTTTTTTAATCACAAGATAGAAATATATAATACTCTTTCAATTTTATATAAGGAAGTGAGATTTTTCTATAAAAATTATCTTCCAAAAAGAGATATAGATACAAGATTATGCAGTGACATAATATGACCCACATTTATTATTGTATTTCTCCCCTTTATAGCTTTATGGGGAGCTAAGTTCATGCCATAAGAATACATGAATGAAGGAGCCTTCAAAATCAAGGAGTATCTATTTGGACCTGACAACAAAGAAAAAATATATGACTTACCTATTGAGAGCATAATCAACGCCTCCAGCATCGGCTCCATCAAAACTAAATCCATTTGGTTCAAGACCTTGTGTTTGTGCTCTCTCCTTATCATGATCAACGTCAAATACCGTATCATAAAGTCCTGCAATGATTACACCAAAATCGATGGTGAAATGCAATATTCAGCAGCACAAAACTTAGAATGAAAATAGAGGGAATGTGCAGACCTCCTGTTTTTCGAACAACAGGAATTGAGCCATATCTCATCGCTATCAGCTGAGTCAGTCCACATGGCTCAAAGATTGAAGGAACGATAATGAAATCTGAACCAGCATATATCTAGAAAAAGAACAAATTCAAACCGGTCAGCAATGTTTGCTATGGCCCAACATGCACCGCGTGAAAATTTATCAAAGATTTTGAGTTCTGCAATATGTTACCAAGTGTGAAAGAGGCTCGTCATATGAGAGACAAATTCTAGCCCGATCATGATGTGCAGAATGCAAATGACTAGCAAAATCCTTGAACTCATTTTGGATACGTGGATCTGGAGCTGAACCAAGCAATACAACCTGCATTCACTATTTTCCGTGTTAGGACATGAAAATTTCTAGTACAAAAAAACAAATTCCAAATCGAAGTACAGGACGCAATGACAAAACTAAATTGCCTTTCTTTGACATTGTCCCTTGGCCAAAAATGAAAATCATCATAGCAAAGTTGGAGAACAACATTTTCTTAGAGCTCAAGATACCATCATGCATCTTGTACAATAATTCAGACTTAAAACCTTAAACTATCTGTACTTCGCGACAAACGCAAATTTAAATATTACTGTCAGTTCACAGTTTGATATAAACAAAAAGTAAAATGGAGACCTGGCCGCCACGCTCCAGGATGCGCCAAATGGCATGCCTAATGAGATGGATTCCTTTTTGATGTGTCAATCGGGTAATAACTCCTAGCAAAGGAACATCAGCTGTCCTCAAATTAAGCATTTGCTGCAGGGCTTCCTTGGCAGCCCTTTTGCCTTCACCAACATTTTCTGATGTGTATGATACCTGGAATTGTTTTATGCCAGAAATACTCAGAATCACAATGGTAAGAACTTAAGATAACTTTATCAAATAAATATGTGACTGAATTCAGAAAAGAAGGTGTCATTATATGGGGAAAAAATGTCAACTTACAGGGATGAATTTATCATTATAGGGATCCCATATATCTGGGTCGATTCCATTGATTATACCATGGAACTTGTGAACGTGAGGACAAATTACAGGATTAACGGCAACCTCCTTTGAATAGGTCTGAGATACCTGCCAGCATAAACAAGTATGATTGAGGAGTTAAAAAATTAGAAGAAGGAAAAAAAAAAAAAAACCACAAACGGAATCTCCTCCTTTCTAATATTACTGTTTGTGTTTAGCTTCCAGAGTTTCATCTGATGACATGGTTTTTTGCAACATTCCATCACCAATGGGGAAAGATTTATATGATGATAGATTTTGAGCATATGAATGATGAATAAGAGGTTCACAAAACTTTGAGAAGAGCAATAAATCAAATAATAGATGAAAATTGGGGAAATTTTAGAAATTGAAGGCATAAACATGACTTACAGTTGTAGCTTTGTCTGCATTTGCCATAGCCTTTCCAATGAAGTCAGCTCCAAATTCAAGATTATGAATTGTGAAAACAACTCGTGATTTGTTAAGTTGCCCATAATGGTCTTTAAATAACCATGCAACGGGTGCACTGGACCAATCATGGCAATGGATGATATCCTGCCATTGATAAGCTCCAATTACAATACATTCTTGGAGACCAAAAATCAGAATTCATCTTTTACTTAAAACATTGACGATATTCTCTGCTTTGAACTAAACTGAGAAAAAAATTGTATTCACATTATCACGATGGATCAGACATGTAAATTTTCACTTTGATAGCAGGAAAGGAAAATTTTCTCTCGAGTTAAAAATGTAATATATCTTACAGGATTAAATCCTTTTTGGAGCAGAAATTCAAGAGCAGCATGGCAGAAAAATCCAAATCTCTCAGCATCATTTCCACAGCCATATATGCAGCCAACACCAAAGAATCTGCAGAAAAGGATATAAAACTTGTAAATCATAGTTCAATTCTCAATTTGCCTTATGGTGATGAATCATGAAAAGGACAAATACGTCAAAAAATACACTTCTGCACATGCAGACAGATGCTGCATGCAATTAAAAAGCTGGATGAATAACCAAAACACTAACCCATTTTGAGGATCCAAAAAGTAGACAGAGAGGTCTTCAACCTTTCCATGCCATACTTTTATCTCAGTCCCACTCCAGGAAAAGCTTCTCTGATATTGGAGGTCCTTTACCTGCATCAGAAGACATTTATTTAACCAATAATACAGGAATTTACAAAACGAAAGAAAATGAATAGCATCTTCTAAAAGAGCCACTAAATAAAGGATGGAATGGACAAATAGGAAAGTAAGTTCACAAGTAATCAGCTTGGTCAATCACTTAATATAGAATGATACTTTTTCTACATGCCCTCATCATATTGTACTACTATAGTAAACAAGTCAGATTTTTTCTTTCTACCCTACCCGTTTGCCATTCTCATATGAAACCTCTGGCTGTTCACTCTAAACAATATTTAAAAACCTCATTTCTGCTCCAGAGGACAAACCAGAAAAATCCATGAATTGATCTAAGTTGACATAAAGAATGAAAGACAGAGAGTAAAAAGTAACGCAAGGACCAAGGCAACAGAAATGAAGCTTACAAGGTTAAGGTTCAAACAATCGTATTTTGGAAGAATGATGTCAACTTTGTTATTAATATCTTGAACAGCACGTGATAGACTAGTGATAACATCACCAAGCCCTCCAACCTGAAAAGGAGATAGACAATGAGAAATGAAAGAAAAATGTAAAAATCACTTGGGAGACATGCTCTATACGCCTTTCTGTGAACAATAAAACTGAAGTAGTATGGTTATACTTTGATCCTTTGAAAGCAACATAGCAATATCAGGATATAATTTGGTTGTCAATATTCAATACTCAATTCATATTTATCATATAGGAATATCTCTTTGAAATTCATTTGTGAAAAAATTTATGGTCTTCTTAAGCATCCTAGGGAATAAAGTGTCGTTGGAAAAAAATATTTCTCCTATAAACAAACAAGCTTCAACCTATCACAACAATGAAATCAGCAGAATAATACACAAACCATTCAATGTGGCCCATAGTCTTGGGAAAAAACCCATGAATGAGAAGATATCCATTATACCATCAAGATTACAGGATTATGTGTGTGAAGGCTCTCAATTATAACCTCACAACTTCCAAATCACTATTCTGACATCTCGTCCACATAATACCCATAGGCAATCATAGCAAATCTCTCTCATACATAAACCCTTGTCAAATACAAATATTTATATCCCAAAAAATATTTGCTTTGCAAACAATCATAATCCTACACTAACAAAATCCTAACTTAAATAGGGGGATAACTCATAAAACTATGAAAATCTCAAAAATTTGAATTTGGGTCAAACAAAACATAATGGCACTTAAATACAACGTCCAGAGAGACTGCAGATGAAAATAAATGTAAGAAAGTATTTGCTGTTGTAAATCCAAAGGTCAAAATGTCAAGATTTATTCATTGTAATTGTCACAGAGTTGCATGTTTAAGCTTGGAGAAATAAGAATGATTCAGCTGAGATATGATTGGTGCAACATGGTAACTCACCTTCGCAACTGGGGCGATCTCAACAGCAATGTGGACAATATGCATAGGCGGTTCCTTTACAGTACCTCCAGAAACAGGTATGTGATAATCCATTCCATTTTTACTGTCAAAAACCCCACCATCCTCCCTCTCAGAGAATACAAAGTCCATCATGTATGCATCAAGTGGAATCTTAACTGTAGAACAAAAGAAAACACAGAACTTTTTCAGGAAAGTTTGTATCCTAGTAAATTAAATTTATAGCTTTCCCTGTAGAACACAAAGTTATTGCACAAATACACTACATGTGCCAGCTTTCACACCCTCGAATTTTCCACCAAACATTTTATAGCTTGCCTCATATTTATAGTCCCTGCACGTTACTTCATGGAATTTTTTTATGACAAACACTCAAATCCAGATCAAAGGCAAGCCATTGACTGATGACACACCGAATATAGATGGATAACAGAATGATTTTATAGGAAGACCACTAGCCTGCTAACCAGCATAAAATAAAAATTATATATGGTAATAACATCAACAATCACAATTTTATATGTTCAACAGCCAGTTGATCATATTTCAAGTCCTTGCGTTGAATTTAATATGAACATAACAGAAAAGAATCAAAATTAAGTGACCCAAAGAACCTTAGAATACTTGATATTGCTAACAACTGGATTACTTTTTTCAAAACTTCCTGCAAATGTAAATGACAAGAAAGACTCACCGGAGGTTTTGACATGAGTGCCGTTCTCTGCTGGCAGCATTTTCTGAGGTGGCAAAATGCCATTACCATGAGTCCAGCGATTAAATGAACCTCTAAACCAAACTTCAGGCTTTCCATTCAGATTCGTGTTAGAAGGGTTATAAAATACTGTCACTGTGCTTCCTGCTTGAACATCAAGAGGCTCGACGTAGACAATATGCTTTTGAGAAAGTAAAAATTTTTTCAGTGTTTTTTCTTTGGTTTGAGCCTTCATAAGTTCTGTTCTTGCAGCCTTCAACAAGAGTAAAGCCAAACGAAAAAGAAGAATGAGTTTAATAGCAATCATCAATCTTTTATTTGTTTGTCATCCAAAGATAAATAGGGTTCATATCTAATATAAAAGGAAAAACAAAAGTTTACAGGTATCAATCTAGGCCGGCGATCTCAACAAAAGAATTCAGATAATCGACTACACTGAAGCCAAATTTTGAATTTTGTCCTCAGTATGTGAGAGAACAATTGTGAGTCTACTGTGCCTACATTTCATGGATAGAAAGGCCAGAAAATGAAAATAAGTAACTAGAAAACTTATCTTTTAGCTGTGAAGTATGAGCTCATTTCAACTTATGGAGATATAAACTAACCTTGGCACGCAAGCTTTCCTCTTTCATTCTCCTATCCTCTTGGAGTTTTTTGAATATAAGCTGTTCTTCCTCAGCCCAGTATTTTTCATCAGGTATGGCCTTTGAGACAATGCCATGAAAGTCAAGCCTTTGGTTGTTATCATACACACTTGCATTCTGAGGTGGACCATCGGCAAAGACCCAATTGAGTACAAAGGCTTGGTCGGGTATGATAACTGCATTTTATAACATCAATCAAAATATGCTTTTTCTAAACAAACTAATGCTAATGAAAAAAAAGGTCATCCCTCAAACATAGGAAGAAACAATTTAAGAACTTCAACACACTTCCAAAATAGTAATCATTTGCAGATTAGCATATATCTATTGCCCTAGACCTACTCAAAGTGCCGCTGAGACAATTTTAGAACAGTCTAGAAATGTTGCTGATATTTCTTCCTTTCGCTCTAAAATGTCAGCCAAGGGAGCCACACATTGGAGAAACCCTCATAAACAAGTCAGAAGTGGTCATCCAGATTTTAAAGGTCATTCAATAATCAAAATTACTTGTTACTGGATGTTTTTCACTGCTAAAAGTTTCCCAAAATAAAATGATCCTGGCCCCCTAGTTCCTCAAATCTACAACCTTTTTATCAGGTTTAAATTAGAAGATAGAGAAGACAGAGATATGATATAATGCACTTATATCCTAGTTCTTCTATGGACAAAAAGGGTTCTTCAGAATCATGTATCAGGCTCTCATCTACAAAACCATAACTTCCACCTTTGGCTCTATCATGATGTCTCAGCTGATATCAAGATACATAGCATATTCGCATTGAGAGCAAAATCAAAGACATTTTATATAGATACCAACCTCCAGGCATTTTTGTAATGGAAGCAACATTTATGTCCAATAAATAAACGACAAAATAAAATGAATTAATATCAATTATAGGAACATATGATCCAAATGATCATACCATCCGCATACCACCAATCACCATCCTTTGAAGCCGATTTGACAAGCCTTGCAACAATTAATAATCCATTAGTCCAATTATTGTGCCCCATATGAATCCATACTTCCTTAGCATCTGCAAGAGGACTTGAGCTTCGGTTATAATACAACCTGACCAAGTCCTTGCTTCCGAATTCACTAGGTTCTATATACCAAACATTGTCAATGAATTTTACAGCTTTACTTATCAATTTCTGTGACGCTTCTCGTCTTCTTTCAGTCTGCATTCTTGCCTGCACCCTGTCTGCTTTTTCTGCAGCTTTCCCTGCTTCAATTCGCTTCTCCTCTTCTGCCTGTCTTTCCCTTTCGGCTTGCTTCTTGGCATGCGCTTCTAATTCTTTATGTTTGTCCTCCAGCAAGAACTCTTCAAATTGCAGCACATTCATTCCACCGTAAACGGGTATCGAGAAATCCTTTCTTTTATTGTTGTCAAAGACACCCTTCCCGTTGGAGAACACAAATTCCATTTTATAAGCTTCTCTTGGAATATGCACATGGCAAGACCACCAATCACCTTTGAGATGTGTTTTATTCAAATTCATGGAAAAAGATTTCCATCTCCAATCATTAAAAGCCCCTGTGATCAGAATATCTGGCTCGTTACTTAGAATCGAGAGACTCCTGTTGAGAAACACTTCTATAACTTGATCTGGTTTAACTACAGGAGGATAAACAAATATCTTGTTCCCTAGTGAAAGGTTTTCCTCTGCAAACATCTCTACTTCCTTTTTGCATAAATTTGCTTCCAATTTGCCATCACCATCATTATCCTTCACGTACGAAGTTTCTTCCTTCTGTGATGTTAGAACATCCTTACCAATTCCAGAATGGAATCCATTTTTAACATCTTGATTGCCATTGCCAACATCAAATATCTCATGTACTAATGACAACTCCTCAAGTTCTCCAGCAGTTTCATCAAACCTTGCTGCTTCAAATTTGCTCTCCCGAGAAAATTCAACCGCCTGTTCTTCCTCAGCATCAAGTGTTTTCTCATCATCCCAAGAAAGCTCATCAGATGTTGAAGTTAATAAATCCTCTCTAACTCCATTGGTTTTTCGATCCCTCCTCTGGACGCTTGTTCCAATAGGTGATTTTAGCATGAAATTTTTTGGGCTTGCAGCCAACATACTTTTTTGCCTTCTCTGCCAAATATCTGAGAAGCCCAATAATATGAGAAAATTAAGTTCATAAATTGAGAAAGAAAAAAAAAATCAAACTTCAGATTTTATAACCAAGCACAATAAGGATAGTTTATGAACCTGCTGCACTGGCATTGATACCGCAACCAGCATTGCCCTTACCCTTATTGCGCCTCGGTGAAGACTGAAGCAAAAAGAACTAACCCTAAATTACCATGATAACCAAACAACGATAGTACCAAAACTTTAATTTGAATTTGTTGCTTAAAAGTCACGGGAAACAAAATTACATGACTCAGTGTAGCACAGCAAGAAGATGATTAAACTTGAAGCCAGTAACAAGATGAATTAAACTTCTTTTATTTATTCATTTATTAATTTATGTGATAGTAGGAGAGGAAGTCAAACAATTCAAGGAAAAATTCACAATGCAACATTGGATGCTATTGCACCCTTAAGGATGCAGTAGAATTAAGCTCTTTCATAATACCTAGCAATAGAAAAGATTGAATTTTGTCATCGAAATCTATGGCTTGAGCAAACCTCATGAATCTTATTAACAAATGATACAGAAAACAAAATCATGCTTTGACATCACTTGACCCAGCAGTAATGCTACTTGCGCAATTTACGTCGTCAAAACCTCTAATTTCTTGCACGCATAGCACGGTCTATTTCAATCTGGCCAACCTGTTTTAAAGGACAGCTCCAGTTTTGAACGGTTTGTGCCATTATTGTTAAGTGTAAGAAAGTTGTGAGAGCGTGCTGTCAAACTATTATAACTAGCGTTTTCTACTAAATCATCAGTCAGCACTGAGAGTTAAACCAACCAATTCAAACAACCTCACAAAAACAGAGCTAACAACGTTTTTAGCTGCTTGATCAATTACTTGGTGGGCTGCTGATGTTGATCCACGAGGGAAGAACCCAGTAGAAGGTTCGAGCTTGAAACAGCCTTTCTCTCCGAAAACATTCAGAGTGTTGTTGAGTGGCCTCTGTACATTCAGTTGCAGAGACATCCCAATGGCTGCTTTGAAGAATTATGTTTCCGTTCTCTAATGTGCCTTTTGTACTTCCTGCTATGATGAAATGATCAACAAGACTTGTTTCTGATTGTCTGAGGATCCGGAAGACAATCTAGCAGTGAACTTGAGCAAAGGGAAATTTAATAATAAGAAAGCAGAAGATACATGGTAGTAGGCGCCAATCGCCAATGCTGTTGGCTGCTTATAACGGCTGAGAGTAGGTATAGGATCTCAGCCACGCATTTTTCTTTCTGTGTGTCGGATTTCTCCGCATGAAAATTTTCTCAACGTGGTGACCGTTGATCTCCATCATATCAGGTTATGATGTGAATGATGTGATCCAACAGCTGAGCTGATTCGTAGTTTGGTTGTTACTATGAGTTTGGTTACCGCGTAAAATAATCGAAGATATTGTTAGCAACTGAAAATGTTTTGCTGGAGGCTTTCGAGACATTTGTGAACTGAAATGGTGAGATGTCACGTGAATTACAATCTCTATCGCCGGTTCAACGTAGATTTGCACTTTGATCATAGACTTATTCAAAGTAGTAATTCTGGGTTTAAGGAACAAATGCAGAAAATGTTAATTTTTTACGAAAACTAGTGAAATATGTTTGGTACTATCATATGAATAAACTTAATTTTTATAATTATTATAAATTTATGATGTGAAAAAAGGTCAAGTAAGAATGAAGTGTACCGAAGAGACTATATAGCTGTTGATCATTAGCTGTTGGCTTTTTAGAAAGTTGATAAATCGTGATAAGATACATGTTATGAAATTGGAAGCGATCACGGGCCTATTGCATGGATTCTAGTAAGTTGCTCCACCTAATGTAGTAAAACTTTACATGAAATACTAATATATTATTAATAATAATTAATAGTATTTTCATTCATATTTTACTTTATAACCTTTTCTAAAACTTGGATTGAGCTAATACTAATATTTAGATGATGGTTTTGACTTACTAAAGTAGATAAAAAATTATTATTAAAAAAAAAAACTCCAAGAAGAGCTTAGACAGAGTATTGAAAGATGACAGCATGCTGTTTTTTTCCAATTTTTCTTTTTCTTTTCCCTTCACCAAGGTATCTTCATTCAATTGGTGAGAGACTAATCCTTCACAATACAATATTATCACGCACCCAAGGTGAGGACTTCTCCCAAATGAATTTGCACAAAGCTTGGATTAAACTTAAAATGTCTTGTTTAAGGTGCCTAAGCTCTTTCCACTCGAATCAACTCATGTTAGTTTAGCGTGTTGTTCTATATAATTAATCTCTATTTCTTACATTATTACATGCCATATATGTGGAATGATATAAATGGAAAGATCATCAGTTCAAATATAACAAAAATAGTTTTATCTATATTCATAACAACATAAATTGAACATCACAGAGGGCCAAAGATTGTATTACCATTTGACATTGACCTTGCATCATCTTTGCAAATTTACATTGTTGAACCTTCATTTTAAGTTCATGATTTATTTAAATTAAGATTCTTCTAAAGCAATATTTGTATAATGAAACTGGTTTACAATAATTACATTTTATGAGAGTGAAGTGAAGTTCACAATTGTGTTCGATCCGTGAGTTACTATAAATCAATCTCACTAACTAAATAACCTCTTATCCATCCTTCTCTTATCTCTAGGTTCCTCGTGAAACTGCATTTTATTTATAAGTATGGTCTTGGTCACAAGATCCACATCCACATTCACCACTTGGATTGGTTGATGCCATATACTGCATCAAATTTTCTATAAGCTGCCAAACTCACAACACCAAATATGACAGAGAACACTGGTCCTAAACCTTAAAACTTTGTCCCAAACTTTTGAACTTAGTTAAAAGAAACTACCCCAAGTCCAAACTACTAAGCACACCCCAGATTTACCAATTACATCAAAACTCCATGTAGTATTCGTCAATTATTATGTTTTTGATCTGGAACAAAATTTTGTATAACAAAAGAAAAGATGTAACATAGAAAAATTCATGTTTGTTAGGGAATTATCATTAATACATGTAATTGTCCTTACAGGAATCCATATCTTACTGGAAGGAAATTTAAGATTAGATCATCTTAGGATTTTAACCTTCAATGTTTTATTAATGAATCTGATGCCATCATTTTCAGGCATAACTCTGTCACGAGGAAGCATGAGAATGACGGGCAATGAACAGAGAAATGATGGCAACACACAATACAATAGCTATCATGAACCCAAAGCTGGTTAGGCATTAATTATGAACTAGATATAATTTTTTCAACTAACATCAAAGAGACTAATTTCTGGTTTTCCGTAATTGATTTGATATTTTGTGCCATAAAAGCCTCTGAGAATCACTTTAAAGCATGGGAGCTATACATTATAAAATTCATATAGGGGGAAATGACAGACACTTTTGTCGTAAAATACTAGGTAATATGATAAGACTCATTTATTGGTTTTGATTTTCTGTTTTCTTCACTACAGACAATGCTTGATCATTGCATTTTCGCGGCATTTCAGGTTTCGCATGAAAGCTCCCCTCAGCCTGAATGAAAACTATCACAATAGCTATGAAATTTTGTATGACAAGTATGTAATAAGTATAGTTGCAATGAAGTTCAGAACAAGTTAAATAACGGTGTAATTACATATATCATAAAGCAAAAAATTAACTGCACATAAAGTTTGAATTCTCTCCGTTTCAGATTACAATTCAGTTCTCCTAATGCACAAATTTTGTGCAGTTGAGAAAGATAATTGAAAGAGGCGTAAAATCTGCATGAGTGTTCTTAAACAAGCTTATTTTGAATGAAAAGAGAAACATCTTTTATAATTCCTACAAAAAAATATGATCATTGATGAGAAAACAGCCGCAATACACTATGTTAAGGCATTGGCTCCAGCAACAATTTCCAGGATTTCGCCTGTGATTTTAGCCTGACGTTGCCGGTTGTAGACAATTGACAATGTCTTCTTCAATTCGACTGCATTATCAGTCGCATTACTCATGGCACTCATTCTAGCTGCTAGCTCGCTGGCCAGTGACTCCTGCAAGGCCCTCAAGATCTGGCTGTTCAAATAGAGAGGCAACAAAGCATCAAGGATCTGAACTGTATCCTGTTCGAATTGCAAAATAGGCGAAAAATCTGAGGTACTAGTCCTCACAACATCTCTTTCCACAGTCAATTTCCCTTCTTTGGTTGTTAATCTGAAGAACTCATCTTCAGCAGCATCCACACAATTTCCATTCACATCACAAATCTCTCCTTTTGGTGACAATGGAAGCAAAGTGTGAATTACAGGATCAGATTTCACTAATGACACAAATTTAGTGTACAAAAGCTCAACTTTATCAACTTCTTCGCTGACAAAGAGTGAGAAAACATCATCAGCAATAGCCTGAGCCTCTTTGGCAGTTGGAAGGTTGCCTCTTTCCAAAAACTTATCCACCGGAATGTAAGGCCGACGAAGAAAATAGGAATTGCCCTTTTTACCGACACTAATAACAGTATAATCAAGGCCAAGATCCTTCAATTCAGCAATTCTGGCCTCAGCTTTCTTTATGATTGCATTGTTGAATCCCCCACAAAGTCCTCGGTCTCCTGTGCAAACAACCAGGGCAACTTTCTTCACGGGCCTAAGTTTCGTGAGAGGAACATCAATATCTTCAGTTTGGAGATTCTCATTGATGTTGTAAAGGACTTCAACCAGGGCTTCCGAGAAAGGTCTGCCGTTAACGACGGCCTCCTGAGCTCTTCGGACTTTTGCGGCGGCCACAAGTTTCATTGCCTCTGTGATCTTCTGGGTGTTCTTCACGGAATCAATACGCTCTCTGAGCTCCCTGAGGCCGCACTGGATCTGGATCGATGATGATCGGAATGGAGTGCAAGAAGATGGACTTTGTGAAGGAAGCTGAAAAGGGTTGATAAGGGAACGGAGGGAGAGTGCAGAGGGATCGGAAAGAGAAGGTTTAGAAGAAACCCACATTGTGTGATTGGAGCAACACATGACGGAAATGGAGGTTTTGGGCTCTGATTGTGGCGGAGAAGAAGGCAGAGAGCCGAGAAAGAGGGTGAGCGATGGTTTGTTTTGTTGAGGTGTTATCCGGAGAGGGGAGGAATGAGTGGAGGGAAAGCGAGGAGCAGGTGAAGTTTGGGATACTATAACTACATATACCGTCTATCAAATTGCTATCCCGCCCGTTACTATTTTTTAATTTATTTTACTTACTTTTCAATACACATTGAATCAATCATGTTTAGAGCATGTATAACGAAATTAATATATTTTTAATTTAATATATATTTAAACATTAACATCAAAATTACTTATTTAAATTTTATTAATATTAATTCTTAAGTATTATATTACAAATTAAATATACACTAACTAAAATTTTGTGAAAAATGTAATATAAAATGTATTAATTCATTTTTAACTAATATATTTTAAAAAATAAACCAAAATTTTAATATAAAAGTATAATCAAAATTATTTAAAATTGGGATCAAACTTCTTTATATAATTTTAAAATTGAACTAAATAAAATTAAACTAAATATCAATAAACAATTTCAAGTATTTCTTATTCTTACTCCAAGTCACTTAATTGGGTTAAACCATTTACTTTTACACTATTATTATTCTTACTCTTTTTGAAAGTCATTTAATTGTGCTTCACCATTTACTTTTACACTATTATTATTATTATTATTATCATCATCATCATCATCATCATCATCATCATCATCATCATCATCATTGTGGAAGTCATCATCGTCGTTGTTGTCATCGTCACTAAAAAATGCTTTGAGCTTTTCACATTTAATGTCTTGAAATGAAATTTTTTAAAAAATTTCATTTTATCTATGTTAAGGTTATAATTAATTATTTACTCTTTAATTTTATATGGTTAGCATGCTCACTACTTAAATTATAATTTTTAACTTTTTATTATAATATGTAATCAAAAATAAATTTTAAAAAATTATTATTATTTTTACATAATGTTACATTTATTCATTAATATTAATATAAATAATATAAATTTAAATATTAGATAAATAAATAAAAAATAAATCTCAAACATATTTTAATAAATAAATAATAAAATAACATGTATGAAAGTGCTAGGATTTGTTGTAATAAATGTTAGATTCTAAAGTCAATTTATATAGTTTTATACTAATTGCAGGTTTGTTAATGATAAATAGATCAATAAATTTATACATTAAAAATAAAAAAGAGTAAATAATATGAACAAATAAAAAAAAGTCTATTAGAAATAATATTATTTTTTATCATAATTAATGTCATTATTCAATGAAATTTATAATTTTTAAATTTAGAACATTTAAAATGAAAGTAATAAAATTAAATTTCATTAGTATTAAATTCAAACCTATTTTGATTTTATAGTTAAATTTAAGTTTCTATTGATACATATCTCTTATCCCCCTTTCAAAAATAAAGCCCTTGTTTTCTAGGAGATATTTTGTGATTCAAATTTTATGTTTATAAGAAAATAAAATAAAATGATCATATTTGTTAAATTTTTATTTTTTTTTTCATTTTACTCAAGCTTCCTTTAAAAAAAAATCATTGATAGAAGATAATTTAACTATAATTATATTTAGTAAAAAAAATGAAAAATATTTTGAAAGTTGTTAGATTTTGTCCACTTCAACCTTAAAAAAACAAACTTTAATTTATCATTCAATTTGAACATAAGTATTTTTCGTATGAAACTTTTAGATTCGTTCTATATTTTTATCCTTAATAATAATATTATTATACTATATTAATAAGTTAAAGACCCATGGAATAATTAATTGATTACATATTATATTTTTAACTTTTACTATATACTTTATAGTTCAAATATCTCTTCACTTCTTTTTATTTGCTCAATTGCTTATTTTTCCTTTTTTCATGTTCACTACAATTATTTAATATTAAAATAGTAATATTACCAAATAATATAAATATAACACAATACCTTTTATTTTTATTGTAATAATATTTTGAATAGTATAAAATTTTAGTAAAAATACTAATTAATTGCAAATTCTATTTTTATAGCATATTTTTTATATTTATTTCTATTGTTAATAATGAAAATATTGATATTACTAAGTAGTATGAATATAATGTAATAAATTTTATTGGTATAAAATTATTTTAAATAGACTAAATATTAAATTTTAAAATTAAATTAAATTACTTAAATATATATTCTATTTTTAACCATTACATTTTTTAACATTAATGTTACATTCTTTCTTGACATTTGTTCTATTATATATTCTTCTCCTTTTTTTTTCTTTTTACTATATTCACTTTTGTTATCTATAACTTAAAATATTAATATTATCAAAAAGTATACATATAATATAATATAAAATATTTTTGTTATTATTTTTATTTAAATAAGTTGAAGGTATAATTTAATTAAATTAGTTAATTACATTTTTAATTGTTATGTTATTTTACACTTTGATCATTATTTTTATTTCTTTTTTTATTGTATAATTTTCTTTTTCTTTATTTTCCTATATCTATTACTATTATTTATAATTTAGATGCTAATCATTAAATGATTTAAATATAACATGGTATATTTGGTTTGATTATGTAAATATTTTGAATAAATTAAAATTTTAATATGGATCATACAAATTGAATTATATAATTACATGTTTTTAATTGAAATTATATGAATATTAAAATCAAATTTTATTTAAATTTTGTCACTATTTCTATTTGATTTCATATTTATATTTTTTCCCTCTATTCACTCTTATAATTTATAATTTAAATTCTAATAATAATATGTTGTACAAATGTAACATAAAATATTTTCTTTTATTAAAATTTATTTTAAACAAATTAAACATCAAATTTAATTAAATTATTTAATTATATATTTTATTTTAAAATTTTATTATTCATAAATATAAACATATAATTTTAATGCTTCTCTAAATTTTTTATTATATATTTTATTTTAAAATACCCGTGCGTAGCACGGGTAAAGCTTAGTTTTTTTTATCAATTGTTGGCGTCTTCTTGGTGGTGTGGATCCAGTCTGGCGTGGCCTCATCTGAGATTCCGAATGCCCGAGATTCTCGTGCCTAAAAAGGCATATGTGACTGTTTGAATGGTGACTCTTTATGCAATTAATTAAGTTTGGTTTTATGGAATAAAATAAAATAAAAATAAATAAGGCAAGAATATTTTATTTAATAAGAATTATAAATTGTGAATGTCTATTTCTTATGAATGGTGTTTTTATTAAATGAAGAAATTTTTATTTCATAAAAAAATGATTGAATGATTATTTCATGTATTATTTGTGGAATGAATCTTTTATATTTTTATTTTCTATATCTTTTATATATTTCAACAATATATTTTATTAATAAATATTAAAATAATATTTAATTTTTAATATTATATTATTTAAATTATCTAATTAATTTATGTTTAATAATAAATTTTAATGTTTTATATTTTTATTTTCTATATCTTTCGTATATTTCCATTCTATTTCTACAATAATTATTATATCAAAAATAATTTTTTTTCCTATTTCTAAACATACCAAAATAGAGAAGGATGATTTCATTTCCTTTTCATTTATCGTGCCAAACTTAACACAAGTTTTCGTGGGCTTTTGAATTTTAACTCCTCCATTGTCCACATAAGATTTAATAAAGCAAAATGAATAGTAAGTCTTTTTGCACGAGCTTTATCCTCGCACTTAGCTTGGCTTTCACCCGACAAAACCTTACTTTTTCTCACATGCGTAAGTCTAATGTAAAACGTGCGTAAAGTTTCTATTAAATTAGCACTTTATTAATAAGTTATATACGATATTTAACATTAATCAAATTATTACATTAATTATGAGAGCGAAACCACTAAATGATGATTCAATGATAAAGAATTTCAATAATATATTAAAAATTTTAAGTTCAAACCTTCTCACCATTAATATATAAAAAAATTATAAAATAGCATCAATATATAATAATTATCAATTAAAAAGTTGGTATTCTTGGATTAAATTCTTGGCATAATCTAGTAATACATAAAATACTTTATTTTTAAGGACTTCATTTCCTATACACCCACACACATCAATAATGAGTGAATATAAATATGAAGTCATTTCTAGAAATCTATTTGAGTCGGCATAAATTTTTTTTATTAATAAGATTGATTAAATCATAAAATATGAAATTTTAAAAAACATCAACTATTACTCAAGGTAAAATTCTCAATAGTTGGCATAATGCGTTTACCCTTTGTTTGAAATGAGAGAAATTAAAGGGGAAAGAAGAGAAAAAATTTTAATTTGAATTGAGAAGAAGATAGGAGAGAAATTTTTAAAAAAAATTGAATGAATTATAAAATAATAACCACAAATTTGACATTTACTATTTCTTTCTTCTCTTTTTTCTCTTGATCCAAACAAGAAAAAAAATTTAAAAATTTCTTTGTACTCCAATTCCTTTCCCTGTTAATATCGTCTTTTGGTACACAAAAAAACTGAAAGCATACTGCCCCAGAATCTTCTTGTCCGCATGCATAAATCACTACTATTCAATTTTAAATTTAGAATTTAAATTAATATGCTGCACATAACTTCAGAAGATGCCAAAGACAGTACGCGGTGCCGGGACTCAAACCAACGTAATGAAGCAAAAATCAAATTGCAAACATTTTAGACTGCTGCTGTCTCAGGTAAACATGACAAGAACCGCCGAGCAGACAACAAATTGGAAATCTTGAAATGTTAAACCGAACTGATTGAACTAGGACTTCCACATGAATTACAGAAAGACCTCAATGATTTATGATATATTAAAATAACTATCTTTTTATACCTCGGTTTGTAATGAAACTAATAGCTCAATAAAATTTTCTTACACAATCCGTAGGAAAAGAACATAAAATTGAAACAAATTCAATTATGAAGATAAAATTTACACAAATAAAATTTAATAAATTTGCTTAATTCCCACAAAAGAGATTACCAAACCAAGTAGTAGATATAATTAGATCCTTTTCAATACATGCATTTAAACAAAACTAGAGCGATTTATTATAAGTGAATGCATACACAGGACTTTACCTGTAATTTTTACTTCCATTTCATAAGAATAAATTTTTATTTCTTATATATAAAACTGTTGCAAACAATGCTTATTATTCATTTGCTCCAAGAAAAATAAAATTGTAATATGAGTGAGTTATATGACATAAATAAAAATCGATGCATGGACAATGACAATTAATTGAACATTAATCTAGTTAAATATAACTTGAGGGAAACGTATAAAAATTCTATGAAAATTGCGGTTTTCTAAGGATTTTAGTATAAAAAAATATGTACAAGCAAAAAGGCCTATTTTAAATTTAATTTCATATATACATTGTATAAGGATATTAAATGGTTCCACGATATATTAAACCTTTTTTTAGCTATGATAATATTGACTTCGTTTCATTCTAATAGCAGCTAGATTGTAAACATCCGATTTAATGTGACCGACCCGACTCAAAAAAATTTGGTCAATATCGGTTTAACTTACGAATTCGGGTAGATTCGGAAAGGAAAAAATAATGTAAATTCAGAAATGGTTGGTGGCGGGTCATATAAACCCTAACCAATTATAACCGAACCGAATGAAATATTATTGTCGGTATACGAGCTTTATTTGCCAAACTCTCCGAAGTCTTCTAATGAACTCAATAATGGTAAGTTTCAAGCAAACATGGACGTGAGCTGCTTTCTCCCTCACATTTATAAGGCATGATTTTTCCCGTTCTCCATTAAATTAAGAAACGCAGAAGTTGATGGCATAAAAGGATTCTCTACTAGAATCTACCTAGAAATCATCCCAGCATTCCCAATCAAAGTGGAAAATCAATTAAAAAGAATGACAAATTAAGAGAGAGAAACGGGAAAAGGATAAAAAAAATGAAGAGAAGGGGGTTACGAAACTTAAAGAACCAGCTACCACCATTTTACAGTTGCTGCAACTTTTCAATTACAGAACCACGAATAAAATTTGAAACCACCATCAAAAGCAACTTGAGACCATAATCGATGAAACTTTGATTAAAAAAGAAAAAAAATTCAGGCCCTTGAAATGCGCATGTTTCATAGCACAATAAACAGAGACAACACGCACGCGCGCATATCGCATACCAACAAACGCTATCAACCAAACATCAGTAGTTTTGAATGATGGCAATATTCAGTCGAAGAACATCAATGAGAGGCTACCGCTAGCCTTGCATTCTATGGTTACTTAACGAAGCAACTGCTTGATGTGGAAGATTAACTTCAAATGCAGCAATCAAACCGACGGAACCTATCTCAACCTGTCTATAACCGAGTTCATCGGGTAACATTGGTTTAAGCCATGCATTCAGTCAGAAATTGAACTCAATTTTTATCTCATCGGGTGATGTCGGTTAGTTGGAATTGGCATGTTCAACCCATCCAAACCGACCTATGCCCACCCCTAGCAGCAATGCAATTCTTACTTTCATTACTCTCCCTATCTCTCTCTCTCTCTCTCTCCCTCCCCCCCCCCCCAACCCTACGCTCTCCCATGCTGATAGGGCCTCTTGTGCAGTAGTATATATTCTTAAGGGCATAACCCTCGATTGTGCATTGCAGGGTCATAGCAATATATTACTTCACACATTAACTACTTCAATTTTCTCTTACTTTCTGTCAAATTGATCTATTGTTGTCTATTGCAGGGTCCAAACCTGGCCACAGCAAGTTGGGTGGTAATAGAAACATAATTATCAATTGGATGGACTTCATAAGTACTGTAATTACTCAAGATGAATAGTGCTTCAAAACTAAATGATTCTGAAAGGGAATCTATGAAATTGTACAAGAGTATAGTTGCTGCTACTGATAGTGCTTCTTCACAGTTATTGTCTTGTATATATGTACATATGATCATAACAAAAGGAAATAAAATTGCCGGGAAAACATACCTAATCATACCCACACATTCTCACTCACATAGGAAAAACAGATCTTCTCACATCTTTATCAACAATCTCCGAACATAAAAACAAAATTTTCAAACCAAGAAAAAGGACGCGTGCATTCATATATCCTTCTGCATCAATTTAGAAGTTTGTATGTGTGTATTAAATCTTGGCATAATCTATTGATATATATAATACTTCATTTTTAAGCATTTCATTTCCTATACATACATTAATGATAAGTAAACATATATATGAAATCATTTCTACAAATCTATCGAACATTGTGAGTCCACATAATAGATATAATACACAAAAGAACTGTAAGCATACTGCCACACAATCTTCTTGTCCGCATTTATACATCACTACTAAGTTATGAAAACTCTATCATTCAATTTTAAAATTAGAATTTAAATAAGCATGCTGCATTGCGGCACACAACATTAGAAGATGCCAAAGACAGTATGTAGTGCTGAGACACAAACCAACGTAACGAAGCAAAAATCAAATTAGACAACCCATAAATTTCTCTGGAAAACATTTTAGACTGCTGCAGTCTCAAGTAGACAAGACAAGAACCACTCAGCAGACAACAAATTGCCTGAACTTCTAGCATGAACAAATTGGAAAAGTTGAAATGTTAAAACTGAACTGATTGAACTTGTATTTCTACATGAATTACAGAAAGACCTCAAATGCCTTTACTTTCCACCCTTTGGGCTCATGGAATATTAAAATAATTGCCACCAAATGACAAATGGGGGCATTACATAAGCATGTTGTTTGATTGAAAATGGAAGGTCGACAACTGAGATAGGTGCATATAGAAGATGAGATCTGAAAAAACTTGTAAACCCCCTTCCCCTTATTACTCCCCAAGGCCTCACGTGGTTAATTCAATTAATTAAATGTAAGTGGGAAAGAATAGTTTGAACAAAGTTCACCAGAAAAACTGAAGTAACAATTTTTATGATACAGGTATGACGTTATACTTACATCTATCTTCTTTCTTCTAAAAGAAGTGAGCTTACGATGGTGTTGTATGTTATTTGGTCAGGAATTACACCCTTAAGCACCATGTAGTCATGCAAGGCAATCACTTCCTCTGGATGACATTTCTTGATAAAATGAGTAACAAGAGTTCTGTATGTTATGCAATCAGGACGAATGCCTTGCATAATCATCATCTCCATCAATTCTTTTGCTTTCTGATCATATCCACATTTGCACAATAAGTTGATCAATGTATTATATGTGACTCTGTTTGCAGAAATCCCCAGATTCTTCATTTTTGAAGTCATATTGAACACATTGTCAATCTGTCCACTGGTGCAATATCCTTTAATCAAGGTGTTATAGGTTCTAGCATCAAACAATTGCTTCTTTTGCAATTCATCTGCTATAAGTTCTGCAATATTTGTTTGTGCGGTTATACACAAACCATTTATAATAGAATTGTATATTACCAAGTTTGGTTTCTTGTTCAATTTTATCATGCCGTCATATAGTTGAAGTGCATTTTCTATGTTACCCTGCTTGCAGTACCCATCAATCACAGTTCCATATGTAAAAACATCAGGAATTAGACCGTGTACAAACATGCTGCCCAGCAGTTGCTTAGCTCCTGCCAAATTTTCGTTTCTGCATATATAGCTGAGGAGTATGTTGAGAGAAAAAGTATCTTTTATTAGACTATGCTCTAGAATTTGACTATGAAGCTTAAGAGCATCAGTCACATACCCATGGCTGCAGAGCCCTTTTGTGAGAATTGAGTAGGTGTACTGATCAGGGAATATATGTTTATCAACCATATCAGATAATAAAGAAGAAGCTTCCTCAGTATTCCCTTCTCTATAAAGCCAGTATAAAATTGAATTGTAAACAACAGTATTAGGAACCAATCCCCTTTCTACCATTTCATCACACAGCCTAAGTGCCTCCTCCAAACTTCCCCATCTGGCATATCCATCTATTAAAGTAGCATATGTCCTAACATTGGGCTCAAAACCTTCCTTGACCACTTTATCACGCATTTCTTCCGCAAGTACCAGTCTCCCTGTCTTGCAAAAACCATTAATGATGCAATTGTAAGTAACTGAATTCGGCCAAACATAATCCCCTGTTATTAGTGTCATCTTCTTCATAAGCTTCAAGGAGAGATCCAAGTCATCATTCTTGCATGCCCCATCTATAATCATGTTGAAAGAAACAACATTAGGAAAAATTCCACCCTTCAACATCCGATAAATCATTGAAATAGCTTCCATCAATCTGCCTTCCTCACAAAGAGCATAGACAACCAAATTATAAGTAAACACATTTTCCACATAACCATAGGAAGCCATTTCCTTATATAACTTCCAGAACCTATCCAACTCATTCATTTCCAACAAGTGATTGAGGAAGTTATTCCAAGCATGGACAGTAACCACGAACCCCTGGGTTCTCAGCCTAATGATCACATCATAAGCAGCTTCAGTAGCCCCAACCTGAGTACAGGCCCTAACTAATGCATCAAAAACAGCAATGCTTGAGCTGCACCTCTCAAAACTATCAGTCAATCCATCTAATAATTCCAATGGAGAAATACCCTCCTTACATATCAAGTTTTTCATCAGACCTAAGGCATCATCAAACCACCTCGTCTTGACCAATACATGAATTATGGTACAGCAAGACTCCAATGATGGTGAGAACAGCTTCTCCCCTACCCAATTATAGAAGTCTAAAGCCATCTGGGGCGAGGTCTGGAACTCGCAAACGACTCGGTTAACTAAAAAAGTTGTGAGCTTCGGGGATAATTGCTCTAATACTTTCCATCTCCTGTGTTTTAGATTGAGACAAATTGCTTTAAAAACAATATCTTCAGTGTTTGGCTTTGAGAATTGCTTACCAATGTGGAAGGCTCTATGCAGAGCCGAACCCAAGTTGAGGGCTAATGCTCCCATAGACCTCAAGAGCTATTCAGAGGCTGCGGAGGTGTGTATACAACTAGCTTAGTTTTATCCCTTGAAGAAAATGAAAGAATAATGATATTCTGTCAACAGTAGGCTCTAAGACAGGCAACGCGATTTCTGCTGCCTCCCGTTCCGGATTGCCGAATGAACTTACTTTAGCCATTCGAATATCCAGGAAAAGAATTATTGAAACCACCCTTCAGAATCAAAAAGATTTTTTCAGTTCTACACATTAGGCAACCGGACAAAACAGGG
Source organism: Sindora glabra (assembly GCA_020226215.1). Lineage (NCBI taxonomy): Eukaryota > Viridiplantae > Streptophyta > Magnoliopsida > Fabales > Fabaceae > Sindora > Sindora glabra. The sequence continues at coordinate 11,334,678 of CM035226.1, read as the reverse complement.
GGAAAGAGGTTTCACCTTTTTGAGATTTGTCCAGGATCAAAAGGATGAACTGAGTTCCACTAATTCCAAAGTTGCAACCAGAGTATCTAGGCTTGGTGCGGCTTGGCTCTGCACTGCCAATGGATTCGCATGGCCGCCGCTGCAGTGATTCCGCGGTAGCCTGCTGGTTTTGTAGTTTGGCTTTGGATTCCTTGGAGTTGGTGAGCTGGCTGCAAGGTACCCTTTTTTCTGGTTGCTGCTGCTTGCTAAAGGCGGAAGAAATGGTGGTTCGAACTCGGCGGTAGCGGTGGCTTGAAGACGCTGCAAGTGGAGAGGTGAATGAATGGTTGCAGACTCGAAGCGGACGGTCAGTTGAAACTAGTTAGAAGGCAGACGCCCCCAGAAAATAATTTTGAATGGAATGAAATTATCATTTTAATTAATAATATAAAGGAAAAATGTATACTGCCAGCAATAAATTAATATACCAGTAAATTAAACTATTCATATAAAATGACAAATTTAATGAATAAATAAATTTAATAATATATTAATATATCATTACATCAATAATCTATCGTTTACAAAAATTTAGCAGTTGAACACGTAATAAGTCTCTATCTACATGTTTCCTTTGTTAAATTCTATCATTGAAGATGTTGATTATTATTGATTATTGATGAACAGAAAATCCTATTCTATTATTAATATTAAATCTTGAAATAATTTAAGCTAAATGTTTTTCTTTTGAAACTTTCATCTTTTTATTAAAATTAGAATAGAATAACTTAAATTGCCGTCTAGTTTTGCAAATTACATCTTTTACATCAAAAATTGTGATTAAAATAAAACATATTTTTTATATTTAAATTTTTGAACAAATTTCAATTTTATTTTATCATTTTCTTTAAAATCAATTTTATTCTTTAACCTTTAAAATCAATTTTTTTTTATGAGAGGGATGGCAAATGTGACCAATGTTAATTATCCTCTCAAAATATTATCATAGGAGATGACCTAACTTTTAAAATTAATAAATGTTAAAATTTAATAATTAAATTATTTTTAAATGAAAAAATCGTATAGGAATATATGGTTGGCTACCCTAAATTCAAACACCAACTTTTATGTTTTCATTGTGCAGATTTCACACCGTAGAAATAATATATACTTACCATTGAAGTTGCATATGAGACTAAAGAAGTTATGGTGGAAATAGGAAGAAATTTTGTGTTCTAACATTGATTATAAAAATGACAAATCTAAATTTATATTGGTGATTATTGACTAGAAGGATTTAAGAAAGTAAAGTTTCAACACTAATTCTGTCAGTAACTCCTTAATTCATGCAGAAATTTTATGTCTAAAAGACCGCATAATTTACAAATTATCTTTTCAATGTTAATAAGTAAAATCGATTCAAATAAAAATTAAATGATAAAATTAGAACTTAAAAAAAAATTTGAAAGTGAAAAGTATATTTTCGACCTTATAATTACCTTTCTTACCTCTCATACTCGCGTGCACATTTTTTCTTCTCTTTTTTTTTGGGTACACAATTTTCTCTTCATTTTTCTCTTTTTGGTACATCTCGCACGCACAGCAAACACACAAGAGTCATTTCATAGTGTGAAAAGAAAACAACGTAATTTACCTTCAGAAATTTGCACTGAACTAGAAGTCTAGAATTCCCAGGAGAACTTAAATGTTCTTTAGTTTTTTTAACCTCTCTTGACTGCATCTTTATTCTGTCCCGCTCTGCTCCCTCTTGGATTTTACCTTCTTGCTGGGTTAAAAAATGAATTTATCTAAAATGGCTGGAAAATAAATTAAATGTAAGCCATGTAAGTATCAAGATGTGTTCTAATTATGCTAAAAATCTAAATAAACAGCAAAATAGGTGCCAAAAAAATCTCTATACAATTAATCACGAACACCTATCATGAGATGGGAGACAATAGGCACCACCAAACAAAATTTTTTTTGTACATCAAAGTGAAGATGAATTCCCTCATCACTTTTGCTAGCATATTCACAAAAGAGAGGAATATCCCTTCCACCCTTGTCAGCAATAGTACAAGCCAAAAGTCGAGTGCCAAGAAACTATCCAAAAGATTGAAAAAAAATTGTAGCACTCGAGCTTTGATGAACTGCAAACCTTCCCATCATAACTTATAATGGACAGTGTCAGTCAGTCAGTCCAGACGCGCATCGATCAGCCATCATTGTGGTTATTATCATGGCTAGAACTTTCTACCGTCAAACCCCTATTCAAATTAGCATTCGATTTGCCTGTCCGCTTCCTGGGTTTTCTTGGTGCGGCAAATGCAATAGGACCCAGGCTTAGCTGTTGTACCGTGTCCTTAGTGTGTCTCTCTTCGGTGACTCCTTTGCTGCAAGAGGCTGTCTTTTTGCTGCATCTGCTAGGGCGAGATAAAACAACATTTTCAGAAGTTGGAACTTCACAGATTTTAGCCCTCTCATGTTTAGTCTTTGAGAGCACAGGATCATCCGCTGTACTTGAATCTAAACTTAGCCAAGAAGAATTACTTTTGTCATCGTTCCTTTCACTTGTTGGAGCAATTTTACATGTGCTAGTATTATTTGTAGGAAGACTATCATCAACTTGAGGATCAGAGCTGGCCCTCAGTTCACATGAATTTTCTTTAACTTCCAAAGAGGTTGAGATCGCCTATCAAAACACAGCTTGAGTAAAATTACTAAACTAGAAGAACCATCTCAAGCAATTATCTCTAAAAATGAAATAACTTGATTTAAAGAAGATTATGTTCATCATAAATGTGACAAAGGGCTACAAAGTATTTTGTTCAACACAAATTATGCTCATGTTTTTTTCATTTGTCATGCAAAATTAAGAGAAAAAATTATATCCAAGAGTAATAAACAAGATAGCAGCAACTACTTACAGAAAATTCCGAGTGAGTTACCTTATTTTGACCTTCAAGATTTTGCTCACAGCCAGAACCATCCTCTCCCTCAGAATCAACCATCTCCTCGCACTCAAACTCCACATTTTCTTCGATATCTTCTTCAGAGTCACTCAACTCTTCCTGTTCCATCACAATCCCAGGATGAGACTGATCACCAATATCATCAACATCACAGTTGCTGATGTTTTCATTGGAAACAACCAACGAATAGCCACATGAATCGAGCTTACTACTACTGCCTGCAAGATTTTTTCCACCCAATAGATTACATGGAGCAGCATTGAGTTCTTGAGGATTTGTAGATGTTCCACAAACTGCTACAGCCTTTGTAGATGTCCTTGGCTCATGAAGCTGTAACTCATTACTCTTCATGGATTTCTCCGCTCCAGATGCAGAACTTAAGTGAATATCCAAGTCAAGATCATTTGATTTCTCAATGCTAGATGATCCATTGGCTTCTACACCATCATTAACCAGTGACTCAGTATGACTAGCATCAAAACCGGTTTGAAACTCAGTGTCATTAGATTTCTGCAGTAGTGGATGGAAGTCAATCCCACCTGACCTTGAAGTAGAATTATTGGACCTTAAGGACCTTGTAGAACAATCAACAGGGTTTTGTTGGTGAGAATTATGGAAGAGACTTAAATTCAGTTGTGGTTGTGTTCCAGAAAAGAAACTAAAGGAAGTAGAGGATCCAGAGCTAAATTTTGGTGGATAATATGCTGCATTGCCAGATTCAGGAGCCTGGAATAATAAAGGATGCATCTGCAAATCAGTGCTAGTTCCATTTTCGGCCACAACGGCTCTGCCCCTAACAGCTCCAGACCTTGCTGTTTCTAATTGAGAACCAGCAACACTGTCTTGCATCCTTGCACCTTTAACTGAGTGCAAAATTCCAAAATTTTCATTAGAACAGTTATCCTTTCTACCAGTGGCAACACCACTTCCAGCAGGGTAGATCTTAGATGTTTTACACTGATGACCTTCAAAGGCTGTCTGAGAAACTATACGAACAGATGGAGGGAGATTTACAGGGGGCAAGTCTGGTGCTAGTTTTACCAGGTGAGTGCTATTTACACGCCGAGATCTATAAGGTCGATAATAGTATTTTGAGGTTGTGGTGGGCATATTAAAAACTCGGTTTCTAGGTTCCATGCCACTGGAAGTATAATGCTGACTGCCTCCTGAGTTGGATGAAGTATGAAGATGCTGAGATAAAGATGACAACATGGGCCTATTCTGTGATTGAGCTTTTCCACATACCCTATAACCAATTTGTTGATCCGTATAATGAGCATCATTTCGTGGCATTGCATCATTGACATGGTTTTCTTCTATGGAATTAGAGGGAATGCGTCCAGTACAATTGGGAGTAGACATGTCTGGCCTCCAATCTGCCAGAAATGCCTGGTGGACATAAGCAATGCCTGAATTATCTATGCAGTTCTCAGTACCACCAATCTCTTCCCCAGCAATTTCAGTCTGGCAATCCTGCAAATAAATTCCAGGAGACTATGAGAGCAAATTCAAATCTTTGAAAGCAACATCCTCAACCACCCATCAAAAGGCTCAAAAGAACTAAATGAATTCTCACTTAACCCAGGTAAACTACACTAATGCTCCCAAACCAAATCAACCATAGGGAGTGCAGAGGCAAAAGGTTGTTTTGCATGAATCAAGCACATAACTGAAAATTGTTGCTATGTGTCTATATACTACAGTGACCAAGCGCCACACTTCCATTTGGCACATTTACAATTACAATCACAAAAGAAAATCAAATCTTGATTTATATTTGTTAAAAGCACCTCTTTATCAGATGTAGCATGCCAACTTTCTGATGCAGCAGATTTCAACTTTCTTCTTTTTGCTTCATACAATCTTCGCTTCTCCCTTTTTGATGCATCTTGCTTGTATGATTTTTGTGTACCGAAAGCAATACGCCACTGACGTGGGAGAAGGGATGGATCTCTATGTGGAACAATAAACTTCCATACTGACATCCAATCAAATTTATAAACCTTAAGTCCCTGTGTATTTAGGTTGTACATCACCAAGTCGAAATGCTATCAGTTAAGAAGAATTTAAGAAATTTTAAATCCTAAGACGTTGATGAATAAATTACCTCTTGAATGCAAGCTACCTCCTCTCTAGTCAGTGGAGAAGTTTTCATTCTTCGAACTGCCTGCATGAATTAGTATAACATACCAACACATGCACTGGATTAAAATAATTTAACATAGTCCATTTTCTTATATGCTCTGTATGGTTACATACCCTGGTCCACTACCATTTACATAGTCTATATACATTAAATAGTCTGACTCCTGCTCTCTAAGATAGAGTTGATTTCTTTGCATCCTTAGAGTTGAAGCACACAGTTTCTTAAGGGGATTAGCTTTGTCAAACAAAAAAGGGATTGATGAGGCAAAATTTAAGCTGATGTTTCTCTCCATCAGTTCTTTTGTATTTTAATAGTCTTAGTAGCATTATTATCCTCCAACATTGTACTCCTTTTATTCTCTTTTAAGCTCTTAATGAATTCTTCTGTTTTTAACATTGTTTACAAGGCAATAGAACAGACATCGTCATATATCTGAAAAATCTAAACCATAATGTCACGGCAACAATGCTGGTTATACAGTACAAACAAAAAATCAAAAAGAACTGGAACCACTAATTTTAATTATACATCTATAACTGTAGAGACAGAAATGGAGTAACAAACATAACCTATGTCCTTATATATTGAATTCTAATTAAAATAATAGTAAAAATAGCCACAACCACATCAATGTCATTTATATAGACTTTGCATACAACTTTACCTTTATCGGATTTTCTGGTGCTTTTGATGAACAACGATTTTTCTGCCTCACAAAAATCTGCATGGAAACCACCTTTTTTTAGCATGTATAAGATAGGTTACAACATATTACCACCATAATGATGCACTTGAACATCATTCAAGTTAAAAAAAAAAATCATAATAAAATACTAAAGCAGAAACACAAAATGATATAGCTACTTTTCTGAGGATCCTTTCAAGATGCTAGGTAAACCTGAACCTTTTTTTACATGCATAGAGGAATAACAATTAAGCTTCATACATACTTTAAGTTTCTCTTTGTTATGAATTGTAATTGTTCAAAGGTTGGATAATTCATATCAAGGCAGAAGAGTAAATTGCAAAAATTGAACATGCATGTTAAATGCCAAAATTAGTTTTTTGATATTAAATGCCAAAATAATTAGTCTCTCAGTTCATTGAGAAAGAATCATAAAAATAACAAAGTTCATAAAGGTGCATCAACTTCGGACTCAATAAACAATTACTGATAAAAGTTGTCCCTAGGAATAGAAAACATAATCTATAATGTCAATCACCTGATGCTTAGATTTGCAAGGGAGGAATCGTTGTTGAATCGCCTTCCAATCTGTATTATACTCCATTAACCCTAATGCCAGTAACCTGCAATAGAATCCAAATGAAGACATGTGAGCATCACAATTTCATGCCACAAGACTAAAGTTCCTAGATAAAGCATCATAAGCATAGTCATATGTTAAGAGGGACATGACCAATACAATATTTCTTACATGATAAAGCATCAGGTGAATTTAAAATGTACCGATCTAACCACCATAACAGTTAACCATTGTTTACCATTACCAATCTAACCACCACATCAGTTAACCATTAATTACCATTGTTCTACTATGCACTCAAATGAGTTGCAATTAAATAACTAATAAATTAAACATAGATGCACATTGATAATGGTAGAAAATGAGAATGCAACTCACACATCCTCCGAATCAGTGAAAAGGACTCTATTAACAACTGCAGGCAGAGGCGGTTTGTGAGGGAATAATGCAGGATTGAACAAAGGCAAAAATCTTTGAGCTAGCCTTGCAATTTCCTTTGGTACTAAAGCAATTGATTGCTTCTTAGTACTTTCAACAAGCATGGCAGCTAATGTTTTCTTAGGCTGTTGTTGATCAGGTGATGTTGGGGTCGTGTTAACAGCTCTGGAAGCTACTCCACCAGAAACTTCACAGCTAGATTCAGGAATTGATGGGAAAGAAGGAAAAAGAGGTTCCTTTTCTATGCGAGTATCACAAGTAGATTCCAAGTAACGCTTTCGAATCTCCTGGACAACTGTAAAAGGAATTTCAAAGAAACACAAAAGAATAAAGATCATTCTCCTAAATCAGCTTATAATGTCAAAGGATCAAAAAACATTTGACAATTTTAATATGATTTACCAGAATAAACATCTTCCACATATCTTCCAACTAAATTAATTGGAGAAACATCCAGAATAGAGAGTATAGGGCCTCTTATGAAAGGAAACCAAGAAGAACCTTCAACTTCTTGGAAAGAACTTCTTTGCCTGTTTGAAATGTATTCACATCTTCCATCAGAAGGGCCCACATTAGACTCAGGAAGGAATGCGCTCTGTGCAACACACATAGAAGATGATTCTATGCTGCAATGGGTCAGGGAAGCTTTAGCAGTTCCATCAGGCATCGATGAGCCAATATAAGATGGAGAAAAGCATATACTAGGATATGGAACACTTTTCAAAGGTAATACTTCATCACGTTTGTGAAGCAACTCCAAAAGCAAACCTTGAACCTGAGAAGCAATGTGTTGCCGAGAAGGATCAAGAATTGACAGAGAAAAGACCTGAATAAGAAGCTGCGCGTGCTCGTGGATCAAACTATGCAACTGACCAATCTGCTGGGGAGTGAATCCGTTTACAAGACCACTTCCTGAAGCAAAAGATTGAAAGCTCAAAGAAGCCTCAGGCATCAAGGCATTCCCTGGTGCAAGTGGTCTAATTGGCAAACTTGGCAAAAGAGGACGCAATGGCCTCTTGATCTGCCCTAAGCTCTTCTTCTCATATAGGGTTGAAGCCTTCTGGCGCCTATTTTGCCTAGTCTCTGGACGTCGTCCAGCTCCATCAAGCTCCCTTCTGGTTTTAACAGATGCATTCTCATCCAGATCACTCTCCAGCAACTCTTCAAGCTCTATCTCGAAGTCTGCATCATTATCCTCATCTTCATCATCAACATTTTCATTTTCATGAGTGGACACACTATCACCATCTCCACCCTGTAACACAGCTGCAAGAAATTTCCTATACTCTTCTTCATCATCAACATTTTGAAGATCATCATCATCATCAGTTTCTTGAAGAAATGTCTCCAGTTCATCAAGACTAAAACCAGCAAGTGAATAGCGAGCCCTGGTGCGCATACAGATAGCATCCTCACTATCTATTTCTATATTTGGACCCTGGGATATTGTAGAATTATTTAACTCTCCTATCCGAACATCGTTGCCATCAATTTTGCTACTCAAGCCACAATCTTTCTCTCCATTGGTTTCAACTTCTGACTGAGATAACAGATCTGATTTTATCTTTAGAGAATCACAGGTGGCATTCCTTTTCAATTCCTGTTCACACGATTCATTAGGACTAACTGTTGATTGCATTATAGTTTCCTCCTCACCATGCTCAATACCTCCAACCGCATATATTTGCTCCTTACTGGCTAGGTCTGCTATATTTACACTAACAGATAACCCACCGCTGACAACATCACCATCTAAACCATCAACTTCAGAGCTCAAACTAGAAGATGCTTCTTGTGAAGGGGTATCCTTTAGAAATGGATTGAAATCCACATCTTCATCTTCCTCCTCCTCTTCTTCCTTGTCCTCTCTCAATATCCAAGCCCTTTCAGGGTACCCAGTAGACAGAACTGGAGTTTCATTCTTGGCAAAACCAACCTTTGTTGACTGTGCATTTGAACATAAAGACATTTCAAGCGCAAAATTTATATTTATCCGTTTATTTTTAGAGCCTTATAGACATCTAGAAGTAAATGTACGAAACAGTCCAGCAATGACCCTGAAGGAAAGCAGAAAACAGAAGAAAATAAATCACTGGACCATACGAAAAACTAAGAACAATGTTACTCTGGTATGAAAATTTAAAACCTATTTCAGAACAAAATTTTCCAATTCAATAGTACCTTCTGCAATTGATCACGCCAGAACCCTCAAGGAAACAAAAACTTGTCTCGTTTCGCCATATACGCCTCAAATTTTTCGGTTTCCTTGGCAACGGATACGAAATAGTGAACGAATACAGAAAGTTGTTGACAGAGGAGAATATCGATGGATGCAATATACAAATTTAGTTCTTTTGTTTTGATTCCGCCTCAAAGAAGAAGAAGAATTGAACAGATTACAGTTACAAACAAGCTCCCTTGCGAAGTGAAGACAGCAATATTGGGCTCTTTCAGTTCTCAGCTTCTGCAATTTGTGCAAATGACGAGGTCCTCTTCGGATCCCTGGTTTGCTCCCTAAATCCTGTCAAACGACGTCGTTGTTTGTCTCACTGAACACTTGATGAGCATTAAGGACTGATAAATCCAAATTCCATTGCTGATTGAATCGAGAAAGCAAACCGATTTAAGGTTAGGGACGAACTTAAACCTGCGAAGTACTCGGAGCAATTGCAACGAGGACGAGAGCTGAGTTTCAGCGGTAAATTTATGTGCCAGCAGCGAAGAGGTTGAAGAAACAACGATCAATTTAAACGTCGTCGTTTCCGTTTTGCTGTGACATACCAGCGCAAGGGCTTTGTTTCACAGACCGAAATGGGGAAATTTTTTTGTTGCATTAAGTAAAGAAAATATGTCATTAAATAAAAATATTAAATTACTCTATTACTGCCAATAATTTTAGTTAATTTTTAATTAAGTATTTATTTTTTGAAAGGTTTGAATTGAATCGTTTTACTTTATTTCATTTCTAATAGAATACTTTTTGTTCATTAACAATTGAACTACATAAGTAATCATTTATAGAGTAAAAGATAAATAATATATCCTTTTCATTTCAGTCTAAAAATAAAACAATATCTAGAAATCAAATCTAAATATACACTACTTTAAATTGATTAAATATCCGAATTCATTAAAAACTTGACAAGATTTGATTAAAATATTCAAAATAAATTCATTTGAACTCTCTAATGCAAATATAATTTTAAGCTTTTTTGGTAAAAATAAAAATTATTTCTTCTTATTGATAATAACTATTCTTGATAATTATGAATCTTTAAATTATCATATTTATACCTATTTTTATTTTGACCCATTCATATTATGTATATTAGCTTTAGGATAGATTAAAATGTAACGCATGTGATGTACAAACCTTAAGTATTTTGTAGTATGATATTTTTATTACTTAAATTCTATAATAAAAAATATTTTATTATTATTAAGTAGAGAATTAGGTTTTAATATAACATTGTTTCATTATACAAGTAGTCACCTATTGATCTTAGCTTTTGCAATGCATAAATTTTCTAAATTTTTTTAACCCCAAAATGCATAATGGCAAATTAGATTAACATATTTATAATTAAAATATTTTTCCCTTGTATTAATCAATAATTAATATTTTTTTGTAAGAATTATCTAGTATCCGGTAGGCCATATTAAACTTTCAACTAATCCAGATTCGAGCTGTGAGATCAACAATTAATATTTGTAACTTGTAAAATTGTCTCTTTCTAAACATTTGCTATTAAAAATCAAAATTTTTACTTGACTTCTTGTACTAGTTTAAGGAATTATCCCTTAACCTACGATCAAATTGGTTTAAACTCATTTTGGATTATATCACACAAGCAAATGAATATGAATCCAATATTTTGAATTAAAGTACTTTTTATTTTGCTATGAATTAAAGTACTTAATCCATTGCATATATATTTTGGCTTGTTTGAAAATTAGTTTATTCAATTAGTTGTTAACTACTTTAATTAACTGTTAACTTATTCAATTGTATTAACTGATTTAACCAACTGATAATATTAGCTGTTTGAGTAAAAATATTTAGTAAAATTAGTTATTTCCTATTAATTATTTATATACAAAATGGCATATAAGGACGTGTATATATTTTATAATTTATTTAAGTATTTTTTTAATAATATTTTAAATTTATTATATGATTTATATTTAAGAAATATAATAATTTATTTTTAAGTAATTTTTTTAGTCATACTTGTTAAAAATATGATAAATCTAAAATATGATTAAAAATTTATTATATTTCTTAAATTATTATATTTTTTAGAAAATAAATTATTATATTTCATAAATAATTTATAGTAATTAATAATTATTATTTAATAAATTTACTTTATCTTTTTTTAATAAGGATATAAATGAAAATAAATATATTATTTAAGGATAATTTCATATTTTTACAACCCCATTATTAATAAGCTAATTGAAAATGCTAAGTTTACTAACTTTTTTAAATTAATTAATTGAAAGTTAATCAACTAATTGAATAAGTTATTTGTCAAACAGTTAAATTAGCTTATTGATTTGATCAAATAACTAAATACTATTAAATTAATTAAAAGCTCACAAAAAAACTTTTTACCAAACTCCCTTTTTACAAGATAAAAGTCTAGAGAATAACTCTCCAAGATTTTACTTTATAAGCCATGGATTCAAAATGAAGAGTAAATATAATATCATTAGCATTGTAAAACTTTGAATCAAGTTTATTTACAAATTTAAGAAGAGTAATTCATAACTTATATGACAAAGAGAATGAATAGGAATAAGAATTTGAAAAAAATCAACATAATTTTATTTCAAATTTATCATGATTATAATATAAATATAAACCAGAATAGAAAAAAAATCAATAATAATAACTAAAATTTTTCTCACAACACAACAACAACAACAATAACAACAAAAATAATAATAATAAGTTTTCAACAAAAACCATTAGGAATCACATGCTAATTAAATCATGCATCACACAAATCTTCTTTCAAAAATTGAAAAATAACATCAATATAGATAAACCAAATATCAAAAGTAAAGGATCTTATAAATTCCAATTGAATATGAGACCTTATGAATTCTAATTAAGTCCAAAACTAAGGGTTAAGGCAATTAATGTCTTGATTATTATTCTCTTATTCTCTACAAAGAATATAATTCAATACAAACTTCAAGGGATAAAGGCAAAAGACAAGACAAAGCCTGGAAACTCAATCAGAGAAGATGGAATGTGAAACGTCCTAATGAAGAAAAATATATTAAAAATAATGATAATAAGAAATAACATATCAATTTCAAAGAAATAGAGCAAATAAAGAAAGATTAAGAAGAATACATAATAAATCTAAGAATAAGATCAAAAGATTATGAAAACATAATAAATAAGAGAAAGAAATCAAGGAGATTATTTTAGAGAAAAAGAAAACATATGAAAATTAGAAAACTCAATAAGTTAAAGAAAAAAATTAGAAAGATTATGAAGATATAATAAATAAGGAAAAGAAATTAGAGAGTTTTTTTTAATTTAATTGTTATATATAAATAAAAGATTCAGTTGTTTACATTAATTACACAAATATAACTCATTACAGTGCAATATTTATTAAGAAAAAATTAATTACATGAATGTGACTCATCACAGTACAGTATTCATTAAGAGGAAATGATAAATTAACACATAAAAAGCTATAAGAATACCGTTTGCCATAAAAGGAGGTAAGGAATATTATGACTAATATATAATTTTAGCTTATAACTTATGCGTTGCATGGGTTTAATTATTTCTAATTAATAATAATTTATAATGTAAATTTAAGTTTTTAAATATAAGGTATTTAAATGATTAATATAAAATACATTATCATGTTTATATCAATTAAATAATTATAGAATTGATATAATTATATTTAAGTTAAGTAATAGAATTACTATTTTTTAACGCATTACTAATTGATAAAATTGTTATATTATTATAATATCACATTAATAGTGATTATTATTGCAATTAAAAAAATGCATATGTGTTTAAATATTAAAGCAAATTAAATTTTGTAAAATAATATAAAATTATATATATAAAAGAAATAACATATATATATGACATTGAATGTATATATATCTATTCTTAGTTTTATATAATTACAAGCCATGATAGATAATAAAAAAATTATCTAATTTGTTGAATAATTTTTTAAATAATTTTTAGATAAAGAAAATTTAATTAATCAAATGTATCAATCTCTCTAGAAGTTACATACTGTAATACAAATGTATATATACTAAATATATCCAAGAATTAAAATCCACTTAGTAATATATCATTAACACTCCAAATCCCAATTCAACACTAATAATGTTCATACAAAAATATAAAACTAAAGTAAAAATTCACATCTTCATCATCTATGCCTTTTCAACATAGATAATGTTAGTGGAAGCTTGTAAAGATATGAGCATAACTATAGTTGAACTTGTCATTTCTAATTACTGAGATGTAAAATATTGTGTCAATGTATGTGCTAAATTAAATAAAAAATTGAATACATAACTACCAATAAAACTAACATAACCATAGTTGAACTTGTCATCTTTGATTATTAAGATATAAAAATTATGTCATAATCATCATAAGTAGCTTGCTTCTTTAGTATGCTAATAAAAAGAATTCATAAAAAATGTTAACTTGTAATAATTCATGACAATCAATTTCTATTTCCAAATGTAAATGAAAATAGCAATCTAAAAATTTTCATTATTCTAATTAGTAATGTCAACAATTAAAGGAACCATTGCAACTTATTTTAAAATAATAGCTGAGTATTAAAAGAGATTAATATAAAACCTCCATAACTCAAATGAGCAACTTTAGCAACATAAATATAGTTTGAAAAGAACAAAATTGAATAAAGATAGTCTATATTATAGATTAAGCTGCCTAGAAACTACTACTTTGACAAAAATAAAAAGATGAAGAAACAAAAACAATATTGCATATTTATATGATATTAAGTTATCAACAATGACTTAATTATCAACTTTAGAGGAGAAGAGAAAAAAACCTAAGGATAACAATAACCATAAAAATACATAATAAAATGAATTTTTAACCTTAAGCTATTATGTAATAATGATTTATATTATCAACCTTCCTACAAAGAAATTGAGTGTTATTATGTAAATCATATATAACCAAAAAAGTGTTGTAAATTTTATGCAATGGCATAGCTCTTCTAATAATTATTTTAGAATCTTAACACACTAGCACAGTATCATAAGTCAGTACTACTTACATACATTACAAATAACTAAATCTTTTAGAAGTTTAAATTTGAAAGAAATAGAAATGGTTAATAATAGTGTCCAATATAGTTATCAATACTAAAATAACTTAATACCTACAAAAACTAACTTCATCTTTAATAAAAAATTTGCATTATATATATATATATATTTTTAATGCATAACATGTAAAGCTCTTTCATCATATAAACTTGCAATAGAAAGATAAATTTATATTAACCTCATACCACATCTAAAATTATACAAAAAAATAATTTATTTTACATAATAAAGTGAATCACATATAGTAAATTTACTTTACATGAAAAAATTGATAGAAACGATAAAACTCATCATAAGAAAAGGCTTATACATTCAAAAGGATTGTTTATTAGAATGAAATTATTCTTTACTTGCCTTTATAATTGGAGAATATTATTATCTAAACTCACTATCTAAATTTATTTTTATTTGTATAACTATTCGAAGTAAAACATTGTGAGTGTGATGTTTCTAAACAAAATAATATCTAATTTTATCATAATATTAAAATTTTAATGTTATTATATACTATGTTTTGATATAGTAAAATGAATAAATATTAAAAATTAGAAAGTAAACTTTATATATATTATTAAAAAAAATCCCTCAACATAATCATGCTATATATAATTGCACAAAAAGGAATAAAAAAAATATTTTCAAAGAAATTAATACTCACCAAATAACAATTATAATGACGTGACATGTTGAAAAGAATTACAAATAGCAATAACCATCACTTGCTAAGATGGTACCATAATGATTTAATAGGTGGGTATTACCAATAATAAAATACTATCTCTTAAAAAGTGAATGGCTTACTTGATTAAAGTTGAGACTGATCATAAGATTTAAGATTTGAGATTAAAGACATGAAAAAGAGAGATGCGAGATAAAAGAAAGTTAGCTAATAAGAAAAATATAAGGTAAAAATATTGTTAACATTTATTTGAAAAGAAAAATCGATGATAGTGTGTATAAATAATAAGGGTTTACACAGATTTTGATGATGTAAATGGAGATGCAAAAATAGAAATGGAAATCAATCGAAGACAAAGGTGTGGATTTTATCAAAATAAATGAATTGATTGCTTATAGTCAACTAGTATTGTATAGAAGAAAGAAATCATGGAGATTATTCTTGAACAAAAGAAAACACATGAAATTAGAAATTTTAATAAAATAGGAAAAGAAATTAGGGATTTTTTCCTCAGTTTAATATAAATTGCTATATATATAAATGAGAAATTTAGTTTCTTACTTTGATTATGTGAGTATGACTCATCGTATCATAATATTTATTAAAAAAAATAATTGTGCAAGTGTGATTGATCATGACAAATATTCATTGAAAATGAATGCCAATTGATAAATAACAAGTTATGAAAATGACACTTATTATAAAAAGAAGTAGTAAACATTACGACTAATATATAATATATAAGTAGATATAGATATGGGTTATATCATTATAAATATTATCAAATAAATATTGTATTAGATCAATGTCACTAACCATTTTGATATGACTAATATGGAGCCCATTAACCAATTTCACCAATCTAATTAATTGACTATGCAAACTATGAACTAAATAAAAATACCTTCATTTTTGTAAGGACAAAAATACAACATAAATCTAAAATAAAATTAAATAAGTTTTTTCCTATTATTGGACACTAAAAAAGGTTACTTTTCTAAAGTGTAAACATATGACTAGATTAACAAGTGCAAAGAACTATACATAAAAATAAGCAACATTTTATATACAAGCCTATCAAAACATAATGTGTACCTAACACTTTCTCCAACTGTTAAATTATCTTGCTAAATGCCTTGAACTTCCATGAAAGCATTTCAACTTATTAGCTTAAGTGAATCCTATAAATGTTAAAGATAAATTAAAAAGAATAAGTTCATAAACTCAATAAGTATATATGTACCTGATACCAATACTTAAAATTTAACTAAAAATAATTTAAATAATTATATAAATTAATTTCTAGGTTCTATACTTGAACTTTTTTTGCTTTGTAAATAATTTAACATTATACATTCCCTTACTCATCTTTATATTAGAACTTTTAAAAATTGAAAAGTAATGGAACTCAAAGGATTCCATGGCTTATCAATTAAATTTTATTTGCACAAAATAAAAAGAATGTATAATACTTAAAATATTATAACTTTCCAATAAATAATCTGTATAAAGGAGATTAAATAACAAAATACTCGTAATTGTTTATATTGCTCAATTATCAACATGAGCATATGCACATTCTACTATCACACATATAACTTAGAAATATAGATAATGAAAAGAAAGCAATTAAATATTTTTGTACTTATTAAGTTATCTTTATTTCCTTATAAACTCCATTATTATCTTTTTAAGGTTTGCTTTATTCCTTTATAAACAATTTTTTGGATTTGGTATTAACCACATATTAGATTGGCCTTTGCATCATATCAAATATCTTCTTTGTATGAGAAATAATTCTCAAATATGTGTAAATAAAGGAAAGAGTATTTTGGTTACAAAATAAGCCATTAAAATTAATTTTTTAATGGAACTTTTAAAATTAGTTTACTAATAAAGTTTTTTTAAAATTAAAAAGAAGTCTATATATATTTTAAAATTATATGGAAATTTTCTATGAAATCCTTCATTTATGACATTGGTTACAATTTCAAATGTATAAAATTATCATTATATTTTTTTGTAATAATAAAAGTGATCAAATCATTCTTGATGCGTATTCGCAAAGACCAATGATCAAACATTAAATGTAATGGAAGACATAAAATTTTTAAGAACTATCGAGTGCCATTTGAATTAAAGGCTTTTCGCAAAATTATCATTATACTTTAAATATTAAAATTATTATACATATAAAAATATATATTTATAAAATAATCTAAGTAGTTATCCAGTGTAATAAAAAGATGATATGTGAATACAACATCTTAACATCACAAGCTTCCTTTATAATTCACAAACCATCTTAAACGGTGACGAACTTTCCTCATAGGTGTGAAGTTAATGCATGAAATCATTCACTTATTAAATCATTAAAACTTTTACACTCACCGTTATCGTTTATTAAATTCATGCAAATAAGAACTAGCTTAAAATATGATTGAAATTCATTTTTTTATTTTTCTCTATTATTAACTTTGAGAAAAAAACTCATTGTCAATTTCTTTTTCTTCTTGTAAAAAATTAATGAAAATTAATTCTTTTGTATGTTAAGTATAGATTAGTAAATGAACTTTTATGAGCTAAACATAGCAAGCTGAAATATTAAAAATATTAGTATTAATATATAAATTTAGTAGATATCTATAGTCCTATTAATTAGATTTAATATATGTTGACAGAAAAGATTTAATTACAAATGATTTTAAATTTTAGGATTTACTTACATGAAACAAAATTATAAGAATTAAATTGGAGAAAAATCATACCGGTACTATTTATTACAATTTATACAATAAGATGCCTCAAACCTACTCTTTTTCATTTACGTTCACTATTACACCCTCAATAATTATCAATAAATTAGAAATTATGATATGAGAAAGAATAGTTAATACAATCGGTAAATTTAGGTAAATTAAGAATCTTATATATGAAATATAAAATAAAATAGAATTAATAAAAGTAAGAATATAGGAATATGATTTAGGTGAAATTTTGAAGGAGAAAGTTTATTAGAATCCTAAGGTATAAAGTTATATACTAATATAAATGAATATATGAATATAGAAAAGATTTATGAGCACTTTTCCAAAAATACCTTTGGCACCTTATTTTTTTTATTTCAACCTTAAGCCTTATATTCCTTTCATTTCTTTTTATTCCTCCCATTCTTCTATCTTTTTGCAAGAATTTCTCTCACCATTCCCTCAATCAAGTAAGAAAACTTCAATTTTTATTGATTTATTCCTTCAAAGAAGGTAAGAATAATATTTTTATCAAGAATTCCTCTTGCTTCTTCTTAATTAATGAATGATTTAAAGTTTATTTGATTTTATAAAGCATTTTCAGCCCTAATTATAGAATCTATAAATTTTGATATGACTAGGGCTAAAAAATTATTAAACTAGCCTTTTAGATCCTTTTCCATATAAGGTGAGTGAATAATTTAGCTAAATTTATAGATTTTGAGATTTTATGATGAAATTGATGAAATGTGGATTTTTCTGTGATTTTACTTAAATCTAGATTATTTTGATGTGGTTGGAGAAATAAATGAGAGAAAGGGGTGGTACGTGATGTTAAATAAGTGTATTGATGATTATATTTAAGTTTAATGTGCATTATATATGTTTATGAGGTATTTTAGGTCAGTTGTATAATGGAAATTCCATAAAAAATTGAAAATTTCATATGTAAATTAATTCATGGATCAATTTTACGAGTTCAAAGGTGAAACTAAGTTTCAAAATCGAGTAACCAATTAATTCTAGGGGTGTAAGGATTAATGAATTGATTTCAAAGGTTCAGAGGTGAAACTGGGTTTTAAAATTGAGTAACCAATCGATTTTAAAGGTCTAGAGGCAAAAACTAAGTGGATGAATCAATTCATGAATGGATTCATTAATTGCAGAATTTTATATGAGTTTGAAGGAGCATAACTCTTTTGTCTTATGTTTATTTTAAACAAACCACCTATCGTTTAAAAGGTAATTAAGTCTACTTTTAAATAAAATTAGTTTTAATTAAAATCTTGTGTATATTTTGAGATATCATTAAAAATCTTATGTATATTTTGAGATATTATTAAAATAGTAAGCAAAGGTCATGAACTCTAAAATTCATAAAAGAAAACTTTTATGTCTAACTTAAAAAAGACATAACTCTATCAAAACTTAGTTAATTTAGGCAAATGAGTAGTCTATAGAAAGGTAATTAAATTTACTTTCATATGAAAAGAGTTTTATAAATAATACATTTATAATTTTTGAGTTATTCCTAAAATATCACTGATAAGCCAAAACTATGATCACCATATAGTAACTCATATTCAATCTATTTTATGTTTTCATACTTTATAATGGCCTAAAATGGATAATTAGTCTCTAAGCACTAAAGGTAGATTGATTTATGATAAATATAGCTTGAGCGTATGGCTCAAGTATTCATAAGATGAGAAATGTTTGAAATTGATTACTATAATATATGTAAATGCTTGTAGCCATATAGAAGGGCATAATGATGCTAGTAGATATTGTGATGTACATTAAATTGAATTATGATTGTATTGGATAGAGCTTAAGCACTAATATCTAAAATTACACTGTGAAATGAGATTAAATAGTAATATATTATTCTTTAACCGTTTGGTTATAAATGAGATTTAATTTATTCATTTATTTTAAGTTTTTAATTAATGTTATTATTTAGATACTAAATAATAATATATTACTATTTAGTCTACAAATAGTAAGATATTATTTTTTAGTAGTTTTATTAATAAGTCTTAATTTATCTATTTATTTTAAGTTTTTATTGATGTTACTGTTTGATGACTAAATAATAATATATTACTATTTGATTTGTAAATAGTAACATATTATTTTTTAGCAATTTTATTATTAATGAGAATATATTTGTTTGATTATTTTAGATTTTTAATTGTCATTTTTTAGCAATTTGATTAATGAGACTTAATTTATCTATAATATTACTCTTTCGATATCAAATAGAAATATACTATTACTCTTTCAAAACAAAATAGAGACATAATATCCAACATATTGTCTATGGATTATATCTCATAATGAACTTTAGTTTTAACTTCATCACTTCATTTTAAGTGTAAACATCCCAATAAAAGTGATAATAACATGTTATTTTAGCCATGTTACTATTTACATGACAAAGAGAAACATGGAAGCACGCATGTTGAAAATGTGTATGTTTTGTATTCTTTAATATCATGTTACTATTTCCATATCAAACAATAACATGCAGTTCTTCTTGTTATCTTCACTTTACATCTTGTAAGGAACTTTAATTTTAACTTGATAAATTTATTTTCCAATGCAAACATCATCATAATAATATATGTCTTACTTTATCATAATTTAATTTTACTTTTTCTACTAAAGTTACTATTTGGTACAACAGAGTTACCAAGTAGTAACATATATAATGATTGTGTTTCTTAGGTTATTGTAATGCACTTGTTGATATTAAGCATGTTTTATGTTCTTTAGCATGATGTTACTATTTTGATCCCAAACAATAACATTCAATCTCATATGTTACTGTCATCCACATCTACCACAATGTTGTTATCAGGATCCATTTCATTTATAACAGATATATACTAACTGATTTATTTGAATTAGTCACACACCATCATTATATAGCATTACATAAATTTTAGCCATGTTACCATTTGTATGACAAAATGAAACATGGAAGCACGCATGTTAAAAATGTGTATGTTTTATATTCTTTAGTATCATGTTACTATTTACATATAAAATAATAACATGCAATCCTTCATGTTATCTTCACTTTACATCTTGTAAGAAATTTTAATTTTAAATCATTATCATAGTATCTATCTTACTTTATCATAATTTAATTTTACTTTTTCTACCAAAGTTACTGTCTGATACAACAGAATTACCTAAATAGTAACATGTATAATGATTGTGTTTCTTAGGTTATTGCAATACACTTGTTGATATTGGGCATGTTTTATATTTTTTAGCATGATATTACTATTTTGATCCTAAATAGTAACATTTAATCTCATATGTTACTATCATCCATGTTCACCATAATATAGTTATCAGGATTCATTTCGTTTATAGCAAATATATATCAACTAATTTGTTTGAATGAGTTGCACACTGTCATTATATAACACTACATAAATTTTAGCCATGTTACTATTTTTATGACAAAGAGAAACATGGAAGCACATATATTGAAAATGTGTATGTTTTGTATTCTTTAATATCATGTTATTGTCTGCATATTAAACAATAACATGCAATCCTTCATGTTATCTTCACTTTACATTTTGTAAGGAACTTTAATTTTAACTCGATCAATTTATTTTTCAGTGCAAACATCATCATGATAGCATCTGTCTTACTTTACCATAATTTAATTTAATTTTTTCTACTAAAGTTACTGTTTAGTATAACAGAGTTACCTAAATAATAATATGTATAATGATTATGTTTCGTAGGTTATTGCAATGCACTTGTTAATATTGGACATGTTTTATGTTCATTGATATGATGTTACTATTTTGATCCCAAATAATAACATTCAATCTCATTTGTTATCATTATCTACATCTACCATAATGTGGTTATCAAGATTCATTTCATTTATAGCAGATATATATCAATTAATTTGTTTGAAAGAGTCACATACTATTATTATATAATACTACATAAAATAGATTATAAGAGCACTATAAGGACATAAAAATACTAAAATACAAATATAGTATGAAAAATTAACTTAAATACATCTAATTAACCTATATGGGCATTTTTAAAAATTATGAGATCACTTCAAAAAGTTTTCTATATATAGAATCTAAAAATGGAATAAAAAATCTTAAAAATTAAAAAAATAGTTAAGACAGTGAAATTTAGCCAAAACCCCCACTTTACTAGCAAAGCTATGATTTTTTATGAGAAAAATTAAAACTAACTCTTGTGAAAATTTTAGATTAATTGGAACTAGTAAGACCCAATATGATTTTTGGGATTAAGCTAAAAAATGCTTGAAAACTAATTTTTTTAGCCAAAAACCTTTGTTTAAATATTGGAGGATGTTAATTATGATAAAACATGATTAATTAACATAGAGAAACAATTAGAAATCAAAGAATGCAAAAGGATGCAGTATATACAGAAAACTATAATTATCGTAAAATTCAGGTAAGGTAATAATAAATGTAATCTATTAACTGGAATGCCCGAATAATTATGTAATATACTATTAGTAATATGTAGAAAAAGATAAACTCAAGAAGATTCCTGACAGTGATGCCAAAATAAACACACAAAGTATTAAAATTGAATGAAAAATAATAGAAAATCTCACATAAAAATGATAAAAATGAAAAATAATTAAAAAAGTATTTAGAAAATATAATAATAATTTATAAGATTGACATCTATTTAAAATAAAGATCAGTACTAATACTTCTCTAAAAAGAAGTGTAAGAAATAGTACCGCAATGTAATTTATTAATTAAACTATTAATTTAGTGATTAGAAAAGAGAAAGAAAATAGAGGGTATTTATTCCCTTTATATGTGTTTGGTTTGAAAAAAATTAATTCTCTTTCTTATTTTTTCCCGAATGGGTTTACCCAAAATCTGGGAACCCTAATTCCCTAGGATCTCCTAAGGAATCCTATTCCCCCACTTTAGGTTTTGCACATTCTACAATTGAAACTAGCTGACCTCGCTGTACATTCATCTCCAAAACTAGCTGGTCTTTCTTTACAATTATTCCTTCATCACCTCGCATGTACCTTTTTTTCTTTCTCGCTCTCTCTACCTCATAGCATCATTCTATCTCACTCACTCTTTCTCAACTATTCTATTTTGTTAGTTGTTTTGTATGAGTACTATTATAGCAGCATACAAATGGGTGAGTTAAAGTTTATTAATTGTTCTATATGAACACTGCATTCATGTGTCCAACCTATTTAGTTTGTGAGTCAAAGTCAATTGCATACTATTTTTTAACTAAAATTCATTATTCTGTCTTGTCGCTGTATGAGTCCAAATAGGTGAGTCAATTGCTATGTTTTGCATCTTATCTTTATTTTTTTCGTCTTATTTAATTGCAACAAAGTTCATTTCGTTACAAATTGTCGACATCTTGTTCAAACTGTTGGTGTGTCAAGGTTGCTTGTCGATGTCTTTATCATTTTCAAAGTCTGTCAACAAAGTTTGTGGGTCATGTTTTAACCGAAAAAACCATTCTTTGGTTTTTTTCCTAACTTTCCTAATTTTGTTTGTTGCCTCTATTTTCTAATTTATTTAAAATTCATCAATACGTGATGCTGTTCTATTCATGTGGCATCTTTCGAATTTGTGGAAATGCTTTCTCATGATTTAATGCTGAACTGTAAGAATAGTGCATAGCAGAAAACAAGAGAGCAAAATTTGAAACCAAAAACAACACATAAAAGAAAGCCAGAAGGTAAAAACTAAGCAATATCCTTATTGTAACTCCATGTTACTTTAATTATTGTTATATTTTTAAGAAAATCTGTTAATTTTAACTTGATTTATATTAAATTTCTTAATTAATGTCTTTATTAAAATTTATACAAAAATGGCTCTTTTTAATCTATCATTAAGAAGGAGAAGAGAATTAGAATTTCTTCAATATATAATCATCATGATTAATGTCGTTATCATGGTGTATTTGATATGGTATTCAATGAATAAGATGATTTATAATGCACAACAATTGAAAGAAAGGAAAAGGAATAAAAGAAAATGGAGGATGACAAACTTAAATAGATTTATAAGGAAGAGTGATGTTATGTGTAGGAATCATCTTCGAATGAATCAATAGACGTTTAATATACTTTGTGAAGATGATTAGAGATATTGAAGGTTTGAGTGGGACAAAAAATATGTCTTTGGATGAAATTATTGCAATATTTGTAAACACAGTAGCGCACCACCATAAGAACAGAACTATTGGTAGTTATTTTTATAAGAGTGGTGAAATGGTGAGTAGGCAATTCAACTTATGTTTAAAGGCTATCCTAAAGTTGCATGGAGTGTTACTTAAGAAACCATATCCTATATCAGAGGATTATAAGGATAATGATGGAAGTATTTCAAGGTACTATGAAGCTATCTCATTTTAGTTTTATGACTTATGATATTACATAATCTAAAGTTCATTTTGATATGTTTTTTTTTGTTTAGGTGCTTTTGATGGTACATTAATTAGTGTAACTGTACCATCTGAGGATCAATCTAAATATTGAACAAGAAAAGGCAACCTTGCAATAAATGTCTTAAGAGCATGCTCACCGAATATGGAGTTTATATATGTGTTACCTGTTAGTGTGTGTTCTAGGAGTCAATCATAGAGATGATTGCAATATTATATAATGTTATTATATTTCATTTTGACAATATAATTATTATATTTTATTTTATTTTATTTTGTATAAATTATAACTTAAATATAATAATTATCCTTGGAATAACTTTACTATTCCTAAAATACCCCTAGTCAAGTATTATTACAAAAAGGATAGTAATAATACATCGAGACTAGCATGTATAGTGACTGATGATTATAAATCATGGATATATGATATCAAGTCAATACATGAGTACATTGTTAGTGAATAATGTACTGGACTGACCCACTATGAGAATACTGCATGGATAGATATGTCATTAGTTATTTTTATATGATCACAAATGTGCATAGTCCTTGACCTAAAGTCACTACGATTCCTTATATGAGGAGTTACTCACTTTGATATTGTTCTATATCACCTTTAATCAGGATGACGAATAAGACGTTGATTGAATGTGTCACAAATCATGCAGAAAGAAGTAAGTGATGTAGATGAGATTTTGTTACTCTTGTATAAAAGAGAAATATCCTTAGGCCCCTTGATTGAGGGAGACTTAGAAATGCATGGTCATGCTCAATTGGATTAATATGTGATATTAATAATTTATTTTAAGTTTACTTAGTATTGAGAGATATAAATTGAACATTGACGAGGATGATACACTCCATGTCTCCAGTTCAATTTGGATATTATTACAAAAGAGATTGTGATAAAAAACGTTGATCATATATTAGATAAATGTCGAATCATAGACATTCTTACTACTTGAGTGGTAGCAATGTATTGTTAGATATCACTCACTGTCTATGGCTTAAAATGAGTCATTATCAACGTAATAAGAACCTATAGGATCACACAAAAGGAGTAGGAATAAGATAATAATTAATTCAGTTTTAATTAGACTAAAATTCAATTAATTAAAGTTATTTTCGTGCATATATATATTATTATGACAATATATATTTATTCATGTAATATATATATTATATTATGTGATATTATTTGATATTAAAGTAATATCAGATAATTATATTATTAGATATTAGATAATTATATTATGAGATAATATTATTATTATCTAATATAAGATAATTATATGCTAATTTAATATTAGATAATTATATTATAAAATAATAATATTATTATCTAATATTTGATAATTAATAAGATAAGTTCTATCTCTCTTTACTCTTTTTAGGATAAGGATAAGGTGATAGTTATTTAGTGTGATTAAGATTTTTGAAACATTATCCTAGTGGGACTAAGATTATGATATACCTTAGTTCTATATAAGGACTTGAAGGCAGCACCTTTTAATTCACGCTCATTAGCTTTATCAAACCCTAAAATCACTCTAGAAAATGTCCAATCCCAATTCTAGTGAGAAAAATGAACCCTAGTAGCTTCGCCAAGGGGAGAGGTCATTGTTCACTCTATGTGGATATCGTAGAGATGTTGTACATTCGGACGACGTTTGATTCGTGAATCAGTCTCTCAAAAGAAATAACACAAATACAAATAAGGTAAAACCCTAACCTTGATTTATACATTTTGCATGGATCCTAGGTAGATTCGAATTAAAATTTAAAAATTTTGCTACGTATGTTGATCCGTAACCTAACATTACCTAGTTAGGAAGGATCAACACATGATGGTAAAGTCTTCCGAAGTGCTATTTCTAGGTCTAATGGTTTAAAGGTTCCCAAAGGTAAATTTGATTATGATTACATCTTTTTAATCTAACACTATATAAATGAGTATATTATAAAATAATTATTTTGATCTGTTAAGGTTCCTATTACTTATGTGATGTTGGGTACACTAATAGAGAAAAATTTCTTACACCATATAGAGAGTACCTTTATCATCTTAGAGAATGGAATGGTGATCGTCAACCATGAAGTATTGAAGAGTATTTCAACTTAAGACATGCAATGGTTAGAAGTGTGATAGAGAGATGTTTTGGTTTATTAAAAGGAAGATGGGTTATTTTTAGAAGCCCTTTTTGGTTTTCTTTACGAACATACGGTTGTATTGTTATGGCATACTGCCTATTACATAACTTAATAATAAGATATATGCCATTAGGATTTATCGAAAAAGAAGATATATACGAGGAGGAAGAAAATAGTGATGATGATGATAGAGACAATGAAGATGAATTCATCACCTCTATTGCAATATTAGACCCTTGGATCAATTTTAGAAACACATTGACTTAAAATGTGTTCAACAATTAAAGAGTTAGAAATAGTATTTAAGGCTTAATAATTAACATTATGTTTAGTTTCTTTGAGTTCTATTTTAATTGATTGTTTATTGATGTACTTCATCGTGTTTGGATTTTGTTGTCTTTGATTGAGGATTATAATATGTAAGTTACATTATTTCCATTATTGAAGTATGTTTTTACTATGATAAGCATGTGTTCATATTCTTCTATTACACTTGTGTGCTTTATTGTGTTTAAATGTCTTGGGATGGATCAAAGTAGTGGAAGCATTAGTGGAAGAAGTAGAAACAAGTGATTTTGGAGTTCCTAAGAAGATAAAGCTCTCATAGCTGCTATGCAAAAGTTATCTATTGATCCACATTGGAGATGTGATAGTGGTTTTAGAAATGGTTATATAACCCATTTGGAGGAAATGATAGGCAAATCACTACCTAGTTATGGTTTAAAAGCTTTCCCTCACATTAATTCTAGGCTAAAAACTCTTGTTGAAAAATTGAGAGCTATTTGTGAGATGTTGAGTAATAGTGGGTTCAAATGGGATGATGAAAGGAAAATGATATTTGTGGAAATAGATGTTTATGATGAGTTTTGTAAGGTAAGCTTGCAAGATATTTGAATTCATTGTATGTTGTTAATATCTTTTCTATATATTAACCTTTAATTTTACTTTATTTTACAGCACCATGCTAATGCCAAAAACTTGTATGGAGTGCCATTCCTCCACTTTCATGAGATGATGAAAATTTATGGTCATGATTATGCTACTAGAAGGAATGTTAAGACTTTTTAAGATGCCTTGCATAATTTGGAAAAGGAAGGGGATATTGCTACTGACATTAATGCATTTGATAGTATTAATGCTGATACAAGTGTTGATGCAACATAATCAACTATAGAATCTACTCCTCCTTCCAAAAGGGTAAAGAAAGAAAAGGTTTAAAAGAGAAAAGAAAGTAAAAAAGTGATCGAGCATACAATTAGTTCGGAATTGGCATGCTTGCAAACTTTTATAGAAAACATGAATGTACATCTCTCTACTATGGCAAATGCTTGGTCATATGCATAAGAACGAGAATAAGAAATGGCTGATAAGAGTGGCAAAGTAGTGGAAGAGTTGCTTCAATTAGAAGGATTAACTATTGCTTAAACTTTAGAGGCTGCCACTATTCTTACGGCTCAACCAAATAAGCTCAATGTTTTTTACTAATGCCCGATTTCTCTTCAGAAGCAATATATTCTAAGCTTTCTTTCAGATGCCAATAAGTCATCTTAGATATATGTTAGGTGATGGATGATTTTTGAATTTTGTGTTTGATGACCTATTCTTTAGACTTTATGATAAGTGTATGCATGGTCAATACCTAGTTATTGGCTTTTTATATTTTGGATATGATATATTCTATGATGATATAATTCAGGGTCATTTAATGTTGTTTCACTGTCAAATTTTTGATATAGTTTATCTTTCAAAACTGCATTTGTAACAGAGATTCTATCATAATGTGTCTGATATAGCTATTTTGATATAAGTTTGAAAGTGTCCCTGCATTTATCGTCCAAATCAGAGATTCTAAAAGGAACCATTTTATAATATTCTGTTGGTTAATTGTAGTTTTTTTCTTTTAATCACTAAGCCCACTTGTGCTATTAACCAAGTGGAATGCCACATAGGATGGTAGTAGCCAAAGCTAGATCATTATCATTTTGTGTTATTCCTTTCATTGATGAAAGTGATAATTACCAAAAGGCAAAACTGGATTAATTATTATAAGAGTCACATTTGAACCTGCTCTTGACAATGTTTTCATATTTATGGTTTAATAACAATATTATGCAGGATATTAAAATGCTTTTCCGTTCTGATTACAATCTCGTCTATGCGGGATTTAAAAATAGAGACGCATATGAGCTTAGTTGTAGGAAGATTGGAATTCCAAAGGGCAATTGCTTTTTCGAGTGTTTGATTGTTTGTGTAGAGGCAAAATTGTTTGACACTGGTTTGGATTACATTGAGCACTAGAAACAAAATGAGGTTGCTGGTTATGGTATGGTTAAGGGAGAGGAACTGAGTAGAATCGAACAGGAGTTTTTGAAGAGTTATGCTCTTCATTATCATGAGCTTAACGAGACAAGATTGATGATGAAAGCTGTTAAAGCCTTTCATTTGATGGATTTGAGACATAAGTTCTTAAACACTTCAGGTTTGCTTAAAAAGCTCCTTTTATTAGAGGAGGAAATGGGTAACTTTCAAGAGGTAGCAAGCATTGCAAAGAAGATAGGTGATGTTATTTTAATGGTAGATATGCTGGGGAAAGCTGGGAAATTTTCAGAAGCATTTGCACTGATACTTTTCCATGTGTTAATGAACTCTCTTTGGTCTTCTGGAAGCAAAGGGTGGCCCTTGAAGCGATTTGCACAGAAGGGAAAACTATTAAAAAAAGCCAAAGTTATTGGCGAAGAATGATACTGATGACGTGTATGAACTTGTTTGTACAGAAGCTGACATCTTATTGGATGAGTCCAATAACATTTTAAAAATGATGGCTCATTTGAATTCTTCTCAAAGATACAAGAGTGATATAGGTGAAGTGTTATGCTTAAGGAAGTTGCTAGATACACACTTTTAGTGTAACTCTTGGAAGTATGTTTGGCAAGATGAACTGATTGTTGATTCAACAGAACATATTGAAGGAATGATTTTGAAAAATTAACTTCTGTAAAAACACTCTTTTACTTTTGGAATTGTTGGAAGGACAGGATTGTCTAAATTTTAAAGGACCTCCCTTGCCTTAAAACCCAAGGTATTAACACTTACGATTGTGAAAACTTTGTTTTAAATTACTTGGGTGTTTGGAGGCAGAGTTTTGATCTGAATGACATTTTCCTTTTACTTATCCCTAATGCTGATTGGGTGATAAAAATGGGTAGCCGAATTCTGAAGAAAAATGAAAGGCTAGTGGCTATCGATGTTTATCTTTTAATTTCTGCTGCTCAGACTTATTGGTCATTAGAATTGCTTGCTGTTGGTACATCTATTTTGCACAATCTTGAGGCATTGTACAATTTCTTAGTTTATAATTTTTTTTCCATATTCTGCCAAAGCAGGTCTCTTTCTCTCATTTACAATGTTTCAAAATTTCTTTTCGAGTGCAAGTTTTTTAGCTGCAACCATAATAATTTGAAAACATTGGAAAAATTCTTCAGGCTTCCAATAGCCTACTTCTTTGATTGTTTGTTTCCCCTTGATTGGCATGAATCATCGAGAAAGAACATGACTTCTTTAAGGGGAATACATTTTAAAAATAATTCTTTAACATAAATTTATACTATTATTTTTTATATAATTTGTTGATTTAATACATGTAACATAAAAGTGTGGTGATTTATATAATTATACAGGATGAATTTTAGATGAGGTTTAGTACAAAATATTGGTTGATTCCCTTGTACTAAATCAAACAACAACAAAGGGAATCAGAAGCATTTTCATTCCCTTTCTTGTTTCAACCAAATAGATTAAGTAATCAAAAGCTATTCCTTTTTTTACCCTCTAATTTTCTTCCGTGAATCCATTCTCTTTCCTTAGTTTAAATCAAATAGCTTCTAAAATCTTTGTTAATCCAATTTCTTTTTTTTAAAAAAAACTCGTTATGTTGATGCCTTTGGGTTAGCCCCATCTGATAATCTGCTCAGGCCCACGGCCCAAATCTGATCCAGCTTTATCGAACTGCACCTTCCTCCTCAACCCTCCCATCTGCTCCCTTCCCGCTACTTCCAGGGGTTTTCAGAGGGTTTTACTCAAAGCCAGTAATGGAGTTCGAGAAGAGAAAAGCAGCGACACTGGCATCACTCATCTCAACGGAGAACGACAAATCACCAAAGGGCACGTTGGACACACCCATCATCCCTCTCCTCAACACCCTCAATGATCATCCTTCTTACTTCACTACCAGCTCATGCTCCGGTCGAATTTCAATCCTTTCTCAGCCATTACTAACAACAGCCATTAATTCTAAAAAGCCCAAGAAAAAAGCTAGAGGAGGCTCTTGGCTCTTCGTTTCTCACGACCCTGCTGATCCCGATTCAATTCTCCACCTCCTTTTCCCATCCGAGTCAACTCAATCTTCAGCTTCGGGCGAACCATCTGAACTTGTCTTCAGATTCGAGCCCCTGATCATTGCTGTCGAATGCAAAGATCTATCTTCAGCTCAGTCTCTCGTTTCTTTGGCTATATCATGCGGTTTCAGAGAGTCGGGTATTACTAATGCTAACAAGCGTGTTATTATAGCGATTAGATGTTCAATACGCTTAGAGGTGCCACTGGGTGATACCGGGAAGATAATGGTGTCGCCTGAGTATGTAAGGTACCTTGTTGAAGTTGCAAACGAGAAAATGGAAGCAAATAGAAAGAGAACAGATAGGTTTTTTGAAATGTTGAAGTCCAGTGGTTTTGCAGGATCTATGCTTGAGGATAAAAGTAATGATATTTTACCAAACGAGTCAACCAATCTTATCAGTGGTTCCGTGCATGGAGAGGCTTTTGCTTGTGATGATGTTCAATTTCAAGATGATGCTCAGTCGGAAAAGAGAAATGGTGAAACCCATTCAGGTACCGTGTTTATATGCCAAACCATTCCCATTTCAACCACACGGACTGCTGACAAAGATGGCCTCAAATTTATTATCTAGATAGTCTGAAATTTTGATTCATTGTCAGGCTTTGAGGATCTCCCTGGGCATAGTCTTTCAATTGTCCATATTGCAACTGTCGAGGAACCAGTGGAGAAGCTTTTCCTTTGGGGTCATTCAGCTTGTACATTGTATAATTCCAACCACAACAGAGTTCTAGTATTTGGTGGTTTTGGAGGCATGGGGAGACATGCAAGACGAAATGATTTGTTGCTGCTTGATCCATATTCTGGCATATTGAAAACTATCAGCACCAGTGGCTGTCCATCCCCACGCTTGGGTCATACATCTTCCATGGTCAGAGACTGCATGTTTGTGATTGGAGGTCGCACTGGCCCTGATAAAATTCTAGGCGATGTATGGATCCTTGATGTTGCTAAGAATAGCTGGAAGTCATTGCAATGTGGTGGCAGTGTCTTTCTTCCCAGGTAATGCTTTATAGCATTCTTTTGTCTGCCCTACACCACTTTGATTTGAATGCGAGCCATTTATTGAACTATTCAATGTTGCAGCGTAAACAAACTTTTTCTTTTTAAACCATAATTGTCATGTTTCTATGACTTCTAGTGACGGTAATTTATGCGAATGGTAATTAAGTGTTACAACTTTATCATAGGGTGCTAGTGAAATCATTTTCCGTGGCACAGTTCAGTACAATAACCTTAGTAAGTATAAATATATTTGTGTTGGATAGGCATCGTCACGCAGCAGCTGTATTGGGGTCAAACATTTATGTATTCGGGGGACTTGATAATGATGTTATCTTTTCTTCCTTTTATGTTCTTGACACAATTACTTTACACTGGAAAGAAGTACCAGTTTCTGGGGATTGGCCATGTTCCCGCCATTCTCATGCAATGGTGGCATATGGTTCTCAGATCCTTATGTTTGGTGGGCACAGTGGTGAGAAAGCACTTGGAGATCTGTACAGCTTTGATGTTCAAAAGGGTCAATGGAAGAGGGAAAAGACAGCTGGAAGAAATCCATATGCTAGGTTCTCCCATTCGATGTTTATTTATAAAAATTATCTTGGAGTTATTGGTGGTTGTCCAGTCAGACAACATTGTCAAGAACTGGCTTTACTTGATTTGCAGCTTCATCTATGGAAGTATGTGATCCTTGATTCTGTGGGCAAGGATTTGTTTGTGCGGACTACAGCAAATATTATTGGGGATGATCTTCTTCTTGTTGGTGGCGGTGCATCTTGCTATGCATTTGGAACAAAGTTCAGTGAGCCAGCTAAAATCAGTTTGCTCCATGTAATGCCTTCACATGACACTCTTATGCCTGTTGACAATCAAAGAAAATGCAGGAATTACCAAAGTGATGGGACAGACAACAATAAGATTAAAGTTGCTCCAGGACCCCAACTTAAACATGCAGTGAACGTATCTGAAGATGATGGCTTGCGTTTTGATGTTAAGGTGTCTGCAGCATCACATCATGTCTTGCAACTAAAGAGGAAATATGCAAAATCAGGGAAGGATGTACTGAAAAAATTAGGATGGTTAGATTTAGGGAGGAAAGTGCACTCTCAGGAGGGGGGAAATTATATCTGTTTTCCCATCACTGATGAATTTGTTGCTGTATTTGACAATTGTCAACATCATTCAGATGATGTAATTGAAGGGAAAAATGAGGTTAATTGTCTGAAATCATTTGAAGCAGATGGATCCACATTAAGAGAGTTACCATGTTCAAAAGCCTTGACTCTTCTTCGTGAATATGGTGGCATTATGCTGGTAGATGAGATTGCTGAAGAGAAAAAAGCTGCTAAATCACCTTTGAAAGTGGTGACTGAAGCTATAACATCCTTGATCAAGCATAAGGGCCTGCCAATGCAGCTTCTGAGGGAACTGCCAGCAAGGTTGTTTCATGTTCTTCTAAAAGTAATTTTGCTAGTTTGGTGATGCTTGTTTTCCTACTTTTCATAGGTGCAAGACCTTTAATGTTGCATATAATTCAGTGACTTTTCAAGTTTTCCAGGTGGGATCGATTGGGAGATATTGTTGTACTTCCAACCACTTCTTTCAAGGATCCAGTATGGGACTCCATTGCTCAGGAAGTTTGGCCAACTGTTGCCAAATCACTTAAGGCTCAGCGTCTTGCACGTCAGGTAAATTTATGCAGTTGCTTATTCTTCTTGGGTTACATTATTATCTGACTCAATATTTTTTACCACACTTTTGGGTGGGGGGGAGATTTTGTTATTGCAGAGTTGACATAACAAAAGTAGTGCTGAACATGAGGGAATATCTGTTGATGGCATATGCTTTTAAGTTTTAATAGAAAGTGACTCCGTAAATTGATGACATGAGTAAAGTTTTATGTTCTAGGGCCGAATTGCTGCGACAGGTACCAGAGACAGCACACTGCAGATTCTTGTTGGAGATAATGGCTGGGTTGAACATCGAGAAAATGGAATTATCTATTCTTTTGATGCAACAAAGTGCATGTTCTCATGGGGTAATCTTTCTGAGAAGCTTCGGATGGCTCACTTGGATTGCAATGATGAAGTTATAGTAGATCTGTTTGCAGGCATTGGATACTTTGTGCTTCCATTTCTTGTCAGGTATATTTTTTATCACGTGCTTGAGCTGACAGAGCTTTGCATTGTGCCTGATCTCTGATTTCATACTTGAATTTTGCATTCTAATTGAAGGAGTGAAAAAAAGGCAAGACTTTACATTTGATAATATGAAGCCAAAGAATTCTGATAGTTTAATTTTTATATATCAAAATATGTTTTGTTCGAATAAGAAATGTTCATCAATATAAATCCTGGACTCAATATGCACATTTGGTGATTGTTCCAGGGTATGCCTCCTTAGTCGGTATCAAACAGAAGTTGGGGCTCTGAAATTTTCTTCAAGCATCTCTTGTTAATAAATTTTGACAGTAATTTGTCTTTATATGTATGGTTTGCATGATCCTTCAGCTTTTCTGTACTTGATATTCTATTTGCTGTCATTTTTTTTTTTTGGCCTGGTTTTGAGTAGGGCCCAAGCAAAACTTGTGTATGCTTGTGAGTGGAATGCCCATGCAATAGAGGCACTACAACATAATTTGCGAGCAAATTCTGTGGCTGAGCGTTGTATCATACTTGAAGGAGACAATCGAATTATGGCTCCTAAAGTATGTTCATATTTCTGTTGTCTTGTTAATCTACTTACTGTCTCTATTATATATTTTTTTGATAGTATTATATGTGTCCATTACTTCTAGAATTTCTTGAAATTATCTAAATAAATCAACAGGGGGAGGAAGAAGTGAAAGGAAAGAAAACAAGGAAACAAGGAATGTAATATTTTGCCATCACTTATTTAGATGTAGAGAAGAGAAGAGAAGGTGAAAATGAAGTATGATTCCCTTTGTTTGGTAACAGAGGAATGGAAGGAAAGAAACATGTGTTGGGAGATCTTATGAATCTTTTCGATGCTTTTTCTGCAACTTACTGTGCATATGGACCATGAGCATTCATGGCATGAAAGGATGTAAAACACATCCCATTTCTTGTCATGAATTTGCATAATTGAATTGTGTTCTTTGTTTGCTTACAGGGAGTGGCAAATAGAGTCTGTCTCGGTCTCCTTCCATCCAGTGAGTGTAGCTGGGTAACAGCCGTGAGGGCTTTGAGGTAATTGGGATACTTAATCCTTACCTTAGACAGTCTTATATATCATTAGTGTTATTCTACCCTTCGGCAGTGATTGCAACATTATATTTCTGCCCCCATATAATATCAACATTACAACATCAGATTTTTCCTCCTAATTGCCTGATTGTAACTACATCTGGAAATTGCATGTCATTTATAAATGTTATCCTGACCGTTCTATTTATGAGTTTAAATTTGATCCATTATGGGCGTAAAACTTGTTAGTTTTTATACCTACTATGAATAGGAAGGTGGGACATTATAAATAATGTGAGAGTAATTAGGAATCGTTACTGACTGCAAAAGATAATTAGCAGCCTTTTATGATGTGGCAACATGTGTGGCTGGTATCGTGGTAAGGATTCAAATCCTGCTTTCTTATGTGATGCATGAAATCCAAACAAAGCAATGGAAATTTAAGGCCGGGTTTTAACAATCCTAATTCTGCTCGAATTTAATTCTCAGTCACTAATATGCCGAACTTTCTTCTTTCTGGTTTAATTAACATTGCAGGAGAGAAGGTGGAATGTTACATGTGCATGGGAATGCAAAGGACTCAGAAGAGTCTCAATGGACTGAATATCTGTTGAAGTCAATTTCTGACATTGCTAGATCTGAAGGTAGCATTTTTCTTACTTTTGAAAATTCATACACGACATGCCTTTGAATCTGCCAATCCAAAACCTTATTTCTAGAAGACTTTGATATTTGATGAAGTCGCTTCTTCTTGGTTTTCCACAGGTTATTGTTGGGAGGTTTCTATAGAACATGTTGAGAGGGTGAAATGGTATGCTGCACGCATTCGTCATCTTGTTGTTGATGTGAGATGCAGAGAGACTCAAAATTAGAATACGACCTAGCATTTAAGGTTGAGACTGATAATCGATTCTGCATCCAAGAGTTTTTTATAAGGTAATCATCCATAAAGATACTTTCTGATCTACCTTCATCATGTCACACAATCATGAACATCAAATATGAATCTTAGAAGTCCAAAGTATTCATTCCCTGGCTCCTAGCAAACCAGAGCAAATCAATTGTGGACTATGAAAATATTGCATAAGCGGGAAGCCGGACTGACTGAACTAATGACCTTGTTGATTTTGAAGGTAGATTTAGTGACAGTTAATGAAAAAACTTGTCTTATACACTGAGTTCCACATGTCCATTGAAACTCGTGTTTTTGGTGTAACAATACAGTGATATAAAGGTAAAAATTCCATATTTTGGGTTGACAGAACTCTGATAATGGGAGGGAGACAGGGCGATTTGTGTTTTGGTAATGGAGAAGGCGTTAGCTTGTGGGAGATTTGATTTAATGAAGAAGATTATGTGACCGACAACTTATTGTTTTGTTGACGGATGACTTTATCTTGTACAGAGTTAAGGATTCTTTCAAAATGAACCACACATAATGTTTGGCATATCCCTTGCCATATTGAAACTTTTTGGCTGGCGTGCTGACTCTATATCCTATAGGTATCTCATTCGCAGCTTTCAAGCTATATCGTAATTCCTGTTACTGCATTTCATTAGCCAATGAAGAATGCTGATTGTTATAAGCAATATACTTTTCCTTTTGGATACCTATTTAACCAATTATATTCCATTCAAATAATACTAATTGAACTCCTTACAACAAAGTTTTCACCATGATGTCTCTGATTGGAGACAAATAATCAAGAATTTGATTCTTTATTTATAAAGTTCTGCGAGTAGCTTCCATTGGAAGCATACATGATGAGATTTAGAAGGGGATGGATTATCCCTTTTGAAATATACATACATTCATACATAGGTGTGACTTACTCCTCATTTTATATCTTTCAATGGGCAAAAAGAATTACCATGTTATTTAATTATTGGTGGAGAATATTCTTTTTTATGCTAATGTTAACTCACTGTATACAAAGGAACTGTCTGGCGTTTCAAGGTTAGTGTTACTATTTATTAAGAAATTCATCTGTGGTTTTAGACAAAAGATAAAAAGAATATTATGATCATCCTAAAGAAGTCAAAAACTTGTACTTCTTTTGGCAATTTGAAGATTTTGAAGTGGGCATCAAACTTTTTTGGTTCGCAAAATGATTCCTCTTACTAGAAGCACTTCCTTTCCTTTATTATGTACTCTTGCTCAAGCACTTTTGAAACTTTGGATGTGCATTAAAATATTTGTTGGGAGCAGGTCCTACACCCAAAACGCAAGTGAAATTGCTTATCTAAAGAGGATGAGTGATCTTGATTATTATACTCGTGCGCTTAAAGAGTGCCCAAAAAAAAAAAAAAAGGCCAATGGTTGTGAAGGCACATGAACTGTGAGCCCAACACAAAGACTTGCGTCCTTTTCATGCAAGTTAGAGGGACAACTATTGGCCGTGGAGTTTCCTAATGTGGCTCGCTCCCCTCTTTGGATTTTCTTCACTTGTGCCAATCCATTGCCGCCATCCATCACTATTCCATTAAAAGCAATTGCTGGTCTTTTCTCCGGGGGTGGACCCACCATTTTTTGAATGCAATTTTTTTTATAAGGTTACCCGATTCTATTTATTTTTTGAAAAATAATTTCTTTTTATATAAATAAAGAAATATCATATTTTTTATATCTTGTGATAAATAAATAATTTCTCAAAATCCAGGTGGTGGGAGAATTTATATAAAGAGAAAATTATTTTTTTATTAAATTTATTATATTTAATATTATATGTATCAA
Organism: Sindora glabra; assembly: GCA_020226215.1. NCBI lineage: Eukaryota > Viridiplantae > Streptophyta > Magnoliopsida > Fabales > Fabaceae > Sindora > Sindora glabra. The sequence continues at coordinate 11,297,124 of CM035226.1, read as the reverse complement.
TTTTTTTTTATCATTTTGATAATTTATAATTATATTTTTGTAAAAAAAAATTCACAAAAAATAAATAGGATTTAATTCTAATTATCAAGCAGAATTGTTAGAAAGCATTGATTGGACGTAATATATGCTTGGATGCTCTTTCTTTCTAAAAAGGAAAGCAACTGCAGTGATTTGATGTTCGAGCCATCAAAACTTGGGCTAGGCGTGCCAATTCTAAATCAATGTAGCTGCTTGTATATCAAATGAAATACCCACTGGGACAAACGACCATTTTGATTGTTTTGCAATATCATATTACTCAGAACGGAATCCTCATTCACACAGACTAGCATTTAGTTACTTTTCAATATTATATTACTGAGTCATCATTGTCAGATTTAATTTTTTTGAGTGTTTATAATAAAGATGGGCAAGTTGAAGAAATTTGATATGATCATCACCATTTGTGGGTGACATAATGTTGCCATCCATTGTCATCTTGTAGTTATTTTATGCAGTCAGCCCAGTCAGACGAGATGATTTTTAAAATGCATATTTCACTTTGAAAAAAATAAAATATGATTAATTATGTTGCTCTTCCTTAAAATTTAATATAATTATATACACACTCCTTATTTTTTTTTGAAATTTTGTATAATTATATACACACCTCTATTTTAAAAAATATACCTTAGCTTCATTTTTAATATACTCTCACTTCACTTTTCTTTTGTTTCAAATATATAATTACTTTCAATTTTCTTTTATTTTAAAAATACACTCACCTTCTTTATTTTTGTAAAATAAGAAAAGTAAGCATATATTCCTAAAAATAGAAGAATTGTAAATATATTGAAGTTAAATTTCAAGGGAAATGAATGAATTTTTTTTGATAAAATAAATATAAAAATTAAATTATTGAATTACTTCCTATTTTTGAATGAACTATAAGTAACCCATCAACCTCTAATTTTTTTCTTTTAAGTAAAAACGGAGATTAAAAATAATATTTCAAACAAGCAAGGTCCTTATTTCAAGGACGTAGGGCCAGAATTACATGAATAAGAAGAACCAACCAACAAAACCGTCCTGGAGGTTTATGCAGCTGATACTTGTCTCATTTGCTTCAAGTTCCGGATGTCAAATTATCTTTAAAAAAATAATAAATTTATTTCAAATTGCTTCTCCCCATTATAGTTTTTGTTTGTTCGTATTTTCAGTTATAACAAACAAGTGATAGAATCATAACTAATAACTAATAAGTGATAGACAGTTATCAGATTGTACAATTGTTAACATCTTCAAAATTAAATTGATAACTATTATTTATTGACTGTAATATGATTAGAGTATACAATAATTTTTCATGAAGTAAACCATTACACATACTTCAATCTTCCCTTTACTAATCTGCGAAAACTCCCTTTAACAACAAATTAACATGGAAGTAGTGATGCATCTATACAAAGACAAGGGGAAAGTAATCTCTTTCTATTCCTAAAATTTGATCTAGAAGTAAAAAAAAAATAATAATAAATAGATACAATAATATTAAATTTCATTTGTTGAAAATTATTAAAATTTACATTCATGTGTGTGGAACCAATAGAAGGGAGGATTGCCACACTTCAGCGGGAATCATGAAATTAGTATACATTTTTATGTCAAAAAGAAAAGAGTTAAGGTAATCACTTCTTTTGAACGTTGATGTAAAAACACTTCTTCATTATAAAATGTTCGATTTAGTCACATGAATTGAGATTTTTTATCAAGTGAACTCGATTCGATTGGAATAGACTGCATTTGTATCTTGCTTAGTTTCAATCTACTTGTAGAAAAAGATTATGCCAAAGAGAAATAAAAAAAAAACAGAGACTTGTGATTCCAAGAATTGGAATAGAGCAACGAAAGGGTCCAAAGCTTCCAACCTAGAGTCCCAATTTCCGGTTCATGTGTATATAGGCTCACTTGGTTGTGAGTCAGTTTCTTTTAACCCGAAGATCATTATCCACATAAATACCCACTCCCTACTTAAAACAACCCCAGGTTCCAAAAATCCATCGTCCAAATTAACTAAACATTCATCAATCATAATCGTTTACGAAACGGTCTGAATTAAACCGGCAGTCACCCTTCAGCCATCGAAGCCGGTCTGACTCCAAACCGCGTCACGAACCCTGCTCATGTCCCGCCCCTTCAACGTCCTTCCCACTCCTTCGAAAACCGAGTTTGCTGACGTCTTCCGGCTGCGGGCGTACTCACGCGCCAAGTACTCGTGCGGCGGCACCATTTCCGATTCGTCGCTGTCATCAAAACCGTTGTCCACGTCATGCAGCGATTCCACCAAGTCAACTCGGAGAATCTTGCTCCAGTCCGGCACGTTCACCGGCGCCGACGAGGCCACATGGCGCCTGCCCGGTGCCACGCTGTCATGCCCGAGGTACTGATGCAAAATCCTCGACGACGTCGTTGCAGCATTCCCCGAATCCTCAAACGCCAGAGACAGACCACCAACGTGGCGGTGATCTTCCCGTGGAATCCGCCTCCCGGTTCTAACAGCACTGCTCTCAGCGTTGGCGTGCGGCGCCCACTCACTGTGGGAACCATTGCTGACGCTGTGGTCATCCCTATCGTCATCTACGGTGGACCACACATCATCTTCGCCGAGCTCCGACGCGTCGGATGCGGCAGAGCCTTGGCTGTGATTATATCCGTAGATTCCAAGAAATCTTTCACTCCGGCTAGTGGTCAATTTCCTTCCCTTCGCCATATAAGCCGGAATGGGGTTTAGAAGGGGAAAGGGAGAAAAGGCATGGAACCAGAAATTGTTAGAAGGAGGAGATTGAGGTTCCGTTTGGACATAAGCGTAAGGAAGAGGGGTGGATATGTATATATAGCATTTTGTTTTGGAGGCATTTCCATTTCATTTGAATTTGAAGTTCATTTTGTCTGCATTTCAAAGAATATTTTTATGTTTGCATGGTGAAAAATAGAAGCAGCAGCTTCCATTTCCATGGTCACTCCTCCACTTCACTGCATTATTATTATTATTATTATTACGGTTGCGGAAAATTATCCTTTCCACACCCTCTATGTCGACCTTTTTCAAGTGTTGGAATTTATTCCTACCTAATTTCAACATTAATATTTTACTTACGTAATTTATTATTTTATTCAAAATTTAACTTAAAATTTATATATAATCTTTATTTTTCTTAATTTTAACTTAAATTAATATTTATTGAGAATTAATAAATTTTAAAAAATTTGATTTGACATCTTTAATTCAATAATTATGATTAAATTGTACAAAATAAATTTTTAATAAAATTATTAATTTTTTGGTATAATTTAATTTTAAATAAATATTAAGTTGAATCAAAATTTAAAAAAATTATGTACAATTTGTATTAAATTTTAGATGAAAAATAATTTAGATAAATAAAATATTAATGATTAAAACTATAAATAAGTGACTTCTAATATTAAAAATTATTTATGAATTAAATAAAAAAAAACAAAAGTCCAAGCAGATAAAATATAATTTCTTCTTTTTTTTCTTTTTTATTATTATTATTATTATTATTCAAATTGATAATAATGTGGTGAATTCTAAGGTGCCCTTAGGGGTTTGGTACTCGGAGTGGTGTGGCAAAATATAGGTTATTGGATGAGATTACTAAGTCAATACTAAAATTTTTGTAATCTCATTCAGTGACTTGTATTTTACCACACCACCCCCGGATACCAAACCTCCAGGGCCACCTGATCAACCACCTAATAATGTTCCATGACGCAGACTGGTTTCTGGAATTAAGCTTTCATTTTTGGGTCTTCCAAGCTATGATAGTTATTTAAAGCCTTTTACTGTTAATTAGTGCTGCTCACCACCTCCGGTCAAAGGAATCATTTCTCGTCTTAAATTGAAACTTTCAGCAACTGGTATTTCCTGTCGCAATTTTACGGGAAATTCAAGGTGAAAATTACTATTTTTTTTTGGCCTGAAAAATTACTATTTTTTTTCTCACTGAGAATTGTTCTCTGTTAATGTGAAAATTATGAAAAAGAAAAACAATAATACAAAATTAATAAAACAAGTTATATAGATTTTTTTTTTGGTCAAACTCAAATGGCAACAGCACACCTCTTCTTTCATATGCATTGTGCATATGGGTGTGAGTGGGATTAATTTGATTTTTAATTCTCCTAATTGCTCAATAGGAAATTTTGTGAATGCCTCAGTAGTAGCATTTATTATTTGCATTTTATTAACTGAGAAATAAGTTCATCGAGGACCACACAAACGAACTTTAAAAGCATTTCACTTGCAGAAATATCTACACAATTCTATATAGTTGTAAAAATAGCATTCAATTCGTTCAATCTTTCTCTATTCTAAAGTTTTGAGAAGCACAAAAGTTCAGTAACGAAGTTAGATATAATTTATTGTGAACAGATACCGTTAATTTTGTTAAAATTTCATATACAATTATATGTATTATTTAAAATAGTTTCATTATTATTAATATGAGTTGGGGTATGAATATCTTAAGATATTTTGGGTTCAATTCAAATCTTATATATAGAAAATTTTTATTTGAGAGAAGTTTCTACCTATAGCATTTGACAAGAGATTAATCCTTCACATTGGATGAGGATATCTTGAAAAATAATAAAAATATTTCTTTAGTTATGATCCCCATATTTGATAGTTCTCATTGTGCTCCAATTAATTCTTGTCAAATTCGACTTCATAAAGTAGAAAGTTCTCTCGACTTTAATTTTCTTTATTCACAAATTCAAATATAAGATTTTATTTAAAGAATATTAAATTCTAATTATTCATATCAATTAGTGGTGTCGGAAAATATTGAATATATTTATTTTCATTGAATGTTGATTGTGCGACAACAAAAATTTTAAGAAAATTTTAAATCAGCTGTGCATAATGGATGGTTTGGGAGTATATAATGTGATTAGGGCTGACTAATCTCCATATTAGTGGCGTAATGAAATAGATTACGGGGGCCAACAAGAAGCAGTCATTGAGAGGCACATTCAACGGTTCAGAATAAGGAGGGGCAAAGTGGGACCCATCTTAAACAGTGTCGTTTTCCCAGTGAAAACCGAAGAACTTTGTCACCCTTGTATATAAAATCAATATTTCGCAATCAATAGGCCCAGGGCATGGGGCCCAGGCCCAGTGGTTGTGCGGCCTCGGACGTACTCTTCATTTTTCATATTGGTTAACGTTCGCGGGAGTTGTAACTGCTATATTTTAACTGAATTGCTTTCATAGGACGTGGATAATTTTCTTTTAATATCAGGGGCTTTCTTTGGACGAAATCGTGAATTTTCTGAAATTTCTTCAAAAAATTCATAATATTTACCTCAAGTTTACAATTTTTTTTATAATGGCATAAGTTAATTACATAAATTTTGTAATTTTTTTTATAAAATCTTATATATTATTATAAATTTTATAATATTAACAATGATGGTTATAATACAAGTATTTTACAAATTTTATAAAAAATTATAAAATTTTATAAAAAAACTACATAATTTATGGAAAAAGTTTGTAGAGATCTACTCTCTGATCCCTTTTCTAAGGGAGTATTGAACTCCTAATATAAAGTTTGATTTATTATTAATGTAAAATATTTTATATTATAAATAAATAAAAAAATTTTAATAAATAATAATAATAATAATTAAAGCTTTTTAATAATTATAAATAAACTTTAATAATTTTTTTATTAATATAACAATGTACAATTGAGTAATAATGTAAAATTAATTTACACAAATAATGAGTCAAATTTATTTTTTTAATTTGATAATTTTTAATATTATTTTCAAGAAAAATGTAAGCATAAATTAACTTATTATTTAGGATTTAGATTTGATTCTATATCACTATATATAAATTTTGCATGATTATTATTTCATATATTTTGATGTTAATAACAATTATTGAAATATCCTTACAATAGGAAAAAATTATTAACTTTCTATTGATGTGTCGTTTTTTTATTTATTGGTAATGTAAATATTTTTATACTAATAATAAATTAAATTTAAATTATATTGTTAAAGTAATTTGCTCAATGATATGGTTTCATTTCAGAATGACATAATTCAATAGCATCAATGCGTGTTTGATGAAGAGCGGAGGCTTTTTGGGATTGCCTTCTAGCAAAATAAAAATAAATAAAATTGCCTGATTAAATGTATTATTTAAGTAATCTTGACACCGATCATTTTCTAATACGGGCCTCAGAATGTGGAGGAAGTGGGACGTGATGGGACCCACTAAAAATTGTTGGATTTGGGAGAAGTGGGCGCTGGGTCCAAGTCAGGCTAGACATAGACCCATCAATGCAATCAGGCATCCTATGCAGTTCCTTGTTTACAAATTGATGATAATTGCTATGGCCCAAAAGAAATGGTGATAGTTGCACTTTGTACTTTGCAAGGGTGAAAATGGCATTTGCCATGTAAATTCAAGTCAATTTGGGTTTGTGGGTAAATTGGCTGCCTCTAATTGGCAGAATTTTGGGTTTGGTAGGTCTTGGCCCCACCATGATAAAATAATCCCCAATCTTAAGGTAACCAACCCCAGTTTCCCAAGCTGCCAATGGCAAAGCTTGCAGGTCGATAATAAGGTGCACAATGTTTTCGCACATACCAGTGTCTGTGCGACTCTCGCATATCACACGCTCTGATTTGTAAGCCCTTTGTAAGAATCACATCTACAGTACCCTTCAACGTTGTTATCACAAAAAAATTTTATAAAAGAAGTAATTTCATAAAAAAATAAAAATGTCGTAGATGATAAAGATGCAATTTGAAACTAAAATTCAAATATTTTATATTTATTAAATCAAATTTTACAAATTTAACTTAATATGTTATATCTATTAAGAGGTTTTGATTTGTATTTAAGACTTAATTTTAAATTTTATTTTTTATTTTATATAGCATTGTTGATAGAAGAATAATGGATAAATGAGTTGTATATTTAGCTACTTACAGATATAATAAAAACAAATAAAGTTTTTCAAAGAATACAACTAATGTAAAAAATTACTTACTTATTATTTCCCCTTATAAGATTTTTTTTTAAAATCATTTGTATAGAGTAAAATAGAAAACTACTTCTGTTCAATTTAAAAAGTTGTCAATTTTTTTTTTTTACATTTTAAAATATCCACGTCCTAATTTATTTCTTATGGGAATCAAGCCGTTGTTTTATCTTTGGATTCTCACTTCCCTTCTCATACAAAATATGTGTAGTCTGGCGTAGAAGTGGAAGAAATGGAAGCATAAATATAATAATTTAATCCCCCGTCAGCGAAATGAAGCCATCATAAACGCTTAACGTTGTGCTAGCAACTACGAGATTCATTCGTGGTTATTAGTATATTAATATATTATTAAATTTAATTATTAATATATAATTATATAATATATTATATTTAATTTTAAAAGGTAAAATTATTATATAATTAAATTTAATAATACACTAATATTATAATTTCTTCATCATTCATAGATATGCAGCTGAAGTGATAAAATCTTACAACCTATATATGGCTTCTTTACAAAAACAAAGACAACCCAGAAAGTAGTAACGGCCACAACCTCTGTCTAATGGTGTCAGTCATTGGTTTCTTGGCTGCCAAAGGGACAACATTATTATTATTATTATTATTCAAATCATATATATATATATATATATATAAAGAAAAAAAAAAAAAAAGGAAACGAAAGAGAGATGTAAACGGGTGATTCTGATTTGTAGAATCAGAATCAGAATCAGAATATTATAGCTGTTGAATATAAAAATGAATGAAACAAGGTAGATATAAACAAATGTGCCTCGAGTGTTTTGCATGTGATATAATGCCTTCCAGATAGGTTTTTCGACAGATTTAGATGTAAATGTACCTTGCTATATTTTATGAGCCAATTGGATCCACTCCGTCACCAGCGTCAATTACAATATTGATGTACTACGGTCGATTCTCAGCCATTCTTTATTTTTAGCGGCGATATTAAAGAGAAAGAAAAAAATCAGGTCAGCTGCCCTTTTTCCTCTAAAATTTGGCTGTGTAATTTACTCCTTCGTTGAAAGATAGGCTTAAAATGTACGGCTATAAATATTTTATACACTTTGCACGTAGTAATAAACGGCGAGCATAATTTTGAAAAGGAAAAAAATAAAATTCTCAACGTTCTAATATTTAAAATGATTACAATAAAAAATGTACAGCCAAACCACCATGAGACCTTGAATTTGATGATTTTGTTTAATAAAGCATGCAGGAATCAAATATAATTGCCTGCCTGCAACGACAAAACCAACTTGCTCAGCTGAAATATATGGCAACTTTTAATACAAAACTGCACCAAGGTCCACTCTTTTTTCCTTTTCCTCCAAAACAAAGGCCACATGCCTGCAAAGCAAATCCCTCCTTATTCACTCTTAGACGCACATGCCATTGAATATTCTGTTTTAGATAATGATAGTCAGTAAAAGAAACCCATTTTATTTTATTATCTTATTTTTTTTCACAGCCATTCCTTTTCATATTCTCCGTCTATAATATGACTAGATAAGATATTAGATCATCTCAAGTTGTACGTAATTTCTTTTGAGCCAGGAGGGCAAAATGGTAGGTCAGTATTTGAATTCTCTCTTAATTTTTTATTTTATTAATTTTCTTTTAATTTCAAAGAGAGAGAGAGAGAAAGAGACGAGGAAGGAGAAGAAGAAGAAGAAGTAGTATAATCTTTCAATTTTATGCTGTGAACCACTACTTCAATATAAAAATTTGTTTTTATATATTTTTTTAAATTCGGTACTTGTAGATTGAGGGGATTATATATGAAATAATTTTTGTGAATACATAAGTTGTGTGGCTTAAATCAATAAAATATTACCAACAATTTAAGAAATGTTAGTTAAAAAATTGATTAGTTCATTAAATAATGAAGTGATAGGTCTTTTTTTTTTAAGTTTTATTTTTTTTATCAGATTAAAAATTTGATTCTTGATTTTTGTTAGTATACATCTAATGTATTAATCATCCTTATCATAACTAGAAAAATAATGAAGAGACAACATTTTAATAGTTCAGAATGTACAATTTATATACCTATCGAATAAGCAAGAATTTCTCTCATACACGAGTGTGTGAGTTCTAGGAAACTGATCATATGTTTCACAGTAAGCACTGAGCCGGAGACTAGTTGGCTCTAACTGAAGTTTGCTAATTTGTTTTTTTGAAAGGAAAATCCAATAAAGCCATAATGACCATAAAGATGTATTGAAATTATTGCCCTTTGGGAATCCACTTGGGCACGTCCTTTTCAAGCCTGTTGTTATATGGAGCTTCCATCTCTCTCCCTCTCTCTCAGATTCTTGAGATCCCAGATTCTGATAAGGCACACAAGCCATGCAAAGATTCCAGAGGCTTCATCTCATATGGTTTGGCTTACCCGAATTTGTAATATTATTAATGAAATATCTGTTACGCCATCTATCTTCTCAGCCAAACACAGCTTCTCATGAGTCCCTGTCAATGGAGTCCACCACAACAATTCTATGCTAATTTCTTCATATAAAATTTAGTGGTTGCATCTTTCAGTAAAAGTGCAAGGTACTATAATTTCTGCATTAATAGGATTGAATTAGCTGAAGGATCATCAATCACTATCTACTCCTCTCTTTGAATTGTTGTTTTCAGTTGGTGATTTGGGACACCCATCACTTAGTGGCATGTGCCCCTATCTCCTCTCATGTAGAGTTGAATGATTTGCAGTAATAGTTTTTGATGGATGGCTTGTGTACAGTCCAATTTCAATTATATGCCGAAATAAATTCTAAGCTAATTACATTAATTTCTTTTGAAGTTGTCTTAATTATATATGATATCATTCATTTTTTTTTTATAAATTATATACTCATCTTTTAAGGTACTTTCACTGTTATAAAATATAATAATGTCACTTTTAAATCATAATTCCGTTTTCTAATATCATCCTTCATGCTATAAAATTATTTTCCTACATTTTTGAAAAGTAAAAATACTTTCATTTTTATATATAGTCGTTTTGCTATATTTTTATATACATAAAAATATATAGAAAAATACCCAGTCATGAGAAATGACATGAAATTGCAATTAAAATATTGTATAACGCCGTGTATTTCACAATAATAAAATTGTTACCCAGGCTGAAAGTGTAAGATTTTGAAAAAAATAAGAGATGTGTATGGGATATAATTGAGACAAACCTGAAAAAAGAGCAATATAATTTGCTCTAAATTCTATGTAAAAACCGATGAATTGATTTGACAGGGAGAAACGCCATCTATTACTATCATTCATAATTCTATTTGGAAGTACGTAATATATATATATATACATACAAGACACAAAATAATTTATTAATAATAAACATTTAATTTAAATGGTATACGATATTTAAGGATTTTATTTTTTATTTATTTTAAATTCAATCTTAAAATCAAATATATCTATATTTAATAATTTAACTATTTTTACTTAATAAAGTGAATTTAATCCATACTATTCTATACTCGCTCCTACGTGTAATTGTAAAATGTGAAAAATAATAATGCAAGTGTATATTTTGCAATGATAGGTTTGAATCGTTTGATCAACTTGTTGGGACACTTCAATTCCTATTTCTTAGTCCAGCTCAACAGAGTCATATCCAACTTTCCAATTACTCTTACTGAATTTGTTTCTTCAGCTAGGAGGCAGCTTTCCTGCAACTTTAAAAACAGTTTCCATTAATTCATTTCAATTCTTGACCATTCCCTTCGGGGACCCATTAACAAATTCCAATTGGTTAATGTGGCACATCAAATCAAAATTAATAATTATAAGCCCATAAAATTAAATCCATTTGTTTAATTAGCTAGGTTGGAGATATTCCTTTATCATATCAATTATTTTACACCACAATGATTTCTTCTACAAATATGCCAATAAATAACTCAAGGAATCTTTCTCTTGAAAACTCGAAATGGGCTTCAATTATTTTTGTACATCTCAATCAACTACCCTCACTCACATCTGCTCACCATTATGCTCATTTTAGCCACTGCAAGTTCCTATGAGAATTAACATATTACTTTCTCGAATAGCAATCATCCTAACGAAGCTACACCTCTATCATTCCATTGCTTGTTTAAGATGACACACAAAACCCCAAAACTACCTACTCTCTCTCAATTACGGGAGTTAATTGGGGGGGATTAATTATGCGATTATGATGTGTAGTAAGAAAAAAAAAAAAGTGTTAAAGCCTTCTTGATAGTTATAATTTTAACGTAATAAATGTTTGATCCCATAGCTTTCAGATCTAGGTTGTAATTGAAAAAAAAAGGAAAAAAAAAAAAACAAAAGGGCCAACATCCAAATCTAAGTTTTATTTAATATTATGTACATTGACACGTAAGGATGCTCATTATTTTGGATAGTAATATCTTGGATAATTTTATTTGCAGGATGTGTTATCTCACAATTTTCTCATAGAGTTTACATATAACAATTATTTAGATGTGTCCTATATGCTTCAAAATGATTTAGACTAATGTTGAAGGGAGGAAGATATGAGTTTGTAGGGTGGAGGTGTAAAATAATTGAGTATTTAAGGATGGTTTAGGAAGTAAATTGTGAGCACTTAAAGCAAATGTTTGCTGAGCAATAAGAGACTATATTGCATGTGTAACTTCTTCTTTTTAAGGTAATAGATAGTATTTTTATGTTTTGAATGAAGGGTAAGGCACATGTAAGAACACATGAGGCTATAGCCTATATGGGAATAAGAGAGTTGGTTAGACAGGTGGGACAAAAATGATGCAATGGAACACAAGGTAATGGAGGCAATGATGAGTGTGAGTGACTTGTAAGGGTATTGCAATAGTAAAAATTTTGGTTGCATCTAATAAAAGGGTGCTAATGTGGCATGCAGTATCTCATACTCACTTCAACTTGGATAGTCTATAATGAGGTAATATAAGCATAATATGCCTATCATTCTATTCCCAAGGATAGGACCCTTATTCTAATTTAATTAAGTTATGATTAAAAGGATTCCTAATGTGTTTAGTAAAAAATGAGATTTTTATATTTTATAGATAAAATGATTCTTGCTCACCTTTAGTGTAATGACTACCAATTAGTTTCAAACTTCTACAAAATCCTATTTGTTTATACTTTTGCAATATCGCATACGTGCATGTGATTACTTGGTTAGTTTGAAGGGCTTTTCTTTGAACTTAAATAAAATAGACTTTTTTTATTTGAATCACAAATTATTTTTCGATCTTTTTTAAGATATATGATTGTATTAATTTTCTAATTGTATTTGTGGGGCCCTTAAAGTTGGGACCCAATGAAACGTGATTCTAGGAGGTAATGCCTGGTTTGAGCCATTACTTAACCTTAGGAGTTAGGATATAAACAACTAATGTAACTAATTGCTTTATGTGTCAAAGATGTAGAAGAGATGAAAAAATCAACCTTCATTACGGATTGGTTGCCTATACCTTATACATGGTTAAGGTCAATATAACCAACTCAATGGTCCAACTTCTTTGACCACTCATGAGAAGATTAATGTGAAGAAAATTTTAAACAAATTTCTTTAGAGAGAATAATAGAAGTTAGAAGTTTATTTTTAGTTTTACTTGTTGGGTTATCTAGTTCCACCATAATAAATATAACTTTGATAATAAGTATGAATATAATGACTTGGTGATAGAAATTAACAAAAAAGTATAAAAATATATAATAGGGACTAAATATTATAAGAACTATAAAATTAAGTGTTGGTGTAGTGTGAATTAGTTACAAGTGGTAAGTACCAAAAGATGAATAGATTAAGATCGATATAAATAGTATTTGCTCTCATGGGATGAGAAAACTATTTGTGGAGGGCTAATTAAAAATTATGGTGTGTTAGTTTTTCAAAGTTGATTGGGAATAGTGAAGTTTTATTATTAGAGGGAACATACGATGAATTACTACTAGTTTGGGAGTAGGGATTCAACAAAATATGATTGTAAATTTATAGTGTAAAAGCATTAGCTTTGATGGAATATGATTGCTCTATAAATCATCCATGCGTGCCTCTAATTACGAAGATAACAGATAAATTGGGTTTGGATTGTGAAGTGAAATCTTCGCCGGTGTACAAAAAATAAAATTTAATGGCAAATTGATTCAGAGATTGTTGATGAAGTAGAAATACAATTTCAACTTCAAATTGCTCCAGCCAATGTCATCACTTGTTAATAGATAAATTAGACAGAGTGTAGTACTTCCTCTCGTTGGATTTTGCCCAGGATGTTCAAAAAATGAGGAAAATTATTTTCAGGAATTTTTAAACTCTGGGTATGTGATACAATCTCATTCATGGGATGAGATTACCATTACCAAAAATTTAGACAATCTGAATGAAATTTTATCACACCATTCAAAATTTAAAAGCTGTCAGAGTACCTTAGAATTTTGCTCAAAAAGTATCCGGTGACAATGATAATGTCGTGTAATAAATAGATTTGTAACATTCGGAGTGAGTTAAAAATTATAATTATATTGGGTAGCCAGGTTGGAGCAATGTCGTTTTCAACATAAAATATAACCGGTGATGACGTAGGTGTGTCGGCTAACAGTTGCTTATTTGTGTTGCTGTGACAGTCATCAGAAATCTCAAAGTGTCTTTATGCTGAAGAATGGTGACGGGCAATAGCTGGGCCTAGCAGCCACTGCACTGCCACTTGCCAAGCATGATGCAAGCCAAGACCTTCTCTGGCTCTAGCAGGCATGCAGTGCGTTTCCTCATCAGCTGGGGTTCGTCTATCATCATCAACTGAATCATTATTTCCTTTGTTTGGCCAAAACAATAAGCCATCATCACTTATTTATTCCTCTCTTATAAATAATCTTTAAATTACAAACGTAAGTGAGTTTTTGATTTAAATTTATTTTATTAATTTATTAATTTTATATGTTGACAATAATATATGATGGGGAAGTTGAACAATCACTCTCAGAATTTTTCTCCTGCCTATACAAGCTGTTTTCAAAATTCAAATTCTTCCTCATTAATAAATAAAATTTGAAGACAAGATACTATTCATTGAATCGCCATATATACTCAGAAGCAAGTAGTGAATGATTTATTTGGCATCTTATTATTGGGTATACAAAATGATGTCACCCAATGTCCCCTCGACAAATCAAATCAGGGCTCTCAAATGGAAATGAATGATGGGTGTTAGAAGAACCTAGTAAGTATGCTTTGATTTTAATGGCTTTGGACCCATAATGACGAAAATGTTCGAGACATGTATCAATCAATCATATCTTGATGACGTTTGGTTATGGTTGTGCTTATCCTTAGTGAAGCTGTAATGGGAGTTACTTGTAAAGCCCTTTTTCATGCAAATAGGCATGTAGGGTTAAAAGTTTAGGAATAATATAGGCAATTCGTAAGTGTGAAGTCGGCTGGACATTTTATATTGAAACTGTATTTTTTGTGAGTAATACGGTCAAGCTCATACAGGTACACACTTGCATAAATAAGATTGTGCTTGTAAAGCTTATTATGAGTGTAATTTTTTTACATTAAAATTTTTATAATCTTTTAAATATTTGAAGTTTTTTTTAATCCAATTCGATGTTTAATAAGTTAATATAGTTTTTTAATCTTATTAACTAAACTGTTATACAAAATAAAAAAATAATTATCCAATTATAATTTAAAAATATTTTTTTAAATTTATTTCCAATCCAATATTTCTTAAAGGTATTTTTCTTATTTTACACTTAAAATTTGATCTCTAATAATTGTATGTACATATTTAATAATATAATTACTTTTAATAGTAAAAAAATAATAATACAATCATGGGCATGATAATATTTTTTCTTGTATTTTTTGCAGGTTTGTGCAGACAATCTCCCATGAACTCAAGCCAATATGGGTATGCTGACCTTGCACCATCCATCCTATTTTACATACCCACATGTAAAAGTAGATACTGTTTAATTATTTTGCCCATTGCATATGTTACCTTCTTTTTCTTCTACCTTAATTTTGTTTTTATGAGAATGCTTTTGATTAGATTACTTAATAATTTTATTAACAAGAGTATTAATTTACTTAATGTATATATGTAAAATTTTATGTTTGAACTCTTGATATAATGAAAAGTAAAACTTTTAAAATAATGTTAAGAGATCGTTTAGTTCAATTAAAGGAAGGGATCGAAATTAATAAAGGAAAATAGGAGAAAAAAATGAAAATCTTATAATTATTCATTTGGTTTGATTTAAACAACAAAGGGAATTAAATACTTTTAATTTACTTTACTAACAATTATTATATTGAAAAATAATTTACTTATAATTATTATTAAAATAATTATTATAATTATTATCTTCTTATTTTTATGTTATTTACTAATATTATAATTTTTATAATTATTTAATATTAATAGTTGTTATTTATTTAATTATTATTTTTAATAGTTATTATATATATTATTTTATTATTAATATTTATTATTATTTTACTAATATTATTAATTATTTTTATGTTATCAAGTATTTTATATTTACTAATATTATTATTTTCATAATTATTTAATATTAATTATTAATATTTTATTATTATTTAAATTATTAATATTTTTATTTATTTATTATTCTTTGTAACTATGAATATTTATTATTTTATTATGAATATTTATTATTTTATTATTTTGATTAATTATTAATATTGTATTATATTGATTATAATAATCATTATGTGATTACTTATTATTATTTCTATTATTAACTATTATTTAATAATTATTTTTATTTTACTTATATTATCATTTTATAATAATAAATAATTATATTATTTTTATTATTATTATCATTATATTGAAGATAATAAACTCAAAATCTAGAATGAGAGAATTGGATTTCTTGAAAAATTAGGAGAGGAGTATTTTTTTCTCATTTGGGATAATTCCATAAAAAAAAATGAAAAAAAGAAATGAATTTTTTCTAAACCAAACAAAAATAAAAAGAATGAAATTCCGCCCTTCCTTTTGTGTTTTCTTTTATATGATCACTTTCAACTAAACTACTCTTAAATACTATTGCCTTACTATAGCATCTACCGATAATTCTAAACTACTCTCTCCATGCCACTTCATGTCTATCCGTAATACAATTTTACACAACATAGCACATTTTAAATTAAATTACACTTTGCATATTTTAGTTTGCACCTAAGTGTCTTCATACCTTTTGATATGGGATTTGTTTGAAGTGAAAATAATAAAAAGTAAACTCCTCTCAATAATAATACTCCCATAGATGGAACCCTAAACCTATACCTTCATATTTTAAAGAAACAACACTGCATGTACAGGGTTTTTGCATTTTAACGGTAGGGTTGGAGTTTTTTTAGGTCAGGAAAGAAAGCATAAGGCTCGATCTCGATAGGTGATGACCGTAGAAAAGGCCTGACACTTTTTGGGATTAACCCAAAACATAGATAGTTAGTGCGTTAGAGTCGGATACTTTCTGGGCTTAGCCCAAAAAATCAGATATTATAATTTTTGTTTTCAATTTTTATCATAAACTATTAAGTGATATTTTTTGTCATCTTATGTTCATATGTTTTTTTTAATAATTTTGTACCATTTCAACCGCATTCTAAATTGTGAAACACTCTAAGTAAGCTTAGTATTAATAACAAGCTCCTAAAAAAAATTCTCAAACCATTCTATCCGTGTCTAATATCTATTAGGGTAATACTTTTGTACATTTTAAAATTTTTTAATATAATATATTAAGTTTAAATGTATATCATAGTACTAACATTTTTAATAGTATAATAGTATCTAGTACTATTTATGAAACTTTTATTTCATTATGTTATAAATTATAATTCAACATCCTACGTGTATGTGAATTTCCAATAATTTCTTCTGTAATTCCTGAAGAATAGCCTTATCTCATACTCTTTGCTTAATATTTCAGCCAAGGGCTTTTGAATTCAAATAGCTTTGGATTTTTTAAAAAAAATTATATATGTATATTTTTTTATATTTATAATTTGATTCCTGACCTTTATAAGAAATCTCTCTCTCTCCATTGACTGTTTTACTGGTTAGCTAATAATATTAACTTAAAACTATTAAGTTATCTTATTGTTTAAAAAATATTCGATAAAATTAATTATTAAACTAACTTATAGTTATAAAATGATATAATATTCAATAGATGAGATTGAAAATTAAAAATTCATTGAATTTATTATAAAAGTACAACTTATATTAACCATATAATATATTAAGATAAATGTTATGTAAGTATCTCTGTCAAAAAATTTAACACAAGACTTTTGAGTAATATTGTATATTTTTTAAAAAATTAAAATATAAATTTACTTAAAATTTAGAAGATAAGATTGAAAATTTAATATAAATTAAGGTAAAAATGCATTTTTATCAAATTTAAATATAATTTCCCTTAAATTAATTTTTATTTGAAATTTAATATGATTAAAAACTAAGATCAAATTTTCGAAAGTATGCCAAATATGACAATCATTTCGCGTTTTGGCTTTTAAATTTAAATTTTCCCAAGAACACAAGCAATCTGAAGTCTAAATTCTTCGTTTCTGCTCGGCACGGGAGGACTGAATTATTTAAGACAAAAATAGTAATTTATCTCACGGTAAATTAAGTGGGGGTTTGAATATATATATATTACAATTTTAAATATTATTTTTAAAATTATTTTTTAAAAATTATTTAAGATTAAAAAATAAAAAAAAGTGATAGGTGTTACAAATAAAAAATATTTTATTTAATTATAAAATTAATATCTATAATAAAAAATTAAAAAAATAGAAATTATTTCTATTTTTAAATTACACATTTAAAATTATAATTTTAAAAAATAATTTTTAAAAATAATTTCCACACAAATTTATGTGATTTAAAAAAAATGAAAACAAACGTGCCCCTAATTTCTCTTGAAAAAAATCATGGTAAAATTATTTGGGCAATGTCGTGGGCAACCCAAACTCCATTTTATTATTAAATTATTTTTTAAATTTAAAAATAAATAAATAAAAATAAAAATTATAAATTTTTATATATAAAATATAATTTAATAATAAAAAAATTCAATTGAGAAAGAGCTTCCCATATCCTTATCTTAAATTTTCTATACATTGTATTAGGTTTTGGCTAGGTGTGTTTTACGGATGGATCAGATCTCATTGGACTGAAATTCATTTTTGATTTAGTTCATTTAGACTCAATTTTTAAACAGATTTAAATTCGTTGATTCGAAAGTTTATTGGACTATAACTGACTCCTTCTTTTTATATTTTAATTTATATTTTATCCTTCATCATTTGTTATATTTATTATTTTATTTTTATATTCATTAATTTTATTATTTATTATTTATTTTTATTATGTTTAATTATTTAAGTATTTGTATAATTAATTTTTTAATAATTGAATTGTATTTTATATTAAATTATAATATAAAAATAATTAATAAATTAATATTTTTTAAATATAAATATTATTTAAATTATTAATATAATTTTTTTTAAAAAATGATTGGCCCATATAATTTCATGAACTAATTTGATTTATTTAGAATGATTT
This sequence comes from Sindora glabra, assembly GCA_020226215.1. NCBI lineage: Eukaryota > Viridiplantae > Streptophyta > Magnoliopsida > Fabales > Fabaceae > Sindora > Sindora glabra. Next base: position 11,278,406 of record CM035226.1, on the reverse strand, counting down.
GTCGCCTACACAAACGAATTCATTTAAACTTATTTTTTAATGGATTTAAATCTTTAAGTTTGGTCCATAAGAAGCCGGCCTGCCCATTTGTGGACTTGCCCGTTAAGCACTTTTGGCCAAGCAAGTCTCTTCTTCGATCAAAATTATTACGATTCGAGCCTGGCAGACATTCCCGGATTCAGAGTGGGGGAACACAAACTCGAACTTCTTTAGGTTTGCTACCTTTTTCGCAGCAACCAAACACTCCAATGAATGATTATTCTCAGATTAAAACCTAATCACAATTGGATAAAAAATAGTTAAACACGAACGGTACCTTGTAATTGGATGAATCTCCTGAAACTTCCTTAAATTGCGAGTGCTGACAGCTCACTTTCCTCAAACTCACTGGAAATATGGTGGCAGAGACAGTGAAACGCTTATTGTGAAGCTTCGGGTGAAACATAGGACCGCCTGTATTTCTATATTTGCGGTAGATTATGGAAGCTATGCTGGGATTACGGCGTTTCCGGCGATGACAATCGCCAGAGTTTGAATAGCGGCGTTTCCCGCTGAGTGTATCACAGAATGGTGCGTCAATATAGTGATCATACGAGCAACGTCAATCAAGTTAAGTATTTGATTTCAACCAATAAAAAATTAGGGAAAAAAAAAACCTCCCATTTGGCAAGATTAAAAATAAATTTTTATTTCATTTTCAAATAAATTTTTTTAAAAAATTGTGTCTGATTTTAAATAAAAATTTTTTATTTTATTTCATTTATAATTTTTATTTTAATTATATTTATCTCATTATGAAATCTATCCAATTTAATAAGGATTTTATTAAAATTCATTTCATTTGATAAAAAAAATTTATATAAAAGTTTTATCTTTTTTTTAGTATTATAATTATTATAATACCATCAAAATTTACTTTTTAATTAAATTTTATATATTTTTAATGTATTTTGAATAAAATAATTAATTTAAAATTATTATTTTTAATAAAATTATTAAATAATATAATTCACTTATAAATAAATTAAAATTATTTTTATTAAAATAAAATAAAATTAATTTTAAAAAAATTATAAGACAGCATTTGGGGTTGGAACGTCCTCTCCAACATTTCTAAACTGTGATCAAACACTATAATTATAAACAAATATCTATGAAATCAATTTCTAGCAAAATTTCAGAAAATTATAGAGTGATCACTATGATGTACCATTTGCATTAGTCATAATAACAATTCACGATACATATTACAATTGTGATGCTCAGAATAAGTGCTTTGATAGACAAACTTTTGCAGTAAAGGTCTTTGTTTTCGTAAGATGCCCACCTTTGATTGGGAAAAAAAATGATAATATCATTGGGCTATCTCATGTTGCATTACATATTGACATGTGGAGGGAGTAAAGAAGGTAGCAGGTGTAATTACATTGACCCTTATTGAGGTACAAGAACATGCTATACCGTGTTGCACGATAAATATAATTTTACTCGTTGGGGATGATGTGTTCCAATGATATTTGATATTATTGCAAGATTTTTCTGAATTTAATTTTAAAATATTATATTATATGTATTAAATGTTGGAACTATGAATTAAAATCCTAAAATATGAAATTGATCATAATAAAATTATGAGCGTACCTGATACATAATTTGATAAAATCATGACTAATTCGAATGATGATAGTGAGTAGAATTGTAAACTTCTTCACCTCTTAGATTATCCTGATAGAAAAAAAAGAGAAAAAAAATTTTTAGGAGTGAGAATCCTTATTATGCAGCTTCAAATAATAACCTCGATCTCTTTATTTAAGGTAAGACTTGTGATAGAAAACTACTTACTACTAAGAGGTTATAGGTTGAGGCCTCTACCTATATGAGTTTGTGCATAATCTAACATATCACAGATCATATACATTAAATCAGGGCCTGATCTATTCTATGTTTAATGTTAAAATATAAAATTAATTACTTAAATAAATATTTCAATTATTAATTAATGCTAATCTATACAATATTTCTAATAAAATTAATTATTTTATTTTTAAATATAACAATCTCCCACTTGGATAGCAATAATTAATTATATGGAATAATTGAAATATCAATAATTAATCAATTAGTTATATATTAAGTTATAAACTTAATTTAGAGAATGAAAGTACACAGAATAACTGAATCCGATAGGAAAACAAGTGATATAATGTCTTATAATCTGAAAGGAACATAATAAATTTAATTTTTTTTCGACTACTGCTTAGAATAGAAACAACTTAAAATCATTGAATTCAATAGGGAAACAAATAATTTATATATGTATAAAATATATTATCAATATTTCAATATCCAAAGTGAGCAATGATTTTATAAATAGAATGAGACCATACAGAATCATTGAATTTGATAGGGAGACAAGTGATGTAAAATTAATGTCTCATAATCCTAAAGGAACTGTATATATATAAGGTTAGTCTTTTGACCATAACTCATAAGAGAAACAATTCAAAATCATTAAATCCGATAAGGAAACAAATGATTTATATATGTATAAAACATATCACTAATGTTTCAATATGAGCAATTATTGGTCACAAATATCAATAAAATAAAATAAGCATATCTTATACTCCTATTAAACTAAGGCTTCATCAAAAGATTTAACAAGACCCATATGAGTTACTTAATTTTAAATACTCCTATAGGTAAGCTTTAAGTTAACGGATCCCTAACATGTCTCCACTAGGGTTGTGTTCAATGCGAGTCCGAGATTCAACAATCCTCTCTCTCTAACGAACAGAAGTTTAACATCAAAATATTCAATACGACTAGAATTCTTGTAGTTTTGAGAGAAGCACATAGCAAGAGAATTATCGCAATAAAATTTGGTAGAGGTCGTTATATAAAATCAACCAATTGCATGCCAGGTATTATCTTCCTCAACCGTATATCCTGATAAGTGGCCTCATAATATACGATAAACTCTACTTTCATAGTTGAGGTAGCTGTGAGTGTCTGTTTAACACTTTTCCATAGAACAGCTCCTCCAAACATTATAAAGATGTGTCCAATTGTTGACTTACAATCATTTATGTATAAGGCATAATCAGAATCTGAATAACCAATACCCTCAAGTAAATTAGATCATATACAAGTCAACATATGATTCTTGGTATCTTAAAGATACCTCATTACTTTCTTAGCCACTTTCCAATGATCCATCCTAAGGTCACTTGAGTATCTTCCAAGCATACTAATAGCAAGAACTATATCTAAACGAATGCAAACTTGTGCATTCATAAGATTACCAATAGTGGAAGCGTAAGGAATCTTGTCCATTTCAACTCTTTTAATATTAGCTTGAGGGCAATATGATTGAGACAATATATCGTCTTTCTAAGTAGGCGTTGGACTAGACACATAGGTATCCATTTTAAATCTTTCAAGCATCCATTCAATCAAATTAGCTTGGTACAAACCCAAAATACTATGAGTTCTGTCATGATGGATCTAAATTCCAAAATAAAAGATGTTTTGCCAGAGATCAAAATAACATGATAACATGCATTTTGACTCATCTAGAAAAAGATTAAGTTACTAGCTAGCAAAACGTCATCAATATAAAGTACTAAGATGATAAAATTACTCCATTAAATTTATTAAAATTCTTGCAAGTATACAATATAATCATTTGGTATAGCAAGTCTCTAAACCCTTTGAGTTTGTCTAAACTCAATGGCTAACTGATTAGGTTTTTCAACATGAGGATCTTTATTTATCTGAATTGGACTGTTAACATTATCACTTCTAGTGGTAAGGGAATTAGAATAGGTATAGGCAGAATGGTGGCCTTGTCACGTAAATTGATAGTCCTAAGCATCAAACTCCCACTATCTAAGTGATCCTCAAAATAAAATATTCGATCAAACTCGATGATCTTGGTACTATAAGTGGGATAAAAAAATCTGTAACCTCTTGATCTAGTGTAATTTCTTTAATTAGGGATTATATAATCTTATCTCTACTTTGTAATCTCACACTTAAAAGTTTTAAAATATGAGAAATCTAGGTTTAACAACACACCTTTATTTTACCAATCTTTCTAATCTCTCTCTAAAAAAATGGCCTAAAATTCATTGCATAAAATGGAAGAATTCTAACTCATTCTAGGTTATTTATGCCTAATTATAACATTGATGGGAATATCAAAAGATACAACAGGATAATCTTTCAAATTCAAATGATACAGATCATTTTGTAAGGTGGCATACCAAAAATAGCAAAATTATAATAAAATTTTTATCAAAAGGAATAACTACAATTATTTAAAATAGAACTAGAAATCAAATTTCTTCTTGAAAAAGGTACATAAATGACATAATTCAAATTAAAGTGTCCAGAAGATAAACATAAAAAAAAAATGATCCTATGTATTTAATTTTATCCCTACTTCTTGCTACTCTGAATACAGTATCTCTCGTCTCATTTGGGATTGCCTGTTTCTGAGCCCTTTCTTACTCACGCTTGTTCTTTAGCTTATAACATTGACACATTTTATGTCCAAGGATCTTGCAATAATTGCACTTACCCTTAAATTTCTTTTGTTGTCCTTTGCCCTTATCACCACCTTTTTTGAACTCAGACTTTCCAGATATCTGTGTCTTTGGTTTCTTTCCTTTTTTATAATTTCCACCTGACTTACTATTGGAGTCTTGAGATAAGTAGTTGATGGAATGTGGCTGCAAATTACTTTTCATAGTCTCCGCCTGTTTCTGAGCCCTTTCTTACTCGCGCTTGTCCTTTAGCTTATAATATTGAGACATTTTGTGTCCAAGGATCTTGCAATAATTGTACTTACCCTTAAATTTCTTTTGTTGTCCCTTGTCCTTATCACCACTTTTTTTGAACTCAGGCTTTTTAGATATCTGTGTCTTTAGTTTCTTTCCTTTTTTATCATTTCCACCTGACTTATTATTGGAGTCCTGAGATAAGTAGTTGATGGAATGTGGCTGCAAATTACTTTTCATAGTCTCCTCCTCTTGAGTAACTATAGAAATTATCTGGTCTATTGTCCACTTTCCCTCTTGTGAATTATAGGAAATTCTTCGATAGTTATATTCAACTAGCAATGATTGAAGGACTTTGTAGACTAAAGTACTCTCTCCTAAATCAACACCGTATGATCTCAGCTTATTGTAGTAATGAATCATTTTCATGATGTGCTTTCTGACACCCAAAACTTCATCATAACGAGTGTTATTAAGCATGGAGAGGTAGTAAACTTTTTGAGTCTTGTCAAGCTTCTTGAATTTTTCACCAACAACTTTTATATACTTTATAGCAGTGTCCTTCTATAATTTTCTTTTCAATAGTGAACTTAATCATTGCTAAATAGATCAAATTTTACTCATACCATTATTTGTAATAGGTCTTATCTGCAATACTAGACTCAGGTAATAGATTAGCCGGCTTCGATTCTCTAAAAATCAAATCCTCCTTAAAGATTGTTAGATACATGTTCAAGGATTCTCTCCATTCATTATAGTTTGTTCCATTAAGAGTCTTCATCATAGATAGTTGTTGAAAAATTGAGACTGATGCAACAGGATTGGAAAATTATTAATTATGCATGCACAACATAATTATAACTAGGGGTGCTTAATGGGCCATTGGTTCGCGAGCCTGGCAGGCTGGCCTGCGAATTTTATGCATATCAAATTTGTGAAAATGAGCCCGCAAAATATGCAAGCCTATGTGGGCTGAACCCAGCGAACCACAGTCTGTGCGGGTCAAATCCGCTTGTTTGTGGACTGGCCCGCGGGCCAGATTCTCCAAAAAAAAATGTCGGATGCCAGACGGTCCATGTGGTCCAGTCCAAACACATGTGAACTACTGTCCTACTAAGCCGTGCATAAGCCATAAGTGGCACTGTGGCAGTACGTTTAACGTCTGTTTTGTAAGTCTTTGACCTGCGACCCAATTAACAAAACAAATTAAACAATTAAAACAAATTCTAGAAATTATAAATTACAATCACAAATCTGAAATCCCTAGTTGAGACCTGAAAGTAAGAGCAGCATTGACTGACAGGTTAGCATTGATTCCACTGTGATTTTGTGAACTCACTATCATCGAACCAAAACGGCAGTGTCGGAAGATCACAGGTGGAATACTGGAATTGCTTTATTGTCTGAACTGGGAGCATTGATTCCACTGAAGTAGGACAACATCGTCACTAGCTAGCTTGCGGTGCAGTGGTGCTATTTGGCAGGCAATAGTTCAAGAGAGACGAGAGACAGAGAGTGAGGAATCGAAAACGGAGTTGCAAAGGAAGATCGAGAGAGAGGTAGAGGCTAGAGAGCAACACTGGGTGAGTGAAGGCAGAGACCAGAGAGCAACAGAGACCAAGTCACTAAGGTGAGCTTAATTGCTTTTGCTATTAGAATCATTAGTGTCACTGTCCAGCCTAAAAATTAAAGATTATTTATTGATTATTAATGGCTAAAAATTATATAGTTTATGTGTGAATTTTATAACAATTCATGTGATGTGATTATGTATTGTTATATAATTATAATGTTTGTAAATAAGTTTATGGTCATTTATTTTATCGTGCAATAGCTACACTTGAAGTTTAGGAATCATGTCTGGGACTAGGATTGAGCATGATACTATTAATGTGGATGAGATAGAGACTTCTAAAGAAAAGGTAAGTTCTAATTCTAAACAAAAAAGGCCTATAAGCACACATGAGTTTGAAATTGAAGGTGGGTTTTTTGAAGAAGACATTGAAGAAGTTAGTGAACCTCAATCCAAAAAATCTAGGAAGAAAACTTTAATTGTGTGGCAAGTTTTTGAGAAGGATGGAGAGGATAAGAAAGGGAGATCTATAGCTAAATGTAAAGGGTGTAATGAGAGGTATATAGCAGGTGATAACAAATATGGCACTTCAACCCTTAGTCATCACATGAATAAGTGTAAGGGGGTTAAAGCTTTAAGACAACAAGATGTTGAAAATATGATGATTGATTATGAAGGAAAATTGAAAAATAAAAAAATTGATCAAAAAGTTTTTCGAGAATTAGTAGCTATGGAAATTATTAAGCATGACCTTCCTTTCTCATATGTGCAATATGATGGAGCTAGGGAAGTATGGAAGTACTTGAATAATGATGTAAAGTTTATTTCCCAGCATACAATTGCATCTGATGTGTAGAAAATTTACTTGGAAAATAAAAATAAATTGAAAGAACAATTGGCACAAATTCATGGTAGAATATGTTTTACTTATGATTTATGGACCGCATGTTCCAATAAAGGGTATATTTACTTAATTGCTCATTATATTGACTTGGAATGGAAGCTAAATAGTAAGATTCTTGCTTTCTGTGATATGAAACCTATACATTCGGGGATTGAATTATCTGGAAAAGTAGTAGACATCTTAAAAGAATGGGAGATAGAGAAGAAGATTTTCTCTTTGACATTGGACAATGCCTTTTCTAATGATAACATGCAATCTATTGTGAAAGAACGACTTTGCTTATCTGATGCCTTGCTTTGTGAAGGTGAGTTCTTTCATATTAGATGTTGTGCTCATATCTTGAATTTAATTGTTCAAGAAGGATTGAAAGTGACCTCCATTGCTAATGAAAAAATTAGAGAGAGCATTAAATATGTTAAAGCATCAGAGGCTAGGATGAAGGCATTTGAAAAATGTGTGAAAGAGGCTCACCTTGGCATAAGTGCATATTTAGTTTTAGATGTGCTCACTAGATGGAATTCTACTTATTTGATGCTTGAAAGTGAATTAAAATATATGCGTGCATTCTCTATGCTTGCTTATGATGATTCAAATTACACATCTTGTTCATCAAGTCAAGAATGGAGTAGGGGAGAGAAAATATATAAATTTTTGAGGCCATTTTATAATATGACAAAATTGATATCCGGTTCACATTATCCTACTGCTAACTTGGACTTTGCCCAAGTTTGGAAAATTGAGTTGTTTCTCTTAGAACATTTGAATGGGGAAGATGAGGTGTTAAAAGAAATAGCTTCTTGAATGAAGAAAAAATTTGACAAGTATTGGGGTGAATATAATATTTTACTTGCAATGGCAGTCATTCTTGATCCACGTGTGAAACTCTCGATGTTAAATCCCTTTGGTTTTGGAGAAAGGGTAAATGTGGTGAAGAATAAGCTATATATGCTTTATGAAGAATATGCAAAAATTTCATTGATTCCGTCACATACTCAATGTCACCAAAGCCAACCCTCCGAAAGCTCTTCAATACAAGTTAGTTCTAGTTCAAATACTGATGTAAGTTTGAATTTTTACATTTTATAAATCCATATTTTAAAATGTATCATGCTTTAAGTTAATTTTAATATCTTTTAATTGTTTGTTCTATTATATGAAATATCTAATAGGTGTGGGCTTCTTTGGCAGAAGATGATGAGCATGATATTATCACAAGTTCCAAGTCTCAATTGGAGGCATATTTGGATATGCCAAAGGTTAATTTTTCTACAAATAAAGATTTGGATGTCTTGAAATGGTGGAAAGATCATAGTGTTAGATGGCCCATCTTAGCTAATATGGCATGTGATTTGATGAGTGTACTAATAACTACTGTAGCATCGAAATCAGCTTTTAGCATTTGAGGTCGTGTGTTGAATAAATATAGGAGCCGTCTTCTTCCTAAAAGAGTTCAAGCTCTCATTTGCACACGTAGTTGGTTACATGATTTTTCATCTTGTAGTAATATTTTTTACTTTAACAAATTAAATTTTTATTTTCACTTATTGATAAATAGTATATTAGAAAAAATAGAATCTCATTATTCATTGATATATAGGTTGGGAACATGAGGAAGAAGATGAAGATGTTATATTGGATGATGGTGATCATGTAGTAGAAGGACAATAACTATACGTATAATATTTCCTTGTAATACTTGCTCATTTAGCTTATATTGATGCATAAGTTAAATTGTTATTTTTGTATTATGGATTAATGTTATCTAATGATCTTAGGTTTTCCAATGGATTATGGAAGAGTTTGAAGATGAAAGGGCAAGATTGAGAAGGAAATTGTGATTTTTTATTATGCTTTTATATGTTGAATTTAAGACTTGGAATATATTTCTATTGTTTTGTTGAGATTTGGAATATATTCCTCCAAGTTAGGAAGCAACTTCTCTAGTCTTTATGGTTGGTTAATCTAATAAAGACCTCTGTTGTTTGGATTATGTTCCTTTAATGAAATTCTGTATTACGAATACAAGTTTATCTAGTTATTCTTGTACTTTATTTTCATGCATTACTTCAGTTGTTGGTGCAATTGTTCATGTTGATTGTTGAATAGTAATTTTGTAAATTAGGTGGTTTATTAACTATCCCCCTAAATCCCTCTCCTTTTTTCTATTTTTCTAGTGGCAACAAGGATCAACAAACATATAAAGCAGGTATCCTTCCTTCCATACTTTTCCTTGTTTCATTTTCTTTGCATAGTTTGGTGTTTTGTAATAGAAGACTTTTATGTGTATTGGTCATACATGAAGAAAACAACAAGGGAATCAGGAACTACTAGTTAGTGGTGGTGATCAATTATATGGCTGCAACAGGTGTAGTGGTGGTGATCAATCATCTGTGATGAGTAGAGGTACGCTTAGCATTGCTTGTTGACTGCATTTCTAAAGTGAATTTTTGTATCTCAAGTTTAATTTGAAATATTGTTATGATATTCTTCTTTTGATGTGCGATTTTATTTCTAACCCTTCACTTGAAATCATGAAAAAAAATGAGAATTTAGTTCATTTAGAATTGGATTATTGTATAAAATTATTCATTAAACCAATTTTGAATTAATTGAATCTTAGTTCTTTTATGATTCCAAATGAGGGGTAATTGTTCTTTTTTATTTTCTCTTCCCTTGGTTCCAATTTTGCTTTTCTTTTTAATTTTTTTTCATTAAAAAAATAGGAAGTTCAAGTCTTTTGAAAGACAAACTCTTTGTTATGATTTGATATTATCTGTTATTTCATCAACCCTATTATGTCATATAAACTAAATTATATTATAAAACTAATAATTTTTTTATTGTGAGCTCAAGTGCTGATAGTTCAAATAGCGCTAATCAGTGTATTTATTAACGAAGGTGGCAGAGCCCAAAGTCATGAAAAAGAGGTTGGTATTTTGTTGTACTATTACATTTATTACCGAGATGGCAATCTAGTTCATGAGACTGACAATTGCTGAAGGTGTTGTCCATTTTGAAGGGTCATCAGAGAAGGATAATCTATGCGCTTGAGATGTTGGGTGTGTTGTATGGGTGACTTTTATGGCGGTGATAACATTGGGTCTTGTTTGTGCCATTTGTTTGTTACGTGATATCGTTGTTAAACTTCTCAAATTGACAAACATCAAACTCAAGCTGAGGCTGTGATTTGTTAGAAAACATAAAACTCAAGCTGAGGCTTAGGAGTGCTAGTGGTTGACTGGGAAAAAAGAGACTGTGCAATATGCAGGCTAGCACTGCGGGCCTCTGTTGTGGATCGAACCAAATGATATTGGTCCACTTAAGATACGGGCCTTAGCGAACTAGGCTTAAACGGGCCCGCAGGTCGTATGAGCTGACTCGTTAAGCATCCCTAATTATAACACAGGATTCCTAATTAAACAAATCAGTTAAACAACTATACAATAAAGTGATATCAAAATTACATGTACTATATGATTTAGCTTGTACAAGAGTCTACACAGGAATGTAATCAATATAGGCATACTGGTAGGGTACAAGAAATATTGAAACATTATAATTACTACATGCCTATTCTAAGGAGTCTAAACTCTAAAATTACATTAATAATGTCACACCAATAGAGTGTATCTATCATCAATGCAATGCACTTTTAAATATCCTAGAAGGACATTATTTTCTAGAAAAATAGTCTTATTATATCACTAATCTATCATTGGTATGAAATAAATGGCTTTAGGTATCTTTATATGTATAAAATTATATAATTAAGGGTTCAAAATTTATCTAATATAGTTATGCTCACAACCAAAGAGAGTAACAGCTCACCAAACCTAGAAAAATTATAAATAATGTTCATGAAAATTTTTAGGCCAAAATTCCACAAGTAAAATATATTTTTATATAATAAAAACTTTACAAAATTCAAAATAAATATTTAATGGCCTCAAAAAATTTTGAAAAAATTATAGGTAAATAGGAAATCAAATTTCATACAATTTGGACTAACTTCGGCCCAAAAAAATAAAACATATGAATCACACGTGCTACACATGTGTGGACTTGTGTTTGGGCTTAGTTTCAACAGTATGGCCAAAAAGTAATGCGTGTGACTTCACGCGCTTCGACACGCATGGGCCACACGAGTCAAAGAGCTGCTATTGCTCTGTCAGGGTGTGGTCAACTTTGGCGCATGACATCCATGCGCACGATAGTCTTTTGACTAGCCAATGAATTTAGCATGTGATTTTCATGTGCGTAGCGAGCACGTGACCCCTCACGTGCGCAAGCATAGCAATGTTTCGTCTTCCTCCTCCTTTTGTTCATTTTTTAATGCTAATTTTTCTACCATTAATGAGTTTTAAGCTCTAGAAAATTTTATTTTAGCCTCTTGTAATGCCATAAAAAATTTTCTAGCCTATTTCTAATACTGACCCATATGTATATATTAGAAAAAAAAAGGAATTTAAATTTGTGCAAACAGAAGCCTATAAATTTCTAAAATTTGAAAAAATTTTATGCCTTTAATTTACAATAATCACAAATTTAAATATAATTAAAAGAAGAATAATATTACTACTATATATAAGAAAAAATTCATAATTTAATTAAAAATAAAGTCAGATCCAAATTTCAGAATTGAAAATTCCTAATTTAATAATTCCATATACAAAAATAAAAGGGAAACTTAGGAATTTTTATAAATTTTCCTTAAATAATAAATGCTCATAATTAAATTATTCATACTACCAACATGCTCTAATGCCATCTGTTAGAAGTATGAATTAAAATTCTAAAATATAAAATTGATTATAATAAAATTATGAGCGTACCTAGTACATAATTTGATGAAATCATGATTAATTTGAATGATGATAGTGACTAGAATTGCTCCCTACTTTGCCCTTTAGGTTGTCCAAATAGAGAGAAAAGGGAGAGAAAATTTTTAGGAGTGGGAATTCTTATTGGGCAACCTCAAATAATAACTCTGATTTTTCTATTTAAGGTCATACTTGTGATAGAAAACTATTAACCACTAAGGGGCTGTAGGTTAGGACCTCTACCCATGTGGGCTTGTACATAATCTAACCTATCACGGATCATATACATTAAAACAGGACCCAATTTGTTCTATGTTTAATGTTAAAATATAAAATGAATTACTTAAATAAATATTTCAATAATTAATTAATACTAATCCATATAATATTTCTAATAAAATTAATTATTTTATTTTTAAATATAATAATTTTTCACTTGGATAGCATTAATTAATTATATGGAATAATTGAAACATCAATAATTAAATAATTAGTTATACATTAAACTATAAACTTAATTTAGAGAATGAGAGTACACAGAATTACTAAATCCGATAAGGAGATAAATGATATAATGTCTCATAATTTAAAAGAAATAGAATAAAATTTTAATTTTTGTTACTATAGCTCAGAACAGAAATAACTCAAAATCATTGAATCCAATAAGGAAACAAATAATTTATATATGTATAAAATATATTACCAATATTTCAATATCCAAACTGGGCAATGATTACATAGAATGAGACCATACAGAATCATTGAATTCGATACGGAGACAAATAATGTAAAATTAATATCTTATAATCCTAAAGGAACTGGATATATATAAAGTTATTTTTTTACCACAGCTCATAAGAGAAATAACTCAAAATTATTGAATCCGATAAGGAAACAAATGATTTATATATGTATAAAACATATTACTAATGTTTCAATATGAGCAATTACTGGTCACAAATATTAACAAAATAAAATAAGCATATCTCATTAAATAATTTGTCATTTTTTTAAAGAAAGTATAATTTTATTTTTACTAGCTGAAATGAAATTTGTTCAATATGTTAGGTATTTTTTTTAAGGTCATTGCAAGGGTGAATTGGCCCTCGATGGACAATGCATTGGTTTATTGACAAGAATGGGAAATATTTATTGGATCTTGTGGCAAATATGTTAGAACGTTGAGCTTCCCATATTTAGCTATTCATATTGAATGATTGAAAATTCTTTAGATAAAGTTTGCATTTTTTTTTGCCTTTTTTTATGGAAAAGGGAGATTTATAACGTTAAATAGCTGAAATAAGTTTCGGTCTAGTAGCACCTATTATATTAAACAATAAGAGCAAATTAGCTTCAGTAGGAGCATTATCCATAATTATAACTTCATTGCAAAAGGAAGAAACATGTTTAGCAACATAATGAGCCACAAAATTAGCATCTCTATATATATGTCTAATATAATAAACTTCACATCTTTCTAATAGCTCTTTATAATCTTCAAACAAGTTATAAATATAGGAAAGAAGTGTTGGGTCAGCAATTTGAAGAACAAGTATAATAGATAAAGCACCTATTTAAATAATAATTAAGAGTAAATCCTTATTAAGTGCTAAAAGTAAGTCATCCTTTAATCCACATCACTCTATCAAATAATTAAAGCTTGTTCCACTAGAATAGTCAATCACCCATTTTCCTTTCCAATTCCATATAATAGTAAAACATGAAGTAAGACCAGGATTACCTCTTAGTGCTTTATCAACATTTAATTTATACTAGCTCAAAGGTGGAGGATCCCTTCCAATCTCTTTGACTTATTGTTAAGAAGGTATCTTAGTCGATTCTTTTATATCCTAAAATTCCATTGCTTTATTCAAGGTATCATTTTTTAAATCAAATTTACCTTGTTTATCATTAAAAACTTTTCTATTTCTATTCAACCACAAATTCTAAACAACAAAAGAAAAAACAATTCCCTATAAAATATTTAAATTGCAACAAAGCTTAGTAAAAGTTAAATTAAATTTCAATTGTTCAATAAAATCTACATGAAAGGACTAGTAGAAAAACTCATAAATCCAGAGCAATATAGCATTCTATAAGAATATGAACAATTGAATCGAGACTTGTATTACATAAAGTGTAGTTAGGGAAAACATCCAATCCTCTTCTATTAAGAAATTCTTTAGTGGGATTTCGATTTAAAATAGTTAACCACACAAAAAGCTGAATCTTAGAAAAAGTAAGAATTTTCTAAATTTATTTAAAATTCATATTATCAATAGAAATTATATTTTCTTTCAAAAAATTATACACACTTTTAATAGTACAATTTCTAGACTTAAACAAGTTTTATACTAACTTATCATCCTTCCTTGTATTGCTAAAGGAGTACTTATATTAGAGGCTTTAATATTATCAGGCAAAAGTAAAATAAAAGAAAGATTATCAAAATTCCATAATCCATCATTTAAAGGATACTTAACTTTTAAAATCAAATCAATTTGAGATAAAGGAATAAATAAAAGAGTCCTTAAAGGACTAGATGCAATCTAAAAATTGTACCAAAAATTAAATTTTCGCCCATTTCCAACAATCCATTTCAAACCAGCCCTTATTATATCCGAAGTGAACTTAAGGCATTTCAATTATGAGAACAATTCCTAGTATATTTAATACAGTCATTATTCCCAATAGGAAGATACTTCGTCCTCCACACCTTGGCCTAGATAGCATTACCATCTTAGATAAAATTCCATACAAGTTTAGTCAAAAAAGCGATACTAATGGATTCGAAATCTTTAATTCTAAGTTCCGTTCTAAACTTAGGTAAAATAGCAACATCCTACAAAACAAGAGATAACTTTTTATTTTCCACATTATCCTCCATGAAAAACTTATAACAATTTAATCAAGTTTCTGATTGATTCCTTTAAAGAGCTTACTACATGTCTTATGATATAAAAGAAGAATAGGCAAAATCAAATTAAGAAGTACCACCTTTTCAACATTTAAAATCTATCTTGATTGTCAATTATTAATTCTTTACCTAAGTTTATCTATTATAAAATTAAAGTTACTAAATTTATAATTGCTTTTAGTTTCAACCCCCATGTATTTACTTAGATTTTCATTACGATTAATGATCAGGTCATTAATTATTCGATCCTTTATTGAATTTTTAGTATTTTTGAAAAAATAAATCTTGAATTTACTATAATTTGTTTTCAACCCTAAAGGTTTCACAAAATTAGAAAGAACTTTTTAAATTATTCTACAATTTTTCAAATTAGTTTTAACAAACAAAAAAATTATCAACATAGAATAGATGTGAAAATTTTAGTCCTTGTTTATTAGATTTAATTGAATCCCATTTTTTATTTAAGTAAACCTTTTTAATCATTAAATGCTATATTTAATGAACAATATGAACAAATAGGAAAACAAAGAATCATCTTGTCTAATCCTTTTAGAAGGATGAATAAGGCCTAACTTACCTCTATTAAACCAAATATCATATGACACTTCCAAAACAAGACTCATTACCAAATGAATCCATTTCAAAGGGAAACCAAAATAAATGAGGACTTTCCTTATGAAATTTCATTTCGAGGAATCATAAGCTTGTTCTAAATCTAACTTAATAATTATATTCCCAATTTTAGCTTTAGACTTATCCATTATATGCATAACCTCTTTAAGAATGATTATATTATTTGCAGGTTTCCTATTTTAAACAAAGGTTAATTGAATAAAAGAAATCAAAGGCTTCAAAAAAGTTTCAATTTAGTAGTCAAATTTTTTGATATAACCTTTAAAATAGTATTACAAAAACTAATTGACATGTAAGCATTAATGATTTTATGAAATTTTCCTTTAGGGATCAAGTATATCAAAGTTTGATTTAGTTAAAAAGGAATTTTAGCATTCTCTAATGCTTGAATGACATGATTACAAACAAAATTATTGACTTGACTCCAAATTTTTTTATAAAATCTAGGGTGCAAATGCCCTTAGATGCAAGAGCCCTTAGGTTTTGGTGCTTTAGTAGTTTTTTGAATTTTTAAAGCTAACCAAATCACTTGCATATTAAGAATAGCAATATGACCATCATTACATCCATCATCTAAGCTAATATTTTAAAAAGTAGATTAAGGACTACTCAAATTACCAAAAAAAAAAAAAGAAGTCTTAGATATGTCTTTAAAGGAGTTTAAAATATAATTTTGTATATCCCTACTAGCTTCTAACCACACCCCAACCTCATTTTTTATTTTAATTATTCTATTTTTGCATCTTCTAACAATAATAGATAAATAATACGTATGGGTATTGTGATCACCATTATTTATCTAATCTATTCTTAACTTTAAAGGCCCAAATTTCTTCCCTTTGTCTTAATATTTGTAAAAATTATTCTTGAAAGAACTTGTCAAGCCCATATAAAAATGCATTGTTTTTAAATTTAAAACTATTTCAAATAATGGTGGGATGAATTGCAATCTTCCTAACTTCCATTTAGTAACTTAGATCTGCATTATCAAATCTTTTATCAAATTCGCTGTTGGATCTTAATCATTAATTATTTAGGTTATATTTACATAATTTTATAACCGCCTAAATTTATAAAATACCCGATCTATATATTCTAAATTACTTTTTCCTATCATGTGATGAGTTTGAATTTCATTGGAGGGTATGTCTTAAAATTTGATGTAGAAAATTTTTATCTATATCTTGCTTTAAACTTTTCCATCTATAAATTCTTCTCCTAAAATAACTTCATAAAAATTTATGTTAAAGAGTATTTAATGAAATATTTACTATTTTTATATTTTATTAAAATAGTTTATTTTTTATTTAATATATTGTAATTATTTAATTTTCTACCCTCTTTTAAATAAATAAAAAATTTCACAATGCACTAATAAATGATATTTAATATAAATATAATTTATATTCTTATGAATTATTTAAATATGCCTATATCGTAAATCATTGTAATATTCTTGAATATTTACTTAATATTGTTATAATTATAATGTTCATATGAGCATATATTTTATATTTGTTACTATTTTATTGATCTAAAATTAATTTAATTTAAAGTAAATATATATTTAACTTTTATATTATAAATATATCTTAAATTATTTTATTTATAACACTATTCTTTTATACTATTAGTTAAATTTAATAATTATTACAACAAAGTTTTTACTACAGTTTAAATTATATTAAATTTTAAATTAGCCATTTTATAGTTTCACTAAAATCCTTTCTCGTTAGTGTTTCAAACAAATCAAATTAAGATCATTTTTAGGTAAAATATTTGTATAATATAAAATAATTATTCTTATTTAAATATATTTTATTTTTCAATGAATTATTTTTGGATATCCATATTGTAAATTGTTATAGTACTCATATATAATATGTCACAATGTGCTTATTGATAAAAAAAAAAAGTAACTATTATATTTTTAAACTAATTTTGAAATATATAAATTTGATGGAATTAAATATTTAATCTCTCAAACTTTAATTTTTTAATTTGATTATTAATTTTGGTATCTTACATCAAATTTTTTGCAAAATAGAAATTTTTTATAAAGAATTTAGATAATGAGAATAATGTGTGCATTTACGTATAGATATGTTTTTATATTTTTAATTGTGATTTTTTTAACTTCACAGATCACATTAGTTTTATTAAATTTTTTTAATAATAATTATTTATAAAACATGAAAAATTATATATATATTAATTTTAACTAAAATGGAATTTCGTATATGACACCGAAGCAAACTAAATTAACTTATACTAAACAAATAGTGGATTCACAATTTTAACACGTGGTGAGTCCCCCAACATGAAGCTCATAGCATAATTAGGAGCGGCAAAATGTCTCCATTTTACCATGCTTGGCGGAGATTAGGATGTTTTGCAGGGACTGGCTGATGTTGTTTAGGGGGATAAAATCGATGAAACTTATTTTTGTTTTACCGTCTTTTGAAAATTTATTACCAAAATACGCACGGAGGGAGGAGGCGCCATTTGGGGGGCACCACCCAAGATGGCGCCTCTGGGAAGCTTTGAGGGCGCCATTCAAGGTGGCGCTCTCGGTCCTATTTTTTACAATTTTTTCTTTTAGAAATAATTAATTTTGATATCATTTAAAAATAAAAATTTTAAAAATAAATAATATATGATTATGACTCAAAATAAATTTTTAAAAATAAATTACTCATTTTATAATTATATTTGATGTCATAAAAAAATATGTTAACTCCACTTTAATATCTAATACATAAATTTATTATAGGAATTAAATAAGAAAGTAGTTAATGATAATAATATAATTAATAAAAATAATAAATATTTAGTAAATAATTAAATATTATTTAAAAAATATAGGATCAATAAAGAATAATTACGTAATTTATATTAATGTCTCTCAAAATTTGATCCAATGACACTTAATATTTATTAATTTTTAAAATTATAAACTTCCAACATTTGGAATTATATTATTACAAGTAATTATTTAATATGTTATTACACATAAGTAAATTTATTGAATTATTCAATAATATTCTTTATATACGAAGTTGAAGATTATTAAAAATGAAAAGAAATATAACGAAATAAATATATTTTTTTATTTTGTATTTATTCCAATAATATTCTTGCTACTTTGTATTTATCTCAATAAAATTATTTTTATTTTGTAACAAAGTAAATGCGAAATGACGAAGTTGAAAATAGCTGAAAATTTAAAAAAATATGATTATTTCGTTACAATAATCTTTTCATTTTGTAATGAAATCAAAATTGTAACATGAATTAGTTATTTTTTATTTCGTCACAATGATAAAATATTTTGGCAATGAGAGGGAAAAGTACCGATTAACTATTTTTTAAGAAACTATTATTCGTTTTATCGTTCCTTCGAAATATTTTATCGAAATAAGCACAGAAGATACGCACAGCGGTGGAGAGATACCAAATGGCGTGTCGAGATACGCTAAATGAAATGGCGTCGTTGGCGCTGAAGGGAAGGGACGCCAAGCGATATGGCGCATTTGGCCTATGGCACCCTTGCTCCTCATTTCTAAGTTAATTAGCCGGTGACCATGTCTACTGTGAATCCAAGAGACTTGAATTTTGGTATTGTACATAGGTAGCATCCCCATCTACGTTGACAATTGTGCTACGTATTTTTATTCTTAAATGTTTGGTGAACTCGACTCATAACGTATTGAATAAACACATCATTTAATGTCATTTACAAGGATGATGGTTATTTATCCTTCAAATATTATAATTAATATTATTAATTTTTTTATATTTAAATAAATAATGAGAAAAAAATTTAATTAAAAAATAAATATATATTTCATATTATGAATATAAAATTTATTAAATTAATTTAATATTATTTATTTATTTTCACATGGTAAATAAATAAAAGAGTAGATAATTATAACAATTGTGAAAGTATGATAATTAATAATGTTAGTTATTATATTTGGGAGATGTCATTATCATCATTTTAAAAAAAAAAACTAAATATTGCAATGATTTTGAAGTTTATTATTAAAGATATAAGTTCCTACGCAAGCAATTAAAAATGTCGTAGTAATTAAAATCATCCTAAATGTTGATGTTTGGCAATAAAGTAGTAAGATAAATGTACATAAATATACAATAAACATGGAAAAGAAAGCTAATGTCTACGTAAGCGATGTCCAGTCCCACATCTAGGATCGGTAATGTGGCGGCCGTATCTATTAACCCTCTGTGCAGGCTCGGGAGTCACATCCCCGATGTCTGTGTCTCCTCTACCTCCAGCTCCCGCTCTGCCTCTACCCCGGGCTCCTGCTCTGCTTCCACCTCTACCTCTATCTACAAGCTCTGAGTCGTCTGTCATCATGCCACCATGTGGTAATCCCTGATCCTGAGTATGCCAATCAAATGCAAGATGATATGGCTGCGATGGACCAGCATCACCGGAAGGAAAGGGATAGAATGAAGATGAAACTCCTAGTATGTGTGGAAATGCCTGGAATGAGGATGGAACACCAGGCGGAAACTGGTACATCTAGGATGATGATGGACCATATAGTGCAGCTGGGAACATGGTGGAAGATGAAGGATCATCAGGTGCAGTAGGGTACACATGAGATGAGGCAGTAACATCAGGCATCATCGTCATGGTCTCCTGGGCAGTCGAAGGTGGAATCTCCTGCACTATCGAAGCGGACGGAACGTCAGCCTGCGACGTATGTCATGGAGTAGTGCGACGTCATCGGCGAGAGCGAGGCTGATCATGGTCACCCTCCGCAGGGTCTGGGATATGATGGGCATAAGGAGCTGGCTCCGCATGTGAGTCAATAATCACATGATCAACCTCCTGAATGGCATGAAGGATGGACTCCGTCGCTGATCTAAGCGCATCGAAGGTGAACATAGCCTGCCCCTCAGGGGTAGTGAAGTCCTGTAGTGTGGAAACCTCATCTACCTGTGCAAATTTTTAACATTAAAGTTAGTTATAATACTAATGCATTTAAAGAAAATCAGATACAGAAAACTAGCACGCAATATTACCACAAGGTCTAGCGCTCCCCCAACGGGTGTAATACATCGCCTGGTAACCCGTTTGTACCATGTCATGTAATTGGATCGTGGTCCTAGAACTAGGCGTGTGGTCGGCTTGGCGATAGCGCACAAGTCTCGCCAGATATCCCAGAGTGCAATATACGGCTGATGGCGGATGTGCCACTCCTCATCATGCCGACCGGACAAGTGAAGGCAATGGACCTCCGCCACCTGCTTCGGTGGCTCTGGAATAGCCTGGTGTAGTCCAAACTACCGCAAAACCCTATCAGGCTGGTGCCACTCGACAATCTGAAAGTGAATGAGTGGCACCACTGCTGTCCACATGTCACTCCCGTCAAAGCAGTACTGAGGCAGTGATGCGGTGACCTCCTTAGTGTACTGGATTCAGGCGATCTGAAGTTGTAAATTTATTTTGTCATTTAAATGCTATAATAGAATGGACAAAGCCCTGAAATAAAAATATCCATTATCCCCTACATACCTGGTCAAGTCGAAGACGGTCCAGCACGTATCTGGAACGTCTTCTGATAGTGCCACCTACTAAGTACAATAACTAAGTTAAACAACTTCGTAATAAACTTAATTATAAGTGAAAGTTGAAAAATTTTCTAACCTGCGTCCTAGGGGGCCAATCCCTACATCCCCCTCTGGTATGTCTAAAATAGCAATCGCGGGAGCGATAGTGGAAAATCTATCCCATGCCCAGAGCTGCAGTAGTAGGCAACACCCTCCTATCTCCTTGTAATCCGAAGCGGTGGCCTTGCAGAGCTCTTTGTACAGATAGGCGAGGCAAGCAAATTCCCAACTGTACGTCCCAGCCTCATGTAAGTGTCCGATCAAGGGTAAGTGCATGAGGTGGACATATGTGCTGGAATGGTTTGGAAATAATGTCCCACCAATGAGACGTAAAATGTAAGCCCGGGCGAATCTCTGCACTGTCACCTCATCCGCATCATCTAGAAGATGAGTGAAATGCCTCTCCAACCAACTCATCCTCAGTCGCCCCCTCTGATGACATTCTCATCCACCGGTAACTGGAGTCCCAAATACTCCTCTATCAGGGCTCCCCATCCCCACACAGTGGGCCCCGTCACTACTCGAAACTCAATGGGTAGGCCGAGCTGAAAAGCAACATCCTGCAGGGTAATAGTCGTCTTTCCCTGCGGCATGTGAAAGGTGTGTGTCTCCGGCCTCCACCTCTCTACAAAAGCACTGATCAACTGATGGTCGATCGGCACAAACTCGCACATCGCCAAGCCGTAAAAGCTTGCCTCTCGTAAAAAGGGGACAATCAACTCTGGCGGCTGCTGGTGATGGTAGTGATGAGTTCGTCGAATCCTGAGCACACGGTCAGGCTGCAAAAGAAAAAAAATCACCAATGATCACGTTTGACAATTTAGAAAAGATTTAATCAAGTTTATTAAGATCTAACTATTTCCATACATGGCCTGTCCAAATCGACTGGGATATGTGTGAGGCTTGAGCCGTCAGCAGTGAAGGATCCCGTGGTCCAAGATCAACGCGTCGGGATGTGGATACCATCTGCCACGACAAGAATTGCATTAGAATGAAATTTAAACACATACTAAGTTAACAGACTTGTGCAATTTAAGTACAAAGTTCAACACAAGAATTTGTATGGTTAAAATATCAAAATACGGCTATTTTATAAACTTTTTTTCGTTTTACCGCGGTTTCAAAAGTATTTAGCATATCAGGGCCCTCCACCACCTCAAACCTAGTTCCTTGTCTATTATAAGTACGAACGTGGTAAGAAGAAGCACGTGACTGGATATTCACAAGTTCCTGTCTGAATCTGCTTGCGTATATATGACCTTGTTGTAGTTCAGCATGTGCTTTTTTTGCCCTTTCCATAAAGTACTTGACACATCTATAGTATGTTTGTTGAACAAGGCCTGTGATTGGTAGCTTCCTTAATCCTTTGAAGAGGCCATTGATGCACTCTACAATGTTAGTCGTCATATGACCATATCTTCTGCCTTCGTCATAAGCAAGTGTCCACTTCTCCATCGGAATAGCAGTCAACTTCTTGTGGATCTCCTCATTGACTTTGCTAAGGTTGTCCAATCTCTCCATGGCCTTTTCCCAACTGGGCTCATATGCTGAACAGACGGAGACAAATAGGTTAACCGGGTTGAACTACCAGATACACAAATTTATAGATGAAAGGTTCAACAAATAAATTATACTATAAGGCATACCAATCTTAAGGACAGCTTTCTTCACATTGTCATCCCTGCACTTCTTGCGAACGTTGCTGGCAATATGTCTGATACAGTACTGGTGAAAAGCATGAGGAAACTGCCATCCCAGGCCTTCGGTGGCTATAGCATCTTTTATAACTCGGTGTCGATCTGATATCAAGCATATTCCTTGCTGGCTCGTAACATTTACCCACAGTAACGCCAAAAATTAACTCCAGTTTTCGTAGTTCTCCCTATCAACAATGGCAAAGGCAAGAGGAACAGGACATTTGTTACCGTCCTGGGTCGCAGCAATCAGTAGCACGCCTCTGTACTTGCCATACAGATGCGTTCCATTAACTTGTATGAATTGCTTACAGTAGGGGAATGCGGCAATGCATGGCTTGAAAGCCCAGAAAACTCGGTTGAAAAGATGTTTCTGCGGATCAACACGGTTGTCAGCTGTGACGAATTCTTGTGACTCCAACTTGAACAAAGCCTGGTCACAGTAGCCTAAAATGTACATTTGGGAAGCACTTCATACGATTTATCCCAATCACCGTACACCTTGACAATTGCCTTTTGTTTCGCCTTCCATGCTTTCCTGTACGAAATCTTATACTCGTACATGCCTTCCACCCTCTCTTGTATAAGCGAGATTGGAACATCTTACTTCACTTTAATCATCTCTAGTATCAAGGAACTGATATACTCGGAGTCCAAAGACTTGTGATCCTGTGTCAAACTAGCATTAACACATGTGTGAGGCCCTAAAATCTAGTTATTATCCAAGTGTTACAATTCTTCAGATTGGTCGCTCTGAGGTGGAAATTACATTGGTCCTCGTAATTATCACACTTCACGCTTAATCTTCTGATATCCGACTCCTCCACGTAATAACTGTGGTGCCTTCTGATGTGGTAATGCTTAGTTGCAGCAATTAAAGCCTCCTTGCAATCGAACTCTTGCCCAACCTGTAAGTCCTCCATGTCGTAATCATAGCTTAGTTTCATTATTTCCGAAAATTCATTAGGATTCCGTATGGCATCCCAATCAATGTGAGAGAAGACAGCAGCTTGAGGGACACTATATGATGTCTGTGTAGCATTGTCACTCCTCACTTGCCGCGTTGTAACACTGTTTCCATGTGTAGTGGCGCGTTCTTCCTCATCAATGCCACGATCATCATCGCTACTGCAAGACACCTCATCGTCCTCAAAACCAGACTCAAGGTGGGCATCCATTAATATAGGATCAGCAGATTCTTCCTCTACGACCGGTAAGGCACTTATTGAACCCATCATGGTATGTGATATATTTCTCGGGAAAACACCGGCAACTGATGAGTCCAATGCAGGAGTATAACTATCAGAAATGTGAAACTCGATTCCACCCGTGTAAGGAAGCCCTTCCTGCACCATCGAACAACTAGTACTGACATTAGCCGTTGGAACCATAGGTGATCTAGTTGTTGGAACTCTTTCTTGTGAACCCAGGTTGGCAGCGTGCAGTTCGGATGTGATAACCTCCGCATACAACTTCATTGCTGTCATCGTCGGATGCTGTTCGTAGCTTGCTACGGCACATGCCAAGTCTTCATCGTCGTCCAATTCATATGTCATGTATTGAGCCTCTGTTTGATGCTGTGGAAACTTGTAAACAATTTTCCCCACAGCTTGATCTTCGTGAAGCTTCAGTCGAGCATGAATTCTTTCCTGCAAAACATCCATAGTGCTGCATCCTCTTAATTTCAATGCCTTTGGGGGAGGTCCATCATACATTACCCCCATTTATCCCTCAATAATTGTACCATTTGAATATATAAAAGCAATTAAATTTTTCTTCATCTTCTTACTTTTAGCTGCAAAATACTCACTACACCCCCACAATTGACAGATAGTCTCATGTCCAATTTTTGTTCTCATAAACGAATGTACTAGTATTTAATACTATAATAAAAAATAAACGGGATGTATTACTATTTTGCAAGGTATTCTATTAATACTACGTAATAATAGGATTATTTTTCCAGCCAAGCAAATGTTATTTCTTTTCCAAAACTAATATAATATTTAGCTATATAATCTTATTTATGGTTTAGTTTATCTCTTTCAATTATCATTTTTCTTAGTTATTTTGCACAAATTATACTAATTAAATTAGTTAACGTTTTTAATACATTATATTTTTTATTTTTACGGCTTTTTTCTCCGTTCACACCTACTACCAAATAGCAACCAAAATTATGTACACATTATTATTTATATTTTTTTATCAATACAGTCATGAATTCTTTTTTACATTCACTGACTTCGTCTAATACTTATTTTGCAATACCTCCATATATATTTTAATGCTTCCTGAATAAACCTATGTATAGTATAATTTTTTCAAGTATGTTTATTATTCTTGCATTTATAATATCTACTATTTAAATACAAAAAAGTTTAACTTTTCAATAACAATATCCTATTTTTTAAGGCTTTTGGTTACATTCACATATCCTAAAATTTTTTTTTAGTACCATGATTTATGATATATTAAGATTTTACATGAAAAAATTATCTAAATATAACTTTCACCTAGGTCCTAAGACCTATATTAGGACACCCTTCTTTATCTCTTTGGTTGTTCTTTTAATAGCACAACCTATCACAGTACATATAAATTCCTACAAAATTTTCATAAATCATAACTTCACATCTTAAATCATAATTCCACATCATAAATTATAACAATCAATATAAAATAAAAAAATTTATATTATTTATATCATAACATTCTAAACAAATTTCTCTACCAATATAAAAAATATTTTCATTATGATTAATAAAAATTATAATATAAGCATAAAATTTATAAAAATACTAACCGGTAAGTATTCGGAGAAGCAAACAGAAAAAAGCCTCTGCATGAAGGAAAAATTTGTTAGATAATTTAATAAATTTAACCTCTAAGTAAAATTTATTAGATATTATTGTATCAATTAAAAAATTATGTAAAAATCACGTTAAATTAAATATATTTTATAAAATAATATATTAAAGGAATAAAAATAACAATATAGATAAAATTTTATTGATGTATATTCAATTTAAAATATAGTGTTTGAATTTTTATATCAAGAAAATATTAATAAATTTTAAAAGATAATTAATTTTTATTCTTAACTACTTTTATTAAAACTAAAATATAAAATGTTATTTCAACTAGCGTTTTCCATAACATGAATTTTTAAAAAAAATATATTTGATCATTAAAAATAATTTTATGTCAAAAATATGAAATTGTATTATATTAATATTATTCAATATATTGCATTTCAACTTTTAATAGAATGATTGAAGAAATAAAGAAGAAAAAATTCAGCAAAGTACATGAAATGAAGAATAAATTATGTACGAACTGTAAATCCTTTGAGAACTCTTAGTTAATTATTTTAAATTTAAATTATAATATTTAAAAATTATCATCAACATAAATTTAAAAATATTTATATAAATAATATTTAATTTAATCACTAAATTTTTTTCTATAACATATAATATGAAATTAATTATTTTTGTTAATAAAATATATATTAAAACTTCAATTTACTTAAAATATTGTAATAAATTAAAAAATATAACTAATGATTGTAATAAAATATTGTTAATAACATGTTAATTTTCTAAAAAATATAATATGTTAAAGCTTCAATTTTTTTTAAATCCTAAATCATCATTTCACATTTTAAATCATAATAATCAACATAAAATAAAATACTAGATCACATACTAACCAGTAAAAATTACAAACTATCACAGATCACATAAATTTGTATAAATTTTTTCTAAATCCTAGATCATCATTTCACATCATAAATCATAATAATCAACATGAAATACAAATTATAATATACATACAGAAATTATAAAAATACTAACCAGTAAAAATTATAAACTATCACATATCATATAAATTTGTACAAATTTTTTCTAAATCCTAGATCATCATTTCACATCATAAATTATAATAATCAACATAAAATAAATATTATAATATAAATACAAAAATTATCAAAATATTAACCAGTAAAAATTATAAATTATCACAGATCATATAAATTTATATAAATTTTTTCTAAATCCTAGATCATCATTTCATATCATAAATCATAATAATTAATTTTAAAAAAATATAATATAAATACAAAAATTATAAAAATACTAACCAAGGAAAAGTTGAAAGAAGATCAAATTTGCTCCAAAGAAGAAAATGCTTTCGAATGAAATGCACAAAAGAAAGAACAGATGATGATTTGTGAATGAAAAAATATAAAATACTACGAATGAGAAGCGAGGAGTGTCTGCAAGGTTTACGAAGAAAGAAGGGAAGAAGCGTGGCTGCGAGAGTTTCGAGTTGGAGTGCGGAAGGGGGAGGTGGGTATATATAAAAGGGGGGAGGCGCCATTTCATTAGGCACCTCCCAATTTAAATTTCGAAAATGCCGCCAAGGGGGCGCCTTTTCAAATGGCGCCTCCTTATGGAGGGCGCCACTTTGAATGACGCCTCCAAGGTGGGGGCGCCACTTCAAATGGCGCCTCCATAAGGAGGACGCCACTCTGCATGGCGCCTCCCAGGCCCTGCGGGCGCCATTTCGAATGGCGCCCTGCATATTCTGGTAATTAGTTTCCGAACTACGGTAAACCGATAAATTGTTTATAAAATCAGCGTAATCCGGTATTTTTGCCTGTTTAGGGATGATGAGGTTTATTAATTCGTGAGGTAAGGTATTGAGATAATTTTCATCTTGAGTAAAATATGAGATAGGACAACATATAAATATAATTACTTTACATTATTCTGTGAAGTTCCGTTTATAAAATTATAATTTTATCTTAAAATTTTTATATAGATAAATACATATAAATATACATATATATGTATGTATAATATTTTAAATTATTTTAATAATTTTATTATTTAAAAAATAAATTAGAATATGTTAAAATTTCAATAGAGATGAAAAATGTAGAAAAGAAAAGTATTTTATTGATTGTCTATCAACTTTTTTTTTTCACTCTTGAGATTGTTTAAGTGAATTACATGTAATTATGAAGTTATTAATATCCATTCTTTTGATTATGTATATAATTTATGATTCCAGTTCAATCGGACCCTGCCTTACCTCAACATTTAAAAATTATTATTTTATTTTATTTCATAATATGTAAAATATTTAAAGTAAGAATTTTTATATATTTTAAATCAGATATTTATGAGTTTCTTATATTTTATATATATCTTGTAAATGATTATATGATAGATGAGTATTTCATTTTAAGATGAAAATTTTTCAATAATTATTAATTATATGTGAATTTAAAATTTTACTTATTTGTATTTAAGATTACTTAATGATTATAAGTAAATTTATAGCACTTAAATTTTAAAATTTATAATCTTTTTCTTTATTTTTTCATTATCTACGAGTCTTGCGGAGCTGTCTTGCCATGTAGGCATGGAAAATTTTGCCCCCAATCATAAATGAAGGTTCTGTTTGTTTTCAATATAAAGTGATTTTTGTAAAAATATATTATCATTTATTGCTATATGTATATAAATAGTTTTTATAAGAATATTTTTAATAAAATAAATAAAAATGAATTAAATTAATATTTTATTCTTAGCAATTAAAATATAAAACTGAAAAAAAAAAAAGTTGATAAACTCTTATCTTACCCAGCCTGGTCCAAGGGAGGGTTGTAGGGTAATTGACTTTGTGCACATGCATTATATGCTATGCGTATCCACGATGATTTGCGAGAGACAAATTCGCCCCAAGTTGCCTAAATTACACCCGGTCAGCCCATCAAATGCCAACGTATTTATCTCCATTTACATGGTGTTAATAAAATTAATTAATTATTTATTTTAAGGAAAAATAAAAAAGCTGAGTCTTTTATTTTAAGATGAATGAATTTGGATTTTTTTTCAAGCAAAAAAAAAAAGGGATACTTCTACAACTTTAGAAGTTTAGAAACTAATAAAGCATTGAGTTATATAAAATTTTAGAATTAACTTCTATTATTCACCTAATTAATTATTTTATATAATTAACTGAGTTTCTCATGAACATTATAAGCAAGTATCACGATTCATAATACTATTAAAGGATCTAAATTTAATTCATTATTAGTAAATTAATTTTACACTATCATTTATTTATGTGCTACTATATTATTAAAAAAATATTAAAAATATTTTATAATTTGTAAAAAAATTTAATTAATATTAATTTTTAATAAAATATAATCTTTTTTTTAATAATATAAAAAATTTTACATTAATAATGCATCAAATTTAAACTCAATATTAAATATTAGTTTATTATATTATTTTTTGGTTTAAATTTAATTCATTATTAGTAATCTTAAAATATTTATATTATTAATGAATAAATAAAGACTCATCATTAAAAAAAGAATAATAATTAAAAGTTTTTAATGGTACTAAAGGAGTGTTAATAATTTTCTTATTAACATGATAATATATAAATATGTGATAGTATAAAATTGATTTAGGTTGAAAACGAATCAAATATGAATCTTTATTTATTTTTACATAATTCCTGCGTATATAATTAATAAATGACATGTTGTATCAACTTGTTTAAAAAGTTTATGTAAAAAATAAATAAATAATAGATATTAGAAAAAATATATATGCCTCCCTTCGATTTAATCAAAATTATATAATCTCTCATTTATTTAAAATATATACAAACCTTTGCTTAATTTTATAAAGGTTCTATTACTAAATTCATTTTTAAAAGTTTCATTAAAAGATCATTAACTTTAACCGTTAAATCATAATAAAACCTATTTATTTATATAATATAATCTTGTAGTCCTCGTTGGGTTATTTTATGTGTCTTCCTTGCTTCAAACAATTAAATAGGTTTTCTTCCAGAGATGTGACTTCTTCTTTCACGTGCTTCATAGGACCGAAGCTACCGGGGTTTCGTTGTGCCTTCTTTGGGGTTCTATTTGAACCCCCCCCCCCCCCCCAAAAAAAAAAAAGTACGGAAGCTACGTACGTGTTCTAGAATTTGTAAATGAAAAAGCGTTTGTTAATTTAATAAAATGGAATGTTTCGAGGAAATTAAACGGCCACCTACCTATTTATTGTGTATTCTAAACGGTCCCCTGATACTTGCGTCACATAGTTTTACTGCGATGTCCGGAAATTGAACTCAAATATGTTATTTCAATTAATTTGGTCAATAATATCACATTAAATCATTCAAAAATATGATTAAATTTCTTGTCAATTAAAGATTGCGCCCAGCAGTTAATCAAAGGCAGCCAGCAAAACCAAATTACATATGCCAAGTCCAAGATTCCATCCGCACACTTCTTGTTCACACTCTTTTTCCCCATTCTCTTCCAAGATGCCCCATTCCACACTCATTTTACACAAGCCTCTTGCGACGAGGATCAAACTAATCTTTTCTTTCTTTTGGCTCGGTCCTGCACGGCCAATTATAAAATTATCTTAATCTTGTTTGGTCAGCAGATCCCCCCCTCCTCCAGTTGCTGCCACTTCCAAGACCAGATCTATTTAGCTGCCACATTCACTGTTTGTTGATTAAAAATTAAGTTTGAGAAAAAGACGCTATGATGTTGAGAATGTAGAAAGTGCTTGTTTTGACTGTTATATTTCACGCTATGTGCAATGATTTATAATTCACAGCAATACAAGGACTACTCTTTATTTGAATTGAATTAATGGGAAATGTTCTGCTGTTTCTTTTGAAAATAGGTTATAAATCCTTGTCTTGTGGATGATTGGACAATGTTGATTACTCTTCTACTATTGTTAGTTATCGTCAGGAGGGAGTCATTGATAGATAGAACCTTTAAGTAATTATTATTGGTGCTGTGATTTTATAATTATTTTTATTTGTTGTGTTAAATTAATATAATTCTAAAAGTAATTGTACGTCAACATTTTTATTTATTTTATAATTCTAGAAGGATGAATAAATAGGAATAATTATTGATATCTAATTTTATTCAAAAAATAATATAATTAAAATTAAAAAATTAAAAAATAACTCTAACCAATTGCATGATTTTCATTTTTCTTATTTTCAATGTAGGCGATTATCAATCTTGGAGAAACTGACTTTCACCTATCCGTAGTTTGTTTCTTCATTAATTCCGCCGTAGAACTCTCACCTTTCTTACATGAAAAATACAAGAATCGTATTATTTAAGGAAACTTCTGTTCCATAAGGGGGGCGACTCACTGCGAGGGAGCTCTCTCCCTCCCTTTATCTTGGAGACTCTCTCTCTCTCTTTCTCTCTGTCTCTCTCTCCACAACCCTACCATGGACCTTTCCATTGTAACGAACCCACTTCTGCTATGCTACCGAAAATCACAGGTCTCCATCTTAAACCCAATCCATTTCCCTCCATCCGAGTCTGTCGCACCATTTCTGCAAGAGCCGCTGTAGATACTGGACAAAAGGTGACATTCTCTGTGACGCGCCTGTAAGTGGAGCTTGCCGGAAATCAAAGCATTCCAGCAAGCTTAAAACCTCTTCCTTTGAAACAGCCGTTATGCAAGCACCACCAGTGCTGCAGTCGCAATCAGTGGAGCAAAAGCAGGTTGTTTGTGAACCAGAGCTTGTCATAAAGAAAGTGAAGGTACCCACGTTCGGAGCTGGATCATATCAATATTAATGAATATAAAATTATCATATATTTATCATTTTTGTATGTTTTAATTTATTTCACTCTATTACATTTATATGTGTATGTATATGTTGCATTATATTTTTATTTTTTTATTTTAAAAGAAAATATATATAATAAAATAAAAAATTATATTATAAATATAATTTTTTTAAGATTTAATAAAATGGATAGGACAGTAATATGATAGTACTGTCCCACACATTTATAGATCGAAGGCCTTATCCCCTTTTTTTTTCTTATTACAGCTATCAAATGGTATGTTTTAATTTTCATTAATTTAAATGTTTTTCATCTTATTTGTTTTTATGTGATGCTAATTTTTTCTTATTACATTTGTTTTTCATTAATTTAAATTTAAATTGGACAAATGTGATACTCTAAATTAAAAATTGTTGATTTCAAATAAATAAAATTACTTAAAATAATTTATCTTTATCTTATTATTTTAAAAATTATATTATAATCATTTTATTAAAAATATTCCAAAAAATAAATCCTTTTAAAAAGATTAAATAATACAAGTCATTTTTGTGCTTAAGTGTAAATTAGGCTTGCCTACAACTTTTCCATTTTCATCCTAGTTTAATAATCTCGGAGCAGATAAATAAAGATCTATTACATCACAAAATTTTCAGGTTCAACAACTGTGACTTAAGACGTTTAGTGCCCAGAGATACCATCCTAACATCCTTAAATATACAAATTAAGCTAATCACTTAATCATATGATCTTATATAAAGATTCAATAACCATTCATTGCATAGGAATCATGAAGAGCAATGCCAATTCAAAAATCAGATTAACCCACAAATTTAATTTTGAAAGCAAGAAAATTGTCAAACCCAGAAGACCATAGCATACCACAAACCACAATGACCAACTCTAATATTTAAAAAGTTCACCTTAAAATTTTTATCCAAATCGAGAAAAAAAATTTAGAATTGAAAAAAGGCTTTGAATTTAGCTTATGTAGTTCACAAAGTAACACAATTCGAATCCAGATATTAACAATAATCACCATATAAAAATAAAGCACGAAAATTCAAACGTAAAAAATCAAAGAAAAGCATGAAGGAGATGTAGACAAACCTGGGACCGTAGGTGAGCAGAGAGTAGTCTCAATATGAAGAGAGAAGCAACATCTAATACCGCAAGTGAAGGCAACGGATAAGTGGAAGAGAAAGAAAGTTGCAACACTAGCACCGAATGAAACACGTGAAAGCAACACGCATAGGAATTTCATAGGCTGAAAGATTCAGGAAGCGCAAAATTACAGCTTATATATAATTAATAGATTAGAAATGACAATTTCCAATAAAAATAAAAAATTGCTTTGACAAAAGCGATAGTTAATTTATTTCTAAAATTAGATGCTAAATTAGGTTTGTTTTAAAAGAATTAGGGATAAAAAAGATAAATATTTTAGATAAAAAAATTGAATGAATAAAGTACAATAGTAAAAAGTATATGTATATGGATTTTAATACTTAAAATTATAATTGGATTAAATAAAAAAAGTAAAAATACAATAGGTAAAGTGAAATTTACACTTTAATTTTCTGATTTAATCTATACTCACGAGAGAGAAAGATATATTCTTATATTTTTAGTTTTGTAAACCTGACTATAGCATAAATAAATGAGTTTCTTTTTATGCCAATTAACACACAAAATAGAGAAAATATAACTAAAATTCAAAGCTTATTAAGAAAAAGGAATGAGAAAAATGAAATAAAAATATTATAAATACTAAAAATAGGATTGAAAACTAAATTGTGAATATTTTAAATTTATTGAATTAAAGTTTATAAATATATTCTATCATATTATATTTAATGATTATTTTTAATTTATACTCAAAAATTAATTTTAAATTTCATTCTTAATACATATATTATTGCTGGAAATGAAATTACGGAACTCGAACCCTGCTGTATGACTTGGACTACTAGATTGTTGATGACCTTGACACAATTGCTGATTCAGCGACACGTAGGCATCTACGTCACATAGGATCAAAGATTACGCCCAGCAGTAAATCAAAGGCAGCTAGCAAAACCTAATTACATATGCCAAGTCCAAGATTCCATCCGCACACTTTTTGTCCACACTTAATTTCCCCGTTCTCTTGCAAAGTTGCCCCATTCCACCCTCATTTTACACAAACCCCCTGCGACGAGGATCAAACTGCTCTTTTTTTTCTTTTGGCACGGTCCTGTACGGCCAATTTTAAAATTATCTTAATCTTATTTGGTCAGTAGCTGCCACGTCCAATACCAGATCTGTTTAGCTACCCATTCAATATTTATTAATTAAAAATAATATTTAAAATTAAATTTAAAATATAAAATAAAAATTATTATTAAATATGAAATAATATAATAAATTTATAAAATTTGATATAGAAATTTAAAATTTAATTTTTGAATTTCATTGTAATATTTATAGCATTTTTAATTCACTAATATTAATATAATATGTGACAAAAAGATGCCGTTTTGTTTCATTCAAATCAAAAAATAGTCAATTTTCCAGAACACCCCCCTTCCCTAAAATATCTAAACTCCACACCTTAGAAGAAATCTCATTTCTGCCGTAAACCTCCATCTTCAAGCATAAAAGCAAGAATTCCCGTCATATAAATCTATTAATATTTAGTATATACTAAGAAATTAAGCTAATTTTCGTTACTACAGCTGATATATATAGAATACTAAGACATTCTCGTCCGATGATGCCCCATTCCACACTCATTTTATACAAGCCTCCTGCGACGAGGATCAAACTAATCTTTTCTTTCTTTTGGCTCGGTCCTACACGGCCAATTATAAAATTATCTTAATCTTGTTTGGTCAGCTGATCCCGTCTCTCCGGCAGCTGCCACATTCACTGTTTGTTGATTAAAAATTAAATTTGAAGAAAAGATGTTACGATGTGAAAAAATGTCTGTTTTAACCATTATATTCCATGTTATGACTTTAATATGTACAATAATATGTGATTTATGGCAACGCGAGGGTTATCCCTTATTGAGATTGAATTAACAGGAGATGCTCAATCATTTTTTTTTAAATGGATTATAAATCCTTATTTTATAGATGATATGACAACACTGATTGCTTTATTACTGCTATTGGCTACTACAACGAGGAAGTCACTATTAAACAAAACCTTCAAGTGGCTATAATTAGTATCGTGACTTTATAATTGTTCTTATTT
This sequence comes from Sindora glabra, assembly GCA_020226215.1. Taxonomy (NCBI): domain Eukaryota; kingdom Viridiplantae; phylum Streptophyta; class Magnoliopsida; order Fabales; family Fabaceae; genus Sindora; species Sindora glabra. Next base: position 11,243,536 of record CM035226.1, on the reverse strand, counting down.
GTTGTGCTAAATTAGTATAATTCTAAATGTAATTATGTGTCAGTATTTTTACTCATTTTCTAATTCTAAAAGGATGAATAAAAAGAAGTAGCTATTGATACCAAATTTTATCCACGTAATAATATAATTAAAATTAAAAAATAAAAAAGGAATTTAACCAGTTATATGATTTTCATTTTTCTTATTTTCAATATAAGCAACTGCCAATTTCAATTATGGAAAGATTAACTTTCACCTACCTAAAATTTGTTTCTCTATCAATTCTGCTATGGAATTCTCAACTTTTTTATATGAAAAATAAAAGAACTGTGTTATTTAAGAAGATCCTCTATTCTAAAGGGAAGACTCACTACAAGGCAACTATTTTCCTCCTTTTATCTTGGAGACTCTCTCTTTCTCTCTTTATCTCTCTCCATAACTAGAGGTGCAAATAGGCTGGGTAGCTTATCAAGAGCCTATGGTCCGGTTTAATTTAAACTCGACTTATTTAATTAAATGAGTCAGATTAAGATTAATATAGAAATTTTTGTAATTATATAGGTTAGACCTTCTTATTTTAAACCTAACTTGCAGGTTTATTAGGCCAGCTTATTTAATATTTTTTTATTTAAATTATTTAATATAAAAGCAATAATATGTAGGCTTTTTTTTTTCAAGCCTATTATAAAGATTAAATATTTTAAATATTTATTGTATAATTTATGGTAAAATAATTTACCTTTATTGTTAACCTTTGATGTTATAACAACTTGATGTTATTCTATTTTTAATTAAATATTAAATATTTAAATTAATAATTTTATATTATGAGTATATGAATTTATTTTTTTATTAATTAGTTCTTATATAAAATTTTGTATTAATTTTAGTATTATTATATACATTTTAAGAATATATTGATAAAACTTTATATAAGCTATTAACTTATTTAAGAATTTTTTATAATACGCCTTTTAAGCCTTAAATTATTGACTTATTTAAAAGTTTATATTTAAAAATAAATTTTTAAATAGATTAACAGATTAGGTCAGATTTTTAAAACAGGTCAGGCCGAACTTAAAATAAAACCTTAAATAAGCTAATAGATTATGTTCGGGTCAATATTTTTTGTAATAACCTAACTCTATCTAACTTATTTGCACTCCTATCCGCAACCCTACTGAGGACCTTTCCATTATAACGAACCCGCTTCTGCTATGCTACCAAAAATCACAAGTCTCCTTCTTAAACCCAATCCATTTCCCTCCATCCGAGTCTGCCGTACCATTTCTGCAAGAGCTGTTGTAGATACTAGACAAAAGGTGACATTCTCTATGACACGCCTGTGAGTGAAGCTTGCCGGAAATCAAAGCATTCTAGCAAGTCTAAAACCTCTTCCTTTGAAACAGCCTTTATGCAAGCAGCACCAGTGTTGTTGTTGCAATCAGTAGAGCAAGAGCAGGTTGTTTGTGAACCAGAGCTTGTCATAAAGAAGGTGAAGGTACCCACCATTCGGAGCTGGATCAAATCAACAATCATCATCCATGAATGTCCCCACTTCCCTTGTGCATTTTCTTAGCTGGTAATAGTTTGGAATCTTAAAAGCCAAATGATAGTAGCCTTGAAGAGCCAAATGAAAAAAGAAATGGCAAAAGTCAAGCTAGTCCAATTAGCTCCACTACTGCCAGTGACAAATACCGACAATCCACATCCTTTTTTTTTTTAAAACCTCTAAAAGAAATTTTTTCCTTTTGTGTTTTAATAATATTATTAGATATTATTTTGTCTACTTCCTATAATGGAATAAATTAAAATAATTTAAAATTTTAATTTATTTTAATATTTTTAAAATAAAAAATATTTTTAAAATTAAATTGGATGAACTGATTAAGCTAAAAAATTTCAATATTAATGCATATAAAATTATCTTATATTTATTATTTTTGTATGTTTTAATTTATTTCACCTTGTTACATTTATGTGTGTATTTATAAGTTGTATTATATTTTTATTTGTTTATTTTAAAATAAAAAATATATAATAAAATTATATTATAAATATAATTTTTTTAAATTTAATAAATTGGATAGGATGGTACTATCCACTTAAAAAAAACTTTTGTTGATAAATTTAATATTATTAAGATTTTTCTTGATATACACCTTCTTCATTTTTTATATAATTAGAATTTTATAATGACAGAATAAAATTAAAATTAATTACAAATATATAAATATGATTTCATTTTTTCTAAGCAATTTTTTATTCAGATTTACCCATAAAATTCAGATTTATAATGACTCTAAGTCATTCGATATTTAGATTTAGTCATAAAGTTGGACAAATGTAATACTCTAAATTAAAATTTATTGATTTGAAATAAATAAAATTACTTAAAATAATATTTTTTATCTTATTATTTTAAAAATTATATTACAATCATTTTATTAAAAATATTCCAAAAAATAATGAAATAAAATCCTTTTAAAAAGATAAAATAATAATAATTTTTTATAAATAATAAAATAAAAATATTTTAAAATAATAAATTTCGTACCTATGATGTATCGAAGTTAAGTAATTTGATCACAAGTGCAATCATGATGATATTTAATATTATTGAATTATTTCTATTTTGTTCAAATCTCACCATAAAGTCACATGGATTTAACCATCAAATCAATAATTAAATTAATAAATTAACTAAAATTAAGATCATATTTTTAGAAAAATATAAATATAATATAATAGGGATCATTATAATTTAATTCAAAAAATAGAATTAGAATAAACTGACAACCATTATTTGAATGAATATTATAAGATGCTAATACCTTCCCTATATGTAACTAACTTTCGAATCTAAACTTTGGATATGTAGACCTTTTTTAGTATTCCAATCATACCATAAAAAATGATTGGGGATAATTTCATATTTTTTATTTCATACTCATCAACATTTCTGATGTGGTACGAAATCACTTGCCTTCTATGAATTCTGCCGCAAGACATGTCACAACAATTCATATTTAATATTTTTTAAAAGTTATATTATAATAAAGTTTCTTTCTTGAAAACCTACTAAAGATTATAATTTCAAAATTGCTTTAAAAATAATATTTCTAAAATATTAAAAAGTAAAGGCAGATTTAACCTAAACTCAATAAGAATCAAACTTGTTAAAAACTTGAAACAATAAATCTATTTTGAACCTCAAACCCAAAAAGTTTTGATATGACCTAATTGGGTAAAACCCAATATGATACACTTAAACCTGAAAAAATTATTATTATTATATTTTTAAATTAATTTAAAAATATATAGATTGATAAGATTGGGTATCTAATCTCATAAACTTTAAATTTTTTTATTCGATTATCTATTTTAGTATTTTACATTAAATTTTTCATAAAATATAAGATTTTTATAAAAAATTTAGATTAGGAGAGTAATATGTGTATTTACACATATGTATATCTTTATATTTCTATTTATGATTTTTAAACTATATAAATTATAATAATCATAATACGTGATAATTATACAAATTAAAGAAAAAATTTTTTACTAATAATAATTATACTTGACAATTTTGTATGATCATATTCATTTTCTCGTTTACATCTATTTTTATTTTGACTCATTTATATTAGTCGTATTAGTTTTAAAATAAATGTGGGTTATGCCATTATTAATTTTATCAAATAAAAGTTGTATTGAATTAACCTATGAATAATTATTTATTAATTTATATTTTTATTATATATTCTTATATTATATAAATTAATATTATAGAATAATAAATATTATTTTGAAATATATTTATAATTTAATATAAATTAAAATATTTTAATATTAATTATCTTAAATAAACTATCACAATATCCTTATATATGATAAGATAATATTGATTTTCATATTATAAAATATATTATTCAAATAGATCTAATATAATTCTCAAATAAGATATAAGACCTATTGAATATTTATAAGAAATAAATTTATGTGTTATATAAATTAATATTATAATGAGTTTAATATGATATCCAAGACCCATTGAATATTTAATTGATAAACCCAAATCCAAATCATTAAAAAAATAGGTCTAATTTGATTAAGACTCATTAAGTAAATATCCATTAGTTTAAATGTGACCCATTGAATATAAATATTGTTGTCATCCCTAGTACATAGACACACAATAATATTATGAATCATTGTTATCCTAAAGTCATGAAGTCACAAATCTATAAAAAAAAATGATAGCAAAAGTAAAAAATTTTTGATATAGTCATAAATATAAAATAGTAAATAAATAAAAAGCATGTATAATTTACTCTTAATTGAAGTTTAAGAAAAATATATTAAGAATACAGAAAAAAAAAAGGTTAGAGAAATAACATAATTATTTAAGAACATAATACCAAAAATAGAAATAATTAATTAGATTATGAAATAAAAAAATAAATCTATAATTACTATAGTGAGATGAAGATGAACTATTAAGATATTTAGCAACAAATATCATTTAATATCGAATTCAAGCTTTCTTTAATGAGTGTAAGTAGGATTATTCATTTGTGTATGGGTGCAAAAGGAGATTTTATCAAATAGAGATGAACAGTAAGTGTATTGTAAATTGAAGTTTACAAATTTTAAATTGAATGTTAAATAAAATATATATAAGGATAAAAAAATTTTAATCAAATTGAACGAAGATAAAAAAAATTTATATAAAATCAAATGAAGATAAAAATAAAATAATTTTTAAATTTAAAAAATATTGTATTCATTGATCTCAATATTTTTACATAAATATATAGTAATAAAAATAATTTATTTATATATATTGTGAATTGCAAATTTGTAAAAAAAAATCATACCCAATAATCTATATATTTATATGACAGTTCCTTTTCTTCCATAATTTCATTTAAAATTATATTTTTCATGCTAAATAGTATGAAATAATAAAAAAATTATCTAATGAAATACATCAAATTAAAATATATGCTTTTGCAATTTTACACATAAAAAATTCATTAATGAGAACCAATTAAATTATAAATTTTTTTCAAAAAAGCAGAAATACAATAAAGACAATCAAACTACAATGCAATAAGAATAGTATAAAAAAAGTAAAAAAAAATCATAGAGAGGAATATAAGTGATAGGAACTTTAGATCAAGTAGTTATAAAATGTTAAAAATAATAAGAGGATACTTACATATATTGAAGATAAAAATGAAAAGTCTCATTTTAGAGAAGATAATGACTTTGAAATAACTAAAATTTGATAAAAAAAATAAAACATAAATTCACTTTGAAATTTTTTTTATAAGAATAAAATAATTAGATAGTTGTGGTTTTCATTGATGAGAACTAATTAAATTATAAACTTTTTTCTAAAAAGTAGAAATCCAACAAGGGCAATCAAACTACAATGCAATAACAATAGTTTAAAAAAGAAATAAAAAAGATAATAGAGAGAAATTTACATGACAAGAACTTTAGATCAAGTAGTTATAAAAGGTTAAAAATAGTAAGAGGACACTTATAAGTATTGATGATAAAATTAAAAACTCTCATTTCAAAAAAGATAATAACTTTGAAGTGGCTAAAAATAGATAGAGAAAAAAAAATAAAATTAGGTAATTTTGAATTTTAGTAATATATAGAGATTCAAATTCAAATCCAAATTTTTATTGAGAATTAATTTAATATTAAAAAGATAAATAAAATAAACAATTAATCACTTTACTTTTGTTATTAATTATTGGTGGCTAATAAGTACAAAAAAATATTTTTTATTTCATAATTTATTTTTTAAATTAATTTTTTATTAAAAATAAATGATAAAATTACATATGATAAATTATAAGAATAACATTTATTATAATAAGAAGTAAGAAATATTATGAATATTGTATAATATAAAGATATGTATGTATAATATTTTTAATTATTTTAATAATTTTATTATTTAAAAAATTGAAACATGTTAAAGTTTTACTAGAGATGAAAAAGCTAGAAAAGAAAAATATTTCGTTGGTCATCTACCAACTTATTTTTTACACTTGAGATTGTTTAAATAAATTATGTGTAATTTTGAATTTATTATTATCCATTCTCTTGATTATGTGTATGATTTATAATTTTGGTCTAATCAGACCCTTGCTTGCCTCAAGATTTAAAAAATATTATTTTATTTTTTATAATATGTAATATATTTTAAATAAGAATTTTTATATTTTTTCAAAATTTGTACTTATGAATTTATTATATTTTATATATATCAAATTAATATTGTATATGATTATACAATATATAAGTATCTTAATTTAAGATGAAAAATTTCAAATAATTAGTGATTATATGTGAATTTATAAATTTATTAATTTATATTTAAAATTAATTAATAATTACACATAAATTTATAGTACTTAATTTTAAGACTTATAAATTTTTTATCATTACGTACAAGTCTTGTAAAGTTGTTTTGCTAAGGAAAATATTACTTGGTAGACAAAGGCTATCTAAATAGAAAAGAATATTTTGCACTATACCCAAAGATAAAATATCATTAATTAGAATTTTGTAGTGTATATTCAAAAGGATCTCAAGAAATTTTCAATTGAGCTCATTCATCTTTAAGAAGTTATATTGAAAGGACTTTTGGTATTCTTAAGACTTAATGGAGGATATTACAAAAAATGTCTAAATATTCAATAATGAATCAAAATAAAATTATTTGTATAACTTTTGTATGACATAATTATATTAGAAGAAACAAATTTGGTAACCCGACTTTTAGAATTATATATTAAGATCTTGATTTTATACCTCATGAGATATTTACAGATGCTATGACTAATTCTTCATAAGAAGGTGTTGGAGAAATGACAACTATTTGAGATACAACTGCTTCTAGTTTGGTGACAGATAAACTAAGTAGACGATAATTTTTTGATGTTATAAGTATTTGTATTAAATGGTGTTATCAACTTTTAATTTGGATTGAATTTTTTGTTAAAATTTTATTTTAATTTGTACTTTCTAATGTTATAATATATTTGCTAGAATTGTTGTCCAAACTTTATTTTGAATGATAGTTTTAATGAAACAATATATTTTATAATTGATTTCTAATTGATTCATATGCATGAAAATATTAATTTATTAATCTTCCTATTTCTTCCACTATTAATATATAAAAAATTATAATATTTATTTTTGTATAAAATTTAAATAATTATCATTATTTATTTTTTAATAATAAATTCATTCATTATAAAAATTATATTAATTTAATTTAAAATAAATATTTAATTTATAATAAATTATAATGATGTATTATTTATAAGAAATTTAATCTAATAAATAATATAAAATAAAATATTAAAATAAAAAATATTCAAATAATTCATAAAATATACTCGTATAATTATTTATCATTTTATATATAAATAATTAATTATAAATAATTAATTTTATTAAATATTTTATTAAAATAATTAATATAATTAATTATTAATTAATAATTAATTGAATCAATTAATTATTATAATTATCAATTAATTATTAAATAAGGTGAAAATAGCTATCAACTAATTAAGGCAAAAACCACTACCAGTTTGAATTCAAAGCGATCTTATCTTAATCTGTTGAGATTGGAATGAGGCAATGGGCTAAGGTAATAGAGGGAAGACGCAGCTATGGGTTCAAAGATAAGAACAATTATACAAAGGGCGGGTTGCAGGGTAATTGACTTTGTGCACGTGCATTATGCTACGCGTATCCGCGATGATTTGTGAGAGACAAATTCGCCCCAAGTTGCCTAAATTACACCCGGTCAGCCCCGTCTGCCAATCAAATGCCAATGTATTTATCTCCATTTACATGGTGTTAACAAAATAAATTATTTATTTATTCTAAGGAAAAATATAAAAGCTTGACTCTTTTAATTTTAAGATGAATGAATTTGGATTTTTTTCATGCCCAAAAAAAATGTTTCTACAACTTTAAAAGTTTAAAAATTAATAAAGCATTGAGTTATATAAAATTTTAGAATTAACTTCTATTGTTCACCTAACTAATTATTTTATATGATTAAGTAGTTTTTCATGAACATTATAAGCAAGTATCACAATTCACAATAATATTAAAGGATCTAAATTTAATTTATTATTAGTAAATTAATTTTACACTATTATTTACTTATGTGCTACCATATTATTAAAAAAATGATAAAACTCTTTTATAATCGGTAAAATTTTTTAATTAATATTAATTTCTTAATAAAATATAATATTTTTATTCACTAATAATATAAAAAAATTTACATTAATAATGCATCAAATTCAAACTCAATATTAAATATTAGTTTATTATATTATTTTTTAGTTTGAATTTAATTCATTATTAGTAACCTTAAAATATTTATATTATTAATGAATAAATAAAAACTCATCATTAAAAAAAGAATAATAATTAAAAGTTTTTAATGGTATTAAAGTAGTGTTAATAATTTTCTTATTAACATAATAATATATAAATATGTGATAGTATAAAATTGATTTAGGTTGAAAATGGATCAAATTTGAATCTTTATTTTTTTAGATAATTCCTGCATATATAATTAATAAATGACATGTTGTATCAACTTGTTTAAAATGTTCATGTAAAAATAAATAAATAATAGATATTAGAAAAATATATATATGCCTCCCTTCGATTTAATCAAAATTATATAATCTCTCATTTATTTAAAATATATACAAACCTTTGCTTAATTTTATAAGGTGCATGTTAAGGCACCCATGTGGTACCAAACTCATGCTGATGTGGCAGCATAGAGAGCCATTGGATGAGAATCTCATCCAATGGCTCTCTATGCTGCCACATCAACATGAGTTTAGTACCACATGAGTATCTTAAAATTCTCCATTTTATAAAGGTGCTATTACTAAATTCATTTTTAAAAGTTTAATTAAAAGATCATTAACTTTAACCGTTAAATCATAATAAAACCTATTTATTTATATAATATAATCTTGTAGTACTCGTTGGGTTACTTTATGTGTCTTCCTTGCTTCAAATAATCAAATAGGTTTTCTTACAGAGATGTGACTTCTTCTTTCACGTGCTTCATAGTTCATAGTACAGAAGCTACCGGGGTTTCGTTGTGCCTTCTTTGGGGTTCGATTTGACCCCAAAAAAAAAAAAAAGTACGGAAGCTACGTACGTGTTCTAGAATTTGTAAATGAAAAGGCGTGTGTTAATTTAATAAAATGGAATGTTTCGAGGAAATTAAACGGTCACCCACCTATTTATTGTGTATTCTAAACGGTCCCCTGAAACTTGCGTCGCCCTGTTTTACTGCAAAGTCCGGAAATTGAATTCAAATATGTTGTTCCAATTAATTTGGTCAATAATATCACATTAAATCATTAAAAAATATGATTAAATTTCTTGTCAATTAACTATTAGAATTTTTTCTACCAAGGTATTATACCAGTCTGAACTCACGTAATTCATATTATAAATAGATTAATTGTTAGGAATCTATGTATGTATATATGTATGTATATTCATGGAAATAACCAACTTCTGCTCTTTTAGAGTTCAGAGTATTTTTATGTGAAAATTAGTAATTTTTATTCTTTTATTTAAATAAAAATAATTTTTAATTTTAAAAAATAATACAGCAATTAAGAGTATTTAAGTAATTTTAATAAAAATATAATTTTAAAATATTTAAATTAATTCTATTAATTTTTTGTTATTTTCATAATAAACATATTTATTAATTTAAGAAATTATAAGTAATAATAAATTAATTTTAATATTTTTATCATGTAATTATTATTAATTTTTAATAATAAAAGTAATAATTTATTTAACATATATACATTAAATTTTGAATTTGAATTTCAAATATGAGAAGGAATAAAATTCTTAAAGGATTATGTTATAGAGAGTTTCATTTTTTAAAAATTTAAATATTTTATTGTTAGATTATTTTTTCTAAAATTAAAATCAAAAATATAAATTTTAATATATTTAATATAATTCAATAATAAAAATACTTAATCTCTTAAATTGGAGAATTCCTTATAATATTATTCATCCTTAAAATAACATCAAAGGCTACTGAAATACCTGCGTACCGAATTAATATCATAAGTTAATAGTATAATATTTTTATCTAATTAAAAAAAAGTGAATATCTAGAGAGAAGGCGTCCTAAAATGAGTTGTTATCGAATTGTTGTATTCGTGTATTCAAAGCACTGTCTAGTGTTTACTTCATGATTCGTTACACCTTTTTCGAAAGGTAATTTTCATAGAAAATTTTATCATATATGAATAAAGGATTTCACATCACTTATATGAATTAATAAAACAAAACAATATGTACATGCGATGATAATGGCAAAAAAAAAATTCTATTCTAAATTAATAAATGTTATTTTCTATAAAATTTTATAAACCGTAAAAGTCTGTATTACTAGAAATTGAAAAGAAGCTGAGAAACCTTTGTTTGTGTACGTGGAGTCATTGATTTTAAGGGAAGACTATGGTGCCTCAGGAATTTCACATTCTGAATGGTGTGATATAATTTTATTCATTGGATGAGATTATCTAAATCTTTAATAATTTTATTCAATAGATGAGATTGTGCCACACTACTTAAAATTTAGAAATTCTGATATCACTTTAGAAATTCCCTTAAGTTTTATAGTCAGCCAATTGGGAAAGGATTTTACATATGTAATGGCCCACTACATGCCCTTCGTTTTTGTATCAAAGTATAATAAAAGCAAAATAAAATAAGAGGGGAAAAAAAAAAAAAAACAAAGGCACAGCGTCGGTGCCACATGCGATGATGGAAAATAAAGAAGAATGGCAGCAGCCCGAGGAAACTACTGTTCGGACAGATCACCGTATGCGTTGGAGTTCAATTACCAACCGACCATTTTGCTGGCTTTAATATGACTTTCCGTAATATTTATATGGACCTCAAACATTTTGGAACTTTCCCTTGATTTGATCGCAATTGTTATCATCGATTGCGAATTATACACCGACTTTGGTTAACAAGCCAATTTGAAATATAATATATCTTCCTAGCAAGCTTTGATTTTATTATTATTCTTGATACTTTGAATTTGACTCCTCAAATTTTTAAGCAAGCTATCAATAAAATATTAATTTATTAAAATATCTGTTAATTTGAGGAAGATTTTATCTATTAATAGATATAAATTCAAATTTTAAGGATAATTAGAAATTATTAATATTTAAATTTTCAAAACAATTGTTTCACTTGATGATTCATCAAAACTTCTTAACGAGGCAAAATTTAGGAATAATTTATACATAAAACAGCTAGATTTATTTATTTTTGAAATATATTATATTTTATTTACATCCATTTTCCATTCTTTTTTTGTTTAATATATAAATATGTGTGTATATGTATGTATGTGTAATTTTAAGTGTTAATTCACCTATTTATATTTTTAATCATTAATTTTTATTTATTTAAATTATTTTTCATTCAAAATTTCCTCACATATGCTTTGACTTGTTATCTCCTACTCATCTAATCTAATTTTCACCTGAAGTTCAAGTAACAAAGTACAAAATTGTGTTGACAAAGAGAATGCATAGTTGCTTCAACAAAGGCATAGAGTTTCCTCTTAAAATTAGACATAAAATTAGAAATGACAATTTTCAGTAAAAAAGAAAAATTGCTTTGACAAAAGAGATAGGTAATTTATTCCTAAAATTAGATTCTAAATTAGGTTTGTTTTTCAAGAATCAGCGATAAAAAAGACAAATATTTTAAATAAAAATTTGGATAAATAAAGTACTAATAGTAAAAAAGTATATGTATATGAATTTTAATACTTAAAATTATAATTGGATTAAGTAAAGAAAAGTAAAAATACAAAAGGTAAAGTGAAATTTACACTTTAATTTTCTGATTTAATCTATGCCCACGAGAGAAAAAGATACATTTTTATATTTTTAGTTTTATAAACCTAATTATAGCGTAAATAAATGAGTTTCTTTTTATGCCAATTAACACACAGAGAAAATACAACTATAATTCAAAGCCTATTAAGAAGAAGGAATGAGAAAAATGAAATAAAGATATTATAAATACTAAAAATAGGATTCAAAATTAAATTGTGAATCTTTTAAATTTATTGAATTAAAGTTTATAAATATATTCTATTATACTATATTTAATGATAATTTTTAATTTATACCCAAAAATTAATTTTAAATTTCATTCTTAATACATATATTATTGCCGGAAATGAAATTATGAAACTTGAGCCCTGCAGTATGACTTGGACTAGTAGATTGTTTGCTGATGGAGAAGAAATTGATCACAAATAAAACATGTTGTACTTGTTGATGACCTTGACACAATTGCTGATTCAGTGACACGTAGGCATCTACGTCACATAGGATAAAAGATTACGCCCAGCAGTAAATCAAAGGCAGCTAGAAAAACCAAATTACATATGCCAAGTTCAAGATTCCACCCGCACACTTTTTGTCCACACTCTATTTCCCCGTTCTCTTCCAAAGGTGCCCCATTCCACACTCATTTTACACAAGCCCCCTGCGACGAGGATCAAACTAATATTTTCTTTCTTTTGGCTCGGTCCTTCACGGCCAATTATAAAATTATCTTAATCTTATTTGGTCAATAGCTGCCACGTCCAAGACCAGATCTGTTTAGCCCACCTTCACCATTTATTAATTAAAAATAATATTTAAAATTAAATTTAAAATATAAAATAAAAATTATCATTAAATATAAAATAATATGATGAATTTATAAATTTGATATAAAAATTTAAAATTTAATTTTTGAATTCTATTTTAATATTTATAGTATTTTTAAATCACTAATATTAATATAATATATGACAAAAAGATGCCGTTTTGTTTCATTCAAATCCAAAAATAGTCAATTTTCGGAACACCCCGTTCTCCTATAAATATCTAAACTCCCGACGTCGGAAGAAATCTCATTTCTGCCATAAAACATCCATCTTCAAGCATAAAAGCAAGACATTTCGTTATATAAATCTATTGCTATTTAGTATATACTAAGAAATTAAGCTAATTTTCGTTACTACAGCTGATATATACAGAATACTGATTATGGGGAATTGCTGTATGCGACCGGAGACGAGAGACTGGGCCGGCGAGGACTGGGGATCTGTGACGTCGAAGCACAGGAGGAGGAGCAAGAGCAAGGTGTTTGATGAAAGTCAGGAGCTGAATGCATGGAACGCAGAGGAGGAAAGTGATCTGAGTGCGTTGAAATCATCAGCTTCTTCTGATAGTAATAGGAAGGTGACGATTAGGATCTCGAAGAAGGAGCTGCATGATTTATTAATGAAGGGAACGACTGAGAATCAGATGCAAAAGAAGGAAGAAGGAGATTTAATGTCTGCCGAACAAGTGCTGGTTCGGTTGATGATGAAGGGAGGCCATCATACTCATCACGGGCCTTGGAGGCCGGTGCTGCAGACTATTCCTGAGGTTGATTAAACTTGGGTTTTGAATTTCAATTCCTTTCTTGTACAAATTAAAATCAAATGGGATGAGCAGGGGTACTTTTTTTCAAAATTCAAATTTTGTATATTTGTTTAAATCAAATGGATTCCTATATGTAAATCCAGAATCGTTGATAAAAAGATTATATTTTTATGTTACAGTACAGTACCGACTTAAATGATTTGACTTCTTTTTTATTTCATTTTATAAAACAGAGAGAGCAAAATTCCTGAAGGTTCTCGTACATTACAGTGATCAATATCACATTTCAGACCATCTTCATCACCCAATACAAATTCCAGAAGTTAGATTAGACCGTTTCTTCCTTTTTCTTCTGACTTCTTTAAACCCTTTTTTTTTTCATTAGAATTTTATCCAAATTTAAATAATTATTAATTTATGATTATTTTTATTTTAAATTATTTTTCATTCAAATTAGGATTGTTAGTAATTTTAGGTTATTACTTTGAATATTATCCTATTTAAATTAAGATTCCTTTGTTTAGTGTTTCTTTTACCCCTTCTCTATAATTATAGAATTTTATATCATAAAAAGAGGTACTAATTGAAATAATTTTATTGGTAAAAAATGAAAAATTAAATAAAAATGGATAAATTGTCATGAGCAAAAGCTTGGTTGAGATCAGAGAAAGAGAGACTGAAGCTAAATGAATTGAGAAAAGATAGTAATGTAAAAAGTTTAGAAGTATATAAATATGAAAGAGTTTTAGGATGTAATTCTTAAATGCCTTTGCCTTATTATTTAGTAAAATTAAATAATAAATAATTTATAGATGAAAGAAAATATGTTGAATTTTTTTTTCTGAATACTAACATATTTAAAAAATTATAATTTTTTATTTTCATATAATTAATAAATATTAAAAATTTTGCATTATATTTTAGAAAAATACTTATGGTGAGGTAGTAAAATTACTATATTATCATTGTTTAATAGAATTATACATATTTGATTATAATAATTTTATTTGATAATTTTAAATTACTTTTAATTTATTTTTTTATATCATTAAATATTTTATTATCTTTTATCATTATAAATATAATTTTATTATTTATTATTATTTTATTATTAATGTTATTTTTACTATTATTATTTAATATTATTGCTTTTTTTAATATCATAATTATTTATTCCTTTAATTTACATTAAATAATCAAAATACTTTATTAAAATAATTTTATTATAAATTTCCATGATAAAATTAGTTTACAATAATTAATTATATTCTTTCCTTAATTTACACGAAATAATTAAATTAATTTGTAAGGCAATTAAATGACCAATAATTATATTTTTCATTTAGAAAAAATAATTAAATGAAATTCATTTAAAATAATTAATCATCTTCTTATTTAGTTTCTTTTTTCTTTAATTCTCTCTTTATTCTTCTCTCTACAACAGGTTCTCTCTGTTCTTCTCTCTGCCTCGTTCTGCAGCAGGTTCTCTCTATTCTTCCTGCAGCAGGTTTCTTTTCAATAACTACACACTTCACACTATACGGCAGAGGTCTAGCGCAATTAACCCGCATCTCCAATTTCGTTGTGATGCAAATCGGGTGCTTGCACGTTGGCGTCATTCGGCTGATTCACACCAGTGGCTATCAGAAGTTCGTCCTTCCTCATCGGAAGCTCTGCAATGAAGGAAGCAGCAAGGCTGAGTAGAAGGAAGGATGGTTTCTTTACAAGGGCAGGACAGGAAAGGAAGGAGAGCCAGTATTTCACCTGTAAATACCCCGCACTTCGGAGGGGAAATTTTCACCGTGGGACCCACCGCAATTTTACACCTCCATTTACGCCCTTCCCTATTTACCCCCTTCAGCCAAACAGGATCAAACTGCATTTGCACCTCTAATTTCACCTCCCCCTTTCCTCCCCCTCCTGATCCCGCCCGTTCCAAACAGAGGGTAAATGAATTAAGAAAAGATAGTAATGTAAAAAGTTTAGAAGTATATAAATATGAAAGGGTTTTAGGATGTAATTCTTAAAATGCCTTTGCCTTATTTTCATAAAAACATAAATTTCCTTTTTTTTCTCATTTTTCCTCAAATCCGAAGCACTCTTCCCTAACTCCCCATCCTTTGCTCTTTCGTTCATTTCTTCATCAATGAAGATATGAAAACATCATTTCTCATCAATTAAGCATAACCTAATCATGCTTAATCCATAAACATGTAAAATGACATATATATATATTGCTAATATTAAGAGGAGACATGAATAATTTAATGACTACAAGATTTGTTAAATTAGCTTTTCAAAATGAAAGAAGTTAAACTTGCTTATAAAATTTTATTAAGTTCGTAATAAATCAATCTAACTCAATCGTATGAGTAAAAAAGTCTTTATCCAACTCTTTAACCCAACAAAAAAAGGCTTAAGCTACAATTCTATCTACAAATAAAATAACGAATTGTTGCCCAAAGGAAATTCTTGGAGGATTTATCCTTGTTCTAGTGGTAGAGAAAGCACTTTAATTTAAGAATTTGCAATGTCAAGTACAGAAAGGTAAGTTTGAGATTTAATAAATAAACATTCTAAAATAATAGAACAATAAGAGAAGTTATTATATTAATCAGATTTACCTTTTCTTACTTATGATTTAACTCTTATATAATTTCACAATTAAAACATTAGTAATTGTAACATTATTATATGCAAGGTGAAAATATCACTTACGATTCGCTTAATTCCAGATTAACAAATCGAGATTATATCAAATGCACATAAAATGGAAAAGCAAATAAACTTCTTTATAACTTCCATCCATCCTTATCTCTTCATAAACTTAATTTTTTCCTTTCAAAGTTTGTCTTTTCTCTTTATAAATATTGATTGGATCTAATTTTCAAGTTAAAAGCAATATCAATTCACTTCTATCTCAATTTTCATGGATAATAGTACAATTTCATATCAACCATCATAAAGACACATCCATGATAAAATTTTAGAATATGAGAACATCAACATGTCTTTTTACAAGGTCTCACATTGTTTAATCAACATCATTTATTATACAATAGCTCATGTTAATGTTATACTATAGATTATATTCCTTAACATGCTAGGGTTATAATCAAAGTCATCAAAATAGACTCAAGTTTATGGATAGGTCTACTAATCTTAGAAAAATGTGAATTAGAACTCATAAAATATAAGTCCGTTTAAATGTTCAGTTCATTGAGTTCATAATTTACACAAACCAAACTGGACTAATTTGTTTGCAAATGAGTCCATATTTTTTCTTTATTTTTTACATTTTCATCTTTAAATTAAACTAACATACTATATAAATTTTCAATCAACCAATCCAATACTCAATTACAAGCTTAATTTTTTATCTTTTAACTTAACCTAACCTAAATAAGTTATTTCTAAGCCAATGCTTTTATCTTTAAATTAATAATTTTAAAATTAAAAGAAATCATTATAGTTTATTTAATCTTTAATTACTAATGTGGATTAAAAATACATTTAATGTATGGTTTTTGAATTTATAGCTATTATTTTAGATTTAAAATCATTTTTAAAATATTAAAATCATATTTAAAAAAAGTCCATAAACCTAACTTACTAGTTCATGATTCGTAAATTTTAGAACTTGACCTTTAATTTATGGAGTTCATAATTTTTACAAATTAGACTTGGTCTCGTCCATTTTTGGCTAATTCACACCAATTAGTTCATAAATGGACCAAATAGATCTGTTTAACAGCTTTAGTTATAATCGATTATGCAATAGATTATACAGTCCTTAAGAGTAGTTTTGTGTAAGGCATAATCAATTATGTGATTGATTATAGAGCTCCATAAGCAAGACATGTGAGCAAATAATCGATTATACAATCAATTATGCCTTTTAAGAAAGTAAGGCTTTCGAGTGTAATCATTTATCAATTAGTAAAGAACATATCCTTAGGTAATAATTGGCTATACAATCGATTATACCTACCAAAAAAATGTGTTTTTTAGGTATAATTGATTATAGCCTCGATTTTTGCATAATTTTCTTTGAAAATTATTGTTCATTTGTAAGGAATTCACTTTAAATTCATTCCTTAGGTTATCACATGCAATTAAACTACCATATCTTGTATTTACACCATTATACACACTAGATTCAACAAGAAATTTGAATCAAAGCAATTAATCACATCATTTACCTTAAGATTTATGAGAGCATGAAGAAACCTAGCTTCAACCAAGTCAAATCATACAAAAACACTCAAATCTAATTAGAATCTCTATTGCCTTATATGAAAGATATGCCAAATTAAATGAATTATGGATTGCTTATGCGTAATTATTCAAAAACCAAGTATTTTAAGGCTTGAAATCTACTTTCTTAGCTAAAACCTCTAATCTTTTAAAATTTAAGGAAAAATAAAAGAAAATCTCACAAGAATTCAAGCTTAAGAAACCTTACATTGCTTAATTTAAAGAAGTTAGAAGGTTAATGGAGATTTATTCTCCTTTGCTTGCTAAAAAGGGAGAAGAAGATGAGGAGTTAGTGTTTTGGTATGAAATAAAAGGTTAGTGGCTTAAAAATGGAGGGATAACAAGTAATAGAGCTAGAGCCAAGATGGGAAAAGCATTCTAAATTTCCTTTATACTCATGTGCTTAATTCTAATCCTACTTAGCCCCTAAACATTTTGTATTACCCCCTTTTTTTCAACTATTTTTTGCAAAGTTTCATTTTTCTTATTGTATCATAATAAATCATTATTCTCATACAAAATAAAACTTAAATTTTAAAAGGGTATAATAACATTTTCCCTTTTAAAAGAATTCATTCTCAGATTTTTAGAACCTTAATAATTTTACAAGAACACACATATATATATATATGTGTTCTCACTATGCTTAGCATTTAAAGAAAATGCAAGTAATTTTGTTACATATTCAACTCTGTTAGGGTTTTATACATACCTAAGCACAATGGATTTTTAAAAATAATTGTGAAACCTTCATAGAATTAATACACAGGAACATAGATCAAGAAAAAGTCTACAAAAATTAGAATTACCTCTTAGAGTGTAGATCATAAATCACAAGCATAGTTAAGTGATGGTGCCTTTATAGTATCTACACAAAGTGAATGATAAATTCTCAACTTTCACGAATTTGTTAAGAAATGTCTTTCTCATAAATGAGTGCATTTTTTTATGGCAGTATTTTTTTTATTAACAAAGTGACATCTTTATGCCTCTTTTATAGAACTAAAGCATACTATTTTCCTAGTCTCACTAGGAAACTGCTTACGCTATCTTAGTTTCATCTAACCACTAATACTCTATTCTTATCATGGTAAGAGTGAAAAAAGATAGAACTTATCCATTAGTTATTTAATTTTATCTTAATATTAATAATTAAATATTTTTAGATAATAACATTATTCCATAATATAATTATCTAATATCAAATGATATAATTATGTAATATTACTTTAATATTAGATAATATCATATAATATACTATATATTACATGAATAATATATATTATTACTTTAATAACATATATATGCACTAATAATAAGCCTAATTAATAGAATTTTAGTCTAACTAAAACTCAGATAATTATTGTTTCATTCTTACTTCTTTTGTGTGACCTTGTAAGTTTTTACTATGTTAATAATAATCTATTAATGAACTATAGACAATGAACAGTAACATAGTCCTTTCTGTAATAATATCTAAATTAAACTAAAGGTAAGAAATGTGTCATCTTAGTCAATGTTTAATCCATATTTCTTGATACTGAGTAAATTAACTTAAACAAATGATTAATATTACATATTGATCAATTTCAGCATGACCATGCATTTATTAGTCCTACTTAATCAAGGGTTCTAAGGATATCACTCCTTCTATACAAGAGGAACAAAATCCTATTTACATTACTCATATCCCTCTATATGAATTCATGACACACCTAATTAATACCTTACTATGACATCTTAATTAAAGATGACAATGACATAAGATGGCATTAAAGTATGTGACTTCTCATGTAGAGAATCATAGTGAATTCAAGTTAAAAGACTATGTACAATGTGATCATGTAACTCCCTTACTTATCAACGTCTTATTCCTTATTTACTAGATGATTATACGTACTCATTCGTCATCTACCTCAAGCTAATACGAAATATCTCAAATTTTTGTACTTTATACACATGAGCAAAAGTCATATAATTATACAAAAAGAGTTCAATTTATAAAATATACATCCATCATATATAATGTCACCAACTATGCAATTATTTACAACTTCAAACATCATTGCCCTTTATCATGAGAGCCTTTGGAATCATCACCTGGAATGGTTAGTCACAATACAGAAAACATAAGAAACAAAGTTTCCCAGTAGCTAGCCATCACTGTAAAAATATATTAAGCCATTCCAGATGCTTAAGCAAGTAAAACATACATTTCAAAAACAATTAATCATTTATCATCTCTTTATCATCTCATTTCGTACCATTATAGGAAATGTGCATCACACATAGCAATCCACAGCCCATTCAAGGACTCATATCAATATCTAGATGGCCATCATAGATAATCGTACCTAGGCCTATATACAGCATCACGCTGTCTTCCCGGGATACTCGGGCCAAAGGCCTAACATACAGCATCACGCTGTCTTCCCGAGGCATCGGGCCATAGGTACCGCACACTTGTCATCCCCGGGGAACTCGAGCCATAGGCCTAACACAGTATCACACTGTCTTCCCGAGTTGTGCGCACAACAATTTCATACACATTCCATACAATGGCATAAATTTCATAAAATCATGTAAATAGAAAACAAAGCTTAAGGATAAAGCTAGCTACCTTTCACAAGCTTCCAATGTGATGTTCCCTTTGCTCTCACCAAAAACTCCTTTACACTTCCTCTTGCCTTTGCAAGTTGTCACTCTTTAGTCTATACAAATACACATCATAATTTCTTATTAGAACATCATCACTTTCCCTAAACCTCATGCATTCTTTACTTTCTCCACTTAATTAAATGCATACTTAGATGCTCTACATCTTGTTTCCAAGCCTTGAAATGACACATAAGAACATTAGAAAAGGATCTAAGGGTAAAGCCATGCAAAACATGAAGAAACCAAGCCAAAAAGTTCACTTAACAAAGAACACGGGGGTCCCATACCCCGTGTTCAGGGCCGTGTTCCTTACTGGATCACTTCGAGGCTTCACTGGGTTACTCGACAAAGAACACGGGGGTGAACACGGGCCGTGTTCTACCCTGTGTACCTTACTGTCCTTCAGTCCTGAGATAAACACAGGGAGTGTTGCACCCCGTGTAGCACACTGATCAGCTTCGACGAAGAACACGGGGTACAACACGGGCCGTGTTCTACCCCATGTAACTTGCTAATCCTCCGAAAACACTTTAAACAGCTAAAACTCCTTCCTTCCTTCTTTTTCATATTCATAGTTTTGGCTTCTCAAAAGGAAAAATGCACACAAACACCTTCACAACTCAAAGTTTCATCTTCCATAAGCTTCATAAATTCATAGAAACCAATTTAACTTCATCAATTTAGCCAAGTTCTAAACATATCATGCCAACACTACACATGCACCATTATGCCTCTAAAACCCAAATGTGTACATCATGTTTCTTGCTATTTTTACACCAAACCAAAGCCATAGATCAACATAACAACATCTAAAACACCATTAAACATGTTCAAATCATCCTAAACTCCATGTTCAACCACCTTTGACCACACCAACATCAAGATTTCAAGAAAACTAAGAAGAGTACATTAAAGAGCTCTTAGAGGAGAACAATTTTACCTCTTGCAACAACTTGAAAATTCTTACTTAGAGCTCCCCAAACTTGATCAAACTTGAGCTTTTCTTTAATCTAAACACACCAATAGATAGAGCTTGATGAGAAGAGCAACTTTCCCTTCTACCACTAAGCTTAAATCTCACTATTTTTGGGTGAAAAACTCAAAAGAAACTTTCTCTCTCTTTCTCTCTCTCTCCTGCACGTTTTGGAGCTTTCATGGAGGTGCTGCAGCTTTTTGGAAAAATGAAGAAGAAAGAAGACTTTTCATGAAGCTTCTAGGGGCATTTTGGTCCTTTTTGAAATTCTCAAGAGTATTTTAGTCCTTTTTCATCAAAAGTAAGGCTATTCTTGCCATTTCTTCAAATAAGGACACTTGTCCATCTTCTTCTAGTAATGACACTTGTCATATGTCTATTGGCCACACTAATAAAAATCATATATTGCACCCCAAAACTCTTGGTTATTCATATTAGATCCCAATTCCTTAGTTATTTCACTTTAACCACACCCGATTCTGCACTTTTGCAAAATAGTCCATAGGGTTTCTGTCTGTTTAAAATTCCTTACACTGTCCGACTTAGACCACTTCCCCTTTTAGGATTTTCTAACCTCCTTTGATCATCTATACTGTTTAGAAAATTTAATTCTTTTCCCACTATCCTTTTTTTTTCCTTCAAAATTTCATTTACCCTTACACTTAATTCCTTTCAACTTAAGATTCACCCACCAAGCTAATTCAAACGTGCTCTTCGTTTCTACGACCTTAGAATTAGAGATTCAAATAATAGAATTGAAAATTCGGGATATTAGAGATCACATGCGAATAACTAATGACACATAATAATTCATGTAGTATTCTTATAGTAAGTTAGTCTAGTATATTTATTCACTGATAATATACTCATATATTAACTTGATATACATATCCACAATTCACAATCATCAGTCATGATACTCAATATGGTCACATGAAAATAGTTAATGACATACAATAATCCATGTAGTTTTCATAGCAGGTTAATCTAATATATCTATTTAATAATAATATACTCATGTATTGACTTGATATCACATATTCATTATTCATAATTATCAGTGATGATATATACTAGTTTCGATATACTATTGCTATTCCTTTCACAATAATACTTGACAAGAGATATTTTTTGAATAGTAAAATTATTACAAGGATAATTATTATATTAGGTTATAAATTGCATAAATATTAAAATAAAATAAAATATAATAATTATATTTCTTAAAATAAAATATTATATATTATTCATTATTACAATCATCTTATTATTGGCTCTTAGAATACACACCAATAAACTCTAACTTCTAAATAACTTTCTCCATTCCATGGTGTCTACAATGAACTTCTAAAAATGGTACATCCTTAAATCTTAATTTTTGAACTTGATAACCTAGAATTTTAATTAGTTATTCCTTGTAGGATAATTTGGAGTCTAATTGTAATGACACCTCCTTAATTATATGTAAAGCATATGGCATATATTTTCAAAGCATTGAATGAATAACTTATAATTATCTAGAAGTTCCAAATGATTACCATTCTTAAACCCCTAATGATTGGAAATGGTTCAATATAACAAAATGCTAATTTATACTTCCTATTGAATCTTGTAACTCCTTTCAAGGGGGAAACCTTAAAGAGGATCATATTTTCCTCTCAAAACTCTAATTTTTCTCCTTTTTTTGTTTGCATAAGACTTTTATTGGTTTTGTGCCATTTTCAATCAGTTTCTAATGGTTTAAACTTTCTTTAATGCATTTGTCACTAATTTTGGTCTTAAGAGCTATGCCTTTTTTGGTTCAAACCACCTTTCAGAGATTTACACCTTTAAATATAGAATGCTTCATACAAGGTTATCTTGATGTTTGATTAATAGCTATTGTTGTAGGAAAACTTTATTAATGGTAAGTATCTTTCTTAATTTCTCTTAAACTTAAAAATGTATGCTTTAAGTATATCTTCTAAGATTTACACATGTCCACTTTGATTGCTTATTTATTTCAAGATGACAAGACATACTGAACTATAATTGAGTACCTAAATTTTGCTAAAAGGACTTCCAAAAATAAGTTGTAAACTACAAGCCTTAATTGGATATGAAAATGATTGAGACCCTATGCAATGGTATTATCCTATCAAAGTATACCAGGGCACATTAGGACTTGTAGGAAACACACTAACTTAGCCAACTAGGCAATAATGACCCAAATGGAGTCATTTCCCTTCTAGATTCTTAGTAACCTTAGTTAGGAAATTCATTATCACACATTCCCACTTTTACTTCAAGATCAGAAGTGATTAGGGCATTTTGGTTGGCCTTTGTTCTATTTTCAACTATTAGCATGTGTAACATTTTACTACATAGTTAACTTGCTCCTAGATGCATATTATAAGAACAACAATACGACTAGTACAATAATTCATTCCTTTCATTACAATAGACCCAAAGTGTCATAAACTAATAGGTTTCTAATAGAAATTGTGTAGTACATAAGGCTAACTCAAGGCTAACATGCTAATATTCTCATAAAACTCTTTTATGACAAACTTAAAAAAGATAACTTGATATCAAAAAATATATTGCTTATATAATAAAATTTTACGTGCAACATGTTTGAAGCCAACAGAACCAAATTATCAAATTACTCATGTATATTAAGTTGCAAGGACAATCTACACTAAAATCTTCTAAATATAACCAAAAGGGAAAAAGATGACTCTATTTAATGATATATGCCTTAATATATAATTTTGAGTGTGTAGGAGATGACTTGTAAGTCAACATACTCGAATCCTAAACTTAGTGCCAATATGCCCTAACAGGACTTCCCTAATATTCTATTTTCTTAAAAAGCATTTCAAAAAAAAATCTATTCAACAAAAGTAGACATATTTTTTTTGAATTATTATAAGGCCTTTTCATTATATTTTGAATGTTCAATTGACATTATAATATATTGACATCAAGATAAAAATATGAGGATTACAAATACAAACTTTTTAAACTATCTGATAAAAATAGACATATTTTTTATGAATTATCATAAGACCTTTTTACTATGTTTTGAATGTTCACTTGACATTATAATACACTAACATGAAGATAAAAATATGAGGATTATAAATGCAGACTTTTCGAATTATTTTAAATTCTTCAACCTTGTCGAATTTATCAAAATATCATTAAATTTGAAAAAATTAAAAAAAAATTTTACAAGTACATTAGCTTCCAAATTCACTCTATGAAACCTTTACACTACACTTGATTTTTAGGAGAAGTTTCGTTCAAAATCAAGTATATTTGCTTGCCAGATTCATCGTAATTGTCAGCTTGTGACACAAAGTCTCCCTTAATACGTTGTTGCAATATTCTGGTTTGCCGTCGCTTGCCTACCGGGGGTCATTCTTTTGGAATTCTTCAATTCTTCGCACTAGCACGGACTGAACAACATTTTTGCACATCTAGAACTGCTTCCCATTGCATATATTAATTGTTCAATATCAACTTACAAAGTGGATATTTTGCTAATGAAAATATAGGGGCTGTTGTCTGATTTGCCAACTCCATGGTTATCCTTTTACCGCCAAAAGAACTAAGGGGTCGTTTGGTTTGCAGCAAAAACATAGGAAATTATATTTCCCAGGATATAAACTACAGTAAAGTTGTTTGGTTTGCACAAATGAGAGGAAATAAATCTTCCTGTGAACTTGTATTTCCCATAAAACACGGGAAATCACTTATCCACTCCCCCTAGGTAAGTTCTATTTCCTGTATGTTTAACTAATTCATAGATAAAAATATCCTTACTAAAATTAACTAATACCAATTTTACCCTTTTAATTGATTATCAGATTTTACCTTGTGAATGTCCATTTTAATTAGTGTTACCGTTATTTTACAGTTTGCTTATATATATATATATATTACATGACATATTTTATTATTATTATTTTAAAAAAATTTAAATATTTAATTTAAATAAATTAATTAACAACATATTTTTATTTAATTCCTACGTTATTTTATAACCCACTTATTATTTTATTTTTTTATTTATTTTATTGCATAATTTTCTTTTACTTCTTTTTTATTTTATCTATTGCTATTATTTGAAAGTTAGATTATAATTATTAAATAATATAAATATAATATGATATATTTAATTTGATTATATAAATATTTTGAATAAATTAAAATTTTAATATATATTATATTAATTGCATTATATAATTATATATTCTATTTGTTGATTGAAATTATTTGAACGAAACAGTAACATGCTATTATTTGGCAGTTTGGTTGTTAATTAGACATGATTTATTCATTTATTTGAGATTTTTAGTTGGTGTTACTGTTTTAGAACGAAACAGTAACATGTTACTGTCTTGGAACGAAACAATAACGTGCTATTATTTGGCAATTTGATTATTAATTAGACATGATTTATTTATTTATTTGAGGTTTTTAGTTGGTGTTACTGTTTTGAAATGAAACAGTAACATGTTACTGTTTTGGAACGAAACAGTAACATGCTATTATTTGGTAGTTTGGTTGTTAATTAGACATAATTTATTCATTTATTTGAGGTTTTTAGTTGGTGTTATTATTTTCGAACGAAACAGTAACATGTTACTGTCTTGGAACGAAACAGTAACATATTACTATTTAGTTTACAAATAGTAATAAATTATTTTTTAGTAATTTTATTTGTTAAAAAAATTATTATAACACTACTAGATACCAAAAGAGTTAGGAAGAAAAATTTTAATGTGAAATTCAAATGAATTTAAATTAATAAAAATAAAATTAAAGTTAAAAAAAGTAACAAAAAATTAAAGAAAAATTAAAAAAATCATTAAAAAAGGCCTTTTTTACCAAATCAAAGTGGGCAAAACACCTTTGATCTTTTGCAAGCACGTAGATCTCGAAAAGTTACATGAAATCAAAAAAAAATTCACTTAAAATGGACAATCGAGCACAAAGTTATGATCATTCAAAGTTTTGAACTCAATTTATACGTTTTTAACCAAGTAGACTTCATCAAACCCACATTTTCTTATTTTCTATTGAAAGAGCAAATGAAAAAGATTGAAAATAAGTGGTCATGCAAACATTGGTTAACTAATAAAGAATTTATGACTTTTAAAAAATTTTAATTTATCACCGCATTCACACAGTTAAAAAAAGAATAATTTCAGTATATAATATTCATAAATCATAAAATTGAAACTTATTTTAAAAAAAATCTGGCGCTATCACCTCTTTAAAATCAATTAATATCTATTAATATATATTAAATTATTATTGATGATATTGTAGTCATTTCATTGTTATTTCCTAAGAAATTCAAAGTTGAACCAAACAAAACATAGGAATTTATTTCTTGGGATATGTGACTTCCTTTATGTCAACCAAACAACATTTAAGAATTTCCTAGAAAATGTATACAGTAAATAACTTCATAGAAAATTCAACTTCCCATTGGAAGTTACTTCCTGCATGAACCAAACGACCCCTAAGAAAAACTCTCACATATCCGTTGCAAAGTTCTTCGCCTCCACACCCACGTAATCGTCTCCGGTAGCCGTCCCGCGTGCGAAAGAACTGGTAGGAGAAGGCACTTTATGGCGTTTAATGAGGTAGAGCAGCTTCTATCTGAGCGTGTCTCTCATGGTAGGCTCTACTTTCGCTTTATTTTCTCTCCCCTCCTTGAGAAGACAGCTATTATCGAGGCTGCCGTAGTCCCCACTCCACTTTGAACCTCATTTATGGCTTCCACATTCCGTCTCTCTTCTTTTCTTCTTCCCTCACACACTCATTTCCAACTAAGCTTCAACCTCCAATGCTAGATAGCCAACTATTCGCAAAGTCTCTGTCTTTCCTGCTTTAACCCCTTCATTCGAGAAGTTACATATTCTGGGTGCACTAGAGAGGAGCATAGGAAGGGAAAGTTGTCCCTATTTCTCAGTTTCAATTTCTTCTTTATTGTAGAAATGCGTCTATTCACTATCTGTAAGTGCTCTATGCTTGATTTTTTATTCTGAATCATTGTTGTGTTTCTATGTTCTGGCGCAAATTCGAAAGGGTCTGACGAGTTTTTTTTTTTGTGTCACTGTTTTGGGGGCATCAGAGAAATTCTCTCTGTCTGTGTGTGTGTATATATTGTCAGAACATGACAATGTATATATTGAGTTACTTTGAGGTTTTAACTATATTACTATACTGAGTATGCTCACTTGCATGATTGGAATTTGTTGACATGATTTTACTGATAAGATTGATCTTTTCTACTAATAATCCTGTAATATTTTAATGGGTGAGCTAGGATTGTTCCAGAATTGGCCAGAGTCAGGGTTTGGAACTGTATTTTTTTTCATTTTTTTAACTACTGTAGATTTCAAACTTGAATGTCAACAACCATCACAACAGGAACAATTTTCTTTTCATCATTAAGTGGGATGGATAATTACTTTGATAATTAGAATATTAATAAATTTCTTCTTTCTCAGTAAACGTATCTTATTAACAGGTAAAATCTGCTCGAAATCAATATACTTTCTACCAAATTAACACTTTATTGATGAGATATTACTCTTAGTGATGCAGCTTATTGTTGAATTTCGGGATAGAACATTGTTACTGTTAACGCTGGTTAACGATATAATTATTCTTGGGACTGATAATCAGAATATGAATATGGAAAAATAAGGCATTTTTGCTTTAAATAAGGGCTCAGGTAAGCAAAATCCTGAGTTAGGAATGATTAAAATTGAGCTTGTCTTGGCTTGAACCTCTCCTGTTGTGATCATCACACCGTTCCCTACTGACAAAACTTGAAAGTATATGACTAAACTCTTTTGGTAAGAAAAAGTATGGACAGTCAATCAAAGAAGGACCTCATTGGTGTCTAGATGCTTTACATGCGTGAATTGATTAAAATTTAGTGCAAGATATGCTTTTACTTTTAAGTGGCTTCCAGTAGCTATGATACATAATTTAAGGAACATTTTCCTATCATTTCACCGTAAGCTATGTTACTGACATTTTATGGATCAGAATGAAGCATTCAACAAAAAATTTCGGACATGCGTATTTTCCCAATCAAAGCAAGGTAAGGGAAGAGAGAAACTGAGATTCTTTCTTACATGTGTTTGGTGTAGTTGCCCATGGATCTTGTAACAGTGTGTCAGATCATTTTCAAAGTTCTGCAAAAACGGGTAACCATGCGGATTCCACGTTACCTACACTCTCGCCTGTGGGTGCTCCGCAGCCTTTGCTGCCTATTCTTGCTCCTTCACCGTTGGCTTTATTCCCAAATACCTCTATCCCAAAGCTTTAGGTTCTCTTCTAAATGACTACAATGGTTGTTTTGGATTATCATAAGCTGGTATTCTTATGTCTGGCAGCTGTTAAATCTTGTGTTTGATGGTCTCTCTTTTAGCTGTTTGTTTGCTTATATATTGCAGGACACCGTTCCTTAAACTTCACGGCTGCTGAAAGTTTGATGAGCATGACAGCAATTGATTGCTGGGAATTTTTTGCACCATATTTGGCTAATGTAACATGTTGTCCACAGTCGGAAGCGACTCTCACAATTCTCATTAGTCAGTCCTGTAAACAAACCAACCTGCTTTCATTAAATTCAACCCTTGCCAAACATTGCCTTTCAGACATTGAGCAGATTTTGATAGGTCAGGGTGCAAATGATAGTCTGAGTCAGATATGTTCTGTTCATTATCCAAATCTCACGCAAGCGTATTGCCCTGTCAGTAATGTGGCTGATTTTGAGAGCATGGAGGATACTTCTAAGCACCTTTCTGCCTGCCAGAAAATCGACCCGGTTAAAGAATGTTGCAACCAAATTTGTCAGAATGCTATATTGGAGCCAGCTACAAGAATTGCATCAAATTCTGAACTTCTGGCCTTAGATGGGCCGCATGTCCTAGCTGAATTCTCCAATAGGGTCAACGATTGCAGACAAATTGTTCTTCGGTGGCTTGCGAGTAAGTTCAATCCTTCTCATGCAAAGAAAATTCTCAGAGGACTATCTAATTGCAATGTTAACAAAGGTAATTTGGAGTCAGTGTTATGCCTTCACTTCCTTTTTGTGATAGTGTATTTCTTCACTTTGCCTTTCTCCTGATCTTCTGCCTCAGTTTGCCGACTGGTTTTCCCTGATACGAGACATGTTGAGAAGGGTGGCGGAAATGGGTTGGGTAACAAGACGGCCTGCTATGATGCCATTGGAAGCCATGTGTCTCACTTGCAAAAACAAAGTTTTATCACAAATTTGCAATCTTTGAAATGTTCAGATCATTTGGCGATGAAACTTAGAAAATCAAATATTACTGAAGATGTTTATAGTCTGTGTCACATAAAGCCTTAAGGATTTCTCTATCCAAGGTTTGCCTTGTTTCTCTATTCTTGTAGATTGGCCTTGAAGAAAATTTAATGTGCATGATATTTTAGACCTTATTTAATGTCTAATCTGGTTCCCTCCTGCCAATTCATGGAAATCAACAATTTGGATGCTCCAGTTGGAAATCAAGGTAATGTCTCCCATTTATATTAAGATATATATAAATTATTTCCTTCTGTTCAGATTTTCTTTTCTTTTTATAAAAAAGTAGGGGTTACGGCATTATCATTAAAGTGGAAAGAAGTCTAAATTTGAGGGGCCATTTTAGATCAAGAAATTCATTAGCAAAGTGGTGATTTGCTTCATTCTTAATCTTCCCAAAACAGAGGCCGGATGTCTGTAACGTCTGCCTTCACATGCAACATTTGACATGACTTCTGGGATCAGCTTCCTCTGTGATTTAAATGACAATGTTCCAGCCCCCTGGCCTTCTGCATCTAAGGTGGCAGCTTCATCATGTAGTAAGTGTATGTTTAATCTGCTAACAAGAATAGATAATGATGAGTAACAAATTCACTTTGTGAAATGCACCATTTTATTTGTGTCCACTTCTAATAATTTTGCTCTATTGCAGCAGCAACTGTCAACATTCCAACTCTTCCTGTGGCAACATCTGGTCAAAGAAGTGAGATCATATAAACCCATTTGTGCTGTTAAATGTCAATTCAGTTATCTAGATAATGGCTGTTGATTCAATGAGCCTCATTCTTGTATAGACAGATATCAGCTTTTCTATTAGTGACGTAACTACGTATATTTTAGTGTGGGCGCATTTTTCTACTTTCTTAAAATTCTATATAATATTATACATATTATTTAAAATATTTCCACTGACTCTTAAATTTTACTCAACTCAAAGATTAAAACACATTCCCCCCTGACTCTTGATCTTGGCTCCGCCACTGTTCTCTATCCATGTTTTTATATTTTACAGGCCTAAGCAGTGACGGCGTCAAGTGTTATCTCCTTGTATTTTTTGCGATTGTCTTTGTAAATCTCGAATAACTATGATATCTTCCTCGCCAAGTTCAAGGAATTCCTGGATGAGGAGGATTCAGGAAGAAGATCCTAATTGGAATGAAGTTAAACCTGTTTCTGGTCTTGGATTGATTCTTGTGTGCTTGTGTAATAAAATGTTTTGTATAAGAAATTTATCTAAGGATAGATTAGATGGTAAATAATGTAGACATGTGGACCTGAATTGCAGATATGCAGCCGAATCTGATAATGTAATTATTTGTTTTCTGATCAAATTTGGTGTTTGTTAACAAAATAGCAATGTTATATGTAACAATAGGATTTGAAATTAAGTTTTAAATACAATTTAAAGATTGTTAAAGATTGTTATTAAATACACATGATAAGAAAAATTTGTAAAGCTCAATAGAATAGATATGAAATATTTGGAATTCAATTTTGGATCCCATTTTTTATATTTATAATATTTTTTTAAAAAAAAATCCAAAATTCTGTAATTGATCTATCATTCTATTAGAATTCATCAATATACAGCAAATTAATTTGTCCTAGTATTTTAATTGCTGGTGGTCCTCTTCTTAAGACTCTGGTTGCCATTGTTTGATCCAGAAGATATAATCTGCTGGACAATCGAGCTCCTTCTGTTCATTCTAACATTTTCTTTGTGGTTTAGTTTGACTGAAGATATCGGACGGACAGGGACAGACTGTGACAAAGTATTATAAATAATCATGTTTTCCTTGTAACATTCTGACATTTGAGTTGTCACTAGCATGAAAAAGAATTTGTCATGTACAAAGTATTACAATTAGTCACATAAAAACACACAAATTGCCATACCCAAGTGTACCTACGCAAATGTAATCTGCTATAGAATAGTGCAGACGGTGTAAGGGGTGTCCGCAGAGCAGTCATTCATAATAGTAAAAAGTACATGCTAACACTTTAGTAGGGTAATAGCCCCTACCATTATTTTAGGGCTTTACTGCCCAACTGATGTTCAAATTCAAACCTTATAAATATTTACTATATATTAAAATTATAAGATAATGAGTATGAAAAATTTTAATCATGACCTCACAACTTACTCGCCATTATTCTTGTATTTCTCCCAAGGATTCTCATATAATAGGAAATAATTATAAATTAATAACAATTTGAATTTGGGTCCAACTCATCAAACCCAACATCTAATTTTTAATTTAAAGCACTTAAATTACTATGATCCAGGAAGTTCTAAAGTAGGCATTTTTACATTTTTGAAAGAAGATATAAATTTCTGTCGCCAGAACCCAGACATGATCTTGATGTAAATCAAAGAACTTGATTTTAAAAACCAACTATACGCCAAAATTAAAGAAGACTGAGAGCAATCAGCAAGCTGGTTGGGGATGGCAAGACAAATGGGTGGGCTTGCTGGCCGAAAGCGGTGCAGAACTAAAATGTTTAATGGTGGGACACGTACAGAGGTAGAAATTTGGTTCCAGTACGGCATGTATGATGAAGATGTAAAGTAGAAGCTGGAAGTGTTGACTTTCTTCACCAATTATTGTTGTCATAAATGCTTGCAATTACTTACAGCATCAACTTTGGATTTATTTTTTTTAATAGTTTTTAGTAGCACCAACTTTGGATCTTGGAGCAAAGAATTAAAACGGGCAGCCATGTTTGCATTTGTTAGTTTATCTGCCCCCTTCAGAGAGGAAATGGATTCAATGCATTTGATTGCTTTAGAACAAATTATAGTATCAATTACAAGCCTTACTTGTTTTCTAAACAATGACCAATCTTTTTGGATAAGGAGAACATAACAGCACCATTTTTTTGTATTATTTCACATGCTTGAGCCTCCGATGTTAACTGAATAATTACATTCAATTGAATTAACCATGCCAATGAGTTTGCAAGGAACTTTCGTGTTTCTATTGTTTGCTACTATCTAAGCCTTATTTTTTTTCCTATTTATATATCATGAAGAAACCATCAAATTATTATATAAAAGATCTGATTAACACTAAATTAATATTGTGTAACTTTCTTACATCAATCTAATATCAATTTCAAAAGTTTTATTTCAAATTAGTATCAAAAGATTTTTTTTTCATTAATTTATTACATTAAAATCTTGCAAAAGATCAAATTAGTATTGAGATTTTTGACATCAATACTAAATTAAAGTAAAAAAAACTTCATTACTAATTTAATGTCTACCAAACTTTTCACGTAATGATTTGATGGTTTCCTCATATATCATTTACTAGACTAGATCACTTAACAAATTGGAATCATACCAGGAGACAAACGTGGTTGTCTTTTAATGATCCTTCCATGATTTGATATTTTATATCTTTCATGTTCATATAACTGCACAAAACATTTTTTTTTTTTTCATTTTTTCATGAAAATAGGTTTAAAAGGTGGCACATTTCATTCTTATATACATACTAAGATCATCTGATAACTTGGCTATCGCTACTCAATTTGTAATTTGTCATTGTCAGTGTAGCACAGGCAGAGTTCAAAATTAAGTAATGCTATTTGATAGTGTTCTAGTTCATTTAGTTTATATAGTTGTCCCTGCATTTGCAAATCAAACTATGTGTGAGTAACATCACTTGTTCGAATTTTTGCAGATGAAAAGGAATTGCATACCGCCAACTGAACATTAAGCAGAAATCTTGTACTTTCACTCTTATAATGAAAACAAAATTGCCAAGAAACTGTATAAAGAAAAAGATATAAACAACCATTACATTGAATGTAACACGACGGCAAGCTACAGTTTCCCAGTACATTTCATTTGAACAGAGGAGGAAAGCTTATAATGGCCCGTCTTCCTCGGCCAAACAATCTCTTCCATGTCTTCAAATGAACCATAACTTGTCCTCGGAAACCATTTCTGGCTGCAGAAACGCCAGACAAAAGCTTCTTCCGGATCCTCCTCAATCTGTTTCCAATCTTGATCTTCAACTTAGATATTCTGATTCTCAAGCAAGACGGCTTTCTGCGAGAATCTGCTTGCTCCAACACTTTGTGGATCAAGAACTGTGCCCTTCTGTGGATTCTCTCTTCTGGATCTTCCTTCTCCATCTTCAAGTAAGCATATGGCCGCCTTGACATAGCCATTTTCCTTCAAGATGCCCTTTTTTCTGACAGATAAAGGGCAAACCAGAAATGTGGGCTGCTGAGGATGCTAAAGAGTAATATTTATAGTGTGATTTTGCGTATTTGGAGCTAAAAGTGGGGTCAAAGGAGGCGGTGAATCAAAGCATGTGCACTAAGTTTCAGTATATAAAAAGAAATAAAGGAATAGCTCTTAGCATTTAAAAATGGAGCTAATAAAGTAATCAGTTGACTGTCCCTCAACTGGCCTTACACCATTCTGTGGAAACTAAAAGCTATTCCCCATCGGCAACTGGCATTAGAACGTGGGTTTTCAAATATGTATGAATTCACTGACACACCAATAGTTATCCTGCATGAATTTGTTTCTTTTTAATTGTCCAATAAGGAGGATCTCATGCATTGACCAAAAAAATGGAAGTTAAAGTCCCGTCTAAATTGAATGTGAGTTTTTTTACGCTTTTTAATACAGAGTATGAGATCAAAATGGAATTTATATTTTTTTTATGAGAGAATATAAATAAGAAAGTGAAAATAGCATTATTGTTTTTTTAAAGTTATCTACTATCTATTTACACTTTTCGACATTAAATTTGCTTCTTTCTTTACTATCATGTCTTTCACCAATCATTCTCACTTTCTTAACATTTCAAGGTTTAAATTTGGCGACAAGTAATTGATAAATCAACTCAATCGAATGCGTTAGTTGAGGTTAAAGAAGGTAGCTCGAGAGCTTCAATTTGAATTAATAAAAAAAACAAGGGATCCACAAATTATCGGGTCAAAAACTTTAGAAAAGAAAATTTTTTGTGGCAAATTATGAGCAGCGACGACGTTTGCATCAGTTGGCTAAGGTTGATGCCTCGGAAGAAAGCATCATGTCCTCAAATTTAGGATCGCAGAGCAACTAGACATAATTTGCTTAGTTAAATAAAAGCATTATTATGCAGATCTGAGGTGGTTGAATGAGAAGAAGACTGCTAATTTTTTTAAATATAATACTTTGAATAAGCTGGATTATTCTATACACAAGTATGCTGATTGTTGACCACAATAATTGCCATTTATTATTGATTTTAGACATTTTTTATTTGATCATAAAAGAAAAACATTAAACAAAGTATCCGGTGATAAGCCAAAAACATAACTTATCAGATGGGATAGGTGCTGTGGCGAGTACAAATCACCGACTAAGAAGTGAGAGCCGAAACTGAAGCATCATGCACGTTGTAACAGCAAGAACTGATGAAGCTTTCATTTAAGTTTGCAGGCAGCAGGCTTGACCTTCAAACATCAAACTTCAAAGTAGGAAGACAGGTGGGTTCTCAATGTGAAACAGGCCAAAATTTCCGGCGGCGTGTATAATCTTTGAATTTCAAAGAGAGATAATTGTTCTCTTTCATTTTCCACGTGTCAAATTCAATCAATATACAAAAAGGCAAGGCGTTCATATCTATTTTAATATTATTCCCATGGAAATAACTCCTTTTTCCTTTTTTTTTTTGGTTGCCGTTTTTCTAACAGTTTGTGTCCTGCGATTATTTTTATAACGGACACTGAGAAAGAGAAGATGACGTTGCATGACTCAAATAGTATTTGATATTTTTTGAAGTTTCTAAGTTCCCTAATACTTATATCGAAGAAGAATATTTACACAAGATTCGTAAAGACTCCTCACGGCAAGCACAATAATAAGACTAGCAGCAAAAACTTTACCTAATGATATTAACGTTAACCGCTAAAGGTTGCCTCCTCACTAACCAGTTGAGTTTTAGTTGGATGAAAGAAAATGAAAACCAAAAACCGAGAGCCATCCAAGGGGAAAAAAAATTAAAAAAGAAAAAAGATGACGTGGCCCTTACTTTCCTATTACTATTTTTTCTCCTGTCCAGTGGTGTCATACCACAGATACCATTGCAAAAGCAGCAGTCCGACCTACTACAGGTCCACCCGCTTTCATTTGTTTAGACTTACATTAAAGTGACTTTAAGAAGTTATTTAATTCTTATAAAAAGTTAAATTCTTAAAGTAAATTTCTTTAAGTTAAATTCTTAAAGTAAATTTCGTTATGAATTTCTTGTGATATACTTAGAATTGTTTGATTGTCATTAAGATAATATTTGGTTTGCAAAATCAATCATTTTCAAAAATTCTAATATTTCTTGAAAATTTGATTTTCAAAAATTTAATTTTTGGAAATATGATATTCTATCTTTGATTCACTTAAAAATATTCTTATGAATATTATAATATTATATTTTAATTATCTTGAATATATTTAAAAATATTATTTAATTATAAAAATATTTTTATTAAAAATTAAATAATTATTGATAGTAAATTATATCTAATGATAATCACTGATGATTGATAATAATAAATTATAATCATTAATGATAGATAGTGACTAATAATAGTCACTATATGTAAATAATGACTACCAATAGTTATAAAAAATGGATAGTGACCAATTGTGATCATCAAGAATAAGTAGTGACAAGTAATAATCATCAGAAATGAATGATGATTGACAGTAGTTAATCTCATATAAGATATTCACCTACCCAATAGGAATATTTTGATAAAATAGTAAGGTTCCATTTATTTCATTGAAAAGTATTTTCTATAAAATATAGTTATAAAAATAATAACATGAAGAAAAATATTTTACTTATTTAATATTAAATGTAAATAGTTTGAAAAAGTAACTTCCTTTGTTTCCAAAAAGAATTTACTTTCCTCTATTTTCAAGTTTTTAGGTATCATTTTTTAATTATTGATATAAATAATATATCATACTTTCATTAATTTATATACAAATGATATTTTCCTATGAAAAATATTTTTCGATAAAACAAATGGAGCTTGAGTTAAAAATATTTTTCTAAAATTTGAGTTAAATATAAGAATCTTACATTCCTTTAAAATATTTATGGAAATGTGAAAAAAATTTCACAAACCAAACACCGCATAGTGAAGTGACATTTCGCAGGAATTAATCTTTATGTTTTGTTTGATTCAACTTTGAACTTTTTCAAAAATGTTAAAAATATAACTATTATACCCTTTATAACTACTATATGAAAACCTTAGCAATACTAATGAATTTCAATTATTTCTAATTTTTTTTTTGAAGTGATGTATCTAGTATCTTTTGTATCATAATTTTTTTAAGCTTATAATTTTTTTATTTTTCCATAAAAATTAAAATTAACAATAACTTATATATATATAATATTAGAATAACTCATATTTTTCTTTTGAAATTTATAGTAATTATGTAAAATACATATAATTATAACAATACTACTATCCATCAACCATCGTCTATCACCACGATAGTAATCACCAATAGTAAGTAATGGTGAATAGTAGTTATCAAAAATGGGTAGTAACCCATTATAATCACCAATAATGAGTGGTTGGGTAGTAACCCATTGTAATCATCAATAATGAGTAGTAATAAATAATAATCATCAACGATAGGTAGTTGTTGGCTATAATTTATCTTATATAGCATGCCCACCTACCCAATAGGGATATTTTAGAAGAATATTAAGATAAAATACTTTTTTAAAATTTAAACTAAATATAAAAATTTAATATTCCCTTAAAATATTTTTCAGAATGTGAGAAAAATTCTACCAATCAAATACCACATAATGAAGTGACATTTCTCAAGAGTTAACTTATTATATTTTATTTAGTTCAATTTTGAACTTTTTAGGAAATGCTAACAATGTGACTATTATACCTTTCATAATTATAATACAAAAAGCTTAAAAATAATAATAAACTTTAATTATTTTTAATTTTTAAGTGATGTATCTTGTATCTTTTGTATCATAATTTTTTTAGGCTTGTAATTTTTTATTTTTCATTAAAATTAAAATTAACTTAATAGATTATATATAAAATATTAAAATAACTCATCTCTTACATTTTTCTTTTGAAATTTATAGTAATTATGTAAGACACATATAATTATAAAAACATCTTAAATTATAATACACATAACTCTTCAATGAGATAAACATTAGTGAGTAAATAAAAAAGTAATGCTATTATCAATTAATATTAGTGAAGATATTTTTGTATTTATTTTTATAAAAAATGCATGAAGCCTAATTTATCAAGGAAGGAGTGGATAAGTTACTTCTCGTGTTTTTTGAAAAGTTCTACTTTTATTATTTTGATACTTAGTGACTAACTAAATAATTCACTCAATCTTTGCTTCTTGAAAAATTATATTTCCCACAAAACTTCTTGTCAATCAAAAAACTCCATAAGATAGATTGAATTAACTAGTGAGCCAATCCTTTTACAAATAAAAATAAAAATAAAAATTTAATTTTTCTTGTGTCAAGGGTTTTATTAAAAAGGTGTAGATGAAATAATTAAATTCTAAAATGTTAAAAAAAATTTATACAAAATTTCATAAATATTTGTTGTAAAGTTCTCAATCACAATTTTACATATATATTAACTTTTCAACACACCATTGATAATTATAACTTAACAAACATAATTATTAGTTAATTACTCAATTAGTTGAAAATTAAATATATATATATAATTATTATTAAAAATTTCACGACAAATACCTATAAAATTCTATCTAAATTTTCTCCATTAAAAAATGAGCACTCCTAAGTAACGTTTGACGAGCAAGGCAAAAAAAGCGCCGCCGAAATTAGGGTTAGGGTACATGCTTCTAGTTTGCCTGAAATGGACTATTGCAGGGCATAGAGGAGGGCTTTTTGATCGTAGGCCTCAGGATAGGAAAATTATTTTCCGACGCACTGCACCGAGTATTTTCCTAAACACTTAAAAACTTATTTTTTTAAAAAAAATTGGTGATCACCGGGCGGGGGGTCCCGTGATCCACTGTTCATGTGGCCCACCCTCCCATGATCCATTTAATTTAAATACTTATTTTTTTATTTTAATTTGACATCTTTTTTTTAGTTTTACTTATTTATAATTTATTTCTCTAATTATGTTTTATTTGTAAATTTGACTTAACTTATATTTAATTTAATTTTTTACACTTTGAATGTTGCTTTGATATTAATTATTCAAGATTTTAAATAATAATTATATTAACACTCATAATATTGTAATATATATAATTAAAATTTTAATAAATATCAAATTTTTACTTATTCTCTCGTAAACTCGTTAGATGTAAGATTTAAATTATAAATTTGAAATTTTAAACCATGTTTTATCATAATATAATGTATATATTTGTAAAAATATTTAACTAAACATGAAATTAGAATATAATCTGCATTATGAAAATAAATATTTTATTAATAAAAATATTAGTCTATAATGTGATACAATTTAATAACATTTTGGACTAACATTGTTTATTAATAACATATTTATTTTCATAATATAGATTATATTCTAATTTCATGTTTAGTTAAATATTTTTACAAATATATATATTATACTATGATAAAACATGGGTTAAAATTTTAAATTTATAATTTAAATCTTCCATCTAATGAGTTTGTAAGAAAATAAGTAAAAATATGATATTTATTAAAATTTTAATTATATATATTAAAATATTATGAGAGTTAATATAATTATTAGTTATTATTTAAAATCTTGAATAATTAGTATCAAAGCAACATTCAAAGTGTAAAAAATTAAATTAAATATAAGTTAAGTCAAATTTACAAGAGAATAAGTAAAAATTTGATATTTATTAAAATTTTAATTATATATATTATAATATTATGAGAGTTAATATAATTATTATTTATTATTTAAAATCTTGAATAATTAATATCAAAGCAATATTCAAAGTGTAAAAAATTAAATTAAATGTAAGTTAAGTCAAATTTATGAATAAAACACAATTAAAGAAATAAATTATAAGTAAAATTAAAAAAAATAATGTCAAATTAAAATAAAAAATAAATATTTAAATTAAATGAATCACAGAAGGATAGGCTATGTGAACAGTGGATCACAGAACCCCCTCCCCGTGATTACCAATTTTTTTTAAAAGAAAAAATTAAATGTTTACAAAAATACTTTTTTCGATGCAATACGTTGGGAAATAATTTTGAAATAATTTTCCCCTCCTAAGGCCTGCGGTCAAAAAGCCGAGAGGAGGGTGATGGTTGGAGAATAGAACAGAAGATCAAGTTGATAGTTAATACAGAAGGTTAGATTGGTGAACTGAATGGGAGACAAAAAGCAAGGGGATCAATCAGCTACTTCAATGTTAAGGCAGTGATAGTATGCGTTTAACTCAACAAACAAATTAATTTATAATTTATCAACTGAACTAATAAATTATAAATTAGTGCTTAAAAATATTTAACATACTATTTTATATATTGTATAAATAACTCCGTACATTTAAAAATAAGAAACACATCTTCCTATTTTCTTCCATTTTTCTATTATTCTACTTTCATTTCCATAACAATACTGGATTCCTAATAAAATCATTCTGAAAATTTTCCTTTAACTCAGCCTTATTCAAATGAATTTTATATATACGTGCGTGTATCTCTCTCTCTCTCTCTCTCTCTCTCTCTATATATATATAACATTTTAAAAAATAAACAGGGCGGCCCACATAGGCGCTGGCTACAACAATCCGAGAGCTAAAACAGAAGAATTCATTAGCAGGTCTCTTTTACTAAAGTTCAACCACTAAAAAATGAATGCGAACATGGGCAAACTCATGAGCTTAAGCCCTTATTCCGAATGCTAGGAATCAGGAACTTGTTAATACCTCGTCTTTATTGTACCAAGCATTCTATCAATTGATCACTTGCCATGCATAGCATTGTCCTTTGCAAACAAGTACTTTAATCAACCATAATAATCAAATCTGAAAACCAGGTGCAAATTTAAGGGATACAAACATATAATGTTAATGTTCTTAGCAATCCAAGGAGAAAAGAGGTGAGAAGTCGGTTTGCAGCAGGAGAAAACGAGAGAATAGGTAACTCCCAAGAGTTAACCATAGATTACAAAGGAAAACAGAAAAATGAGGACGCAATTTCTCAACTATATCCCATTTGCTGCTGTTGCTGCGGTGGTTGGTAATTGGCATACCCTTGGTATCCTCCATACATGTTAGGATCCTGTGCACCAGCACCAGCACCAGCACCAGCACCAGCAGGGGCATATCCATAGTTTTCATACCCCTGAGCATATCCATAATATCCTCCACCATTCCACTGGTTAGGGTCTGCCTGCACCTGAAAATTCAAATTAAAAGTTCAATGCAAGCACTAACAGCCAGAACTATAAACAGATGAGTAACACTACATGCATACATCATGCCATCGCTATCCTTGACATTTGAATGCATGGCATAATCTGAATCAAACTAGCCCCTAGTTTCAGAACATACAGTGGGAGTTCAACTTAAAAGAGTGCGGTGTAGTGTACGCACAATGTGTGCAACAAGCATCTCCCGACAGATAGCTGAACAGGCGGCAAAAAGTATAAGACATAAATTACCTGTTTGTTTGAAGGACTACGGCCCCATGAAAGACGAACACTTTGTCCACCCAGCATTGTTCCATTCAACATCCGTAATGCCTCTTCTGCACAGCTCCTGAAGGATGAAAAATAGTGACACAGTTAAATAGCTGCCCCCATATACTTTGAAGAGATGTCACATAAGATAAAATATCAAAAGCACCTGTCAGAAAATTGGACAAACCCACATCGCTTCCCAGCTGGAATCTTAACATGAACCAACTCACCATAAGTGCCAAAAACTTGCTTCAGATGTTCATCTGTAACATTAGGATCCAAATTGCCAACAAATATCTGCAATAAAATAATTGTCACAAACAAGCAGGGATAAAAGTAATTTCTATATTAAAAAAAAGTACGCACAGTCGTATTATTTGGATCATTCTCGTTCTGTCCCCCTTGAGGATTCTGATATGAAGCTGCATATTCAAAGTAGAAGTTTGTAAACCAAAAGAAGGAACTAGTTCACGGGAAATTCTGACTAAAGCACAAAAAAGATTCTCCATATCTCATCAAACAGAAGCAAGGCCAATTTCCAGCATAATATACTGAACCATCCAGTCAAAAGAGCTATTGTGCAAGTTTAAAAACACATAAGTTCAGATCCATATGACTCCTTCAAAAATTATGCACATAAAGAGAAAAAGCAATTTTGAGTTGCAACAAAATGGTCAGTGCTGCACACCACATTTCAAACAAGTTATTTGGCAATCAACAACTAAAGGAAAGAAATAACAGTTATAAATCACAAGGCAAACCACTAGTTGATGTCACCCTCACCATCACCCTTAACAATAATAATGAGAAAATTCAAAC
This sequence comes from Sindora glabra, assembly GCA_020226215.1. Classification (NCBI taxonomy): domain Eukaryota; kingdom Viridiplantae; phylum Streptophyta; class Magnoliopsida; order Fabales; family Fabaceae; genus Sindora; species Sindora glabra. Next base: position 11,201,235 of record CM035226.1, on the reverse strand, counting down.
GGGATTAGTTGCCACAAAGCAAACAATGGCACATGATACAGTTTAAATAAATACAAGGGTCACAATAGGGGTACCATGTGTAATATACAAAAAATTGCTTCAATATTAAAAGGAATATGCAGGCAAAGGGTATACATTAAGTGGCAAAGAACAGTTTTCTTTTTTTTTTTTTGGTGGGGGGGGGGAGTGGGGCGGAGTGTAAATCCTATACACCAGATTATCCACACAGATGTAACTTTAGGACACAGCATAGATTATCCTTCGATCCCAATCTCTTTGATATTATCAACAAAAGAAACTCATTTTGCTCCAGAGACATAATAAAAGCAGCAGACAATTGAATGTCAAATGCCTGTGCAAGAAAGGGAACTCAAAGCTAATTCTAAAGCCATTAGTGCTTGACTGGTTGGAACACCCCAATGGAAAAGGCAATACAAAGTAAATTAAAGCCTTAATTGCACAGGGATATGATGGAAAACTGACAAGGCAGAAGCCCAGCAGCACCAGGCAGAGCTGCAGTAGAAGCTAATCATATAAACATCCACAATATAACACATAATCAGCTTGCAAGGTACAGTGCCTGGAAATATCACTGACCCTGCACCAGCGATCCCTAATTTTTTTTTTTCCCAAAAGGAATGATGGATGGAAACTGAAATTAATTGAACCAGGCATCAGACACACCAGCCAAGAACAAAAGAAACTAAAATGCTTTAATGAAATCAGCTTCAGCAAAGGGAATTCTACAAGAAATTAAAAGATGTAGTTTTTCTGGCAAGCTAATTGGAACAAAATTAAAGGAGAAATGGTAAAGAATGGCGGACAGAAATATTAAAAGTAACCAGAATAGTTGCATATAGGAAATTTGGCTAAATATAGAACCTACGAACGGAAATGAAAAGAGCAATTTGAAATGTAGGCTTGAAAAAAAAAATGACACCAAAAATAACGGGCAAGACATAAACAAAAAACTGACCTAAGCAGGGCCATGCACTAAAATGGTAACCATTTCAGCTGAAATCAGTTCCAGGCTCCGAGATGACAGAGCCTCTTGGCACCCTGCTTTGAGACAACACGAGTTTTATAAGATTTTATAATTTTATTACATCTAATTAGCCCAAATTTTTAAACGAAATTATAGGAAGAAATGACCGGGGACTGCATATCTTCAATTGTGTAACTGGAAAGAACCAAAACTTAAACCATAACATTAAGTGGGAATGTAGAAGAATAATTATACAGCATAACTCAGATAAATGAACAACAGCCTAAAAGCATTGACATGGAAAGGAAGTCAATTAGATTTTACAATACCTCATACCAATCACACATTTCCAACAAAAGGCAAGCATATAATAATGAAGGAGGGTACAAACCTTTCAGCTGACTGCCTGGGTTTTTGTTTGTAGCAGGTCCAATTCGCATCGGTCTTGTTGAACAAAGAACCCCTTGCATCTCAGACATAGCTCGTATCTGTTCACTCTCATCTCCAAACCTAACAAAGCCATAACCCTTTGTCCGTCCAGTGAGCCTGTCGATCACAACTTTTGCGCCCTTAACAGAAGGATACCGACTCCTAAATGTCTCCTGTAGCATGTAATCCGTGACATCTGCAGCCAAGTCTCCAACAAATATCGTGTAGTCTGGAGTATCATCATGACGCCTCTCGCCAGCACTAAAAGTTGCCCAGTTCAATCGGAAGCTCTGTCCACCGTTTGGCATAATTGTGCCATTATATGTTTGCAGTATTCTCTCAGCAGCAGCTCGAGTAAAAAATTCAATAAACCCATAACCTTCTGATTGATTTGTTTGTTTATTCCTAATTACTTTCACAGAGGCCACCTGCAAGCACAAAAGATCTTTTTAGCAACAAAAAGACCATGAACAAACCGCAGGCTCCTACACATTATTTAGTGGTAAAGTAGTTGACTTAAAACTGGAAGCATCACATTTGTAAGGTATACCTTAAATAAAATAAAACCTATGAAAATGAAACTCCCAAGCCATTCTGTTCTCAACTATTGGCAAGGACAAAACGGGAGCAGTAACAACATAATTAGCCTCTAGGCTCGAAGACAAATGACGAAAAATCACAACAAATTGGGCCTCGTTCACTTTCAAACAAAAATGAAAATTGAGTTTTCCTTGCCCCAAAACGCGTCCCCTACCAACTACACTCCTCATCAAATTCTGTAACCGAACTCTTATGGGTCAGCGTGCTAATTTTCTAAACAGCTACCCGAAATCAAAAGATTAGAATACCCATTTCCACAGGAAAAACCCTATATTCTAATAGGAATGAACAGAAGGTTTTTACCTCGCCGGTATGAGCAAAGCAGCTGTACAGATAGTTCTCGTCCATCCAATACTGCAAATCACCGATCCAGAGGGTACGGACCTCATCAGCGCTTGTGGGCTGAGCGGTCTGAGCCGGTTGTGGTGGAGCAACCGACTGCGGTGGCGCTTGTGCTGATGGAGCCCACATCGGCGGCGCCTGAGCCTGGGGAGGCATCACCATGTAGGACTGGTATTGCTGGTTTGGTTGTTGACCCATGGCGGGAGGGGCCATTCCAGGTCCAGGCTGCATCATCTTCTCTCAAAAGAACTCTCGCGAAATTCCAGAGAGAAACGGAGGGAGAAAGAGAAATAGGTGATCGAGTGAGTCTGCGATTTATAGAGGAGTCCTCGAACCCTAAACCTAAAATTCCTAAAGGATTTGGGATTAGATTTTTTTATCATTTTATTCTCAAAAAACTTTCCTCAGATTATTTTATTGTTTTGGTCCGTCCGCTGCATCTTTCGGATTGGGTATGATTTTCAACACCGTTGTGCACCGTGGACACAAGTAAAAATTTTATCATTACATTCTAATTTAATTTAAAATTCCTAACATATTCCGCTTTTCATACAATTTATTTTAAAAAGGTAAATACCGACTATAATTCTCGTTATTAAATATTAAATATATATCTTCAATTAATCAAATTAAATATTTTTATTTTTATTCTTAGTAATATAATAAATATTATATTAAATATTTTATTAAAATAAAAATAAAATACTAAATATAATTTAATTATTAATCATATTATCATTTATTATATTATTAAAAATATATATAAAGCATTAATATAATTAATTGAAGATATGTACTTAATCCTTAATAAAGTATGTCTCTCATTCACTTTTAATTATATAATATAGGGTTGTGTTATAAATTATTTTTAGATGATATTTTAAGTTTTATATGTATTTTTTAACTTATATATATGTATAATATTTTTTAATATTATGATTCAGGATATATAGTATTTTGGAATGGTTTAATTTTCTTATTATTGAAAAATTTTAAATATTTACATTTAACAAAATAAAGCAAAAAGGGGCTTGCGGGCCTTTATGGAGAAGACTAGGACTTCTACTACATAAAATATGCAGGGTACCCCGTAAAAGACAAAATTTACTCTCCTAATTTTATTATTTTTCACTTAAATTCATTTATAATTTTAAATATTACAATTTACTTATATGTATTTTCATTTTTTAATACACTACCTATTTAAACTATTTCCTATCCAAAATCTAACAGAAAATTTATGTGAATTGCATACAATCTTTATTTTTCTAAAATTTAACTCCATTTAACACCCATTCAAAATTAAATTATCCTTAAAAACTTCTAATTTTATTTGAAATTTATTATTTACAATTTAGTTATGATTGCTGAATCGATGATTTCATAAGTGAGTGTGAAATTGAGTCAAAAATTTAAAAAAACAAAGATCATATGCAATATAGTGAATTTTCTATTAAATTTTAGATGGAAAATAGTTTGAATAAGCAAAATGTTAATAATTAAAAATATACATAGATAAATTATAATACTTAAAATTATAAATAAATTAAGTAAAAAATGACAAAATCACGAGTAAGTAAAATATAATTTTTCCTAATTTTTAACTAGTATTATTAGGCATTGCTAATATCTATATCCATAAATGAAGGTTAGTAACCTCTACTATTTCATTTAAATGAAAAAAATTATATTATTAATTTAATAATAATAGAATAATAAATATATTTAAATAATTTTAACAAAAATATTAATTTAAAATATTTAATATAATTTTACTAATTCTCTCAAATCTTTATAATAAATGCACTCATTAAATTAAGAAATTAATAGTGATTACAAATTGATTACAATATTTCTTGTCATTTTATTATCATTAGATTTAATGTTTTAAAATTTAATCCAATCATTAACCTAACAAAGAAGTCAGATTAAAGTTAAATTAATTTAACCAATCAAATAAAATGATTGAATAGATTAACATATTTTTTATATTTAAATAATATAATATTATATCTACATATGAAAATTAAACATAAGGGCTTGTTTGGTATAACAATAAAAATAATTGATTATTAAGGTAATTGATTATAATAATTCATTTTTGAAAAATTGATAATGTATAACTTGTTATATGTATGATAATATGAGTTAATAATTGATTATGTATAATTTGTTCTTGTTTAAATGATATATAAAATAATAAATTTTTAGTGTTAAATCACTAAAAATAATATACAAAATATTATATCAAAATTATTAATTTTTTAAACTTTTTGATATTATTATTTATAAAATAAAATTATATAATATAAATTAATATATATTCTTAATTTAAATAAATAATATATATTATTTAATTTATATACATTCTTATTTAATATATATTCTTGTTTACTTGAAGCATTTTTATAAATAAGAAAGTTTAATATTTTATAATTAAAATAAAATTTATACTTGTTTTCATATTCACTAATTTAAAAAATTGCAAGTAATTAAATTATTAAATATCAAGAATTATTTATAAATTTTAAATAAAAAATGAGGGTAATATGAATACAGAGTTTAAAATTTATAGTGTTAGAAGAAGGACAATAAAAATAAAAGAATAAAAAAAATGATGTTAATATAAGTATAAATTTTAAAATTATTATTTCTATAATCTTGATAAAAAATATTTTACTTCAAATAACTTATTTTTTAAATTTATTTTCTAATAGAAATTATTATCTATAATTGATTATTTAAAACTTTCAGTATAATCAAACATCTTTAAAAAAGTAATAATTAATTATTTGATTTATAATTTTTAATTGTTATACCAAAAAAGTACTAAATGTATTTCTAAAATATAAGAATTAAATATGAAAATCATATTTATATTAGTTATTATACAATAGGCCTACTTAAAAGGCGCATGTTAAAACTAAAACTATTTTTATATTAAAGTTAGAATACATAAATTCCAATAGTGAGAAAACATGTAATATATAATGTGAATATTTCTACATACGCTAATTTAGACGTTTGAAAATGGATTTGAATCTTTTTCCTCTTTCTTTTGTTATTTTTTTAAAAAATAAAGGCACAATTTTTACTATATGATTTTTTTATTGAGACTCAGCTTCAAATAAAAAAAAATTATATATCTATCTCTTTTTAAAATCTATTATTCTTATTTTTAAGAAAAAAAAGGAAAGGATCTATTTCATCTGAAAATATTGTTCCAGGTTAAAATATAAGAAAACTTCACAATTTTTCCATAATTCGCAAGTCCAATAATCATTTAAATTCTCTGTAAAAGTCATTGAATTTATAACTCTTGTTTGACTGTTAACGGTTTTTTTAACAAAATTATTATATTAGATCAGATTATATATAAAATATAATGATTTTGAAAGACATATACAAACTGATGTTTATAGTTATTTAGAGTCAGGCTTTTTACTATTTTTAAAAATAATTTTTTATTTTTTATTTTTTAAAAAATTAATTTTTTTAAATTTATTTTTTAAAATATTATTTCTAAAATTTTTGTTTTAAAAATAAAAAAGAACGAATTTTGTATATTTTTTGAATTTTTATCTTGACATCAATTTTATAATTAAATAAAATTTTTACTTATTTGATTCATCAAATATCATATTTTCATTATTTTTATAAATTTAAAAAAATTAAAATAAATTTTAAAATATAAAAATACCTCTAAATACATCCTTGCTTATTTAGAGATATATGAAGTTTAATAATAATTAAACATGGCAAGAAAGATGCAACGGAGCTTTGGCCATCATCATAGTAAAAGGTAAAATGGGCCATGAGGTCATTGGGCCGTGTGGCTCAATCGGCTCTCATTTTTATTAACTTTAGTCCATTTGATTAATAATAACTTATTATTAATAACTTTACTCCTTACTTCATTGGTGATGTGTTTTTCGGGTACTTTATCATAAATAATAACTTTAGTCCATTTGATTAATAATAAATTATTGAGATAGTATTTCAAATAATAACTATACTAAATTATATCTAACCTTACATTTTTATTAACTCACCATCTAATAATACATAAACTCATCCTTCATTTGTGCATTAATTAATATATTTAACCAATCGGGTCATTTGTAAATTTCTTTGATCGGATTTTATCGATTTAATCCAAATCAATTATGAGTTTTAATTTTCAAATTAGCTAGTTCAATCAACAGGATCTAATTGAATTTCAAAATAATGATTAGATTAGTAATATATATTTTTCATTAATTCAAATAAAAATTAAGGTGTTCTGCGTATGAATACTTGTAAAAAAAAATATTTTAAATAAATTTGTAATTATAACTTGACTATATTTATCATATAGCAATTATGTATAAAATTCCAAATTTCAAGAAATAAAAAATTTTATATAATTACAATATTTATAATAAAATTTTTAAATACATACTGAAATATTAGTTATATTTTAATAATTATATCGATGCATGTTCGAATTATTCAGAATTTGAGCATGCTGTTATTAAAACTTTAAATTACCACGGAAATAAGAAACTTTGTTATATTTAACATTTAACAGTTTCATACATAATTGGTACATAGTAAGCATATTGATTAGGCTTGTTAATGTTGTTTTATGGTGCTGAAAACAGCTTACCTCCCTAAGATACTTTATTTTTTGGCAAATCCCTAAAGATACTTTTAAAAAGGCAAAAATGCCATCTTTTGGGCCATCATAAGAAATAAGAAACTTCGTTATATTTAACGATTGCAGCGTCACATAAATAATTACGTCCGAGGTTAGCATTGACATCTCAATTCTTAAATCGACAATAATTGGAAGATTGAGAATGATTGAAATTTTGCAGTAAAAAATTCTAACACTATCCTTTTAAGGATGAAAATCTGAGAACTAATGGGGCTAAATTGTCCTAAAAATTTAGGAAATGCTTGCATGCAGGGTATCATTGGGTTTACAAAAATAGTAGGGGAAATGTATCTTTCGGACAAGTAAGAAATTTGTAAATTATTTGGTTGACCAGCGATTACTAAAATGAAGGAAGTTAAACTTCTTTAACAATTAAAGGTTTTACTGTCCAAAAAGGTATAAATCATTAAAAATTAAAAGTTATTCTATATCATTCAAACCCTCCATTTGTTTTTGAAATATATTTTTATAAGAAAATTTTCATTTCCTTATATATAAATAAAAGAGTTCCATGTACTTCTATAGTTTGCAATTAAAAAATATGTTACATATATATATGCCAGTTGAAAAAAATAACCTGAAAAATAACAAATCATCTTTCACCAAATTTTTTACATTTAGCATTAAATATTTAAGTTATTTTTTAATATTTTAATATTTTATAACTATATTTTTATCAAAAATATTTTTCACTAAGACAAATTAAATTTTATAGATACAACTATAAAACTAACCTTACTTAATATAATTAATAATCACTTTAATCTTTTATCCTCATAATTTGATAATTGTAATAAATATAATTTATTAATTATAAAATATAAATATAATTATATTATTAATTATATCTTAAGTAGAATGACTATTACATAAAATTAACATTAAATATAATATCATAAATATAAAGAATAAATAAAATTATTATAGAAATTTAATTTTAAATAAATTATATTTATTATATATTTCTACCATTTTATTTATTATTTTATATTTATTATTTAAATTATAAAAATAAAAAATTATGTATTTCTTATCTATTTTATCTAAATTTGATAAAATTAATTATTTAAATAATACTTTTCTTCATTAAATTATGTTCTAGTTTAACTATATTAAGATAATTTAAGGTATATTTCTATAAAAGACATTTTAGTTTTTTTTACATTAAGATACTTTATTCTTTTATATTAAACTCAAAAATATAAAATTGTCAATTTAGAAAAATTACGATAGAAAGAGTGACTAAAAACATGTCTTAAAAAATATCAATATTTTTTATTTTTATATTATAATTTTGAATGATATATTAGTTATTTTAATAATATTTCATAAAAAATTTAGACTTGAACTAAATAAAAGGCAAATGCTAACTATAAGCATTAATTACTAATCCCTAACTAATCATATTTAATATTTTTATTTGTATTTTTGATAATATAATAAATAAAGATACTAATTTTAGTATATTATTAAAATAGAAACCTAAGATTAAATATGATTCTAATATTAATTATATTGTTATTTATTATATTATTAAAATAAAAATAAAATATTAAATATAATTAGTTAGAAATTGATAATTAATGCTTAATAATGAGTCAATATTGTTATTAATGTTTGTCTAAATAAAATACAAAAATTTAATTTTTGAGAAGTAAGAATTTATTATAATTAATCAAATAACTTTAAATACTTTCTAAAAGGTTTAAAAAAAATTTACTCCTCAAAAAATAAACTACATACCAAAATTTATTTATTATGTGAATCAAATTGCTTCTAAAATTAATCACCATTGGACATTATTTTTTTATCATTAGATAATTTAACTATGATCTTATTTGACAATTAGTTAATTATATTAGTAATTAATTAATTAAAATAGTTATTTATTGATAATTAATTATATTAGCTAATTTAGCCAATTAATAGTATTAATTATTTGCATAAAATATTTAATAAAATTAACTATTTATTATTAAATGTTGGTAGATAAAATAACATATAAAGGGGTATATATATATTTTATAATTTATTTTAGTATTCTTTCACTTTAATAATATTTTATATTATAATATATTATTTATTATATTATTTTTTTAAAAATTATATCATTATAATTTATTTAAATTATTTTATTTTTATTTAAATAATGAAAAATTATAATTTTCTAATTAAGAAATACTTGTAATACTTTGGTAGTTGTAATATTTATTAAAGTTTTATTTTTAATATTAAATTTAAAATTTACATATTTATTATTAAAAATATTAATAAATTACTATTTTAAGTATAAAATTATATTTTTAAGTAATTTCATCCCTTTATTTTTTTAATATGTATTATTCTTTAATTTAAAAGATATCATTTAATAAAAAATCAATAATTTTCTTAATATATTTTCTATTATTCTCTATGAAATGAAACATATATTCTTTTCTATTTTTATACAATTTTAATAAAAAATATGATTATATTCACATAATTTTTTATTATTACTTAAATATTTTAATATAATTTATTTTACTTATTTAGTTTTATTTAAAAATAAATTATTATAATTTATTATATGTATTAAATTTTTTTATAAAAAATAAATAAATATAATTTAGTATTTCTAAATTATTAATGATAGAAATGTAAAAAAATTTATAATTATGGGTAAAAATATCTTTTTTATACTAAATGCAAACCAAATGTTTCAAAAAATTACTTTTCTTAATTTTTTCAAAATAGATGTTTGATGGCTAATAAACTGACTAAAATAGTTATTTATCAAATATTTAAATTAACTGATTAATTTAATTAATAAATTAAAACTACTCAAACTAGCTAAAAGTTAATTAAAATATTATTTGCTAAATATCATCTATCTTATTGTTTAACTAAATAGTTGAAAAGGGTACATCTTTGATGCTTCCAACTTCCTATATCTACGTTATATTATGTAAAAGGAAGAGAGATAAAAGAAAATAAATAAAAAAAGAAAAAAGATAAGGACACAAAGATTTCTAATTATTTCCTTATAATCCTTTGTTACAAACTAATTCCTATTATATTGGAATTAGTTATTCCAAATAATTACAACCTAGTCTATCTAAATTGATTAAATTTTCATTCTCAAACTTCTTTTTCCTCTTCTTATTCTAACTTGCCTTTCTTTTCAAAAAAAATACTTATTTTCAAGGATAATGTTAATAGTCTAGAAATTGTCTTCTGATGAAATAGAAGTCCTCATATGTTGCTTTTTTTGGTTCTATATAAGCCTATTGCACCAGTGGTAGATTATTTCTTTTTATTGTTCTCCTTTTCAAGACTGCTATAGGTTTTATCTTTAATTTGCCATAAGAATCAACAAGTGGAAGGTTAGCATGAATTCTAATATTAGCATTTCTAACAAGGCTTTTCTTTAGCAAAGATACATGGAATATGAGGTGTATTTCAAAGTTTTTAGGAAGTTGTAATCTATAGGCAAAATTTCTACTCCATTTAGGACTTTATAGGGGCCATAATATTTAAAAGTCAACTTGATATTTCATCTGAGTGCTACTGAACTTTGTTTATAAGGTCAAGGTTTGTAGTATACCCAATCTCCTACCTTAAAGGACCTTTCAATTTTTCTCAAATCATCAAATTGTTTCATTTTAACCTTAACCTTTTCTAAGCTGTTAATTCTATTCAACTAATCTCTCTTTTTAAATTCCTTTTCTACAATTGCTACTATAGTTTTATCCATTTTTGTTCCTCCATATTATAGTAGGCAATAGTTGTAAAAAGGCTTGAAAGTATTATTGTTGAATGATAGGAGAAGTTATGCCATCATTCAACTTAGGAAATCCATTAACTTCATTGCTTGGATGATTGAAATGTTATGCCTCTTAAATAGTTTTCAAGACATTTGTTTAGGATTTTGGTTTGCCTATCTGATTATGGATAGCATACCATATTAAGATTAAGTTTAGTCTTCATAAATTAAAAAAATTCCTTCCGGAAGAGGTTAGTGAAAATTTTATCTCTATCATTAATAATTATTTCCAATAGGCCATGCAGTTTATAGATATTATCTATAAATGAATGAGTTATTTGTTATGCCTTGTAAAAATGCTTTAGACTAATAAAGTGTGCATATTTTCTTAATTTATCTATAACCATTATTATTATGTCTTATCTTTTTGACAATGGCAGGCCTTCAATGAAATCCATAAAGACATTAGTTTATGCTTGTTTTGGATTAGACAATGGTTATAAGAAACCTGGATATGGAACATTTTCATACTTATTTCTAAAGCAATTATCATATTATTTGACCCAATCTTTAATATATTTCTACATTTTTTACTAATAAAATAGTAATTTCAACCTCTTGTATGCTACATTAACCCTAAAGAGACCCCTCATTTCCCATGTATAACCTGTCTTTATACCTTATAACTCTTTAAGTTAGTATGTACTTAGGCTAAGAGGTGAGTTTCATTATCAAAGATGTCAATAGTTATTATACCTTTATATCCTTTTTTGTAACTATTAGTAATGTCATTCACCCGAGCTAGTACCATTATTGTTACCATTGTTAACTCTTCTAAACAGGAACCCAATTGAGATGTTCTAGAGTCCCTTTTTATACTATATTTTATATTTAGTTCTGATAACCTAGCCATTCCTTTCTGTTGAAAAGAAGTATGAATTTTCTGCTGTAAAAAATGCTTCTAACTCTAGTTGTTTATCTCAATTATGAATTCTTTAGTTTTTATATGGTGCCTCCATTTAGAAGCTAGTAACAATATTGCCTTAAATTCCTCTTCATGTATTCATAACCTCAAATTCTTAGACAAAATGACTTACTTAAATAAGCTAACTTAAATAAACTAATGGTTTTCCTTCTTACATTAGTACTGTCCCTTTACTTTTATCAAATGCATTAATTTTTACCATAAAAAGCTTGTTGAAATCTAGTAGTACTAGTATTGGAGTTGCATATAAGTATATTTTTAATGTATCAAATGCTTTCCTTACTTTTTTACTCCAGCAAAAGCTATTTTTTTAAGCATGTCAATTAATGGCTTATTAATAACTCCATATTTTCTCACAAATTTTTGATAGCAACTTATTAACCTTAAGAATCCTATTAACTTTCTCATATTTTATAACTTGGGCCCTCATGGCTTTAGTTTTGATAAGGTTCAAGGTTACTTCTTCTTTTAAAATATAATAGCCCAAATATTCAATTATTGGTTATCTAAAAGAAAAGCTTGTTATTTTCGCATACAATTGATTATCTTTTAGGGTTTAGAATACCTTTGTTAGGTGTTCTTTATGGGTTTCCATATCTGATATGTACATTAAATTGTCATCATAAAAAACAACGATAAATTTTCTTAGGTACAGTGCCAATAAGTCATTCATAAGGTTTTGGAATGTTACAAAGGCGTTGGTGAGTCCAAATAGCATTAATTTAAACTTATACAACCTTTGGTGAATTTGAAAGGGTATTTTTAGAATGTGTAGAGAAAACATTTGTATTTAGTTATAACTAGCTTTTAAGTTTACTTTAGAAAACACACTAATTTCTTTAAGTTTATTTAAAAGGTCATCAACAATAAGGGTTGTGTATTTGTTTTTTATAGTTTTAGTATTTAATTATATCTAGTCAATATAGAATCTTAAAGTACCATTTGTCTTTTTCATTAACAATATAAGTAAGGAAAAAGGGCTTATGCTAGGTTGTATCATAAAGTTTTTTAGCATTTCTTATACTTATTTTTCAATATCATTTTTTTAATTCATAGGAACATCTATAAAATCTAATATTAATAGGTTTAGTGTTTGGTTCAAGGGGTATGCAATGGTTATGGGGATCTATAAGATGGTAACCATTTAGGTTCTTAGAAAATATCCTTAAATTCCTTAATCAACTATAGCAAAGAGGGTTCAATACTGACCTATTTAGCTATATGTATTATGAATAGCCTGGCTATTATCCCTTCAACACTATTTCTCAAGGCTTTACACATCTTTCTCATTATAATCGTCTATAACTCCTTTCTTTCAATATCCCTTTAAGTTCTACTAGTTTCCCATCCAATTCAAAAGAAAGTTTGTTATTGAAGAAGTAAAAAATAATAGGTTAGTTGCTCTTGTATAAGCCAACAAAAATTAGGATATTTTTCTTGATTAATCATCTTGTTACTATTAGTAATTATGATTGGCAAAGGATATGTGTTCAATGTTTTACACTTTAATTCTTTTACTATATTTAAATCTATGAAACTATAAGTACTTCTACTATCTACTAGAATAGTGATTGGCTTCCTATTAACTTGTCTTTTGATCTTGATAGTACTATAAGACCTATTTACTAATATGACATGAATAAATAGTTGTATTAGTTCTTTACTTCCTATTTTATCTTTAGTTTTTAGAATATCTCTTTTAACTTGAGTGTACTGATTTTCTTGATTGTCTTCCTCTATGAGGAGACTATTTAAAATTCTTAGCCTACATTGATGCCTTAGAAAATATCTTTCATTGCACCTATAATAGGGTTTATGGAATCTCGATCCATTTAATACCTTCCCTTTCCCATTAAACTTTTGTCTTATGATTGGCTTAACCCTTGTTTCACCTATATTAGTTGTTATCCTTGTCAACCCTTATGACCAACTTTGGTTTGAATTTCTTAGAGGCAATTCATTCTTGTTAAATGTTAGTTCTTCTAATTAAAGGCTTCAATTAAGGTTTTGGTTTCAATACCATTATCATAGTGTTCAAGCCTTTCTTTTGATCCCCAATAAAATTGGATACAAAAAATTATTCAGTCAAGTAGGGGTTTGTAGCTAACTCTAATGCTTTTAATTCTTCAAATTTTTCTTAGTATTCTTCGACCATAATTATGTGCTTTAACAATTTGAACTCCTTAACCATATCTAACTAACTTTAGTTCCCATATCTTTTATATAACTCCTCCTTAAACTCTTCCTATGTTAATTATATATTATTAAGCTGGAGACCTTTAAACTAACTTTCTACCTTTTCTCTTAAATACATTGTTACTATATCTAATTTTTGTTCTTGTGGTACTTAATGGTGATAAAATTAACTTTTCAACTCCCCTAATCCATCCTATTGGATTGATTCCATCAAACATCATCATTTCAATTATTGGATTATTACCCCCTAAATTCCTTCTTGAAAATGTGAAATTATGCAATGAACTAGTTTCTTAGAATCCGTTGTTACCTAGAAGGTTAGGCAAGATTCTTTTACCTTATCCATTACCATTGTTATTTTGCTTCTACATGAATGCCATCAATTGATTTGAATTTTTAACCTATTTGTTTTCTAATATTTCTAATTGTTAAGTCGATTCCTTCTACCTTTGCTCCTAGTAATCTTACTAATTGTTGAGTTAATTCTTTCTACCTTTGCTCCTAGGTTTCTTCTATTCGTACTATTCTCTGTTGCATTTGCTACTTTATTCCATGGAATTGTTCTTTATTTGATTGTGTAATTACTCCTATAGTTGAAATTTAAGGAAAAAAAATCAAATGTGATGTTTGGTAATTAACATTTGAGTTAGCTTTTGGCTAGTTGACTTGCCAAATAAGTTGAATAAGCTATTTGGTAAATAGCTATTTGGAACAGCTTTTTGCCTTAAATTAGCTATTTTTCAAAAAGGTACAACTCACAATATTTTCAAACAATTGGTAGCTTATATATTTATTAAATGATTGAAATATCCCCAATGATTTTTAATATTTCATGATTTGTCTTTCTTAAAAAAACTTTCATTGTCGGAGATCCGAGCCATCACCGTTATCATAGTAAAGCTTAAAGCCACTTCGCTTGTGCTTAGCACCATCATCACCACCATTGACGCCTTCAGTAAGTCCTCGAAGAACGATTATCAAGTTAAAGGGAGAGTGGTTACCTATGTTGCAACATCTTCATTGGATCCTTTGTCTCCTTAAATTATATGAATTTGGATCACCATCTCCAAACATAAACATCATAACTACTAGAAATGAATCGTTAATGGTTACATTAGTTTTAATCTGTTCCACGAACCCACCATTGCAGTGAGGGCAAACGATTTGGTTTTGATCCGACACATGCACGAATCGAGTGCAGCTGTAGCACTAATAAGATGTTATCGCGGAAGCTATATCAATTTTTAATTTAAATTAGATTTATTGTCAAAATTTTATTTTAATTGATATACTCTAATATTATAATATATTTTATGATTAATAAATTATTTTTAATTAATTTATATCCATAAAAAATATTAATTTATCAATATTCTCATTTTTTCCACTATCAACATATAAAAAAATATAATATTTATTTTTATATAAAAATTAAATAATTATAGTTATTAGTTTTTTATTGATGAATTTATTTATTATAAAAATTATATTAATTTAATTTTAAAGAAATATTTAATATATAATAACTTATAATAATATATATTATTTATAAAAAAATTAATTTATTAAATAATATATAAGATTTAAAATATTAAAATAAAAAATAATTAAATAATTCATAAAATATATCTATACTCTTATATGTTATTTTATATACAAATAACTAATTATAAATAATTAATTTATCAAATATTTTTATTAAATAACTAATGTAATTAGTCGATCAATTCAGTTAATACAATCAGTCATAAGTTAATAGATAATTGAATTAGTTAACCATTACATCTATCAGCTAATTACCAAATAAAGCTAAAGCCCTAAGAAAGGTCTCTGATAAATAGCTAATTTTACTAAATATTTTTATTAATCAATTAATGTAATCAGTTAGTCAAATCAATTAACATAATTAGCTATCAACTAATAGTTAATTAAATTAGTTAATCGCTACAGTTATCAACTAATTATTAAATAAAGTCAAAACTCTAAGTAAGGTTTTTAATACCACTTTGTTATGTAGAGAGAGAGAGAGAGAAAAGAAGAAGAAGAAGAAGAAGAAGAAGATAAAAATAGAAAAAATTCTAGTTATTTTCTTATGATTCTCTGTTATATACTAACTCTTATCATATTAGAATTTGTTATTCCAAATGGTCACAACGCAGGCCCACCTAAATCGATTAAGCTCTCATTTTTAAACTCCTTTTTACTTCTTATTTTGATATGTTATTATAGAATTCTGTAGTATTTCTTTTTATTTTCTTATTCAAATAAAATTGTTATATCATAGGAAATTTTATCTCTGAAAATTAAATATTTTCATCAATTAACTTTTTTAAATTTAAAAATAATTAAATTAAAATTCAAAATATAAATATTAATAAAGAAAAAAAAGGTCAACTTCAATTTCATTTTCGTTGAACTATGGATTTTTGCAACCTGCAAGTCTGAGTGAGATCTCCCTCGTCTTGGGAACTTTGGTCACTGTCAGCCACCCGTTAATCTTGGAACTCATCTCTTTGCGGAAGCCGAAAAGGAACTATAATTCAGTAACTGGATTCCCAAGCCGGTAAGAATTGCCCATCTTTTTCATTATTTTTCTGTGTCAGTTATTAAATTTTCTTTCCATTGATGCAATGCCAGTATCCATGATGGCGGGTTAATGAGTATGTATCCCATTTTTTTTTTTTCATCAATTTAATAGATTTTCTTTGCGTTCATTATCCATCTTTGATTAGTATGCCCTTTTAGTTGAACACTTTAGTAGTTACTCGGAACTTGATTTTTAGTCTAGGTGCTTGGGAACCGAACAGGAAGAAAAGGAGAAAATTTATGAGATGTTTTGATCCGCTGATGTAGAAGTCATTGTAAAATTGAAGTGGGGGCCATTTGATGCAGTAAAGGCTGCTGCTTCGATATAGGTTCCCTGGAGTAGTGAGTCTATCAGTTTGAAGATTTGATTATTAGGGAAGGATGGATTTGCATTTGAAGAGTCTGTTCGGCAGATTTCAGGAACAATTTGGGTCTGGTCCTGGTCTAGGTCCTGGATCTGGGACATGCCTGATGAAAGTGGATGGCATTTCTCCTAATTTCATCAAATCTATGTACAAAGCTGCTGCTGCTTTGTATCGAACTAATCCATGGAAGAGGCTGCGTCCGGGACACTTTTTTGGTCTCCGGGTTGGGAAGGATTCGGATTGGTCAGCAAAGAAACAGCCCTTTCCATGTGTCCAGTTCATTGGAGGGGATGGGGGAGATGTCGGGTTTTACATGTTTCGATCAGAAAATGATGCAAGAAAAATGACAGGATCTAGGGAGACCATTCATGTTCCAAATGTTGAGCTTCTACGGATCACATATGAAGTGGAGTCACTAATGTTCCCTTCTAACCGCAAAATGATCAAGTCTTTGTTGCTGGAAGCATCAGGCTCTGATCGCTTTCCCGTTATTGATGTTGCTCGGTGCATGTCTGAGGGCAATCTCCGATTTAGAAATCCCACCCTTGAAGAGCTGAGGTTTGTGTACGCATTCATGAAAGCTATTTCCCTGGTGCATCCATTGCTTCAAGAAGATAAAGAAGGCGGTCCAAAATATTCAACAATGGTGTCTTTGGAACCTTTTATAGAGACTGTTGATGTTCAGTGGCCTCTGGAAGTTACAAATGGAGGGTATGATATGGTTGCAGTTACCATCTCACACCCGCCTGGTCAAACATATGAAGAAAAAGCTAGCTTTAGTGCTGGCTCAACCCCTACCAAATTTGCCGAACCGCCTAGAGAGGACACTTTCATTGACTCTAAACTATACTCAAGTGCAGGATTGAGGCAGTGTGCATTGTGTGAGAAAGAAGTGCACGGAGAACAGTCCCTTTGTTGTGGCCGGTGTAGAGCAATTGTTTACTGCAATTCTACCTGCCAGAAGCAACATTGGAAGGACACACATAAAAGCATGTGTGGACTTTACAAGGCCATGATGGAAAGAGAAGAAGAGCTGGCAATAAAAATTTTCATGTTTCCGTGTTCAGCTGACCAACCTTGTAAATGGCTTGAATCATTAGGTATCCACCAAAAGGGCATGTGGAGGAGAAAGTGCACTTGCTATTCTCACTGCCCTTTCGGTCTCCTTCCCGTTAAAGGTGGGTTGCAGGAATTATGGGGTGGCATTGATGAATTTGAATTTCCTCATGACTCTCCATTTAATAATCATTTTATCTCAAGCCCATTCCTTCTGTCTGGTTGGTCAGAGTACTATAACCTTCGCTCACTTCCGTTGTCAAGTCCTGTTGCTGACATTCTCTCCCATCCGTTGACTGTGTATCACATACTAACTACTCTTAACATTAGTTCAAAGAACCTTCTACTGAAAGGGAAGGAAGCGATCATTCACTACCTGGGGCCTGAAGGAGAGTTGGATTGGATGCCTGCGTTTGCAGAAGTAGGCCACTTGCTTAATGGATTGGGTAATGTACAAATTGTGATGGTGGGACCAGAAGTGCCAACAAATTTATCAGGGACAACTTCAGGGATAGGTAGCCGAGTCAGAGTGAATCTAGTGAAGGGAGTTTATCAGGTGGAAGCCTCTTACCTCCCTTCTCCCCACATTGTCATCGCTCTAAATTGCGGATTGGAAGGCTATTCTAACTGGGGTGGAGCTCTTGATTTGATCAGAACCATGGGTGTGCCTGCCTTTTTTACTGAGCAATCTGAAGTTTCTTGCGTAAATGCAAAACAAGTTCTTCGCAATGCTGGATTGCACATCACACATCCAGTCACTCCAAATCCTTTCCGGTCTCCCGTGAAAAATCAAGTGCCTTCTAGCAATCTTCCTTCATATAGCAATGGTTTTGTTTTTGGGGTGAATACATGAATGGAAGCCTAGTTTTCTTACAATTCCAGTTGTTTGCTGGGGATAACAGAAAACCATGTTCAAAATAATTGGAAGTTTTTCTGTAGCATTATGAATACTATTTCTGCTCCGAATGAGCTTTTTGTATTCACTGTTTCGATTTCTGAATTATAAACCTAATGATTATTTTACAATTTTTTATATTGTATATCTCTGATTTTCCGAGTTCTTCATTCAAGTCTGGCAATGCTATTTGTTTTATATTATATTCTAAGATTCATTCAGGACTGGTAGGGCTACTTATCCCTTATTGCATTGGAAATAATTTAAATTTGAATCTGAGCAGAAACCAAGCTTTCTATTCAAACCTTATTCTTTATTGGGAGCTTCTATTAATTTCAAATAATATGTAAAGAGGAAGTCTGCAAATAAAGAACAACTATTTTGTGAGGTTGGAGACCCAAAAATAGCAAATGGTTGATTCTATGTTAGCATTTAATTTGACAATTAAAAAAAAAAAAGGGAACTATCAGAAAACCGCCGAGTTTCTAAAGATTTCGGTCCTATAAAACTGGATATCTAAGTAAAGCTGTGCTCTGAATACACTGTGGTATTAATTACCTAATACTGAATTATTGTTAGACTTGATGTTCTACTCTGATGCCTTGATATTTGTCTATTTTTTAATTAATTAGTTTTATAGGGATTTCATCTGTGTAATAAATAACTTCTAAGTCCAAAATTGCTGCTTCGAAATTTTATTTTTAAGGGAGCATTGCATGACTAATTTTCTTACTGCCCTAGCTTTCTGGTTTGGTGATTCTATCAATGATACAGTGCTTTCACCCCTCCCCCCCCCCAAAAAAAAAAAAAAAAAAAGAAAGAAAGAAAGAAAGAAAGAGATGTATAGTGCAGGTCACCACGACAGGAGAGAGAAATGTTGGAAAAAAAACGAAAGACTGAGTTTTATCGTTTCAAACATTTGAGTAAGTTTTATTGTTTGTTTTTTTTCTCTAAAATTTATGGATGAGCAGGATATAAATTTTACAAAGATATTATAACCATTGAGGATAAAAATAAGATTTGAAATTAAATTTTAAATTTTTAATTTTATAACCATTTAATCCATTATTTTATATTTAATGATAAATTTTTATTTATATTTACTACTCAATCTTAAATATCATTTTATGCAAATAGTGGATTTGACTCTTCTAAAATGCATTGTTAAAATTATTAATGAGAAAATTAAAAGAGTGAATAATCACAAATTTAAAATTATTTTTTTTATTTATTGTTATTTATAAAATAATAAATTATTAATTTTTTAATTCATGCGTATGATGATGCATTTTATTTTTTAAAGTGCATCTTATACTTTAGAGGAACTCAATCCTACAAATAGTATTGATGTAAATTTTATTATTACAATAAAATCAACAGTGGTCCAAATATACCGAGTTTCCATGACCACAACTTGCTCACTTGGGCTATAAAAGATCAACCAATTAGTTATCAGCTTCCACCTTACAAGGCAAACCAACTTCTTTCACAATAGAGAAGCTCGGCAATTTCCTCACAAATAAAACCAATGGAGCTCCCTGCACTTCACCTTCTTCCCTGGCCATACCACTTCCCTTCTCATCTCCTCTTTCCATATCATTCCATTCCACAGAACTATGTTCACTGGACCGAAACTCCTGACTCTCACATTTTCTCCGCCGACATCCCTGGTAAGCATTTCTTCTTCTTAAAAAAAATTGTGATGAACTCTTCTTCTTTCAAAATTTTGTAAGATCTTAGAACTTTTGTTTCTTTCTTCCCCCTCCCTTTGATTGGTTGACTATGGCAGGTGTAAGGAAAGAAGATTTGAGGGTGGAGGTTGAGGATTCTAAGTACCTTATAATAAGGAACAGAAGCAGGGGATGAATCCATGGAGCCTGCAAGGAAGTTCATGAGGAAGTTCCGGCTGCCGGGAAGGGTTGATCTTGACGGCATCTCTGCCGGCTATGAAGACGGAGTCTTGACAGTTACGGTGCCAAGATCTCTTAGGAGAGGTTTCTACATTCGATCCTGCTGATGTGCCTGAGCATCTTGAAGTTCTGGCAAGAGCTGCTTAAATGATGGCAAATTGGAGATAGTAAATTGCCTTACCTTTCGTGTGAAAGTTACATGGATAATACACGTATTGATATCTACCATGTTTCTCTGATTAAATTGGATTCTGTAATTTATACCATGAATTTTTCCATTCAATTGCATCAATTCCCCCGTTGATGCTAGATTTTTTTCCTTTTTTTTCTTCTTGACATTCAATGGTTGGGTATCTTAGCTATGCTAATTATACATTTAATCTCTGAAGATTACTATCACAGAATTAAAAGAAAAAGAAAAAAAAGAAGAAAGTGACCTGCGAATACTTATGGACACAGAATTCTTAGTACAGACGAGGAAGTTCATAGCTAAGACTACTAGTACATTACTCAATCTCCCCATTACTAAATCACCACATAATGGTTTTGTGGACACTAACTTCTATCATCGTGTAATAAATTGTGTCAAACAGATGTAGGCTTGAAGCATTTACCGTGGGCACAATATTATGCAATTTGAGTCCAAAAATTTCATGAACATTTACCTGTAATGGAAGCTTGGATCTTAAAATTCCTTGGATGGGTAATGGAGAATTTTGCCCATATCATGAATTAACATGCTGCTAATCAGATGGACAAAATAATTCAAATAGCCTTTCACTTATGTAAGATTGCTATTTTCCGTACAGGTACCCAGCAGATGCAGATATTTTTGGGGGACTGAATCTGAATATTTTGCTTTACACAACAAGACGCAATGTTTGAATGTGACATGGGAAGATTCAATGGCCCACTAGCTCAAGAATTGCGTATCTCTAACTAATACAGCAGACAGCATTATAGCGTAGCAACTTGCCATACTAAAAGACGGAACCTCATCGCTATAAAAAAAAAAGACGGAACTTCATCAAATTAGCCAAAAGTAAAATGATCGTGATTATTATAAGATTGCAAGTTGCCAACTTACCTTCTCCTGCAGAGAATCTCTGAAGAAATTTTGTTCTTTTTAATCATTTACAAAAAAAATTGCTTTTCTTTTTTTGGTAAAAAAAATTTGCTTTTCATTTCTCCATGGGTAAATTGCATTCTGTATGACTAGTGAGTTGCAGACTTAAATTCTTGTATTTTAAATTAGACATATAGCATAAAGGAATCAGGTGTAATTTCATCCATCAAGACCACACCCCACTTATATCAACCACAATGGTAGCTGCTATAAATATTTTACAGATACATCATAATTTAATGGCACAGTATTATTGAATATTATTTTAAAAATTTTATTTTTTATTATAGTTAAAGTTTGAATCCAAAATTTTAGAGGCATGTGGATTACCGATCTTATTGTTATTATTATAATATATATATGAACTGTTAATATTCATATTTATATGTAAAAATTAATAATTTTATTTTTTATTTAAATAAAACATATACTATTAATTTAATAGTAATAAATATTATAATCAATTTTTCACTATTATTAACTATTTCTATTAATGAGTATATTTATTGTAAATGAGTAAGGTTGATTTAAATGTATTCATTAGTGAGAATAATTGATGAAAATAATAAATTAATTATAATATTTTTATTATCTTATTATTAAATTAACAATTTGCAGGCATTTATGAAATGAAATGAATATATCTCTATGCACACCGACTTGGCTGTCCAAATACACAAAGGCCGAGGCAAGGGTAAAATATCTGCTCGAGATTCTCGTCTAATTTTCAGATTTGGCTAAAAGGCAGTATCAATACCCTGCTTGATGGGAGGCTGCAACAAATTAATCTGAAAACCCGGATGGTGAATTCTTTTCCAATACATGCATAACATGGCAAATCTGATCAATTCAAACACTTTCAAGTGTAATTCTACGATATATTTGGACAAAAAATAGAAGTCCAGTAGTCTACAATATGTGACTCATTCCTAAAATCCACGAGATGGGGAAGCTAAATAAAAAGAAGTGCCAGCTTCTTCTTACATGAATTCAAACTTGACAGCTAAACTTTTCTAAGCACATGTTATCAGTTTGAGAATGTCAGCAGCCTCCTTCAACCTTCTCTCCCAGTTTTCTCTTGTAACTGCAGTTGGACCCCTAGCATTTCTGCATTACCGTAAAATAATTAATTACTGAGGAATAAAGCTAGCTTACACTATCCTTCACATTCTCACTCTTCTAGACCCATGCAAATGGCACGCCAATTTGAGTTAATTTGTGATAGATGTGCAGATGTGAAGATTTGTGTAATTGTTGAGTGTGCCAGTAGCTATTGCCAAATTATCAAGCCAAAGATCCAAACTTTGTGTTAACCTTATCTCAACCAACATTAAAATGTCAATTTCTTTCAGCCAAATTCTTACCTTTTTTCATAGTTTGCCCTTCTTTTGAGCTCCTCAACAAGGGCATGCAATCGTTTTAGAAGGGCAGGTAACTTGCATATAGCTTTGACGCCTTCTTCAGTTGAAGCTATCTTCTTCAGAAGTTCAGAAGCAATAAAGTACCCATCCTCCTTGTTCCTGGAAGACATTTAACAAACTTGCCACTCAATTACAGGCAACAACAACGTCATAGAACAAATTTGTCAGTTAATCACTACTATATACCTTACTAATTCCCATAGAATTGTCTGTACAGAACTATGACTCTGGATCAACACTTCCAGTAGATGAGGATAGCGGGCAAGATTTCTAAGAGTGGACAGTGCATGCTTTAGAACCTCCTGATCAGGTATACTACGGCTGACTGAGCGAATAAGCCTCAGCAAGGTGTCAATTGCCCCAGCAGCCACAAGTTCTTCACAACATTTCTGAGAATGTGCTGTGGCCATATCTGTGAGAAAGACATTGACATCATCGGTCTTTAGTCAAAACAAAGTTGGCTTCCTCGGATTAATCAGATGTGACCAGAATCTAGGGCTTAACCTGCCTTATTAAAATTTCATATCTATATTTGATTAACTGTAAAAGGAACACTTGGACAGTGTGAGAAAGTGGGATAACAGAAATTAGTTCTCACCCAATGTTGCACAAGTATGTAGGATCCCACTAAGACTTTTCATATTACGTAGCTCTGAAAGAGCTGCCAAGAGTCTGTTTATGATACGCTTGCTATCATCAACATTTCTGGCAGACCTTTGCACTCTCAGGCGCAAGCCCTGTAGCTTTCCTTTTGATTCTTTCCGTGCAAGGTAACCTTTCCAATGGGACTACAAAATTTATATTTATAATTATAAATAAATCTGGAAAAAGAAACATTTACGGCAATCAAACAAATAGTCTTTCAAACTATACAAATATGAAGATCTGACAATGGTCACAAGCGTGTAATGATAGATTTCTTTCCAGCAAAGAAGCAATGGCATACAAGCATCTGTGTGGAGATATGGATACTTTAGAGGAAGGGGTGGGACTCAAGGAGAGTCGGTTCATTTCTGAAACATTCCTAGACCTCATTTGGAAATAGAAAACAATATATTTCAGAATGTTATATTAGCTTCTGCTAAGGTTCGCTTTAATTTACAAAAGCTTCTTAAAGATATTTACACCAAAACTAACTCAAACTAGATACCTCTGCCAATAGCTGCATCAGACAATACAACACAACTACAACAAAGTATGTAACATGTCAGCAATAGGATACCATACTTGAATGACAACAATATGGTGTCTGTAAGCAGTGGCCTTCCGCCTGGCTATCCAGCCCCTTGCGCATGACTGGATAATAACAGCAGACTTTGTTCTAGATTTTAGCAACAAAACAGCTTTCCACCATCGTTGCAGTTTGAGAACCGAAAGCAAGAAAAGTTCCAGTTGAGAACTACAGCAACCAATTGATCTTGTTGAAATGCATCCGCCAGAAATGACTGCATGTAGTCTAGAAGCCCCCCCTGCATCAGGGAAGCATGAGATAATTCTTTGATAAGAGAAAGTCAATCCAAAAGTAATCAAGCATAAATCAGCTTAAAGATAGGGTATAAGAATAAGTGAATCATATATCCACTGTTTACCTAACATCTTATTTCGAGATAAATGCCCCCTGATGAACCTCTGAATATCAATTGCAGCATCTTTCTGACAATTGAAAGCCTTCTGATATCTCAGGCTTCTAATGACACTTTGGACTTTTATAGCAGCATCTCTTTGGAACAAGAAGTCTCTTCTCACCAACCAACCACGGCAATGCCTCTGGATTCATTCAAGTTAGCTGATTACGCTAGAATTTCCATAACTATTCAAATTATTACAAAGATGTAAGCCATTTCCAACAAATTCAGAAAAAGGTGAAAACTTGCAGAAGAAAATTGCATCCAGTAACTTGACAAAGAAACTTTTCTAACTAGAAGTTAAAATTTTTATTAAATGACCAGTGAACGTTATGCCTGATTCTATTCGTATACAATTGCCAACTATGTTTTTATGCCATTAATGTGAAAAGTCAACAAAAAGTGAACGGGAGAACAAAACCGTATGCCTTACTTGAATTGCAATAATGTAATTCCTACGAGTACGAGCTTCCTTCTGAGCAATCCATTCACGAACAAAAGACTGAACGACTAGGGCTGATTTAGATGCCAGTTTGAACTGTTGATAAGTCTTGATGCATCTTGACATTCGGAAATAACATTGGATTTTGATGACTGCTTGAATCTGATTTAAAAATCTTTTTCTCAACAGCCACCTACGAATATTACTTTGAATTTTCGCGGCGAAGTTATGCATTTGAATAGCCTTGTAGCATATGAACTTCTTCCACGCAAGTTGAATCTTGGCAGCTGCTTTCATTTGAATATCAAATTGAAGCTTTTGGTGGCACAAATATAAGGCTTTCTTTTTCTGATCAAGCTGATGAATATATCTGGATCGTGCCATGCTGCCACGAACAAATTTCTGAATTATAGTGGCAGATTCCGCCGGATCCGAAGTAATAACATTAGGAATTACACGACAGCCCTGCTGATGCCTCCTAGATAACCACTTCCTCACTGCTTGCTGAATAAGCTGTACTGACCTCCGTAACCTCAGAAAAGAATGTCTCTGAACAAAGAACACGGCATATCTCCTGTGTATTTCTGACTGCTTCAGTACCGCTGCATAGTTAAACAAGTAAAAAACACCAATAAGTAATTGACAAATACAGATAAATGTTTCAGAGAATTGCTGAAAGCAGTATACCCCATGAAAAATTATGGGCTTGAACAGAGGCGAATATTAGACATGATGACTCCTTCCTCACTTTTAACCATGCTCGAAAAACAGTCTGCAGAAGGGAAATGGCGTTCATCATCTTCATAAACTTGCGATATGAAACTAATCGCCTGAACTGTGACTGTATTTTCTTCGCTGCATTCTCTAAAATCATTAAGCAAAACTGTCCATAAGAAAATAGTAATGAAGAAACAAGAACATCATTTGCATAACTTCTACATGCATTAATGAAAAACGAGGACTAAGGAGAACTCTTATATGGAGGTTAAAACTATCATACAAAACATTCCGTCCAGGCAATACCCTTGGGAAAAATGGATAATAGACTATTAAAGCTATCTCTTCCTTGTTAGACTCTCAAGTCTCGGGTAAAAAATTGTAAGTAAATAAAGGAAATAAACAGGTTCATTATTAATGGACACACCTATAGAATTCTAAAGTATTAGCAGATCAGAGCTGATGATGAAAAGATTAATGATGGGTTCTCATTTTATAGAAAGCATACCAACTAATCTTTTTTGAGCTAAGAAAACAAGAATTTTACATCATCTATCACTTCTTTTTCCTGGCCACAGTAGAAGACTAAATGTTTATAGATCAACGCAGCAACAAAATTGACTCAACAAATCGCATTAGTTACCTTTTCTAATGTTGATGTCACATTGAACTGTTCTGGCTGCCTGCAAATTAGAAGCAGCTGGTTTCATGAAAGGCTTATGATTTTGCTCAGCCATATTTTTCCACCAAGCCTGGATAGCTTTAAATTTTGTTGCAGCATCTGTGTTAATGAATCAGCGGATGTCAATCAAATATTCATCTCAAAGGTTAAAAGTGGAAATTCAATGCTTCAAAGTAACTTCTAATTACATGACACAATTTATTATTTCTTGAATGACACGGTATCAGGCTCCTAAAAAATTTTAAAAGGCATTTGGTTTATGATATAAACCACGTTAAAAAAAAAAAAAATCCGACTGCTGTCTGATTGAAGGCAACTATAATTAAAATAAAATAAAATTCAAAATAAGGCTAGCATTGGTTCCAGAATCAATTGATATACATGTGAATTATAATTTCAAAGGTAACAGTCCATTTAAGTTCTACTAACTACTTACAGTCATATGCAAGACCAACAAACATGGATTTTCCTCACTTTTAGATACTAAAGGATTTGAATCGAAGCGAAAGATGAAGCGAAAATTACGAACATGGAATATATTTGTTACTCCGTGAACAGTAAAATAACATCTGTAAAGATGCCAATATATTGCATGTATCAAAAGCTAGATATCTAGATATACATCAAACAAGTAAAATAAATAAATTTCATGCTTCGATAACTAGAGAACCAACTTTTTTTTTTCTTTTGGTAAAAAGGGAATATAACTAGAGAACCAACATCTTACCTTCATTGTCATGCACGTCAGAAGTATCTGGCTTTTGTACTGCGTCAGGCCCTGAAATGAACTGTCCCGTTCTGAAATACTTCCGCTGTGAACTTTGACAATCACAGGCTAGGAGCTTGTGGAAATTCAATTGATCCTATAAAGAAAGAAATAGATTATATTTAACAGAGATTCCCAAGGTATCACAATTAAAGGATGTAAATCCTAAATACAAGAGTTCACGTTACCACATTTTTCTTGATAAATAACTGACTTGCTAGAAAACCCAACAATATCACCACACTCCGATCACTGCAAGGGCCATTATATTCAAGTAGGTCACTAATTTGAAGCACCTGCAGCATAATGCACCCCAATATTTGATTTGTCATCTCACCTAGCATGCCTTAAATATAACTATACCAGTCAAGCATGCCAGTAGTGAAAGTTCTACACAAATTTGGATATTTACCTCAGGAAAATTCCCTAATAATGCTGTTAACTTCTGAGATAATAAAAAATTATATACTGCATCTGAATAATCATTCATTGACATTATTGATTCCCTGCCACTTTCCTTATTAACATCCTGCAAAAGAATTTTAATAAATAACAGACAATGAAAGTAGAAGATGCAGTAGAAGTGAAGACCAGCGGGAATCTAAATCTAAATTAGATAAAAACCCTCAGTGAACACGAATTATTGAGTTCCTTCTGGAAGTAGTAATCAAGCAAGCACCAGATAGCTTTGCCATCAACTAGCGACTGAAAATTGTCAATTCCACAGTCATAGTTTTGGCAAACTGCCTGGAAAAAATGAAAATATGGTCAACATGTAGATCTCAAAGAAAATATGTTACTATCACAAAAATAAAATAAATAAAATAAAACCGCCCTAACGCAAAATCAGCAGCCCATGCAAGAAATTTATTAGTACTTCTAGTAACCAAAAAAAAAAACTGAACAACTAAAGTTACAGATTTATACACAAATGTAAACAAAGGAAAACAGTTTTTAATGATCTTGTCGCCATGCATCTTAGTACTAGCCCTCTCTGGATGATAGTTAGTACTTCTAGTAACCAGTTTATAAGTAGTACTTCTAGTAACAAAAAAAAATGCACAACTAAAGTTACAGATTTACACACAAATTTAAACAAAGGAAAACAGTTTTTAATGATCTTGTGGCCATGCATCTTAGTACTAGCTCTCTCTGGATGATAATTATTGTAGAAAGAATGTTATTGATGAGCTTCTGAAAAAAAGGAAGTGTCAAGATATGATTTTGTAATCTTTTCTGTAAATACTTGAGATTAGTTGTAAATAGCTTAAGAGATTTCCTTGCATCCCTTAATTCAAGGGATTAGCCAGGCTGTAAATTATGTTTTTGGATTTGATTTGTTTCCTAATTTAGGATGATTTGTAATTCTTATATAATATTATGCTGAGAATATTAATAAATACACATTTTTCCTGATCAAAATTTGACATGGCATCAGAGCTATGTTGATCGATCAAGGAGTTCTTTCTTCCTAATTAATCCTTTTTTTTTTCTAATAGAGTTTTGCCTTCATTGCCGACTCCTTGCATCCATCCTATACCTTTCTTTATCCTCAAATCACCTTTAGCCTTAATCGCTGCCTGTTTTTCTTTCTCCTCATCATGTCAACATCAAAGACCTCTATCATTGAGAATACAATTCATCTAAAAAGTCATATGCTGTTTAGAAAATTGGTGAATTGTGAAACATTCGGGAAATGGAAGAAACTATCTCACATGGTCTCAATTTGTTCGTACCTATCTGAACGGAAAACGCAAACTTAACCATATACTTAGAACTGGACCAGCAAAGGGTGATCTAGGGTTTGATGCATGGGATGATGAAGGTTCCATGATCATGTTCTGGTTATGGGATTCTATAGATTTTGAAATCAATGATACCTGCACGTTTCTGCCTTCAGCAAAGGAGCAAAGGAAATTTGAGACTTCATTCGACATACTTATTCAAAGGCCAATGATGCTACTCAAGTATATGAGATCAAAGTCAAAGCTGCAACTACTAAACAAGGGGAGAAATCTATCACAGAATATGCAAATACTTTGCGAAACTTGTGGCAAGAATTGGATTATTATTGGGTGTTTGAAATGAAATGCCAAAAAGATACTACCATTTTAAAAGGCTTCATTGAGAGGGAGCGTGTTTATGAGTTTTTAGCTGAAACCTTGAATTTCATCAAGTTAGAGTTCAAATCCTGGGTAAATTGGACATACCATCTATAGAAGAGGCCATTTCCTTGGTTTGAGCAAAAGAAAGTAGAAGAAGTGTGATGCTTGAACCTCAAAACATGGATGGATCTGCATTGATTACAAAAATGGATCTGCAAGAAAAGAAAAGGGTGACATGCTCAAACAAAAGAGTAAGGATAAGGACAACGAGAACAAGGACAATATTTGGTGCACCTATTGTAAGAAACCAAGGCACACAAAGGAGAAACATTGAAAGTTACATGGCAAGCTCCCTAGCCAAGAATGGAGCAATAAAGGCCTCAAGCTCATGTGGTAGAACAATTAAGGTTGAAGAGAATCCTATGGGGACACTTAACAGTAAGAAAATTGAGAAACTGAAGAACCTATTAGGATCCCTTGAGAAGCCTTCTAGAACTTGTTCTCTTTTTACATGAATGCCTCAAAAATGTATTATGATAATAATTGGATCATAGATTCTAGAATAACAAGCCATATGGTTCCTACATCTCAATTTTTCTACACCTACACCCCTTGTCCTAGTAACAGAAAAATTATTGTGGCTAATGGTTCTCTAGCCACTATTTTCGGGTTTGGAAATATTCACATCACACTTAACCTAGTTCTTAAAAATGTCCTCCACGTTCCTTAAATGCATTCACATCACACCTTAACTTTTAGCTTAAAAATGTCCTCTATGTTCCTAAACTTTCAGCCAACCTTGTATCCATTCAAAAACTCACCCATGATCTTAAATGTAGTGCTACTTTCTTTTCTTCTCACTATGTTTTCCAGGAATAAGGCACAAGGAAGAAGATTGGACTTGCTAAGGAAAGAAGTGGTTTTTATCATCTTGAAACACCTCAAGATAGCAACAGCCACCTATCCTATTCTTTATCTTTTCTTAGTTCATCTAATAAAAAGTCTATTTGGTTATATCACTTTCATTTAAGTCATCCATCTTTCAAAGTTCTAAAAGTCATGTTTCCTCATTTGTTTCAAGGTTTAGATGTGTTTGAATTCTATTGTGAAGTTTGTGAACTTGCAAAACATACTCATGTATCTTTTCCTATCAGTAATAAAAGAAGTTCTCAACCTTTTGACTTAATTCACAGTGACATTTGGGGCCATTCATCTATACCAAATATTTCTGGAGCTAAATGGTTTGTATCGTTGATTGATGATCACTCAAGTCACATGGCTCTTCCTCCTTAAACAAAAATCTAAGGTCTGTACAATTATAACCAACTTCCACTCAATGGTTCAAAATTAATTTGGAACAAAAATTAAAATGTCCAGGACTGATAATGCTAGAGACTACTTTAATCAAACACCGTCAACTTATTTTCAATCCCAAGGAACTGTCCATGACTCATCATGTGTCAATACCCCTCAACAAAATGGGGTAACTGAAAAAAAGAATGGACATTTACTTAACACAACCCAAGCACTTCTCTTTCAAGGGAATGTTCCTAAATCCTATTTGGGAGAAGCTGTTCTGAATGTTGCTTACACTATAAACTGATTGCCCTCAAGTGTTTTAGATAACAAGAGTCCTATAGAGATGTTGAGTAACTTCTACCCTCATGTTAAAATTTCCAATGGCTTCACACCTAAAATTTTTGGAAGCACTGCTTTTGTCTATATCCATAACCAAAAAAGGGAAAAACTAGATCACAAGACCATTAAATGTGTTTTCTCGAGTTATTCCTCCACCCAAAAAGGTTACAAGTGCTACAATCCCTCATCCAAAAAATTCTACAAATCTACAGATGTAACCTTTGCTGAAAATGTTCCATTCTTCTCGAAGTCCTCTTCTTAAAAAGAAATTTCATTGCTGGAAGATGGTAATGATGAGTCCTTTGAACCAATAAATAATCTTAACCTTTCATATGTTCCTAATTATACAAATGAGCCAAAATCTTCTAAGTTACCTTCCTCTAAACCACCTATTGTGGTTAACACTTAAGTCATTTGAGCCTTTATCTACTCCTACCAATGTCACTCAAAACTTTCCAAGCTTCTTGAAGATGTATTCAAGGAGAAAGATTATTCCTAAACTAACACAAGTCCAAGAATCCAACTCTAATCCTGTAAATGAAAATATGGTAAGGTCTCCTTCTCATACTAAACCTGTTGAAATGCCTAGTAATGATTTTGCGCTCCTTATTGCTATTTGAAAAGACGCTAGCGAATGCACCAAACACTCCCTGTAACCTTTATCTAATTATGTCTCGCTTAAATACCTATCTCTAGCCTATAGAAGTTTCATTATAAACTTAAATACCATTGTTATTCCTAACATTGTTTCTAAGGCATTGTCAAAAAGGGAATGGAGAGATGCTATGAGAGAGAAGATAAATGCATTAGAGAAAAATAAAACATGGGAGATTGTTGATAAACCAAAAGGAACGAATATTATTGATTGTAAACGGATCTTTACAATAAAATACAAAGCTGATGGCTCTTTTAAAAGGTATAAAGCTCAATTGGTGGTAAAAGGATGCATTCAGACATATAGAATTAATTATCAAGAGACCTTTGCCCTAGTTGTAAAGATAAACACTGTTAGAATTTTGTTAGCTCTAATTGCTAACTTCGATTGACAACTCCTACAATATGATGTTAAAAATGCCTTTCTCCACAGTGACTTAAAGGAAGAAATCTACATGAACATCCCACCAGGATTTGAGGGTGATTCAAATAAGGTGTGTAAATTGAGAAAGGCTCTTTATGGGTTAAAACAATCCCTTAAAGCATGGTTTGGCAAATTTGTAAAGGTCATGAATAATTTTGGGTATTATCAAAGCCAAGGAGATCACACTCTTTTCATCAAGCATTCGGCTGAAAAGGGCAACTGCTCTCCTACTATATGTGGATAATATCATAGTGACTGGAAATGATGAGAAGGAGAAGATTGAGTTAAAACACAGACCAATAAAGGATTTTGAAATAAAAGAATTAGGAAAATTAAAATATTTCCTTGGCATTGAAGTTGCATACTCCTTACGAGGAATTTTTATATCACAGCAGAAATATTTTACTAACTTGTTAAGAGAAACTGGGAAGATTGGATGCAAGCCAATCTCCACTCCAATGGATCCAAATCATAAATTAGGAGAAGCAAAGGAAAAGCCTACTATTGACAAAAAAATGTATTAAAAACTAGTTGCTAAACTTATATATTTAGCTCACACTAGACTGGATATAGCTTACTCAGTAAGTGTGATCAATCAATTCATGTATGATCCAAGAGAACCCCATCTTCAAGCAGCATATAAGGTACTACATTATTTGAAGGGCAACCCAGAAAAAGGAATCTTGTTCAAAAAGAATGACACTCTTACTTTGGAGGCCTATGCAGATGCAGATTATGCTAGGTCCTCAGTGGGTCGGGGTATTGTACTCTCCTTGGAGGGAATTTGGCAACTTAGAAGAGCAAAAAACAAAATATTATGGGAAGCTCATCTGCTG
This sequence comes from Sindora glabra, assembly GCA_020226215.1. Lineage (NCBI taxonomy): Eukaryota > Viridiplantae > Streptophyta > Magnoliopsida > Fabales > Fabaceae > Sindora > Sindora glabra. The sequence goes on along the minus strand of CM035226.1, from coordinate 11,168,009 downwards.
AATCAGAATTCAAAGCTATTACACAAGGCTTATGTGAACTACTTTGATCGAGAATAATTCTAGATAATTTGAAAATAAAATTGGAAGGCCTAATGAAACTCTACCGTGATAATAAGTTAGCCATCAACATTGCTCACAATCCCATACAACATGAGAACAAAGCATATCGAGATTGAGATTGATAAGCACTTCATCAAAGAAAAGCAAGAGACAAGTTTTGTATGTATGTCAGACATTCCATTAGAGTGGCAACTAGCTGATGTTTTAACTAAAGGGATAAGTAGTTTCACAGTTTCATGATCTCCTATCCAAGCAAGGAATGGAAGACATCTATTCCTCAGCTTGAGGGAGGGTGTCAAGATATGATTTTGTGATTTTTTCTATAAATAATTGAGATTATCTATAAATAGTTTTAGAGATTTCCTTGTATCCCTTAATTCAAGGGACTAACCAAGCTGTAAATTTCCTATGTTTTTGGATTTGATTTGTTTCCTGATTTATGATGATTTGATTTGTTTCTTAATTTAAAATCATTTGTAATTCCTATATAATGTTGTACCGAGAATATCAATAAATACACATTTTTTTCTGATCAAGTTTTGACATGAAGTAAAACATCTTGGGAAGATGACCATCAGCTTCTGTAATGTGTAACAAGACACTTTCAGCTCTTGTATTAATATGTCAGATGTCAGCAGTAATGATGGATGTGCAGAAACGGAAACATGTCTCATTGTTGTCAGTTTGTGAAGATACATAAAGCATAGGTGAATAAATCCTAGGGATAGTATTAGTACCTGAATCCAATTCAAAAGTAATTCCAAAGAACTAGAATTTGCATGGATTATGAGACCCTGTAAAAAAGAAGGAAAATCATTTACAATAAATTTATTTGCTCTAGGAAAGCAGAACCAGTGCACGCAGTTGATTTTAAATAAACTAAACAGAAAATTAATCTCAAAAAATACATACCAAATCATGTCCTCGAATTTTCGAAATTTCCTTAGCCAAACTTGTTTTGTCAACCAAAAGGGGTAGCTGCAGGTTCAATGACATAGAAAGTTGCAATTCGTTCCAGATTAGAAGTCAATGTCAAACACTTCTCAAAGCAGCATAATTCCAGAATTTTTTTTATAATTTTACCTGCAAGTGAACAAATGTATTCCAAAGCAAGGAGAGAGTGAGTTCCTTATCTCCAGTGGCAATATCATCAGCCACAATCATCATGCCATCCTCATCATGTAGCAAAACACCAGCTTGCCTAAGATATTGCAGGGCAAGAGTGCAATTTGCCAAATTCTTCTTATGAGAATCCGAGGTAACTACGATTTTCTGTGGTCATAATAATGTCTCAAATTAGTAAACCTGTAACGTCCAGCAAATAGCCTTTAGAACAACAGACATGGAGATATTTAATATATAAAACCAACCGTGAGGATAGAGGAATCATGCTGCAAGAGCTGGATAGCTCTACACAACCTTATTCCATCTCGAAGATCTACAAATAAATCTGTAACCCTGAAGTCATAATCAACAATTGGACCCTACAAAACGACAAAGCAGCTAGCTAATATAATGTGTCCGATATAGAATACTTCTTTGCTAATTCAACCTTCATATTCTAAACAAATGAGCGTAGTGCATGGAATAAGTAACTTACCTGTTGATAAGATACTTTGTACCCTACAATCACCAAGTGTGCCAGAAGATTGCCTTCTCCATACATCACATCCGAAGATAGGAATTCTAGTTTCCAACCAAAAAGACAAAAAAGTCAACCTACAATGGAGAAAGTGCAATTATGAAAATATTAACGTAGGTAGGAATGAGGCATAAAGTAAGACTTACCGTGGAGCACTTGACTACTAGATTTGATCCAAGAATCAGCCTTGAATAATAAAGGGGAACCCCCATCTAGTCCATCTATGCCATACTTAAGTGGAAGGCAACTCTGACACTTGGCTCTATCCAGGATAAGCACGAGCAACAAAATTCTCTTTAAAATTACTTTCCCCAAGTTCTCATAGTAACCCGGTCTATACAGGCCCTCTACCAACTTGTTATAAGCATATGCTTTTGCTAGACCCGCATGTGAAAAAATTTGCTTCTCAATGACCATTTTCAAAAATACGATTTCTTTTTCGGAACCAATGTCCCCATTTGGCACCAAGGACTCACCACCTAAAATTATATATAATCCGATTCGCAGCCAAATTGGATTATAACACATCAGGATTCTTGTGGCCTTATCCTTCAACCCAACATCCGTTACTATCGGGCAATGTGCCTTCAACTTTAACCTTCCTTCGTCAATATTCTGTGAAACAAAACTCAGCAATTCAGACAAAATTTTAGGTTCATCTAGCATGGGGTATGATACAAAAGTCACAGCAACATCCTGAAGACCTGAAGTTTGTTACCAATACCCGGAAACACTTGTTTCTCTTGCAAGGGGAATAAACAATTATGTGATCAAACAACTTATCATTGACGATCATTTTGCTCAACCTACCACTGAGCTGAGTTACAGTCATCATTTTGCTCAACTTAGTAATTCATTCAGTCGATAGAAATAATGCGTCCACCATTCAAATTAAAAGCAAAAGACTCTAAATCTAAAGTTGCTATCACATCAATTTATGTGCTACCACAGGCGAAGCTTCATACCCAAAATTTTTAAAACCATGTAATTTAAGTGGAAATTTTTTAAAATATTTTTTTACTGAAGTCATTAGCACCCAAATGATTTTTGGTCCCACTAAATTTTAGTTCGAGATCCACCATTGTGACTACACAACAAAATTAAAAGAAAATAAGAAATAATTAAACGCCTCATTGACAGAAATTCGAGTATCTCTCAGAGTACAGAACAAACCTTAGCCACTTGATTCATCACTCTAAAAATCTCCTTACAACTCCCGAGACTCAAGTAAACCCGCATTCGTTGCTTCAAATCATCAAAACTACAGACATCCTTCAGAGAATCCCTCAAGTACAAAGACATTGAATTTGGCAACTCTACCGCCGACTTCTCCTTATCGTCAATGCCCTCAACCTGCCACCACATGCTCCTATGCCGTTTAGGATTACGCCATGCTGCATCAACCCCAATAGAAATCCCAGGAACACCATCCCTTTTCCCCTTTGTTGCCGACAGGGACGAATCTGCGTCCCCAATTTGGAATCCGGCAATGGTTAAGTCGCAACCACACAAGGCGGGGTTTTCAAACAAAAAATTCAACCAAACAGTCATGGACTTAGCTAGCGATTTCAGGGACTGTTCCTTCTTAATCTGAGCTTTCCTTGAAGATTGGGACTGCTCAAGTTCGAAAGCTTTAAGCTTCCTAGCCGCCACTGCTGACTTCTTCGACCGAGCTGTAGAAGGAGGAGCAATGGAAGGCCGGCGGCGAAATGCAGAAGAACGTGGTGTTTGTTTGGAAGCAGTGAAGAATTGCGGGCACGGGGATCGGAAACTGGAGTAATGTGAAGGGCGTTTAGGAGTATTTAAATTGGAGATGTCCTTCAGAAGGGAAGAAGACGGTGGATATGGTGAGGGACAAGGCGGTTCATCAGCATCCATTTTCCTGGAGAGTGTCTGGGGAGTAAGAAAATTCAAACAGAGTTTGAGATAATGTGTGGTGTCCGAAAGAGAGAAGAGAAATACAGGTCGGGCTTTTAAATTTGAAATGCAGCGCGAGAGCGGCAAGTGCCAAGGGATGCTTTAACGGTAACCTCCTTACTTTTTATAAAAGGAAAAAAAATAGAAAATTAATAACACTATATTTAAGTTCCAAATTTTACAAATGATATTAGAAGTTGAGTTTGAATTTAAGTGTCAAATTTTTTATATTTATTAAAATAAATTCTATAAATTTATTTTATCATTCTTTATTTAATGACAACTTTTTATTTATATTCAAAATTTAATTTTAAATCTTATTTTTAATATATATGACATTGTTAAAAAAAATAGGCTTATTAAAAATGCTGGATTGGAACCCTTCTTTGTTCAAACTAGCTTTGGACCACTATCTTTTTAAAAAAATTATTAAAGTAAGGAAAAATTATATTTTACTCCCTTTAAATATAGAGTGGTCAGATTTTATTCTTTTGAACTATTGAAACTTCAATTTTATCCCCTTCAATTTTACAAAACTTGAATATTATCTCCCACCATTACCATATTAATGAAATCTATTAAGAAACTACCGCTATCATATTTCACTTAACGGTAGTTAAATATTCACTAATTTTTTAAAAAATTTTCACTTATCAACCGTTAGAAATCGACGCTATAAACCGTCGCTAAAAATGATAACGTTGACTGTTATAGTCATTAACTTAATAATAGTGAGGATAAAATTTAAGTTTTATAAAGTTTAAGAGGATAAAATCCAAGTTTCAATAGTTCAATGAGGTAAAATCCGATAGTCTCATAGTTGAAAGGAGTAAAATATAATTTTCTCTTAAAGTAATTAATTTTTTTTGCATAAGTTATATGAAACAAGATTATTTAGTTCACAAAAATAATATAAAAAATTCTATTTTTTAAGAAATAAAAAAGAAGTAAGTTATTTGATTAACTATTATCTAATAAATTAAAAGAAATAAATTTTTTTAGTAAATTTACTTTTCATAAAGTATGAAAAATTGCTTATCCATCACCCTCCTCAATAAGTTCTATTTTCTATATTATATATGGATATAAATATAAAATTATTCTTATTAAATTTAATTACTAATAACTAAAATCATTAATTTACATCATAATATTATTAAAGATATAGTAGTAGTTATCTATTAACATTTCTTAGAAATTTCAAAATTGAATTAAACAAAATGTAGAAAGTTACTTCTTGAAAACTATCACTTTTTCAATATTTAATAAATAATTTTAAGTACTTCTTGAAAAATTTACATGAGAAATTTGTTCTTAAGAAATTTAATTTCATGTATAAAATATCTTCTCGTGCAAAGTAAACAATTTCTAAAATTAATTACTCATTATAAATCATAGCTATAAACACAATTTTTCTATGAATCCTTAGTTCTTAATGGAATGTAAAATATACACATTTCGGTAATTAGTAGCAAAATAGGTGAGTGAAGCCTCCACTTGAATGCAAAGAATAAAAGAAAGGAAAGAAAAATCTTTTCTTGTTTTGATACGTGGAAAATAAGAAGAAATATAATGATAATAAAATAATTTTCTCTTTCTTGTTTATGTAAAAAATTATGAAAATTAAATTAAGTTAAATAAAAATTTTATCCTTCAATTTAATATTTATATAATATTTTGTTTGTCACCAATAATAGGTATAATTATAATTCACCATATTTATATATAATTTTTTAAAATATATTTTTAACAAAATAAAAATATAAAAATATTATTAATTAAGTATTCATAAAAAATGTTACTAACAATTTTTTCTTTCCATTTATTCTACATTTCTTGTAGAAGGATTTTTTTCCTGCCATTTTGAAATTAATGAGAAGTTAATAGTTATTTGTATAACAAAACAAATTAGTATTTATTTTAAATTTTAAAAATTTATATATGTGTTAAGAATGTGTTAATAATTTACTTAACAAAATAAAATAAATTAGAACTTAAAGAAGTTAAAAAGTTATTTGTGTAGCAAGAATGAGTTAAAAATAAAATAAATTAACATTTATTTTAAAGTTATTTAATAAGTTAGACATGAGTGTTTCCAAGAAAAATAATATAAAGGCAAAATTTTAACAAGTGAGTTTTTCACTTATTTTCTATTCATGTGTGGCAAGAAAATTTTTTAATAAGTCCCACCATTCTTTTTTTTGTTTAATTTCTTTTCCATTTATTTTCTAACCTACAATCAAATAAGGAAAAACATTGTTTTTTACTTCTTTTCTTTCTTTGAGTTTTCTTTCTATTCAATATCTATGCAAACAAGCAAGGGGTAAATATTTTCTTCTTTCATTAGTCTATGATAATCATTCATTAATTAACTAGAATACATATAAAATAAGTGACCAATTCAAACTTTAATTTACCAAACTTTTTTTATTCTTTTTTTATAGACTTCTGTAACTTGATGCAAAATATTTGGGGGTTCAATATTTAGGTTATGGAAGTTTTGTCATTAACTTTATCATTTCTGGGCTTTTTAATTAATAGGTGTCACAAATAGAAATTAAATAGTAATGTAATCTTAGGTTAAAAGAAAGTATCATGTATGAATCCAATAAGTTCTTTTTAAATATGAGACAAGATGGAATTACAATATAGATAATGTAGGAGTTCTTAAATGTAAATTGCATTTTTAAATGAAATGTAATTTTAATTTTTACAAATATAAATTGTGCGATTTTGATCCCATCGTTTAAAATAATTTATTTTTTTCCTAAAATATTTAATTGGATTAATTTTGATCCTTTTGTTTACAATCCATTAGTTCTTAATAAGACTTGCTAAAGTGGTATTATTTTTTACTTTGTGACTACCGACTTAGATGTCATTTTAGCAAATAAACTAACCCTATTTTCCTTTTCTTCCTTTTTCCCTTTCAATTTTTCCTTGTTTGTATTTTCTATACTTTTGTTTCTAGATGTCTTAATTTTGATTTCTTTCTCTTTATCATTACTTTACATCACAATTTCAACCATTTTGCATCTCACTTTCTCTCATCACACCATTATCCTTTTCTCAACCACCAACACTTTCTCTTTTAGGTTTAGCATTTTCCTTTTTCTCCATTTGTTACACAATTCCAACTGAGGAATTGTAATCTCAACTTATACCCATTATTGTAAAGGTTTGGATTCCTCATGTTGATCTTTTTGCTTTAATTACTATTCCATGTAGCATGAGAGTGAACAAATAAAATGGATTATTTGCCTAAGTCATTTGCTTTCTTGGCTTTAAGGACAAAACTAATAACTTTTAGGAAAAGGAACAAAGCTTATCCAATCTAATACTTTAAGAATTTTTGTATACTACACATGTAAATATTAAAAGATAGTTCAATATAAAATAATATGATCATTTTCTTGAAAACATTCATATCATTTACCAAGTGGAACTTTATAAACACATCTTTTATAGTAATAATAAAGTTTTCAAGATAAATCATGATGCAATACAACCTAAACTAATTGTGCATGAGATAATTAGTCTAACTTGACACACTCACACCACTATGACTCTTGATATTCATATAATAAAGCTTAGCTCAAAAGCTTGTAGGATAGAAAATGGATGAGGATGATGAGGACAAAATTTGTAACTTGATTTAAAATGAGGGAAACAAGATAAGTAAATATAAAACTTAATGAGTAAAGATTTTTAGTACCTACACACATGCAAATTAAAGCATTTCTAGCATTCAAATTTGGAGTTATAAATCTTTTCCATTATCTTTTAATCTTGTGTTATTTACAAATCCATTAAAAAACATAACTACCTTTAGTTAGGGTCCAAGGAACTTTAATTAGGAAATATCAAGTCTATAACCTCTTAATCACAATTTATCCATTTCTTATGCCCTCTCAAGCATAATTTTCATTTTATGGTCAATAGGTCCACAAACTATCATTCTTACTTAATCTTTTTACTCTTTTAATTGTACATATGAACATTTCTAGGTGCACCTAGCTATTCCCACTTAGAATCCTAAGAAAAACATTTGTAAATCACTTTCATATCATAAGCATGCATTTATCTCATCATTAAATATCTCTAATCTTTTATCATCAAGGCAGAGCCATTTTGTCATCAAGTTTCTTGTATAAAAGTTTAATCATAAACTCATATTCTCGTAATCACAAAATATTTAGTTGAATTTTCATTTAAATAGATATACTTGAAATTTATTCCAAAGCATAGGTCAATTTAAGATAAATTTCATAACTAATAATATATATCATATATCATTTTTTACAAAAAAAAATGTTCTTGATAAAAGCATAACTTCTCACTTATATTAAAAAAAAGTATTCCTCTCAACCACACATTCAAGTTTGTAAATGGCAAAACTCCTAATCAAGCAATTCAACAACACATTCTCATCAATCAAATACCATTCAAATCACATTCAATAATGAAAGCCATTACGAGGGTTTAGGGTAATAGAGGCTTACCCAAAAGTGCAAGTTAGGGTTTATGCCTTAATCAAATTAAATTAAGCAAAGAAAGCAAAAATAAAACTTTGGCATAGAATTGAAATTTTAAAGGAAAAATCAAAGAAATCTTACTAGTGATTGAAAATAGACCAAGAAAAGTAGAGTTAAGCCAGAATCTTCATCCAATTCATACTTCAAGGCTTTGGAGCAATTATGTTCTAGAAGGTTTCAGTAGAAGCGAAGAGTTGGAGGAGGAATTAAGAGGAATGAACCTAATAATCTCTTGAAAGATTGAGAGATGAAGGCTAATGTTTAAGGTTCAAAGAAGAAAAATGAGAGAGTATAAGTTTAAAATGGTTATTGAAATGTTTGGGTATCTATTTGGTGTTTCAAATACTAATTTAAATTAGTTTGGTTTATAATAATCAACTGCTACCCCAAAACAGAGCAAGTTTTTTTGCATCCAAAAACTAACATCCTAGTGTTAGGTCAATCAATTGACTATTGACAATAACTTTTTTTAAATTTGAGAACTCATAATTTTCTTATTTTATATCCATTTTGGCAAAATCACTTATCATGAAAAAAGATATTTGAATTTACTTTTAAATGGTACCTATTTTATACTAATATTTTATATAAATTTTGAAATTTCACTAAAATAATGTACAAAGTCAGGAAATATAGAATTATGAAAAAACTATTTTTTTGGATTTAAATTGTAGAGGTCATAATACTTTCATATCTTATCTTAATCATTTTAAGTAAATAACTAATTCAAGAAAAACTTTAAGTCTATTATTTTCATATGAAAATAAATTTCATAAAAAATAAACCTATAATTTTTTAGTTGCACATAAGAGATCACGTAAAAATATGTTTAAAAGAATAAGTTCATTATCCTGAATTAATTTGATAACTAAAAAATAAACTAAGTAACCTAGAAAAAACTTTGGGTGTCACAAGTTTTAAGTCTCATTCGATGTCTAAATCATCCCGTTTAATTTTTTTTTTTTTTGTGTAGTTAAATCAATTGGTTTCATTTTCGTTGCTTCTTAGTTTTGTGTGTGTTGGCTCTGGGATTGTTTCAACTAAACTATGGTCTATTTTGCTATCTCTTTTTAGCTTAATTTATCTTATTAAATTGGTAATGTCACGAGGAGGATTATAATTAGCTGGAAACGAGTACACATCAAAAGTGATGTTAGTTTTTGGATGGAAAATTGACGGTGGCATCAAAATTAATTTAATTAAATATTTTAAAATTAAAATAAATTATTTTAAATAAAAAATAAAATTACACAGTTTATATTTTAAGAAATTAAAATTACATTTAAACCTACGTTTTTTTCTATGTTGTCTTAAAAAAACAAAAGCAAAACTGCCAATATCTTAGGCTTGTTGATCATCAATAAAGAAATTATTTCAATGAATGGTAGCTCATGTTCTATATTACTGAAAAGAATGTATGTGTATGGTAACTTAGTAATTTACAATATAGGTTGAATAAAAAAATGGATAGAGATATTTTAGTTTTTCACTAGAGAATGATATCTTCATTTTCCTCAAATCCTCGTCACTCATTTAAATAAAGCCTTTATTTATGGTTGAAGGAAGCCCCTGACTATGTTTCTTATTTTACTAATTTACCTTAAGCAGAACCAAAACTAATGTCATTGTATAATAAAAAAACACAGCAGTGTTATTGAAATTAATTCATTAAAAAATGTAGTTTTCTAACATAAACATACTCAAGTGCTTGCTAAGATGTTCCTAGAAATTTAGTACTTAGGTTAATATGATAAAATACAAGTTAATAAATAAAATTACAAAAATTTTAATAATAATTTAATAATTTCATGTAGTAACTTTTATTTTACCAACTTTTATTTTACCATATCACCTTAGTTATAATCACCTTAGAATTCACCGTATACTCAGTATATTTACTGAGACTTTACTTTTAAATTTACAGTGTGCTCCTTTTTGTATTCTCTTTGTTCAATTAACGGGACCCTCAATGGAAGAAGGGCAAGATACTCCGATGAAGTACCGATAAATAGTACGCGTTTTAATATATAGAATATTTAATAATTTACATTAAAAATTATCTTCTAAAAAAATATTTAATTTAATGATTTATTTAATTTATGTATGCATTGAATTTTATTTTATATATAATAAAATTAGTCTCGATAAAAAGCACAACGCAATCCTAGAAGATTCAGTCTTTTTGATCTAAAATCTTCGTCAATATCCTCAAATTTAAAAATAAGATGAAGAAAGAAATTGGGAGGAGCTCGAAAGAGATGAAGGCAGAAGCAACTCTTCAATCGTGTCCATTTTAAAACAAAAAAATTATTTAAAATAGAAAATAAAGTTTCAGAAAAATTCAATTCAATTAAAAAGGAAAAATTAATGTTTTAGACAAAAGAAATAAAACAAAAGGGTTAAAAAAAAGGTTGAGTGTCCTAAATGCAATAATGACATGTAACAAAGTGGAAAACAAATACTATTTATCATAACAACTTCATTGAAATAAATAAATAAATAAAGCAAGGCTATTTCAATCATGGAAAAAAAAATTATCAGAGGTTGAAATGTAATACACTAATAATCTTAGGAAAATTAAACAAAATGCCACTAAGAATAACACGATTTCTTTTCAGGAACTTTTTTTTTTTTTTGCCAGAAGAATTATTTCTTTTTGACCTGGACAAAAATCTACTCATATGCAGAGGGAGAAATATTTTATTTTTTAAAAAAGCTATTTTTTTTGTAAGGCTAATGCCTAATGTGATGGCACAAAACTTGGGGCGCAAACGAATCTAAGTTAAATCGTTTAAATTTGAATTTATAAATAAATAAATAAACTTAAACTCCAATTAAATATCATTAAATTTAAATAATTCAAACATGTGTTTGAGTAGAATACAATTCTAAATGAATTTACATGAGTTTATTCAAGAAGTATATTATTGGACCATAATTTCTCATCAAATTTGAAATATTTAAGTTTAAATTCAAGTTTTTAATCAATATTAATCTAAACAAACTTATTTAAGTAGTTTGTTATTTTGCCTAAATTTGACCATATAAAATCTTATTTTTCATAATAAATTAGAAATTATATTTTTTATCTTATTTCATATATAACTATAAACTTTTTATGACTGTTAAATTTATTAAAAAAATCTACACAGTGATCATATATTCTAATAATTACATTTAGTAAAAGATAATTATTTCAATCAAAGAATTATATTTCTTTATATAATCTTAAAGCCCTGATTGGTAATTAATTAATTTAATTAATTATTAGCTAATAGCTAATTATATTTACTAATTTGATCAGTTGATAATACTAGTTATTTGAATAAAGATATTTAATAAAATTAGCTATTTTCTATTAATTATTTATATGCAAAATGACATATAAGGATATATGTATATTTTATGATTTATTTAAGTTTTTTAACTTTCATAATATCTTAAATTTATCATATGATTTATTTTTAAGAAATATAATAATTTATTTTTAAATAATTTTTTATCATACTTACTTAAAAATATGATAAATCTAAAATATAATTAAAAATTTATTTCTTAAATTATTATATTTCATAAATACTTTATAGAAATTAATAATTATTATTTAATAAATCTATTTGATATTTTTTTTAAGTAAGGATGTAAATGAAAATAGGTATATTATTTAAGAATAATTTTAAATTTTTATAAGGTCATTATCAATAAGTTAATTGAAAATGCTAAATTCACTAGCTTTTTCTCCAACCTTTTCAAATAATCAACTAATTTAATAAATTATTTATTAAATAATTAAATTAATCGATTGACTTGGTCAAATAATTAAATATTATCAAATTAATTAAAAGTTAATTAAAAAATTATTTACCAAACACCCTCTAAGAATTACTTACTTTATTGAATTTTTTATATACAATTTATTTACATATAGTATAAAAATGAAAATATTTTTTTTTATTATTAAACTCATTTAGATTTAGTGAACAATTCGAATCAAGTAAGTAATCTGAAATTTAAGTTTGATTTATATATTAATTGAGCTCAATTCACTTAAACTTGACTCATTTAAAGTTGAACTTAAATTAAATTTTTTATGAGTTATTCTCAAGTTGCAAATGAGTAATTTGATTTGTTTACATCTCTATCCAAAATAAAAAAAATGATTTTTCTTAAGAGCTATACTAAGATTTTATGAGTTTTAATTTTTAAAAGAATCTTATTGAATAACATTAATTAATAAATTAATTTTTAATATTTTCAATAAAGAGCCTTTGAAATGGATTATCTACTATTTTTTAGGAATTTTCTAATCTTTTTAATTAATAGCCTTTTAATTTCCTCAATTAAAAGAGGATATTTCTAATGGAAATTTTTTTAAAACTCACTCATAGAAAAAGAAATTTTGGCTCGTAGCATTAAGGAATTTTTAGACTCAATTGAACAGGAGCTCATAGCAAATTGTCTGTTTGAAATTTGCTAATGTTCTGTAATAATAGCTTTTAAATGCTCTCAGTTAAATGAAAATTTTTAAAAGGGAAATACTTTTAAACCCAATCATTGGCAAATGATTTGGATAAGAAATATTAAAGAATTTTTTAAACTCAATACATACCATAAATCCACGCTAACATTAAAAAAATGAAGTAATTAAAAAAATCATATTAATTTATGATAAAATTTTTAAATTTAAATTGACGTCAGAATTTAATCGTTTAATATAATAGCCCAACACCCATTTTCCTTGTTGTGGTGAGCAAATAGGAGCTTTATCGTTGAAATATTATTATTCACATGTAAAAGAAATAACACTTTGCTTGATATAACACTTCGGTAATTCCACTAGACTATTTTTATGATACTCGTGATTTATTATTTTTAAATTTTTTAAAGATTTTATACAAGATATTTATTGAATTTTATATTTTTGAATTGATTTATTATAATTTTTTACTAATCTATTATATATACAGCTATATATATATATATATATATATATATCAAGGTCTACGTAGATAATATATATATGTACATTTGTGTATGTATATTGGTGAAACATGTACTATTATTTTATTACTATAGTATAAAATTTTAATTTATATATTATCATTTTTTAAAAATATATTGCTATTTGAGGGCATTTTAGTCTAATTATATACTTTAAATTTATTTAGAACTATTTTATTATTTTTTTATGTGATTTTAGTATTTCAATTAAATTAATTTTTTTATTAACTCTATACATTCTTTTACAATATGACAATAAATAAAAGATAGAATAATTTTGTATAAAAGTAAATATAACAATTAGCCTATTATTTATAAAGGTGAAGACTATTGCATCTCTCCTTTCTTTATTTGTAACACTAAAATAAATAATAAAAAAGAATATAATAAAAAATATATATTTGACATTGTTGAGTGTGATTTAACAATCAACTTCAATATTTTTATTTATTTTAATATTAAAAGTAAATAGAAGGATATATAATTATAGTAAAAATAATAATTAATAATTCTAGTTATAAAATTTAAAAAATATTATAATTATCATCATTATAAATGAGAATTTAAATATTATTTTATATAAGCATTCATCTTACACGGTAAGAGTATATGGTTTGCTAAGCAAGACCTAAATAATAAAAGATGGAAGAAATTGTAAAAAGCATATATTTTTTCCTCTCTTTTAACTATTTTTTATATTAGCATAAAGTATTTAATGCTTAAGTTTTTAATATATTAATTTTTTTAATGATAAAAATGTTTAAACCACAAGACAAGAATTGAATTCCATATACAAAACAAGATATAAATTTTTTAAGGAACATTAAATCTTGGTAATATATTAAATTTTTTAGTATTGAAATATTAATTAAAATACTAATAAATTTTTATTTTTTTAACCTTTAAGAAATATTAGTATAACTAGTAAAAGTGCATAATAAATGACATGTTTTGAAGTGTTTAAAACTAATTGTTACAATAAAAATTCCTTAACTTATTATTCAATCATATGCTCAAATATTAGTTCACGCTCTCATTTTGGACTTAAATGAAAGTCAATTGATAAATGCTCTTGTTTATAGATGTCAAAAACTTTTAAGCGGAGCGTTTGGTTCGCAGAATATTTCTAACATTCTCGAGAATATTTCATGAGAATATAATATTTCCATGTTTGGTTCAAAAGTTATAAAAAAAATCTTAGAAATGTGACATTCCTACAAATATTTTTAGCCAAAATTTTCCCACCAATACTCCTAAAGAGTGAAATGAGTATCTTGGATTCCTGTCACTTGGGAATATTTATTGAAAAGTTAAAAAACATAATTATTCTTATCATTTAATAAAAGTTTGCTTCTTTCTTCTTTGCTATACTTGAGTTTTAGTTAAATATCGTTGTGCCTTTGCCTTAATCTTTCAAATTGGAGTAGTAAGAGAGCAACTATCGTCCATCAAAACTTGTTGTTCATTGTTCCTAAATATCAAGGTAATCTTGTTTTTATCTCTGCTTCAATCTTTATTATTTTGTAGATCCTTATTTTATTCAATTATTTGAAAATTTTAAGGAGTTGATTGTTTATGTACATAGTACATGGACCCAATTTAATTGTTTAACAATTGCAATTCAATTGAATTTTTTCTCATGAAATTCACTGTAATTTATGATTTATTCCCTCTATTTTGCCATGTTGTGATTGATAATATAATATGAAAGTGGCGTCAATTTCTGTATCTTTGACATATGTCAATACGTTGCTTTGTGTCATGTAAATTTTTATCTTTGATGTAGTTTTTACAATTTAATGAGAGATAGCCATCACTTTGTGCAACATGAATGTTCGATTTTGCAAAAATAGTCTTTTTTAAAAAACAAGAGTTGTCGGCATTAAGTAATTAAAAAAAGGCAAAAATGAAAGGCTTTCATGAGTGTTGTCAGCATTAAGCAAATGGAAATATGGTCTAACTTGTATGTTGACAAGTGTGCTTTAGGGAAGGAGACAAAAGAATTTAGAAAACTAACGTTAATAAGACTACAACGTACTAGCTGACTTAAATGGAAAATATTATAAACAAAAATAGTAGAAACAATAGGAAAATATTGTATATAGGATTAGATAAAAGAATAGGGGACTAATCAATTATAATAATTTAAGTAATAATATACTATGTATATAGTTCCATTAGTAAATAAAGTAATAGTCTCTTACGATGATGTAGTAGAAGGAAAATATAAGATTGACTTTTATAAACTTAAAGTTTCATTTTCACTACGATCATTATTTGTTTTAGTTATTATATTAAATCCTTGTTTATCATTACTCCATTTTACATATATATGAACATGATTTTCATCGTTTATTTTGTTTTTGTTTTGTCAGTATGTTTGATTTGTGCATTATTTATTTTGTATAATTTTTTTACAAAATGGATCTCTCAATTTGAGCAAGAAGGAAGAGAATTATTGTTATATTAATTATGATTTTAGAGCTTTTGAATTAGTTCACTTTGTTTTTTATTATAGTGACTTGTATTATTCTAGTTAAAAATTAAATTAAAGGAAAAGAATTAGATATGATTATCATAATAGAATGTTAATT
The DNA here is from genome assembly GCA_020226215.1 of Sindora glabra. Lineage (NCBI taxonomy): Eukaryota > Viridiplantae > Streptophyta > Magnoliopsida > Fabales > Fabaceae > Sindora > Sindora glabra. The sequence continues at coordinate 11,152,260 of CM035226.1, read as the reverse complement.
CAAAATATAAACTTCCGTAGGATAGTTTCATATATGATTTAGCATTTATTGAAAATGTTAGGATGGACAAGTTTTTATTTCATAGGTTATATGATATGTTAAGAGTTATTAGTAAACTAGAACCAACAAGAAATATAAGTGTTGAAGAAATAGTTGTAATTTTTTTACATATCTTAGCACATAATGTTAAGAATAGAGTTATTAAGAGACAGTTCATAAGATCTAGAGAGACTATTAGTTGATAATTTAATAATGTGCTACTAGATATGCTAAAATGCCATAAAGAATGACTCAAACAACCTAAACCACTCCTTAAAAATTCAAGTGATTCAAAATAGAAATGGTTTAAGGTAACTACTTTATAAATATTGGTTACAAATATACAATTGAATTTTGATAATGAAAATTAACTCAAGTGTTTTAATATGTAAAACTGTTTAGAAGCATCGGATGGGACTCACATCAAGGTAAATGTTTTAGAAGGTGATAAGCCTAGATATCGAAATAGAAAGGGTGAAGTGATAACTAATGTGCTAGGAGTATGTTCTTAAGATATGCAATTTGTTTATGTCTTGGCTAGATAAGAGGGTTCAGCAGCTGATTCTAGAGTACTCAAGGATACAATTACTCATCCTAATAGTCTAAAAGTTCCATAAGATACTCTATGACAAAAAAATTAATTGTTAAAAATATATGATTTTAAATTATACAAATACTAAGTCTTAAAATTAATTATAGGCTATTATTACTTATGTGATGTTGGATACATGCATGGGGTTGGATTCCTTACACCATATAAAGGACAGAGGTATCACTTGAGTGAATAGAGAAATAGGGCACAACTAGCCACACCTCAAGAGTTCTTCAATATGAAACATTCATCCGGTAGGAATGTGATAGAAAAAACATTTGGACCATTCAAAAGGCGTTGGATAATTCTTAGGATTAAGTTATTTTATCCAATAAAGACATAAGGTAGAATTATCACAGCATGTTGCTTATTGCATAATCATATTAGAAAAATGATAGCAGTTAATCCATTAGAGGCAAGCTTGCAATTAAATGAGGAGAATGAAGATAGGGTGCATGATTTGATTACACATATGGAGTCAAGTTAATAATGGACTTCATGAAGAGAAAATTTTGCTGAATAAATATGGAATGCATGGAGAGCAAGTCGTATTTAAGATTATATTATATTTACTTTCATTAATTTTTTATGATTTAATTTATATGGAATGATCTGTAATTGACTTGATTTATTTTATGGTTCATTTTATATGTTATACCTATTGACGAGTTGATCTATCATATTTAATATGTTTGTTAACTTATCAAGTTTGCATTTTTTTTTCATTTAGTTTAAATGTATTAATTGGAGCTTGTATTACACAAGTTAGTTGAAATTTTCCAATATTATATTTTGTTTAGCAATATTATTTTCAATTGTACATCACTTAGCTTATAGGCACATATGGATAAAGCTAAGCAATCAAAAGCAAAAGGTTACAAGTGCCAATGGACACAACAAGAAGATGCTAACTTGGTGGAGGCTTTAGTAGATCTGTCAACTCAAAAGCATTGGAACGCTGAAAGTTTTGAATAATTCAAATTTGGATACTTGAAGGAATTAGAGAAAATGCTTGAAATAAAAATGCCAGGATGTGATTTGAAATCTTCCACACATATTGAATCATGAGTTAAACTTTTGAAAAAAATAATATGGAGCAATTGTAGAAATGTTAGGTCCAAAAGCAAATAAATTTGGATAAGTTAACAAGGAAAAGAAAATTGTAGTTAAGAAGGAAATTTTCAATGAGTAGGTAAAGGTAATTATAACATATGAATACTTATAGATATACAACATAGAATATTTTGCATTGATTAATTATTTTTTTCATTTTCATTTGTTTATGTTTTAGTCTCATAACAATGCTCAAGGATTAAACAACAAACTGTTCCCATTTTTCAAAGAATTGCAACAAGTCTAGGGTAAAGATAAATCAAATGGTGAAGATGCCGAAGATCCTTATGATTCATTTTAAGCAATGGAGAAGGAAATGCAACATAACAGAAAAGGACAGGAAGGATAATTGGAAGGCCAATCTAATATGCATGTGGAGGATTCTGATGAATTCTTGGACAATATTTCTTATACTTAACCACCTCTAACACCACCATTTCCAAAAACTTAAGGCCCAAGCAATGGGCAAAGCAGTAGAAGTAAATCAGAAAAGAGGACTAAAGGCACTGATAATATTGCTGACAACTTGACCAATATGATAAATAAGTTAGGAAGTTTTTTCGAGAATACAAAGGAAAACATAAAAGCACTTGCATCCTATTTCAAGCATGAATAAGAAGTAGTTAATAGAAGGATGAAGGTGATTCTTTTTTTACCTTGCCCCATGATTGGAAAAAGGATTATGTTGAGCACTTAATGAGAGATATGTAGTGTCTATTTATGTGCAAATATTATGCTTTGAAGAATTATTGGCAACATTTAGACTTTATATTTTTGTAATGGCTATTACCTATTATAAGCCTTGATTTCTATAACATTTTTTATTTTTATATGTTAAGCTTAATGATTAAGGAACTTGATATGAGTTTTTATGAATTTTTATGTTGAAATGTGAATTTTGATGAAATTTTATGATGGTTCAGTCAAGTTAGGGGTCAATAATTTTCACATATGGATTTTAATATACAATTTCACATGTGAATTTTCACATATGACCAGGTTCGAGTTTTATTTTTCCAAGTGTAAATATCAATGGTATAAAGGGTAGTCCAATAAATAGCATTATTGTCATGCTTTTTATAAACAAAAGAAATGGTAGTTTTGAGACATTATTAAATAGAAGGAATATAATATACCTTGAAGTGTCGAAACATTGTTAAATCAAAGGCCTTCATATACATAGTTTTGAGACATTGTAGCATTACTTATCAAGGCCTTGTATCTACAAAACACAGTCCTCGTTGAAACTTTGTTAAACATAGTTTTGAGATATTGTTAAATAGTATAATGACCACAATTTACTTTTTTTATCAAGGACTTCATAGGTGAGTGTAGCATATCATTACTCCATTAAATTGAAGAGTGAAAACATGTTCCCATATATACCTTGAAATGTTGTTTATTGGAAATAAGTTTATAAACATTGGGCCTGGTTTATATACCTTCATATTTTTTATTCACTAACAGCAGTTCTAGAAAAGCAATCAAGATAAGGGTATTCTTGAAAATTTATCAAGATTCCTAAAAATATTGGATCTGAACCAAACACAAGAATATAATATACTTGAGAATTTGAAAAAAAATTTCTAAGTATCTTTATTATGAACAAAATATGGGAATATTATATTTTCTGAAATTACATTCTCAGAAATATGTACATTCTTAAGAATGTAAGATTCTGCGAACTAAACGCTACTCTAAAACAATCCCTTTTAAGCAAATTGTTAGCCAATTTCTATATTGATGCTTTAGCTAGAAAAGGATCGACTAGACAATCCTTTTTTCTAATATATAATAGTTCTTCTCATAACGTGTCTCTAAATGTATGGTATTTTTGCTACTATATAAGCTGGGAATGTAACTTTTAACCTAGACCCTGGTTAGTTTATTTATATATATGTTTTTGCTTCCTTATCACAAAAAATAATAATAATAAATGACATGTTTAATTGCAGCCTCAGGCTACAGTTAGCATTTGAAGAAAATAAAAATTGCCCATGCTACGGGAAGAGGGAGCCCATGGAGAGATATATGAATTAGTTCAGTTTTAGTATGATGGGCCCGGGAGATATTCAGGCCTATTTTCTCAGCCCAAAGAAAAGAAGCATATGATTGGTGCGTGAATATCACGCACTCCATGATTTGTGTTACTTCTGTCATTTGTCTTGCGAGTCCATGACCGTCTTTGTTCTTGTCTTCGGTGAGTATCTTGCGGGCTCTTTCTCGTCTTCGTTGCCTTCTCCTTTTTATACTTTCCTAGAAACTGAAAGTACCAAGTACGCAATAATTTTACACCATTTTGCTTCTTCCAATTCTTATATTCAAATTTTCTGAATCAGGTTTCAAAATTGTGGCGAAGCAATTTGAGAATTTGATCTTTATCATTAGTGCAATTATCAGCGGAAGGTAGAGGAATAATGGCTCAAGCAGTGGAAGAATGGTATAAGCAGATGCCTATCATCACGCGCTCTTATCTCACTGCTGCTATTGTTACCACCATCGGTTGTTCCCTTGATGTAAGCATTCAATTCTTATTTCTCTCGAGTTCGATGCTTTTCTCATTCTTGGTTAGCCGAGTTTTCCTAATGTCGCAGGATTGCCATTGTTTTATGGTCTTTTAGGGTTTTTAGCTTATTTTTCTGAATTGAGTTGGCTTGGATGTTTCTGATTCAGGTTCGTGCTCAGGGACATTTGGGAAATATTTACATTTCCCCATTCGTATTATAATGATATTTCTATTTGAAACTTCTAATTTCTTTGATATGATCAATTCAAAGAGTACTCTTTCGCCATTAATCATGCTTTCCCTTCGCCTTTGTAAGAATTGGCAACAGGGTATGATGGGATTGAGTTCATCCAAGTTAGGTTTTTCAATTGGAATATTTTTGGTCTTTGTTGCGTACTAATGGAATTTTTTTTTCCTCCAATTTTTTTTCCTTCGAAATTGGAGAGTTCTATATGATGATTAATGCTATTTGTTTTTATTTTGCAGATAATATCACCGTATCATTTATACTTGAACCCTAAGCTGGTGGTTAAGCAATATCAATTCTGGCGGCTTATAACAAATTTTTTGTACTTCCGGAAAATGGGTAATCTTTGCAGTTGGCATTAACAATGATTCTTGATTTAAGGGAGGAACTGTTGTATGATACAAATTTTGGTTTGTTGGTGGTTTTGGGCCTTTTGGCAGCATATATAATTGTTACAAACTTCAGGTAATAATATGCTTCCTTAAAATCATGTACAAAAGCTGAAGTGAAGGTTGTACATAAACAAATGCTTCTGTCATTTCCTCTCTTGCGCCTTGGAATCTGTCTAACCTATATATTGCATAGGTAGTTTATTCTATCTGAATCTGCAGCACATGCTCACAGCATGGCATGATGGATTCTGGCCATGGGAATTTTGACATTCCCCAGTTATTTCTGGAATCACAATGTCATGTTGTCTAAACTGCTTATTTTATCTTGAAACTCCTTAATTAAGAGGAGTTAATCCATTTTCTGGTGTTTGCAGGGCAAGAAATTTTTTTTTTATAATATATTTCCATTGCGTGTGCATGTGGGGTTGTGAAGATACCATGTGCATCTTTCAGTGGAGATATGGCCAGAAAGCCCATAATCTGGCTCATGTTTCTATTTATTGTTACTTTTTGTTTAATATTAATTTATTGCTTTCGAATCACAATTTTTAACTTATTTTTGACATTGTATACTCTCTTTGAAATGGCAGACTTGGATTTCTTGTTTCATATGTTTTTTCTCGCTCGATACTGCAAGCTCTTAGAGGAAAACTCCTTCAGGGGGAGGACTGCTGATTTCTTTTACATGCTTTTATTCGGTGCTACTGTCTTGACTGGAATTGTACTTTTTGGTGGGATGATACCTTATCTAGCAGAATCATTTGCAAAAATTATATTCCTTAGCAATTCATTGACATTTATGATGGTCAGTCACATTTTCATTCTTTTTTTTTTTTTCCCCTCCTTGTTGAGGCTTCCTGTTTAAATTGTCCTATGGTTTTGACAGATTATTTAAACTGTCTTTACTAGGTTTATGTTTGGAGCAAACAAAATCCCTTCATCCATATGAGCTTCCTGGGCCTCTTTACTTTTACAGCAGCGTACCTTCCATGGGTGTGTAGCTCTGCTATCATACCTTTGTATTACTGAATGGAAACCATGAAACTGGTTTCATACTAAGTTCTCAGGATTGTACTTTTTTTATCTTCTAATTGTATTGTGGACTTGATCATGAAGTTTTATGCATATAGGTTCTCTTGGGATTCTCTGTGCTTGTTGGTGCTAGTGCTTGGGTGGATCTACTGGTGTGTCCCCCCCCCCCCCCAAAAAAAAAAAAAAAAAAAAGCTTGAGATTTTGCATCTATAAATCTGCATAACCTAAATGGCTTATACTCTTCACATCGGAAATTTGTTTTAGGGAATGATTGCTGGTCATGCATACTATTTTCTTGAAGATGTCTATCCTCGGATGACTGGTCGCCGGCCCCTAAGAACCCCATCATTCATCAAAGCACTATTTGCAGATGAGACTGTTGTCGTGGCCCGGCCAGCCAATGTCAGATTTGCTCACCCGCCAGGGGAAGCTGTTCACCAAGATTAATACCAGCTGTTGAGCCATCCCAACTAATGTTGTGCTGATGTGCATTTGGGTACTGCAAATAGCAAGAGAGCAGCAAAGTGGTTCACCTTGTAATATATAGATGAGTCTAAATCCCTTTTTTTTATCCTGAATTTTTTTTTAAATTATGATTTAAGTTGCATTATATCTAGTGTCCGCAGTTTTTAAGTGAAATGAGGGAAGATATCGTTTCTGTTTGCCACAGGGTTGTAAGTCCAGCGCGATTGATTGTTGCTGTGTAAAACCCGGTGCTTAGGGATAAGGGTTCAAACAAACTGAGCTTCTCGAGAGCAGTCCATGAAAAATTGAATTCGATTTTAAAAGAGTCGAGTTTAAAAGTGTTTAGTTATAAAATATATTTTATTATTTTTATATTATATTTAAATAATATTAATATAGTATGCAAATAATATCATATGTAAATTTCATTTATATTATAAATATAAATAATATACATTATTTATTAAAAAAAAGTCAAGATCAACATAATTTGAGTGCAAGTTTGAATTCAAATACTTTAAGTCTGATTAAAATTTTGAATAAAATAATTTAACACTTGTTTAAGTAAATTCATACTTAATTTGAGCTCAAATCCGAACTTTTTAAGCTGGAGGAGTTTGAACTTACTGCCAACCTCCAGCTCTAACATGTATTACGCATTTAACTCAGATTCATTTACATCTCCACTAGTGGTTAACATTTGGAGTTCAATCTTGGGCTTTTGCTTTTGAAACACAGCATTTTCCTATGTAATCCTACAGAGCCACGCCGCTTCCCCTCATATTCGATGTATTTTTTTGTGTCTTCCATAAAACTTGCATATAATGTAAGTTTAGTTGCTATCTCAGCATCTTCCATTATATAATTTTGGCAGACAAAAAGCATCTTACGAAATGTTTGAGTGAAAGAATGGATGCATTCCAAGAACCTGTTCGCATATAAAGCATACAAAACAGGAACCCGGAAAATAGCCTGCTGTACTACATCTAAGCTACCCGAAAAATTCAGATTCCTCACTTCTCTCGGTTCCCGTCCCTCTTACTTACAGTGACCGTTAAGTGCAGCAAGCACTTAAGCTCTTGATGTCACACACCCTAGAATAAATAAAATTAAATTGTCCTCCAGAAGCAGCAACTGCTGTGTATTACACATGTAAAAAGAATAGCATGAGCCATCTGCAATACCAGAAACCTACAACTGGATTGTATCCCCTGCCTTAGCTTCTCCTGCTGAATTCCAACAGCATCTAAACAGAGAATCATCATAGTCATATATAATGGGGTTGTAGAACATATTATGATTTTTAAAAAAGCATGGGGGTCAGCGGATAGGATGATACTGGGCAGATATTCTTTTGGGGGGCAATTTGCGCAGTATGTAGAGGACTAAAGCTGAAGGCAAGACCTCAACCAGCTGAAATTTTAAGACGTGCCAGATGTTAACCAACCCAGATTAAGAGTCGCAATTAACAAAGAAGTTATTAGTAAATCGGTACAATACCATGTAGTAGATCAGGTCCAAAATTGGATGATCCAAGACATCAAGAGATGCATCTGAATCAAATGCGGATAGAAAAACCTGTTTGCATATACAAATTATAAGTGCTCAAGAAAGAACTACAGAGCATCAAGGAGCATGTATATCCTAGTTGATTTAGCCTTAATTTTGCTGCCCTATTTTTGGTGACAAACAATTCAAGCTGAGACATATTTACATTTCATCACGTGGATCATGTTGACTACCGCAGTCTCTATATATTTTTTGATTTTAAGATTTCGTACCAGTATGTCTAATAATCTTCACCGCACTTGGAGAAACACAAATAGGGTTCTTATATTCAATTGATTTAGTACCACATTTAACTTCTCATGACTCATTTTATTTGACACTTATTTTGCACATTAACAATCTCTGCATCCTCTATCAACTACTAGCTCAACATGTAATCACATTCTCAAATGTTGAATAACATAAGTATAAAAAAAAAAAAAAGAAAAAGAAAAACGTTAGACTGTACAAGGAAGCAATAAGCTAACAGAACATTTTACAATGAGGGAGAAACCAAAGCATGCCACACCCACACTAGTTATCATATTTTAAATATCTATGATGCATTTAAGTCAGTAAAAGTTGTCATGATTTTGTTTTGTGTCTGCCAACTCTGTCTTGTTGCAGGCACAATGCAAGATACTACAATAGTGAATAGGATAACAGAATAGCAGGGGATGATGCTCAAGAGACAACCAGCAAAGAATGATGAAATCAACACAAGCATCTATATAGAAGCTTAAGAAAATGTTCTTTGAACAAAAAAAACTAAGAAGGATAATAATATAGCCTGAACTTACCATAATGCATCTTATCATAAAACAGGTGAAACATATGGCTGTAACAGATCCAACCTGCAAAACAAATGACATGTTCTGGGAATGAAACTAATTGAACAATATAAATTCGATTTCTTGATCTATATTCAGGACAGAATAAAACAAAAGGAATGAATTTGGAGCTCGTAATTAGGATGTAAGGAATTTAGTTGCTACTATTACAAGAAACTTGGTCCTCCGGTGCTGCAAAAGACAAAATGCAAATTTGAGACTCCCACATACACTTATTAAAACCCGTGTCTTGTGTGCATGTCTCAATGCAGATCATTTCTATACACACAATATACCAAAATGATCTGGAGTCCCTGAATGCATTTTGGGGAAGAGTCAACAAAGAGGAAAAAAAAATTGTAGCGGTGTAGGTATGAAGTAGCAGCAGAAGGGAATAAAATTTGCATGAGGACACAGTTTTCCAATGTGGAATCAGAAACTGAGTCCAGCAGATAAGCAAAAGACAGACCATAGAAGAGCAGACAAGGAAAGCTGAAATAGTAGAAAAGGAGATGACCATATAGAAGTAGCCTCATACACACACATAACGGACAATAGTTTATTTTGGATAAGTCATGTCACCAATCTTTGTTGATTGAAAGTCTAACTTCGTAAAATTAACTTTTATTGTTATCACCAAATTCAGTGTCATCAAATATGATCGTGTATAGAATTGACAACTCTTGGACAAAGGAAAAAGTGATGGCAGTAACATTATTTTATTCATTTCCCATAAAAGATCTCTACCATATGCACTGATTTTTATCATAGAATTTTCACAAGCATTAATCATGCATTTATATCATCAAATCTTTCTTCCGACAGAAGTTTCTGTTGAATAGACATATTGAGAGTGAAATCCACATACCTCATGTAGCTTTTTCCTTCTCCCTTTAGATTCAATAGGAAAACGGCTCAGCATGGAGAACAATCTAGAAACAATCAATAAGTATCATGAAATAAAAAAAAGGGTCCAACCATGCAACACGAAACATTGAGTAAATGGAACTGACACAGCACATATTCAAAGATGACAGAATACAAATATATGCAAAAGCCTCACCTTCCTCCAAATAGCAAGAAGCCTAACGCAGCCATACATGAAATAACTGAAGAAAACAAATGTGGGTCTCATTAAAATGTTATGCATATGGCAAAGTTATAATTCAAATGGCAGTATTCATTCCAAGCTCACAGGGGAGCACGTAACATAAAACCTCTTTTAACTTTGAAAAGCTAACCTGCAATGAATATCTCTCCAATCATCCGCACAACACCATTTTCGTCTACCCAAAGGTATATCCAAATACAAACCTGCACCCAAAGAAAGCCTCACTTTTAAAGAAGTATTGTAACAGATTAGTCAGGCTGTTTATGGAATTATCCCAGCTTTGATATGCATATTGGAGCAACTAAAGATAAGTAAATAATAATGCTTAAAAACATAACTATAACCTACACATAGACAGAATTGTGTGTCTCATATGCCAATGATTTATAAAGCCATTAAGTTAATTTTAATATTCCACACACTTTAGACATATAGATTTTTTATGAATGAATCATAAATACGTTGTAAGATACAGAAAAGATCTTAGATCATAAATGCATAATATTTACCATGCTCTTCAACTTTACTTTCTCAGCCAAGCAAAACTGACCGTAAGTGAGCTTGGCTGTCAATAATATGGTAGCTTAAAGATAAGGAGCTGCAGCATGACAGTGTTTGTATCATAAATTGAAAAGACAAATTGAAGAGCACTCATCAATGAATAGTAAGATATATAGGAAATCAATGAATAGTAAGATATGTGGGAAATCAATAGATTATAGTATTATCAAGGCCGAGAATAAAGTTCAAATAATTAGAATGCTTGCAAGTAGCAACATCACAAAGGCAAGTTCTCATGGGTTGACAGAGTCTATTAAGATGAGCATTGAGGAAACAAAACAAACCAGATAGTAATGAGCAGCTAACACGAAATTCTGTACAACATAAGAAACGAAGAGATAGATACCTGGATAAAATACATAGCTCCATTTACTGAAATATAAACTATCCTGAGCTTATCAGTTGGTAAACTCCTTGCCTGAACAGTTATAGGAATAAAATTAGAATTTCCTAGCCTTAATGAAAAAAAATTCCTTGCTTGGCCAATATGAATTATTACTTTTTCAAGTTATATATACTTTTCAACACTGAAGTGAGTTAGTTGGTTGTAAGAATTATAATCAGCAATTCCAGAAAGATTAAGAAAAAGGAAATTCACTTGCCTGGTGATAGATTTCTGCCCAAAAAAGGACTAAAAGTGTATATGTTGAGAAAAAAAGTAGTCCTGGTAGATCCAATAGCACCCAAACCAGTACCTAATTCCACATGCAGTCACTCTATCAGTATACAAGGCTTAATCTCACAGTCGATCAAACATTTCTCTATTTAAATTAGCAAACTGGATAGCTTTAAACAGTCTAGGGGATGGCTGTAAATTTGTACTAATTAAAAAAAAAACAAAAAAAATTTACCTTTGGATGCAAAAGGAACACCTGCTTGTGAAATCCGAACACAACTGCACGAACTGCGATATGAAAATGCCCAAAGGAAAAAAAAATGAAGTGAGATAATCGAACAACTACACAACACCAGGAATTTGAAAACCATTATGTCTCTGAATGTCACCTCCGTTGACAATGAAGTTCATCAGATGGAAAATTTTTTGCGTTGTCCAGCCATATTCAGGCACTCTTAATTCAATTCTTATTAACTGAATCTGCAACACGATAAACCCAGGAAGACATCATCAGGAACTCTCTTGCAACACGAAATTCAGAACAACTTTATTACGGTTAAAAATTGTACAGTCACCTAAAACTCCAGAATACCATATGCTACAGACTAGGTCTAGCATTCTTAAAATAACCAAAAGAATATACTTTTGGACAAAATTTAATAAAAAAAGGTATAGAGAAAGAAAAGGGATAAACTATAAAATTTTGTAAGCAGCTAAAAAAGGAAAAAAAAGTCAACCAATGTGTAAAATTCAAATTCGCAATTTTTAAGCTCAAGAAATGTCGAAATCATGGATTAATTTCATCTATACAGTCGAGTGAGAAAAGCAACAGAATTTCAAGCACGGTCACGTTTAAAACTCCATTTCACAGTCCAATTCAATTGCGGGAAAGTTTAAATGACAATTACAAGAACAGCATCTTCAAGCAGCGGTTCCAAAATCACAGTTAAGCAAGCTCAGATACCGATTCTCAGGAAAAGAGACAGACCAGAGCTACGCAAGAGACAAGAGCATATGCGCCGCAAAGGGAGTAGAAAATAGCATCCTGCCAAACCGAGGACTCGTTGATCCGGTCCCACCAGCCGGAGAGGACTGCGACAAACTCCATAAGGGTGATGCTCGGTGGCAGTATCCTCATTGTGTTTAGTGCGACTGCCGCTCTCCGCCGTGAAGCAGTCAGGGAGGGTGGCTAAGCAGTGAAGATAGTGAAGGAGCTTCTGCCAAGAAACGGAAGAGATGGAAGACTTCACCAGACAGTCCAACTCTGAAGAGAGGGGGGAATGAGTAAGTAAGATGAATGGGCCTTTCGGGTATTGAAATTAGTTTTACCGTACAGACTCGCGCCCTTTTTTCCTCTCAACTAAGATTCTTCGTGCCACTGCTTGGCCAACGTGGTTGTTGCCGCGCATTTACGACTACTGGGCCTAATTTTCCAACACCAAATAAAAAAAATAAAAGTTGATTTATAATATAAGATTTTTTACACCAAGGATAATATATTATTAAAAAGATAATAAATTTGAATAACATTTATTGATGATGAAAATATATTTATAATTTTTATTAATATGATAAAACATAAATAAGTTATAATATAAAATTAATTTATATTTATTATGAATCAAATGTAAATTTATTTGAAATTATAATGCGAATCAAATTTAAATATATTTTACTGTTCACGTTTAGCATATACGATGCTATCATATTGTCGATACCCATTTCCCCCATCTCACACTTGTCTGAATGGCCTAAATCTACATTGTACTTGTTGGAAAACCGTAGGTCAAATTGTTTTTTTGTTACATCATGCATGACTTTATTAATTAGTACTATTGTTTCTTTTTCATTATAATGAGAAATATCATTCAACAATATTTAAATTATTATAAATTATTGATATTTGATATTTTTTTAATAGTGAGAATAATTAGATAACTAAATACACATACATAAAAATCTTTAAATTTTGAATGGAGAAAAAAGCATTAAACTTTGAAGGTGACATTTGACTTGTGAAAATTTTATTATATTTTTAAAAATATTTTAAAAAAATATAAAATTTCTAAATTTGGTTCAAAATTTTCAAAAACATTCTAAAAAATGTTTACATTCCCAAAAATGATTTTAATCTAATATTTCCCCTAAAATGTTCGTATAAGGAAGGTGAATATCTTATATCCTTATAATATAAGAATGTTTAATTAATATAAATAAAATATTTTGCTTATCCCATCGCTCATCACAATCAATTATCACTTACTAGTATTTATTATTGGTATTCATCACTAATCACTATTTATTTCTAATTATCATTGTTGGTTACTGCTTATTACCAATAACCATTATTCACCACTTTTAACTACCAATAACTACTTTCTATTATCATTTATTGTTGATGACCGCTATTAATTAGTAACTACCTTTTATTATCATTCATCATTGGTGATCGCTATCAACTATCACCTACTACCTACTACTAGTAATCATTATCAATTATCATTCACAATTATTGATTACTATTTACCACTATCCATCATTGATAACTACTGTCAATCATCACTCATTATTACCCTTATTATTAGTAATCACTATTGATGACCATTATTTACTATTGCTTATTATTAGTAACTATTGTTTGTTACTACCCACTACTAGTAACCACTATTCACCATCACCTATAATCGATTATCACATATTGTTAATAATTACTACTAATCATCATCCATTACTCATAACCATCATTAGTTACTATCAATTATTAATAACTATTGTCAACTAATATCCATCACTGATAACTATTATCAACTATCATTCATTCTTAATGATTGTCACTATTCACCACTTACCATCAATTATTATCGTCCCCATCATCACTGCTACCACTTATTGTCAATGAATACCATTGGCTACAACTGATCAATGGTAATCACTAAATTTTTTATTAAGGATATTTTTTGTAAAATAATATTTTTTAAATATTTAAAATAATTAAAATTTAATATTATAATATTTTAAAGAATATTTCTAACTAACCAAATTATATTCAAAATATCTCTAACTAAATTAAACATGGTAATATTAGAGGCCTTATTTGACAATTAACTAATATTATAGAAATTAATTAATTTAATTAGTTATTAGTCGATAAATGATTATATTAATTAATTTAATCAACTGATTATATTAATTATTTGAATAAAAATATTTAATAAAATTAATTATTTATGATTAGTTATTTGCATATAAAATGATAAATAAGAATATGAGTATATTTTATGAGTTATTTAAATATTATTTTATTTAATATTTTAGATTCTATATATTATTTAATAGATTATTTTTATAAATAATATATCATTATAAATTATTATATATTATTTTTTTAAAAAAATTAAATTAATATAATTTTTGTAGTTATTAAAATTTTAAATAAATTAATAATTATAATTATTTAATTTTCATATAAAAATAATATTATAATTTTTTATAGAAAGGATAAAATTGAAAATATAAAAATTAATTAAGGGTAATATAATTATTTTATAAAATAATTATTTCAAAATGCTGCCCCAACATTTTGAAATGGGGCACATTTTGAAATCAACTTATTTCATGTTAAAATAATATTTTAATTTTTATAAAAAAAGATAAAATTAAAAATATAAAAATTAATTAAAGATAATATAGCCATTTTAAGAAATAATGTTTCAAAATGTTGCCCCTACTATTTTGAAATCAGCTTATTTCAAAGTAGTCAATTGATTTTCAAATATCAGAAATGGCTTATTAAGGTAAGTCAATCAATTAAGCTATTTGTCAAAAGTCACTCAATAAGTCATTTATCAAACACTCTTATATTCTTAATAATTAAAACCATGGTAATCATATTCTTGAGAATATTAGGATTCTATAAAATATTTGATTCTACAAACCAAAAATTATAAGTAAGACATCGAATGCCATTTAAGTTAGAGGCTTACGAAATATATTTTTGTATTAACTTTATCACATGTTTTTATTTTTGAACTTAGATCATATGTTAGAAATAATTTATAGTGCACTACTAATAGAATAGTATATTAATATGTCATCAAATCTAATTATTAATATATTATTGTATGATATATAAAATTTAATTTTAAAAAATTAATATATAATTAAAATTGATAGTGTATTAATGTATATCTCTAAGCAAACAGAATTATAATGTTTGAAACCTAGAGCTTACGGAGCTGAAGGAATCATACGCTTCATCATAGCATCTGAAAAACATATTTTAGTATTAGAATTATTTATCTTCCTCCTTTTGCGTTGGGGACTCTAAATCCAGTGTTGGTCGCATCAAAAGTTACTTTAAGGTTAAATAACGCATCAACGTGTCCATAAATTGATATGGATAGTTAAAAGGCCAAACTAAGTGAGTTGCCGCCAAGTATCAAAGGTTCCAAGTGGTGCGAGAGACAAGATTAGACTTACACGTGGTTGGCTTTTTGACTCCGTTTGATAACTCTTTCGCATTTGCGCGGCAAAAGAACTCGGGTTGTTGTTAAGATTCGCACACAAAAGAATGAGATAATGGGACTCCGTCAACGTCACGTGACGCGTTGCATGATTTGCTGCGGAGCTTTCTTCCAATTCCCTTTTATCCTTTCAGGATCCGTGCGTCACGTGAGAGAGAGAAATTCCTTCCCCGACAACATATGATGTGGCAAATGGAGACACTTTTCTGCTCCCTGGTGGACCACTTGTATCCCCCCTCGTTGTCCTTACCTCGTCCGCGGAGCCACGTACATATCCTAATTTTAGTGGTTAAGCCATCAATCATCACGCATTTGGAAAATTCCAGATTTTGATTAGGGTAGTTATAAATTATAAAATTAATGAAATGAATTTGTAAAATTTAATTTAATATATGTAAAAAATTTTAAATTTTATTTTATATGTATTTTTAATTATTCTAGTTTTGTAACTCAACATTTGTCAGTATGCTGCAGGTTTGTCAAAAACGCATGAAGAGAGCTTGATTTAAGCAATGTTCTGTATATCTTGAAGGTTTTCTATTGAGTTTGATTTTTATTTTCTAAGTGTGTGGGTCTAGGTGATTTCTATTATTAAAACAAAAGGAAAAAAATGCATTTTTATCCTTTAATTTTTATTAAAATAAATTTACATTTTAACTTTTTTAAAATATGTAATATTACTTAACAACATAATCTTAATAAATTTTTTTAATGGAAATAACTGTTGGTTATCATTTAAAAAATAATTTTAAAAATTAATATGATTAGAGGATGAGTTTTAAAAAATTTATTCTTTTAAAACATCTAATCAATTTTATAATATTATGAAAATAAATAGAATTGAATACTTATAATCATATATATTATTAAAAAAATTATCTATAATTGTCAAAGAAGACGTTGACATGAGATTTTTAGATTATTATCCACAAAATTATCCAAGTCATTCAGACTATATCTCAAGAATGAACACATAAGGTATGCGCCTCTTAGCGCTCTATAAGAAGAATAATAATAAAAAAATTTTAAAATTGATAAATTCAAACTTAAATAGCAAAAATAATTTATAAAATAAATTATTTATTTGACTTTTAAAATTTTTCTCTGAAATTTAATAGAGTTTCAATACATCTAAAACTCTCCTTATAAAATTAGAATTTTAGAATTTTGATAGATCTAAAACATTTTTCATATTTGCTTAAGTTTTGATAAATCTAAAACCCTTTCAAGTTCATTCAAACATTTAGAATTTCAATAGTTTAGAAATTCATTTCATAACTAGAACTCTAAAATTTTATATATAAAAGAGGATTAAGACAAGAAATTACATTTATTGTCATTCCAAATCATCTTCACTCATAATGTCATATTAAGGCTCATACTATTTCATTAAGAATCATAATATCTTATTAACACCAATAATATTACGTTAAGCTCATGACACTTCACTAATGTCAATAATCCTTGTTAAGGCTTATAATGTATTATAAAGATTTATAATGACTCATTAAGGTCAATAAATCTTATTAAGTTAAATAATGCATAATTAAGGTTCATGATTTTCATATTTCAAATATTTCTAATTGAGTATTTCTTATTTAAAAATATATCTCTAATTAATATTTGAAATATATTTGATAATTAAAAATTTATTTATTAGATATTTCCAATTTGAAAAATATAGCCAATAAATATTTAAAAAATTAAATATTATCTCTATTAGATTCTTAATATAATTTTATTTAATAAATTAAATAATTCAAATCATATTTAATAAGGTTTTATCCAAATCATATTTTTAACCTTTAGATAATTATTCAAGAGAATATACTAAAAATTAATATATTTAAAAACCAAATCTCATTATCTAACTATACTAGGTCACATGTATAGAATGAATGACTAAATCATACATGTATTTTTCATATATTAATCTAATAATTTTCCTCAACTAGCCTAATTCAATAGCAGTATGTGCATAGTCTTGCACTAGTTTGGAGATCTTATGAATATATATAATTGGCTTCCAAATAATTAAAGTATTTAATTATTTAATTTCAATAATTCTTCCACTATAAAATTGAGATTATATTTTAATTATGTATGCCTTTATTTAGATAAAAATATAAAAAATTAGTAATTTTCTTAAATTGTGTTTCCATCCTGTGTTAGTTTTTTACTTATATTCTTTTGCATAATATTCAATTAAATTAATAAAATTAATTTAATTCATCTTAACACTTATTGATTTTCCTAATAATTATCAATAAAAAATTTCTAATTTAATTAAAATTGACGTATTTAGATTTAAGACTTATGATCAAGTATTAAAATCTACTAAGACTGTTATATCACTAAATTTTACATTGATATATTATAATTATATTCCTAATAAATATATCAACACTAAATTATTGAGTATATTAATCAATAATTGAATCTCATTCATTTGTAACTCAAATGTAATTATATCTACAAGAACATGATTTTATATAAGTCAAGATTTAAAGTAAACGAAATTAATGTCTATGAAATTTTATTTGTCTTGGCAATAGTTATATGAATTTCATTTATGATCATATTTAATATGCTAAGTACATTTGACCAAAATAAGTCATATATTTCAAATTTTATAATAGAATTAATGAACATTCAACTTTATTAATATATTGTGAATAATAATTTTTATTAATTGTAAATAATTTATACTCGTATCCTTTCGTGAATCAATATTATGATCACATGAGTACATATTATATAATTAATTAGACCTTTTTATTCAATTTTCATGTAAAATAAGTATTTAGAAAATACTTATATTATTTCTATTAAAAATGAAATAACTAACAAAAATCAACTACTTTCATAAGCTGATTCTTGACAATACTTACACAATATCTCATATGGGTTAAATTTATAAATTCATTTGATAAAAATGCACTTTTAGCCTTATAATTTTTATTGATATTTTAATTTTATCTTCTAAATTTTATTTAATGCAATTTTACTTTCTAATATTTCAAAAATACAATACTTTCAATTGTAATTAAGTGCAAAATGTCATTGCACAGTATGTTCATGATAATTAATCAATGCAAATATTGAACAAATCCAAATATGAACAAAATAACATTCAACATATTAAAAGTAGTAAATAAAGTATGTTCCATAAAAGTATACCGTAACACATTAAAATTTAATTATAAATTTTATATCAAAAGTTAATCACCTAGCAACAATTATAAACTATACATCAAAAATTAAAATTTTGAAGGGTCTAATGGAAGTCTATGCGTTTTAAGGAAATCAAATGGTAAATTGACTTCAAATAGAATTTAGAAAATAAGGTTAAAATTTTAGTAAAAGTGATTAGAATAAAAGTATCTTTTACTATAAAGAATATAAAAATTTTGAGCCATGTAGAATATTAAATTGGATGATATTTAAGTATTTTTATTTTTGTTACAAAATTTAAGACACTTGATCTGTTGAATAATATTAAGTATTTTTTAATATCAAAAGATAAATTTATTTCAAATAGGAAATAAGTCTAAGATTTAGGGCTACTTGTTTCAACAAAAAATATTTTATATAAGATATAATTATAAAATATTAAAATAAAAAATTTATTTATTCAATATTCAATACAAAGAATTTGTGAAAAGTAATTTTTTATTTTAAAAAAAATATATTCTTTCATTATCATATTTTTTAATATTATTTTTTAATCATAATTTATACAATAGCATGTCACTACCTTACAATATATATATATATATATATATATATATATATATATATATATATATATATATATATATAATATTTTTTATAAAAAATAATTGCCAACAAAACAAATAAAGGCCTTGTTTGGGAAACAGCTGATAGCTGGAGCTGTTAGCTGGTTTGATTAGCTGTTAGCTTATAGCTGATTGTATTAGCTGATTTGACTAGCTGATTATATTAGCTGTTTGAATAAGAGTGTTTGGTAAAATTAGCTGTTTATATTAGCTGTTTGTATGTAAAATGACATATAAGGGTATGAGTATATTTTATGAATTATTTGAGTATTTTTTATTTTAATATTTTTAAATTTTATATATTAATCAATATATTTATTATATATTTATTCTATTAAATAATTTTCAAAATTATTACAATTCATTATTAAATTATTGGATATTTTAAAAATTAAATAATTTTTATAAGTAATATTATATATTTATTCTATTAAATAAATTTTAAAATTATTATAATTTATTATTAATTTATTAGATATATTATAAATAATATATTATTACATATTAAATATTTTTTAAAATTAAATTAATCTACTTTTTATAATTATTAAATTTTTTAAGAATTTTTAGAAAGGATAAAATGAAAACTATGAAAATTTATTTAGGGTAATTTGGTCATTTTTCAGATAAGCTAATTGAAAAAGCTCATTTTCTTAGCTTTTTCATTTTTAGCTTTTTGGGACCAATAAGCTGATTCAATAAGCTGATTACCAAACACCAAAATCAGCTTATTGGCAAGTCAACCAGCTGATTTTGGTCAAACCAGCTAAAAGCTAATGAAAAAGCTGTTTACCAAACACCCCAAAATCTTGATAAAAATAAAAGAATCAAAATGTACATATTTACCTAATAAAATTATCAATAGGCAAAGAAAAGTACGCCAGCAATGATGGATTATCATAGTAGGCGTCTCACCGCAATTCAAATATTGCTTGTCTGACGCCCCGCTCAGTAAGGTGGGGCCATGCATATGGAATCAAAATGTACGTATTTACCTAAAAACGAATAATTAACCAACGGGCTTGCCCATATAATTTATTGTCTATAAATTACATTAAATTATATTATTGAGCATTCAAAATATTGAGTTGTTACCATTCCAATCAAACAAAATATTTATTTATTATATGCAAATAAGGAATGGCCAACGGGTTAGCTTGTACCTGCGCGGGTCTGTTCCACTAATTTTGACATGCGCGGGTCACCTTATTAAAACCTGCAAATAATGCGAGCTTAAATTTTTAAGTCTGGCCCACCTCGTATTCGTAAAAGCTGTTAGCCTAGGCGCACTTTTGCACTTCTAATTACACAATATTTTTTCTTTTTTTTCTTTTTTTTAACATTTGAGGAGCATCTTAAAAAAAGGGGGATCTTGATTCTTACAATAAATATGAATTCTCACATTAATTCATACTTTTTATTCATACAAATAGAGCATTTCTAATTACACAATATTTTTTGTTTTTTGTTTTTAACATTTGGGGAGCATCTTAAAAAAAAAAGGGAAAATCTTTATTTGATTCTTACAATAAATATGAATTCTCACATTAATTGATACTTTTTATTCATACAAATAGAGCAGAAAGACACTAACTCATACATGTTACGAGAATTTCCTCCGATAGAAGATTATACTGTTGAATCCTTCCCATACTCATATAATATAATATGATATAATATATAATTATCTAATATATCAAGTTATATAAATTTAATTATATAATAATAAAAATTAAAACTATGTATATAATAATTCAATTTAAATATAAAAAGTTTTTAAGATAGACTCCAACAAAAAATTTATGTTATCTTTCATTGCATTAGCATTATTAGCATTTTTTACTAAATATCATTTTATTGTTATATGTAATTTTAATTTTATTAAAAATCATAATAAATTTTAGATAAATATGTATCATTTAAATAAATTAAGGAAATAGAAATAAATATTAGGGTCAGGTGATTATTTTGCCTCCAACTGGCAATAACTAACCATAATCGTCTGACAGGTGGTCAGGGTTGGATTAAACATAAGTTTCAGTTTGTTTTAGATTGGAAAAGAGATAAAATTGGCAAGTTTAGCTGGCTGCACGTCATAACTCACTGACTGTTACTAAGTAAACCCAACCGAAATGCTTACTATGAATAAAATAATGTCAAGGGCATCATTAATCCTTCGTCTTTCTTATGTTATAATAAAGAATAGGGGACAAATGGATACCTTAACCCGATTGAACCCTTCCTTAACCGATGCAGGCCAACTTAAATTTGATTAGATTGGATCAAAGAATAAGGTTTAGTCGGTTTCAATTTATATTTTCTAATGGTCAGCTTGGCTTGGTTGGGTAGGTTGAGTCATTTAACCGACTCTAACCAATTAATGCCCAGCTTCAAGAAATATGAGTAGTTGATGAGAAGGGCAATAAATATTAAAAAATCCGCCCATGAAGGTATGAGGATTAGAAATGATAGACGACTTCCAAAAGAGAACAAGTATGGGAATTTTAGTCCATTCTCATTTTCGTCCTATTATCATTCCTAGAGAGAAGAAGATAGAAAGAGAAAATAAGAGAGTTTGTTTTGTTACAGTATTTTTCTAAACAATTTTATCCAAAATTTTCATTTCCTTATTGTTTATTGAATTAATTCAGAAGAATAATGTTGAAATCTGGAGAATCATGGCATGAAACATTTGAACATTTAGAAGGAAAATAATTCTTAAACAAAGGAATTGCTAACTCTACATCCTTAAGTGGATGTTAATAATGTTTGCTATTTTAATTAGATAAAAAATTATATTATTAATTTAAAAATAATAAAAGTATTATAATCAATTTATCAACATCAATAATTTTTTAATTTAATGCACACATTTATTGTAATAATAAGAAAAAATAAGTAAAGTTGATTTAAATTTTTTAAATCAATATTTTTTATTAAAATTATTTAAATATATTTTATTATTTTATTACTATTAAATTAATATTTTTATTTATTCATTCAAATAAAAAAATTAGAGATCGCTAACCTTTACATAAGTATTTACAATTCAGCAATCCTTTAAACAAATAATGTCATGCACGCTCCAAATCTTTAATCAACAAAATAGTGTTTACATGTTAACATATAATTATGGTATATATAGAGACAAAGGTGCGCGTTATATTACAGTGGCTTTTGGTTGGTAGAATATTTTCTATATTTTCATTAATATTTTAAAAAATATAAAATTTTATATTTAGTTTAAATTTTTAGAAAATATTTTTAAAAAATATTTTTAATCTAATATTTTACTAAAATATTTTTATAAGGATGGATATCTTATATTTCATGATACATGAATATTATAATAATATAAATAAATTATTTTATCCAATTTTTTATGAAAAAAACTTATTACTATTATCATCTTATTTATTGCAATCTATTGTAATCAACTATCACTAACTATCATTTACTGATGATAACCACAACTCCCACCATCCATTATTAGTGATTACTATTAATTATTATTCATTCCTGATGATCATTATTGGCCATATAAGTGATCGACATTGCCACCACATATTGCTAATGATCTTCATCAACTACCACCTACTCCGATAATTATCATTATTGTCACTTATCATTAGCTGTCATCCATTGTTCGTAACCACTATTTATAATTTGTTATCACTATTCATCATTATTGATCACTCAAATTTTTATAAGGATATTTTTTATATTTTAACAATATTTTAAAAATATATATAAATTAATTAAAATATAATTTTATAATATTTTCAACAATATTTTTAAACAAATTAAACATGGTAATGTAACATTTCAAACTTGTAATGAATTTGCTAGATATGGATATGTGTCATGTAGTATTGATATAACAATGAAGCTATGAAAGCTTGTCATCACCACTTTTGTATGCAAAGGTCTTTATCCATTGTGGTCCAAACATCTTTATAGTAAAGGTAGTAGGGGATTTTCGTTTGTCCTTAGTATAACTTTACTAACTCTTTAAGACTTAATTAGTTATATATATATGTGTGTGTGTGTGTGTGTGTGTGTGTGTTTGGCACTATATCCTTTAATTTCTTTTTTGTTCAATGGATTGTATAATTACTTATTGAGTTTCAAGAAAATTTATTTTATTATTTTTTTCTATGAAATTTTTTCTCTTAAGTACTTAATTATTGGCGAATAGATTGAAAGTTGATTTACTTGAAGAATTTTATGGCATTAAGGTAAACCTTGGGATAGTTGGAGTAGTTATGCATGATAATTTATAAATTTGTTTGATAATCATTTTGAACATATGTATTTCTTTTTGAAAGAATCGTACAATTGCACTTAAGGCACCACATTAGATGCAGTTAAAAAAGGTTAGTAGGCTATCGTTTATAATAACTTCTTATGTCGGTTACATATCTTGAGTTAAGTCATGATACTTTTCGACCTAGTGTCAATATTGTGTTAAAAATAACAATTATCATTTGACATTTTGCACAAATGATAGGACTTTTGTGCAGAAATTTACATATAGTCATGTTTATTATTATGTAAATCTTGTTAATATCTTTATTAGATAATATATTTTATTTGATCAGCAAAGTGTGAGTGTATATTGTGTGCAATGTTGATATCCCTTTTTAGATATTATGCAATGCATAATTGGACATTTATAATCTTATATTAGGTTAGGCATGTAAAACAGGCACTCTGACCATAGGTAATACGAGCAATTTGCAGTTACGGGACAATATGGACATTTTAGTATAAAACTTGTGTTTAATGTAAGCTTATATAGGCAAATCCACGTGTATAAAAACTTGCATGCATGGTCTTGATTTGAGGCAAAAAATAATTTTTTTTGTCATTTTTTCTCCTTGTACATAGGCCCAACCCATGGGAAAAAAATTTAATTTAATTACTTCCTAATAAATCTAACCCAATTTTTATATTTCAATCTAAATTTTTTAATTCAAATAATCTAACAAAAATTAAAATATTAAAATATATTTTATAAATTATAAAATAAAATAATTAATAAAAATATAAAAAATACGAACTACCCTTGGGTATGCCTTCACCACATGTAAGGTAGTGCAAATAATTTTTTTACTGCCCATTTTTGCATGCAAGCTTACGTCGGTAAACCTATCCGGATTAGGCTCGCATAAGCTCATCTTACTCATTTTACATGCTTCTATTAGATTTATGGGTGTAAAAATACCATAATTTAATTTTAACATCTAATAAAATGGCCACCATTACTGAATTATGTAATCCAAGTGGAAGATTGTTATAATTATTTTTAAATCATACTTAATAATTTAGTAATTAGGTTTAAAATGCTAAAATGTTACAGCCTAAATAAAATAATAATTAAGTTATACCGATCAAATCATGATAAATGGTGATTTTTTTGGACAATGAATTGATCTGATAATGGTTACAATTTTTTTTTAATGTAGGATCACTATTTTTAAATCCTAAATTAATGTGCATACTCTTCATTAGTAACAATTTTTGTTCTTCCTAAAACACTAAGGTGACAACGAGAATCCTTTATAATCTGGATTGTTTTGCGCATAAATAGAAGACGATACTTGTACCAATTTAATTGTAATTGTGATCAAGATGGGATTACTTGGTCTTCTTCATCTCCAAAAAAGAAAAGAAAAAAAACTAAGTGAAAATATATTTATTTATATAAATTTTCACCTTAAATATTTTTCTCTTTATAATTTATACTTATTTATATAGTTTTGGTGATAAAATATTTTCTTTAAAATTTAACATTATAAATTTTTAATTCCCAATTATCAAATAACTTATTAATTATTACTTAAATGCGAAAGACTAGCCCTTTTAGTGGATCAAGTAGTTTGCCGGACACCGTGTTTCCATAAGCAAATGACACAAAGCATTTAGGTTGGCCGCATAAAGCAAGTTGCGTTGGCACCTTTTCGGCTCTTCGTCTAATATTTCCTTCTGCGGATCAAGTAGTTTGCCTCGACCGAAAGCAGTCCCCATGTTTCCATAAGCAATTAACGCGAAGGCTTTTAGGTTGGCCGCAGAAGGCAAATCGTGCTGGCACCTTTTTGGCTATTCATTAAAATTAGGAACAATAAATTTTTACATCACACAATGCAATAATTTAATATAAATATGGAGTTTTTATATAAATTTAGATAGCAAATGAGTGCATTTGTTTGATATAAATAATAAATAAGTTGGATTAAAATTATGAATGAATTGATGTATTAGCTCGTTTAAAATTTTATTTAAAAAATTAATAATCAAATCATAAATAATTATATCTAATAAGAATTTAAAATTCATGTTTTAATAAAATGATAGTAAAAATTCAAAAAATAATTTATTAATAATTAAAAAATTTATTGTAAAAAATAATAAGTAATTAAATTTAATAAATAATTTAATAATATAAATTTTCTTAATTGAAATAATTAAATGGGTTAGATATATTAACTTATATTGATATATTTAATAAATGAGTTGACTTGATATAACATGCTTATTATTTGAATTAGATTTGAATTAATTTTATTTATGCTATTAGTCTTTAATATGATATGAACTTTAAATTGCACTCTTAATTAAATAAAAAGCCAAATAATAATTCTTAATGAAAAGAATTAGAAGGCTTCCTCCAATTTTAGGTCGATTATATTTTGTTTTCACTAATTTAGAAAACTTATAATTCAAAGTTTTAAATTATATAGAACTTTAAAATCATCGCCTACTTTCTACTTAATTAATTGTTATATTTAATTATGTAATTTTACAAATTTTTTAAACAAGTATTACAATGTCATTTATTGTGTCAATTTTTAACTTATCATATATTATATACTGAAAAAATTAAATTAAATTAAATATCTGAAATTTCAAAATATACTTAAAAAATGACTTCAGAGTTACGTTGAAAAATGATTCAACAAAATCGACATACAGTGATAACGTATTATTTATTTAAGAATTTCATGAAAAATAAAAAATTAATAAACAGTAAATTAAATGAAATATATTATTTATTTCATATTTCAATTTCAGAATTAGTAGAAGTAAAATTTAATTATCTCGATTCTTTTTTATAAAAGCCCTCTTCTAAACCCTTTCATCATCGTTATGATGCTCCTTTCATACCATTCAAAGAGTTAGGTGTCTTGGAAAAAATTAAACTTTTGTAGTATTCAAAATTTGAACATTAAATATTTTTTAATGAATAAAATTTAAATCACAGATGTCAAGTTATCATTTTTTTTAAAATATAAGTTAATTATACTTAATTTATTAATAATATTGAATCATTTTCATTTCCAATATATACCACTAATGTTATGAAATCATAACTTTATGAACTTTTGACATTTTCATAAGGTTTCAGTAATAATTGGCTTAAATAATATTCAGTATTTATTGAAAGTTTGTATTTTCCTTTGTATTAAATTACCAAAAGGTTACGTAATTAAATTACCAAAACTTTATGTAATTTTAAATATATTCAAAATTTATAGAAAAGCAAAATTTTTAAATAACATCACGTATCAGTTGGTTGAAAATTATAAATTTTGCTTTAGCTATTTAAATATCGGAAAGAGACAGTATATTGAAAAAAAATTAATGCTATATTAATATTAAAATTTTAGTATTATTTCTATATAAATATTTTTAATTTAAAATTTTGATATGATAAAAAATTATTTATTTTTAACAAAAATAAATTATTTTATTAAAAAGTAAAAATACTAAATTAATAAAATAATATATTTAATAATATTTATATAAATATAATACTAAATTTTAATACTAATACAACTCTAAATTTTTTTTTTCAACGTACTGATCTCAGACCGTGACCCATTGACGGGTAGGTACGACAGGGCCACCGCACTTAATATGAGCATATCATTACGGGCATCGGTCCTTGTTGAACTCTTCTAGCAAATTGGAAAAGGGTCGTGCATGTTCATGCAGGAACCATGACTACGACTATCATCTTCGGCCACATGTTCAACCCCGAAGTGGAGCAACCTATGCCATCAAATAAATGTACGAGAGATTGAATGTTCTGTCGTCGTGATGAGCCGGATTGTCAAATGAATATATTTGTAAAATGCTTTTGAGCCCATCTTGTGTGTTGAGCTAATTAAATTTATTTGGATTGCGTCCAAATGTGTTATTCTTCCAATTAATGTTATTCTAAATCTCAACTGTCTTGAATTAACTTGATGTGAACTAGATTGTAGATTTTTTTTAAAAAAAAAATCTAGTGTATAATATATTTATATTGTCATATAAGGAGAATAGAAAAATTTACTGTTTATTGTTTAGGGTTTAGGGTTTATAATAACTTATTTTAAGTGAAAAAGGAGTTAATAATAACTATGTAATTTTGTAATTAATTTATTTAATAATAAAGAATAATTTATTTGATAATTACAAAAAAATTGATTAGTTATGGTTAAAATCCTATTTATCAAAGCAGTTACCAACATTTAAGAAATTTAAAATTCTAAATTCCATATCCTTGTTCTTTCTGCATTCTCGCCATAAATTAGGCGTGTGATTTTCCGAATCATTGCTCCATATTGGTACTTTTATGGAGTTACTTTGGAAGTTTTTCCTTAAAAGAAAAAAAATGCCCTTCCATATATACATCAACATGTTTTTCGAAATTCATGAGGATACATTATATGAAAATTTTTATAAAATAGTAATCGTTGAGCTAAATTGTTATAATTAGTTAGAAATAAATTATTGACAACTTATAATTAATGACATTTTCATGAATTTATGTCATTTATATACTTCTACGGTAGTATCATTAATATAATAATACAAATTACATATATTATATAGATATGTATGTATATAATATAATAAATATGCACTAATACACGGTTCAATAAATTTTAAAAAAGATTGAGATATTAACTTTTCGCAACTTTCTTTTATTATTTATTAGTTTTTCTCTTTCTCACTCACATTATCTTTATTCACAAATCTCTTTCCTCATTTTCTATGATCTACAACATATTAATTTTATGCCTCACTTAAAAAAAATTTCCTTCTCTATAATCGACATATTAGTAAGTTTGAAAAATCTATGATATCAATAGACGGTATGTTTCCAATATTGATTCTCCTCTTCATCTCTTTTTATCTCTTTATATTAAAATTATGCCTGTTACTATTAGCATATGCACATAAACTTCATAGTTTATAATGTTTTTCAATTAATTTTTTATTATTTTATTTAAAGAGTTAAAGTTATTTTTTATTTATTTAATATACTTTAATTTTATTTCTTTTATTTTGAGATCAAATTATTTCACTAAAAATATTTATTAGCAATGTTGATTATCATTTCTTCTAAAACTTTTTCAATGATATATCATTTATATACGATCTTCATTCAGCTTATGACGTGAGAGTTCATGTAGTTGGACTTTCAGAGAAAAATTGGGAGATGAGTACCAGGGTTCTCATGGAGTATATTAATTGTTTATATGACTAGTTGTTGAGGGAAATTAATAAAGATGTGAACAAAAAGATGCAGGACTTTTAGGTATCATACTATAGTTAAATCGAAGAAAAATCAATCATGTGGAATACTTTTGGCTACAACTAAACCATATTTGATAATTGCATTTATTTAAGGAAGAAAATTATGCATAAGTTTTTAAATATTTTTAATAAGATGTCAATTGCTAATACTTTTTAAATAACTCCTCAATCGTGAGAAATACTTTTGAAAAAGATAAATAAAATTTTGTAATTACATTTATTTTACAAGGAAAATATTACATACATTTTAAAAATGATTATTAACTTGTAAATCGTTAATAGTATTCTAATAAATTTTTTCCGCTATATTACAATTCATTAGAACAAAATATCTAAACTTATATTCTTTTAGAAAAGTTAATGTTCAACTAATCATGTTAGCTAGGTAATAAAATACAATAGAGTATGTGTGAATCCATTGAAGTTAAACAAGAAAATTACACTTATCTTTGACTTATGAATTATTAAGAATATAATAATATAAATGTTGTTACAAAACAAAATTGTCGTCCATGCATTGTATAATTTTGTTATGAACAGATCTATTCTCCTCACTCTAAAAATATTGAATCCACATTTATCAAAATGCCTACAAATTCCACCTGCACACATAAGTTAATATTTATCAGAAAAATATGATTGACAGAAAAATATTATAACAATTAATAGTGCATGACTAGGCTCTTATATTTTCGTAAAACTAACTTACTTCTTTGCATTCTTTAATTATTAAAATATTGTTTAAATAATTTTATTCTTTTTCTTCCAAGAAATTTATTTCATCTCCTTTAATTATACTTGGTAACAAATTTTCTTTGTCTATAACTTTAGTTAAAATGTATAATTTTAAATGAAAGTCTCTAAGCACGCATGAGAGCCCGTGCAAAAAGGTTAACGAATTAATAATCATAGTTTATGTCCTTTAAAATATAATATTTTATTTTAATACAAATTAAATTAAAACGAACTTATATTAACTCTTGTCGAAAATTAAATTAAAGGTTACAAATTTTAATTGACACAAAATATATCAACAAAGTTCTACATTGACAACCACATTGGGAAGAAAATTCATGCATCACAGTATGCACATGCTTAAATTGAAGATGTTTTTTATATTTTGCATAGGTCACTGGATTTACAATGTTTAACATGATAGGGTGGTGTGTCTTACTAATTTTTAGTCATTGTTAATGAGGAATCTGTTGAAACTCTATTCATTAGCTAACTCTTGTCTGTGAATTAAAATAAAATATATTTACAGAGAGCATATCACAGGAATCGAATTATAATTAAATCTAGTAATAATTATATTATCTGATTAAATTATCTCTTGTAGGAATACTGTATAGTTTTGTACTTAAATTATTCTGCCTTTATCTAGAAACTGGATCCGTGGCGCAATGGTAGCGCGTCTGACTCCAGATCAGAAGGTTGCGTGTTCGATTCACGTCGGGTTCAATTCCCTAGACGATCCTGATATTTTTGCAATTCCGTTCATTTTTGTCCCGATGTTCTCCAAACGCTGTGCATCACCGTTAAAACAAAGAAAATTAGTTACTGAGCCCGTGCTACCCACGGCTTAATATTTAATAAAAAATAAAATTATGAAAAAAATATAATATTATATTTGCATATTAAAATATATTATTTCATTTATAGAAAAATAAAATTTTAAAAAATATATTATAATTTTTATTATTTAAATTTAATTATATGTAACTTATATAATTATATAATAATAAAAAATAATAAAAATATTTATGTCATGTTTATTACAATAAAATGATAATAAAATTAAGAAAGAGAATGAGAATAAAATAGAGGTTTTTTTATAATTATGTTTGATACATGAAAATAATATAGGAATAAAACGGAAAATAAGTATTTAATCACAATAATATTCTTAATAAAAAATATTATTTTATTTAATAATATATTTTTGATATCTAATAAATAATATCATTTAATTTTATATGAATCATTCGGTATCCAATAAGTTACATTGGACTTCCGACTAATTCATATTCGAATCAAGATAACTCAATATGGGGATAAAGTTCTTTCGGTAATAATTTTTTTTCATTTATAAGGCTTGAAATTGAGATTATACTTAAGAGAACTGAACTTCTAAGCACTAATACCATTTATTTTTTAACTCATCAACAACAAAAATATAATTTTAATAGTTCTTGCCATGAATTAAATGACAAATTATTAATATTACTTTATTTTCACGTAAATGGATAAAATTAGTATAACTAGATCTAAGTTGCATTCACCTTTTTATCTCTTTTAAAAAAAAAAAGGTTGCATGAACGTTTTTTTTCTAATTATACATTGTATAATTCATAAATTTTGTTTGAAACATGTCATAGTCATTGATTTATTTTATATATTCAAAATTTTACTATGTACTTTTATAACTTTATTTAAGTTATAAAATTAATTAAAGTTAAATATATAAACATAACATTATTGCATTATAGGAAAATTTATAATTTTTTCACTTTTTATCAAAATTTTTAATTACGTGTGTATTTTTAATAACATAAAACTTTTGTACTCATTAATAATATAAATAATTTTTTACTCACAATAAATCAAATTAATTTAGATATAGACAATTTTATTTAATTAATTAAAGCAGTATCATTACATTTAAATAAAAATTTTAAATTAGAAAGTAATAAATTATATAAATTTTTTAATAAAAGGTTTCTATTAGTTTATTTTTAACTTATCTAAAATATTTTTATATAAAATAATAAAATAATTTTAAATTATCTAAAATATTTTTATATAAAAATACTTACAAATTATATTTAAAGAAACTTTTTTCCAACATATATAGAAAGATAACATAAATATCAAGAAAACATTAAAAATTTAAAATTTGAAAAATAGTATGCGGATGTAAATCCTTGGTATTCATAAAAGGGTGAAATATGCTTTAATAGATTAGAGAATAGATATATTCTCACTTAGAACATATTGAAGACAATTAAATTAGTTATATCGATAACTTTAATTTAAAATTTCAAATATTATCATTGAAAAAAGGATGAGATATGTAAATATTTCAAAATCTAATAACATAAGCAAGAAAAAATGAAAAATATGTAATAGAATTAATAACTTTCTTGATAAAATGTCAGTTAATATATACTTAATTTAAAATATAGTGCTTAAAAATTGATATTAAGAAGATATTACAATTATTTAAATAAATAAACATGATCATAAGTTTAAAATATTTTAATTAAACATAGAATATGAAATTTATTTAATTATTAATTTGTATATTAAAATGTTAACATATTTAAATATTTTAAAATAAAAATAATATATATATATATATATATATATATATATATAACTTAATGGCATTAGCAATTGATGTAGGAGCTTATATGATAAAAATATACAATTAATTAATTTAGTTAATTAATTTTTAAATACTTTATAAAAAATTATACTATGACAAATTTATATTATTCAATAGTATTTAAGTTGTAAATGTCACAATCTAATCCGATTGTAATCAATGTGAAACCTATGTTCTAGTTTCTACCAATTTTTTTTTAATTATTTAGCTTGATCCTAATTCAATGAGTACACTGCATATATAAGAGAAGATGACATTTTAGAAAGAGAATAATTATTATAGGTAATTAAAATTTTTACAAAAGATGAGAAAGTTAAGTATATTTATAATCCTTCTAAAATAAAGATAAGCAAACCTAATTAACTTTTGAGAAATTAATTCAATATTTCCTTCACCTAAATTTATGATAAAATAAAGCTCAAAATATATTATATACAAGAATCTGTGCTACTACAAATGGAGGTGGAGGTTAAGGCTTGACTTGGAAATTTATAAAATAAATTATAGAAGAGTAAGTTTGAGGTTTAATAAGTGAATAATCTATAAGAATAAATTAACTTACTCATTAGACTATCATCTTTTAATCATTCATAACACATTTAAGCATATTAAAATCAAAAGCCTATAATAATGAAATTAACATATAATATTTCATTTTCAATATCTTATATAAGAATACTTAAAGATAACCATAATTAAGTCACATCTCATTTGGAATAATAAATAATAGATAAAATATAATTATTATCTTTTGTTTCTCAGGTTAATCTTATGCTTTTTACAAACTTTCCATCATTTTCCCTCCAGGATCTATCTTATACCTTTAATAAATATATCATCGAGAATTTTTCATTTAACATTTGCAACATCACCTCTATCATATTTTTTATCTTTAATGTTATTCATGGTATGATTCATAATGCAATTTAAATATTAAAGCTCAAGCTTTATCCAATGCAATCATCATTCAATTTCAATATACATCACAATAAAAATAAGCATTATCATATCCTCTTATGTGATTATAAGCATTCACGCAATCCATTAAATGCTTCTTAATGCATTTCATTTCAACCCACATTATATTGTACAATATGTACTTGTCTTATAATTATTATAAACAACTTTATCTTTAATGCTTGAAGGTTAAACACCCTAAGTAATACTATTATAAATTATGAAAATATAAAATAGATTAAGTATAATGGACTGTAAGGTCACTATAGTTATGATAATTAAGTGATATTTTAAGGATAATTTAAAAATTATGAATATATTATTTATGAAACTTATTTTATGTGAAAGTAAATTCAATTAACTTTTCATAGACTACTCATTCACACAAATTGATTAAAATTTGAAAATGCTATGCATTTTAGAAGATAGACATAAAAAGTCTATTTTTTTTAAATATTGAGTTTTTTTATCTTTGTTTATTATTTTAATGATATTTCAAAATATATGTTAGGTATTGAATTAAAACTAATTTCATTTAAAAATAGACTCAATTATCTTTAAATTAATAGATGGTTTGATTAAAATGGAGATAAGACGAAAGAGTTACGCCTTTTTAAAATCGACATAAAGTTTTGTAGTCAATGAATCAATTAATTAGTCAATTCATCTGTCTAATTTCACCTCTAGACCCTCGAAATCGATTAGTCACTTGATTTTGAAGTTCAATTTCACCTTTAGACCTTTAGAATCAATTAATCACTTGATTTATACATAAAAATATCAAATTTTTATGAAAATTTCACTGTTTATCCAATCTTAAATATCCTCTAAACGTATATTTACACACTAAACCTTGATACAATCATTAATATACCTATTTAATGTCTTATATTTTCTCTTTTCATTATTTATTACTCTCACCACATCAAATCAAATATGATTTAAGAAAAATCACAAAACAACTTGTATTTCATTAATACCATTGTGTAGCCACAAAATTCATAGATTTGATTAGATTATCCACTCACTTTTTTTAGAAAAGGATGCTAGAAAATTAATTTGAAAATCTTTCAATCCTAGTTACATCAAAATTTATGGGTTCTAGAGTTAGCGCTTAGAATGCCCAAAAAAATTGAATAAACTTCAAGTTTCTTCATCAACTAAGAAGAAATAGAAATGACTTTTGATGAAAATAATATTCTTATCTCAATTACATGAAGAATTTAAGAAAGATTAAAGTTTTCCTTGTTTGATTGAGGGTGTGGTGGAAAGTTTGTGTAGAGAAAGTTCAGAGAAGTTAAGGAATGGAGAAAATAAGAGAGATTAGGGCTTAGGGGCTGAAATAGAAAAAATAAGGCTTCAAGAGCATTTTTAAAAATTGTTTCCAAATTTCTTCCATATTCACATACTCACTTATATTAATACAAAACTTTATACTTTATAATTCTAATAACTTTTTCCCCACCAAAATTTTCACAAATTCATATTCTTGTATTTTTAATTTGATTAACCTTATTTTATTTCATATTTTTCATATAAGATTTTTAACTCAATCGAATTTAGCAATTGCCTTAATCATTATTTCTTAAAAAATAATTTTTAATTTATTAATACAAAACTTTATACTTCATAATTCTAATAACTTTTTCCCTACCAAAATTTTCATAAATTCATATTCTTGTATTTTTAATTTGATTAAACTTATTTTATTTCATATTTCTCATATAAGATTTTTAACTCAATCGAATTTAGCAATTGCCTTAATCATTATTTCTTAAAAAATAATTTTTAATTTATTAATAATTAAAGAAGGTGTAATAGTAAATAATGTAATTGAAAAAAAAAGAGAAAATGTGCATGAGGTGCAAAGTCTTAATAAAATTTCAATTAATTTGATATATAGTACTTAAAACTTGATATTAAGAAGATATTAATAAAATTTAAATGAATAATTTTGATTTTAATCTTCAAGTATTATTTTTAAAAGTATAATATGTAATTAATTAATTAATTCAACTAATAATTTATATACAAAAATTTGAATTCATTTAAATATTTATAAAAAATTTAAATATAAAATATATAATGTTATATATATTTATATAATATATATACACTATTTAGTGATGTCAATATTTGAGTTATAAGTAATAAAAATAGATATAAAAAATATGAAATCAAGCAATTAAAGGAAAAGAAACAATGTCTAATTATAAAAAATTCAAATTTAAAAATAATATATATATATATAAAGTAAATTAATGTAAAATAATAAAATTTTTAACTCATTTAAAATATTTTTAGCATAAAAATAAATTTATTTTTTTAAATTTATATTACTCAATGACATTTAAGTTATAAATAATATGAGTGAAAAAAATGATAAAAAAATTTGAAATAGGATATAATGTATAAGCTTTGATAAAATCTCAATTAATATGTATTCAATTTAACACGTAGTACTTAAAAATTGATATAAAAAATATATTGATAAATTTTAAATAAAAAATTAATTTTAAGCACAAAATATTATTTTTTAAAAAAATAAAAATGTAATTAATTAATTTAATTAATAATTTATGTACTAAAATTTTTATTTATTTAAAATTTTTACAAAAATTTAAATATAAAATATATAATATTATATATATATTGCTTAGTATATTAATATATGAGTTAAAAGAGACGTGGATATAAAAAATGAGAAAACATGAAATCGGAAAAATGAAAAGAAGATAAACAATATCTACATTATAAAACAATGAAATTTAAAAATAAAATAATTTGATCAAATAAAAGTTTTAACTTATTTAAAATATTTGTAGCATGAAAAAATTTTATTGCATTAAATTTATATTTGAGAAGAAAAACTTAAAAAAATGTGAAATAATACATGAGGTATAATGCATGGATAAAATCTCAATTGGCATATATTTAATTTGATATTAAGAAAACATTAATAAAATTTAAATAAGTAAATTTAATTTTAATTTTAAATATCATTAAAAAATAGAATATGAAATCATTTGAAATATTTAAAATATTTTGATCCTGAAAAAATTATAAGGTGTTAAATAAAATTTATAATACTCGATAATATGTATTTATTTAAATTGTAAGTTGTAAACAATATAAATAAAAAATTGGATTGTGTCGGGCGGGAAAAATGTTTCCCGCTCCCCAACACGTGTAAAAGAATGCACTGCCTGCTTCATAAAACTCTAAATTATTAGTATACTAGTATTTGCACGGGTTTTGTTATTATTTCATGAAAATTATTTTAATAAAATTATTATATAAATATAATTAATTAATTTGATGCTTTTAAGAAAATATTAATTATCATGATTACAATCAATCTTTTCATTCAACTAATAAATTTTATTGGAGGCTTTTTATTGAAGTTTTAAAAATCAATATTCTATCTAGATGGAAAGATATGTAGCATGTATTGAAGCATAAAACACCAAGAATTAATTGATTAATGAATTATATAGTTATCCAGAAAATAGTTTATATATCACAAAACAAAATATCCGTAAAATTTTCCAACCAAGTAGCAATGTAAAAGAAATGAAAGAGACTTCATCGCATAAATTATAGTGAAGTTTTCATTAACAGTTCCCTAATCAATATTGCTAGTACTATGGCCTTGACAATCTTCCCCTAAGGTGTTCATTAATAATCCACTATCACTTCCATATTGAGATCCAAGCACCAGCTCCAATAGGAACTGTGGAAGCTCAAGCAAAAGTACTTCAGGCTCAATGCACACATCATTGGCAATAACAAATGGTTTGTTTTACGTATATTACTATAGGTCTGTAGGCGAAGGGCAAGAAATTCTAGAACATAAATAATTTATTCACCAAAGGTAGTGGACATATTTTTTGGCGGTATTCCCTTTGCAGATAATCATAGCCACTTCCTTTGACTTCTAGTAGTATTCATGTCTATTCAAGAATCAATCAATAGATAATCACATAATTAAGTTGACAATTTAAACATACGTCTATAGATTAATGTGTAAGCACAATCATTGAAAAGAATTAAAGTATCTTAAAAGGCATCTATCTCTTATTTCATCATGAGAAAAGCCGAACTTCCCAAATTACCAAAGTAAATTGTATAACTTAAAAAAAGAAAACAGTAATCTCATAGGATATATAGCAAAAAGACAATATTGAGTTATTATTATTTACACAGAGAGAGAGAGAGAAGGTAGGGACTCCCCGTATTTTGGCCTAATTGAATTAACTAGGTTTGTCTGCAACATGGGCCTTCCTCTTTTTAATCTGCTCCCTTACATGAGCGGTATTATTATATGAATGGAGGCTACCAGCAAGTCGTGTAGTTTATGCAAGCTTGTCAGATGATAAAGAGCTAATAAGACCATTTGATTTCTCTGAAAAAGAAGCAAGACGTACACATGTCAAGAAAACTTGCAGAAAAAAGAGGAAATTAAAGCATGCAGAAATGCAAAGCCAAAGGAGAAGATCTTGCAATAGTTAAATGATTGGATATCAAGTGAAGAGGAATTTTTGACAACAACTTTCATGAGAAAATGATAGGAAGTATAGCACGAAAACAGATATTCAAAGACGATCATGACATATGATATAAAAATAACCTAGCATTTTGGAGCTAAACAGTGCAACTAACTTGACTTATTAGTTAAAGGAATCTTATAATTAAAGATCAATTGCACTTAAAATCCAAAATAGTAAACATCAAACACTATATCCTAGAGACGCCTTTGGAAACAATCATGCACATTAGCAGCATTCTATGTTCATAAAGGCACCAATATCTCGCAATATGATGATCACATTTTTCCACTTTAATGAATGAAGTTCAAAAGAAAAGTGATCGTCAATCCTTAAAGTGACTATCATTAATTTGATCAAACAATACAAAACTAATTTGCAGCTAAATTAAATTTCAAACAATCACTAATTATAAATATTCCCACGCATAGCTAATTAGTATAATGTAACTTAGAAAAATTGGTAATTTAAATATAGGTTAATAAAAATTCACAATTGTTTAGGTTCACTTGGATCAATGTCAAAAAGCTTTGCAATATTAGGATTTACAATTTGATAAAAATTAACAACATCCTCAACTCTTGAAGTTGTAACTAACTCATCACTCTCAAAATCCCGCAAATTATAGCTAGTTAAATAAATATATAATCCTATCACATCTAATATGATAAGATTTGATTGTTATTGTAGTTTTTTTAATACAAATCATGTTATAGAAAAATAATAGAATAAATATACTCAATTTAAAAATGAAAATCAAAACATTAACCAATGAATTAAAGTGAAAAATTAGAAGGAGTCTATATTATCATGCTCAGTAGGAGCAAAAAATAATATAATATCTCCATAGCATACTTTTAAATCACCATTATTCTCTTTAATCAATTTCTCCCAATTGAGATATAGTCAATGCTAACAAGGTACTAAAAAGATCAAAATATAAAACAATAATATGTAAAAGATTTACATTATATCTTATTGCTAATTGCTAGCTCCTAAACATGAAACTTGTAATTTAAAATTTTGAAATTGAAAGAAATAAAAAGAGGAAACACATCTATATTGCATTCAAATTTGAGATCTTTTATAAATGAAATGTCTAGTAGTTATGGATTACAAAACTATAGAAAATCAATTCAAGATATACCAAGTCATATCCTCGTATCAAAAATTCAAAAATTTCAAATCAAAAGTAGAAAATATACCTCCTTTATCATGTGATGCTTTGGCAGCTTCACACTGCAATCAACGTTTTCAATCACCATCATAGACTATTTCACCATCACCAATGGTAAGTTCCTTAGGTCCCAACCTCTCACAATAGTGACTAGTTGCAAGCCTTATATATCTAACTTCAAGTAATTAGCCATGATTGCAATTAAGTACAAGAATTCAATCTCTAGGAAAACATATAGCCCTCATAACTTTTTTTATAAAATTGTACCCTCTTCACTAACCTATTCAAATCCTTTAATACAACATATTCCCATTAACTAATGCAAAAATTATTAATACAATTGTATAAAGTCTCAAATAGTTCAATATAATTATAAAAAGTTAAAGCTTATTTTTACATTGAAAATTACTTTTACAAGCCTCAAAAGGGGTTGAGAGTAAAGTTGAAACCAATGGAACCTTTGAATTTAATTACATTGCCATCAAAACTTTTAGATAAAAGTAATAGATATTTAATGATTCCTACATTTCATTGCTTTGTAAACTATAATATGTGCTTAGCGTTAACAACATTTATTACTAAATGTATTTGATTTTCCATAAGCCATACCATTTGGTGCCAAATGGAGCTTACTTTAAAATTTTAATTAAAAGGAATTAAAACAAAGAAATAAGGCTAAGTTTTAATAATTGCTACATAAGCATAGTGAATTTGTGATTAGTTCAAAAACATGTTCTTTTTCAAACTAAGTTCAATGAATCATAATTCCCTAGGTGAAATCTTTTAAAATTGATTTCGGTTAACCTTGCAATTGCAATAGCCTCTAATGACGCAAGCACACAACCTAAAATGCAAACTATTAACTAATGCAACTATTATCTCTATACCTAGCATCTCAAAAGTCAAAAAGTGCTCAAAATGAATCACATCACATTTTACCACATAATATACAAAGGGTGTTTAATATACCCTAGGCTTGTAAACCTACTCAGCTTTTTTTATACTAACTTGCACAAGAGATACAAGATTCAAAAAGTTCCTATTCTTTATCTTTCATACTTAAAGCTTTAATGAATTATGAAAAGAATAGTACAAAAAGAAAAGCCTCAACTTGACCAGGCAATAAAATCAAGGAAAAATAAAATAAAATAAAATAAATAAATAAATAACAAAATCTAAAACAATCCAAATGAAGAAAAGAAGAAAAACATTACTTTGCTAATTCGAGGCCTTTATGCAATCTAGTAAGAACTACAGGTCTAATGTAATAAAAGACATTGGTTCGATAAAGAAACAATACATAGAAAATTCAGAGGGATAAAAAGAAGATTAAGAAATGCATATATCGTCAACCTTATTTTTGTTGTATAGAAGGGGATTTGTTCATAAGTTTAATCCTATATCTTAGTGCAAATCCATAATAATTTTATTTAAAATTAAAGGAAATAAAACCTTCATTTATAAATTTATTCCACTTCTTATGCATATTGAAGTTTTAATACTTTCTGTCTCATGAAAACTTTTATTTTTTTACCATTAAAAGATTCAAACTATATTTTATGTATTTATTTTAATTTACTAATGCATAAATTTTTAATGTTTGAAAATTATGAAATAATACTAAATATTAGCAAGAATATAAATTATTAGGATCGTAATAGTAAGGAATAATTGAAAATATCATAGTTTTACCCTCCAATGCTTCTCAAGGTTAAACATAGAGCATTTAAAGTTTTGCAATTGTAAAGGATGGATAGTAGAACAATTAGAAGCAAAACCATTAAGGAGAAAAGATGATAATTTTTAAGATGGACAAAAGCTACTCTTTTAGAGAAGAATTTAGATTAATGGGTAATATTTTAGAAAAAAGTTCTTAATGTTATGTAGTTTGCAAATGTGAAGTAGTTACCTGATAGATCCTTCTTCCATTAAATTGATAAATGTAGCACATACTTTAGGATCTTTAGTATTATTATGTTCCTTGAAATTCAAAACCATGAGTTAATTAATTTTTTCCTATTCTATGAGTAGGAGAAATGGTCCTATGCTTCTTAAAGAATGTTGAATATAAAGCACTTGAAGTTTTGCAGTTGTAAAAGGATGGATAATACAACAATTGGAATCAAGACCATTAAAGCAAAGATATGAGAATTTTTAAGATGGATAGAAACTACTATGTTAGAGAAGAATTAAGATTAAAAGATAATATTTTAGAAAAAAGTTATTAGCATTGTGTTATTTGCAAATGTGAAGTAGTTACCTGACAAATCCTCTTTCTATTAAATTGATGAATGTGACAGATAACTTAAGATTGTTCCTTTAATACTAAAAATTGATGCAAAAAGTTAATTGAACATTAAAAAATATCAAAATTAACTTAAAATATTAATATTCATTGTAGCATTAGCAAAATCCAACATTAGAACTACGATTATGTTATTGCTACTTCTTTTGCATTCTTTAGTATATATTTCAACTTCTTTCCTCTTCTCTTAAATTGATTACTTATTAATTTGATCCTTTAGCAGTGAAAATATTATGAAATCATAATCAAGACAACAGGGTATGCAATAGAAAAAATTCCAATCTGTTAAGTAAAAAATTATAAGGTATAAAAAAATGCACAAGAATATATCATACAGAGTAAGAAAAATTAATCAAAATTAACCTAATTTACATCTTAGACTTCATGCTTACTTGGCCATATTTACTAATAGTGTTAAGAACAACAATACCTAGATTAAGATTTGCATATAATGATTTGCTCACTATCTTTAGGCCTCTAAAACCAAACTTCCATGTTTGAGAGCTACAACATTAGAAAATTAGTTTACAATCATCCAACTAAACTAAAGCAAAAAAAATTAGTAACTTAACATGCATTTCTTAATATGTTATCCAATAGTAAAAATAATATCATTTGTTTCTTTACAGCATAAAATATGATCATATAAAATT
This sequence comes from Sindora glabra, assembly GCA_020226215.1. Lineage (NCBI taxonomy): Eukaryota > Viridiplantae > Streptophyta > Magnoliopsida > Fabales > Fabaceae > Sindora > Sindora glabra. Next base: position 11,110,266 of record CM035226.1, on the reverse strand, counting down.
ATAAAGAGGAACATTTTGGTATGGTAGACAACTAAAATGAAAGTTGCAAGATTAAACTAGAAAAAATTGTTAGAGAAACAAATGATGGCATGAATTTATCCATGCATATGCATTCATGATATATATAAATGAGATATAAGATTCATCAGCCAAGCAATAATCTTAAAAAATTATTCATTTTTTTTATAATTTTGCTTTACCAATAACTGAAATAGAACATTTGTTACATTAATTATTGTGTATAATTCTAGTAGCCCATGTAAATAAATGATTGAATAAATAGAAGGAAATTTTCATTATAGGCAATGTTAATAAAAATTTTATTAAACTTAAATTGCCTAAAAGGAGAAAAATATAGAAGATGATAAATATATTGTACAACAAAAGAAAACTCGTACTTATCATAAAAAGAAAATTAACATTGAACAATATTTAGAATGGGTTTAGCACCTCATCATGGATTATAAAAATCTTAACTAATTATACCATGTGATTATTGGTGTAGCAACATAATATGATTGTTCAATTGAAGGCTAGGATTGTTAAAACCTAGCTTTTAAAGGGTAATAGCTTAACTTTTGAAGATAATTAGTTTTAGTTCAAATTTAATTGTGTAAACTATGATTAAAATTTTAAGCAAAATATTGAATACCATATAAGCATCCAAATGGGTGAATAACTCTCAATTATATTATTTATCTAGCTAAAAATTAAGTTACAATAACTTACAATTATCTTGCTATGCTCTGTGCATACTCCTAAGTAGCAGTCTCATTAAACTTAGCATGTATACTAAGGTGTAAGGGAAGTAGTGTAATATAAGGGTTGGCATTATATTTATTTAGCACAAAGTCCCTCCACTCATCTCGTATATTAATAAGCTAAATTTTTTTAAATCTCATAAGCAACTTAAGGCATAAAAATAATCAGTCCTTCATGAACATTTCAAGTCATAGGCAGAGTTCTTAACTCTTTTGTAGGTTATAATGTCTTTAACAAATAAGCCTAAAAAACCATTACAGAAATAAATGCAATTGGAACCATTGAAATATGATTGAGAGCTCATGGAACATTTCTAAAAGTAGGCATGATGCATAAATACAAAACTTGTCATATTAAGCTCATAATTTCCAAGTTTAACCATAAAATCAAATATCTAGTCTTCAACATTTTGAAAACTCATACATAGGATGCCAATAATAAAAGTAAATAAAAATAACATTAAGAACTTCAAAATAATATGCTTTGTAGTTTATTTATAGATTCCTCAAACAATAACTTTGATTCTTATATCCCAACATTTTAAAAATATTATAATCAATATTTAGTGTGTCATTTTATCAAAAACAAACACTCATATATCAAATATTAATCATAGCTCAAGCATATTTGAAATGCCCAATAAATTAAACAAATAACTAATTTATAATTAATTTTCTAACTTATGAAATTTAGAAATACTAAACTCATATCTTTAGTTATAAATTTAAAATAAAAAAGTTAGATTTCAATGAAATTGAAATAAAGTTACCTCGATTAAAAATAATATTTGAAGTTATATGTTTTAAATTCAAAATATATATAAAAATTCAAAAATTACAAACATTATAGGATTATTATTGATGAAAAGCAAAAGAGGAAGAGGTAATGGCATCCAATGGGGCAAACTCTAGCATAATGAAATGGGAAAAAGAAAGAGAGAGAGTTGATAAAGATGAGAGTTAGTAGAGGAAGAGCAAGATTAAGAAACCAAGACATAAATTAATGGTTAAACCCACCAGTATAAGCAACAGAGAAGAAGAAGGAAGTGATAGAAAAGGAAAGGGAGAGAGATTTTCAAAATCCTATTAAGAGAGATTTGGGAAGAGGAAGATTGAAATTTAAGAAGTAAAAGGAGATTCAACTTTGAAAAAGAGAAGAAATGAAGGTAAGAAGCAGTAAGAGATAAAGGAAAGAAAAAATACAGAGGCTAATAAAAGACCTAATGGAATACCATTATCTCATCTTACTTACGCAATAGTATTATAAAAGCTCTAAGAGGGGATTAGGCAGAAAATAAATTTCAACCTTAGTTAAGTTACAAACACGTCAACTCAAAGAAGTAATAAAATAAGGAAAACTTCAACCTTGTATTTTCGAATTATGGAAACATTACAAATAGCATGGTGGGAAATGAAAAATTTCTTTTCCTAACCTATTGACATGTCAAGCAAGAAAAATAATAAATGAAAGATAACAAAAATCTCATTTTATTTGTATAGATATAGATTAGTGTCTACTAATATACTAATTATATATTAGTCGTAGTTTTGGACTTTCAGGGTTTTCTTAACTCATCGCATGAGTTATTTTAATGTGTCTAGTATAATATTGTAGTTGTAACCCTTTTCTTCTTCCACCTGCTTATGGCTTTCACTCATAGTATTGAGGCTTTGCTTCTCTCGTCCTGCTGAGACTACCCTTGATGTTTGCATCTCCTTTATTACTCATTTATTACTCATTTGTTGCTCATTCATGTAACCATCTTTCAGCTTTCCATTATTTAGGTGAGTAAATTATTCAAGAAAATTTTTAGGCATTTTTGTTGCTTCATTGAGCAGATTATTTGAGAATTCTTTTAGGTATTTTTATTTAGTAAATGGATTATTTAATTATTTTTATCCCTTGTGATTGTTATTTGTGCTCCGTATCTTTTGCATAGGATTTACAATGAAAATTGAACAATGAAAAACAATGATTACTATCATTGAGAAGGTACTTTTTTTTTAAATTGGTCTGGGAAAGGGTAAGGGTAGAGGGCAGAATTAAATTTTGAAGCATTATAATGAAATATGCTATTTTATATTTTTTTATTGGATGGATGCTTGAGCTAGTTTTATTATTATACTTCATGGGTACAGTATATATAGATGTTATAAGATACATATTTTAAGTGAACTAAAGGGCTTCTAGGTTAGCATTCAAAAATTTTAGGTCATTTAGAATGTTATAAGATGCATATGTTAAGTGAGTTGAATATTTTAGTTATGTGGCAATCTTTTTATAATTTTAAATTCCAATGGTCCGTGATTTGTAATAAGAATCTTTTTATAGAATTTTTTAATGTTAAATAAGTTGTGATTGTTGTTTATGCTTTATATTTTTTGCATAGGATTTACAATGAAGATTGAATAATGAAAAGTAATGAGAAGGTGATTTTTTTGAATTAGTTTGGAAAGGGGTAAGGGTGCAGGGTAGAATTAAACTTTGAAGCATGGCAATGAAATATTGAATTTTAGGGCCATTGGGTTGAAAAGTTATGTATAAAGAAAAATCCAATACTTGAAACTAACATTTCATTGTATCGTTATATATATATATATATATATATATATATATATATATATATATATATATATATATATATATATATATATATATATATATATATATGTAGGTGGGACTCTATAATCGATATATTCTACTCATTAGGTGTGTTTATGTTTGTGAAGATATCCTGGTACTTTCCCTTATTTTATCTATTATTATCTTTCACATTTGAAAAGAGGCCATAATGTGAGGGGTGAATTTCTTGTCCTTTTCTCATAAAGAAAGACAAGATATGGGTTATAAAGTGACACTCAAGGTAAACTTTATAAACTTTGTCGCATCTTATATCTTCTTTAAATTCATCCCACTATGTAGTTTTATAAGCATAGCTCTTTATTTAGTGTAGTTTCACATCATATACAATGAAAAGCTAAATTTACATGTGAATTAATTAAATGAAACAATAATTTGCAAGTATATTTGTTTGTTTATAATTGCTTTTACTATATAATTTTATGAGAAGTTCAAATTTTTAAAAGGTTAAGTCATTTTTTATTAGCGCCTTTTTTAAAATCACAAAGCTAATGAATCAATTTGTGATAGCCATTCTTTAATATTCTTATTGCTAAAGTCACAAAAAAGATTGGATATCATTTATAATAGCCATTCTTAGTTATTTTTAATGTTAAATTAGAGACTAGGGAAACTCTCTCCTTTCCTCTAGTCATCATTTGAGGTGATTTTTTGGTGATTACAAAAGCCATGAGATTAATTCGCTAGTGTTGTGAATTTTCAAATCTCATTAATGTAGGGTAATTTATGTGGTTGTTTGTTAAAATATTTCTCATAATTAATGAAGATAATTTGGTTGCTTGATTATGATGCTTGAACTGTAGTTCCAAATCACCTTCTGTATAACATATTAGGGTAAGCATATGTAGTAGTAATGTGAATTTGTTCTTTTGAAAGATCAAAGTTCATAGTGTGAAATAGACTGGCTAATTATTCAATATAGACATATATTACTAATTATTACATCAATAGAGTTTCTATATTTTTATTCCAGTTATACATGATTATCTATTTCATCTCAAATTCATTGGAAAGTACGAAAATTTCCAAATAGAACCATAAATTGATTGTACAAAATAACCAAACACCATAAGAAAAAACTTTACAATTTAAAATTGTGCTTTGCATAGTTGATCCAAGTGACTTAAGTTTTTAGTAATACTTTTGTAGAAAAAATTCTTAAAAGCTTCCATATGCCTTTTTTCCAACTCCAAGCTTACATTCAAAGATCCATCATCTGCAGAGCCTAATAGAAAAAAGGTGTCCCCATCTCTTAATGAAAACTAATGCCTACAAACCTTGGCTTCCCCATCTAAAAAATTTAAACGATGACAAAAGTACTTTATTCTTTGTTATTTCTAATGCCAAATTAGAATGTACTTTATCTAATTAACAATGTATGTGGGCCAGGGTATTGCTATTGCTTTATGTGCATCAAGGACTTTTCTAGCTTAATGCATACGAGTTTCCACTTGTAGAGGCTTCTTTCGAGTAAACAATTATACAAATATTGATATTTTTGTTTAGCACCATCCTCAAGTATCAAAAGCTTATCATTTAGCTGCTACTTGTAAGGTTAGCAGCTTTATCTCTGAAATCTGAATGTTTTAACAATTTATGTTTAGGTCTTAGGAAGCTTTTGGAGGTAAGGGCTATAGCAAGAGAATTAGTTAGATAGTGCTAATATTTGATCATAGGTCATTTAATTACTATCTTAATGGCTGAATATAATTGAAGTATATTCTCTACAAATGTATTTTGTAAAAGATTTGTATGATTAATTTATGTTCACAATATTGAGTTTGCGATGAAAGTTCCTTCTTTTTATGGATACTTCATAGGAAGACTTTGAAACTGTTTTAGCACTATTTCCCCTTGCTTATTGATTTCTTTCATTATTTTTTATTTCAATTAAACTTGTGGTCATGTGATTTAGAAAATTGTTAATATAGAAGAATTTTCTTGATTGGTATTTTCTTTTAAGTGCTATATTTTTAGTTTTTTTAAATTTTCTTCAAAATTTTAAGATTTGTAAGAAATGATTTCCTTTGAGCTAATATATATCTCACGAGTAAATTTTTAAGTTTGTTTGTTGTTGGAATTTGCATATTCTTCAGGGGACGGGTGGTTTGATGGAATCTTAGGCTATTACATATGAATAGGAGAATTTAATGCAAAGTTAACTAGACTATGTTTTTATGTAATCCCCTATTTCTCTTTCATTTCATTAATTTTCAAGGGGAATCCCCGTAATTAGCTAATGTATTCTAATTCTCATATGTACCTGATAAAGTACTAAAAAGAGCTTGGAGACACTTCTAATTTTCGATTTTGTGCTCTTTTACAATGAGAGTTTGGGGCTTTTGTTAATAGTTCCATTTTTTTAAGCTACTTGATGAAGGAAATTGCCGTTAATGGTTTATTACCAATAAGAAGGCTATTTTAAGGTAAAAGTTGTTAAATTTGTTTAATACTTTGAGTCATTATAGTATAGAGTAATTAGATGCAAGTATGAAAAAAGATTGCATCAACATAACATAATTCCATCCTATGAGCGAAAAGGAGTATTGTCTGATACAATATTGCAGAATTTTAGGATTTGCACTGATTCTTTGTTACTTGGTGCTATTTAATGGCTATTCAACATAGTGTATTTTTTCTTTAATAAGAAGTTACTATTGACTACATTTTATTTGTAAAAGTTCCTTTTTATGATGTGAGATTTACTGAAATTCCTTACTTTTCCTTACTTTATATTATTTTAGATCCATTATAGATGAGACAAGAATTGCATAATTTCAATTAAATTCTTAGCTTTCTACCATGTAAGGTTTATTGAATAACTAATCATAATTTTATTCATACATTTGCAATGACTACTGAGACAGGTTGCTTACCTATGTCATAATTGGAAATGTTTGCCAAATCCATCATTTCTAATGCTAAATTGTATTAAGATCGAAGATACTAATGCAAAAAGGATCAACATTGGTTATTTGGAAACAATTTGCAGCAATTTTAGTATCCCATAGTTTTTTGAAAATACCATCTCAAATTGTAGTTATTTTGTTAATATTAGAACTATACATTTATTATGAAAATAAATATTTGTGCATTGCACAGGTGACTAACAAGTATTAGTATAGTACTTTTGGAAATAATATCTCAAATTATAGTTATTTTATTAGTATTAGAACTATACATTTATTATGAAAATAAATACCCATGCATTGCACGGATCACTAATTAGTATATCACTAATTAGTATTAATATAGTACATGATGTATGATAAGGTTTATTTCTCCTCATTTTATTATTTTTTTGTCATAATGTGTAAATTGTTTAAGCTTTCTAAAGTTTCATTTCCTGCCTAAATTCGTCCCTAGTTCCCCAGCTTCTTTAATTAATTTATTTTTTTTAATTTTACTTAATTTACTTTGTGATACTGGGCCACTCGGCTTTCTCTGTGTGTGTGTGATTTTTTTTTTCAATGGGTCGTTTCTCCATTTGCAATTTTTTTTTGCCCTCCCCTATTAGACAATGATTTACCTTTGTATTTTTCTTTTTATTATTTTCAAATTCTTGTACTAATTCATTTTTTATTTATACTATTATTTTACTACATTTTATATACATATATCATTTAATTATAATATTATATATTTTTTTATGTTCATTCCTATTAAGTATACTTCAAATACTAATATTATTAAATAGTATAAATATAATATGATATATTTTATTTTTATTTAAATTAAAATTTTAGTTTAATTTAATTTTTATAATTTTATTACTTTCAACTTACTATATAGTTTCCATTCTTTTTATTTGTTTTATTAACTCTTAAACTATATACATATTATTTTTATACAATTTACTAAATATTTTTTCATATTATTTGCAATTCAAATGCTAATGTTACTTAATAATATAAATATAATATAATATATTTTATCTTTACTATATAATATTAATTTTCTTTTGTAAATTTTTCTTAGTTATATAGTCTATTTTTAACTATTATATCACTTCACAACACACACATTATTTTTTTATTTACTTTTTTGTATTTTTCCTTCTTTTATATTCACTCTTATTAATTAAAATTTAGATGCTAATATCAAAAAGTAGTATAAGACAATATATTTAATTTTATTATAAATATATTTTAAATAATATAAAAATTTTATGTTGAAAATATCAATCAAAATAATTAATTATATATTATATTATTTAATTAAAATATATGCAAATTAAAATAAATTTTATTTATTTAAATTTTATCGATATTTTTATATCAATTTTTAAGTACTATATTCAAAACTAAATATAGATCAATTGTGATTTTGTCAAAATTTTACACTCAAATATTATTTGACTATTTACTTTATTACACATTTTTTTTATATTCATTCCTAATGTTTATAATTCAGATATATACTACAATATATTATCATAAAAATATGCTAAACAAATGAATAATTGAATTGAATTGAATTAATTAATTACATTTTTATTTTACATTACGATGAATTCTATAACACTCTTATGGGTTTGGTACTTATAGAGATGTGGCAAAATTCAGACCGTTAAATAAAATTACAAAAAATTTCAATAAAAATTAGTAATCTCATCCAACGACTTGCATTTAGGATAATCCTTGTGGGTACCAAATCCATGGGGCACCATAAAAGTTACCTTACATTACAACTTATTCATTATTCCTCATCTTTTTGTTTACTCTTTGCATAATTTTTCTTTTTTCTATATTTATTTTTATTATTTATTATCCAAATAGTAATATAATTAAAAAATATACATACATCATAGTCCCTTCCTAACAACTAAAAAGGGGGTTCGTTTTAACCCACCCACCCACGTGTCATGCCTTCCGTTTTTTACAATTTTTACTTTTCCATCCAAACTTTTATTATTTTTTATTTTTATATTTTTTTTTTGCTTTTAAATTCCTCTACCTTCTTTCTTCTATTTAGTTATTCTGTTATTTCATTACATTACATATATTATTTTATTTTATCTAACTTACATATATTTTATTATAGTCATTTATGTTATTTATAACTCATCTGCTAATATCATTTAATAATATATGTATAATAGAATATATTTTATTTTAATTATAAAAATATTTAGAACAAGTTAAAGATTAATTTAATTAATTATAGTTAATATATATTTTATTTCAACTCTTATATTACTTTACAATAAACTCATTGTTTCACCTTTTTTTAATTAATTTATTTCGCTACATTTTTTTTCTTTTCCCATGTCAATAGCCATTGTTTATAACTTAGATACTTACACCACAAAATAATATAAATATAACATGATATAATTAATTACATTATAAAAATATTTTAAATAATTTTAAAATGTAATATAGAAAGTATTAATTGAAATAATTAATTACATACATAATTATTTAATAAATAATAATTAAAAATTATAATCAAATTTATTTATTTAAATTTTATAAATATATTTTTAATATTAATTTTTAAGTGTCATATTTTAAATTAAATTACATCAAGTGACATTTCAAGGATTCACAACTTAGGCACTATTTCTTTTTTTTTCATCTATATTATTGTATATTTTTTCAATCTTAATCCTATTATTTTTACCATGGATGTCGCTTTTATAAAGTAATACAAATATAATATTATATATTTAATATTTATTACAAAAAAATATCTTAAATAAGTTATATATATTTGATTTGATTGAAATATTTAATTTTATATTTTATATTTTACTTTATATTATTTTACAAGCCACCCATCATTTATTTTTATTTATTTGTTCTATTACATTTTTTTATTTTATTTTTCATATTTACTCTTATTATTTATATTTTAACTACTAATATTATTAAAAAATATTAATTAATTTCACAGATTAAATTTAATGAAATTATTTAATTATATAATTTATTTTTAACTTCTATATTATTTTATAACTCACTCATTATGTATTTTATTTCTATTTGGTTGATTTCATATTTTTGTTGTAAGCACTGCTATCATTTATAAATTAAATATTAATATAATAAATTTTGTATAATAATTCAAGATATATTTAATCTTGTTATAAAAATATTTTAAATATTTAAAAATTTAATATAGGAAATATTAATAAAAAAAGTTACATAGTCTATTATTTTGTGAAAATATTTAAAAATTAAAGTTAAAATTTTAAATTTATTTTAAATTTATTTTTTAATTATAAAATATTATATTTTAAATTAAATATATATTAATTAATATTTTGTTAAGATTGAAAATTCACGTATTGCTTCACTTTATTTTAATTACTCTATTGTCTATTTTTTTTAATGTGCACTTATGTTATTTACGATCTACACATTTATTATATTAAATCATATAAATATAATATGATGTAATTTTTTATTAATAAAATATTTTAAATAAATTAAATGTTTATTTTAATTAAATTAATTAATATATTCCATTTTTAATTTTTAACTTTCTTATACTACTTTATATAAGAATCATTTGCTCTTCTTTTTATTTACTAAATTACATATTTTGCATGTTTTTCATATATTATTATTTGTATTATTTATGATTTAGAAATTAGTATCGTTAAAAATATATATACAATATAATATATTTTATTTTTATATTACATAAATGAAAATTATAATTTAATGAAATTATTTAATTATTTAATTTTATATTATTTTATAACTCATCAATTATCTCTCTTCTTTTTAGTTATATTCTAAGGCATATGTGTCTTTTCTATGTTTACTACTACTATTTAATATTTAAATGCTAGTATTTTAGAATAGTGTAGATATAAAATGAAAAATTTAATTTTTTACAAAAATATCTTAAATAAGTTCAAAATTAAATAAAAAAATTTAGTTGAAATAATTGATTACATACTCATTATTTAATAAAATAATTAACAATTGAAAATTACAATTATTTTTTAAAATTTATTGATATTATTTTTAAGTGATTTTTAAATACTATATTTTAAATTATATATAAATTAATTAATATTTTATTAAGTTTTTTTATTTCACATATTATTTCATTCCTATTTTCAATTTTTTCAAGTTCGTTTATATTATATGCAGTTCATGTGCTTGGATTTTAATTTGAAAACTATTAATATAAATTAATTTTATAATATCATTTATTTAAGTAAATTAATAAAAAGTTTCTAAAATTATTTATTGTTGTTAAAGACTTTTAATTATTATTATATAAGGAAGTATTTTCTTCTTATTTGTTAATATTATAAAATATTTTATATTGTTGTGAATAAAATTTAAACTTAGTATAGATAAAACTTATATTTTATTTTTATTATAAAAGTAAAATAAATAAGTTAAAGATTTAATGTAATTAATTTATTTCACTATATATATATATATATTATATTTTTAACTTTCATATTATTTAATATTAAAGCCATATCATCTTTTTTTTACTTGTTCTATTGCATTTTTTTTACCTTTTTTATACCACTCCTATTATTTATAAGTCATACACTAATACTATTAAGAAGTGTACATATAATATAGTATATTTTATTTTTTATTTTTATAAATAAGTTAAAAATTTTATTTAATTTAATTACTTAAATATTGATTCTATTTCTAACTTTTATATTATTTTACAATTCATCTATTATATCTCTTCCTTTTATTTGCTATATTGCATTTTTTTCGTTTCCAATATCCATTTATGTAATTCATGTCAATACTACTAAATAGTATATATATATATATATATCATATATTTAATTTTATTATAAAAATATTTTAAACAAATTAAAGTTTTTACTTAGAAAGTATTAATCAAATTATATAATTAAATATTTTACTTTTTAATGAAAAATATTAATAACTTAAAATTAAATTTATTTATTTAAAATTTATCAATATTCTTATATTAATTTTTAAGTACTATATTTCAAATTAAATATGAATTTTTACATTTTGTACGCTATTTCAATTCCTTTTATATACTTAGATATCATTATTATCTTTATTGCATGTTTTTAATGTTTCATATTTATTACTATTATTTACAACTTAAATATTAATATCACTCAATATTTTGAATTAAAAAAATTATTTTAAAAATGTTTTACATAAATTAGATTTTAATTAAATTATTTAACTATATATATCATATTTTTTATCTCTTATATTATATTTAAAAATTTTTATTTACAAATTTAAATATATAATTACAAAATAAATATTAATATTTTTATAACAAATAATTTTTTGTCATATATTTATTATTTTTATTTTTATATTAAAAAATAAAAAATCCGTGCAACGCACGAGTGAAAAAAAGCTAGTAGGCTTTGGTTTTATCCCCACCTTTTTTTTTTTTTTGATTGTACGAGATCTCAGTTTTTTTAGCGCCCTACCACAGTACCGTTTTACTTTGCTTCTTCAGCTTCTGAATCTCTCGGTTGGAAAACCCTAAACCCTAGCTTCCCGCTTGCTGCTTCAACCATGTCGATGTTCTCTCGCTTTCGCCAAGCTTATCGCAGTCGATACTATTCTACGATCCTCTCTTCGAACTCCTCAAGCCCTCTCACTTCAAAGCAGAAAACCAGAGCCGCACTTGACCTCCTCAAAACTGAAAAGAACCCAGAACGCGTTCTTGACATTTGCCGCGCCGCTTCTCTCACCCCAGAGACTCATCTTGACCGAATCGCTTTCTCTGTTGCCATTTCCAAGCTCTCCGAGTCAAATCACTTCGAGGGCATCCATCAATTTCTCGAGGAATTGAAAACCCGACCCGACCTCAGGAACGAGCGATTTGTGTCGCACGCGATAGTTCTGTATGGCCAAGCTAACATGCTGGATCACGCCATTCGCAGTTTCAAGCAAATGGATGAATTGGGTATCCATCGTTCGGTGAAATCGCTGAATGCTTTGCTGTTCGCTTGTGTTGTGGCCAAGAATTATAAGGAAGTAAGTCGGATTTTCCTTGAGTTTCCGAAGATTTACGGGATAGAGCCTGACCTCGATACATACAATACGGTGGTTAAGGCTTTCTGTGAATCGGGTTCGTCAAATTCTGCGTATTCGATATTGGCTGAGATGGAGAGAAAGAATGTGAAGCCAAATAGTACTACTTTTGGGACTTTACTTGCTGGGTTTTACAAGGAGGAGAAGATGGAAGAGGTAGGAAAAGTTTTGAAATCGATGGAGAAGCATGGGATTCAACCTGGTCTTAGCACCTACAATGTTAGGATTCAGAGTTTGTGTAAGTTGAAAAGAGCATCGGAGGCGAAGGCTTTGCTTGAAGGGATGGTGTCTAGAGGCATGAAGCCAAATACAGTTACTTACTGTCATTTGATTCATGGGTTCTGCAGAGAAGGAAACTTGGTTGAAGCAAAAAAAATGTTTAAAGATATGAAGAATAGAGGTTTTCTACCTGAGAGTGACTGTTATTTCACTCTGGTTCACTTTCTGTGTCAAGGTGAGGATTTTGAGACTGCCTTACATATTTCCAAAGAGAGTATGGCGAAGGGTTGGTTTCCTAATTTTACAACAATGAAGAGACTCGTGAATGGGCTGGTTAGCATTTCGAAAGTTGATGATGCTAGGGAGCTTGTTAAGGAAATCAAGGAGAAGTTTACGGTTAACCGTGATAAGTGGGACGAAGTTGAAGCTGGATTGCCTCAGTAATGAAAACTGTGAACTAATTGTATAATTTTGGGTTGATTAGAGGGGAGCTGGAAAGGTGTATCATCAGAGGAACATCAGCTTGGAAAATGCATCTTTCCATCAATTCGTCTGTTTGGTATGAACCAAATTTTTGCTATCTTATGATAAATGCTTCTTTGGATGAACTGATTTGCAATATTATTGTCCTATCAGGTAGTGTCGTATTTGTATGCCAAAGCCATTGCGTTTGAAATCTGCCTTTTTGTGCTAGAAACCAAAGTTGGCTATTCTTCTACATACTTTGATATGGACACCTCTGTTGGACATTGGTGATTTTCTTTGTTCTTGTCAATAAAGAACTAGAAATGGTTTTATGGATGATTTTCTGAAAGATTCGGATCATTTGAACTCCTTGAATGACATTATCTCTGTCTTAATTTTCTTCTTGTAGTTAGGAAACTTATTCATATATGGCATTCTGCTGAGGTTGTGTATATAATTGCTTTAATAACCGAATGGGTTTTGTTCCGTATGGTGCGATGTCTGATGCTATCATAATCACATCATGGAATAAAATGTACTAGGTAATGCGGATTGTATCTCTTTCAAAGTTATACTTTGATTTATGCATTCTTGTTTGATCATATTTGGCGGTTTAACCTTATTCACTTTTTCTGGATGTTAGTTTTTGCTAGTTGTGCAATGTATACAATATTTGAAACTGAGTAACTTAAAATGAGTATGACTGGCGTACTCATTTAGTGCAGCTCACCGAATTTGTGTCTGGCGAAGAAGGCAACTTCAGGTTATTTCAATTGTCTTCTATGGCCTCCCCATTTACAGATACCTATACCCTATGCACACTGAAGACTACATAAAATGCAACTGTTTCTTGGCTGTAACTCTGTTTCATATGGTTCAAATCAAACCAGCCTTTCCAATGCGAGATGGACAATGCAATCGAGATTTCGTTTTGATAACTATTCAAGATTTTCATGCATGAGGATGTTGCTTTTCATACTCTTCCAACCCAAGCTACTTGCCCCTTGATAAGGCTATACGTTGCCAATTTAGCATTCAGCCAAATAGCAGAATATGGATAAGAATTTGATGGCTTTGATGGAAGAGTTTGAAAAATTATTTGCGAGTTATCAATGTATCGTGTAAAAGTATTTAAATATTCTTTTTCAAGTATTGATTTTAAGTTATTAGGAAAATGTTTTAGAAATTATTATTTATTAATATACATGCCAAATAATTAATAATTTAATGTAATAATATAAGAATGTAAATGAGACTATTTCTCCTTGCCTTGATTAAATACCAATCCTTAATTATTAGATCAATAAATAGTGTAACTTAATATTAACATAAAAAATTGTAATTTCATTTTTAATTTTTTTTTAATATGTTCTGAACAAGGTGGAGATTTAGATAGAGGTCTATACATTCGAAACCTGACGATTCCCAAAACCATATTGGCCATCAACAACCTGTGATACAGTTATGAAAACAAAATGCAATAAATCCAATCCTTGTTGAATTTGAGAGGAAAACTGTACGGTATACTTGACATGAATTCTGCAAGTATTTTCAAATTTTGCCAATCAAAGTGAAAATGTGGTAATATTTTTCTTCCGAGTTTTCCATCAGAAAGGAAAAATGAATGTTTTTGCATTTAACATTGTTCTATTAATAGACGTGACCTATTCTTAACGAGATTCCAAGAAAAGAATGAATAGTAAGAGATGTTTCAGCGTAATATATTTTTGTTTATATTAGTCGTATAATGCATGTTTCATTTTCTAATATTAATATTTTTCTATTTAAATTATAATCTAATTTGCCAAATTGGGGGAGGAAGTAAAAGGGTTGGCTAATGAGTAGTCCTGCTAATTTATTTAGAGTATAAGCGGCAATTTTATCTTTTGCCAGACCAAATGGCGTCTCTTGCAACGCAAAACCAGCTAGGTTTGACAAATTTAAATCCATCTCCACAATCGAATATAAAGGCCAAGCCAATCCATTGTAATCACATTAACAAAAATAACAAACCAAGACTAAAACCCCTCATTATCAAATTTCTTTTCATATAACCATTCCTTTTTATTTATTGTTCTGAATCGAGTTTTGGTTTTGGGGGGTTTTCAATTGGTTTGTGGCTCAAGGCTGCAAGACGGGGATTTACAAGCAAAGAGAGGTGGGAAAATATGAGCTGCTGCTTCTCTTGTTGCAGATCTAGTGTTGAATCCCCGTCTTCCAGGAAGACCAAGAATGAATTTCATAATTTCTCCCATGGAAGGGGCACGTTCAAATCCATCTTGGCGGCTATATCACTTAAACAAGGTGCATTGATTAACATTCTACGTAGACAATACCCTTTTGATAAAGATTCAATTTTTCTTTCTATATAATTGATTTGTTGTTTTAAAATCCTGGGAAACATGGAAAACAGAAAGATATTTTTTGGTGATGGCTTTCCAAGAAATTGTATAAGGTTGTCCGCTAAATTTTACGACATTGTAAAAGAAAGATCTATTCTCAACTGAACATCAAATAAACAAAAATCCAACAACAGAGACACACGTGAAAAGGAAATTTTCACAGAATCCTCGTTTTCTTATCCAGAGGTTATGAAAAATGAATTAAATTTAGGGATTTAAGGTTAAAGCCAAGCCTCCGAAGGGACATTTGGATGGAATATTCACGTACGGTCTCAAAATGCAGGTAGCAGCAAGATGAGAACAATTCAGGAAGAGATATTAAAACATGGAGTTGCAAAGAATAATGCAAAAATGTTCTCGTACCAAGAAATTGTTGCTGCAACAGACAACTTCAATCCCAAAAATCGTATTGGTGAAGGTGGATTCGGAAATGTATACAAAGGATACATAGAAAGCCTTGATCAGGTTTCTCCTTCTGCTCCAACCACAAACATACATTTTTCTCTGCTATATTTTGTTGTGAACAATTTGGATTAACCTAGCGTTCAATGTTTGGCATTTAGACTGTAGCAGTAAAACAAATGGACAAAAATGGAAGACAAGGATCGCGGGAGTTCTTCTCAGAAGTGTTAATGTTAAGCTTGGTGAAGCACCCAAATCTTGTCACACTTGTTGGTTATTGTGCAGACAAGGATCAAAAGGTTTTAGTTTATGAGTACATGCCCAATGGAAGCTTGGAAGATCACCTTCTAGGTAAGATATCACGGCCTTTGAGATTTTTCAAATGTAAATATTAACATAATACATCCTTAGTTTACTTTCCTTTGCCTGCAATATTGAATGCAATTTTGTGTCTCAGACTTGAAAGGAGATAAGAAGCCTCTGGATTGGCTTACAAGGATGAAAATAGCTCAAGGAGCAGCTAGAGGACTTGATTATCTGCATGATGGAAACGAGCCACCAATTATATACAGAGACTTTAAGGCATCCAACATACTATTAGATGAAAATTTCAATCCAAAGCTCTCCGATTTTGGTCTTGCAAAGTTGGCTCCAACGGGAGACGAAGATCATATCTCCACAAGGGTGATGGGAACCTACGGCTATTGTGCACCAGAGTATGCACTAACAGGCCAACTAACAGCAAGATCAGATGTGTATAGTTATGGAGTTGTGTTTCTGGAAATAATTACAGGAAGAAGAGTGATTGACAGAGCAAGAGTAACAGAAGAACAAAATTTGATTGATTGGGTATTTTACCGATTTATTTCTCTTCATTATGTGATCTTTGTTTCCTTTTAAGCTGTGAAGCATGCAAACAGACACAACAGGCTCCTGACACAAATTTAAAACAAAGCGGACAGAATACAAGATACACTTACACATTTAAAAAATGATATAAATACACTAGTTTTAAATGTTTGGGGCTTTTAGCTTTGGGGTTGTTGTTGTTTGAGCAGTAGCCTCTAACAAGGCGTCTATGCTTGTGCTTGTTTTGGTTTTGCAGGCACAACCTTTGCTCGAAGACAGAAAGAAATTTACTTTAATTGCTGACCCTTCGCTTGGAGATAGCTTTCCTGTGAAGGGTCTTTTTAAAGCTCTTGCTATTGCAGCAATGTGCTTGCAAGAGGAAGCTGACACAAGACCTTTGATGGGTGATGTTGTAGCAGCCCTTGAGCATCTGACAAAGCCCAGAGACGATGAAAATGACTCCCCAGCCACAGGTGAAACCGTAGTTACTGCTGGCCATGTGGAATCTTTTAGAGCTACGAGTGTACGAAAGGCCCCTAGCTCTAAAAGTATGCGAGAATCTTTTAGAGCTACAAGTGTACTAAAGGGCCCTAGCTCTAAAAGTGCACGAAAAACCGGTAGCTCTAAGATCTCTAAAGAGAAGGCGTCCCTGAAATTAGACTAGAACCTTAATTGTTGTGAAAACAAGCCTCCTCTTTTCCAGCCACTGGCATCATTTTTGAGCTCAGGGCTGTCTTTTTCTTCCATGAAAGAAATATGTATCTGTCGGTATGTTAATGTTAGCCTATTAATGAGTGAACTTTTCAATATCTGTGGGCGTGCCAGACAGTTAATATCATTCAGGGAGTTGAGAGTATCCGAATCTTTCAGAAAACTATCAATGTAACCATTTCTTGTTCTTTAATTTACCACAATATGGAAAATCACCTGTGTCCAACAAAGATGTCCATATCAAACCATGTAGAAGCCAACTTTGGTTCTAGCATATAGCCGATGTCCATATTTATTATTGAGAATTTTAATTGCCATACCAAATGATCATTAATGCTCGTCTTTTGGGCTTCAAAGTTAGTGATGCCCATCAGATCATGACAATATAAATGTTGAAGTGCATATAGTTAACATGCCACTGGATCCCGAATCTGATATATAAATTAGCATGTCTTTCATTTCAAACTCAACTATAATCTTGACAAAATAAAGTTATAATTGTGTTATGAAAATTATAAAGAGTTAGTAAAGTTGTTTTTAAATCATATAAAGTTATAATTTCATTTTTGAATAATGATTTATATAGATAGTTTTATTTATTCATATAATAATTCAGAAATAAAATTGCCTATACAAAGGGATAAAATTATTTATATGAATTATTATTTAAAGATATAATTGTAAATTTATATAATTCAAAAATTATTTTGTTAGTATTTTATAATTTTAAGAATAAAATTATAAATCTTATTTATAATCTTTTTTGTTGTTTTCGAAAATATTGTATGTATAAAATCATGGTATAAATATTGGTATGAAATATGCTACCTTTTACACAATTTCCTTAGAAATAAACCTTTTTTTTTTTATTGTGGTGATATAAGCACAAAAATCATTAGTTAAAGACATCAAATGTTGACCATGGCATCAGTAGTAGTACGAACAATCCGCATTAGCTCACTTCTGCTTGTTGCATGCGGTAGAACATCGGTTTTAGATTGAAATCCATGAAACCGGTAGTACTACAGTCATCAGGAAATGAGTACTTGCAAAAAATATGAACCTACAAACTAAAATTGTACAACTCTGACAAAAAACTTTCAGGCTCTATTGTTGTGGCAGAAAGTATATTTTAAAAATATAATTATATAATATTAAGATGATAAAAATTGATTTACATGTTTAAAGAAATTATTTTTTTCCATTATCATAATTTTAAGTATCGTTCTTTTTAATTATAAGATATGGAAGCATACAATCTCCTTTTTTATTTTTATATAAGAAGGTGAGATTTTTTTACAGAATATTTCTTCCGAAAAACAAATGGAGAGATAAAGACATATACTAGTAGGCAGTCTCATTATATAAAAGCCACCTGATTGTAAATCACGTGCATGTGTTTGTAACTTACTTTAAAAGTAAGATAGAATTTCATCTCAATTTGCAAATGGAAACTGAATAAGATATTTCAAGGGGCATGGAGTCACTTAAAGCTGAAAGTTGTTGATGTCATTCTTGAGGATCTTGTAACTATAACCTGGAATTCTGTCAAATTGATTGCTTTCTGCTATTTCTGTAACCGAACAGATTTTTGGGAGGAAGCCACTTGCGGCCCTTCTCTTCTTCCTCTTCCAAGTCTTCAGCAAGAGCCAGAAACTAGGCCTGGAATGGCTTCCACCAGCAACCATCTCCACTTTGTGTGGCTGAGGATTCTGTGAGCTTCCTCTTGTATCTGACTCAAACTTAGTGAAGTACTCAATTTCCCTCATGACCAAAGATCCGACAGTGCCTCTTGTGCCTATAGCAACTGGAGCAGGGGCAGCCATTATTCTTAGAACTTGGTGGTTTTTGGCACTTATTTTATAGTGCTTTTATAATAATATTATGGTGAAGTCATGAAGGAGAATTGTGGTTGAACAAGGCTCTGGTCTCGAGTCTTTAATTTTTAACTCAGAGAATCTCACTTTTAATCTTTATCAAGTGGAAATTACTAAATTGCTTTATGGAAAGCAGGGAATATTTCATAATTTCAACTTTTAGAAGGGACATGATCATCATTTTCTCCTTATGTCTGCGTTAATAACTAGCATGCTACCTGGACATACAGTTTAGACTTTTGACTTCTTAGGTAAGGTAATAGAAAATAAAACTAAACTTTCCTTTTTCTTTTCTTGAGAGTTTAGGAATAGGATAGATAATCTCACTTTAAGAGTTAAAATAAAACTTAACATTATGGTAGTATTTAGAGTCACGTAATAGTTGAGTGGTATGTCATTGTTTGCTTCATTTTTAACGTAAATAATTTGATTGAAATGGATTTTACTATAACTATTCTTTGGAACGCTATATTGACAAATTTGAGATTTCCAAGAGTGCTAAATGTTCTCTCTTTCAAGCCAAAGTAAGTCTCCACCTTTCATGCCTTGCGTAAAGGATTCATAAGTGGTCTTTTCATCGTCTTGCTTGCTTTATGAACATGGGGTCATATGGCTGCTGATATCATTATTTGATTCTTTTGCTTTACATAACTATTAATTTAAGATGCATTATTTTGCAAAAGAGCAACTTTGTGCACATTCTGAGTGCTTTCAGGGTCAATTGATTTGATTCATTTCACCCTGTGACACGGAATGATACTAGGTGTAGTGTAATGTAACAGGACACATGATAAAACTAGGTAAAGAAAAGGATATGAAGGTTCTAGTTCCACCAATCAAGGGAGAATCATCACGAATCGTGAAAACAGAGGATCAACATCCTCTCAATTTCTTATGATGTAGATTTCTGCCAATTTTGAAGACAGGTACAATTTATTTATATAGACAAAAAATTGAATAATCATAGTAATTCTCTGGTAACATGCATTCTCTTTCTTGCTCTCAATGGTCCCTGCTTCATATTATTTTTTCATTCTTTTTTTTTGTGGGTACGAGATTAACGTATTACTGTATGGTAGGGAGATGGCACGCATACCCTAATCTTCGATGCGAGGCAAGAGCATGTTGCAACGCAGCATTAATGCTGGCACCTTCCCAGAACACCGAGTCATAAAACTGACAGACAAAATGTGATAGTTCCTCATCATCATCCAAAAAGCACAGACTGTAGTCCCCGCCAATTTTCTCGGCATCGCCGTCTTCCCAATCACTTAAGGCACTAGCAGTTGCAGGTTCATTGTCATCCTCCTCTACTTCGTCCACTCCAATTTCGAACTTCACATTTTCAACAACATGAAACTCTCCTGATCCGTCAAAAGTAGTTACCTGGTATTCTGGGGGTTCGGTTGAAGGACATATCACCGCCTTGACACCAGAGTCTAGAAAGGCCTTGATAAGTGCCGGAGTCGGTCCATACGTCCCTGTGCATATTATGATCCTGTCTCTCCACGCTCCAACCTAGCTCAATCAAAACATCGAATCGTCATTTACATATAAAACAACAAAGATAATAATTCGAGTAGAAACTCCACAAAACATATAGAAACACGATACATGGACCAACTAAGAAAGAAGCACATACCATGCAACGAACATCATCGGGTGTCAAGTGCATAGAAGGGACTGTCCCACGAAACATGTATGACCCAATCTCTTGATTATCTTCCAAAACCTTCAAGACAATGAAAGTGCAGTTTTTTAAATGTAGACAAATTGATTTCAGATAGTAATAAAATAGAATAAGGAGAATGTTGCTTACTAGGGTTTGACGGCCTAGATAACGGTGGACAATTCCTCCAATATGGAAATAGGATTTAAATGCAACCAAATCAGAAATAGTGGAGATATTGGCAAGAAGAGATGCAACCTTTCGCCGATGGCCCCTCAGTGTTGATAATAAGCTTAGCTTAACATTCTGTAGAAATTTCTCGGCCAGTTTGCCGGGTTCAGCCACCACGAATACATCATTGTGCCAGCTAAATAAATAGCCACCAACTTCATGCCTCATTCCAAAGAGATAAAGATCAGAGAAACACAACAAGGAATTAAGAAAACGTAGGAGCAAGTACCTTACAATTAAGCCATCCGTGGCATTCTGAAGAGCCAGATGCACAACACCAACTTGTGGTGAGTTCAGCAGTTTCTCATGCAATGATCGTGCAGGTAATGAGAGTTGTCTAAGTCCTTGAGGAGAGGTGAGAGGTGATGCTGCTGCTTTTCCCAACTGTCCATCTAAACTTAAAGGTGGGACTGCGTCAATTCTTCCAATTCTCTGACCAATACTAGCACTAAACACAAGTGAACTCATGGGGAAGCTTCCTGTAAACAGAGGTGATGCAGGAGTTGGGAGTGTTGGTGGTACTGTTTTAACAGTCCCAGAGACACCCTGTACAAGGGATAATCGTATTCCATTATGCTCGCAAAATGATTCAAGTGCCCGGACATGGTGCGTCCCACTTGCAAAATCTGGCCTATGTAAAGCTTCAACAAGTAGTACATTACGCCTCCACCCTAAAGTGGGGCCACTGTTAACTGGTAAAGCATAACAAAGAGGATCTTAAATTTTGAATAGTGATGTCTGAACTAAAAATCCTGAAGGTAGAAGCAGAACGCATATTGACAGCAATACCTTCATTTGATTCCTTTCTTTTTGGTAATTGAGATCCAAGACTCCCTTCATGCTGGAAAGGCAGAAGCAACCTCACATTTTCAAATGATTGATGATTCTTTTGAATATATTCATCAGTAGCACCTTCTAACTTCAGCCAGATAGTTGGATCAGTCTCATCAAGCTCCGTATCACAACGCTCATCAACTGCAAGGCAAACCAGAGAACACCGGTTGAGTAATAAAGTTCTTTCTAAAAATAGCTACTCATTAAGGATACTTCCCTTTTAAGACAAGGCTAATAAAAAATTTTTGAAGCAAGCTATTAAAACTTGATGCAATTGGAATTAGTATGAGCCATAGGACAAAACATGTTCTTCACAACCCACACTCTATAACTCGGAGTCAAAAGGTTACCTGGATTGAATCGAAAATATTGCATCTCAGGAAGCATAGGAAGCAATGTACTTATAGCTTCCTCAACCCGATCAACAGAGCATGCGCTTTCAATCAACACCTGCCCTGTATCTAGATACCGCCAACCACCCTTCCGCATCTGCAACAGAATTAATACACCCAATTAAATAATACCAATGACATATTTCAGGGAAAAAAAAAAAAAAAACTGGAAATCATTAAGGTGTGGTTTGGTTGGCAACAGGTGATGTGGAAAGTGTTTGTGGGAAAAAGAAAATAAGTTTGCTATTTGGTTGACAAAAAATTGGCAAAACGTGGGAAGTAAGACTTCCTTAGAGCCAGTCTTACTTTCTACAAAATGTAGTAAGCTGCTTGCCTCCTCCCAACCCAAAGATAAGAAGAATTTCCTGTAAGAACTTAGTTTCCTTATTGTCAAAGAAACAATTTTGAGCATTTTCCAAGAAGTTCATAAGGAAATTTAATCCATGTGAAGTGCAGCTTCTTGCAAGAGCTTAATTCTGTGTGAACTAAATGACACATAACATTTTGTTTCACATCGACAGAACTACAGAACCAAGACTGGTTTAAAATGTTTGGGTAACTATTTAAGCCAAGGTCTTGATCATTTTCCAAGAAAAATGATATTATGATCACTTTTCACAATATTGGTATCTAAAGGAAAATACATTAAATGCATAATTTCTTTGAAAAGATTCATTACCTTTTTTGGAACAGAACCACAGCCTACTGAACCAAGCAATCAATTTTTGCGTCAGGCCACAAAAGTTGTGCTTCTCTTATAGCAAAAACTGTAGGATTATTTGCCACAATTGCACCATCTTGCCAGCGGTTTAAATCTTAAAAGAATATTTTGATGAAGAAATATGCATTTCAGTATCAAAGTAAAAGAAAAATATAATCAACTCAATGCCCAAAG
Source organism: Sindora glabra (assembly GCA_020226215.1). NCBI lineage: Eukaryota > Viridiplantae > Streptophyta > Magnoliopsida > Fabales > Fabaceae > Sindora > Sindora glabra. The sequence goes on along the minus strand of CM035226.1, from coordinate 11,086,889 downwards.
AAACAGAGCAATCAGGACCACTATCTGAGAAATCATCTAGGTAATAGGGAGCGGCAGATGATGCTCTGATAGCCTGCCACACTTGATGCTTACAACTTCCAATGAAAGCACTGCAGTTAAAGCCACCTTGAACATCTGTTCTGGGTGATGCTAATATGGTGATCCCTGAACTTTCTGAATTTGTAAGTGGCACTTCTAAGGTTCCAGCAGGATACTGCCATTGAGATTACTATATTAGAGAGAGATAGATAAAATAAAAGGAATACATTAACAACCCTTAATATGTATGTCCATTCAACAACATTATAGACCTTTATAAAAAGCAATAAAAATTATCATCCATGGACCTGATAATTACGGAATATGAATGGCTGTGCTGGAGTCACGCTCACCAAGGTTGATACAACAAAAACTTTGGGAACACTTTTAACAGCTGAATCTATCATTAGATCCCCATCCTCATCTGCACACATTTCCTTCAATAATCTCTCAGATTGATCTGCACTATGCTGCAAGACTATAAGTTATAATGTCTTCTTGAAAGCAGAGCACATACAGCCATTGAATGACCGCTAGCTATTATAAAAATCTAACTTTTCACTGCATACAGAGATAAATCTGGGAAAAAGTAAGCTGCAATAAAAGTATCTATATTGTCACAGAAGTCTTAACTTCTATGCAGCAAATATATGAGGAGGAAACAGGAAAGCCATTGATCATGTAAGGCCTTGTAAAATACACAAAAGAAGAATAAAAGACTACATACTTTTGATCCATGAGCAACGACTCTGAAACTCTGTGACGAACTCTTTAAAAGAAGTTCCAATATTTCTCTCCAGGTTGCAGCTTCATTGTCCTTAGGCAAAGGTTCAGCAAAAACAAGCTTCCCTGTGAAGTTTTTTTTTTATTTAGCGAAGAAAATCTTATTAGAAGAGAAAAGAATACAAATATAGATGGCAAGCATAATATGAAAGGGAAAAGAAATATCTTGAAGACCAATAAAATCAACTCAACACAGCAACCCAATTCCTATGAAAAATTTGGGATCATATTAAAAAGGCATATCAGTTAATCTAAATCTGCTACACAATAAGCAGATCAATAAAAAAAGGTTATCTGTAAGTAGCATCCTCACCAAGATTTTTGTATATATCTTCACATTTTTCTAATGTCATTAATTTAATCCCAAGGGCAACAGCCAGCATTCCTCCTGTTGATGTGCCGCATATCAAATCAAACATCTCATTTATTTGCTTTCCAGTTCCCTTCTCAATTTTCTTCAACATTTGCACTGTTGCCAAACCTTTCATCCCACCCCCATCCATTGAGAGCATACGGAGTCCTTTCTTTGCCATTTTTCACCCTCTTAATGCATGCCTCAGACTTTCATTTTCTCCTACAGAAGCACAAAAAAATGGAAACTCATGATTAATCTAGTTAAAGCATTCTGAAAAACAGACATGTTGAGACAGACCAAGAATTGCTAAAGCACGAGCTGCGGCTTTGTTCATGCATGATTCAGTTGCAACAGTCAGGCGTATGAGAAGTTCTCTCAGACTTTCAGAAGTGACAAGAATATGACGATTCTCCAGACAGAATGCCAAATTTCCAACAGATAACAGAGATAATCTTTGTACCTATAGAAAGAAAATCTCAGCATTAAAGGATCATGCAACATAGGGGAAGCAATTAACCTATTTATTTTTGAGATGGAAATAATCAACTTGCCTCTGGATCTTTATGAGCGCACAGTAATTTCAATGACTTCAATACATCTTTGGTCAACATCTTCTTAGAAACAGTATCTGATGTAAAAGCTAACTTTACCACAACTTGCAATACAGATATCAGCTCTTCCTGACCCATAGATTTGAGAACTGCTTCGATAGGTTTCATGATGTCAGCTTTCATCAGCTGCAGTGCCACGGAAACATCAGTGGCAAGATCAGAAAGAACACAGCAGGCTTGTTCAACCTGTCAAAAGTTAACAATAATCACCATGAGAGGGGAAGAATAATTGGGAATGCATTGATGTCTAGAACCATCAAAACATACCACATGATAGTCAGTTATCATACTTATAAGCTGCCGGACTGCATTCTCATCTTTACCAACAACTACTCTATTTTCTTTGTCTTGCATTATCTTAGCAAGTGCAGATGCTAGCAAAGGGTGATGACAAGAAGAAAACCGGAATATAAGAGAGAAGAAGGCGCTCAGCTTATGTCTGGAAGCAACAAAATAAGAACTATTTTCGGTCTGCAGTAACAAAAAAGAAGTGTGTTAGACTCAATATGTAAACCGTTTCAAAGGAAGAAAGCCAAAAGAGTATTTTATTGTCTTTTTAAATGCTACCTCTATTTGCACATTGACTGATCTTAAGTTTTCATCAGCAACAATCCTGATATTTGCAAGAGAAAGGTGGCGAAGTCTGTGGAGAGGCAGAATCTCAGGAAGAAACTCAAGAGGATTTCCAAATAGCCTAAGAACCCGTAATTCAGCCATAGCCCTGCCATGAACATAGGGTAACAATAAGTGGAGAAGTATACATCGAATCTAAAGTAAACAATATGAGATGACACTGTCTGATAGAATAACCTGAAGTCAAGAAGATGCTGAACAAGCCGGTTGTGTTCCAATGACAATTCCACCAACTGAACACACTGTCTCAGTTCCACTGCTCAAAAAAACATGAAATCAGTTAAATAGAGCTTTTGCAAGAAATTTAAAATTTCTGACCTCTTTTAACTAAGGTAATTTTGCTTGCCCATGTAATCTTTCTATAATTAAAACATAAAAAAGTACTGTTTCTAAAAGGTAGTAATTCTGTAATAGGACTCTTACCAGGGATTGACACCAGTGCATTGCTCTCAACTGTGAGAATTTTTAAGCATCTCAGCTCAGGTCCCCGAGCTCAGGTGGCAAAACTGATAGCTTGTTATAATCAAGGTAAAGTTTCTCCAGGTGTGGCAACTGAGCAAGCTCTACTGGAAATACCTGTAAGTAATTTGACAGATTTAAGCTATGTCTGATCCAACTCTATTAACAACACAACTGAAAAAATAAATATCTGAGAGTGTCCTCTGCAAACAATTATAACCAACCAAATTGAATCTTGCATATGTCACTCATGAAATATGCTAAAATAGAAGACAGAAGAGAAAAACAAAAAGGAAAGACCACATAAATTACTCCATTCCAAGAGAAATCATGTTTCATTTCACAATTCACACCAACAGTGGACAGCTGATCAATTCACTTGCCATACCATAAGTTATAGCACAAACAAATAGCCTTCAAGTTCTAAATACAATATCAAAAAAATATACAAGAAGTATTTTAATGTCTTAGCATGAATGCAAATGAGATATTTCTATACAGTAAATTACAAAGGTACTACTTTTATTTCTTTTCCACAAAAGAAAATTTGAAGTCAGTTATTTGTTATGTTATGATCAGTTTGTATCATCTCGTTGTTATATTACAATGCACATAGCAATGAAACTGGAGCATTAATCTAGAACTCACATAAGCTAAACACTCACCGATAGGCCACAACCTTTAAGACTGACCACAGAGATGCTCCTCCAATGGTCCCCGAAACCTGCATTCCCCTCAGCAATGGAGGAAATTGAGGGAGCCAAATTTGACCGCAACATGCGTATCAAAACCCCAGTACCGTCGCTCTGCTGCCCATAAGCAACAGGTTTCGACATTGTCACCACCCTGAGAGGTTCCCTTCTCTCAACCACTTTCATTTCCAGACTTACATTCTCGTCATCCTGAGGTCTCAATTCAACCACTACCCAGTCCTGCGGAGAAGGCAGCGCCGACATAAGCTGCGACTGAAGCTTCAAGGCCCCCTGAGCCTCATCTTCTGCTGCAGACCATTCCAATTCAATACGAAATCCAATTTCCAGATCCTGCGAAAGCATTGACGAAGAAGATGGCAAAGATGGAGAAGGAGGTGAGGTTGCAGAACGGGCATTATTGTCCACCGGATCGTCGGTCCCATAGTTAAGGCTGAGATGAACTCAAACCCCACGACATTGTTGCGAATCAAGGACGTACACAGCAGCAAAAGAAACAAAAGATTATGAATTGATCTCGGAATAGCATTCGGATTGTACAACGAATGATTCTGGAAATGAAGAAGCTTGAATTGAATGTGGAAAGGTAGAATTGGGAATTAGGGTTTAAATGGAATTGGATGGGATTCAATGGAGATCGAAAGGTAGAAAATGATTTCGGGGTGTGAATGTGATTGGAGCTTTGCGGAGGAAGTGGGAAGAGGAACTGAAACTAATCGAAACACAGTCCTTGAAATTCAGTTATTTTTCCCTCTCTTTTTGGTTTGCGCACATGTCGTTTGCATGAGCACAACCGTGGTGTCGTTTTCCTTTGTTGTAACCAATTGAAAGGCGATCTTGATGATGTGATCCAAATCAAGCCAATCAGAGCAAACAGAAACTTAACGAAGTGCCAATCTCTCATCTTGTGGACAGGGAGGTAGGCTCTAGACTTTGTTAGAAGTTACAAAAATCATTTGGTTGGAATTATCTCTGGAGCGTATGAAAGTGCATTCTTTAAAGAAAAAAAATGAGATAAGCATAACTGATTCCAGTCAAGTAATCAATGAGAGTGAGGTAATCTTTAACCTCCCGGATAGTTTGAAAAACAAAATTTATGAACTTTGGAATGGTACTCTTATTGGCAAGATATTTAGCAGAGAGGTCAGCTACTGGTATATTAACTTTTGGACTTAGGTATTATAGCAACTTGAAAGTAAATTCGTTATCTTAAAAGTGGATAATAATTTTTTTATGTTCAAATTCGAATTACAATCCAATTATTATAAGATGATAAGTGAACGTCCTTGGTTTATAGTGGACCATTTTTTAGCCTTGTGTCGATAGGAGCCATTTTTCAAACCTTCATTAGCCTTATTATCATCCATTGCTATGTGGTTTCATTTTCATGAGCTCCTAGTTAAATCATATCGCCCGTATGTTTTTTTGCAAATTGTGGACAAAATAAGCACAATGTTGAAAGTGGATGTGCACACTTATTTGGGTGACAAAGGGAAATATACTAGGGTTTATTTTCAAATTGACCCAACTAAGTCGTTGATTCGAATGGTGCATATTGGAAGCTTTAAATAGGTAGCCCTTTATAAAGGACTGAATAAGGTATATTTCTCATGTAGGAGAATTGAGCATCAACGACAGTACTGCCATTATGTTAATTCATTAGAGAATATTCTAGAATCTTCCATTTCTAAAACTTAGATATAAGAGAAGAAGAAAGAGACATAGGGAAGCTTGAAACAATCTTTTGAGAAAGAAGTTTCCTAGAAATTGGTGAGCCAAAGCAGTAGTGGTTCTTAAGTGGTCAATGTGGATAAATATAGTCTATGGATTTTAGTTGAGAGATGCAAGAGCAAACAATCCAAAAAATCAGATCATTAAAATAAGCCTAGCTCCATGATGGATAGGCAGCCTTTTGGGCCTAAGAAAATTAGGCCAAATATTAATACTCAGGCTGTTACTTATGGAACAAATAGAAGATTATCTCCTAGGAATATGAACAATTAGTAGAACCTCAGGAAAGAGGAGATGCCGTAGATTAGTTCCAAGTTCCTTCTGACTTTTCTAGTACTTTGACCTTAGTCAACAATGTTTCTGCACTTAGAGATTCCAACCTTAGTCTTTCGCTTGAGCATGGAGTCTTTTTGGAGTAGCTCCTTCTCCTCAATAACAGAAGAAGTTAATTAAAATTAGAACCTGCTAAAAGTGATTTAGGGATATCAATGCAAGGGCAAAGTTAGGGAGATTTCAGAAGATCTTCTGGAGTGAATCATCTTGGATCTAACTCACCTACTGGCAAACTTTGACCTGGATCATGCAATAGTTTTGAAGAACTTGAAGCCTTACAAGTACCACTAAAATGGTTCTGAACTAATTCTCTTTGAGGAAGAGATTGACAATTTGATGATCCCTCTGTTAATCATCCATATGGATGATACTCCTAACTAAAGAGCCCTAAGAACTAACCTGAACTTGCCTAAGCCCAATGAGCCACCCTTACTAATGTCCCTTTCTAATCCATTTCCTGTAGTAGCTCTGAAAGCTTGGTAGGAAATGATACAGTTGAAGAAAACCATTCTGGGTCTAGAAAAAATTACACTAACCTTTAAAAAGGGGAAACTAGAGCTCTAATTTGTAGTAGTGGATCCATTGATATCATAATGTTAGATCAACCTAATCAATTTAGTCATGTTAGATTAGGAACTATTCAGATGGATTCTAGTACAAGTAACCTTTCAACCTGAAGGTCTACCTAGATGTTTTAGTCATTTATTTCAAGCAAATATTCAATCCATTATGAAAGCTTCTAATTTTGGCTTTATGGTTTGGAATGTCTTAAGCATCCAACACTCAAATTTCAAGAAACTATTAGTTAAGCTCTTGTAACAAGAAAATGTAAAGATTCTCAAATGGAGTTCACTAATACTTTTAGCTGTGCTAGCGGAATATGGATAGTGTGGAATTCTTAAAAAGTTCAAGTTATTGTAGTCAATAAATCTAAGTAGGAAATTCATGCCATCGTCAAGGTAACCCCTACTTCACCTTTATGATTTTTAAGTGGTATTTATGCTAGTCTAAAATTAGTAAATCATAAAGCTCTTTGGAATAATCTTAGAGTAATAGCGAACAAACATATATTCCTTTAATTAATATTAGGGAACTTTAATGAAATTTCCTTTTAAATTAAGAAATTTGGTAGAGCTTTATTTGACTTATATAGAACTAGTTTATTTAATGATTGTTTGGACTATTGGAATTTAATTGATATGGGATTTGTAGGACCTTTTTCTACTTAGACAAACTCTAGGAAAGATACTCAATTGATTATGGAAAGACTTGACCAAGTTGTTTATAATGATACTTAGCGCTTACAACATCTAGAAGCTAAAGTTTTCCATTTACCTTGCGTTATTTCTGATTATTGCCCTATTCTTGTTAAGCTTAATACAAGGTTAACTACTAAGTTGGTTAGATCTTTTCATTTTAAGATTTGTTGGCTAACCTATCTTGACTTACCTGATATAGTTACCAATTGTTGGTCTCGAAACTCATCTTTTTATCATGTTACTAAAGATTTTATTTGATCTTATTGAGTAGTGGAAAGTTCATATTTTTAGAAATATTTTAAAAAAAAAAGAAAAGAATTCTAGCTAGACTTAAAGGTGCATAGATTCAATTGAGTGTTTATAAGTCAGAATCCTCTTGAGACTTAATAAATCCCTCTAGAATGAGCTTGTAGATATCCTTAGACAAGAAGAATAGTTATAGGCTTTAAAGTATAAGTTAGATTAGATTTCAGATGGGGATAAGAATACTTATACTTATCATTTATCCACAATCATTAGGAGAAGGAAGAATAGGATTGAAACTTTAAAAAACTAAGTTAGAAATTGGATGTATAATCCTATAGAGATTTAGAATTATAATTTTGAAACTTATAATAAAAAATTTAAATAATCTCAAGATTTCTTTAATTTTAAGGGAACTAAACCTAGTGGATAGTTTAAGTGCATAGAGGATTGTTATAAAGACTTTTTTATTAAGATCTCGAATGAAGGTGAAATTTGGTCGGCCTTAAAAAATAAAAAAGCTAATAAAACTCTTGGTTATGATGGGTTTCACCTTGATTTCTACCAAAGATTTTAGAGTTTGTTAAACTTTCTGTTTTGAACTGTGTTCAGCAAGTTTTTCTTTCCTTTTTAGTTCCTAGTTGGAGAAATAATACTTTCATAGTTTTGGTCCTAAAAAACTTTTCTTATGAAACTTTTAATGGTTTCATCCCATTAGTCTTTGTAACACAATTTTAAAATTATTTCAAAAATTATTATGGAAAGAATAAAACCTTTTCTCAATTAGCTAGTTTCTCCTTTCTAAACAATTTTTGTGACTTCTCGTAGACTAGCTAATAACATTATAATTTTAGAGTATTTGGTTTATACTATAGATTAATCAAAGGTTAAAGTTGGGCATATGATTTTGAAACTAGATTTGGAAAAAGCTTATAACTCTCTAAAATTAGGTTTTATAAGATAGGTTTTAATAGTTTTTCAATTCCTAGATAGCTTTATTAAGTTGATTATAAGGATAGTGTCTGGGTGTTTTATCAAATATTCTTTAATGGAGGAAAGCTAAATACTATGTTTTCTTGCAAGGGCCTTAGGCAGGGAGATCTGTTATCCCTTTATCTATTTATTTTATGTATAAAGTACTTATATATTTTAATTGAGTAAAGCTATAGTAAAAAAACTTGGGTCCCAATTAAATCTAGGAAATATGATATTAACTTTTCCCATTTATTTTATGCTGATGATGTAGTTTTATATACTTAAGCAAACTTGAAAAATTATCAATCTATAAACTATATGTTGAATCATTTTACTTCAATCTTAGGTTTGAAAGTTAATAGAGCTAAGTTTAGAGTCTATTTTTTCAAGAATGTGGAAAATTCCCTAAGAGACTGTCTTAGTAGGGAGTTGGGAATACAACATAGAGGAAGCCTAGGTAAGTGTCATGGAATGGAGATTAAAGACAATTATAGGGCTTCAAATTTTACTTTTATAGTAGATAGACTTAGAGAAAAAATTAACTACTGGAGGATAAGCTATTTATCTTCTACAAGTAAAATGACTCTTATTGATTATACTTTATTAGCTTTTCCTTTGTATCATATGAGCTGTACAAAAATTCCAATGTCAATACATAGATAAATAACTTAGGTTATTAGGAATTTTTTATAGGGTAGCTTTGTTGATTCTAGGAAAATCCTCTCAATAGGATGGAATATTGTCACATTGCCTAAATTTATTGGTGGTTTGAGGATAAAGGACTTTTCTACCATGAACTTGGCTTGTTTAACTAAGGTAGCTTGAACTTTTATTGAAAATGATAATTGCTTATGGATAAAAGTCCTAAGAGTGAAGTATCTTTACATTAATAGGTGGGGACAACCATTATTAAGAAAGGATACTTCCTATAATTGGAAAACTTTAAAATTAACCAAAGACATAATACGCCAAGGAATTAAATAGGTTATCAAGAATGGGGAAAAATTAATTTTTAGATAGATAAATGGATTGATGAATGGACTTTGAGATCTCTTATTGTAGGACCTTTATCTAAATTCTATAAGAATTTATATGTCAAGGAATTAATTAGTGATGGGTATTAGAACCCTAGTACCTTACGTATGGAATTACCTATATACTTAATTTCCTTGATCCTAAAAATGCCTTTTTATTTAACTAACAGAAATAATAGGATGATTTGAGGGTTATTTAAGTTAGGAACCTGCACTGTTAAAAGTGTTTATCATTTTATAAAAAAAATTCCTACATCAAAAGTGCTAGCCAGAACTTCTCTTGGATCTGGAAAATAAAAACATAACCTAAGATTTATTTTTTATTTAGCTTATTATTTAGAATTGGTTCCCTACAAGGGACCTGTTCATTAAAAAAGGTATGAACATTCCACCTACTTGTATTTTGTATGATAAAGGGATGGATAATATTAGCCATATTTTTAGAGAATGTTCCTTTATCATGAATTTTTGGCATTCCCTTCACTACCAAAATCATGGTTTGTTTCATTACATTTTGATTTCTCCTCTTTTTTGTAGTTAAACTTAACCTCCAAACAATTATGTTGCAATAACACAGTTCACTAAGCAATAATTTTTGCTTTTGCAATCTAGAATATCTAGTTGTTTGGAAATAAAATACTATTTGATAGCTATAAGAGTAATGATAATTTAAAAGCTATTACTCTAAGTGAGGCTTATGAATATTGGGCTATTATGGCAGTTCAAAAATAACCACTTACTAGATAGGTTGTGAATGTTTGGTGGGAGCTCCACCTTTAGGCTATTATAAATTAAATACAAATGGAGCATCCAAAGGTAATCTAGGTTAAGCTGCTTATGCTGTAATTATAAGAGACTAGTCAGGTAATTAGGTTATTGGATGTTCAAAGGATCTAGGCAGGTGCTCAAATTTTATGATTGAATTTATGAATTTGAGAGATGGATTATTAATGGCCAAAAATAGGGGCTTACTTCCAATTTTGGTTGAACTTGATGTTCTTTCTGTTATCATGTCTATTAATAATAGCTCCACTAATGCTTCTTATGCTCCTATCAATTTGGTTAAGGAATGTAGGGAACTAATTTATCAAATGGGTAACCTAAAGGTGAAGCATGTGTACAGGGAAGCAAATATAGTAGCTAATTTTGTGGCTAAAAATGTTATAAATAGTAGTAATAGTTTAAATATTTTACCGTCCTCCCAAAAAGAGTGGCTATACTCTTAGACTATGACAGAAGGAATGTTTATATTCCTAAACATCTGTAATGTGTTTGGATTTTAATATATTTCTAACCTTTACTAAATCAAGCTAATTAGTATGAACTATATTTAAGGAGCAATGTGCCATTCATGAAAAATACCATGTCTGAATATTTGACTTAAATTAGTATTGATTTGTCTTTAAGAATATAACTTTGATGTTTTTAATTTGGAATTGTTTGTTCAAATAATTAAACTATTTCATGACCAAAATTAAGATTTTATTTGTTTCTTTACCATTTTAATTTTTTTAATTCATTATAGGTTGTGGGTGTCCATTACACTCACTAGGATTTGAATTACTATTTTAATAATTAATTCTGCATTGAAAATTTTTTGGAAGAGAGGAATAATAAGACATTGAAAATCATAATATGAGAGATATTTGAAATAATGTATTAGAAACTTTAAAAGCTAGTTAAAATCATAGAGCCATTTGTAAGTGACATTGTAAAAGAAGTTGGATGTACAATTAACATTTAAATAAAAGTAAGTAGAAAGATAATGAGAATTGAATAATTTTCCTTATTTTGCTCTTAACAGTTTGATTCTCCTTTTCCTCCTTGTAAAAACCATGTTCTAATTTCATATCTTTTATTTTCTCTACTCTTCTGAGCCCTAAGATTACTCCAAGAAGAGGAAGCTCTATTCCACCTTTATTTTTTCTCTCACAAGGTAAAGGATCCTAATACCTTCAAACTTTAAGGGATTTTATAGCTTGATTCTTTTATCTCACACTTGCCTATAATGATTTGCTTTGGTTAGATAAAGTTTGAATGAATTGTGCTTTAACCTAAAAATTCTTATTTTGATGTTTAGAGATTCAATTCATCTTAATTATCCCTCAAATTCATTTGTTCAAGAGTTATGAGTAATATTTTATTTGAAAATTTCAATTTTCATCACTTGATTTTGCATTTCATAGAATATATGCTAGAAATGCTTAAATTCATGATTTAAACGTTAGATTAGAATGTTATAATGTGTTTTTAGCAATATGTGATAGTTTGATTATGAGATTTTATGCTATGGGTGGGATTAAAGGCCATAAAGTGGCATATGAATAATAAAGTTCACAAGAAATCTAAAGAAATTCATAACATAATTGATTCATCAAGGTTAATGCACAACTCATTTGCATTGTAATCCATTACACAATCAATTAGTTTAAGATAAAACTAGAATTTGAGTTGAGGTAATTAATTATGCAATCAATTGCCTTCATACATAATTGAAATTAGAGCTAAGGTAATTTATTACGTGATGGATTGCCCAAGGTTAAAAACTCACTAGAATACCTTAAATTGATTTTAAAGGCCATTTATTGTAACATCACTCATGTTAAGGGTGATAATATTCATATTATGGCATTTTGCACTAGATCCATGTATATATTTTTAAAAGGAAAAAGGCTAAACCTAGAAGGATAAAGTTAGATTTTTAAGAGATAAGATTGAAGGGAGTTAAAAAGAGAACATTTGTTTGTGTTAACTTTATTTCATAGTTTCCTATGTTGGAAATCTCTTGTTGTTATCTCTTTGAATAGGTGTCATCCTTAAAGGTTATAAATAAGATAAATGCCTTAAGTGGTCATTCTAAACTAATTATTTTGCCTTTTTTAGGATTATGTTTTTTTTTTATGGATGCTTAAGTAAAACTTTAGGGTTTCTCCCTACAGTTATATGTTTATTAATCTTATTAAGATATTAATCTTAAGTAGAATATTTCTTACTAAGTTTCCAAACTTATTCTTTTATTGTTTAATTTTTCAAATAGCTAGGTGAACACATCACCATCTCTACCACAATAAGTTGAACATCCTTTCCTATGTGATTTTCCTATTCTTTTGTAGACATGGTAGTAGTTGTGTATATATTTATTTGGATGAATTGTACTAAACCTGACTAATTGGGGATCATGATTTTTCTTGATAGGTGGATAAATATGAAAATTTGGATGGAAGGCTTAATTAGGTTAACTTATTCTTGGTAGAACATTATGGCCATAAGTTAGCTTAATTACCTTTTTACGGGCAAGCCTAGGCTTGATAGAAATTATATTGAACATATGAACCTTGTGATGAATAAATTTATAAATGAAGATGAATTTCTTATTAATTTTTCTCCTTTCAGGTTCAATAGGTCTAGGTTAGGCTTATGAGATTATTCAAAGATGGTTCCACACGAGTCACTGCTATAGTTAAGTCATGACAATGTTTACTACCTAGCCTTTTAACACTTTTAGGACAATAAGGATATCAACAGAGGTTAGAAAAAATTAGTTTTGATTAAGTTTGGATCATACTTATACTAATATTAAAATAATTTTTACTTATTCTAAGTTCAGTTTGGTTTAGATTTTTTTTAATACTTTTACTTTTATGTAAATTTGACCTTTGCTATATAGATCTAATATGTCATCCAACGAGGCCAAAATACTAAATAATAAGTTTTATAGAGAATGGGTTAACAATCAACAAGACTTCTTTAAAATATAATCCATGACTTTAAGGAGAAGTGCACTTTACTTTCATCACGTTAACATAATATCAAAATTACAATATCAAAGTAGAGTGTGTCCTGTTCTGATCACATTAATGTAGTACCAAAATGGAATAGAACTATTCTCATTACATTATCATAATACCATGATCATAATATTGGGGTAAAGTACATTATCCTTGTCATCTCATTGTGTATTTCATAATAGGCCCATTGACCCTTGACAAATTACCATTCTAAATTAAATGGTGGTTTGTGGGAAGAAAAGGTGATGCTCTTTCCCATCTTGCATTTACATCAAGGTTTAGTGCAAGCTCAATAGTCATTAGTTGGAAAAACATGATTTTGAAGGATGGAAAAGCCTAGTTTTACCATTTCTTGAGAATATTTAATGAATGTGGCATGGTCGAATTGAGATAAAGGTCTTGTTTAACATTAGTAGAAGATTTAGCATTAAAGATATTGACTTCTTTCTTGTTGGATCCTTTCTACAACGTAAGTGAAGGATGTGCTACAAATTTTTCTTACGTTTAATAATAAATAGGCATAGAAATCATGCTTGTTTCAAACCTTTGCAAATGCCACTCAAACTAACCTTTCACAATACTTAAAGTCCAACCTTGCATCTTAATTAAAGCACAATGCTCAACCTAAATATTATAGCCTAACCTTACCTTGTCACATTAAAATTCCTTTTTTAGATTAGTCATTGCACCTTAAACAAACATGTAACCTAAAAGTTGAAATTATTCTAAGATAGTAAGTTTAGTAAGACCTATATGTTGTAATCTATCTTCATTAGCCATCCTAACATTTACCGCCAATCACAACACCTTTTATGCAAGTTTTTTCACAAGCAAGACAAACACTTAATCCTTTATCTTTCTCGATAAATAACTTCCTTTTCCCTAGCTAAAGAAAACATTATGAATTCCTCTGCTATTATTTTGTCAAAATTCATATCAACCATTCTACCCTACAAACACTAGAATCATGTTTATATATCACCTTTAACACAAAATTGCACTTACACTTTATCATAAAAACTTACCATTGGCACATAAATACGATATAAACCTCTACATACTTTCATCAAACACCATGACACCTTGGGGATCCAAAGTATGGGCATGTATAACAACGTTCAATCATTCTTTTTTCTATCATGTGAGGATAAAAGGTCAAATATATGAATTTGTGTCTATTTATGTGCTAATCACATTACAAACCATAAAGCTCCTTCTTTATCACATTTGAGAAGTTTCTTATAGGGTGTTGATCTTTTCAGTACAAAAGGCTCTTTATTAAATTCTCATTTATCATACTTACACCTTACTTAAATGCAAAAAACTTGTGTACAACCTTTTATGCTCAAATTTGACCTCTTTTTAAAGAAAAGGATGCTAAAATCTAAGGTTAGGCCCAATTTTAATATTTGAGCATATATAATATAATTTAAATATATTTATATTCAATATATATAATGTGAGTAAAAAATTATTATATATATATATATTAATTTTTAATTATTAAGACTTGTGTCACATAATATATATAAAATATTTAACATATAAATATAAAATAGGATTAAATTATGTTAGTCCAATTTTAAATATGTCAGTCTAAGTTACTAAAAATCAATGAGAAAAGATGAATATACCATTAAATTCTATTAGCATAAGATATTTTCACTATTTTATCATTAAAGATAAATTTCATTAAATCCAATCAATTAAAATATGATTGATAAAAAGTAAAATTTTGATATAACTATAATACCTTTTTAATTCTTTGAATTAAATCAAAATATATCTTTAATCATAAAAAAATTTAGAAATTTTATATTAATTTGAACCTATTAACATCTTTTCTTATTTCTTTAATAAAAAATTCAAATTTAAATTTAAATATAATATTTTTTATAGGAAAAATTATATTTTATCCCTTTCAATTATGGGGTTGTCAGATTTTACCCCTTGAACTATTGAAACTTGAATATTATCCACTTCAACTTTATAAAATTTAGATTTTAATTCAACTGCTAGTAAGTTAATAGCAATAATACTTAGTGGCGGTTAAAAACTGACGCTAACATCTCTAGTGGTGATAAGTGAAATTTTTTTTAGAAATTAATGAATTTAGCAACGGTTTAACCGCCGTTAAGTGAAATATGATAACAACGATTTTCCTAATAGATTCTGTTAAGTTAGTAACGGTGAAAGTAAAATTCAACTTTTGTAAAATTGAAGGGGATAAAATTCAAGTTATAATAGTTCAAAGGGGTAAAATCTGATAATCTCATAGTTGAAGGGGGTAAAATGTAATTTTTTCTTTTTTATATTGATGGGAAGAATTTTTTTATGATGATACGAGTGATTAAATTATTAGATGTATACACGCGAGGATTAGGAATTGAACCCTGAATGTAATGAAATGCACAAAACCTTTAAGGGATATTGAGTATTTATTTGAATTACAAGTTGTTGGCAAAATTTGAACTAAGTTCTAAAATTAGAAAAAATCTCACTAACTTTGCGGTAAAAACCCAAATAATCAAGCAATCTATCGCCAAAACCCACAAAATGAAGCGCTTATCATCTACTTGTAAATTCATTTGATTGCTTTCAATTGGTTTTTGAATGGCCAACTCTGTCTGCAATCCACAGACCACCGGAAAATATAGAAGGAACGATAAGGCTTCTAAGGTCAAAGAACGTGGTATATTACATTTTTCTTTTCTTGCGTTTTGAGGCTTTTTATTTTTCAAATGTAGATAGAAGACATGCTAGAGGGGGAAAAAGAAAGAAAGATACATACAATACAAGCCTTTATACAGTACGTAAAATTGTACTATTTTACCGCTGCGCCCATAAAACAAATTGCAGATTCTAGCATTGAAAAATGCCACAAATTATTGGGAGTTTTGCTGTCCAGCATCTGGCATTAGCTTTCTGATGTTGGTGTGTGCCCTGAAATTTTTGTACCCGTTTCCTTTTTCCAGATCATGAGAGGCCATAAGGCTCTCCCTTCTGTGCTTTGCAATGAATTGCTTGTACCAAGTTGCTGATGATTTTGGGGTTCTCTCCTGTGTAGCATAATCAACATAATGGATTCCAAATCTTATGCTAAATCCATATTTCCACTCGAAGTCGTCGAGCAATGACCACACAAAATACCCCCTCACATCTGCTCCTTTACCGATCACATTGTAAATAATAATAATAATTAGAGAAAAATAAAAAAACACTATCAAAATGGGTGATGTTATTTGTTGTATTATAAGTGTACGAGTAGTAATCTCAGTCAATCTGACCTCATTTATTTGCCAACTATTTAAAAATATACCAAGTTGACTTAAATTTTGTAATGTATATAGTTCTTGATAGTGCAACTAGTATCTTTAAATCGAAACACAAGTATTAGCATTTCTTATTATCACCGTGTATCTGTCCCTCATTGCTGCTGACAGGGAATCCAAGTGACCTGCAATGTAATTTATTCTTTTAGAATCATTGAGATAATCTTCCATGTTGTGATTTGAATCGTTCATATCACCATAGCCTGCAAAAAATGTCATGATGATTACGAATGCAGAGAAACTACATAATAGCTTTAGTGGTGCAGCAGCACTTGATGATGTCTTAATTGCTTTACTTCTTCATAACTAGGGTTCCAAACTAGGATTTTGTGTGTGTGCAGCTTTCTGAATTTTGCTTACCATTTTCTGAAATAAACATTGGAGTGTTGTTGTATGTGTCTTTCACATAGGTAACAACGTTCTCCATGCCTTGGGGGTAAACATTGAGCCATTCCAGTGGAGTCTGCATTAATAATAGAAGCTTCTGAATCAAATTGGTGATTTGGCATTACAAGATATAAGGTTGAAGGCTAAGTACCAATTCTCCAATTGGAACACCATTCTTTTGTGCAGTTTGATAATATGAAGCCTCCGTCCGGGTGATTCCAGGTGCTTGTTTACAAGCTGATGAGATGCAATCTTGTACATCGCAGCTTGCATAGTGATTGATGCCAATGAAATCCAATCCACTCTTCAGCTTCTCTTTGTCATTGCTTGAAAATTTTGGTAGGATTGGTCCTAGAATTTCCTCCATCTCTGACGGGTATTTCCCAAAAACGATTGGATCTAAGAACCTGCATTATGGTTTTTATGTACTTTTTGACAAAATCCAACATAATACCTACTAGGTGGAGGAGTAGTGTGAAGAATTTCAGATCATTAGTCAGGGGAATATTTACCATTTCATGTTGAATGATCGAGCTCTTTCAGTAGCCAATTTATCTGCTGTGGAGTTACTGAAAGGTTCAAACCAGTCACAGTGCATTATAATGCCAATTATACCCCCTTGCGCAGCCTGAATGTTTCATTAATATTAACAACACAGTAATAAGTTTTTCCCTACCAAATGAAAATATTAGTAGAAAACAAACATAGGATATTCTAGGTCATACTGCTAATAGAGTTTCTGGGGTGTAGGCTGTCTTAACTTTCTGATGTATCAAAAAAATAAAAAAAAAGAAAGAAAACAAACGTATCTGAGATCCTTGTATGCTAAGAATTTTGAATGGTATTCTGTTCTTTCTTTGCTTTAGGCAGCCGAGTTTTGGCGTTATAGACTGGAAAATGCTAGTTGCAGTCCAGGTGCACAGACTGCATACTTGTTGAAAAATCTTAATAAGGTGGAATCAATTTAATTCAAAATGTGACACTGGTAAATAAGTGAGCAGGAAACACTAATCTTGCAACAAATTTTAGACAGAAAACCTGGTATTTGGTTCTGTAAATGTGTACAGCAGCAGCATGTGATAGGATAACATTATGGGCAGCCACAAAAGGCTCCATCTCTGAATCTCCTTGAGTGCAATTTCCAAATGTACCCGAGCAACGACACGGTGGGTATCTACCTATGATATGACCAAACGAGATTGAGAGATTTGGCTCATTGAAGGTGACCCAGTACTTAACCCTGTCGCCAAATAATTTGAAACAGAGCTCTGCAAAATGTGCAAAATCTTCCCTGCGCATCATATGTCACCAACTTAACACATTCTGGTATTATAGGTCAATATTGGAATCTCAAGGGAAGTCAATCTATGGAGACAAATAGAAGAAGTTGATGCTTACTGTGATTGGGGGCTTAGCCAACCTCCATATCTGTCCTCAAGTTCTTGAGGGAAGTCGAGTGAGACACCGTCACAAATGGTTGGATACCTTTGTTGCCCATTTGCAAAGAACAAACACACTAAGTCAACAAAATGTGACAATTAAATTAGATTAGAGCGGTACTGGATTGACAACAACGTAGCATCTTAGTTTACTGTTCTAATCATGGGTAGATTAATGAAACCACAGGAGTATAGGAGATGAACCTCGGAGCAGGAGAGCATCTATTAGGTTGTTGTAGTAGTTGACACCAGCCAAGTTAACTTCACCGAATCTGCCTTCTGTTCATTATCACAACAAAATCTACATGTGAATTGGGCCCACCATCTACTCTTAATCCCAGCACCAAAATTATGGAGACGTACTTACTGGGAAGAATTCTTGCCCAGGAAATTGAAAACCGATAGCTGTTGACTTTCATGGCTTCCATCAAATCAATATCCTCCTGTTTTTCTCAATTCACATTGACATTAACTGTTTTGCCTTAACAGTAATTTCAAATGATTGCCTTTTTATATCCAAAAAAATCAATTAAATGCACCAAAGCTCATCCATTTTATTAAAATATATCTTGAAAAGAAAATGCCAGATATCTGACGAGTGAGGATGAAAACAAAAAATATCTTTTGCGCTGGGTGCTGGTCACTATCAAATATCGTCTCCTAGCACAGGCAATGCACGAATCATGCATAATATATATATATATATATATATATATATATATATATCTTTTGCGCTGGGTGCTGGTCACTATCAAATATCGTCTCCTAGCACAGGCAATGCACGAATCATGCATAATATATATATATATATATATATATAATAGCAACTATAATTGAACTTTTCAACATAAATACCAGATAGCGATGATATTGATCAACAGCTACGTCTCCGTTGCTCCCATCAGCTATGCTACCTTTAATCATGAAGGAACAACAGCTCAGTTTATAAGAAATGAAAATTTTAACTAGTAAAGAATGTCCAAAACCAAGAAATATCAAACAGAGAGTCGGTTGGGGCAGCATGAATCGGTGTATTCAGCTTTTTCGCTTGAAGTATAAAATATAGAGTCCATTATCACCTGGTTTGTGAGTGAAGACGTCCCAATTGCTAATCCCTTTGCCGTCGCTCAAGTAAGCACCTTCATACTTTTATCAAACGTAGATTTAGTGACCAGACAAGTTTCTTAAGAAAAGCTTTGGGATTTGGTTAATGGTCTAGAAATGAAGGTGAAGAAGAAGAAGAAGAAGAAGAAGAAGAAGAAACAGAGAATATATTGAAGGGGAACCTGGTAGGAAGAAGACGCAGTTCCAAAGAGAAAGTTGCTGGGAATCGATGATGATTGGGTACATAGCCCATCCGAGAGAGCAAATGATGTGAGGAGGGAGAGCAAGAAAGCATTCTGAAACATCCAAAACGCCATTGCTCTTGGACCATTCAACGCATGGTGCATTTTATAATAAACAGAAGGATGACTAGAAACAAGCAGCATGGCAAATACGTGTCGCAGTTTTGTGTGTTTAACTATTAATAAAACACAACAAATTAATTAAGAATAAGAATTAGCAAATTGTATTTATTTGGTTTATTCAAAGTACTTTAATCACAAGATAAAGATTATGAAAGGGACCCTTATCAACTTTTATATATTTTGTTAAATGAGACAAATTCTTATATTTTTATACACAAGCAAAATATATATATTTGATAGAAGGGAGAACAGAAACAAAGCTAGAAACAGAAGCAAAAAACCAGAACCTAACCAACAAAAGAAATACCTATTAAATCAGCCCATAGTAGAGGCTTCAAAGCAGCAGGAGGGACTTCCCAAATCTTACCCTTGAGACGGTGATTAGCACCCCATTTGGCTAGAAAATCAGCAGAATGATTTCCTTCTCTAAGGACATGAGATATCAGCACAGCATCAAAATCATTCAATGGTATCTTTGATGTCTTGAATAATTCCTCAAAGGAAATGAGTGTGATAAACCCCTTGTTGACAAAATTTGAACTTCTTGAGAATCAGTCTTAACTCCTTGCTCTTGGCCTAGTTCAAAGCAAATAGAATGGCCATAACTTCAGCCATATTGTTAGAAGTAATACCCAAGAATAGAAAAATCAGTCAATCATTTACCAGATTCATCTCTGCAAAGACCACCAAATCCAGCAGGAGCTGGATATACTCATGTAATATACTATTTTAAATCACTTATATATAACTAAAATTTGTCCTGTACATCACACCATTTAATAGTAGCATTTCCAAATGTAATGAAATGTGACATTTCTAATAAACTTGCTACACAATTCTAATAGAATTTCCAGCTAAATCACATAAGTAGGGGGGAGTAAGTAAAGATGTGGTACATATCTTAAGTTTAATACATCACATAATGAGAAATGCAAAAATCTCATAATCAAAATATTTCATGTGATGAGATGATGAGTTCCATGGTAACATTTGCAATGTAATGAAATATTCTACTTTATTCTTCAAAACATCCTCTTAATAATCTTTGTCCAAATGTACTGAATTATTTTTAAAAGGATTTAGAAGACTTGATAATGAATAGTCCATCTCATTCTAATAGGCAAAAGACTATCCAATGAAATCTATTTCCTGCAAATTCGTAAAGTAGAGAAAAAAAATTAAAAACTACTTTAGACTAACACAACTTTCAATTTAACACAAAGTGCAACATATATACTAAATCAAGAAACAAAAATCACTTTATCTCAAGCATTAGAAAATTAATGTTTTAGAACAACATTATTTTTAAATTCCTCCATCATTCAAATTTCTTTATACAGTACCATTGTTGCAACCTCATTTTTTTTTTCTTTTTTGTTATTCAATTTGAATTCATAATTCTATTCTAAATACAAATAAAGCTTGAACTTTTGTTATATAACCCAAAAATTACACATTTGAATTCTTAATTCTAACTTTATCAATCAATTGTATATACTCATTAGATTTATCCCAAAGCCCTTGAAATGAAAGTTTCATCATAGTTTCAACAATTTTTACAGTGTGTTTTAATTGTATAATGCTATCATTTGCACCTGAACTCCAATTTAAATCAAGTTTACAATAATAACTTATATAGAAACTAATTTTGTGTTTTATATGTATGAATAGGCAAACATATCAACTCAGTAAGAATATGAAATTGCTTAAAATTTAAATAAAAACATTCTAAAACTTTCCCAAAACTTGCAGATTATTTAAGTTTTAAAAAAGAGTACATGACTTATGATCATTGAGTTTGAATGTTATCATTATAGCTCACTATTGATTCTCTTTGTATTTATTTCTTTTTCATAAAAAAAAGACTAACTAATACTAGGTGATTTGAAAGCTAGATCATTAAATATGATATCAAATTTATTTGATCAAATTCAAAAATGATTAACTATAGTATTAGAATAGAACACATAACCACGAAAGAAGTGCTTATTTTCAAATGTTACTACTATATCCTTTAGAGTTTTGTAAAACATCAGTTCAATCTTACAATAAGAGATGAGAACAAATAGGGGACTAATATATTAAAGTAGAAACAAAACTTAAGAAATGAAAGAATTCATGAAAATGGAAAGCCAGATCATTAAATATGATAAATTTGATCAAATTTAAAAATGATAAACTATAGTATTGGAATAGAACACATAACCAAGAAAGAAGTGCTTATTTTCAAATGTTACTAGTATATCCTTTAGAGTTTTTGTAAAACATCAGTTCAATCTTACAATAAGAGATGAGAACAAATAAGGGAATAATATATTAAAGTAGAAACAAAACTTAAGAACTGAAAGAATTTATGAAAATGGAATTTGGCAATTGGGTAACTAGGTACATCTAGATTTGAAAAACTCATATTTCATGCCATCATTGTAATTTAACGTGAAAATTGTAGAATCTAAAGAGAAAAGAAATTTCTTGATGCAATTGAACTACAAAAATGGAAACAACAAATACTATAGAAAATATCTGTAAATTATAAAATATATATGATTATTCATAAATACAAAAATTTCTAAAATTTATGAAATTTACAAAAATAGCTCACACAAAAGAAATCTAGAACTTACTTCAATTCCAACAAAATTAATCAACTGATGAGCATTTAAGAGACCAACATTCTCCATAAATGCTCTATCCTTTATAAATGTGATAGATGTTTCTATATCTAATCCATGAGTTTTGGTAGAAGCAACGATGAAGAAGAGTTGAAATACTAATACATGTAAAATGCATTCTGTTGAATTCCTTTTAACCTTTTTGTTAATTGTTTATTTTGTCATCATTAACAATAATTTTCATTTTCATGGTTTCAAATGCTTGATTTGATTACTATAAAATTGATAGCTTGGATTTTAATTTTAGAAGCAATGAAGAAAGCAAATTGAAAGGTTGAATTTAGGATAAAAGAGTTCAAGCAAAGTTAGAAAGGAAAAAAAAAAGCTAACTTTCTAATCTATAAATCAAGGAGTAATTAGGTAAAAAAAAAAGAGAATAATGTGAGGAAAAGAGAGTAGGGTCACTACAAAACAAAATTAAAAAAAATAAAAAAGGTTGTTTCAAATTTGAAATTGATGTGTGATAGATATTTGGAGAGAATGGGGTGGTTAATTATAAAGAAATTAAAGAAATAAATATGCTTACTTGTCAGAGAGTAAATAATAAAGGTACTCATTTTCTTAAGATAGATTTAGGAAGAGATTTATTTTGTTAAATAGATATAATAAATGTTAAAAATAAATAAAAAATTATTTGAAAAGCTAAATATTTATTGTGATTTTGTATTTTTAATGTGTGTTATTGCACACACATTTTTTTTTGTCAAAATTTAAAAGATGAGAAAATGCCAAACAAACTATTTTTACTAATTTAGATAAAGGAGTACGATCTCTAATTTTATTCTTGAATAAACAATAAAATAAATCCTTTGTTTCCTCTAATTAGTTTTGACAAAATGTTTTGAGTAAGTTTGATCTTGTATTGCATTGTGAGTATTTTATTCCTATTGAGTGATTTGAGAAACCTCAATTTAAGAATAAAAGGTGATAGTAAAAAAAATACTAATTAGCAATGGTAAATTTTGTTGCTAATTAGGAATTTTTATTGCTAAATTTTTAGCAACAAAAACAATGAGGAAAAAGGAGACATTGATAAACAATGCATTAGTAATTAAATTAATGATGGATTTATATTATCTGTCACTAAATTCGTTACAATTTAGCAAGTCGGCAATGCGCGACGAAATAAAATTAGCAATATATTTATCCTTCGCTAACTTTATATACATTAATAGAATTTCTAGCAATGTATTTATCCTTTGCTAACTTTATATACATTGATAGGAAATTTTATTGCTAAATTTTTTAGCAACAAAAATAATGAGGAAAAAGGAGACATTGATAAACAATGCATTAGTAATTAAATTAATGATGGATTTATATTATCTGTCACTAAATTCGTTACAATTTAGCAAGTCGGCAATGCGCGACGAAATAAAATTAGCAATATATTTATCCTTCGCTAACTTTATATACACTAATAGAATTTCTAGCAATGTATTTATCCTTTGCTAACTTTATATACACTGATAGGAAATTTTATTGCTAAATTTTTTAGCAACAAAAACAATGAGGAAAAAGGAGACATTGATAAACAATGTATTAATGATTGAATTAATGATAGATTTATATTATGTCACTAAATTTGTTATAATTTGGCAAGTCGATAATGTACTATAAAATAAAATTAGCAATGTATTTATCCTTCGCTAACTTTATACACATTAATAGAATTTCTATCCTTGAAATGCAAATTAATGGTGGATATTTCTATGCTAATTTGAATTCATTGCTAAATCTATTGCAAAATATTAATTTAGTGGTAGACGAATTTGTCACTAATTTTAAACCATTAGTAAATGTGTTGCTAAATTAGAAAATTCTTGAAAAATTAGTGATGTCATCTTCAAAATGTCATTGTTAATATTATGCATTTTGTCAATATGTTGTCTATTTTGTTAGTACTCCAAATAGTGAACATCTTACCTAATCAAATTTTATAAAGTTTAAACCTTATTAATAATCAAATACTCGAATCAAATTTTAAAAAACAAAATTGATTTATGAAATAAAATTGAATGTTGATATTTTATTTAAATTAAATAAAAGATAATAAAATCAATAAATTCCAATATACATTCTAAAAACTTAATATCTAAGGTTTATACATATTAAAATAAAAATCTTAAATTGCTAGTTCTCAAACATCACATGGATGTTCCAATCATGTTATTTGATCATCAACTACTAAAATGCAAGTTATTGCTCTTAGGTTATCATCCTCTTTCAATTACAATCTATGTTAAATTATTATTTTAAAATAGACAAAAATGACCTTTTTTCTATATTACTAACTCAATGGAGTGAATTTAAAAGTACCAGTGGTGAAAAAAGTATAAGTATTTTTATAAGGGTTCGTTGATAATGGCCTTAAAGATAAAAATTATTGCTATGGATATGAAAGTAAGGAACTATTCTAAAGAGATCATAAGGATAATTTTTATCATTATTTATTTCTTCATTATGTGATTACATTTGAATGCTCAATTGCCTGTACCTTTTCTTCAAAGCTATATAAAACTAATATTAAACTCCTTAATTGCTTGTGTTATGAGCAAGTAGAACTATGTCATTCTCTTATAATTAGGAAAGTATTAAATAATTATAATAAAAAAATTTAAAATATTATTAAATTAATAAAAAATATATAATTTATAACTTATATATAGCATAAAATATTTCTAACCATAAAACATCACTTCTTTTTTTCAGCTTAAATGTGTTTGAAAACATTAAGTAATGAGTTACCTTTTTCCCTTCCCTATTTTTACTTTCTCTAATAATTACATATACAAAATCATAATTACAAATATTGTTAAAATCTAAAGTACTTAGTTATAAATTAAAAGAAAGATATTATCATCCTCCTTCTATGTTTTGCAATAGACATAAATTCTTTAATTTGCAATGAGTCACTCTTCTCTAATGTACGATTATTAATTTCTTATTCTAGTTTCTTTTTCCATTTTGGGTCACTTTATTTCTTGTATATCATTACACTAGTATAATATTACAACATAGGAAAAGAATTTGCTATAAATATTAATTAAATGCATGTTAATTACAAGAAATTTTTTCTTTTATACAAAGTCACTAATATATGACATTAACTCAAAAAATAACAAAAAAATTGGCAAATAAACAATTTACCAACACTTAATTAAATGTTAACCAATACTTATGAGTTATTTTCTAGATATAATCCAAATCTTACTATCAGCTGTGTCTGAATTGAAGGATGTGCTGATGGATGTCATTATTATATGGCTGAGTGCTATGCAAATATCAATAAATTATATAAATTAAACTGGAATTTTAATAATGTAAATGCATTTACTTCTTTTTTCAATTCATTTATCATTATTTTCCTCGCTTCTTCCTTAGTGCTATGAGAAGTTATCTTTTGAATATCTAGTATTTTTACATTTGGTAATATAGGTTCTTTCTTATTGGGTTCTCCTAAAAAAAAATTGTACCTTTGGCAATTTTGATGATGGTAAAGAGAAGAGTTAATCCAATATCTTTTTTAACTCACTTGCGAATTGTACTTAAAAGCTACATTATTGAAAACTAAGTACAATCCATAGGTGAGTTAAAAATGATCTTAGTTTAGCTCTTATCTTTACCACAATCAAAATTAGCAACAATGCAACCTTTTTTTTTTAAAGAACTGAATTGGAAAAAACTTATATCACTAGATATGAAAATATTAGGTTTTAGTGAGATAACTTCTCTTAATAGTAGGGATTAAGTGAGCCAAAGATGATCTTAGTTTAACTCTTATCCTTGTCACAGCCGAAATTGGTAGAAGTGTAACTTCTTTTTTAGAAGAACCAAATCGAAAAGAACTTGTATTATCAAATATGAAAATACTAAGTTTTTATAAGATAACTTCTCTTAATAGTAGGCAAGGAGTGAGAAAAGAAACAATGAATGAATTGAAAAGAAAACTAATGCAGATAAGAATAACGACTTAGTGCTAATAATTGAATTAAGTGCAAGGTGAATTATGTTTTCTTAAAAATCTTGCCCTTCTATAAGAATAAGGAATGAAATGCACCACCCTTCTTTAAAACTCATTTGACAATCAATAGTGAGACAATATTTGTCATATATCTTATTTTAGGAAATTGAACTTGATAAAGTACAATGATATGGTAGTTCAAAATCAACTACAACATAGTAAAGTTCTAATAATAATTGTGTTCTTTGCCTAAATAGAAATGGAAATTGAGATAAGGAATCAAATAATAGGATGTCTGAATTGCCATATTCATGAAAACCTATAGCAATATTCACAAATTATAAGTTGACTCATTCATTAAAGCAAGTAATTTAAAGGATGACACTTTATAAAAAAAAGAAAATATTGATTGAGAATTATTTGATAGATTACTAGATTAAAAATATAATATTGAGTACTTCTAACTTTTATTTTTCTTTATATTTTTCTTTTTTTTACCTTTTCATCTTAGGAAAATTTTAAGTGAGATAGTTTTGGCTATTTTCCTTCATTATTTTCTCTTTAATTTTTTTCTATAACTTCTAATCTTTTCCAAAACACAAAATAACTTTTTCTTTATTTTTCTAATTTTTCATACATCCAATTCATTTTTTTAAAGTAAACTTAATTATTAATCAGACATTTTTTTATGATCAATAAGGTAAGATTATATTTCATTTTTTAACAAAAAAAAGATATAGTTCACATTATTTGTTAATAGATTTGAGATTTCATATTTTTTCAAAAATTTTAACTAGATGTGTAAATATTATAATGCATTAATTTTGTTATTACTTTGAAAATGTTTATTACCTTTGAAATTAAATATTATAACTTCAAAGATTTCATTGATAAACTAACTGTGTTTTGGGGAAAGAAATTTTTTATTTTGATTAATATTGATACTTTAAGATTGAATGTAGGCTTTTGGGTTGAATTTTTTTTTAGACCAATTTTTTTTATTTTATCAATATTAAATTCAAAAAGTGAAAAAATTGCAACTTTTTTTTTTACTAACTACAAAAGGAAAAAATTATAAACTTTTAGTAAAAAATTCCTAAAAGTGATTTTTTTAGCATTTTTTTAAAAATAATTAATAATATGATAATCAAACACATAAATAGACAACAATATAATTGTCAATAATATAACAAATAAAATAATCACAAATCACAAAACTAAAACCTAAAAAATAAAAAAGTGACTTTTTTCACTAATCCCAAAAGGAAAAAATTACAACTTTTTAGTGGAAGAATTCCTAAAAGTGATTTTTTTAACAAAATAATTAACAATACAACACATAACATAATCATAAATTATAAAATTAAATCCTAAAATACAAAAAAAAAACTAACAAAAAATATAAAATAGAGAAAAGTCATTGATTAAAATATTTAGTAACGCGAGGCAAATGCAATGGCAGTTGGTGGAGGATTTAAAATTTTAAAAACTTTATTTTGTGGAGGCAATATATAATATTATTTTAATTTTATTTTTTATTTATATATTTTAGTATTAGAAAAAGTTAAATTTTATATCTTTTAACTTTTATTTAAAATAAAATATTTCTTTTTTAACCGATTAAACAAACTTATGAGAATAATGTTATATAAATTTATAGAATAATAATTACAATTACAATTAGTGTATATATATATATAATTTCCCTTTTTTATGAGGACAACGTTTAAATGTAGATCTGCAAATAGGGGCAGCGGCGAACAGCGACCGCATGGGCGAAAGACCAGCAGGAGGCAACAGACTAGCCAAGCGGCAACGGAGGGCGGAAGAAGGGTGAGGAGGCAGCGAAAGGGAGAAATGGGGATATGGTGTTATTTCATGATCATTTTGAACGTGACGTTCCTACACTTTATAATAGAGTATGAAATATATAAATAAATTAAGTTATTTCTGTAAAAAAATAAATATATAAAATATAGCTATAATAAATTATGAAGGAAAATTAGTGGAGGATCATGTGTTGGTTCGTCATTTACTTCTCATTTTATGATCCAAGGCATCTTCATACCTATCTTTTGCTTTGCAATCTCTCCACAGTCCATACATGATATCTCGACCTTTTGGATTCACTGTTTCAGTCGTTCAAATCTTTCAAGGTAGACACTAATTTTAATCTTATATTAATTTAATTGATATTAATTTGATTTATGAAAATAAAAATGAGTACTAAACATAGGATGCAAAATTGAGTTGTGTATCTTTTATATATATTAATTGAATTTTATAAATTTATCAAATTATTTTATGTTTAATGACAACTTTTAATTTATATTTGAAATCTAATTTTAGATTCTATTTTTGGTGCTAGTGTTATGAAAAATACTTTAATATTAATGCAATATTTCAATTATTTAATTACACTTGTTTACATCTTTTTCTTATTTTTTATTTATATTTTAGAATAATTGATTTGCTCAAATGGTAATATGCAATATTATCAATTAATAGATCATATAATTACCATTTCACTTTGAAAAATAATTATTGTATCAATAATTTTTTTTTTATTATTATTATTATTATTGTAACGGCATATTAATATAGAATTATTATTGACTATAATTGAATAATTGAAAATTTAAGTTGATGTTATAATTTTTTAAAGAGCTTGATTGGACAGAATTAAATAATTGAAAGATTAAATTAAAATTAAAAAAATTTCAAATTAATTTGATACAATTTAAATTAGTGATGAATTAAAATAAGTATTTATTCCAATCCTAATGTTAACACAATACATTAGATCATGAAATTTAGTATCTATTTGTTTTGTCAAAAATAATTTTTTTTAAAAAATATTATTTACATATATTAATAAAAGAATAATATGCCGCTTATATAAATTATTTAAGGAAATAATATCTAAAAGTATAATAATAAAAAATATTTTTTTAAAAATAGATTAAATTACTTTTCTTTATTTTTTAATTTAATATTAAATAAATAAGATATTTTTATTTTAATATTTTATAATTTTTATATTAAAATAGACATAATCTAAATTTTCCTGTATTTTATATCTTACTTTTACTCCTTTTGGTAATTATTTTACTTTCACTCTTGATAACAAAGAAGAGATTCATGACATGTGGCGTTAGGCCGGAAAAAAATATCTCATTATTTCAAATTTGAATCTTTTTTTTATCTTTTCATTACGGGGATTGGTGTTGATAACAAAAAAAGATCTTTCTTTTGCAAATAAAAAGAATTTAAATTTTATTACACATGATAATTATATATTCATCAATTATGTGAATGGAATATTTAGCTAGTTTAACTAATTTTGTCAAACCCAAGTGATCATTTTTAAATAATTTTTAATTATAAAATTACAAATATGTAAATTAAGATTGTATTGCATGAGTCGTAAATTTTTAATAATCCATTTTAAAATTTTGGAAGCATTGTTTGAAATAATAAAATATACATATCTCTTAAAATTGGGAAGAATTGTTTGAATCGATGAAATATATATCTCAAATTAAACTGGACTATTACAATTATTAGTGTGAAAATTAAGCAAAACAGATAATTATCAATTTAAAAATTATCTTTTAATTGTTTGTTATTCGTCAAAATTTTGATTTTTGATTTTGATTGTAACTCTCTATTTAATTTTTTCAAGTATATTTTTCACTTCAAAATCAAAATTGATTATTCTATTTGCTATTGAAAAAAATAGTTAATTATGAAATAAAAAATTAATTTTTAATGATTTGCTATTTATCAAAACTTGAACTTTTAATTTCCTGGTAACGGTTATGACTATTCACACATATATGATTTGGAATGTGGTTTTGACTGGATATTTGATTCCTAAAAAAAAAAAAACAGATAAGGGGATTGTAAATTTTATAGCAAGGTGCGATAACATTCAAATAAAATTCAAGCCTCTAAAATTTTTATAAAAGTGAATTGTGAACACCTAAAGTTAGTAAAAAAAACCTTATTATTGATCTTAGAGATTAATTTTCATGTAAAATTAAAATATGACAGCACCTCATCAGTCTATTTCTCTCCATTTTTTGGTATTAAATTTTGTACAAATTATTTGTAAAGTTCCTTTGTATATATTTTCTACTAATAAATATTTCCTAATTATTATCTTTAATTACTTAATATAATTATTCTCTTTAATGTAATTAATTAAAAAATGCTGTTGGTACTAAAAATAGAATTATAGATCAAATTTTAAATTTTTTATATTCATTGAATTGAACTTTATAAATTTATTTTACTAACTTGTATTTAGTTACTAATTTTCTAATTATCATCTTTAATTAATTTAAAATATAACATTTGAAAATTTATATGAAAAAATTGACAAAATTTAATTGAATTTGATTTAATTTTTGAATATATTTGTTAAAAATTGAATATATAATTCATTAATTAAATTAATCAAGGACGATTCTATAATCTATACTAATTATTTGTTCTATACTAATTATTAATTGACGATTTTTTGATAGAATTAGGGGTTTTTGTTTCCTACCATGTGTAACATGTTATGTAATTTTTCTCTCTCCAAAACTACCTTTCTTCTTCACCATAGTACTTTTATTATCATCTTTATTCTTTATTTAACTATCTAATTTTCTTATGTCTAATATAATCTAATTATTATGTACTAAATTCTTTTATTCGAGTAGGAAGTATTTATTTTATTTGCTAAAATATGTTATTTCCTTTCTTCTTTTCACCACATCACTCTCCTTTTCTTTTTTCTTTCTTATACACATTTTTAATATCATTTTTTAATTTTTATTAATATACAAATTATGCTTTGTTTCTCTTATTTTTATTTATTTTATTAAATAATTTTCTTTCCTTTTTTGTTATTTAGAACTCAATTGCTAGTATCACTAAATAGTACATAGGTAATATGATATATTTTATATTTATCATAAAATATTTTACATAAGTTATAACTTTACATAAAAAGTATTAATTGAATTGAATAATTATATGTTTTATTTTAAAGATTATGAAAATTAAAATCAAATTATTTATTTAATACTTATCAATAATAGCAATTTTCAAGTGATTGAGATCTTTTAAAGCAATTATAATTCATGTGTGTTGCTTCTTTTTCTTTCATTTACTTTATTTCTTACTTTTCCCTTTTTTGTCATATTCACTTATCACTCATGTTATTTATAGTTTAGTTAAAAGTATAATTATAACATAATATATTTAATTCTTATTACAAAAGTATTTAAAATCTATAATTACATCTATCTTTATCTATAATAAAAATCTGAACTTTTTCTAACTAATAAAAGTCAAAATACGGGGAATAGGATTATACACAAAAAGCTACTTGATTAATATTCAAGGTTAACTCAAAAATGCATCTATTGATTAAATTCTTCAGACCAGCTCTAAAAGACTTGGAGGTTGGTTGCTTCGTAAAAAAATAGTATGGGAAGTGTAAATTTTTGGAAAATAAGAAAATTTTAAATTATTTGGTTAATAATTAACTATTGAAATAGGTGAAGTAGAACCTCTTTTAAATGATGAGGATAAAAAATTAAAGTAGTTATTAGTTAGATAAAGTGAAAATAATTTTATATTTTTATCTATAAATGATATGAAAAATTTTTCTTACCAATGTATATAAACAACTTATAACTTGCAAAAAGTATAACGTTTTGAGAATATGATAAATATAATTTATCAATTATAAAATATAAACAAAATTATTAATTATATAATAAATATAACAAGTATTATATCAAATTACATAAAATAAATATTAAATGTTGTATCATAAATTGAAATTATAAAAATAATCATAAATATAATTATAATATAAATTTAATTTTGAACTAAATTATACTTATTATATTACTTCATTTATTATTTTATTTTTATTATATTTATTATTTTGATATTCAATTATAAAATTAAAAATTATGTGTTGCTTATCTATTTTAAATAAATTTGATAGAATTAATTAGTTATTATGTTAATTATTTAAATAATTTTCTTCATTTAAATTATATTCTTTATTAATTATATTAAGATAATATATCTAAGACATCTTAGTTTTTTGTATAAACTTATTTTATATTTTTTATAATAAACTTAAAGAAATAAGAAATTATCAGTTTAAAAAATTATGATAAAAAAGATATTAGAAATAATTTGAAAAAAAATGAAGCCAATTAAAATTTGTTAATATTTTTTGTTTTTAAATTATAATTTTGAAAGGTGTATAAATCATTTTGATAATATTTTTAAGGAAGTTCGAAGTTAAACCAAATAAAATATAAAAAATTATTTTTTAAAAGTGTTAATTTTTTAGTGTCAATTAAATAATTTTAAATATTTTTAAAAAAAATTACAAATGAACTTACTTTTTAAAAATTTTAACTTTTTCTAAAAAATTTACTTTTTTTATGTAAAATAAACGAGTTCTTCATTTTTAAACTATGTCTCTGGTCTCTATTTCTCAAAAAATGATATAAGAGGGAAAGAGAGAGAGACACAGACAAAGGGTTAGAAAACTTGTTTGTAACCCTGCAAGCAATGACGTGGATTACGACAATTTCACCTCTTGGGTCCTATCCCCAATTTTTGTTAACTTGGAGTCCCTTTTATGAATTTTCACAAGTATAACAAATTCTTAATTTAATCAACGGCTGAGATTGTAGAAAAGCAATCAGAAGCATTACATTGTGACACATCACCGAGGACGGTGCCTTAGAGTTCACCTAATATAGCATGCTAAATAGAAAGTCTTTTTCTTCCCTTGCGATCATTAAAGATGGAGCTTGACCGACTGATTATAATGACGTTCTCTCCAATTAGGAGACAGCTTGGCTTGGTGCCATGACTTTTTCACATTTTCAAGAAGCAAATCCACTGTGAAAATGACAATTAATATTTATTTACATTTTCATATATATATATATATATATATATATCACATTTTCTTTCATCATACTAAACTATATTTTCCATTCTTTTCAAAGATGCAGCCTTTTCCTCCTGTTGACTTTGTTGATTATGCCCAGCCTTCGCGAGGCGTGTGATCAGCAATGAACATTTTGTACCATATTGCTGAGAGTCTTTTGGTTCTATCGAGAGTGCTATAATTAACATGATGAAGCCCAAATCTTATGGTGTATCCATCTGTCCACTCGAAGTTGTCAAGCAACGACCACACAAAATACCCTCTCACGTCTGCTCCCTTCCTATCATACAAAATTCAGCAATCACTTATTAATTTCTTTTGCCACATAAAATGAATACCGTCATCATTGATCAATATACTATTTAATAAAAGATTGATATATTATCGTATAATATATTATAAAAAATTATTAATTTAATGTATAATTAAATTTAGTAATATATTAGTATATTAATTTATAAATTTCTTTGATAAATATTGAAAAGCAAAAGGATGATAGTACGGCTTTTTCCTTTTACCTGTAATATTGTGACTTACTAAAACAAGTTTATTATTCTCACACCTTTGTGTAAAAAAATTGAATTCCATTCTAATAAAAAATGTACTAGAAGGCATGAAAAATTCGCGTCTAAAATTGAACGGACATGGGTAAAGCATTTTTTTTCCCCAAAAAATGAGCATACAAGCCCAAAATTAAATGTGCCAATACCTCATTGCACTTGTCAAGGCAGCCAAGTAATTACTTAGGTACTCCACTCTTTTGACATCATTGATTACATCTTCAACGGTGGATTTGGAGTTGTCCTTCTCCCCAAGCCCTGTACATTAAAACAAAACAACATTAAGAAGAAAAAATAATTAGGGTTTATAGCTTTGTAGTATGTGGGTAACTCACCATTTTCTGTAATGAACATTGGCAAGTTGTTATACCTATCCTTAATGTATGTCACTATCTTCTCCATTCCTTGAGGATAAATATACAGCCAGTCAACTGCAGTCTGCATAATTCATATGCCAAAAACAGTTACTAAAATTACTCTTCAATTTTCTCGTATCGAAGACTGATGGCAGACAAAACTTCCGTACCGGTTCTCCAACGAAGATGCCATTCCTTTGTGGGGTTCTCAAAGCAAAGCCTTCTGCTTTTGAAGTTCCTCGTCCTGCTTCACATGCAGAAAAGATGCAGTCTTTTACATAGAAACTGGTGTAGTGATTTATACCAATGAAGTCCAATCCACTCTTCAGCTTATCCATTTCATTTCTTGAAAATGCAGGGAGGTCCTGTCCTAGGATTTCTTGCATTTCTGAAGGATACTTCCCAAATATAATAGGGTCCAAAAGCCTGTATACCTCTGTTAGTCTCGGAAAATTTGAGGCTACAAGGAATTGTATAGTTTCAAAACAGAACCAAAATGTGGGCTTTACCAATTCATGTAGAATGACCGAGCTCGTTCAGCAGCCAACTTGTCTTCTGAGGAGTTGCTGAAAGGTTCATACCATACAGCATTTATAACAATTCCAATGCTCCCTCTTTGCTGTTTCTGAATATCCAAGTACTGTGTTATTCAATTTGGAGCTGTGTAATACTTTTTGAGTTATGTCTCTGTTTAAATGGAAAATGGTGCCACAACAAGAGCTCGTTTGGTTTTCACAAAGTTACATGAAAAATGTAACCTTTTCGGAAGTAGAATATAGGTAAATTATTTAGTTGATTGGTAAAATAAAAGAAGTAGTCTCTCAGAAGTTCTATTTTTCACAAAATGAAGAAAGTTATTCCCAAGTAAAAAGAACTTTTCAAAATGTTCTATTTTCCATTTTAAATCAAATAACTTTGTGTACTTATTAAGAAGTTTATAAATAAAGTTCTACTTTTGGTGAGAATTTGCTTTCTATAGCAGCTCTAAAGATTGATTCGAGTAATACCCTATAGTCTTTCTTTACAATGTCCTCACATGTTCATTCAACACCATTACATTTTCCCCGCGCATCTTGTCAAGGGAAAAGAAAA
Source organism: Sindora glabra (assembly GCA_020226215.1). NCBI lineage: Eukaryota > Viridiplantae > Streptophyta > Magnoliopsida > Fabales > Fabaceae > Sindora > Sindora glabra. The sequence continues at coordinate 11,051,683 of CM035226.1, read as the reverse complement.
AACCAATGGTGTTGAATGGGGCTATGAGGGTATTGTGGGAAAAGTGGAAGCGTACATGACATTTCATATAGTATTATTGTTTGAGTAGTGCATTTCAACCTGATATTTGGTTCTGTAAATACCAACAGCAGCTGCATGGGACAAAATAAGGTTGTGGGCTGCAATAAGAGGTTCCCGTTCAGAATTCCCATAGATGCAATTGCCAGAGGAAGCAGAACAACAAGCTGGTGGCCACAACCCTGATCTATAACCACGAATCGCTGCAACATTGGGCTCGTTGAAGGTAACCCAATATTTCACTCTGTTTCCAAAGTACTTGAAACATATGTCTGCAAAATATTTGAAATCCTCCCTGAAAAACAACAATGTCATCTTAACAAATTTGCTGTGAGCTTTGGATCTATAAGAGAGCGCATACGCTATAATAATATAGTACTTACTGAATCTTAGGACTCAACCAAGCACCATATCTGTCTTCGAGTTCTTGAGGAATGTCATAATGAGTTAATGTGACAAAAGGTTCAATTCCTGAAATCATAGAATAAAGTTTTTTCTTTAACTCAGTTTGTTTCCAAGGAAAATACTTTTTGTAAAATATAATTATAAAATATTAAATAAAAATTAATTTATTTATTTAATATTAAAGATAAAAAATTTTTAAAAAATAAATTCCTTTAATTCAAAAAGGATTTTATCATTCTCCATTACTGTATTTCTAAATGCTATTTTTTAACCATCAATGTGGCATATTACTCTTTTTTTTAATATATGCGTAAATAACATTATTTATGAAAAATACTTTTCAATAAAACAAACATAACTTATAGTGGAGAGGCATATCTTATTCTATGAAGAAAAAGTTTTGATTAAGAGAGAGAAACTTATAACATGATGGGCTAAAATAAGATAGTCACACTTAAACATAAGCCACATTTCAGTGGGTAATAACTTTTCAAAAGTCTATTGATAGGTTCTTCTTTTTTTTTTCTTCATCTTCTTCTTTTTTAATTGATAAGAATAATAATCCACTTAACACATGCATGCATAGTTCTAAGGAGTAAAATATTACATCCTTTTTAAAATATAATGAATTAAAATTTATTTTTGAAAAGAGGAATAATGGTGATGGTCAATAAATTCTATTTAATTCAAAAATTTAGTATTAGTTATGAATATAGACACACACACACACACACACACACACACACACAATAAGAGTTGATATTTTAGTAAATTTATGAGAATGTGAATTGGATGAAAGTTGAATGAGAAAGATAAATAAAATTGTAAAGTATAAAATCTTGTACTATTATAGATAAATATATTAGTATGTAAGATATTTAGGATAAAATTTCCAAAAATACCTTTGACCATTATTGACGAAAAATAAACCAACCCTCTCATTTCTCTTTGTTTCCCCCAAATTTCCTAACTTTCTATAATACTCTGCCAACTTCTTCCTTTTCTTATCATCTATTAAAGTAAAGCAAGTGAAATTCTTTCTCAATTTCCTCATCCAATTAAGGTAAGAATATTATTTTCATTAAGAATCCTTCTTATTTTAATTGACAAGAAAATTTGAAGTTATTTAATTTCCATTGAAAATTTCAAACCTTGACTTTAGAACCCTCAAATTTTGATATGAATAAGGTTAAGAAGTTTTTAATCTACCTTTCTAGTATTCTCTTCCATATAAGTAAGTAAATAATTTAGTTAATTTCATTGATTTATGAAAATACAATGATATCATTTAAATATTGGGTTTTATATGATTTGTTTTAAATGTGTTGGATTTACTAGGTTTTATATGATTTTGTTTTAAATGTGTTAGATGTAACAAATGATAAAGGATGTTAGTATGAAGTATTAAATACATATATTAATGATTGTATGAGGGTTTGGTAAGCAACAAATGTATTTGGAGAGCATTTAAGGATGGGTAAATAGTAAAAATTTTCACAGAACTAAAGTTTTTCATTCATGAATTAAGTGTACAATTGATTCTCTCAAGCCAAAAACAAAATATGAATAGGGGAACTAATTCTATAATCAAATTTTCTATTCCTAAAAAGGTGCTCATTGGAAAACCAAGTGTAGAATTGATTTTCCTTGTCCAAAAGTAAAATCTGGATAGGTGAATTAATTTTACAATTTTCTTTATCCAAAATTGCAAATTCCATCCTAAATCGAATTTACAATCAATTCACCCTACCCTATTTCATATTTTAACATTGTGATTAATCAAAATTGATCTCTTAATGTATGTTTAACTCTAGGATTGATATATGAACACTATGACAAGGATTTTACCTTTTTTAAGCTAATAAATGACTATTATATCATGGACTATATTGAAAAATGGGATTGTTATGTAACTTAAGGAATGAGATAAGATTTAGATTGCATTTGTTTTAATGGAAAATATTTTTCCTAAAATATAGTTATAAAATACTAAAATGATAGGAAACATTTTATTTGTTTAATATTAAATATAAAGAGTTTGAGGAAAGAAATTTCTTTTATTTCAAAAAAGAACTTGCTTTATTCTATTATTATGCCTCTAACTATCATTTTTTTAAACCATCAATACAAATTACATATCACATGCAAATGATATTTTCTTATGGAATATACTTTCTAATAAAATAAATGGAGCCTTAGATCTAATATGACATATGATGAATGATGTAATTAATCTTGCTTACACAAATGTCAAATATAATGTGATGTGTGGCCATGTATTAAAGCATAGTGTTGTTATGAAACTATATTGGTTACTATTAAGATGTGACATGAGATAGAATTGAATTGTGAAACATGTGGAAGCTTGTGAAAGCTTATCTTCACTTAATGGTTATAGTGTCAGAAGGCTACGAATAATAAATTAGTGCTGGAAGCTCGTACGTGACTATTTTCACTAAATGACCATAATATCAAAAGTCTATAGGATTGTCTTCACTACATATAAGAATAATGACGGGAACTACTGAATGATTAATTTTTAATGTAAGGTGGGTAGAGTATAATGTTAGTCCAAGAGTCACAAAAGGATGTATGTATTTATTTGTTACTTATTGCTCAGAACGTGACATGTCTTTATAATATAATTGTTCTTAAGTTATTATCTATGATATATTTGTGATGGGGTGTGTATGTTTAAGCCCTTAAAGCCATTTGAAATTTAATTGCCATTGTGATTGTTTGTGTAATGAATTCTACAAATGGATGTTTTGATGGATAAGTTATTGTGTTATATTATTGTTTTAATGGATTGTTCACTTACTGAACTATGGATTCAATCTTTTGTGATTTATATTGTAGATTCTCAAGTTAGGCCTTCACCTTTATTTCTTCAAAGAGAGATTCCATGAAAACTTATCATTTAGTTATATGATAGCATAGGATACTTGTATATTGCATATCTTATATCTTATTTTGTTTAGAGGCTTAGGTAAAGGAGATGTATGAACTAAATTCCTCATGAGTTAGATAGACTAGCTTATTCATCTTGGGAGGATTATATATAAGTCTAACTTATTGATATTTTGCAAACCTCTTGATGAATTTGAATGAAATGTTTTCTTCCTAAATAGTTGTCTTCTTTCTTGCATATAAATTTCACTTGTTAATTAGGAAAGTGATAGTAAAGCAGGCTAGTGGAAATTAGAATTCTGGCATGTTTGTTGATAGTATTTGTTTTTGGTTTTTTAAGCAAATAAGTCTGTCGGCAACTTTCTTAACAAGTGATGTGTGTAGCAATGTATAAGAATCATTACTCCATTGAAATTTACTCTCTCTCTCTCTCTATGTGTTTATATATGTATATATGTGTGTGTATGTATTCTTAAAAGTAAGATAAAATATCCCTGTGATATAAGCCAGTAGATTAGAAAGTCTAGTGGCACAATATTTCACCTCTTTCGAGAAGGGTATCAATTAATTGGTTGTAGTGGTCTATGCCAGCTTTGTTCAAGTTGCCAAATCTTCCCCCTGTGTAAAAGTTAAGGGTGAGAAGAAATTAAGAGCACAGAATATGAAAGATGTAATTTATCAAAACTAGAATGTTAGTTTGGTAACATAGGAACAAACAACTCACTGGGTAAAATTCTAGACCATGATATTGAAAATCGATAGCTGTTTACTCCAATGTAATTCATAAGATCCACGTCTTCCTGTTTTGTTCAATACAAAATGATTAGTGGCTTATGAATTTCGGATGAAAATATGTTAGTTTCATCGTGAAAAGTAGTAATTTTCACTTTAATTTTATTTGAAGATTAATCTTGGAGCCAAAATTGTCCAAAGAGTTGGGTCGGTGGGAATATGCGTCGGAATCTCCGCTCCAATTTTAGCTCCAACCTGTCTTGTCACTTTTAGCTTTTAGCAGCAGTAAAATGATATTAATTAAATGTTCTTCCACCAGAGAAAGAGAAATATTTTCCTTGGTTTTCATTTTGATTTGTTAGAATTGGAGACGGTAAGACATCCTTATCAGAAAAACAACACTGATATGATTAAAGAAGAAAATCATACCGAATCCGAGAAAAAGGTACGGGAAAATCACATGTGGGGTCTGTTGTCGGTATCTTTATTTTCATTGGCTTCCATATATATATATATAAAGGTGGAGGTCACAATTCAGAACAATGCAACTCCATTATTGTTCAAAAGGCAAGTCCAAGAAGCTCCTCGAGATAAATATGTTAATGAACATATAAAAACTTGGAACATATGTACCAAGTTTATGTAAATAATTGTTAGTTTTATTTTGTTTTTCTTTCAGAAATGAAGAAAATGATCAAAGCATATTTATTTTATGTTATAAATTGTCAAGTATCTTACTTACTTGTTTGAGTTAGGAGTGTATAATGGATAAGTTCATGTGAAATTTAGTTCTATAAATTCACTTAAGAAATAAATTAAAGTTTAATTAGTGTGATTTGATTTATAAGTTCATGAACTACAATTCATTTGACAATTCTAATATAAATTAGAATGAGTGATAATTAATGGCCAGTAATGAACCTAGCATTTTCAATATGATTGGTAGATATTACCTGATACCGATGGTAGTGATCAACAGCAATGTCTCCATTGGTTCCATCCATTATTGAGCCTAAAATGATACCAAGAATAATTATAGTAAGAAAGAAAAGAAGGCTTTCTAATTTCCTTTTGTTTCCTGGAGAAGCATGCAAAAAGAGCAAGAACTTGAACCTGGTTTATGGGTGAAAACATCCCAGTTACTTAGTCCCTTGCCATCAGTCAGGTAAGCTCCTTCAAACTGCAAGATTATTAATTTTTCCATGACTTTCTTAATTTGACATAAAATGAAGAAAGAGAAGAGAAGAGAACCTGGTAAGAAGAAGACGCGGTTCCAAAGAGGAAGTTCCTGGGAAATGGAGATGAACCTGAAAGCGCAATCAAGGTTGTTCCATTGCAAAACCTCGTGAAGATTAATAAAAGGCAAAGTCTGAAGAGAGAATGAAGATTCATTGTCTGAGTGTTTCTGTGCTGTTCTTTAAATGTTGTTCTTGAATACACGGCATGGTGCATACTTGACATGAAGGCCTCAGTTCTTTGGCATTGAGAGAAAAATGATCTCCACGCACTCTTCATCGGTGTATGTATGGATATTTTATAATACTAACTTAATGGTTACTCAACGGCAGCAGTTACTTGAAAGATGCACTGATTAGGAATTGGGTATGTGCTTCACCAAATGCTATGACATGTGACATTGCCAATCTCAAAACGATATGCAATAATGCAATGATGCAATTGGAGGTTAAACAACAGATAGAGAAGAATGGACATATTGAAGAAGCAATTATAGCATAGATTAAGAATTAAACAACAGACAGAGCTTGTGTTTTCAGGGTCCCACTGAGCTGATGGGAGGATTCTCATTTGTGCACGGAAATGAGTAACGAGTATTTAGCCATTTCTCACACAGGGAAGAATGGACATATTGAAGAAGCACTTTATCATAATAAAGGACATGCGGAGAAGGGAAGAAATGACATTAATTCTGTGAGACACCAGTTGGATTAACTGCATGGAGATTGGAACATTAACAAAATATTGTTATTTGAAGAGATTCATCTCCAAAATTTGAATTTCCGTCCATCGATGAATGAAGTATGCCCAACAAAAATGACATTAAATCTTGCGGTCAGGAATATATACTAAAACTATCATCAAGCACCTCATCACAAAGCGGCATATGTTATTTGCGAAAACTTTGGAAGCACAAATGGACACTTGTCAATATTTAAATTCGGTCGGTCCCACTCTGATTGAAAACGGAAAAGGGAAAAGGGAAAACAAATTGGATCCGTTAAATTCAAATGTAGCAACCTATCAATCTATTCACAACTGCTGATACAAAGGAATTTTATGCAAATGACAATGCTTTAACAAAGTGCTTCCGCATCTGCAAAGCAGAAGTATATTCCCTTTTTATTTTCTTCGTTAGTAAGAATGTTGCAGATGAAAATAGAAAATTTTAGAGGAATATTAAATATTATTTGAGTTAAAGGTTTTGATAACAAAACATACTCTTTGCTGCATAATACATTTTGTGTACAAACAAGATACGAGGAACTTACTAGATCCATTTTTTTTCCCTCATTTATTTATTATTTTTTTGGCAAACAAGAGGGGCATAAAGCCCAAAAGATAAAAAGTATACTCCAGTAAGAGGAGAAGTAGAAATCTCAACTATCTTACAAAAAAATTAACAAATTTGAATTTTCAAGAAGACTTTTAATAACAGAAAATCCCAAATTCATCTGTAAACAATATGAAGCAAACCAATTAGCATAATTATTCCCATTTTTATAAGCATACATTATCTCAACCTTCCAGTCTCTGTAAAGGAGATCATCACACTGATGCATAAGAGCTAGTAAGCCAGTTGTCCTGAACTTTTGAGAAATTAACATATCCACCAGAAGCCTTGAGTCAGATTCAGGAAAAACTTGTTTGAATCCTAAATTCAAGCCAAACTTAAACCAAGGATTGCAACCCCAACATTCAGCAACCAAAGAAGAATATATTCCCAAGTTGCAAAGGAATCCACTAATCCAATTGCCATCACTTCCTCTAATGACGCCACCACACCCTGCCAAGTTTGGATTTTGCTTAGATGCACCATCAACATTTACCCATCCTTGAGAAGAATGGGTCCACTTAATGCCAATTTGCTTAAGTTCTATCTGGTTTTGGTCTAGCTGTTTTTCAGCAAAAGCCGTAGCTGACTCGGTAGTATACTGCTTTATTAGCTGGTCAGACAAAGGAAGGGTCGAACAGCTGTTTGTTACGCCGTGACCAAATCGACCAGACTGTGGCTCCCCACACCAGCACCCAATTTCCATCTCTTACCTTACCCATCTGCATATTAAAATTAACATGGAACCAATCATAACCATCAGAACCAAAGAAACCAGCCCTGAACTTGGAATCTGCCAGCTCATTCTATACCCGCTGAGCATTTTTGCAATCGCAAAGGACATGATGAAGAAGGCTTTCTTGCTGACCATTATACATGCCGCATAATGGAGAATCCATACCTCTATTGTATCGTATCACATTTATAAGAGGAATAAGCGACCTTGATACTAAATTTACCAGTGGCCGAATTCTTCCAGCTGTATAAACGAGCACCCCTTTGGGGATCAGAAGGAAGCATAGCACAAATTCTAAGCATCATATCCCCCGAAAGCCACTGAGAAAGGTAAGGAAAATTCCAAAGTGCCGTCATCTGTGATGCAGTCTGCCACTCCGAGATTTAAATAACGGTCCGGAATTGAGCCATTAGCATAATCTTTAAGACGGAAATTGCCTAACCAGCAACCTTCCCATAACAAGACAGATTGCCCGTTGTTCACAATCTTACCCAATCCTTCTGTAGCAGAGTGCCAGACTTTACCCAGAGTTTTCCAAAAGATCGAGTCAGAACTATGGACTCTAGCCTTTTTACTCCAGTCACAATTTCTAAAAAATTTTCCTTTCAGAACCTGCACCTACAACTCATCGCTTTCAGTGATTTAACTTCCAAACCACCTATAGCAAGCAGCTGTCATTCGAAAGTTTTAAATTACGCAATCTCAAACCTCCTGCTTCCTTTGAACTAGCAATAACTTCCCGTGGGATGGTGTGTAATCTTCTTCTGAGTGCTCATGATCCCAAATGGAAGTCCTTTGATGCCTCTCAATTTCTTTGAACATAACAGCTAGAATGGCTGCAACCTGCATGGTGTAAGTTGGCAAAGCTCCAATCACTGATTCGGCTAAAACTGAATTCCCTGCTATGGAAAACCATTTCATTTTCCATCTAACAAGTCTATCTTGAACTTTCCTAACAATATCATGATAAGTATGACGCGTAACCTTTTTGTGAATAGGGGGGATTCCCAAATCCATACCGAGTTCAGAGAAAATAGTGAAGCCACATTTGTCCACGATTTGCTTCTCGACCTCCTGACTGACATTTTTGAAAAAGAAAATATTAATTTTCGCTTGATTTACCCTTGACCAAACATCTTTGAAAAATGTTTTAGGCATTCCATCACTGTATCAATTTGCTGGCTAGAAGCTTCACCAAACGATAAGGGGGATTCCCCTAGAGGGTTGAAAAAATTCAATTGTACTTCTGTTCCACAACATATTTAGAGAAGATGAACTCAGAAGGTCCTTCTCCATATTTACTTACACTAACACCTCCCTTGTAAAATCTCAATTTAGTTTGTCATAAGCTTTCCCTAAATCTATTTTAATGGCAAAAGAATCTCTTCTTTCTCCCATTTTTCACATAGAGTGGATCATTTCTTATGTTCAAATGATATTGTCTTCCCGGAACAAAACTTGCCTAAAAAGGAGAAATTAGCTGTGGTTGAAGCAGTTTAATTCATTTTAGCATTAGTAACACACCTAAATAAAACATTACAAAGCAAAATTGGGGGGGGGGGGGGGGACTAGGAAACAAATTTTGGTTTCTCGACCGTCGAAATAAGGCAAATTAGAGTTTTATTCAATTCCCTGATATCCTTTCCCTTAAAGATTTCCTTTATATGAAGGACCATTTTATCACCCAACACAATCCAAATTTTGTGGAAAAAAAATTGTTGGATAACTATCTACTCCAAGAGATTTAGTAGCCCCAGTCGAAGACATAGCTCCTCTCACTTCATCCGCTGAGACTTCTATTTCCAAAGATTTGATCTGATCTTACGTTAAGATGGGCTAACAAAACGTTCTTGTTGCAGGCATGCGCTTCTCCAGATTATCTTCAAAGAGAGTTTTGTAAAAGTTAACATATTTCCTCTACCTTTTGTTTGTCTGATACCTAGGCTCCATCCTGGTTTCTGATCATTTTAATCTTATTACGATTTCTCCCAAATAATTGTTTTAATATCTGACATTTTTATCTCCTTTAACTAGCCATTCTGCATTTGATTTCTGGTGCTACATGATTTCCTCTTGATTTAAAGTTTGTGACAATTCTTTCTAAGGTTGGGCCCCCACAGTTGGATTAGATTCCGTTCTTGAGATCACTGAATACTAGCAGTTCTTGCAAGAAGTTGCTTCTTTCTTTTTCGAACGTGACCAAAAACATTCGTATTCCTAGCAAATATTAAAAATCAATGATGCTCTTATGGCTCAATAGGGAGCAAGAAAAGAAGGAAAAGGAAAGAGATTAAAAGACGAACTTTCAAACATTAATCAAATTGTGTGAAAGCGGCGTTATATTTTTATTTTTTTTCTTTTTTCTCGTCACAAACGGATCATTAGTATCATGGATGTTTATATGGGTTGACAGGCTCCTTGGCAATAAGTGGGCCACTCCAACTAGGTTGGGCCTAGTTACTGCAAAAGCTTTGTACCACTGTTCTTGATACGTGATGAGCATAAACATAAATTAATCAAGAACTGCACCACAGATATTTGCAGCCTCAAGCTGTGACGGGAAAATGGTTCTTACTTACTTACTACGTTACAATCTTTTTCAATCTCAAAGTTACAGAAAGCAGAAAGTGAATCTACAGCAGATCAAAACGTGGTTACTAAAGCTATAACTATAATATAAAAGAAGGAATCAGCGTTAACTTTCGCCGACTAAAATTGCTGCTTTCCCCAAATAACATTCATTGTCACCAACGACTTATCAGTTGCGCTCTATCACTTAGATGTTGCATAACTGCACCAAAACTATCATCCTACTGTTTGGCCTGCTCAAAGAATTAACAACGAGCTATCAGTTTTATTATCAAAATAAAATAGCGATACTAAATTGAGAGGTAGATAGTTTTTGCTGCAAGACATTAGGAATTTGGTCATTTTCTGAAGTCACAAGATAGGTCATCAAATAAATGAAAATGTCCAGATGAAAAGCAATAATCGTGAACTCAAGAAAGAAGTTTAATATGACTTTGCTTGCACAAAATGATGCCTCCAAATTTCAAAGCCAACAGGATATGAAATTTCTTTCCAGCATTGCTTTTGTCTCATGCAAGCAAGTGGTTTAAAAGTAAAAGCAAACAAAAAGGAGTTTCGTCTGTACATAATGCATCATAGGACTGGCCCGAGGGAGCTTCAAAATTATATAGAAATAAACTGAGTTTAAATGGAGACAAGAATTTACCTGTGAATAGATGAAGGTGCCAAGGATAGCGATGGCAGCCCCAAGGGCATTGATGGGTTGGACTGGTGTGTGGAAGATAATGATGGAAGAGACAATTACAGAAATTCTCTTCATTGTGTTACCAATGCTGAATGTTAAGGGGGAAATCTGATCAAGAGACATGTAAGAGACTTGATTATACAAGTGGTAGAAGACACTCTGGGCAGCTACCCACCTGAAATAATTCAAAGCCATAAGTTTGTTAGTTAAAAACAGTTGATGCAGAAAATTGCTGAAATTTTATTATTTGTCAGCAACATGAAATTGCAGTCAGCAGATTCAGCACAATAAGATTTCTCACGGAGCTACTCAAACTCGCAGAAAAACAATTTCTGCTTCAAAGATACTGAAAATAAAATAAGGAATCTAAGAAAATTGTAAGATTTTGAATCAGAAGTTATCAATATATATATATATTAATTAATTAATTAAACATGGTCTAGGATTTGGTCAATCAATTGACTTGTCCAAATCAAATCTCCATGCTTTCTTATACCAAAGAAATGTATTCATCAATTGGTTTGTGTATGTTTTAAAGTAATCATTCAATCTCCTTTTTGTTGAAATTTGTCTAAAAACAAAGGCTTTCAATTAAAATAAACCTTCTACCATATAAAATTGAGTTTGCTTCTTAGCAAACACTTTAAATCCAAGTATACAATTTCACCAAAATGAATGGACAGAAGTACGACAATTTTAAAGTATGTTGTTCTTACCATAAAAAATTGGGACCAATCTGAGACATAGCAGTTTGCCAGCCAGCGGCCCACATCTTGGGGCCCTCCACAGCAATGGCAAAAGGTGTGAGAATTAATAGAGATAACATAGAAAGACAAGCATAGTAATTCATTCCACTAACAGACATCCCCTTCATCCCCTTCTTTGAGAATATATTGCGGAAGACAAATGCCAAATTTGATATCATAGCCCCCATAAACCCTGCAACACAGAGTGATTTCTTTTTGATTGTTGAACTCCAGAAATAACTAGATCAGAATAACAAATTCAACATATTATGAACTATACGATTTTCAGCTTGGTTATTAAGAGAATAGTCTTACCAATCATATTGAAATTGAGCTCAGTCACAGCAGCAAGTGCACAACCACCAATAATTGGCAACAATGATAGGTAAACTGGCATAGGGAATGATTCTCCTAGCAAAAGCCTTGAAACCAGAACACTGAAAGCAGGCTCGCCACTCTTAATGATGTGGGTGAATGAAACTGCAACTTTTGACATACTCACAGTTGCTGCAACATGCCCAATTGTGTGTGCCACAGCAACCTACAAAACCAATTCCCCCAATGATTACCAAATTATAGTCTTCTCACTCATTTCTTTTTCAAACTATCAATCATTGCACATGTAGAGGAATTTGATTTAAATTGGTCCATGTGCAAATGAGTGCATCAACCTAAGTGCATTCATCAGTTTCTTTCTCTCTTTATTTTTTCCTTTTACTATGATGCCTCATGCACTTAATCTGAAATCATTGACTCTTTTTTTAGTTTATTTTCGTTGCACATAATCATGATAAAATCTTTAAAAAAATTACATCAAAAATGAATCTACCAAGGTTTACTTACAGGAAGAAGGGCCTTCCAAAACTCCAAACTAACTTTTGGGGTCTCAGCAATCCGGGTGGCCCATGAGATCAACATCATGAGCGAGCCAGCAGCCAGTGACAAAGTCGAAGTGAGCCATGGGTAAGGAAAAGCATTCAAAACCTTCTTGTTGTAGATGTTAAAGACCACATTCAGAGCCCACCAGGTAGCAAAATATAAACCAATTTTAAGCCTTTGAGCTGTCTCTATCTGAGACTGTTCATCAGGCAATTCAATGTTAATTTCCAATGGCCTTGACTTGTCAGCCTCGTAGGCCTGGCATTCTGTAATTCTCCTCCTGCTTTTTGTCAGCAATGTGAAATTCTCAGTTGATGAAATGTGAAGGGGTTTCCAAGAAGAGAGAGAGGGATCTATGTTCTGATGAACATTCTGAATTATGGGTAATTTGTAAAACTGGCATCTTGGAACAGAAAGCTTTCTGCTTGAGAAAGCAGAGCTGGTAAGAGGAGATGTTGTGCACTTGATTGAAGAGATCATGATGTTAAACTGAGGGAATTTGCAAATTAAATTGAATTTGAGAGTGAGAATAGGAGAAAAGCTCAAATGGATCTATGCAAATGAATAGAATTGGTGTGTTGGTTTTGCCAAGTTTGTGCTTGCTTTCTGAATATTCACAACGTGATACCTTCTTGCGAGTCGCGATTAATGCGAGGACGCCTTGGAAAATTTCAAAACTTTCCGGCTGCGAGGGTGAAGGAAATAGGGTTGGTGTGCGCGTGTGGGGGCTATGGAGAGAGAAGGGCGGGTGTGAGATTCGAAGGGAATGAGAGAGAAGCTAGAAACGGTTTTTCCTACGAAGAGCAGGCGGTGGAGCAGAGGTTCATATAGTTGGACTAACATGACAAATTTGCAACATGGTTGGTGGCAACTAACGTAGGTACCTGTTTTAGAATCGAACAAGAATCTTAAAATGTTGCAGTTTTGTTTAATCACAGTACTTTTCAAGAAAATATAAAATATATTTGAAATTGTATTGGACGTACAATTCAATTTTTATACTTTGCGTGGATGATAATATTTTCATATGAAATTAATATAATATTATTATTCACAAGATACTAGTTAAGTTAAAAATATGTGTTAAATTTAACCAAATTTTATTAATTTCCAATCTAAATCTTGTGGAGAATTATTGTTTAAAATGGAGGAATTTTAATATTAATTTGAATTTAAAAATTAATTTTAAATTAACTATTTATCAAATTAAATGAGCTAACAATTAAGTGATTTGTTGAAGAATTAAATAAGTGACAAAAACTCATGAAATAAGTAAAGAATATATTAAAAGTTATTAATTTAAGCAGTATTTAATAATTTTTGAAGATCTTTTTCTCTATATGTAACCTTTGAATTTTGATTTTTTGCATGTATGTATATAATAATTTAATAATTTTTCTATTAAAAAATAATTTTAAATTAAATAACTATCAAATTGAGTCCAAGCTCAACTCAAATGGAAATTCGAGATCAATCATTTTGTCATCGGAATAGGCTGATAGAACTTTTCAACAGAAATCCATGAAGTAATTATTCAAAATACAGCTTATTTGTTTGTCGAGAGGTTTCTCTTTTTTCTTTTTCTTTTTTTTACTGTACATGCTTAAATTTGTGTGCATAGGCTAATCAGACATCTGGTGACAGAGAAACAGTCCCGTATGATATTTTGGGCTCTTGCTTCAAATTTTGGACCCCACCCAAATGGTTTCTGCTTCTATTATTAATTTATTATCGAAACTATTACAAATTTTGTTGTCTGTCCAAATTTTTGCTCTTGCTCACTGCACACCGCCAATTTCATGTCCCTCTCAGGTCTGTTTGGAAGGAAAAAAAATTGAGGGAAAAAGAAATTTTATATTTTTTTCTTATTTAATTGAAAAGAAAAGAAGGAAAAAAAATAAAACAATAAAATATATAGTTATAATCTTTTTTAAATTTTAAATTTTAAATTTTCTTTCCTATTTAAATTTAAAAAATTTCTCCCCTCCCCCGCTATTTTCTATCCTAGGATCAAATCTATGCGTTAAACGACAATGATCAGCATTCATTGATTGAGTGCATGAAAGGAATCTCAATCGTGAACGTGAAAGATATGCCTACTCCGATGGTGTTTAACGCATGTTAACGTAAGCAAGAAACTTCTTACCATTTAGTTATAACTATTTTATTATTACTTTAATTAATGAAATATTTGGTGTTCTCATAAATTTATAATAATCACACATTGTAATATAATTTGAGACATTAGAAAATTATAATAGTAAATAGTTTTTCCATTAAATTAAAAAAGTGTTATTATTATAAAATAAAAAATCATCTTATTACGTAGTTGACGCGGATTGAGTAAAAAAATAAAATAAAATAGTTTTTAAATTATTTTAAATGATTAATTTAATTTTTAAATAATAATTTATATAAATAATTTTATTTTTAATATAAATATAAAAAATATAATTATTTATTATTTACTATAATCAACTAAATTCATAATTTTATTCAATATATTTTATATTATTTTGCATATTCTTGGAAGGTATAGGTACGGGTGAAGATTTTTCAGATTCAAAGTATGTATTGACGGCTTATAGAAGACAGCAGGCATGTGATTCAGTTTGGTACACTGACAGCGGGATTGAAAAGAACAGTACGTTCTGTTTGGACGTAGGGTTCGGAGTCTCCAATTGACTTTCTAAAGGTTGGTTATAATCTGACTAAGAAATCTTATTCTTAATTTTTTTAGGGTTTAAATTTGATTTTTTTGTTATAGTAAAATATTTTATATTATTAATAAATAAAAATTATATATTATTATGAAATTAATAATAATTAAATTTTTTAATAATAATAAAATTTGGTAATTTTTATTAATATAATAACATATAAATAAATAAATAAATAAATACTAATATAAAATTAATGTAAATTACTAATATATTAAATTAAAATTTTTTCTTAACTTAAATTTTTATAATTTATAATTATATATTTATTATATATAAAAAAGAGCATATAATATATTCTTAAACTATCCATCAAAGAAGGGTATGCGATAAAATTAAAAAAAAAATGTACAAGAAATTTACCAATTTGAGTTTGGTTTGTGACCGTAGGGAGCACGAGGAGACCTTCTCCCACGAGGCCAACTGGCCAACCAATGGGTTCCTGACTTCTATTATTGCCACTTGTAGTTGGGTGAGGCGTGAGGGGACATCTACGATCTACAATTCAATTTCAAGCCACGTGACTGTGGCCAATAGAAAAAATAACACGTGACAATCCAATGGTAATTTCTTCCCAACTCGGCTAAGGCTAACAGACTCCTCTTTCTTGTTGGAGGGGAAGAAGTTCCTGTAATTGTCACATTTTGTTTTTTCTTACGAGTCTATTCCGATGTACATTCCGGGGAAATGAATTTGCTGTGATTAAATTTTGAAGAGAGGTAGGTATAATTTTTTTATTTGAAATTATAGATTTTAATAAAATAAAGCAGTGAAATTTAAAATAAAAATTATATTTTTATTTTTAAAAAAATAAAAGAAAAAGAAATGATCCAAATCAACATTTTTGATGCAACAAATATTATATTATTTAATAAAGTGTAATATCTACAATAAAATTATTTTTTTTGGAGTGGATGAGAATGATTAATATCAAATTGAGACATAAGGGAAGTAATAAAGTTGTTTTTAATACAGATTTTTTTTATAATAGTATGAATAATTAAATTATTAAATATATATATATAAAATTAAAAATTAAATTTTGTAGTTCAAAATTTTTAAGAAATATCAACTATCACATTAAGCAAAAATTCTTAATTTATCATCTATATTTTATTCATTCATAAAAGTGTAATAATATATAAAAGACAAGGACTTTGGAAAAGAGGAAAAAAGAAGGGGTGGGAGATAAGATTTTAGATAGAATGTGTCATCTTTTACCCTTTGTTTGGTAGCACAAAAAATAGGGGAAAAGAAAATAGGGTGAAAATTTTGAAATTCGTGGAAGAGAACTTAGGAAGAAAAGAGATTGTAATGAAAAAAAGAAGTATCTCACGAAAAATTCCTTCCCCCCATTAGTGAGAAGAAATTAAGGGAGACAAGGACCACTTTTCCTATTTTTTATGTTTACCAATAAAAGCCCTTTTCTAGTTGGACTACTTCCTAAATGAGAGAGAGTCTTCCACCGAACTATATCCTAACTGTCATCATCAGTTTCAACGCTAGACAAGTATGATTTCATTTGCGTTCTCCATTATATGCATGAATGTCATTATTATCTTTTGCTTCGGACTCCTTAATTATTAAAGAATGGATAATCGACCAGCCATTCTACCTAAGGCATGAAATCTACCAACACATAAAATAGGTTATAGTTGAAGATTGTGGTTGAGCTTATTTGCTACTAGGCAAGGAAGGGAGCAGTCCATCGAGGGTGATAAACAAAGTAGGAAATATGTTTTGGACTCTATATAGCAAGGTTGTACAGATTTGACTTAGACTCTACTTGCGAGTTAGTTTAGATGGACACCCGAGCCAAAACTTGCAATTTTTTTTGGAAGCAATGTTACTTTTTTTTAATTGTAATAACATTTTTTTACATTCATGTTATAGAACCAAATTGCCTATCATGATTAATGAAAACCAATCCTATATTTCATAAATGCAAACTATTTTTATCTTTATACATACACAATGATAGCAATATGAGAATTGAATTTGAAAAATGTGAATAAAATTTTAAATTATAACATAAATGAGCTAAATTTGAATTTATATATTTAAAATTGAATTGGTTCACATTTATATTTATATATTAAATAATGTATATAATATATATTATATGATATAAATATTAATTGTATAAAACTTACATATATAATATTTTTAAATAATATTTTTTATTTTATACAATATCAAAAGCCAATTAATTTTGTTTACATCCTAGTAAAACTATTGAAAAAGGCTTTTTTTTCATATTACCATATTATTCATCATTCAAGATGTATAAGTTTTGTGATATTATGCTATTTGATACAAATTATTCATTGCAAAAGGTGTTGCGGGAAATAAAAAATATAAACATACATTCCGAGAGAGGAGCTATGTCCATTTAAATTTACATTGAATCTAAACTCTCTCTTTTCGATACAAAAGATATGTTCATGGGTATTTTATCTTTGCTTTTTACAAACTTGTGGGCTTTAACTTCAATTATATATGTTATCCATTTTTTTATGATAATCTTACCCTATTTCACATATTATCTTTAGATGTATTTTTGGATTTGTGTTTGATTGTTGCTTTTACATTTCAATACTATTAAGGAAAGATTTTTGGAAATCCTCTTAAAGAAAGATTTGTGAAAATTCTCATAATCTCTATACATAATTATAGGGATATTACTAGCTTAATTACAATAGGCCATTAATGTAGGAATATTTATTTTCTATTTTTAGATACATAAGTTGTATATATATATGTACACATATTCTGATAATATATCATCAGAATTCAATAGAAAAATAGTCCCTTTTTCTTATTAGTCTTTGTTTTCTCTCTCTAATTCAACATGGTATCCAAAGCTGGGTAGATCTCTTGGGAGTTGTCACCACCTGCCTTAGGAGACTTACCACATCGAGTTCAATTTGTCCCCGAAATCCGGTGGCCATCAACAGTGTGTGCGACTCTCACATGCCGCTTCAGTTTCAAACATTCTCTCACACGCGCTGGCACGTGAAGGCACATACACAGATGTTTTGTCTTCCTGCCTTCTCATCTGGCGTCGACTCAATCTTTCTAGCCATTTCCCTCTTGTTTTCAGGTGCAGGGGTTCTGTTTCAGTACTATTATGCAAGTTTCTGGGCTAAAAGGCTTACTGTGGACTACGTCTAACCTTATTTAGGGTGTTTGGATCATTAGTTTTACTACTTAATTTAGTTGCACAATATTGCGTCTCTCTGATGGCAGAAAATAGACTACGTCTAACCTTATTTAGGGTGTTTGGATCATTAGTTTTACTACTTAATTTAGTTGCACAATATTGCGTCTCTCTGATGGCAGAAAATAAAGCACTAGTTATAGCAGAAGTTATTCTTGTGATAACAAAGATTACTAATCATAAGCTTAATGAATCCAACTATTTGGATTGGAGTAAAATAATTCAACTCTATTTACGAAGTATTGATTAGGATGATCATTTTACCAGTAATCCTTCTACAGATGGCACAAAACAAGCTTAATTGAGAGATGATGCTCGACTATTTTTACAAATCCAATATTCAATTAACAATGAGGTACTTGGTTTGATTAATCACAATAAGCTTGTAAAGGAATTAATGGACCATTTGGATTTTTTGTACTCTAGAAAAGGGAATATTTCTCATATTTATGAGGTGTGTAACGCATTTTACCATTTGAAGAAACGTAATAGGTCCTTCACAACTTATTTCATAGATTTTAAGCATGTTTATGAGGAGTTTAATGTGTTACTACCTTTTAGTCTTGATGTGAAGGTCCAACAGACTCAATGGGAGAAGATGGCTATAATAAGTTTCCTTACCAGTATTTCCTTAGAATTTGAAGCTTCTAAATCCTAGATTTTATCTAAACCTAAGATGCCTTCTTTCCAGGACATTTTTTCTAGATTACTTCGCATAGAAAATCTCCAATCTTATCCTCTTACTAGTAATAATAGTGCACTTGTGAGTTGTGGTAGCCAAAACCATTGCAGGAACAACAAAATGGAAGGAACTACTAATCGTGATAATCATAATTAAGAGTTAGATGGTATTGTACGTTACTATTGTCATGACATATAATTGTAAGAAACTTTAAAATAAATAACAAAAAGCTCAATCAACAAATGTTGCTCACACCACAACACCTTATAAAGAAATTACTTCAGTCTTTACTGATGAGTTCTCTCAATTTTCATAGAAGTCATTGAAATCCATTACTCCATCTATTACTACATTTGATGAGATAGGTAAATCCACTAAGTGCCTTATATCTTCATCATCCCAATGGGCCATTGATTTTGGAGCCATTGATTTTGGGGCCACAGACCATATAACAAGTAATCCTCATATATTTTCCTTTTTCTAGCCTTATACTGCCATCCCTTATGTTACTTTAATAGATGGATCCACCTCTCTTGTTTTAGGTTCTGGGACTATTAACCCAACCTCATCACTTTTTTTTAACTTCAGTTTGAGTTTACCTAATTTTTCTTTTAACCTCATTTTTGTCAATAAACTCACACAATCCTTGAACTCTTATATCTCATTCTCTCCAGATCATTGTTTGTTTCAGGATCTTATGACGAAGCAAACTATTGGTAAAGGTCATGAGTCTGGAGGCCTTTACATCCTTGACACACAAGCTCCAAGATCTATTACCTATTCCAGTGTTCTGACTCCCTTTGAGGCATATTATTGATTAGGTCATCCTTCTCTACCTTTCTTGAAGAAAGTTGACCCTCAATTTCAACATTTGTCTTCCTTAGATTACAAGTCATGTCAATATGCCAAACGTCATAATCTTCTTTCTATTTCTAGGGTTAATAAATGGGTTGTGTCCTTATTTGAGTAAGTTTATTCTTATGTTTGGGGTTTTTGTTCTATAACCTCTAAATTTAGTTTTAAGTATTTTATTACTTTTATTGATAAGTACTCCTATGTTACCTGGTTATATTTAATGAAAAATTATTTTGAGTTATTTTCTCATTTTTGTGCTAAGATCAAAACTTAATTTAATGTTTATGTGCATACTTTACGAAATGAAAATGCAAAAGAATACTTTTCAAATTTCTTTCAGTGTTACATGCTTCAGAATGGAATCTTTCACTAATCTTCATGTGTTGATACACTATCCTAGAACAAAAGAATATACATTTACTTAAAGTTGCAGAAGCCCTTCTTTTTCAAATGAATGTTCTTAAGTAATTTTGGGTAGATGTTATTTTCACTGCTTGCTTTCTAATCAACTAAATGCCTTCCTCTGTGTTTAATGGCGGTACTCCTTATACTACCTTTTTCCTTCCAAAAACTTATTTCTTATTGAACCTTGAATATTTAGTTGTACTTGCTTTATTTGGGATGTTCGTCCTTAAGTCACTAAATTAGACTCCACATCTCTCAAGTGTGTTTTTCTTAGATACTTTCGCCTTCAAAAAGGATATAGGTACTTTTTACTTGATCTTAATTATTATCTTGTATCTATTGATGTCACCTTTGATGAATATACTCCTTTCTTCTCTTCAACTCCTTTGAGCTAGGAAAAGGAAGATAATTTGTTAACATATACTGTCCCTTCATCACATCTAGAACTTGCTTCTACACCACCTATGGAACCTAGTTAACCACCTATCTTATATGTTTACTCCAGATGTCAATCGGATGCTGCTACCTCCTATCTAAACTCATGCCTTTCACCATTACCTTCGTCGTTAGATCCTATCTTGAGTTAACCTGATCTCAGCCTTGATTTCCCCATTATTTTATAAAAAAGTAAATGACATTCTACTTATCCTATTGTATCCTATGTTTCCTATAATCAATTGTCATCTTCTTCCTGCTCTTTTATTGCTTCTCTAAATTCTATTTTAGTTTCTAAAACTGTTCATGAATCTTTGACCCACCCAGGTTAGTGTGATGCTATGTTAAAAGAGTTAATAGCCTTTGATATCAATGATACATGTGATTTAGTGGATTTACTTACAAGAAAGAAGGGTATTTATAGTTAAAATGAACCCTAATGGCTCAGTTACTCATCTTAAAGCCCATTTTATTGCTAAAGGGTATGCTTAAACATATGGTTTGATTACTTAGATACTTTTTCTCCTATTGCTAAACTCATCTCAGTATGGTTGTTCATCTCAATGGCTGCCACTTATAAGTGGCCTTTGCACTAGTAAGATATTAAAAATACTTTTATCTATAATGATCTTCAAGAAGAAGTTTACATGGAGTAACCACTTGGGTTTGTTACTTGAGGGGAGTATAAGAAAGTGTGCCATCTTCGCAAGTCATTATATGGATTAAAATAAAGTCCTCACGCTTGGTTTGGTAGATTCAGTGAGACTATTCTAAAATATAAAATAAGCAAAAGCCAATATGATCACTCAGTATTCTATAAGCAATCAGGGACTAGTATAATTCTACTTATTGTGTATATTAATGATATTGTGATTACTGAAAATGATGATTCAGGGCATTTCATCTCTTAAATCATTCCTTTACTCATAATTCCAAACAAAAGATCTGGGTTAGTTAAAATGTTTCTTGGGAGTGGAGGTTGCAAGAAGTAAGAAAGGTATCTTTATATCCCAAAGAAAATATGTTCTTGATTTGTTAGAAGAAATAGGAAAATTAGGAGCTAAACTGTGTAATACACTAATAACTCCTAACTTGCATCTTGTAAAGGATGATAATGAGTTGTTTAAAGACCTTGAGAAATATAGGAGGTTGGTCAGGAAGTTAAATTACCTCACTGTGACTCGTCTTG
The DNA here is from genome assembly GCA_020226215.1 of Sindora glabra. Lineage (NCBI taxonomy): Eukaryota > Viridiplantae > Streptophyta > Magnoliopsida > Fabales > Fabaceae > Sindora > Sindora glabra. The sequence continues at coordinate 11,029,869 of CM035226.1, read as the reverse complement.
ATATTGCATACCTTATTAGTGTTGTAAGCCAATTTATGGCTTCCCTAACAATTAGTCATTGGGCAACCTTGGAATAAATCCTTTGCTACTTGAAAAGAGCTCTAGGACATAGTCTATTATAATCAAATAATGGAAACATTAATATTGAATGCTTTTCTGATGCAAACTGGGCTGGATCAAAGGTTGACAGGAGATCCACCACAAGATATTACGTTTTCATTGGTGGAAACTTAGTATCATGAAAAAGTAAGAAGCAAAATATGATGTCATGATCTAGTGCAAAATCTGAGTATAAAGCAATGGCTCAATTAGTGTATGAAATTATATGGATATATTAGTTGTTAAATAAAGTTAGTTTTAAGTCTTCACTACCAGTAAAGCTATAATGTGACAACTAAATTGCTCTTCATATTACTTCAAATCCTATTTTTCACAAACATACCAAATATATTAAGATTGACTGCTATTTTATTCGTGAAAAGATATAAGCAAAGTTCATTTTAACTAGGTATGTCAAAATAGGAGACCATCTTAGAGATATCTTTATAAATGCTTTGAATGGAGCTCGAATTGATTATATTTGTAATAAGTTAGACATGATTAACATCTATACTCCAACTTAAGGGGGAGTATTAAGGAAAGATTTGTGAAAATTCTCATAATCTTTGTACATAATTATAAGGATATTATTGGCTTAATTATGATATGCCATTAATATAGAAATATTTATTTTCTATTTTTAGATACATAAGTTATATATATACACACACATATTTTGATAATATATCATCAGAATTCAATAGAAAAATAGTCCCTGTTTCTCCCTGTTTCTTATCAGTCTCTGTTTTCTCTCTCTAATTCAATAAATACTATTTTATAATAGTATTAAAAAATTCTATTAATTTCTTAAGTAATAATTGTATTTCATTCAAAATTCAAAATATTAGTTATAAATATTTTTTATAGTTATTCTTCACTTTCATCAAAGATATATATTGATTCACATGATAACAATTACATTTACTTATTTAATAGTTACACATTGAAAGTAGTTTACAAGTGATGATGAAAGATAATATAGATGACATATATGAAGAGAAGTTGGAATTATACAAATTGATTAATGTTGATATGATGAAAGAATGTGATAAATTATGTCAAATATGCGTTTTGCAACTTATTTGCTATATTATTCATACAATGTATTTATTGCAATTGCAAGTAAATATTGTGTATAAACCCATTGATGGTGGAATTGCTAAAAGAGAGCAAATATAACAACATCTACTATAAAATCTATTAGAAGTTAATAAATGTCGTAATGTAGTGCCCATGAATCCTTATACTTTCCTTCAATTATCTAAAAAGTTAAAAATAATAGGTAAAATGAAAGATTCTATATATTCAATTAAGGAATAAGTTGTTAAATTTTTGCATGTTTTGGCATATAATGTAAAGTATAGAACTATATTTTTTTTCTTTCATTGGTCAGGAGAGATAATTAATTATTATTTTTACAATATTTTATGAGCCATTATAGTACTTAGGTATAAGTATCTTATGTAACTTTTTAAATCAACGGTTCCTCTATAAGTACTTAATAATAGTAAATTTTTTCCTTATTTTAAGGTACCATAATAATTCATATAGGTTTAAATATTTAATTTGTATGAATAAAGTTTAATTGTCATAATATATAATCAAATTTTGAAAAAATTAAAATACAAGATTGTGTTAGAACTCTAGATAGAGCTCATATATCAGTCAAAGTACTAAGAAAAGATGTCCTTCGCTTTTGAGGAAAACAAAGATTATCTAATATAAAATATGTTAGCAATATATTCTTTGGATATGAGATTCACTCATATATTATTAGGTTGGAAAGGAATTGTTTCTGACTCTAAAGTTTTTAAGCATGCATTGAATAAGAGGGGGGATAGAGTAAAAATTCCAAAACGTAAGCTAAAATGTAATTTGTCATTCATAAAAAAAGTAACTTATATAAAGTCTTTTCATAATAATTATATTTTGTGACATATATTTGTATGATACTTATATTTTTTAGGCAAATTTTACATGGGAGAAACAAATTTTCCACTAAAAAATGGACTACTCACATTATATAGAAGGGTGTATTATCACCTATGTCAAAGAAATATCTAAATACTAACATGTTTCACTAAAAATTTCATTGAAAGAGCATTTAAGGTCTTAAAAAAGAGATTTCCAATAATAATTAGTGGTACAAATATTACTATTATTTATTATATATTGCATAACTTTTCATGGATATTGATCTTGATCAATGGTTAATTGATAGAGTAGACCGTAAGCTGTTAAATAATAACATGAAAGATTTTAGGGATCATGAAGCATAAAACACTGAGGAAGACTAGAAGCAAGGATTCATTTTAAGAGAAAGTATAACAACTTATATATGGAATGACTATTAAGAGAGTTTGTCATAAATTTCATTTATATATTTAATAAGATTGTGTACCTTATTATATAATGCTTTTCATCCTTATGCCACAAATTGGATTGTAAATTGTATTTTATGTTTGTCATTTAAAAGTTGTGTGATTTATGAACATTGCAGTTTTGTGGTTAATGTATAAGACTTTAAACTAATAGAAGGTTTCAATTTTGCTAAAATTTTTTGTCACATTTAAGTTTGTAAGTTATCTGTGAATTGAAATATACTATCATGCATCTTAGTTTTTTATGTACAATTTGTATTATTTCATATTATTTGGTCATATAACACTTTGCAGATTGAAGTACATCAAATAATAAAAAGTTAAACAATAAAAGAGAAACTATTTCTATAGACACATTACAATAGACCTCTAAAATAGACACTGTGTAATTAGAGGCATTATTAGAGGAGGTCCATAAAAGAAATTAACCAGATAATGCTTTCACTTTTTTAGCATATATTATTGTGGTAACATTTTTTAAACAAAATAATAGGACTTTTTTCAGAAGCAACAAATAAAAAATAGGATGAAGATCTTAAAGTTTACTTTGATGAGTACTATGACTTATTCCATAAGTGGAGTGGAGTTGGTTGTAATATAATAACATAAATGTTTGAAACTAAACTAGAAGTTTTCCATGAGATTTGTAAGATACTTACTTTATTATCTTTATCACATGTATGATGGTAATGTCTATCCTTTAGCATTTACATAGTTGCATTTTGGTTTCCATTTTATTTGATTGGTCTGGATATATAATCTTAACAGCTTAGGACCATTTCTTTTATTGTTTAGTTAACAACTTCAAAATAAGAACTTGTTATATATTTAGTATCTATGTTCATTTGACATTTTAAACAAATATTAGGAAAAAAATTGTTAGTGTTTTCTTTTGAATGGAATTATTGGTTCTTATTTCCTATTACTTTTCAAGTTTATTAGGTTCATATAATAACAACTAAATTTGATGAGGAATGATATCCTTAAAGCTATGTTAGCTTTAAATCATGGTTCTATACTTGTATTGGTTTTTTATGCTTTTTTCCCTACTTTAGGACAACCTGATATTCTTTTATTACTTATGATATTGCATTGACTAGTACACAATATGATATACTAACTAAGTTTTCGTTAAGGTGTATGCCTTTTTATGCATGTTTGCACATGAATATAAGAATTGGTATTAGGAAGTTGTTGATGGTATTGTTTATTTAACTAGTGTTTGCATATGGACGTTGCATATTGTAGTTATTATTATAAAATGATTTGATGGATGTTGCATTTACTGGAAAAGCTTGAAGCATAGAAATGGAAACAAACTCTAATATATAATTATGATAAATTATTATATCTTTTTAATAAAGAAGGAGCTACTAATGCATATGCTAAAAGTTCAAAAGATAAAGTTAGAAGATTGGAAAAAGAAAGCATTGATTTGAATGACTGTTTTAATGTTATACCTTACTATGATGTTCATTAGGTCAATGATGCCATAAATTTTGTAGGAAATATGGATGCATTTAGTCATAAAGGTGTTTTTTCAGATCAATCTCATGATTATGCTCATTCAAATTAATCTTATGGAATTTCATTATTAAGAGGTTCTAAGTGCAAAGTGACAATAATTAATTTGATTGAAAAGGAAAATGAAAAGGTAAACATAGATATCAATAATTTGACTGATGTAATGAAAGAAGTAGCTGTAAGACATATTGAAATGACTAAAAAAAGTCTCGTAATTCTTCAAAATAATATACCTTGATATTATAGTAAGGGAGATATGTGGAAGGAGTAAGAAAATATAGGAGTACCATAATAATTTCAACTCAAGTGCTATAGCTTATTATGTAATAATAAGAAGGCAAATAAGCAATTTTTTAGTATTTTACTAAAAATATGCTTACAAATATTATATCAACTTTTGGCTAATGTAAGGAATGGTTAAGCCATTGAATAGTATAATGATTATAGTAGGATACACAAAGTTGATAATAAGAACTAAATTTTCAAGCCTTCACATTACTCCCATATTACTTGCTTTAATAAGGTAGTGACACGAACTAATGACTTCTTTTTGCTAGGTTTGTTAATATGAACAAATTTTGTTGTGGTGTGGACTTGTTAGTATTTGAATTATTTATATTAATCCTATCTTAATAATTATTTTGTATTAATCTTATCTTACTACTTCTTTTGATAGGTTATATAGTAGTTTTCCTTTCTCCTCTATGCATTCTTTTATTTTGCATTTTTAAGAATGTCATGAATTTTAATTTTTTTTGGTCAATTTTTTCTACTCTTATTAAATAACATAAACAAAAAATCTAGAAGCAAATATTCAGATGATAATGATAGAGATGGAAAAGCTAATATAGGAAATCTAGAAGTGGGACAATTTTGTAAAATTTTGGTCAATTATTATTTATGTGAATATATTTTTTATAGATTATACTAGAAAATATAATTAGATTACTAATTTTTTTTAAATATGTGCATAGAGTTTATAAAAATCATGATTAGTTATTATAATTTAAATAATTAATTATTACTTTTTTATAAATATTTGATTATTTAATATAAAAATTATCACTAATTAATTATATATAATAATTTTAATAATAAAATAAATAAATTAATGAATTTAATGAATTAATCGTATAAATATTTTCATATTTTATGCAATAAAGGCATTGTGATCATTTTACTCTATTAAAATTTCTTTCTTTTCAATTCTTTCTTTATCCAAACAAAAGAAAATATTTTCTCTCTTATTTTCTTTCTCTTTCATTTTTTCTCCAACCAAACACATTAAAAGAAAATACCTTTTCCTTTCTTTTCTTTCTTTTCCCATTTATTTCTCTCTCTTTCCCCTCCAATTTCTTTCCTAACCAAATAAAGCACTAATGAGTGAATAAAAGTGCAAGGTCACAAGAGAAGATGCACTTTGAATATTATAATAAGTCAAGATTTCAGATTACAAGGAAAAATAAGAATTATAAAAACATAACTATAAAAACTCAAAGTCCAAACAATGCATAGCGAGTACTGTGTTTAAAAGTTTGGTAATGTGAATCTTTGCCACATTAAACTTAAGTACCATAGCATTAAAAGGTTTAAAGTAGCTTTAAAGCATACAACACAAAATATTCCATGTATCTTAGAAACCTCACATATACCCACGTTCACATTTATAGAATCCTATTAGCAGCTTTCATGGCCTTTTATGAGCATTTTTAGCCATTTGAGAACTTTCTTGGCATTGTAAATTATTCTTAAGAAATAATTTTATTGCTTGTAGATCATCCTTTGCTCTTTCAAAATTATAAATTTTAATGGATTCTAACTTTGGCAAGAAACATGAAGGTACTGGATTAAATATTTGATTAAGTTGTTCATAATTCGACAAACTTAGTCCCTACGTGATTAGCATAAATTAAATATGTTAGACTTATTATCAAAGAATTAGAAGGGTAGACAGAGATTTCAAATACAAAACTACTTGTAGAACATATGCTAGCAAAAGTGATAATTTTAAGATAAAAATGTTAAAAATTTTAATACGAGTCTCATATTAATTTAATAAATGACAATTAATATTAAGTTTTGTTATGTGAGTTCTAAATAAAGTGACAATTAGAATCAAGTCCTATATGGTATTATCGCCTAGATAAGGGTTAGTTAGGCATGGAATAAAATTTACTAACAAAAAAACTTAGAAATTAGCTTCCAATTATTGCATGAATTAAGAGAGATAGATCACATCAATTGTGTCAATGTAATTGTATATAAATACTTGGAATTAAAAAAGTTTGATCTTTTTAATCAGTAATCATATATTTCTTCAATTACTGCAAACATATATGAAAAACATTGTTAAAGGTCAATTCTCCTTTTGTTGTAACCATTCATAATTTCTCTCTTGTTGAGAAGAGAACAACAAAATTATCTAAGTACTAATGAGATAACTCAGACTTAGATAGTTACTAAAGGTAGGGGACCTTTTAAATTAACTAGGTTAGATCATAAATCCTACAATTCATACCCAACTAATCTACATTTGAGCTATAATACTATGCAAGGCCTAATTCTAATTATCACTTTATTTAGAGCTTATATAACAAAATTTAATATTAATTATTATTTATTAAATTAATGTGATAGTCACATTAAAATTTTTAACAAAAAAGCTTAGGAGCATTATCTAGAATGGCATTAAATCAAGATTTGCAAGGATTCTACCAGTACCAAATGAGCTAGATTATAAAATCTAGGCAGATTAGTAAAAAATATCGATACAAAACTCCAAACCTATAAATGAGCATGGTCAATTATAGAATATTATAAATGATAAAAAAATTCATAGATAAGATAAAGCCATGCAGTGAAAAACATAAGATGTGAGTGCATTGTGAAATAAATTATCCATCCATGTAATACTTACAAGAAATAAAGAAGGAAATACACCTCAAAAGCTTCTATTAAAAGTGTTAAGTAATTTGCACTAGAAAACCCTGTAAGTAGCTTATATGCTTAGAAAATGTCATCTTTACTATGCCAGGGATTATGAATATCAATATCAGCCTTAACAAGTACAAGCATGTTATATAAGCAATAGTCATTTTATAGTAGGTCAAAGTAATGAAAGTATATAAGCTTATATCTACAAATTATGAATTAGCAATTACTTGATTCATTCTTCCAAGTAACGTGTTTTTCAACTATCTCTAATATCAAAAGCTTAGACAAGTAAATTAACATAACCTTGAGTTTATGAATCATATTTTCTTAAATACAATTCCTCAAAGATAGGGAAGTTACAAAATAACTAATTTGTTGAGTAGTTATTTGAAAACATAACATTATTCAAACTCAAGACTTTCAAATTTGAAAAATGTATCAAAGAAAGAAGTTTAAGGAAGGCTCCAAACAGAAAAATGGTTAATTCTTCTAATGTTTCAAAAGTAAATAAACAATAAGGTAACATATATGGCTTGTTAAACCTACCAAGATGAAGTAACATGTTTAAAGTTTACACCTTACTATTTTTTGAAAACATAACATTATTCAAACTCAAGACTTTCAAATTTGAAAAATGTATCAAAGAAAGAAGTTTAAGGAAGGCTCCAACAGAAAAATGGTTAAGTCTTCTAATGTTTCAAAAGTAAATAAACAATGAGGTAACATATATGGCTTGTTAAACCTACCAAGATGAAGTAACATGTTTAAAGTTTACACCTTACTGTTGCTGATTATTAATGAGTTAGAAAATGTTTAAGAATGTTGATTAGATGTGAATTTTGGTTATAATTGTTCAAAAAGGAAGAAAGAATGATGATTTAATGGAAATCAATGAAAATCTAGAAAATCCTTGATCATATTGATTACTGTAATTGAATATATGCTTACTTATTGAGAGAGAAGATTAAGTGGAAGGTGAAAATGTAAGTAGATTATCTTATTTAATTGTAAACTTAATAGTATAAGGAAGTATTTCTACAATCTCTAATTCATCCATTTCTTAACTTAATTAGAAAGAAAATTATTCTTTAAAGCTTGAATCAAGTTTATTTACTTTCTATAATGAAGATTTAATGACAATTGTTGGAAGATTTAGCTTGATTCTTTTTAGATTTTCTTAAGTAGAAGATGATGAAGTTACGAGGAGATGAAAAGAGAGAAAGGACTAATGAATTGTCTAAAAAAATATAGGCATAAGGGTATTATGGTTCTTAAATATCATAAGGACATTTTTAGTAATTTTATGAGGTTTTAAGGGCAAAATAAAAAAATCATTTCTAAAACTCATCCATACACTTTAAATATAATTATATAATAACCTTTAATTAACCTATTCCCACTATTTCCATCATAAAATTCTATTTTCATTAAATAAATTCTCATCATAAACATATCTATAATAATTTTAATTAACAATATGCTTACATAATAACTAACTAGTTAATTGAATTAAAAATCTAAAATACTTGAAGTGTGACAATTCTTCCTCCCATAAAGAATTTGTCCTTGAATTCTTAAGAAACTAACTACACTATTGATTTTGCTTTATTTATACATGTAGACATATATATAAATGAATATAACTTCAAAGTATTAATTAGACTTAAATTTAAAAATTGACATTTAGTAATTAGTTCATAATTGCATGTACTAGATTATGTATAGACACTACTTACTACCGCCTATATACCATTTGTTATTTTGATTAATCTAAGCCATCTTTCTTTATACTCATTCAGAGATTAAATTATTCTTGCTTAATAAATAGTCATGTTATATTCTACTTAATCTCAAACTTATTTATGCCCATTGCTATTCCTTCTATGATATTTTAAGTTTAATTTCATCATAAACATCCTTCATTCTTAGCTGTCACCTCCTTTTATCCCTTGATACCTAATTGACTCTTACCAATAAATATTTTGATCTAACATTTCCTCTCTTTTATCTTTAAATCTCTTTTTGGTAGCTTTAGTTCTTATGACTTGTGTACTAATATGTTTCATTTAGTTTATCATATTACTTACCTATGCCATAGTGTCTACATCTAATTCCTTTATTTTCTTTTAAATTTTATGTTTTAATTTCACTAAATACTAAAACTTCACTACAATTTCAATTTTTAACCTTATACATTGTTTCCTTAACTGATACTCACTTCTTATCAATCATACTCATCTTAACCAATATTATTTACCTGTTTTTGCTAACTTGTTACCTTTTTTTATTTTTACTTAGATGATAGAACCTTTTGCTAATATAATACTTCTTCATACATATGCAATATCTTTCCTCGTAGATTCATTCTAATCATATAAATGTTCATAGTTATATGATTTACACTAACCTAATCAATGTAATCATTTTTCTATGGTAATCTCAAGATTTACTATATAATAAATTTTAAGTTTTATCTCTTTACTAACCCCCATAATCCTTCATGTGATTCTTCAAGAGCTTACTTAATCATGATTATCATTTCACTCTTTCTAAATTCTTACTTGTCATCATTACCATTATTCAACTATTGAATTATATAATATATTCTTTTAGTTCTTATTAAGCATCTAGAAAATTATTATCTTTTTTACCCCTTGCAGTGATATTCCATTTCTCTCTACATTATTATTTATCTATACAAAGCATGTTAAACTTACTTTGAGATAGAAAACATTGAGATGACTATCAGATTCCATTATCTTTCTTCGTTCACAAAATTTCCTAAGCATTTAGACATAACGTAAATCAATAGTAACTATTTTCTGTTAAGAAGCTCCACCACCACACTTTTTAAATAGTTTAAGGTTCACTAAAATGGCATTAGTGATATATGCTTCCAACTGCACACATGTCATTGATATAGTTTCAACTAACATCTAAATATTCATTAATAATCACAATCTAATTATCCTATCCTAGGGCCTTCATTTCTTTCTAAAACCCTAGAGTATACTCTGACACTACCTTTGTCATGGCCTAACTAGCCATGTAGAATTCATTTCTCAATTTTTACCAACTTAAATTAACCTTAAGTTGGTTATCATTACATGAATTTTTGGAAACCATGCATTGTAAAATTAATTTGCAAAATATTTATGATAAAGTTTATACTATCACATATTTTAAAACTACTTTCAAGACCTAAACTATGTCCTATTACATTCTACATTTGATTATGGATGTTAAAAACAATAACCAAGGAGACTTTTACTTCTGAACTACTAATAGGGATAGAAAAACTCTTATAGGAACATCTTTAAAAAAAATAGAAAAAGATGAGTCAGTGACTTAGTAAGCAAACGATTTATTTATAAAAAATATAAATGTATATGTATGTTCTTACAGATAAATGTTTCAACTTTTCTTATTAATCATAATCATTCTTATTCTAAACCTCATTCATATTTATACAAGTAAAACAAATATTATACAATATCAAAAAAATAAAAAATAACAAACAATCAAACCACCTTAAACCTTTCTTCATCCTTAACTATTCACAAATCCAGTCTTATTCCTCCAAACACCTTAATTATTTACAAGCATTTTTAATTTTGATATTATTTCACAATATTTAATTTATATAATAGTTCTTCCTTCTTTAATGGGGATTAATCATAATACCAATCATATACATAACTAATAATGATTATAAATGTAAAACAATTCATAAGTTCTCATTAAGATTTCATTATTATTCAATAACATGAATAAAAATATTATAATATAGATTTTTCATCATTTTTAATCCAAATAAAATAATCCAATTCAACATTAAATAACAATAGGTATTTAATTGCTTTAGTTAAATAGAGTATTCTAAAAGTGAATTATGAACTTATACTCAATTAGGGTAGTCAACTACAACTATCCAAATGCAACAAGTTTAGAAATAATCAATTGTGATACTCAAATATGTGCCAATATAATCCATTATAGTAATCAAATATGTATTTTATATAATATTTTATAGTAATTAATGTATGCCAATATAATTTATTATGGTAATAGGATAGATGTTAATATAATTCAATACTATAATAGAATATATGCTTAACATAATCCAATACTATAATGGAATATAAGTTAATATAATCTAATACTATAATGGAGTATAAAATAATATAATTTAAAACCATCATAGAATATAAGCTAATATAATTGAGTATATACATTTATAATTGATATGCAAGATTTTATCTACATTATTTCTTCCTATTTCATATCTTTTAGTATGTTATATATGCTAAATTTCATAGAATTGATCTTATTTTATAATTTAGGGTTAGTTTTATAATGTTCTAAATATATTCGGTTAATGCTAAATTTTGATACTATTTTTATTTTTACAATGTTATATTTGCTATATCTTAAGCTTTGGATATTAGATTAGAATGACTTTTATATCATTGGAAAGCTTACGAAAAGATCTACATCTTTGATGTTTTGGTCAAAGCTTAGTTTATAGTTATTAAAAAAGGTCTATAACTTTAATTTACAATTGTGTGTATTTAAACTCCTATAGGCCTCACACTTTTTAGGGAGAAGTTGTATTTATTAATTATAAACTAGTATGGCCCGTCCTTGAAATCAACACCCTATAATCCTAGAAATTCAACATTGGCCCATAAATTGCTTGGTTATATTCCTCTATCATTTTCTTGCCAACCATGTAAATACAGTCAATAAGGATAAAACAAGAAGGAAAATTAACACTAAATAACTCAAAACTAATTAAATTAACATGAAATGATAATAAAAAAAATGAGGAAAGAACCTACAAATTACAATTTCATTCAAGTTGTCAGTCCTAAATAGAGCAATAATTTCCAGAGATTGAGTTAAGAAAAACCTATGCTGAGTTAGGGCATCCAATTGAGAACAAAAATTTGAGATAACTTGAGAAGAAGCTAAATCATATAATCCTAAGGCCTTATAGAAAGGATTGGTTGCAGTGGGTGCCTAGTACCAATTGCCGTTAATGACCTTAACGTTACGTTTCTTGATTTTAGCAGGAAAATCAAGTAGAGATCTAATGACCATCTTTATCTCTACCATAAGAGTTGACAGAATAAGATGCTTAATGATATTGAAATAACTATATTTATCGCTTGCCTTTCTCATTTTCTTCAACTCATCCTTTGAATCTGCAAGCTATTGCAAATCGATCATTAGGACTGACGACATGCTCTTCTCATCCATCTTGTTTCTATATTTATTTTTTCTATTTAATGTTTTTATTGTTTACTCTAAGTCTGAGACAAAGAATGAGAAGCCTTTATTGATTCAAACTTTAATGTTTTGGTCAAAACATTATTTTATAATGTTATGAATTTATTCAATGAATGATTAATTTTGATATTGTTTTTGTGTTTACAATGTTATATATACTATATCTTAGGCTTTGGATATCAGACTAGAGTGACCTTTATACCATTAGAAATCTTAAAGAAAGATATACAATTTTGGTGTTTAGGTTAAAGCCTAATTTATAGTTATTAAAGTCATTATTTAGTCGAGAAGCTGAAGCTTTGTTTCTATCCTAACTAAACTAGCTTCGATTTTTAGGCTATATCTGAAACTACAAAGGTCCAATTAATGTAAAACTAGTACTCAAATCTTCATAAGACCTAGCTCTACAACATTTATGTTTATGGTTTTACCTAAATTACATTGTTTCAATGGCTTATCCTAGTTAGAAATCAAACTTGTACAACTTTATTACTATAACTTTTAAAGTTAATTAGTTTATAAAGATAGGTTATGGGCTTTTAAAAATTGAGAAGGCCCCATTCTTGTAATTCTAAGAGATATAAAACTTAAGTCTAATAGAGTTTTAGGTTAATTAGTTCAAATATAAAGGCAAGAACATAAGTTAGACTTAGGGATCTTAATAGACTTTACACATTCAGCAACACAGTTTTCTTTCCTTTTTTCTAGCTCTCGTATTCTCTAACCATAGAAAGCTAAATTCAAAGTTGATTCAAGAAGTTTAAGGCTCTCCTCTACTGGATGTTAATTTTTCTCTTTCCCTATTTATTTATATTGATTTTTTGAAATTACATGTGTTGTATATTAATTTGGTATAATTTGTATTCATCTTTATGATTTCTAATCTTTTACTATTTTGATGTTGAATTGTAATTGATAAATCATGATTTTATATATAAAGGTAGAGAGTTGAAAGATTAATTTAGAGGTTTCTAATTTAATTTCTATAATCCAATATTGTAATTGAATATTTTCTTCCCAAGAGGTACTCTTGCGGCTATATTTGATTACAGTAATCAATTATATACCCCTAAAGAGCTACTTTTAGGCTATATTCGATTATAGTAATTGAATATATGCAATATAATATGATTTTGTAATTCATAGGCCAATTTTTATGGAAAAGCCATTCACATTGGAGTTCAAAGTCTATGAACTTCTTAGTACTATTTCATAGGAGCATCATCTTTCGCTATAAAGGTAGGTTTTCTTCTGTGTTATCTAATATGCATGTTGGAATCAACTAAATATTTCCTACCAAATTACAGAAGTAAGAAATTTGAAATATTTTTTATTATAATTTCATTTCAATGTCATTTTAAAAGTATGATATTTCCATTAATTCTTAAGTTTTTATGACCTTAAGTCTAAATTCATAATTTCTATTGAATTTTAAAAGATTAAAAAGAGAGTATATTGTTTCAAAAGTTAAGATTGTTTCTTTTCTTTGTTTTAACAAAGCATTATTGTAAGATTTAATTTCAACTAGTTTAGTTTTCTATTTATTATTTTCATCTAATTTACAAAGTATATCAATACTAGTTGTTAACATGATAAAAAGGAATTATTGAGTTTTTGTAGTTTCAGGAAATTCAATTTCATGAAATATGTACATAGCAAATGAGCAAGAATCACCTATAGGTAAGATACTTATATTCTTATTTTGTATATTAAGATTCTTTATTGTTTATATAATTGGCATTAAAATATAAAAATCAACCTAGTTTTAGCCAAATTTGTTATTAGTAAAGTAAGTAAGATGTTAAAAATATTAAATTTATGATTCTCTTTTTTATGAACTAATCAAATATTATTCTAATATTACTTTATGTGTATTTCACACATGTTATGTAAATGAAGTTCATGAATTTATTGATATAGACTCTCCAAACAATGAAGATGATGATGATATTACAATGAAATTGGATAATTTTTTCAATTTGCAATAAAGATGAGTTTAAATTGAAAATGGGGATAGTATTTTCAAATTAAGGTGAAGCTTACCATTTTCACAATGCATATGTAAAAAAGGTTGGTTTATTGTGTATAAAAATCAATATTGTAGGCTAGAAGATGGAACAATAAGGAAAAGGAACTTTGTATGTGGAAGAGAAGGTTTCAAAGGCTAAAACTCCTTCTAGAAGTCATAAAGGCTAAAAACTATTTAGAAACTTGATATGGATACAAGGCAAATATATCATTTACCTTTAAGACAAATGTTTGAATCATTTCTAAGTTTGTTTTTAGCCACAACTATAATTTAGCTAAGCCAAGTGAGCAAAATATGTTTAGGTCACAAAAGCATTTAGATGCTTTTCAAGCAAATATGATTGGAGTAATGGATAATGAAGGAATAAAGCCATCTAGCATATATTCCTCCTTGTTAAAGAAGTTAAAGGTGCTAAAAATGTTGGGTTTTTTTAAATCATATTATGATAATTTTTTATGTGATAAAAGAAAAAATCTTCTATCTATTGAAGATGCATAAAGTGTAATAAATCATTTCAACTACCAGCAAGCAAATGACCTATCATTTTTTTACACAATTTAAGTGGATTTTGAAAATTGGATGATGAATTTTCTTTGGAAAAATAGTTCATCATTGATAGATTACAAATATTTTAAAGATGTTATCATATTTGACACCACTTTTATAACAAATAAGTACAATTTAATCTGTGCACTTTTTATCTGAACTAACCATTGTCACGAAAATATTTTATTTGGATGTGCTTTTTTATTGGCTAAGATCACTTACTCATTTGTTTAGTTATTTGAATCATTTTTAGAATCAATGGGAAGGCATTAACTAAAGAAAATTTTTCATGGATCAATGTCAAGCAATGTCTAATGCTATAAAAAAGGTTATTTCTAAAGCATAACATAGACTTTATTTGTGGCATCTTGGCCTAAATGTTGTGAAACATCTCTCACATTGTATAAGAAAACCTAACTTTAAGGTTTCATTTAATAAATATTTATATAATTATGTGATAGAGGAAGAGTTTAAAGAAGTATGGAATCAATTGCTCAAGCTAGTTAATATTTCTTAAAGTTATTAACTTAAAAGATCTTGTAAGTTTTAGCAAAAATGGTGCTCAACGTTTAGTAAAAATTATTTCTCAGCAAGTATTTTGTCCACACAAAGAAGTGAAAGCATGAGTAATACATTTCACAAAGTCACACACAAAATAACAACCCTCACTAAATTTGTATTTCATTTTGAAAAAGGTTCTAAAATGCAAACATCAATCACGACTAATGAATGACTTTTGTTGTAACCAAAGTACACCTCATTCAATGAAATTTCGCTGCAGTGTGTATGCACTAAGTTTCTTGCAATGAGATTTGAGAGTTATATATAATTGCATTTCAGATTTTTCCATGTAGTAACGAAGGAGGAGGTGGGGAAAGTGGAAAACCCGCAATTTCCCTCTACTTTTTTCTTCTACGTTTTAACATCCATATAGTGAATTGAATTTCTATTATTTCTATTATTGTATCTCTAACCCTTGCACGCTCCTGTATCGCAGTCGCTCACAAGCTAAGGCATTGTCATTTTGTCTCCCACAGTGGTATTCTCTCACCCAGCAATGATCTGTGTTCGAGTATCTCCTACATCTTTGTGAGTTGTGACTGAAACTTTGGTAATTGTTTTGCTCTTGCTCTTCAGTTTTAGTACATTTCATTGATTATTCTATGTACAATATTGCAGAATTTCAAATTTTAAGGATCATTTTGAAATGTAAACTGCTTCCTAAAACATTGCATTATTGCTTGTCATGAAAAGCTTTGTGTATATGTGTGTTTTCAGTTTTTTTGGTAACAAATGGTGGCTAAAGTTCACAGGGAAGTGATTTTTGTAGTACGTCTCAGGAATGATTCCCATTGTGTAGCCACAAATAGAAGCTGCAGAAAGAAGCGGGCATGGTTGACAATGGCGAAAAAGCATAGGCGATTTACCAGACACTGTTCTTCAACACATCTTGTCGTGACTTCCAACAAAAGATGCTGTTAAAAAAGTATATTGTCCAAAAGGTGGGAGTATCTGTGTACGTCCAACGTTAATCTTGCATCCATGAACTACCAATGCCTAAAAGGAGACACTTTATGGATTTTGTTGAAAGAACGATTGTTTTTCATGAGCCATACAAAATCAAGAAGTTCACTCTTACCTGTGATGTTTTCTATGGTGCTTCTCGTATCAACTCTTGGATCTCAGGGGCAGCAAGGCATAAAGTTTCAGATGTGTTTTACTTCAAGGAGCCATTTGCATTGCCTCGGTGTTTGTTTGATTGTGATACATTGGAAACCTTAGGCATTGAGCTATCTAGCAGCCTCCACAAGCTTCCTCCATTCATTTGTTTTTCAAGTCTTAGGGCGTTGAATCTGCAGAGTGTTATGTTTTCTGGTGAGAACTCTACCCAGCAATTATTTTCTAGCTGCCCACTCCTTGAGGATTTGTCGTTAGAAGAATGTGACTGGAGGAGACTCAAGGTTGTGAGCATTTGCCCCCCTAAGCTTTTGAAGTTAATTATTAGAGAACTAGATGGTAACAGTATGAGTGATTGTCAGTTTATAATCTTTGGGAACAAGCTTACGCACTTCACCTACTCAGGTCAATTCTTGAATGACTACACTTTATATAACTTATCAGTTCTCAGTGAAGCGGAAATTGAAGCCTATGGATCCTGTTAAAATAGGCATGTTGCCTCACGGGCATTAAGCTTGTCAGAGGGATACTGTAAATCACTTAATTATTTCAGCAGAAGTTCCTGCGATGAGTTTCTTGTTTAATTTTTTATCATAACTTCGGTGGTTCTGATTACTTCTATAATGCACATATAGTGTCATTTATTTTAGTCTTCGCTCATTTCCCAGGTTTTGGATGAAGCAGCTGAACTTCTATCTTATCGACCCATATTCAACAACTTTGAGTCATTTAGTTCTGGAATTTTCTTTTGCTGATCTTGGTTATATGGCGTACTGGATGATGCTGCCAAACTGTCCTTGTCTTATAGCTTTTACTTTTCATGAGGTAAAATCTGCAAGCATTTCCGAGAACTCTATCTAAGGCTGTTCTTATAATTGTTGATAAGATCTTAAACATAATTTTTTGATGGTGATCATGCAGGGAATAAGCTCGTCACTATATAAGAAACTGGATCAGATATTAAACCCTGTACCGTCCTGTTTCTTGTCAAAGCTTTAAGAGCATCAAAGTTCATGAATATAAAGCAGAAGATGATGAGATACATGCAGTGAGTATGTTGCTTGAGAATGCCTTGGCATTGGACAAATTATTTATATATTGTTCACCGGGTTCTGACCAGGCCAGAGAGAGCAGTGAACAATTACTAGCTCTGCCAAGAGGATCAAATAATTGTGAGGTTGTTTTTATTTGAGAATTGCTTGTGTTTACTTCCAAAACGTCGAAAGATGTTTCAAGACTTAGAAGATATGAATGTACGATGTTTTAACCGCAGAAGTTTTCAGTGTCTAGACAACTGCAGAGTAAAACTTCTTTTTGGTCTTTATGAAATTCATTTTTTTTCACTTGTTCCTGTAATGAACTTTATTTCAATTTTATTCCTAAGAAATATTAATTTGTTCAATTTCATCCCTAGGAATGAAAGACAAAATTGAACAAATTAATCTATACATTAGCATATTAAAAGGATAAAATTCAGCAATTAATATTTCATAAAGATAAAATTGATATAAAACATTTCATATCGATAATAGTGAAAGAAAATGAATTTTATATGAATAAAAAGGGGATTTATTCAGCAACAATACATCAACGCGGTATAAATGGAATATTATGAATCAAAATATATAGTTCGTAGTTGTAAACCAGGATTCAGGATATATATGGATAGCTTCTTAGAATGCTTTCTATAGTGAAGAAAAAAATGTCTTATCGCGAAATAAGATATGCTGAATGATCCCTCGGAGGTTCTGAAGTTCACCTTGATGGAGTCGAGTTCACCATCCTTGCCTCAAATTCCTCCTTAAGGAGAAGAAAGGGCTGTGCAAAAGAGTTACAAGGACCATCTTTTTAGTATGGTTCCAGGAACCTATAAAAAGTGTGCATGCATGCGCGCACGAGTTTATGTGTTTTGTTTTTTTGGGAAAAAAAAAGAATCAAATCATTCCTTGCTCAAGCCAGCCTTCGCATGATGGCTTGGTTGTTGTTCAGCTCCCGAATTCTTCTAAAGCTAAGCTTTATGAGTCATGGCAGTTTATGTTCATCGAGAAAATTAGCGGTAAGAAAGCTTCCCATCAATGTATGAATTACAAAGAAAATGCTTTGTATTAATCGGATGGTTCACTTGTTGTGATTGATATTGGAAATGATGGTTTTTTTTGGTAAATATTGAAAATGATTTTTCTATGTTTAAGTTTAATTCAAAGATGTATTATAAGAAGGTTTTAAGGGGGTGGTCCTTAGTTTATTCTTGAATATTATTTAGCCTTACACAAATAGGAAGGCTTTTTCCAAGCTTCTAGTGTTAGGCTAGATTTTATTGTTGTTTGGGTGTGATTTCTTAAGCCTTACAACCTTCAAGTTCTTCCTTAATTGGCAATTTAAGTTGGCCCTATTTTAAAAGTCAATGTTCATTCCTTTATAGGGATCAAGGTAAATATGCTCATGTTTGTGTTCAGATTAACTCAAATTCTCCATTAATTAGAAATGTGTTTATTGGCTCCTTCAGGCAATCAATCCTGTATGAAGGCTTTAATACAGTCATTGGTCACAACAAATTTGTTTGCCCTCACTCTTAGGTTGTCAATAATCATGGTTCTAGAGTTTCTCTAACCAAAGATGACTTTTCTAGCTCCTTTGATGCCAAGTCCCCACCACCCAACACCAAACTTCAAGTATTCCAATTTTTTAGGAATATCTAGCGGTTAAGGTGTTGCCTGGAGGTGAACAAATAGATAAAGAACATGAGTCACGATTCTAGTGGAAAAAAGGAAGCTTAGCGCCTAAAAAATGTCGGTCCTCTGATGGTTTCTAACGAAAATGAAAAAGTTAGGCTTATTTTGAGGAAAAAGGCTATAACTGGACAGCTTAAGGGCAAAGAAAATTTCCTCGCCAATGAAAATAGACCTAAAACCCTTAAGCCTTCTAGATCTTTCTTTCAAAATGTCTTTTCTAATACTTTGGACCATATCTCTGATCCCACTTATTTACCTACTATAAGTATACTTCCCTATCTATCTTACTTCGAGAAGTGTGAAGTAGACTCTCATTTAATGTCAATTGGCTTCAATAACATTTCCTCAAAGAAAACCTTTCCTATGCCTTTATCTCAACCAAATGAACTTGCTGTTATAGTTGTTGCTCTAGAAAACCCTTTTGCCTCCTCTATCTCCGCTCAACAATTCTCCTTCTTTGTCAAGTCTTTCAATGGACAACCCAATCAACTCTAACAACACCAAGAAAGAATCCAAGGAAGTTTACCAACTAATAGAGCTAAAAGTAATTTTGGGAGTTCTTCTACAAAAAGAGTTTCTACTAAGCTTATTAAAACATGCTAGACTTAATTAAGTGGGACTCAACTTCTGTTATGGAGACCTTTAACCTAGAAATGCATAAAGGATAGAAGATCCTAAGTTATTTCGTTGATTTCCAAATGGTACCATTTTAAAGTCCCTTCAATGAGGCAAAAATAAAAAATATGATCCTTTTGTTCATAATCCATAAGGATGATCACACAAATTGAAATTTATTGGGTTTTTTGTTTCATCTTTTGGAGCAGGGAGAAGAAGTATTTAATTAGCTACCATTGGACATATTTCATTGAGATGCAAAGATTACTTGTTCTTAAATGATCTAACTTCAAATCAAAATTTTGAAAGATGAACCATTTACCTTAATATCACTGGGAGAGAAGTCAAAAACAAAATAAATTCTTGTCTAGATTATGAAACTAGAAATGTAAACTGATTGATTGGTTAATAGGTGTTATATGGGAAGATTGAGTCCTTATCTCTTTCACTCTTATGGTTATGATTGAGGATAATAATGAAACAGTTAGCCTTTCATATATGAATGATATGATGGATACTCAAATTATTACACCAAATTGAGAGCTTGGTATCATAGTGCCATTTTCTAAATTTTCTTTCAAAGAAATGCTAGTATTGATCTTTATTTTAAATAAATATTAATTTTATGAATTATTACTATTATAGTTTCAAAATATCCTTTTTTAATCATGAGAATATAGTTATAAATTAAGAACTTCAGAAAAGCATAACTTCATGATTAGTTAACTAGTTTTTGTATATGATTACTTGTTTTCATTTGTCTTCTCATGATTTTTCAATAGAAAACAAAAATATTTAGGTTTAGCAAGGTTTATCTAGCTAGAAATGTGTAAATTGAATTCAAAATTTTGAACGACCATAACTTTCTACTCGATTGTCCATTTTGAGCAAATTTTTTTTGATTCCATGTAAATTTTCAAGATTTATGTGTTTGCAAAATGCCAAATCTAGTTAGCAAAAAAAAAAGCAATTTTCAATTACTTTTCTTAATTTTTCTTCATTTTATTGTTATTTTTCTAACTTTGATCACATTTTTATTAATTCAAATTTATTTGAATCTTACATTAAACTTGCTCCCTAAATCTTTTGATGTCTAGTAATGTATAACAAATTTCTTAATAAATAAAATTACTAAAGAACAATATGTTACTATTTACAGATCAAATGGTAACATATTACTATTCTATCTCTAAATAATAATATTGATAAAAAATTTAAAATAAATAAATAAATCAAGTCTAATTAACAACCAAATTACTAAATAACAACATGCTATTGTTTCATTTCTAAATAATAATATTAACAAAAAATTCAAAATAAATGGATGAACCAACTCTTATTAATGATCAAATAGTAACATGAACCAAAAATCTAAATTAAATAAATAAATTAAGTTTCATTAGTAACTAAATTATTAAATAATAACATGTTATTATTTGATTTCCAAATAGTTTCAAATAGTAACATGTTATTGTTTAATTTCAAAATAGTAACATCAACTAAAAATCTAAAATAAATAGATAAATCAAGCCTCATTAATAATCAAATCGTTAAAGAAGAGAATGTTATTATTTGGTTTCAAAATAGTAACAATGACAAAAAAGTTAAAATAAATGGATAAATCAAGACTCATTAATAACAAAATTGCTAAATAAGAAGGTGTTATTGTTTTGTCTTCAAACAATAACATGTTATTGTCTGATTTCAAAATAGTAACATCAATAAAAAAAATCTAAAATAAATAGATAAATCAAATCTTATTAGCAATCAAATTGTCAAAAAAAAGTGTGTTACTATTTTATTTTTAAATAATAACAGTAGCATCGATAAAAAATTTAAAATAAATAGATAAATTAAGTCTCATCAATAATTAAACTACTAAAAGAATAAGGTGTTACTATTTCCTTTTCAAATAGTAACATATTACTGTTTAGTTTCAAAACAATAAAATTGACTAAAAACTTAAAATAAATAAATAAATTATATCTCATTAATAACAAAACTACTAAATAAAAGGATGTTACTATTTTGTTTCTAAATATAACATATTACTGTTTAGTTTCAAAATAGTAACATCAGTTAAAAATCTAAAATAAATGGATAAATCAAGTCTTATTGGCAACCAAATTGTTAAAAGAAAAGGGTGTTACTATTTCATCTCTAAATAGTAATACCGACCAAAAATTTAAAATAAATGGATAAATCAAATCTCATTAATAATTAAATTATCAAAACAAGAAAGTGTTACTATTTTATTTTCAGATAGTAACATGTTACTATTTGATTTCAAAACAGTAACATTGATAAAAAATTTAAAATAAATGGATAAATTAAGTCTTATTAATAACCAAACTAAATGGATAAATTAAGTCTTATTAACAATAAAACTGCTAAATAAGAGGGTGCTATTGTTTTATCTACAAATAGTAATATATTACTATTTAATTTCAAAACAATAATTCATATATAATAATTATTTTTTTAAAAAAGGGGGCAATAAAAAGAGATTATTTTAAACACCAAACAGTAATTCATATATGATAAATATTTTTATTTATTTTTATTTTTATCTTAACTAAAAATTTATTTTAATCCCTAAAAATTAAATCTTTATTAATTTTATTTATAATTAAAATTTTATATTAATTTAATTTTTGTAAAGTTACAAATTCTCTAATTTTAATTCTTATAAGTTTTTATTTTTTTATTTTTATAAAATTAAAATTTTTTTAATTTTAATATGTGATAAAAGAAAATTTTATTTCAGTACTTTTAATTTTCTTAAAATGTATTGTAAGTATTTTATTTTATCTTTTAAGTATTGTGATAAATTTTTGTACACGGATGCACTTAAATAAAAAAAAGTAGGCGTGTGGTATGTTACTATAATAAATGGTACCAATTTGATTTTTTCCTATACCAAAATGAAAATTGGCCCAAATCATCTTCAGGACATTCATTAAAAAAAATTCAAATAGCATATGCTAATGAAAAACATAGATTAACCGGTTAACTGATCAAATAATACAGAAATAATCCTGCTACATTAATGACTGGAGAATAGATGGACTTTGCAATATTACCTATTATTGTAACAGCACTTGAGGTCAAAGTTCAAGGCCTCCCATGGCGGGATATGCAATTCTGTCTCACTCAGTGGAGAGATTCCTAGTAAACCATCCATACGAACACGAATTATGACCACCAATTAATTCGTTACGTGGCATGATGATCAATACACATGTAAAACGAGTGGGTTAGGCAGGTGGGCTTATACAAGCCTAATTCACGTAGGATTTTTCGCACGTGGATTTATTTATATAAGCTCACGTTAAACGTGAGTTTTATGCTAGTACACTCGCACCACCCCACGTGTGGTATGGAGATTTGCTCATGAGCAACTCATATTTTTTTAATATTCTTATTAATTATTTTATTTTATAATTTATAAATTATATTTTAATATTTTAATTTTTATTAAATTTTTTAGTAAGAAAAATTAGATTGGAATATAGAAATTAAATTAAATTTGTTATAAAGAAATTAGGATAAATTTTTTTTATATATTAATCTTAAATATAAGGAAAAATTAATTTTAAAAAATTAATTTTTTTGCTTACAATTAAACTTGCGATCATGCGAACTTGATGACATGAGTTTTTTTCTATGCAGGTTTACCTGTATAAATCCATATTAAATACGAGATTTATATTTAGTTGTCCACATTGTCTCGTGACCGCGGACTATTCGCATTACGTGCGATCATGAACCTCATTTTACATATCTAATGATCAATGTTACAGGAAATTTGAGCAACGTTCCTGGGTAGTAGTTTTAATTAATATAAAAATTCAATATTAGTTTAATGTTCTCCGGATCATTTAATTCTAAAGGGGATTCTTGGCTTGGGTACTCATATATATTATACTCTTTAATACTAAGAGTAAGGGTGTGATGGTAATGCTTACATGTCAGTCATAAAATAATTGTTGTCTGTTTCAAAACACAGTAGTTTTTATTATATTTTTTTTGCAAAGTTTGATTTTAATCCATTATTAATGTAAAAAATTTTACATTATCAGTACATAAAAAAATATATCAATAAAAAATTAATAATTTTTGCCAACAATAAGAGCATCATTGTAATTTTTAATAAAAAATTAATTTATACTAACAGCTAATTAAATTTAAAATTTTTTATATTTACTTTTACAATTTATTACCTAGATTCTAATATTATTAAGTAATATACATATAATAAATATATTTTATATTTATTATAAAAATATCTTAAATTGGTAAAATTTTTAATACATAATTTATTAATTGAATTACTCAATTATGTTCTCCATTTTTAAAAAATATTTAAAATTAAAATTAATATTTAAATTAGAATTATTTTTTAGAATTAAATTAAATTAAATTTATTATTAATATAAATTATCATTACATTATCACTTATTCATGTATTATTATATCAATAAAAATTATTGAAAACTTTTTTATTGTGATAAAAAAATTTAATTAATTTTATTTTTATAATATATTTTTCTCCTATTTATTGATTATGTAAAATATTTTATATAATTAGTGAATCAAATTTAAAATTTTTCTTTTTATTATAAAACTATTTTAAATAAATAAAAGATATAATTTAATAAAATTACTTAACTATATATTCTATTTTCTTACAAAAGCATTTAAAATTTTAAATGAGATTTATCTATTTTAATTTTCATCATTATTAATCAATAATTTAATTCATATTTCAAATTAAATATATATCAATTGAAATTTTTTCATGATTCTTAAGTTATGGTCTCCTTTTGTATTACTTTCTCTTTTTTCTTGAATGGAATGAGAATTTATAACAAGATAAAGTTATGAAAAACTCCACTTTTTAAGCGGTTGATTATTTTTATTATTAGATTATCTTTTCTTGAAGATCAAAATAAATAAATTGAAATTAAAAATATAAATAATAATAAATTAAAAGCAAACTAATAATGCAAACACTCAGGTCCTCTTTAGCAATTAGTTGATCACATTAACAATTAATTAATCAAGTTAGTTATTAATTAATAGTTAATTATATTAACTAATTTAATTGATTGATAACACTAACTATTTATATAAAAATATTTAATAAAATTAACTATTTATTATTAACCATTTCTATGTAAAATGATATATAAAAATACATGCATATTTTATGAATTATTTAAAAATTTCTTTACTCTAATAATATTTTAGATTATAATATATTATTTTTTATATTAAAGTTTTTTTAAAAAATATATCAATATACTTTATTATACTTATTTGATTTTTCTTTGAAAAATGATCACTTACAATTTTTCTAGTTAAAAAGCACTTGTAATATTTTGATAGATGCAATGACTATTAAATTTTTATTTTTAATATTAAATTTAAAATTCATATATTTATCATTGAAAATATTGACAAATTGCATGTTTTAAGTAAAAAAATTATCTTTCACAAGTAACATTCCTTTTTTTGATAATATGTATTGTTCTTTAATTTAAAATATATCATATGACAAAAGATTAATAATTTTTTAAATATATTTCATATTATTCTCTATAAAATGAAATATATAGTCTCTTCTTTTTTATACAATTTTGTTTTAAATGATATGATTATATTCATGTAATTTTGTTATTATTATATAAATATTTTCATATAATTTAATATTATTATATAATTTTTTCAAAATATAAATAATTATAATTTATTTTATGTATTTAGATTTTTCTCTAAGAAATAAAAAATAAGTTAATTTATTCTTATTTATTAAGGTTGGAAATGTAATAAATTTTATAATGATGGGTGAAAATATCTTTTTCTATACTAAATATAAATTAGCTATTTCAAAAAGATATTATCCTTAATTTTTTTAAAATGACTACTTAAGTATCAATAAAAAAATTAAAATAGTTATTTATTAAACACTCAAACCAACTATTTAACTTAATTAAATAGTTAAAAGCACTCAAATTAATTAAAAATTAAAAATTGATCAAAAAGACGTTTGCCAAACACCTTAATTTTTTATAAAATGAAACACTTTATAATTTTTTATAAGATGAAACTCTTTATAACACTACCCTATATAATTTCTTTTAATACATTTAGGAGGATTGAGCATATGAAGAGTTTCATCTCTTAAAAAATGAATATTTATACTCTTACAATTTTTTAATATATTTGTATTTGTATTTGTATTTTTAATTTTAATTTATTTATTTCAAAATTCAATAAAAAATGATCCAATAATAAAAATATTTAACCTCTTAAAAAAATGGAGTCTCTAATAACAGTATCCTATTGTAAATTCTCATTGCATTTGAGAAAAAGGAAAAAAGGATAAAAGAAAGTGGACAAATTGCTTTGGTTTTCCTATAATATATTACTATCACTTTGATATATAGCTTAACTTGAAAATCATGAAAAAATTTCAATTGATATATTTAATTTAAAATATAAATTACAATATCGATTAAATAATAATAAAAATAAAATAAATAGTTTTTATTTAAAATTTAAAATGCTTTTATAAGAAAATAGAATATGAAATTAAGTAATTTTGTTAAATTATATCTATCACTTATTTAAAATAATTTTATAATAAAAAGAAAGAGTTTAAATTCAATTTATTAACAATATAAAATATTTGACACAATTAATAAATAGCAGGAAGATATATTATTAAAAATTAAAAATAATTAAAAATTTTGATCATAGTAAAAAAGAGATTCAATAATTTTTATTGATATAATAACATATGAATAAGTAATAGTACAAAAATAATTTATACCAATAATAAATTAAATTTAATTCCCAAAAATAATTTTATATTAATTTTTAAATATTTGTATTAAAAATAGAGAACATAATTGAGTAATTCAATTAATGAATTATATATTAAAAATTTAACAATTTAAAAATATTTTTAGAATAAAAATATAATATATTTATTATATCATATTATTTGGTAATATTAGAATCTAGCTTATAAATAATAAAAATAAATACAAAAATTTTAAATTTAATTAACTATCAATATAAATTAATTTCATATTAAGAATTATGAACATACTCTTATTATTGGTAAAAATTATTAACTTGTTAATGAGATGTTATTTCTTTATGTACTGATAGTATAAAAATTTTTATATTAATAATAAATTAAATTTAAATTTAATAAAAAATATACAATAAAACAAATAAAAAGAAAGTGAAATAATGCATGAATTATAAAATAGTAATTTTTAAAAATAAAATATATAATTAAATATACAATAAGAATAAATAGTAAAGAAAATGTAATGAAGATAAAAAAAAATTGTTAATTATAATATTAATATAAAAATTAAAAATATAACAATTTCCAAATTTTGATGCTTGCCTTTACTTGCTTTGATTGGTTACGTTTTTTGTCTCAGGAAATGGACAAAGGTTAAATGATAACTTGATCATGCCTCCTTGTATTTTGTCACTGGCAGCGATTATTTTACTGGCGTGTAATAAGCATTGCCATCTTATACGTGCTCTAGTACCGAAGAGTATGCTATGCATGAGTAGCCAAGAATTTCACTAATTCTAAATTCTAAATCTAAATTGAAATAAAAAATCTTTTAATATTTTAAATTAAAATTTTTATAACTAATATTAAATTGACGTTCAGTAAAATTTTGGTATATTAACCCTTTGTTTGACATAACTAAATTTTTAAAATTTTTTGACACTAGACCGTGACCGGCTTGTATATTAATATTTTCCTCTTCACAAGTAAATTAATATTTAAATAGTTCTTTTCTTTTTTTTTTTTAAAGAAGGCAAAATTTTATTTCCTTCTATATTTATATGTATTTTTACCAAGGCGTGTATAGTAATTTTAGTCAAACTTCAAGATTATATTTATCTATTTTGATTACTACCATTCTTGCTTATTTACTGGATTTTTCTATGAAAGATGATTTTATCTCTTTTCTTGTTTTTAGAAAAATCTTTTTCTTGGATGCTTAGCTGCTACTTAGAATTAGTGGAGGCCACTTGTTTTATTAATTTCTCTTCCAAACCATAGAATTTGCAGGACCATAGTTAATGCAATCATCACCAGGAAATTGACGATGACATTTCCAAGTGTAAAATGGCTCATATTCATCCCATAATCATAAGGCAATACATGTATCATGCGACTTGACTTCTTTAATATTGGGTTTAAGCGGTTATGATATTTTAAAAATTTTAAAAATTATATATTAGAATCATGTAATTTTATAATAAAACTTTTACATAAATCATCTAATCTTTAAAATTGTTTCATGCTTCAAAATATTAGGTTGCCATTTGCTTTTATTTGTGCCAAGGATTTAAAAAACGGTCTCTAACTACACCATTACAATTGCGGATCACCGTATCTAGGATTTTCCACAATTTTGTTCTGTGATACTTTGATTTTTTTTATATTTGTCCGCATCGTGCAAAATTACAACAACCATCCAAATTGGAATTTAAATCCCTGTTTGTGCGATTGTCTCTTTGAAGAACACAGTGAATCAGCTTTCTCCATTCTAAATTAATTTCATTCATTTTCCTTTTGTTGTTTACTATATGCTTCCACTTCCACCTCAAGTCAACTACAAGTCCAGTCTTCATATGTTCCTGATGGCTCCAGCTCTACGTTTCATTGACACATTCCAAGTTTCCAACAATAATTAAATTGATTCATAGAACTACAAATTCTCTCATTAAAAAGAAAAATAAAATGCAGAGTTTTGCATTAATTCAAGTTATGGAATTCTGTATTCATCATCGTATCTACTTGATTGATGCTTTCTTCATATTTTCGAACTTTTTTCTGAGTTTCGGCTCTGCAAACAGCACTATCGAATCAGGCCAATTCATCAGAGATCCAGAAACTCTGACAGGCTCAAATCATAGTGTCTTCACGCTAGGATTCTTCACCCCACGTAACTCCACAAACTGGTACGTCGGAATCTGGTACATCAACGAATCCTATGTTTATTGGGTAGCCAACAGAAACCGACCGCTTACAGATTCTTCCGGTTCCGTCACTATTGCCGACGACGGCAATCTTGTGGTGCTAAATGGCCGAAATCAGGTGATTTGGACAACAAACGTTGATTCCGCTAAAAAAAGTTGATTTTTCTATGAGATGAGTTACTGGACATTAAGAATAAATTAGTAGTAT
This sequence comes from Sindora glabra, assembly GCA_020226215.1. NCBI lineage: Eukaryota > Viridiplantae > Streptophyta > Magnoliopsida > Fabales > Fabaceae > Sindora > Sindora glabra. The sequence continues at coordinate 11,000,802 of CM035226.1, read as the reverse complement.
ATGTACTAATCACTACATAATGGATTTGCACCCTTCCACATATTATAGTTAGAATTATTTATTTCTTTTAAGAATTAGGGCGTCATAAAATATTTTTTATAAAATCTGCATTTTATTTAATAAAATTAATAAGAAATTATTAAGAGCAACTCACTAAATCAATCAATCACATGCCTCATAATCAAATTGTGATACTTGATTATAAAATAATAATATTTTATTAAATAATTTGATATTATTAAAATATAAATTTAAATATATTTTTAGTCTTTTTAATATTAAAATTGAGTTAATTTAATCTCTTTAAATTAGAAACCTATTCTCATCCTATTAATCCCAAAAATTACTTGGACTTGCTCATCACCATCAAATTTGTAACCGGAGAGCCATTGTGCCTCATAGTGACAATGTGGCGAATTTTATTAATAAAATTGTGGGGCCCACCCATCTTTCCTTAAAAAACTATTTAATTTGCTAATGAAAAGGTTTGCTTTTAGTGAATAGGGCCCACTCGTCAACTAGCAACATGACAAGTTTGGCACCCAAATGAAAATATTCAATTTGTTAGGGAAATAAAAAAATAAAAAGTAAAACTAAATAAATTAATGAAATTAACTATTTTATTTTAATTCTGACATTTTTAAAACTTTCATTCCTCAAGTTATGTGAGACTAACTTATAGAATTTTAATAAATGAATGAATAAATCAATGAATGAACTTTTTTAAAAACCCATCTATAAAAAGGAATCAATTCAAGTAATGGATACTATTATACTTTTCTGCATGAGAGAATAATATATTGATCTTAAGAATAACCTAATTCACATAAGGTTATATCACAGCTATTATAACATTAGAAGGATTTTCATAAATAAAATTTTTAGTAAATTTAAATAAAAAATATTAATAAATAAAAAATTATTTGAAAATTCAATTAATAAAACTTTCACAAATATATAAATTAATTAAAGTTATAATTAATCAATATTAAAATTATATAAATCGAAGTCACAACTAACCTCGAAGAGATATTTTTAATTAATCTTGATAAATTTAAAAAGTTATATTTAATATATAAATTAAAAATACAATCAAGTTTCAAAATAAAGTTAAATCATACCATTGAAACTATATAAATATAAAGAATTATTTTCAAATATAATCAACTAAATATATATAATTAAATTTTCACAAGATACATTATTTGATCCACAACTTTTAATCAATTTTTTTACTAATTTTACAATTTAAATTGTTTAGTCAAATACAAATAACTTTTGCAAAAAAATAAATTCTCCAAATAATTTTTTGTAAAAATTAATATGGTTAAAATTATAAAATATTTATACAACTAATGCTTAGCAATAATTACAATATTCATATTCTTTATAATAGTATTATCACTATTATTTTAATTTTACTATTATTATTATTATTATTATCATCATTATCATCATCATCACCACTTTGTGAATCACATTAATTCCTCTGTCACAAATTTAATGGTTAGGATTAATTCCAAGCATTTTTTGATATTAAAAGACCCAAAATAGATTTTTCAATTTAAGAAGGATTGAATTTACCCAATTTTTAAGTAAGGAACCAAAAATGTATTTAAACATAAATTATATCATACAATTAATGATAAAAAATTTTATAATAAAAGTATACAAATTTTAGTTTATTAAATTTTTATAAATTTTTTTTGTAAAGAATATAAAAATATCATATTTTTAATTTTATCATTAAAATTATAATTATTAAAATATTTTAATAAAAAATATTTCAAAATTAACATTTTTAATCATATATCAAAAAAATATAATGTTGAAATATATGAAAAATATAAAACATATATACGTAAAAAAATCAATTTAGGATAATGTATTCCACCATTTTTTATTATAAAATGGAGAGTTCATTGTTTAATAAAATGATTATTTTTTAGGAAATGAGCATTCTTATTACATAATATATATTGAATAAATTTCTAACTATTCACATTTTATTTCATTTATTCAAACACATTCTTAGGAACGGAGATGAAAATTGGCTCTACAATACTGACCAGATAATCAACTATAGCCGTTCTTTGCTACAAGGAACTCGGTCCTTAGAGAGGGGGGGGGGGGGGGGCAGGCGCTGCTTGGCCTTTTATTTTAAGTTGATAGCATACCGATTAAATGAAAAAAAAAATGCTATTAGTCTTGCTCACTCAACTTTGAAGTTAGTTATCTTTTATTTTGAGTTTGAATTACCTCGCGTTAACCATTTTAAGGAATTAAACGATCACTTGTAAATTTTTAATAAAATTGACTTTATGATATAACAATATTTTTTTTTCTTTATTTTTTTCTGAAAAGAAGAATAACTATGAAGAATGCTTTATATGGAGGATTCTATTTATAATTTGCTCACTAGAATGCTAAAAAGGGGCTATCAGATATTTACACAATTTATATTTTGTCTACTTGTTTTTTGACATAGTTTAAATTTAACAAAAATTCATGGGTAGGTCACGTGCTCCTTATTATCGTTAATTTAATTTGAATTTAATTTCATCTATTATTTACAATTTACTATTATGAAATTAGGGTGATAGTGTTTGAGATTGGAAAAAAATAAAAAAAAAGATGACATAAATTAAGTTTTTGGATTCTATTTTAATTTAATAGACGAGGGAGAAGAATATATAAAAAGCATGTATCACATTTGTTATATCTGGATAAAAAACAAAAAATACGGAAATCAAATATTAATTGTGCAAACTACATGTAATTTCTTTTAACATTTTATATTACAAGAATACAGATTACAAATAGAAGGTCTCTCGTGCCACATGTTAGATATGGGTAATTTTTTTTTCTTTTTTTTTTGCCTTCTTTAAATGTTTTGGCTTACAATTAGATATTGGAACAAGCCATCAATCTCCTTCCACCTCCATCCCTTCAATTATAACAACATAATATACTCAACATGTGGCGATTACATCAGACCGCCACGTGATAAATATCGGTGGTCAACATGGCGAATACATCCCTTCAATTATAAATTGATATAAAAAATCTTCCAATATTAATTTAAAATAAAATTTTTAAAAATAATATTGAATTATTATACAAAAATCTTTTGATATTGACTCCTTATTTGATATAATTAAAAATAAAATTTCATTTCATTTTTATATAATTTTTAGAATAATATTTGGCTTAAAAAAAGAAATTTTATTTAATTTTATTTATAATTCCTTTTTTAAGTATATTTATATCATTATAAAATCCATCAAATTTAATAAGAATTTTATTAAAATTTATTTTATTTAACCTAAAATATATATTATATGTCACGAGATTTTGTAACCCGCATGTACATTAATATTTATCACTCCATAAGTAAATTAATATTTAAATAGTTCTTTTTTTCCGAAGAAGGTATAATTTATTTCTTTCTATATTTATAAGGATTTTACTATGGAGTGTGTAGTAATTTTGGTGAAATGTCAAGATTACGTTCATCTGTTTTGATTACTACTATTCTTCCTTGCTTACTAAATTTTTTACAAAAACTCATTCTATTTTTTTCCTTCCTGCTTTTGGAAAAAAAAAAAAAAAAATCTTTCCCTTAGGTACTAACTTAGCACCAGTTGAGATGAAAGTTATCAAGGTAGCCCGTTTGAGCGTCCTGACACTGAGATAAATCCCTAAAATGATTAAAATAGTTAGTAGTATGTCTAATCATCACTGCATAGTGAATTTGCACCATCTTGTGCCTTATAATTTGGATTATTCATTTCCGTTGAGGATTAGGGTATCATAAAATATTTTTATAAAATCTGTATTTTATGTAATAAGGTTTGTTGGAAGTTGTTAAGAGCAATTTCTTACACCGATCACATGACCGAGTTGCATTGTGATACCTTATTACAAAAATAATAAATAATTTAATATTTTTAACATATATAATATAATTAATAACAAAAATGGTTGCAATTTGAATTTTATCATTAAAATTATAATTAATAAAAAAGCTATAATAAACACGTAGAAATTTTAATTTATTAAATTTTTATATAAAATATTTTTAGTAAAGAATTCAGAGTATCATATTTTAAATTTGATTATTAAAATTTTTTAATACCAAAATACTCAAAAATTAATATTTTTATCATATATTAACAAAGGATAATATTAAAATATATAAAAGATATATGTATAAAAAGATTAATCCATAAATGATAGAATAACTTATTTCATCATTTTTATTAAGAAATGGAGATTTCATAATTTGATGGAATAATTATTTCCTAAGAAATAAACATTCCTATTAGATAGTGCGCACCAAACAAATTTTTCAACCATTTTTATTTCATTTCTTGTAATTAAACGTACTCCTAGGAATGGGGATAGAAATCGCTCTACAATTATGCTTCATTCCTTCATCCCTTGGAATCCATTCTGCTTTCCAAACAGAATGCTAGGAGCTACTTGTTATTTTCATATTGCCTCGAATTTGGATTAAAAAAAAATTCAATTATAATATTATGATTTCCAAGCATTGGTTAATGCTTTGAATAAGTATCAGTTGATTAAGTATTCAAGAATTTTTTGTAATTAAATGGATAAGAGGAAGTGCTAAATATTATTGCAAAAGATAATACTTATGCTGACTAATCAATCAATTATGGCCATTTTTTCGCCATCAGGAACTCAACCCTTAGATAGGCCTCCTACCCTGATGCTTAATATGTTTCTTATTGATACTATGAGGGTTTCTAAAACCTGCTTTGTAATTATTTCTTTTTTTTTTTTTGGGTGGGTGGGAGGGGGGCCCTCTCATTTAGAAGATGATAGGATAACCGTTGAAATTTAAAAAAAAAAAAATGCTATTAATCTTGCTCACTCACCTTTGAAGTTAGTTATCTTTCGTAGCTTATATTTTGAGTTCGAATTATATTGTTAACCATTTTAAGGAATTAAATGATCACTTGTAAATTTTTAATAAAATTGATAATATACGCACCTTGTCTTTAGAATATAACTATATTTTTTCTCTAATTTTTCTGAAAAGAAAAAGAATAACTATGAGAAACGTTTTATCGTTATTTTTTTTTTGAAAAAAAAGGACCCTATTTATAATTTGTTCACTAGTATGGAATGTCAAAAAGAGACTATCAGACATTTGCAACTTACATTTTATTCACTTATATTTTGATTCATTATAAATAAGTCACGTGCACCTTTATTATCCTTAATTCAATTTGATTTCAAGTTAATTAGAATTTAAATTCACCCATTATTTTCAATCTATTATTATCAGATTAGGATGTTAGTGTTTGAAATCGGACAAAAAAATTAAAGGAAAGATGGTGGGCTCCATTTTAATTTAATAGATAATAAAAAAGAATGCATAAAAAAAAATAAATCAAGTGTTTTAGCACTTCATACTACAACTATTTAGATTATAAATAAGGGATCACTCATGCCACGTGCTACGTATGGGCAAATTATATCTTTCCTTTTTTTTTTTTTCCTTCTTTAAATATTTTAGCTTACAATTGGGTATTGGAAAAAGCCTTTAACATACTTCCACCTCCATCCCTTCAATTGTAACGGCATAATATATTCAACATGTGGCGAGGACCGCCCTGTAATAAATATGGGAATCAACATGGTGCATTAGGAGTTTTAAGCGGCCACGAGCTAGATTATCATTATTTGAATTATGCTTGTGAAAATTATATTACAATTTATAATATATAATGCAACTTTTTGTTATTAGGTTTTGTTTATAACTTTCACATAAAAATTAAAAGAAAATTAAAAATTTTTCATGACAACTTTTGATGTATTTATTATACTCAAATCTTTTACACATTTGTATTTAGTATAAAATTTTGTAAATTTTACAATTTCTTTTACCTTTTGCTTGGTTTCGGTGAAAACAGAGGAGAAGTGAGAAAAAGGATTAGAAAAGTACAAGAAAATGCTAAATTTCTCTTGCTTGGATCGGGGTAGAAAATAGAGGGGAAGTAAAAAAAGGATAGAAACCAAACGGTGGGTCCCATTGAAATTTTTCCCTTCAATTAAGCGGTGAAAAGGGGGAGAAGTTCTACACAATAACAAATATTTGGTTCGAACTCACGCTGCCTTGCCCTCCCCTCCGCTCAACGCCATCGGCGTCCTCATCAACTTGCAGCCACGGCTGCATTCTCGTCCGACAAAGTCACTCCAATTAGGTTCGACAAAGCACTGCCTTGCCCTCTCCCCTACTCTGCTCCGCTTGGTACTGTGTCTCCCCCATGTTCCTTTGCTGTTGCCATTTCCCCCAACGAAAACGCCAGTGCTGTTCCCGGTTGGGATAGGTAATGGATCTATTTTTTGGCTTGTGGCTGTTGCTATTGCTGCTCGATGACCATCAATAATCTCCATTTCTATCTATGGGTTGAGAAGTTTGGTTTCACTTTTCACTTCCCCATCGCAGATCCACTACTAAAGGCTACTGTATCGGCTAATCCTTCAATTCCTGTGGCCGGCCGAGTAGTCTCCGATTGAGAAGATGGATGATTTGTAGGGACGAGGCGTGCTGGGTCCTCTACGCTGCAAGTCGGGTCAAACCGATCCAACTCGGATCCAAGTTTGACCTAGCTTGCAGGATGATCCGACCCGATCCCCTCCATTTTTTTTACAAATAATAAAAAAATTCTTCCTTAATTGTAAAATTTATGTATATAGAAAATGTGTAAAAAATCAACATGGAGTAGATACAGTGGATCATGTTTTGCATTTTTTTGTTAAGTAATTTGCAAATTTCTGATATAGTAAGTTAAATAATGGTGATCAGTTGTAATGAACCATGTTCTGCATGAGTAAAAATAAATTTATTTGATTCAATTAATTTATGTATTTATAAGTTAAATAATTAAACTAAAATTCATTTTTTTACTCTTTAGAGTATTTGATTTATATTAATTTCCATAATAATTAAATATCTCAAGTTTTAATTTTAAATTAAATTTCAATTCTTGTGAGAATAAAAAATTTGTATTAATTTATTCTTTCTAGAGGACTAAAATATCATTTGAAATTACTTTTTTTAAATTAAATTAATAAAATCAGTGTATGAGAAAAAATATTTGAATGAAAAAATAATAATAGGTTAAACGTCTCCTGTAATATTATTTTATTTAAAAAAGTGCCTCATGTTTAAGTAATATTTTGTCATTATAATTTTATTATCTTCATTTCTATATTATGTAATTATATGAATTGACAGAAGATATTATTATTTTTTTAATTAATCGAATATGTAATGTTGAACAATTGCAAATAGATTTTTCTCAATTAATTATAAATCAAATTTTATTATCTTTATTTTATGTTCATAGAAATTCAATATATTTACAATTATATATCAAGATACCAAAAGTTAATTCATACAATAACATGTAAATAATTTGATGTGAGATAGATCCTATTCACACATTACTTTACCTTAAGACCTTCGTTTTATCCCTAATGCGTGAGTGATGCATGCTATGAATTATTGCGATTTAATTATTGCGATCTATTACATGTTATTTGGCTTACCCTTGATCACTTTCTCTATTATTATTGCAGCTTAACTTATTGAAAGCAGGAGTGGCTTGCCAATCTCTCAGCTAATTGGGACACTGCATTAGCCTTTTGTAAGCTATCTCACTTTACCATATTGATTCACTACATGATACTCTCTTTGGATAATGTCCTATTTGTTGCATGATTGAAGCATAGGGCAATAGAAGTTATTTCCATTTTTGGTAATTAGTGGTATGTGGTAATTAGATATTTTTCTTAATTTCCCAAATACCTGTTGAAACTTACTAGAAAACTTGGCTTCTCTCCATTGCCTACAGGATTAACAATGGAAGATGGGAATGATGATATATTTGATGAGCAATTCAAATTACAGCAGTTGATTAATATAGATGCATTAGAGCAATGGCAAATGTGTGTTACCCAACTAATGTGCATCATTGTGCATGTTATGCATCTGCTAACCATGCAAGTGACACTTATTCATGCACTTAGTGCTGCATGGGAAAGTGAAAGAGATGAAATGCGATAACAATTAATGCAAAATTTACTAACAACTGATCAATGCCATGATATCATTCGTATGAGTCCTCATGCATTCCTTCAATTATGCGAGAAATTAAAAAGAACCGGTCAGGTGAGGAATTCTATTCACGCTACAGTAGATGAGCAAGTTATTAAGTTTTTGCATATTTTAACCTATAATGTGAAGCATAGAATTGTGTTTTTCTTTTTCCATCGTTCAAGAGAAACAACTAGTCGTCATTTTCACAATGTTCTACGAGCCATTGTATCACTGGAGGGTGAGTACCTTGTACAACCTTCAGGATAAAAAATTCCTCATCAAATATTCAATAGTAGAAGGTTCCATTCATATTTAAGGGTAAGATGATAGTGCCAATAAGATAAAAATGCTTATGTATATTAGTACATTTATAATGTCTATAGATTTCACATCATGATTGATATTCTACTTTAAAAAATACAAGATTATGTTAGAGTTATAGATGGGAGCATATACGGATAAAAGTACCAAATAAGGATGCCCCTCGCTTTCAAGGAAGAAAAGAATTCCTAACTCAAAATGTCTTGGCATCTTGCACATTTGATATGAGATTTAGTTATATTATTAGTCGATTGGGAAGGCACTGCATCAGATTCCAGAATTTTGAAGTATGCATTAAGTAAGAAAGGAGATAGACTTAGGATTCCTTTAGGTAAGTGCACTTCATTATTTAATTAAGGTCAAAAGTTTAGGCCCTAAACTGTATTTAACAAATATACAAAGTGATTTATAGTATATTACATCTAACCACAAAATTCAAGTTTGATTAAGCAAATATTACCTAGAAGATACAGGGTATCCATTGAAAAGTAGTGTGCTCACACTTTATAGAGGCATACATTACCACCTAAAAGAGTATTCCATGCGTGGTCCTGGGAATGCAAGAGAACTTTTCAATCTTTGACATGCTTCATTGAAAAATGTCATAGAAAGAACATTTGGAGTGCTCAAGAAAAGATTCCCGATTATAGCTAGCAGCACTGAGCCATATTACTCATTGGAAACCATGTCTGACATTACTATTGCCCGTTGCATATTGCACAACTTTCTCATGGATGTTAACCCCGATGAGCATTTGATTGATGAAGTGAACTATGAGCTACTCCATAATATTACGGATGACCATGGAGACCATGATGCACAGAGTTTAGACGAAGATTATAGACAGGGACTCCTTTTAAGAGCAAGTATAGCAAATCAAATGTGGAATGATTATGAAGAGAATTTGTCATGAATTTATTCTGTTTTTAAGCCCAATATTATGTAATATGTTGTATCTATAAGGATCTTGGAGTAATGACTGCACTTGTATATCATTTTATTCTCCTAATAATTAGTGTTGTTGTATGTTGCATGCTTATTGTTAAAGCTTAATACAAGTTTATTGATTACTATCATCTTACTTTGTCATGCACTACATACATTAGTAACATGCCGTTGAACTTGCTTATCACTTTCCCATTCCTAGAAAATGTACTGATGATGCGCTATATGGCAACTTGCAAATTAAATCATGTCCAAGAATAGGAGACTAGAGAAAGGAGGGAGTTCTTCTAAAGATAACCTACGGTGGACACCGAAGATGGACACTGTATTGTTAGATGCATTGCTAAAAGAAGTTCACAAAGGAAATAGGCCGGATGCTACCTTCACCTCTTATGCGTATGTCATTGTGCTAAACACATTGAAGGCCACAATAGGTCCTTTTTTACAAAGACAACATATTAAAAATAGAATGAAAATATTGAAAGCAACTTTCAATAAATGTTATGATCTATTTCACATGTGGAGTAGAGTTAGGTGGAATCCCACGATTCGATTGTTTAAAGTAGAACTCGAGGTGTGGGAAGGGAACATAAAGGTGATTATGCGAGTAAAAGAAAAGAAGTTGATGTTAAAATACTGCACTTATTATGTTTATTCATAATAAACATATAGTTTTGTATTATTCCTTATATATTGTTAGATGCTTTACTAATTGCATATTATTGCAACTCGCAGGAGAAACTTGAAGTATAGAAATGGCGAGGAACCCCAATACATAATTATGACAAATTGATGGATCTATTTAGTAGGGATAAAGTGACTGGTGCACAAGCTGAAAGTGTAAGGGATAAAGTGCAGCGATGGTAGAGGGAAATTTTTTATCTAAATGATTTTTTTGAAGGGATGTCAGATTCCAACCTCCGTTAGGGAAGTGAAGCTCCAAGCTTTATAGGCAACATGGACACCTATAGTCCTATAAATGGTGGTTCAACTCCATCGCAAAGAAATCAATCACAAGGAACATCATTTTCCAAAGGCACCAAGAGGAAAGCTGCAATGGTTGATGTGATTGAGAGTGAATACAAGAAAATACATTTGGGTATAAATAACTTAACTGAGGTGATGCAGGAAGGAGTTGAATTAGCTAAAGAAGAGGTACAAATAGCCAAGGAAGGTCTTACCATTATGCGAAAAAGCAAGCCTTAACATTATACCCCTGCAGATGTTTGGAGTGGGTTGGAGAACATAAGAGTGGTGACAGAACTCCGAACCCAGTGCTATCATTTCCTATGCTTAAATGAGGATGTCAAGCAATAATTTTTTGGCGTGCCAAAGGAGATGTGTTGAAATATTCTATACTAATGTATAAAGGAGGCAAGTTTATTTTGAAGTACTTGCACGTTTGATATCCAAATTTGCAGGTATGTATGTCTCTAATATTTCTTATTATATGTTGTGCTTGTGGTAGCCCATAGGGTGAATGTGAATGAAATAACTTATATCTCCTCCTTGTTGTGATATTTGAAGTTAATGAGTAGTGATTAGTTAAGTGTTTGTACAATGAAGTGGTTAAAGGACCAAGCATCTTCAATATGTCTATAACTACTATCATATTTGCAATAATAACTTTTCTTGTGTCTGCATGATTATGTTATTCTGTTGATTGATAGGTAATGCTAAGAACAGGTTGCACAAAAATGTTGTGAAGGGCAAGTTCGCTGCAAAGGGTGTGGATTCGCTTTAAACCTCATATTTCATAATGTGTAACATAAAGTATGAAGGCAACTGCAAGTTGGATAACTGTAACCTTGATCATCTAACTATATTACCACTTGAGTACTATGTTTGGAGACCATATTGAATTATGTGCTAGAGAAATTATGTATTGTTGTTTACCGCTCTTCTATGTATCTAAAATGTGACCATATTCATGAATATGTTGACTAAATAGGTTGTGTTATTGTAAAAGGTAGGGAATTGAATTTGTTTTGTCAACCCGATGGAAAAAGACAGCTAACTCTGCTTGTCAGCATGGGGAACATCTTAAAGTTTGCATTGTTAATTGATATTTGGCTTATGGCATGGGGTGACAGGTTTTGGAGTTTGAGTGTTATTCTTTTACTAAAACCATATATTTGTATTGACTATCGCCGAGTAATTATTATTATTATTATTATTATTATTATTATTATTATTATTATTCCTAGTAGGCATCGTATTTGATTTGTATGAGAAGTAATTTTTCATGAGACATCACACTTGTTGGGCAAAATTGATACATGTCTTTACCTCAAATTTTTATAATTAAGTATTTGAAATTAAGCTATTGATACAGTTATAGAATTGCATTTTGTCTTATGAATTAATTTGTGTAAAATGATATATATTATATTATTTACTTCATATGTGGGTTGATAGTAATTTTGTGTAAGTTTGAAATATTGATAATGATAAAAAAAAATATTTACATTTTGTATTTTAATGGGTTTATAATGAATTTATATTATTTACTTAAATTTACATTTTAATGATATAAAGAAAATTGAACACTTTATATATTAAAAAATATTAATATAAATTTTACTTGTAAAATAGGGTTGATATTATTTTACATTAATTTCTTAAATTTACATCCAAAAGAAGTTAAAAAAAATTAATCCTCCTATATCTCGCAAATTCCTTTTCTCTTTCTCTCACAATCAAACATAATATTTTTTCCTCTATTTTCTTTCTCCTCTTATTTTCTCCTGTAACCAAGCACACTTAAGAAAAATAACTTCTCCCCACTTTTCTTTCTCCTCTATTTTCTTTCTCTTCTATTTTCTTTCTCCCCTATTTTCTACTATAACCAAGCAATAAGTTAAATGATGTACACTAATAAAACCCTATTCTGTTTTTCTCATGCTATGACATATAAATTCATTATTTCAATTCATGTGTCGGAAGACAGTGGCTGCATCTTTATCTCGGCGACCACTGCAATTCACAACAACCTTACAACCATTGCGTAAAGTTAAATGATGTACACTAATAAAACCCTATTCTGTTTTTCTCATGCTATGACATATAAATTCATTATTTCAATTCATGTATCGGAAGACTATGGCTGCATCTTTATCTCCGCGACCACTGCAATTCACAACAATCTTACAACCATTGCGTAAAGTTGGGAGCAGCTTATCTAAAATTGCCAATGCATGTGAGGCCTCCAAGGACGGAAATATGCCTTCCAATTCGCATAATCTTTCGAACGCTGCAACCATATTAAATAGCAATAACCGTACGTCCAGAGTTGTGGTCTCTGTACTGATTTAATGTTTCAATGTATATATTACACAAATTCGTACCTTGAAGAGCTTCTTGGTCTGTTGCAGTACAGAATTCGGCACGCCCTGTGTCTTTAAGGAAGCTCAATTCAGGACCAACTCCTGGATTTTCCAACCTACAAAATTTACTTATATCTGATAGGGATGTCTAACCGATACAGTCGCAACAGGAATTTTTTTTTGGTGCACAGTGTGGGGCTCTTATTTCCAAAAGTATGTTAACGAATAATCACAACCGTAAAATTTTCTTCATCTGGATTTCACGAGTAACACTCTCCTCATAAATGGAAAAAAAAGTAAGCAAAATTATTGAATTAATTATGATTGTGTCAATCATTTTCAACTTACCCGGCAGCAATAGAGTGTGGACCAACAATTTGTCCATCTTTGTCCTGAAGCAAATAGCTCATAGCACCATGGTAAACACCAACTTCTCCTTTAGCCAAAGTTGCAGAGTGTTTCCCAGTATCCAAACCAAACCCAGCGCCCTCAACTCCAACCAATCTAACATCTCTATCTCCGACGAATTCATGAAACAAACCCAGGGCATTGGAGCCGCCGCCAACGCAAGCAACAAGAACATCTGGTTTGCCTCCCCATTTTTCAAATGCTTGCTTTCTTGTCTCTTTTCCTATCACTGATTGAAACTCACGGACCATTGTTGGACATGGATGCGGCCCTATTGCTGTGCCTGCCAGGTGATAGCTGTTTTCTAAGTTGCCCACCCAGTTTCGAAAAGCCTCCGAAGCTGCGTCTTTGAAGCTTCCATTCACAGCCTCAACCTGCATCATTCAGACTTTATTTGTCAAATCAAATAAACATTACATGAATTATTGATTGGAAAGTTCACAAAATTATATATACTAAAGAAGAAAGAAATATGTCGACAGCCCTTAGCAAGTGTTATATAATATGATATTATTCAAAGGTTTCGCCATTCTTCATGCACATAATGGGAATAAGCTCATATAAAATGATATGTGTGATGGCTTGAACAAAGGAAGAAAGAATTATACCTTAGCGCCTAATAACTTCATCAAACGAACATTTGAGGATTGTCTGTCCATGTCCTTGGTGCTCATGAAGACAGTGCACTCCAAGGCGAGTTTAGCACATGCAGCGGCGGTTGCAAGGCCATGTTGTCCTGCGCTGGTGGCCGTCAACACTCTTTTGCAACCCATGCGCTTGGCTATCATTGCCTGCCCAAGAGCATTGTTCATCTTGTGGGAACCACCGTGGTTGAGATCCTCTCTCTTTAGGTATATCTCTGGCCCTTCGCCACCGTTGATGTTCTTGTAGTGCTGCGTCAGCCGCAGAGCATGATAAAGAGGTGTCTCTCTCCCGACGTAGTCTCTTAATGCTGCCGCTAACTCTGCCTGCACACAATAATATTGTGTTGTTGCCCATTTAAAAAGGGGAACCATTAAACTTAAAAATTCTGATGATCTTTTTCACTCCAACGAACCTGAAAAGCTTCGTCATGGAGGGCTTTGTTGAACTCAGCTTCAAGCTGGTTCAAGGAGGCAATAAGTGTCTCAGGAACAAACTTCCCTCCAAACCTCCCAAATTTTCCGGAACTGATGACTGCCTTCTCTTGGGTTTCTTTCCTCGGGTTTATGACCGAGGTGGTCAATTCAGGCCATTTCCTTCTCAAGGTTTCATGGGTGACCACTGACTGAGCCACCGCCGCGGCCTTGGCAGCTCTTCCCTTTTCCGCCGAATGCTCAGTCACCGAAAAACCTTGGCTTCTGACAAAAGCTCCATGCATTTTGCATGCCATTGTTTTTCTCTTTTTGTGAGAGATAGCGGGTACACGAGAAAGAGGATATCAGAGAGCAGAAGTGAGTGTGAGAGCATGTGGAGCTACTGCCATTGCTTTATACAGTGATGAAAGGGCAAGAAGTGGATTTGATGAAAAATTGAATGAAAGGAAGAAAGGCAAAATGATTTCCACCAGTAGATTGAATTGATTACGACTTGAAAATGACTTACACGCGCCACGCGTTTTTTTCATGTTTTAAATGTCTGGCAGGTTATTCAATTTGCTTTTTCTTTTTCTTTATGCGGAAGAATGGATTCCAGAACTTCTGAATCACCTACACCCCACCCAATATATCTCCGCATTTTATTTAGATAAAATTATTAATTTGAATTTTTAAATTAGATTAAATAATTAATTTTATTTTTAAATAATAATTTATAGAAATTTATAGAGATCATTTTAATCCTAAATATTTATACAGAGAAACAAATTTATTTGTAAAAGTTATTATTTAAAAATAAAATTAATTATTTAATATAATTTAAAAATTATTTTATCATACCTCATTATTTTAGAGATAAAATTTATAATTTTATCTTTTATTTACATTGTCTATATGTTTTCCATGGATCATGTTTAAATTTATTGTAATTGCTAGCTGAGGTGGTCGAGGATTATCGTTTGCGAGATTGTGACAAGGATTCTTGTCACTGCTCATAATGAAATAGAAAAGTAATTTATACTGGGCTTTGTCACTGATAAAAATAATTGGTTAATGATTCATTTTAATGTATAATAATTGTAGTTTTCTTCTCATTAATAGAATGACTCTAAAAAATAATTACTTTTTCTAAAAACAATTAGTATAAATATTTTTAATGAGATAAAAATTAAAATTAGAAAATAAATTATAAAAACAATTTATCATTTAATCATAATTTTTAGATTACTAACAGCATTTAGAATTTTTTTTTTAAAAAAATAATTATTATTATCATAAATTATGCCAAACAGAAAATTATAATATAATTAAAAAAAAGGAAAACTGTCTTTGAATTTCGAAACAAAATATTTCTTTTGTTACAATTAACAATGAATTTGTGATGAAAATATTTTCATTTTTTTAAAATTTTTTTTTAAAATTGGAATGGAATTTGAAATAAAATTTTCATCCAAAATTGAAAAAAATTAATTTTTTAAATTAAAATTCTGCCATAATTTTTTATTTTTTGAAAAATATTGAGATGCAAAATTCTATCTCAAAATAATTTTAATTTTAATTTTTTTAAAAAAAGCCTTTCTTGGATATCGTTGTAAGAACTAGACAGGAAATTATACTTTCATAATTGCAATGGAATTTACTTTTTTATTTTTTAACATAAAAATATTTGAAACAGACAAACGGATTTTGAGATAGAATTGCGACAGAAAGTTCCATCCTAAATAACTTAATTAAAATGGTGGTTAGGATAGAATTTTTCATCGCAAAATTATATATATATTTCTCTCGGAACTTTCTCTTCATTATTAGACAAATTTTCCCTCTCTTTTTTTTTTTGGCCATCTCTCTTTATATCTAATATAATATGACAGGATGATTCAAGGTATTATATGCTAATTTATTATCACTTCTCAAATATTTATAAACTTAAATTTCTCTCTAAAAAATTATTCATCTTTATTGAAATTATTGATGCATCTTTTTAAATCTATTATTGTAGATGTCGAAGAATACTTACACTAAAAGTATGAAAATATCTATAACGTTAAATTTGATATTTCTTAAATTTTTATTATATATGTTATCTTTATGGAAAACACTACATAAGAAAAATGGGTTTTAAATTTTCTATATCTATTAGATGCTCACCATTCTATATTTAATAACAATCTTAATTTTTATTCAAAATCTAATTTCAATTTTTATTCTTAGTATATATAATATTATTTTATTTTTATTTTCATAAAATAATTATGATAAAAGAATAAAAAATTAAAGAATCATTTAAATAAAATTATTTTTATATTATTTTTAGTTACAAATTCTTCTATTCTTTCTCGCCAATATTGTACGGAAGAATTTTGATTATGTACTGAAATTCATAACATATTTAAAATTTTATTTTTATTGGGAAAAAATCAATTTTAGAATGGAATTTCCGTTAGAAAATTTAAGGAAAAACACTCTTTGACACGGTGGATATTTTCGTGGCAATTAATAAAAAATTACTTAATACAGATATTAAGTAATTTAATATATATTAGAATAAAATAATTTTTAATGAAAAATAATTATTTAAATTTATATAATAATATAAATATTGTAATAAAATTGTTATAATATTTTTAAGAAATTTTATATAATTATTCAATGAGTTTAAGATATTTTCTCAGATTAAAAATAAAAATTAATAAATTTGATTTATATACATATATAATACATATAAACATATACATATATTTAAACAAATTATAAAATATATATTTATATATATTATTTTCATGTAAACAATTAATTTTAAATAATTAATTTTATTAAATATATTTATTTAAATAGTTATTATTATTAACTAATTAAATTGATAAATATAATTAATTATTAATTATCAATTAATTCAAGAGTAAAACACTAAATTGATCCTTAAAAGATATAAGTTACATCAAAATTTTTCCCAAGTTTTATTTTATATCAACTAATTATAATTTTGAGAAAAAAGTGATGTAACATCTATCTTTTAAGGACTAATGTAAAAATTAAATATTTTTATATTTATATGATGTAAAATAAACTTTCAAAGAAAATTTGATGTAATCTATATCTTCTAAAGACTAATTAATTCAACCAATTAACTATTATATTAAAGTGATGAATTAATTGCTAAATAAAACCTTAGTCCAGATTTCAATACCCTGCTAATTTACTAGGGTTTCATGCCCTGGACTCATGACGCTATCTGAATCACTAATTTCTTACTATCGAATAAGTACGCATACGTTAATCTTCAGCAAAAAAGGATAGAGTCTTCAGCTTTTTCAATATTCAAAAATTATAATTTTGCCCCTTCGCCTTCAATTTAATAAAAATATAATTAAATTCTTCAATCTTTTATTAATAATATATAAATAATAATATTTATGAAATAATATATAAATAAATAATAATAATTTAAACATAATAATAATATCATATATTTTATAATATCAAATTAATTTTAATATTATATATATTATTATATTATATTTCATTATTTATATATAAAATTAAAAAAAATTAAATTGATTTATACAATATGATAAAATAATAACATAATATTCTTTAAAAGTTTAGTTATTAATTAAACCTAATTTATTCATTTATTTAGGATTTTTTATCGATATCACTGTTTGAAGATGAAAAGTAATATGTTATTATTTGGAGACGAAATAACAATATGTTACTGTTTGGAGACGAAATAGTAACATGTTATTATTTGACAATTTGGTGGTTAATAAGATTTAATTTATCCATTTATTTAAATTTTTAATTGATGTTACTATTTACTATTTGGAGATCAAATAGTAATATATATTTTTTTGATATTTAATTGTTAATAAAACTTAATTTATCTATTCATTTAGAGTTTTTAGTTGATGTTAATGTTTAAAGATGAAACAGTAACATGCTATTTTTCGACAGTTTGATTGTTAATGAGATTTAATTTATCCATTTATTTGAAATTTTTAATTGATGTTGTTATTTGGAGACAAAAAAATAACATACTTTTTTTTATAATTTAATTATTAATAAAATTTAATTTATCTATCCTTTGAAGTTTTTAGTTGATGCTACTGTTTGGAGAGGAAACAATAACATGTTATTCTTTAATAGTTTGATTGTTAATGAGACTTGATTTATTCATTTATTTAAAAAATTTTATCAATGTTACTGTTTGCTATTTAAAAATTAAATAGTAACATGTTACTGTTTCTACTGTTTGAAGATGAAACAGTAACATATTTTTTCACAATTTAATTGTTAATAAAACATGATTTATCCATTTATTTAAAATTTTTAGTTAATGTTATTATTTGGAGATCAAACGGTATAGTAACATGCTTTTCTTTGACAATTTAATTGTTAATAAAACTTAATTTATTAATTTATTTAGGGTTTAGGTTAATCTTGTTATTTAGAAATCGAACAATAACATGTTACTGATTAAAGATGAAATAGTGACATGATATTTTTTGAAAGTTTAATTGTTAGTTAAACTTAATTTATTCATTTATTTAGAATTTTTTATCGATGTTACTGTTTAAAGATCAAATAATAACATGCTATTCTTTAATAGTTTACTTGTTAATAAAACTTAATTTATTCATTTTAGCTGGAGCTAAGGTTACTTTTTTGTAATATTTGTGAGTTTTTTACCTCAATTTTTTTATTTATAACATCTTAATTTTTGAATATTATTTTAATGTAATCTATTTTTCTAATTTTTTAACTACGAAATAATAATAAAGTCACTTATTTTCATTCATCTTCCTATAATCTTTCAATAAAAAATAAAAAAATTTAATTCCAATGAGATTAAAACTTTGAACGATTATAATTTTGCGCTCGATTGTCTGATTAGGGCAAATTATATATTAATTTCATGTAATTTTTTGAGGTTTACATGCTTGCCCACTTTGGTGTTTTGCCTACTTTGACTAGCTAAAAAAACCTTGTTTTAGTTATTTTTTTATTTTTTTATCATTTTGCCGACTTTGATCTCATTTTTTTAATTTAAATTTATTTAAATTTCATATTAAATTTTTTCTTTTCAATTCTTTTGGTGTTTGATGGTGCTATAAAAATTAAATTATTAAAATAAATGAATAAATTAAGTCTCATTAGTAATTAAACTACCAAAGAATAGTATCTTATTTTCATCTTCAAATAGTAACATATTATTATTTAATTTTTAAATAATAATATTAATAAAAAATTTTAAATAAATAAATAAATAAATTAAGTCTCACTAACAATTAAACTGCTAAAAAATAGTATGTTACTGTTTCATATCCAAACATTCAAACAGTAACGTGTTACTATTTGGTCTCCAAACAATAATATTAATAAAAAATTTTAAATAAATGAATAAATAAAATTTTATTAATAATTAAACGGTCAAAAAATAACATGTTATTGTTTCGACTCCAGATAATCACATATTACTATGTGGTCACCAAATAGTAACATCGACTAAAAAATCTAAATAAATAAATAAATCAAGTCTCATTAATAATCAAACTACCAAAGAATAGTATGTTGCTATCTTATTTTTAGATAGTAACATCAATAAAAAAATTTCAAATAAATGGATGAATCAAGTCTTATTAATAACTAAACTGTCAAAGAATAACATGTTATTATTTAGTCTCCAAATAGTAAATGCTACTGTTTTATCTCCAAATAGTAACATCAACTAAAAATATTAATTAAATAAATAAATTAAGTCTCATTAATAATTTAACTATTAAAGAATGCAAGTTATTATTTCATCTTCAAATAGTAACATGTTATTATCTAAATAGTAACATGTTACATGAAAAATTCTAAATAAATGAATAAATTAAGTCTCATTAATATTTAAACTGTCAAAAATAATATGTTACTATTTTATCTCCAAACAGTGAACAGTAACATATTACTATTTGATCTTCAAATAATAATATCGATAAAAAATCTCAAATAAATGGATAAATAAAGTCTTATTAATAATTAAACTGCTAAAGAATAATATATTATTGTTTCATCTCCAAATAATAACATCAATTAAAAACTTCAAATAAATAGATAAATTAAATCTCATTAACAACTAAACTATTAAAGAATAACATCTTACTGTTTGATCTCTAAACAGTAACATACTACTATTTTATCTATAAATAGTAACATAAATAAAAAATTTTAAATAAATGGATAAATTAAGTTTTATTAACAACTAAATTGCTAAAGAAAAGTATATTACTGTTTGTAGTAGCATAAAAAAAAATTCAAATAAATAGATAAATCAAATCTAATTAATAACTAAATTATTAAAGAACAACATGTTATTATTTCATCTCTATATAGTAACATGTTACTATTTAATCTTCAAATAGTAATATCAATAAAAAATTCTAAATAAATAAATAAATTATAATTAATAACTAAACTTTCAAAAAATATCATGTTATTATTTCATTTTCAGTCAGTAACATGCTACTATTCGGTCTTCAAATAGTAACATTAACCAAAACTCCAAATGAATAGATAAATTAAGTTTTATTAACAATTAAATTACAAAAAAAAGTATATTAATGTTTGGTCTCCAAATAGTAAATAATAATATTAATTAAAAATCTTAAATAAATGAATAAATTAAATCTCATTAACAATCAAACTATCAAAGAATAGCATGTTACTGTTTCGTCTCCAAACAATAATATTAATAAAAAAATTTAAACAAATGAATAAATTAGGTCTAATTAATAACAAAACTTCTAAAGAACATCATGTCACTATTTCATCTTCAGTTAGTAACATGTAACTGTTCAATTTCTAAATAGTGAGATTAACTTAAACTCCAAATAAATGGATAAATCATGTTTTATTAATAATTAAATTGTGAAAGAACAATATGTTACTATTTCATCTCCAAATAGTATTACTATTTGATTTTTAAATAGTAATATTAATAAAAAAATTTAAATAAATAAATAAATTAAGTCTCATTAACAATTAAACTATCAAAGAATAGTATGTTACTGTTTCGTCAAATAGTAACATATTATTATTTGATCTCCAAACAGTGGTATCAACTAAAAACTTCAAATGAATAAATAAATTAAGTTTCATTAATAATTAAATTATAAAAAAAGTATGTTATTATTTGATCTCCAAACAACAACATCAATTAAAAATTTTAAATAAATAGATAAATTAAATCTCATTAACAACCCTATCATTTCAACTCATTTCAATGTAGTATTAGGTAGATTGAGAAAAATAGTTGCCTAAACTTTTAGTTTAGCGAACAAATTTTTTTAATAGTAAAAATATTAAATCACTATATATATAAAATTTTGAAATCAAACTTAAAATAAAAAGGATGATAAAATCTTTAAAAAATATACTATAGATTGTTTGAGTCAGAATTTAGAAACATGCAAAAAAATTTTGAGACAATATTTAAAATTGTTTACAATTCATTAAAAAAAATTGCTCAAACAATATATAATATTCTTTTATGAATTGCGAACAATAAATAACAACAACGGCTTTAAAAATTGAATCTTATCCTTTTAATACTGCAACTTTACCAAAAGGATTTTACAGTGAACGAAGAGGAAGTTAGTTTACGTTTAAAAGTAAAAGTGAGAATGTGACAATTTTTTTTCGAAGGTTGCGATGTGTACAATAAAATTTAAGCTTTTTTTATGAAATTTATAAATTAGCAACAATGTTATCTATATTGTGAATGGAATTTAAATATAATTAAAAATTATTAATTAAATATAAAATATTAGATAAAATTGTGAAGGAATAATTTGCTATATTACTGTCAAAACTCACCTATATAAAGGCATACGCAAGTTGCACAACAATTGCAGAGCATTTATAGCAACAAATATTACAATTATCAATCCCTAACATTATGGCTAATACTACGACTATTAATCTCTAACATCATAACTAGTTATGACTTACAAATCACTCGCATTATGGCTAATATTTACAACAAATAATTACAACTAATACTCCCCCCTTAAGTTGAAACATACATGGAATGGATGCCTAATTTGCTAACTAAGAAATCAAATTGCTTTTTTTCCAAAGCTTTGGTGAAAATGTCTGCAAGTTGAAGGTTGGAACGAACATGGGTAATAGAGATGATTTTGGCCAATAAGTGTTCTCAAATGAAATGACAATCTATCTTTATGTACTTAGTCCATTCATGGAAAATTGGGTTGGCTGCAATATGAAAAATAGCTTGATTATCATGGAATAGCCGCATAGGTTGTTGATAGAACATACCAAGAGAGGTTAAGAAGGATCTTAACCATAAAAGTTTAAAAGTAATTGTAGCCATGGATCTATATTTCGCTTTTATGGAGGAGCAAGAAACTGTATGTTGCTTCTTAGTTTTCCAAGAAATGGGAGAGGTGCCAAGCATAACAAAATACCCTATGAGGGAGCGATGCGTAAGTGGATAACCTGCCCAATTTGAGTCACAATAGGCATATAGTTGAAGGTCACTATCTGTTCTCAATAATATACCATGGCCTGGGTCATTCTTGATATAACGAAGAACTTAGAGTATGGCATCATAATGAACTTGTTTGGATCGTTGCATAAATTGAGAAAGTGTATGAATTGTATCACTAAATTGTAAGCATCTAATAGTAAGGTCCACCAATTAACTAATGAGGTGACAGTAATGGGCAGGATTGTTATAGTCCAGACTATTAATAAGAGTTAACTTATGATTTTGTTCAATAGGAAATGTAGTAGGTTTACATCCCAACAAACTAAACTTAGATAAAATATTAAGAGCATATTTGCATTGATAGAGGGATAATCCATCTATACCACAGGCAATTTTAATCCCCAAAAAATATTTTAAAACTCCAAAATCTTTGATCCAAAAATAGGAATTGAGGTAATCTTTGACTTATTGGCATGCGACATAATCATTACCTATCAAGATAATGTTATCCACATAGATAAGTAAAGCAAGGAATATGTCACATTTGCAGAAAGTGAAAAGGGTATAGTCTACCTTAGATTAATTAAAATTATAAGGCAGAAATGAAGATCAAAGCTTGGCAAACTAAATACAAGGTGATTAACGATGACCATATAGGGGGTTCTGTAAACGACAAACCCTATTAGGATAAGTAGTAGAAAAACTAAGTGGAAGTCTCATGTATAATTCCTTATCAAGATCACCATGAAGGAAAGTATTGTTTACATCAAATTGATAGAGCTCTCATCCCTTAGCCACTGCTATAGTAAGAAGAGTCTATACACTGACCATTTTAGCAACTAGGGCAAATGTCTCTATATAGTCCTTACTTTCAGTTTGATTATTTCCAGTAATAACCAAGCAAGCCTTGAATTGTTTAATAGTTCCATCTGAATGATATTTAATTTTATATACCCACTTGTTCAAAATGGCCTTTTTACCATATGGGAGATCAATAAGTACCCATGTATTGTTTTCCTTAAGAACTTTAATTTTTTTACTCATTACATCACACCATCGAGAGTCATTCATGGCCTTTTTGAAATTCTAAGGCTTAACTCTTGCATTTATAGTTGCCAAAAAAATTCTATGTGCTAGAGAAAAATTTGAGCATGTGACATAATTAGCAATAGGATAAAGAGTACTTGAAAAGTGACCAATCGAAATGGAGAGCAAGAAGAGGTCTAATGTACAAATACTACTGCATTGATAATCTTAAAGATATACAGGTAGTCAATGTTCTCAATAACCATGACCAAGGACTGGATTAAGAGTATTATGTCTAGAATGATCATCTGTAGCTAACAATTCATAACTCCCCCTTATATAAAAAGATCTTTGAACTACTTCACTTATCTTATCCTTCATACTTGTAGGAGAAGTAGACACATCATCCTACTATACATCTAAAAAGGATATGGAAATGTCGGTTAAAAATGAGCAAGTAAGGAAGGTTGAGGAACATTTAGCAAGGTGCTAATAAAATGTGTAGGAGATTCATCATAAACTAGCATAGGTGTAAGTAATAACAGGACAGTGGTATCAATATGATAGGTTAGAGTGGCAAAAAAGAAAACATCCTCATGAAATTTAACATCCCAAGATATAAAAACTTCTTGAGTTTCAAGATCAAATAGACATCGCCTTTTCTTACTATAGGGATATCTAAGGAAAATGTATTTCCTACTTAGATGCAAACTTATCGCGAGGTTTAGGTCGAGGATAAGCATAACATAAACACCCCAAAACTCTCAAATGTTTGTAATTAGGTGTAGACTTAAATAATAGTTCATATGGAGTTTTATCATTAAGCAATGTGGTCGAAGTTTGATTTATAAGATATGTAGCAATAAGAGCACATCCCTCAAAAAACTAATAAGAAGATTGGCTTGAAAATAAAGTGTTCTAGTCACATTTAGAATTTGCTTGTGCTTACACTCAACTCACCCATTTTGTTGTGGGGTGTCAACATAGGAAGTTTGATGTATTATCCTCAATTCACCATACAATTTAATTAAGGAGTTCCTTTCAAATTCAGTCCTATTGCCCATGCAAATTATTTTTACAAATTTGTCAAATTATGTTTGTACCATTGTTAGAAACCTTTTAACCAACTCAATGATTTCACTTTTCTCAACCATAAAAAACACCCAAATTGCTTGACTAAAATCATCCACAATAGTTACAAAATAATGTACAATAGATAGAGATGACTTGGAAGAAGGACCCCAAATATCACAATGTATTAATTCAAAATAATCTTGGCTTTTGGAATCATTAATTGGGAAAGTATTATGAGTTTGCTTAGCTTGATAACAAATGTCACAAACTTCACCACTTTTACTATCATGACTAGATTTAACACCAACAAAAAGAAAAGAAAGACTCTGACCCGAGGGATGACTTAGCCTTTTATGCCATCAATCATGAAAGATATTACCATCAACAATAGAAATGGAACTCTGGAGTGGTCTATACACATACACCTTTTCCTGCTGCTCACCTAGACTAGTTGGCATCCTCTAAATGTGGTCTTGTATCACATAAAGCTTATTAATGAATGTCACATGATAATTTTTAGAATGTATAAGTTGAGCAATAGAAATTAAATTGCAACTCAAATTTGGAACATAAAGCACTTCATCAATGACAAAATTGGGACCTAAAACAACTGAGTTGCATTTGAAAGAAATTGTTTGAACACTATCATGTAGGCCAACTAGTGAAGGCACAATGTTCTCTAATTTTGACATCACATCTAAGTGCTCAGTCATATGATGAGAAGCACCACTATCAATTAGCCATTTAGGAAGAGGATCCTAAATTAGGAACTAAAATACAATCACATGAAAGACCATTGAATATGATTATATAGCATAAATTAGAAAGCGTGCTAGTGTTGGAAGCCATGACTAAATCTTCAAAAATTCTTATTTCTCTCCAAGAAAACTTCAAGTGTGAGTAGGTATTTCCCTTCCCTTTTCCAATTGTTTTGAATGGTGGCTATCAATAGGACAAGCCATATCCTTTAATTGTATTTAAATTAGGGTATTTGGATGGGAGAGACAAGGGTCTATGACTTGAAATTTCTTGTTACTACCATTTCCTTCTTTCACCATGGTGATTTATCACAAGAAAAAAAAGGAACAATTGCAAAAATTAAGTTGTGGAATGAAGTACTTTGACTAAAAAAAAATGGTGGAAGCTTCACGAGAAGGGAGAAATGTGATTAGATGCTGGTTATTGAAACCAGCTTTGATACCAAGACAATATTGTGAAGGAATAATCTGCTATATTACTATCAAAACTCACCTATATATAAGCATACACAAGTTAGATAATAATTACAGAGCATTTACAGCAGCAAATATTATAATTATTAATCCTTAACATTATAACTAGTAATGGCCTACAAATCACTAACATTATGGCTAGTATTTACAGCAAATATTATGGCTTGAAAATTACTAACATTATGACTAAATAATTGTCAAAATATCGCCCTACCTAATTATATTTAAATAAATTTATAAAAGTTAATTTAATAGATATAAAAAAAGTGAAATTCATTCTTCATAGACTATAAAATAATCAAAACTCACTTTTAATAAATACATTTTTTATGAATTAGAAAGTGATAAAAATGTGCAAATAACTGTAAAAACCAAAATTTCTCTAAGGTCCCTACGAGGTATGATGAATCCAATCGAATATGAAGCTTTCCGGATGCAAGGAATGTACTATACATTCATTCATTATTGGTTGCTCATCGATCACTGAATGTAGTGCCGTCTATTTCAAGATATAAGAACTCATATTGAGTACGCTACTATATGGCTAGATTTTTATGCTAAATTTAATAGATTAAATCTATTAATTTATATAATATTATATAAATTAAATGAAATCTAACGATTTAAAATTATTGGTGTATCATAAAGTGATATGTCATAGTTTAAACCATTAATAACATATTAAAAATTACACCACAAATGTAGAAATTACGTTTGAGCAATAAATTGCATTAGATAATACAAAGAGATAGTTATTGAAAATACTGAAAAGAAAGGACTAAACCTCAAACAAATACTATATTTAATTGGATTGAAAATTGATAAACCTTAAACAAATACTATATTTAATTTGATTGCAAATTGATAGGGTAATTTAATCACAAGTAAATATAATATTTAATTTTTCATTTATTTATATAACTGGTAGTTATTATATTTCTTAAATTTCATAATTGGCTTTCTTATTTTTATTTTTATTATAATTATTTATTCATTTTTTCATGCATAATATTAAAATAAATGATAAAAAGAAAAAAATATAACCAAAAACAAACATGTACTTGACATTATTTCAATGAGATTTAACAATTAATTTCAATATTTTTCTTTTATTTTACCATTAGAAGTGGATGAATGGATGAATAATTATAGCAAAACTAAAAGTAAAGGATCAACAATGATATTTATAAAATTTAAGGGATGTAATAGTTATCACCCACTACTACATAATTATAATTCTATATAAGTGGATAAATGTGAGTAAATGACAAAATTGATGGTTATATTGCTATGTTAACATTTTTTAAATTATTGCAATTAATAAGGTGATGGTTTGTAAATATAATCAATGTTTATTTTGATGCAATGATATTTTTAAAATTCCTAAAAACTTAAGATGATAGTTTTTTATTTAACCGATATCATATGATATGACATTCAAAAAATGCTAAAAAAATAAAGAAACTTAGTATGCCCATTTTAAAATTGTTTAAAATCTTTTTATACATGGTGACATTTTTAAAATTGTTAAAAAAAACTTAAAGTAATAATTTTTTACTTAATTGATACCATCATGTATGGTATTTAAAGGTTATTGAGAAAATTAAAAAATTTAAGACGTTAGTTTTAGAATTAACCAATGCTTATTCGAATGTAATGATATTTTTCAAATTATAAGAAAACTTAAAATGTTAGTTTTTTTATTTAATTGATATCATAATATATGATATTTACAAGTTCTTAAGAAAATGAAAAAAAAACTTAAGATATTAGTTTTAGAAAAAAAAATTAAAAAAATAATATTAACCAATGCCTATTCAAATGTAATGATATTTTTCAAATTATAAGAAAACTCAAAATATTTTTTTATTTAATTGATATCATTATATATGATATTTACAAGTTCTTAAGAAAATGAAAAAAACTTAAAATATCAATTTTAGAATTAACCAATATTTATTTAGATGTGGTGACTTTTTTTATTTTATTAAGAAATACAAAGCATGAATTTTTTTATGTAATTAGCATTAAAATATATGGAATTTAAATATTACTAGCAAGAAAATGAGAAAACCTAGGGCATTGATTTTAAAAATAACCAACATCTAAAGGTACTAAAGTCTAGTAAGAACATTTTACATGATAATATTTTTACATCATAAATAGAGCATATTTTATTCTTTTCTTCTTTATTACTCTCATTGTCCTTTTTATTTATTCTTAAACTCAATCTTTGCTTCATCTAACTCCTTTTACAAAACTTTTGATGTTCTTCTATCTTCCTCATATGTCAATGAGCTACTAATACTTTTTCAACTAACATCAAGTACGAAATAAATGTTATACTGTTTCAAAATATAAAATGTGTCTTTTCATGCTTTTATTTCTATCAAATTTTTATCATTTCCATTTTTGTGATTTTTTGCATAGGATTTTTTAGAAGATTTTTGTTTGTATTTCCCTTATATAACTTTTAAGGTTGTACCTAAGTGTTAGATGCTTATTATATATTTGATAAAATGTTGCAGTTAAAATCGAAGTGGTCGAACAATGGTAAAAAATTGAAAAAAAATGGAAAAAAAAAGTTCATAAAAATGGCCATTTTTATGATTCTAGAAAGAAAGGGCATAAATGAATAGGTCTTAAAAAGTTATATAAAATTGATATAAAATTTGTCCTGAATGGATAATTAAGCATAAAGTTATGACCTTTCAATGTTTTTAACTCAAAATATATATTTTTATGCAAAATACTGAATTTATTTAATTTTGATTGTAAATATTCTAGCGAGAAAGCTAAAAATTGATTTAAAAAATATTTGAAAAACATTAATTCACATTGATTACTTGTTAAAAATTGATGTTTTTAACTTTGTACTAATTATCAGGTAGTTTATCCTACAAGAAAAATTGATTTTTTTTTGTTATGGGAATTGATGTTATTTCCTTTTTTCATAACAATTTTGTAACTGACTGCTACGATAGTCGATAAAATATCAGTTATATTTTAATATGAAATCCTTTAAACACCCAATATTAATAAGCTTTTCAATAGTGATAACCTTTATAAATAAAATATTAAATATTATGTTTAATTTTTTTTATTTAATAAAAAAACTAAATTATATCAACTATTGTCTATATTACAAGCAAAAAACCTGAGGAAGACAATACTTGATACATCACTAAGTAGATAAGGGAAAACATCCTTAGGAGGATTATAAAAAACAAAAAGGGAAGATTGTTTTAAAAAACATCCTTAACACACTGATTTTCTTCTCTGAAGATATAAGTAATAGTCTTACATGGAATTTTCTTTAAAAAGCTCTTGCATTCAAATAACAAAGGATTAACAGGAGATTATCATTTTGATTCTTTTTTAATAAATTTAAAACAACCTCAACATCTATTTGAATTGCAATCTAGTAATATTAAACTAAATAACGAGTTTTAATCTTTCAACTAAATCTCATAACTTAAGAAGTACTATAGGTATAACTAATACCTCTGCAGAAGCATGTAATCCATTTACCATTAGCCACATATACTAGCTAATCCC
Source organism: Sindora glabra (assembly GCA_020226215.1). Lineage (NCBI taxonomy): Eukaryota > Viridiplantae > Streptophyta > Magnoliopsida > Fabales > Fabaceae > Sindora > Sindora glabra. The sequence goes on along the minus strand of CM035226.1, from coordinate 10,971,205 downwards.
TACATAGAAGCATCACCATCAAGATTCAAAGAGAATTAGCTCTCTTCTGAATAACTCCATTTAATCCAATTACAAACTTTTTGTTTTCGTTAACTTTTTTCCTTTGCTATTACATAATAGTAAGTTTCGGCAGCTTTACCTTTAATATGCATAACCAAACTATTTAAAAAGAAATAATAGGGCAAAGAAGATTTATTCTTATAAGCTAATTTATTTCGAAACAACTAAATGCACCAAAGCCTCATACTAAACATCACACTCCAAGTGATATTCAGATTTTAAGAACTTAAGTTAAAAATGCAATTGATTACTGACCATTCCTTCATATATGATAAATAAGGCTATTGTAACTGCTAAGGGATGCCTATAAGTTCCCGTATTCTTTAAGTAAATTGATGGTCCTTAAACAAGTGTATTTGAGTTTCTTCATTAACACCATACAAGAAACAAGTTCCAATAGCATTAATGCCTTTAGCTTTAAGCATTATACGTGTTTGAACATTACTATGGACCCGAAGCTAACTTAAGATATAGTTCTTTTCAGGAATTTTGAATCTTCAAATCTAGGATCCATTGAATTTTTCTTGATTGTCCCTCTTCTTCAATGATCACTTGATAAGATAATAAAATGAACTAATAGAAAAAATACCATTGTTAAAACCACTTTAAGCAATTTCATCATTGGAGATACTTAAAGGCTTAACATGTATTGCTCTGATGGTCAAAATTGTGGCTTCAATAAAGAATTATGACAGAAGGTTGATATTGCAAAGCCTAAGAGCCAAAATCAAATCACAAACTTTCCACTCAATTCCACTCAACCTATTCTTTGGTAAGAGATCCATAAAACAATCCCTTGAGAGAACTAAACCTAATCCAATTATTATACCAAAATTTTGTACTTTTACTATTTTTTGAAACCTATCAAACTTCTTTCTTAGAGAAAAACATTAGTCTTTCTTATAGCTAACCAAATGGTAGAAGACATTAATCTAGGATTTGTTTTGTTGTTAACATATATATGAAAAAGCCAATTTGCCCATGGCTTACTCCTATCTTGTAAAAACCTCTAACTAAGTTTAGTAACATTGAGATAAATTTTTATAATAATATTTTTGAAGCACAAACCTCTTTCATTCATAAAATCAGTCACCTTATTCCAGCCAATTAAATGCATTTTTCTCCTTTCATCAATAGGGTTATATAGAAAATCTCTAGAAAGTGTATCAATTTTACTACAAACTTTCTTTGGAGGAAAACTGCATTGAAAAAAAATGAGATGGAATGCTTTTAAGGATAAATTTAATCAAAAACTTTCCACCAATCAGATTTAAGAATTTATTTCTCTAACCACTCAATCTTAATTTCAGCTTATCAATAATATGATTATATGCATTACCTTTAAAGCTAACATGAAAAAGAAACCGAAGATAAATTCCCAAGTTTTCACTACCACCAAAGCTTATCAATAATATTTTTTATTTTTTCAAACTAGACATAATAGAGAAATTATCTAGCATTGATTTATGCTAAGAGCATCCTAAAAGGAAGTTTTAGTAGTAAGTATGACATCATCATCAAAAAAAAGATGAGAAAAAGGAAATCACATTCTTGAAGTGGAAACAAGGCATTAATTTCTATCATTTGTTTCTTTCTGAATCAAGTAGCTTAAAAATTTCATGCACAAGATAAAAATATAAGAGAACACGTGATTTTCTAGCTTATCTCTCTAGAAAGCCTAGAAGTTTTCATTTTCCTTCCATTGAAAAGAATTGAAAAATTGGAAGTAAAGATTTAGTTAATTATGAGATCTTTTAATGTAGGAGGAAATCTATAGAATTCCAATGTTTTTCTTATAAAGCTTCATTCAAGTTTAGCACAAGCTTTTTCAAGATTTAATTTAACCATCATGCCACCATTTCTACTCTCTTAATCTTAATAACATGATAAAACTCCTGGACAATAACTATATTATCAATAATATATCTATTAAGAATAAAAGTTCCATGAAAAATGAGATAAAATCATTCAAATAGGGCCTTAATCTTTAACTATGATTTTTGTGAGGATCTTATAAGCAGTTGAGCACAAACTGATAGGCTTAAATTATTTGATTATTTTAAGCCCTTTCACTTTGGGAATTAAAATCAGGAATCTTTCGGTTAAAAAGCCAAGCACTTTACATGTAAAGAAAACTGTCATGACTTGCTTAATTATGCTTAATTATGATTAGTGTGGAACTTGTTTTCAAATTTCACAAGCCTAAGTAAGCCTAAGTTAGTATCATCATACGACTATCAAATAGCTAATTACTTAAATTATAGATTTTATATACATATCAAGACATTTACAAGTGCAAAGTAACTATTGTAGCATGCTAAGTCTATTTATACAATCTTAAAAGTTATTCTTATTTATATTTTTTTATAAGACTACGATTGCTTTTAAAAGAAAAATGAAGAGGTCACACCTATAGGACCTTGGTGGTGGCTAAAGAGCTTTTATGTGCACATCTGAAAACATTTTAAGAAACAAAATAGTAAGATTAGGTCTTAGTAATCTATTTAAATGCCAAATGTCTAATCATACATTTAGTTAAATCAAACTTAACATGGTTTTAACATTACTCATATTTTGAATAAATATCAAACAAAAGCATATATCAACATAATTAAGAGAAATGACAAATAAACCACCTTATGTCTCTTAGTTCATCTTTATCTCTTCATAAATATCAATTCTTATTCCTTTTGAGTCCCATCTTATCCTATCCTAATGTTTTTATCCAAATTTAGTTTTATTTCCTATTCTTATGACATCAATTTCTCCTTCATCGATAATTCAATTTCATATCACATGTTCATAATCGTTTCATCATCATCATGATTATACAATTCACAAACATCCTCTAACTAAACATTTACATACTTATGTATTCAATAATGTCTCAACCATGTATAAATTCATTCATAACTACTGATATCACAGTAAATAATTACGTACCATTCTAACATATTTTTATAATTAGATGCTTTGGTTAGAGCACTTCACTACATTAGTTGAATATGAGACTCCATAAAGCCTATATTTAATTAATATAGTCAAATATCCAAAGACAAAGAGTACGTCCTAACACATTATCGAATATGGTACTCAGTTATGAGCTTTCAAATGGCCATAATCAAGTATATACTTAATTATAAAAGTTCAAAAATTAGGCCTTCTAATGATATTAGAGTACAATACTTGAATATAGCTTGTTGGAAATGAGTCCCACGGCTACATTTAAGTATCCTAATTGAATAGTTCCTGGGATTTTCTAGATTTTTTTGTAAAATTCTTTGAATTCCATACCAAACTCCATTTATTCTTATATATTCATTTCTAGCTTAATAATCAACCTATTCCTAACTTACCTTATATCATTCAATGTATAATAATTAATAAATTTAACTAATAACAAGATCAATGATTTAGATAATGTCCTTTTCTTTGCAACAACAACATCTAAATTTTATGATCAAATAGTACTACAATTTAATAATTTAAGAAAATTATTTACTTACATAAAGTGTTGGATAAGAGAAGGAAAAGCTATAAAGATGGTAGATTTACCACTAATAATCACTTATCAAAAATAAATCAACAAATCCTAAATATCCAATTTTTAACTTAATTTTCCACAAAGTTGACAAGAAAATTTTCAAAAACAAAGAGACCTTGAATTGGCTAAGAATTCTAGAGTTTTTGAATTTCTTATTGATTTATTGCCAAATTTTGATGCAAACAAACTTGAAAGTGAAAGGAAAAAGGAAGAGTTGAAGGTGTAGTGGGAAATAAGGAGAAATAATGGTTTTGGATATTTAAAAGCCTTGGGGGCAATTTTATAATTTAGAAGTAGGCTAAGGGTAAAAGAAAAAAACGTTCTCATAAATTCCCTCCATACACTTTTAATCAACTTTAATTTCACACTAAACTCTATATAATTATTTCTTACATATTTTTACCTTAGAACTCTATTTTCCTTAATTTAAACATTATTCTAAAGCAACATTTCTAGTTACCAACACGTATGAAGTTTTGATTAAACATTTTTAAAAAAATAAAATTCTAAATTACTAGATTTTAATATATATTGCAACTTTTTTCATTATATTTTGTTTATAACTTTCACTTAAACATTAAAATAAATATAAATTTTTTTCATCATAATGTTTTACATATTTATTATACATAAATTTTTTACACATTTGTATTTAATATTAAATGTTGTAAATTATATATATATATATATATATATATATATATATATATATATTAAATAATGTACATTAATTAGGGGTGTTTAACGGGCCGACCCATAGGCCTGGCTCGCTAAGGCCCACATTTCATGCAGGCCTATTTTAATTAGTTCGGTCCACATAAAAATCCACAAAGCCCATGAACTTTGTCTTATAAATGGGTTTGGCCTGCGGGCTGGCCCGTTTAACTCGCGAGTTAGCCTGCACGGGCCAAGCCCATTTAGGCTCGTATTTTTTGCGAGCCTATTTTTAGCTAGTTCAGTCCACAAAAAGCCCGCAGATAGGTCCATTAGTCCCACAAGCCGAAGGCCCGTTAAGCACCCCTAACACTAATGAAACACTATTTTGTTTTTCATGTGCTATGACATTCAATATTCAATTTATGTTTTGGAAGACTATGGCTGCATCCTTATCTCCGCAATCACTACAATTCATAACAACCTTGCAACCATTATGTAAACTTATCCTGATTTAATGTTCAATATATATACACACTACAACAATTAAATCCTATACCAACAATGAAAATTTAATCATCTGTGTAAGAATATTAATCATTTTTTAAAACAATTGCAAAAAAATACTATGTTGATGACAAAATCATTTAAATAACCTTTGTGGAATTTGATTGCCAACAACTGATGAGATGTTTTCAAGAAAGGTTATAAGTGATTATGTCGTTAGTATAACTTTTTTTCCAAAAAGTTTAAAAAAGCTATATATATGACATGTCATATGGATAGTCTACTTGAAAAAATGCCCACACACACACTTAGCAAGAGTCCCATCAAGCAAGCTATACAAATAACATGTCACTTGTATAGTTTTTTATATTTAAAATTTTAAATAATTATACTAACAACAAAGTAATATGAATAACCCTTAGTGAAAGTGGAAAACACATGTGCCTCGCATTAAACTTATAATACAACTATACATGGGATTGCCTAATTTGAAAAGATATAGGATTTGAGTTCTTTTGTTTAAGTTCAATAGGCTTTTTTTGTAATAGCTTAATTATTAATAAAGTCGGGCTCGAACTAAAATAAAAAGAAATGGTCCGACCCAATTATATTAACTTATTTTTAATAATATAATTATATATTAAAAAATAATTATATCTAATTATTTTTAATATAAAAAATTAATTTAATATAATAAATATTTTATATATTTAAATATTATATTATCTTTTTAAATATATAATTTTTAATTTAAAAAATTATTTTTTAACTTAAAAAATAAAAAATATTTTATTTGAGTTATTGGATCGAACCTTCAGGTCATACATTAAAAAAACTAGGTCAGCCTAAGCTAAATTCTTTTCAAAAGTAAATGGGAAAGGCCAAGCTCAACTATGAATTTTATATAATTCGACTCAATAAGCTTAACCTAAAAATCACTCAACCTGACCAATATAGATCTCTAACCTATATCGACAACTAACTTTTGATGTTGTCTATATAGAGTTCTATTTTCAAGTTCCATCATTTCCATAGATGACTCTTTGGCCATTTAATAGAAAAAAAGTTTTTTAAGGTGAGTTTCTCATACTTTTCTTTATTATTTTACTATATTTTCATTCTCTTTTATACTTTTCTACTTTTATTTTGTAAAATGGTCAAATTGTATTGTTGTTTATTGGTTAATAGTTATGTTTCTTGCGTTCATTATTCCATTGAGGTGGGGTAAAAAACATATAGTATTTTTTATGAAGATACAATTTATGGATTATCTAATATGAGGTGCATTGGTTCAGTTTGACTAAACTGTTACTTTGTATAGTTTGATATGTTTATTGCTTTGAATTGATGATCATATTGATATAGTATATGAGTATGAATTTATTTTTTTGTTTTGTTATGTTAGTTAGTGAAATTTTATTTTTTACAAAATTTGTTATTTTATTATTTAAAATATTTAATAATTATAACATAAGATAGGTGGATGAATAAATTTCATAACAATTTAAAGGATAATGTGAAATATATATTAATTTAGGTAAATAATTTAAAATTCCTATTTAATAAGTTATGTAAATATTTAAAAAATAAAGTAAATAAAAATATTAATTTATTAATAATTATGCATTACTAAATAATAAAGGAGAAAAAATTGTAATAATTTAATGTTAGGAGTAAGATAAATAATTTCATCAAATTGTTAAATAAAAATAATAATTTATTAAAAAATTTGTATTACTAAATAATAAAGGAGAAAAGATATGTAATAATTTAATGTTAGAAATAAGATAAATAATTTTATCAAATTGTTAATTTATATTGAAAATCAAAGTAATTAAATAATGATGAGACATAGATTTTGAAAATTCAAGTAATTAAAACATAAACTTTTTGCTAATGTGATATATATAATAATTTAAATAAATAATTTAAAATCCTAATAAAATAAGTTATGTTACTATTTAAAAATTATGTGAATACAAATATTAATCTATTAATAAATGAGTATTAGTAAATAATAAAGGATAAAAAGTGTTGAAATAATTTATCAGAAGAAAGTTAAATAATCTAATTAAATTGTTAATTTGTATAAAAAAATTAAAGTAATCAAATAATGATGACACATGAATTTAGAAAAATGAAGTAATCAAAATGTCAACTTTTTCATGGCTTGAAATATAGAACAAGTTAAGTGAATAATTTAAAATTTTAATTCAAAAAGTTATGGCAATATTTAAAAAATTAAATAAATAAAAATGTTAATTTATTAACTAATGTGTATAACCAAAGAATAAAGGAGAAATAGATTCGTAATAATGTGATGTTAAACGTAAGTTAAAGAATTTTACTAAATTGTTAATTTATATAGAAAATCAAAGTAATTAAATAATAATGACACATAAATTTTAAAAATTCAAGAAATCAAATTGTAAAATGTGAAATATATAATAAATTAAATTAATAATTTAAAATCATAATTAAATAAGTTATGTCAATATCTAAAAATTAATTAAATAAAAATATTTATTAATAAATGTTTAGCACTTTGGGTAATTGTATTAGATTGTTAAATTATATAAAAAATTAATGTAATTAATGATTGATGAAATTAATGGAAAATAAACTTTAAAATTACAAGTTATATAAGGCATTAGATTTAAGATGGAGGAAAATTAAATAATAAAATATATAACTTTCAAATATCAATGCAATAAAATATAAAAAATTAAATATTAATTACTTGTTAATTTAATAAATAAGAGTAAATTATTTAAACAAATTAGTGTAGAAATTTAATCACTACCGTCGATAATGTAAGGTAGCAAAATTTATTTTATGTAAATGAGTATGAAAAGGGAATTTATTGTATCATTAAAATTTTATAATTATCAAATTAGAATAATTTGAAATTGAGACATACTTGCATTGTAACCTTAAACCTGTTTAAGTATTAGTTGATCTTCATAGACTAATTGGCACTTGAATTGTTTTATAAATTTGGACAATTTGGAATAGATCTTATAGTTATTATTAGGGATGCAAATGGGTTAGACCGAATTAGACTTTGCCTTAAATAGACCAGGCCTGTATTGTAAAACATTGGCCTGAGCCTGCCTATTAGTCTATATAAAGCTTTATTTCAGGCCTGAGCCTGATCTGTTAGCTTATTTAAAAGCCTGTTTTAAATACAAGCTTTTAAATAGACTAACAACTTAAGACTTAAAAGGTCTATTATAAAAAGGCATTAAATAAGCCAATAATTTATATAAACTTATATCAATATATTCTTAAAATACTCTTAATAATATTAAAATTAATACAAAATTTTATATAAGAACTAATTAATAAAGAAATAAATTCATATACTCATAATATAAAATTACTAATTTAAATATTTAATATTTAATTGAAAGTAAAATAACATTAAGTTGTCATAACATCAAAGGTTAATAATAAAGGCAAATTAGTTCATCATAAATTATACAATAAACATTCAAAATATTTAATTTATATAATGGACTTGAAAAAAAAGCCTATATGTCATTGCCTTTATAGAAAATAAATTTAAATAAAAAATATTAAATAGATTGACTTAATAGGCCTGTAGGCTAGGTTTAAAATAAAAAAATTTAGCCTATTTAATTAAAAAGACTTTTATATTGGCCTTAACCTAACTCATTTAGCTAAATAGGTCAAGCCGAGTTAGACCTTAATTAGGCTGGGCTATAGGCTCCTGATAAGCCGCTGGATCCATTTGCACCCCTCGTTATTATTGTCAATTTATCTGCTTATCATTTCACATAGTAAAAATTCCTTAATTTTTCATTGTTCTTTGGGATGTACTATATCAATATATAGTTTACACACTTTAAATTTTATGAGAAAATATTGCCAAAATTTTATATAGTAGAAATTTCTTGGCTTTTCATTATTCTTTAGGTATGTACTATCAATGTATAGTTTACATCCTTTAAGAACTACGAGGAGATACTAATAAAATTTCTTTATTTAATAAATGCATCATGAAATAGTTGAAATAATAACTATATGAATATTTTAAATGAGATAAGGTCTTACCTTCTAGAATTAGAATTATATAGTAGATTTAGGACAAATAACTAACATATACATAAGAATTGAAGTGAAACGGTGGATTTAGGATACAAAAAGAAATTATTTCACAATATAAGGCTCTCCATGAGAAATTTGAGCTCGATTTAGGATAAAAAAATAAATTGTTTCACAATATAAGACTCTCCATGACAAATTGGGTTCACTGTTCTTTGGCTTGCACCGCTTTCTCGTCCTCAATTGCACATTTCTACGCTGGTAGTACTAGTCAAAATTGCTTCACAATTGCACCAGTCCCAGCCGCAACCCTAACCCTCATGTCCTCCCCAGCCGTAACATTAAATAATCATTAACTTAAAAATTCTGATGATTGCCTTCTCTTGGGTTTCTTAATTTCCTCGGGGTTATGACCGAAGTGATCAATTCAGGCCATTTCCTTCTCAAGGTTTCATGGGTGACCACTGCATGAGACACCACCGTGGCCTTGGCAGCTCTTCCTTTTTCATCCGGATGCTCAGTCACCGAAAACCCTTGGCTTCTACAAAAGCTCCATGCAATTTGCATGCCATCTTTTGCACACGAAAAAGAGAATATGAGAGAAGAGATAAGTGAGTGTGAGAGTATGTAGAGCTACTGTTGGGACATTAAGAAAATAAAAAAATAAATAGATAATGAAAAATTTTAAAGGGAGAGGGTTTCAAAAAATTATTTTTAGGATAATAATTTTTGTTAAATTTTTTAGTAGATATATATTGTATATATGTGTAAATAATAATAATAATTATTGTTATTATATATCATCAGTTATCATAAAATTTGGTCCAAATTAAAGTGATTAAATAAGGTTTAAGATTAAAAAGGTATAAATTATCTCATTAAATGTGAATTTTTATGTGTAAAGATCTAAAAGTCTCATTTCTTATTTATGATGGGCAAATCAAGAATAAAAAATAAAGAAAATAAATAAGAGGTTATGATTCTTAAATTGTATGTGAGGAATTTTTTTTATATATACCATCATTAAAAAATAGAAAGATATTTTTTCTAAAAAATTAATACACATCAATTTGAAATATCAAGAATTGTGAAACCACAATTTCATTAATACCTATGGATTCAAATATACTTTTGCATCTAATAATATATTATTGTTGATAATTAAATATGAAAGATTCTAATTTTGATAATAAATTTTATCATTATCGTAATTAAAATTTTTCAACAATTAATATTAAAATCTTCACGTTAAATTATTGAAAAGCAAAATTATTAATTTAGCTTCCAATTTGATTCGGTAATATATTAAATTCAGCATGGATTATTGTGATTCCATTTAGCATCAATCAATCCATTATAACTGAATATAAAAACAATTCCTATTGTTAATTAAAGCCTATTTCAACAAAAGGATTTCGTATTGAAAGCATCAAATCAATATATATAAAGGTTGTTGGAATTGCATTTTGACATTTTAGTGTCATATGTTTATGCATATTCAAATTCATTGAAGTTTCACACAATGGTCTCCAGTTTATATATATTCAGTTTTTATTCAAATAATTGTTATATAATTGTATAGTTATACGAATCGAAAATTTGCCTTTGTTTTTATAGATGTGTTTCTAAATCTCTAATTTTGATATATTTAGATTGATATAATGTTGAAATTTAAAGTAAAAGCAAACTATATATGTGCTAATTTATGGATTTATAATTTATTTATATAATATTTATAGATTTAGTATATCCATTCTTATGGATTAAGCATAGTGGTTTGCCTTTTTATATATAGGCAAAGCTTATTTGAGCAAGGGAATGTGATTTGATGTTAATAATATTAAAGCAAAACATGTATAATATGTTTTGTTTTGTGTACTTTTTTTATATATTTAGGTATATTTGTTAGAATGATATTGGTTATATTCAACTTTTGAATTGATTTATATGTTACTAGTGTTATACTACTTTACAAATTCTAATTGATAAATAACATATATTTATGAATTCAAATTCAAATTTTGGCATCTATTATTCTTTAATTTTAGGTGCACGATATTTGAAATTAATCAATTGAAGCAACATGTTACTAAAGTAATCTTTCCTGTGTAGATTAATTAAATTTAAATATTAAGATGATTGTATGTTTGAAATTCATCTAAATAATTATCAGTCTAAAGAAAAGTTGTTGTTTGACTAAAATTCAAACACACTTCTAGTGATAAATATATGATAATTATTAGATTTTTCATATCAATATGAAGTCAATCCAAAGAAAGGCATATTATTTGACAGGAATTTGTTGTTAACATTTGATTATTACACCAAGGTTACCATTTACAAGTTAATTTTTCTGTCTAAAGACTAAATATCAATGTTATGCTAGATATCTTATGATAGGACTTGCCATTATTTGAATTTATTATTCATGTTAAATTTAAACTTTAATTGTGAGTTTATTGCTTTCTTTATTTTGTTCTAAATTTTATGAATACTTCTGTTGCTTTAGTATTTGTAAACATTAACTCTATTCCTATGCTTAATGATATGAACTTTAAAGATTAGAAAGAAAACTTCATGATTATTCTTAGTTACATGGATCTAGACCCTATTCTTTGAGTGGACTAATCCCTGCTCTTACGGATGCCAGTTCCACTTATGCTAAGAAATATTTGGAAAAAAGGAATATTTAAATCACGAGTCTTACAATCATACAATGTGTAATTCCAAAAACCTTTAGGGGCACAATGTTTGAAAAGAATAATGCTAAATTATTCATTAAAGAACTTAAGAATTGTTTTTCCAAAAAATGAAAAGGGGAAGACAACTACCCTTCTAGGAAGTCTTGTTTTCATGAGGTATAAAGGTAAAAGGAACATCAGAGAGTACATTTTAGAAATATCTTATTTTGCATTAAAACTGAAAGCACTAAAGTTAGAGTTGTTTAAATACTTTCTTATGTATTTAGTTTTAATCCCTCTTCCTACACAATTCAATCAATTCAAGGTCAATTATCACTACCAAAAAGGGAAATGGACTCTTAATAAGTTCATTTCACATTATGAACAAGTAGAAAAGAGGTTAAAGCAAGAAAAGATTGAAAGTGCTTATCTAACTTCAACCTTCAAAAATAATAACAAGAAGAGAAAGAAAGACAAGGAAGTTGCGATTACTCCATCATAGAAAAAAATATATAAGGAATAGAAAAAGAAAAAGTAAGGAATTTGCTTGCTACTTCTGTGGAAATACTTATCAAAAAAAGAAATGATATATTAAATATCACGTTTGGCATGCAAAGAAACGGTTGTTTAAATTGTCAAAAGCCAAGTAATAGTGAAACATATATCTATATTGGCAATAGCAAATCAATCAAAATTAAGGCAATTGAATTTTTTTTTAGGTTATTATTAAAGATTGAATTTTATTTGGATTGAATCATATTTACATTGTACTATCATTTGGATGGAACTTAGTTTTTATTTTTACATTGGATAAATTTAGTTACTCTTATTTTTTTTTGAAATAGTCAATTTTTTAAAAAAATTCAAAGCTTATTGGTTCAGTTCTTTATCTAGATATGGTAATCTTTATATACTTAATATAGTTACCTTATTTAATGAAATCCAGTATGTTAATTCATATGGTACTGAAATAAAATTAACCAATGAGAATTCTATATCTTTTTGGTACAAATTTTTAAAGCATATCTTTAAACAAAGAATTGAAAGACTTATATCAAATGGAAGTCTTAATCCTCTTGATTTGTCAAATTTTGAAGTCTATGTTAAGTGTATTAAGGGGGAAGTAGATAAATATAAGAAGATTAGGTGCTAAAAGGTCTTCAAAGTTTTAGAACTAATACATATAAACATTTCTTAGAATGGTCAACATATTTTATTAGGTTTATAGAAAATTTTTATTACACCTTCTTTAATTATTAATAAATTAAAAATTATTTTGTGAGAAAGAATGACTAAAGTAACTAATAAATTTGATTGAATTAAAAATTTTATGTATAAAATATAGAATACAATAAAGTTAATCAAATTAAAAATATAAAAGTATGAATTTGGTGAGGATTTGATGGAAAAAAGTTATTAGAATCATGAAATATGGAGCTTTGTATTGATATAAATAAGTGCATGAATATAAAAAAAGTTTAGGAGTAATTTTTCAAAAATACCCTTAGAGACCTATTTTTCCTCCTTGTTAACCTCCAAACCCCAAATTTCCCTTCATTTCTCTTCATCTTTATAATTCTCCTAACTTTCTTTATACGATCCCCTTATAACACTATCAAACAAGCAAGGAAGGCCTTAAATAATCTTGATTTCTTCATCCAATCAAGGTAAGAACATTACTTTCATAAAGAATCTTCTTATTTTCTCTTCGTTGACGAAGAATTTATAACTTATTTGGTGTTAGGTATTCTAAACCCTAATTTTAGGACTTAAAAATTTTTATGTGATTAGGTTATGATTAGTATGAATTTAGTGAGAATTTGATGGCAAAAACTTATTAAAATCATGAAATATGGAGTTTTGTATTAATATAAATAAGTGCATGAATATAAAAAAAGCTTAGGAGCAATTTTTTAAAAATACCCTTAAGGACTTATTTTTCCTTCTTATTAACCCTAAATTTCCCTTTATTTCTCTTCATCTTTATAATTCTCCTAACTTTCTTTATACGATCTCCCTATAACTCTATCAATTAAGCAAGGAATGCCTCAAATATTCTTAATTTCTTCATCCAATCAAGATAAGAACATTACTTTCATCAAGAATCCTCTTATTTCCTCTTGGTTAATGAAGAATTTATGACTTATTTAGTGTTAGGTATTTTAAACCCTAATTTTAGAACCCATGAATTTTTATATGATTAGGATTGAGAAATCATCAAACTAACTTCCTATCACTATTTTCTATACAATGTGAGTGGATAATTTATCTAAATTTATGAATTTTGACATTATATGATGATATTGAGGAAACATTATTTGTTTGTAATTTTGCTTGAATCATGTTTGATTTAATGTGATGGAAGTAATAAATGATGAAAAAAGGTGATATGAGATGTTAAATAGATTTATTAATAATTATATCAAGGTTTGTTATGTAAAATGTGTGTTTGGAAAGCATTTAGAGTTGGATAAACAATGAATTTTTTATAAAAAATTGATATTTTATGTGTGAATCAAATGATCAATCTACCCTGAGGGTCCCAAGGTAAATCTGAGCTTTAAAATTAAGTAACAAATCAATTCTAAAAGTCTAGAAGTAATTTTAAAGCAAGTCAATCGATTCACTGACCCCAAAATTTTATGCTAACTTTAAAAGAGTATAACTCTTTCATTTTACATTCATTTTAATTACTTATCATTTTAAAAATAATTGAGTCTACTTTCAAATAGAATTAGTTTCAACTCAATATCTAATATATATTTTAAGATATTATCAAATAGTGGAAAGAAATTAAAAACTCAAGAATTCAAAAAGTAGACATTTTATGTCTATCTTTAAAAAGGTATAACACTTTCAAATTTTAACTAATTTAGATGAATAACTAGTATATGGAAAGCTAATTAAATTTACTTTCACTTGAAATAAGTTTTATAAATAATATGTTCACAAATTTTGAATTATTTATAAAAAATTATTCAAAGGTTATAACTATGATAACCCTATAAACAATTATACCCAATCTATTTTGTGTTTTTATGATTTATATTGACTCAACATAGGGTGTTTGATCATTAAAAATTAAATATAAAGTAGTTTATGATAATTATAAAATAAGTACATGACTTGGGTAATTATATAAGGTGCATTTTAATAAACTTATTGCATTACTCATAAAATGAAATGTGTTGAGAAATATTTTATCAATTGATTACTATGATATGCGTAAGTACTTGTAATCATACAAAATAGCATAATGATATTGATATAGATTGTGATGTACATTGAAATTAAATTGTAACCATATTGGATAGAGCTTGAGCTCTAAAGTTTAAATTGTATTGTGAATCATGCCATGAGTAACATTGAAAATGAGAAATGTGATAGAGGTGATATAGTTAATATTGATTAAAAAGTCCCAGTGATATGTTTGTAAAGGATATAAGGCAAACCCTCAATATATATTGATATGTGTAATTACTTGTAATCATACAACATGACATAATAATATTGATATATATTGTGATGTACATTAAAATTAAATTATAACCATATTGGATAGAGCTTGAGCTCTAAAATTTAAATTATATTATGAATCATGTCATGAGTAACGTTAAAAATGAGAAATGTGATAAAGATGATATAGTCAATATTGATTAAAAAGTCCAAGTGATATGTTTGTAAAGGGTGTAAGGCGAGCCCTCGAGGGACAAGGATAAAAAGTTTGTAAAAGGTATAAAGCTGATTCAGGAGATAAAATATCAATGAATGTATTTTATCTATTATTATTCCAAATAAGATGTGATCTTAAGTATAGTTATTCATGAGTATTCTTATATAATACATTAAAAATAAAATGATTATGTATTAACTTTTAGTTACTATTATGCTTGAATGTAATATGAAATGTCAAAATCTATTATGAATTATTATTATTCTTATAGATTATTCACACATTAAGCCCTGGATTCACTCCCCTATGATTTATTTCATAGATTCCCAGGTTGAGTCTCCACATCCACCTTTTCAAAGCTAGATTTCATAGAAGCTTATTAATAGTAGTATGATAACATAAAATTCATTTCATATTTTGTACATAGTATACTTTAAGCCTTATTTTGTCATCGATCTAGGTAGAAGAGATATTGGAACTAATTTCTCATGAGTTAATTAAACTTACTTACCCTCATTTTGGAAAAATTATATGTTGGTGTGTGTCCTAGGAGTCAATCATAGAGATAATTGCAATAATATGTAATGTATTATGTTTCATTTGGCAATACAATTATTATATTTTATTTTACGCAAATTATAACTTAAATATAATAATTATCCTTAGAATAATTTTGTTATTCCTAAAATGTCCCTAGTCAAGTATTATTATGAAAAGGATAGTAATAATACATCGAGACTAGTATGTATGGTGACTGATGATTATGAATCATGGATATGTGATATCAAGTTAATATATGAGTACATTATTAGTGAACAATGTACTGGACTAACCCATTATAAGAATACTGCATGGATAAACGTGTCATTAGTTATTCTCATTTGATCACAAATACATATAGTCCTTTGACCTGAAGTCACTACGGTTCCCTACATGAGGAGTTACTCACTTTGATGTTATCATATGTTACTTTTAATTAGGATGACGAGTAGGATATTGATTGGGTGTGTCACGAATCATGCAAAGGGAAGTAAGTGATGTAGATGGAATTTTATTACTCTTGTATAAAAGAGAAATATCCTTGGACCCCTTGATTGAGTGAAACTTAGAAATGCATGATCATGCTCAATTAGATTAATATGTGATATTGATCATTTATTTTAAGTTAACTCAGTATCAAGAAATATAAATTGAATATTCATACAAAGGGAAGTGAGTGTTGTAGATGGAATTTTGTTGCTCCTGTATAAAAGAAAGATATCCATAGGCCCCTTGATTGAGTGAGACTTAAAAATGCATGGTCATGCTCAATTAGATTAATATGTGATATTAATAATTTATTTTAAGTCTACTCAATATCAAGAAATATAATTGAACATTGACGAGAATGACACACTCTATGCCTCCAGTTCGATTTGAATATTATTACAAAAGGGATTATAATGTAAAGCATTGATTACATATTAGGTAGATGTCGAATCATAAACATTCTTACTACTTAAGTGGTAGTGATGTATTGCTAGATACTGCTCACTATCTATAGCCCAAAGATGAGTCATTGTTAACGTAATAAGAACCTACATAGTCACACAAAAGGAGTAGGAATGAGATAATAATTAATTGAATTTTAGTTAGACTAAAACTCAATTAATTGGACTTATTTTCATGCATATATATATTATTAAGATAATAATGTATTTATTCATGTAATATATATATGATATATATTATGTAATATTATTTGATATTAAAGTAATATCAGATAATTATGTTATTAGATATTAGATAATTATATTATAAGATAATTTTATTTTCTAATATATATAAGATAACTATATGTCAATTCTTAATATTAGATAATTATATTATGAGATAATATTATTAACTAATATTAAATAATTAATAGATAAATCCTATCTCTCCTCACTCTCTCTATGATAATAGTTATTTAATGTGATTAGAATTTTTTGAATCATTATCCTAGTAAGACTAAGATTGTGATATGCCTTAATTTTATAAAAGAACTTGAAGGCAGCACTTGCAAAAACGCACATAAGCTTCAAGAAAATCCTAAATTACTCAAAAAAATACCCAATCCTAATCTTAGTGAGAGAAACGAACCCTAGCAACTTCGTGGAAGGGAGAAGTCGTTGTTCACTCCATGTGGATACCATAGAGATGCTGTACATTCCGGCTGGCGATTGATTCATCTTAGTCTCTCAAGGATTCGTTCAGAAAAAGCACGAGCACAAATAAGGTAAAATCCTAATATTGATTTATGCCGTTTTGCATGGATCTTAAGTAGGAATTGGATCGAAAATTTAAAATTTCACTGTATATGTTGATCTAAAACCTAACACTATAAGTGTACTTAACTTTTTCATCTTTTGTAAAAACCTCAATGAATTTCAATGAATGTTTTCTTTCTAAAGTACTATTTTCTTTTATATGTGCATGAAATTTATTAATCAGGATCAAGCTAAATAATTAGAAATAGGCTAGTGAAGGCCAAAAAATAGGTTCCATGTTAATCATAATTAGGTTAGGTTTATGATAATTTTTCACATTATCGATACCTTTATCTCATTCATAAAAAGCCTCAAGCATTAGATGTGCTCAAGGCTTTCAAAGTTAAAGTTGAGAATTAATTCCACAAAAAGATTAAAGGTGTTAGGTTTCACTATAGTGGTAAATACTATAATAGATATAATGGATCAAGTAAACAACATCTAGGACCATTTGTCAAATTCTTAAATGAATGTAGTGTTATCTTATAGTACATTATACTGAGAAGCTCCAACATGAATGGTGTTGTTAAAAGACAAAGTAGAACCTCAAATGATATGGTCAAGAGTCTGATTAGTTATATTACCTTACCAAATTCACTCTAAGTAAATACATTAAAGACCATAACTTACATCTTTAATAGAATTGTAACTAAATCAATGACCAAAACCTTTTATAAATTATGGACAAACGAGTCTAATATAAAATATTTATATATTTTGGGTTGTTTAACCAAGGTTAGGCCTTATAAGTAAAAATTGGACTAAAAAATGGTTAGCAGTTATTTTGCTGGGTACTCTAAATAGTCTTGGGGATATAAGTTTTATGATCTCAATATTAGGTCCCTTTTTGAGATGGGAAATGTCCAATTCTTTGAGGATATTGAGTTTAAGGGGAGATATAAGGTTAAAAACTTTATCTTTGAAGAGAAATTTATTTTGCTTCTTATGTTTATCATTGATTATGATCAAGTTTCTATTCTTGACATTACTTAAGCACAAACACCAAAACCATAACATAATGTTAAAAATCTCTCTAATCAAGGTCAATAAGTTATTCTTGAAGAACAAACTTAATAACCTCAAGAATAAATGTCATTAAGAAAACCCATTAGAGAGTAAAGAAATGTAATTCTAAATGATTAAATCATCTTTTCCTAAGAACATAAGGTAGATATTGGAACAATGAAAGATGATTTAATCAACTTCCATCAAGCTATTGAAAGTTCTAACTCTTAAAGGTAAAGAAATCTATCTATGGGGTTAACCAAGCTTTCCATCAATAGCATTACAAGTTTCATTAAGTTATCATTTCATTTGGTTTTTAGATAAATGAGGTTAATGTTTGTATATACCATAAGTTTAGTGGAAGTCTAATATATACTCAGGTTTATATGTGTTTGGATATTACATACATTATTAAGATGTTAGGTAGATACTTAAATAATCCAAAAATGGATCATTGAAAGCAGTTAAAAGGGCTATGTAGTATCTTTTAAGAAGAAAAGACTATATGATCACATACAAGAGATCGGATTGGTTAAAGATCAATAGGTATTCTAATTCCAATTTTACAAGATGCTAAGACACCTATAAATCCACTTTGGACTATACCTACCTACTTATTGAAAGAGTTATTTTTTAAAAGAGTGCTAAGCAAATACTTATAGCTTCTTCTACCATGATAGTTGAATTTGTGGCATGTTATAAGACATCCTGTCTTGGGATATGACTATAAAATTTTGTCACTAGACTAGAATTTATAGATGCTATAGAAAAATCATAAAAGTTATTTTATGGCATTAAGTTAGCAGTGGTTTATTCCAATAACAAAAGAATTTTGTCAAAGTTAAAGCACATAAACATTAAATTCCTACTTGTTAAAGAAAAAGTTTAGAATGATCATATATTTATAAAGCACATTAGGATAAACTTTATGGTTGCAAATCCACTTACTAAAGGTTTACTGTCCAAGGTCTTTTATGAGCATACTAGTTATATAGGTGTGATATCACTTAATAATATGTCAATGTAGTAAAAGTTTATATTTATAAATGCTCTTATCTAAATATATATTTAATGGATATTTTGTAGTTGTTTATAGCAATATAAATATTTTGTATAGTTACACTCTAATTTTGTTTAGTTTAATCTCAATAAGGAATAAGGTGGACCAATTGGAAATAGATACATCAAGATCACATTGCATGTAATTTCTATGCCACACATCTATATTTGATCAATGTCATTGATGTATTGATATAAGTGATCATTGATAGATCTAATTACAATAATTGTACTAAAGGTTGCTTTAATCTTATGTTAATATGATTGATGAACTGGATTGATTAGAAATGATTTTGATAATACTAGTAATTTTTGAGCTCATAAGGTTATATTATAATATACAATTATAAAATGTTATATATATGGTCCAAATAGAATATTATTAATTTTTAATAGACATATACATTGTATATATGGGTAAATAATAATTGTATATTATTAGTTATCATAAGGTTTGATACAAATTAAAGTGATCAAATAAAGTTTGAGATTAAATGAATTTAAATCATCTCATTAAGTATAGGCTTTTATGTGTAGAGACCTAAAAGTATTATTTCTTATTTATGACGGTTTAACACAAATTAAAGTGATCAAATAAAGTTTAGGGTTAAATAAATTTAAATCATCTCATTAAGTATAGACTTTTATGTGTAGAGACCTAAAAGTCTTATTTCTTATTTATGATGGGCGAATTAGGAATAAGAAAAATAAAGAAAATAAATAAGAGATTATGGTTTCCAAATTATGTTTAAAGATTTTATTTTTTTTAATATCTCATTATTAGAAAATAAAGAGAGATTTTTCTCTAAAAAAATTGATAAAGACCAACTTCGAAGATCAAGAACTGTAAAATCATAATTCCATTAATTCCTATGGATTCAAGTATACTTTTGTATCTAGTAGTATATTCTTCTTGATAATTAATTATCAAATATTTGAGTTTTGATAACAAGTTTTATCTTTATCATAATTACTAATAGAGGACATTTAGAAAATGGAGAAAAAATAAATAGATGAAGGAAAAACTTAAAGGAAGAAAATTATAAGGTAAGATACTTCTATGAAACTATCTTTAGGATAGTAATTTTTCCACTTAACTGTAAATGGTTTCATGAAAATTCTACCATTAGGATAAAATACCTAACCAACAATAAAAAATCATAATTCTTTTATTCTTACAATCCGAATTAACCCAATACAAAATTGAGAAGAAGATATATATTAGTTATTTCAAAAGATAAAATAATGACTCCTATTTATAGAGTTATAAACACCTTTCTATGATAAATTATGTAAATAGACACAAATGTTAACTTTGAAAAGACATAAGTTTTTAATTTTAAATCTCACAAATTTTCATCTTAACAATTATATCTTCATATTTCAAAAGACATAATTTATATTAATAGCTTTTAAAATAATTTGTTATTGTTATTAGATAATACAAAAATCCACAATAATCCTTCACCTATTATCTAATAATAATAACATAATATTGTAATACAAGAATTTACTAAGTTTTGCATAATGTACATCCAAGAAATGGCCATGGCTTGAACCTTTAGATTGAATATGAATCATAAGAATAACATATTCACATTATGTAAATGGCAGTGCATTTTTAATATAGGCCTTGCATTCATCTTGGCTTTTTAAATCTTACTAAGTAATTCTCAATAAGCAGCCTCTTACTTCTTTACTTGCAAAGGTAGATTCATCAAAGGTGTCCACAATCATTTTAGCACCCTTCATAAATTATGAATCTATTAAGAAAAAAAATTCAACCTTTCTCATTGAAAATATAATAGTGCGTTAACGAAATATAGGACCTTGCCAAAAATAAATTTACCCCTCTTACTCCTTAGAATTTTTTAAGCACTAGAAATGATGGTTCAAATTTTTCTAAGATCATTGCACTTTTAAATTCTCTTTAATACTTGTTCAAATATTTCTACATTACTTTGTTAAAAAAAATATTATAACATCTATCTTCAAAAGAAATATTCTTTTTTTATATATTCATGGCATGTAAATTTTAGAATATAATATATAAAATGCATTACACTTTCACTCAGAAATATTAGTTTACTTTTTTCTATATACTAATAAATTTACCACATTTAAAGTTATATGCTATACTTTGATGAAATAAATTCAACGATAAATATAGCAATCAATATCAATATATATGCTATACTTTGATAATTGAGAGAAAATATAAATGTGCACCTTTAGTATGAATAATAAAATCCATTCTTTCTTTAAAATTCTCAGCTTGCACATACATTTACAAGTTCATTTCTTT
The DNA here is from genome assembly GCA_020226215.1 of Sindora glabra. Classification (NCBI taxonomy): domain Eukaryota; kingdom Viridiplantae; phylum Streptophyta; class Magnoliopsida; order Fabales; family Fabaceae; genus Sindora; species Sindora glabra. The sequence goes on along the minus strand of CM035226.1, from coordinate 10,949,361 downwards.
TTTTTTTGTTGGATTGTGTTGAAGTCTTTCAAGAAGCTTCACTAATTACTAGTTCAAGTGTCATCTCTCTCTTTTTTTTCTTATAAGAATCATTTCTAGTGATAATGAAAGCTTCACCAATTATATCAAAACAAACCACTGAAAAATTTATAATAAACAAATTTAGCTTCTCTTTATAGGTTGTATGCATTTAAATTTGATTAGGAATAAGAAGAGCAAATCATGTAAAAATTAAAGATAGAAAGATGAAGAAATTTCATTAGTTTAATTTCTTGCATGGAATTTTTTGGTGCATCTTTGTTGCTAAATAGTCCAAATACTAATTTCATTTCCAGACCAATAAAGCTTCAATAGAGTTATTGATTGAATCTCATTCTGAACAATGCTAATGCAAACACAAGTCATTATAATAATTGAATCACACATTCAAACACTTATCAAATTGTACTAAACAAAGTAATATAAATTTTAAATAAATTTGAAATATTGAATTTATCTCTTGAATTTTCTTTGAAAAATCAAATCTTGACACCAATTTTACCTTGTGCATAAAGATTCATAGAATTCCCATTTTGCTTGAATTTCTTTCACTTATATTCCTTCTTCTTCTTTTGATATAGTACATCAAACATTCTAAAATTCCTTTTAAAATATCTTTTTTTTTTAAATTCGATCCTAAAATTGTTGGGAAATATTTAGCCAATAGAAAATAAATAAATAATGAAACAAAAATTTGAAAAAAAGGAAATTATTAGTCAAGGCATTTTCAAGAAATTATCTTTAGGATATTAATTTTTTTCACTTAATTGTAAATGGTTTCATGAAAATTCTACCCCTAGTATGCAATGCCTAATCAAGAACAAAAAATTGTAATTCTTTTATTCTTACAATTAGAATTAACCTAATATGAATTTCAGAAGAAGACACATATTAGTTATTTTAAAAAATAAAATAATAACTTCTATTTACAAACTTGCAAACACCTTTTCGTAAAAAATTCTATAAATTGATACAAATGTTAGCTTTGAAAGAATACAAATATTTATTTTTAAAATTCATAAATTTTCATCTAAAAAATTATATCTTCACATTTTAAAAAATATATTTTTATTAACAATTTTTTAAAATAATTTATTATTATTATTATTATTAGATAATATAAAAAGCCACAGCCTTAACTTTATAGTGAAGTGGACTTGGGGAAATGGTTGAACGAAGGGAAGAAAGGCAGAGTAAAATGATTTAGACGGATAAAATGGGCTGACTGCGGACTTGAAAAGCACTTGACACGTGGCACACATGTTTTCTCTGTTTTTAATGTGCGGTAACCGGTTATTCAAGTTGGATTTGCCTCTTCACCGACGCTCCCAAAAAAAACAACCTGCATTTTATTCACGTTGTTTACTTGTTTATCTTAAATTTATTGTAATTGCTAGCGGATTATGGTTTGCGGGATTATGACTAGGATTCTTGTCGCTACTTAAAGTAACACTGATTGAGATGGGATCGCTAGACGTACTTTATATAATAAAGTGCAATGTGGGTGTCATATTTTTTTAACGAAAAAATTAAAAGAATGTGTAATTATAAATTTTAAAAATATAATTTATTATTTATCAAATTATTAATTTTTAATTATAGCATTAAGAATTATAATTTAATATTTTATTCTCTAAAATATAATCTTGCACTTTGGTGTAACTTAATTCCAAGTGGTTGATAATAATACACTACAAGAAAAAATGGAAAATTACAGTTGAATTTCGAAACAGAATATTTTTTTTCTTGCAATTGACAATGAGGTGGTAATATTCTCATTTTTTAAATTTTTTTGTGAAAATCGGGACAGAATTTAAGACAAAATTTTCATCCTAAATTGAACAAAGTTAATTAGAAATTCATCATAGGAAAATTTAAAATCTGAGATTGGGATAGAAATATGAAGAGAGTCAAAATCTGAAAAAAAAAATATGTATAGAGAAAATATATAAGTTACCTTCTTCAATTTTTTATTGGTTGAATTTTACTCTTTCTAACTTCAAAAATTGTAAATCACCCCCTACATTTTATAAAATTTGAAATTAAAACCTATTGTTCACTTAATTAGTTATTTTATCAAATTATATATTTTTTCATAAAAATTTTAGATAAGAATTATAATATAATAGTATAATGGATTCTTTTATTTTTATATAAAATTTCAATGTTATATGATTAATAGAAATTAAATTATATATAAAAATTTTAATTGAATACATGTAAATAAAGAGAAAAATTATATAAAAATAAAAAATAAATTAAAATTTTATAATATTATAATTTTATTACAAACTTCATGAAAAAATTACATAATTTAAAAAAAATGATCATGTAAGTAAATGATTAGTATTAATTCTAAATTTTATAAAATTTAATGGGTGATTTCCAAGTTTCCAAAGTTAAAGAGGACAAAATTCAATTATCCTAAAATTAAAGGAAATATTTTATATTTTTTTAAAAAAATATATTCCATCTATTCTTTTATAAATGTCATTTTAGAAAAAAAAAGGTCCTATTTATATGTCATTATAAGTCAAAAATTACATTTATTATTTTTTTAATATTATCTTTATTATTTAAATAAATACTCAACTAGTTAACTTTTTAGTAAATTATCAGTAAAATACGATTTATCTCTTTTAAAATTAAAATTATTTATTATTTTTCTTAATCTTATACATTAATCTTAAATGATACTTTAAAAAATAGGGAGAGAGAGAATATTATACGGCTTGCGTCAAAATTTTGAGACTTGCAGAAAATTTTGAGACAATATTTAAAATTGTTTACAATTCATTAAAAGCTTTTGACTCAAGCGATGTGTAACTTTTAATGAATTGTAAACAATTATAAACAACGTCAATGCCTTTGGACGTTGAATCTTTTCATTTTACTATTGCAGCTTTACTAATTATTTGAAAAGATTTTCCGGTGAACGAAGGGAAAGTTAGCTTATCAACGCCTATTCAATTGAGTGGCTGCAAGTTAAATCTTTTTAAATAAGATTTTAGACTTGAATTTTATAAATAAAAAATAGATATTGAGAAATTTTTATTTAAAAAAATATAATTTGATTCAATTTCAAATTAATCAAAATTTAATGTGACTACTAAATATCAGAAATTCATCAAGGCCCAACGTAACTTCAAATTAATCAGGGCTCCATTCTATGATGCTTTGTGGAACATAAGGAATGTACTATACATTCATTCATTATTGGGTACTCACTCCTCAATGCTGCGCGCCGTCTAAAGTCTATTTCGAGATATGAGAGTCCACATTGAGTAAGCTACTACATATTGATCACATATTAAAAATCTATACCCCAAAAAAAAAAAAATCACGTTTGAGAATTTAATAAAAATTGAATGGATATAGTTAATCAAAATACCCGAAAGGAAATGACTAAATCCCACACGAACATGATGTTTAATTTGATTGCAAATTGATACAGTAATTTAGCAACAAAGCACAAGATGCAAAGATTTTATTTAAATAAATAAATAAAGGTGGTAAGATTATGATATCAAATATAGAGATATTCAATACTGATTCATCGGATTTTTCATATATAACTGTATGAAAAATATTTGTTTGACTCAGTCCATTTATTCTTTTTCTTTTAATTCTGGTTTGAAAGGTTGAAATTCTATTTTCAGCATTATTTTAAGAGGATATTATTTTTATACAACATATATATATATATATATATATATATATATATATATATATATATATATATATATATATATATATATATATATATATATAAATAAGTAACGAGATATTTAAATATATAAGTTACTTAGTTTTATCAAATTAATTATTTTATTTTGAAAATAATTAAATGAAATTATTATTTAAATACATATATATATATATATTATATATGCAAATAAATTGTAAAATCAATTTGGGTTGAATAAATATAATTCATATAATTATAGTCTAAAACAAATCCAAATATTAGTGGGATTAGAAGGAAAATTTTAACTAATACTTAAATTAAAAAAAATTCTTCCGCCTTTTTTTAAAGTTAGATTTATCACGTTGTTGGATCAGAACAATTATAATCCAATGCAATTCAACAATAATTAGAGCAATTAGAATAGGTCAAAATCAGCAGGTTAATCTGCAAGTTTTGAAGAATTCGAATCTTCATTTTGAAATCCTAAAAACATACGTTGCAATTGGTTACGAAACTTGCGGACAGGCCAATTCAGTCTGCAAATATTTTCTTTTTTTACATTTTAAAAAAAAATTATTTATAAAAAATTATATTATCTTTTTTTTTAAGTTATATGAAATTAGGTTATGAATAATTTATAAATAATATTTTTATTTTGAGTATTTATAATTTATTTTTTATATATAATATTTTTAAAATTACATATAAATTTAAAATATATCATAATTTAATGATAAATAAATATGGAATATTTTTAAATAATTTTATTTTTTTATTATTTAAAAATTGAAAAATAAAAAATGTTACCCTGCGATCCATACAAATTGGACTAAATCCTCCGCTATGGAGCGCCGTGGGCCAACTGTTACGCAACTCAAACAAGAAGTTGGGGATGAGAAAAAGATGAAGATCACCACATCGTGGGCCATTGGTTTGCGATTACGTGCCGACACTTGCAGGCGTGGATTACAATGAAATAAAATCTCAAATATTGTTACGCCTCGTTAAATGGGATTGGCCACGTGATTTTTGAAACTTTTGGCATACACCATAGATGTCAATAAATTATAGGCCATTTGTAAATAACATTGAAATACTTTTAAAGTGGCCGGCGATATACCTTAACTCTCGTGTGGGATAATTTATTCCATTCCTAAATTTTTTATTAAAAAGTTACAAGTTAATTTATAAGAAAAATAACAAATTAGAGAGTGTTTAGTTGAATAAAATGAAAATGAGAAAGAAAATGTTAACAAAAATTGCTTAGTATATATTATAAAATAAAAAATAAAACGTCTCCTAAAAAATTATTATTTTATAAAATTATAAAATTTTTATTTTATAATAAAAGTGATAGTTAATCATTCTATCATTCATAGAATGATTATTTTACATGCAAATCTTTCATATTTTTCGTATATTATCTTTTGTTAATATATAATAAAAAATATTAATTTTTAAATAATTTTATATTAAAATTTATTAATAATTATATTTTTAATAATAAATTTTAAAATAGGATTTTTATGCATATTTATTATTTTTGTGATAAGATTATTATTGTTATTAATTACATTATTTTCATTTCATTCATTTCTATATTATTTTACTATTCCATATATAAAAATGAAATATAATACCCACTCTATTTCTTATCATATTAAATATAATCATAAAATAATTATTGTATTTGATTCCATTCTTATTCTCTTTTTTACATCATTCTATCCTACAAAATGCAACATTAGTATATGCTAATGAGATGGATTGGCTCCATCCATATCTAGCTAAGTTGTTACATAACTATGAATTATTTAATGCAGTCTTTACAAAAATAAGAAAGTAATTTAATTTTTAAAAATAATATAAAAAGTGTAACTTTTTAAAAGTAGAAAATCCTCAAATCATTTATTTTAATTACAAACTATCAAAATTGAAGAAATATAATTTTTTGTAAGATTGTACTTAAAAGTTTCAAAATGGATTAGATTTAACAAGTTGGCCTGAGTCTAGTATAATTTTACCTAAACTGAGACTGATTAACTTAACCTGATAAAGAATTATAATCGATAAGTGTTAATCCATTGAATTATTGGGTTAATCTGTTAGCTTAATAATAATAATAGTAAGTAATAAATGATTAATTTATTATTATATATTTAATCTTACATATATATTAAAATAATAATTTTAGTGTATTAAAATTATACATTAATATACTATATATTAAAATTAATAAATTTATATATTTAATATTGTTAATATATATTATATAAGTTTATAAAAATAAAATAAATAATTATATTAAAATTTAAATTAGTACCTTTATGTTAAAATTTTAAATTATTAAAAAATTTAAATATAATTTTTATGTTTTTAAAATGAATAGATAATATTATTGAGTTAGCTTGTTAATCTAGTAATAATAGTAAATAATAAATAATTAATTTATTATTATATATTTAATTTTTTATTTTTATGTGTATTAAAACATTTAAATATATATATGTTTTGAAAAGGCACATGAATATAAAATCATAAATTTTATTATACTCTAAAAGTTTCAAAACTTAAAATAAAGTTGTAATCACAAAAATTATTTAATAATATATTATAAAAAATAAATAATTATAATTAAATAATTTTAATTTAATAATTTTAAAATTTATTACATTATTTTATAATTTAAAATCCTAAAGGTATAATAATAATCAAAGTATAAATAGATTTTGATATATTATTAATTTAATAATGCACTGATAAATTATCATATTTAATGTATATCAAATATATTTTTTTTAAATAAATTTTATATATTGTATAGTAATATATTAATTATTAAATTTAATAATATGTTAATATTCTATTACATGAATATTCCAATATTTATACCAATCTTGTGTTGGTCGATTACTATTGTGCATATGTTGCGAAAGTTTTCTAAGAGTCAACATACACTTCGATTGATTTTTTAAATAAATAAATATTTTTAGTAGTTTCAAAAGATAGTGTGCAATTTTACTATTGTGCAATGATTCTTTAACTGTTATTTCAATAGTTAAATAGATTTTTTTAATATTTTATATATTTTACACCACTATAAATACATATCCTAATCAAACTTCATTCACACAATAAATATTCATTCTTTCTCTCTTCGATTTCATTCTTATAATTTTTATTTCTCTATAAATATTGACGATTGAAAGTGAATGTGGTGCATGAAGTTGTAAAGTATTAAAATTTTCACTTTAAAGGAAAATATTGTTGATATTCTTCAACTCTTTCTAATCTCTACCTATATTTTTATATTTTTTATTAAGTTTTATATATTTCAATTTTTATAGTATTTTAGTTAACTCAATAGTTATTATTCTTGTTAAATTTAATATTATTAATTTTATTTTTATATTATTTATAAATTTTAAATATGAATTTGAATTACCCTAATAATATGTAAAATTATTTTAATGATCAAAATTTTTTAAAAAATGTAATTACTAATTTTTTAAATAATAATTTTATAAATACTCCTTCAAGTACACCTAAATTTACATCATCTTCTCTTCTTTCTCAATATCCATCTTCATAATGTATTTGTAGTCGTAAGAATGTAAAAACTTTTACATTCTCGTCTGATTTAACAAAAAAATAATTTTTTTTGAAATATGGAATCATTTTATTCTAAAAAATATAGATAGTATAGTTAAAGTATTTTACAAATATTGTCCAAAAAATTATAACTATGATAGTTATAGTGGTACTAGTACAATGAGATGTCATTATTCTTTTAAATATGTAAATATTATAAATATTCCTAATGAAAATTCTAATATGCTTAGTCAAGATAGTTATCAGTATGAATTATATAAATGGATTTGTTAAGCTAAAATATCTTTTAATATAGCTAGTTCTCCAAAATTAAATACTCTTCTTTAACACTTTAATCCTCAATAGCATGGTATGAGTAAGAATACTAGTATAGATAAAATAAATAAAATTTTTGCAAAGTAGAAAACGATTTTAGCCAACAAGTATTTTACAAATATTGTCCAAAAAATTATAACTATGATAGTTATAATGGAATTAGTACAATGAGATGTCATTATTCTTCTAAATATATGAATATTATAAATATTCTAAGTGAAAATTCTAACAAGCCTAGTCAAGATAGATGTTAGTATGAATTATGTAAATAGATTTGTTATACTAAAATATTTTTTAATATAGCTAATTTTTTAAAATTAAATACCCTCCTTCAACACTTTAATCCTCAATGGTATGGTATGAGTAGGAATACTAGTGTAAATAAAATAAATAAAATTTTAGCAAAGCAGAAAATGATTTTAACCAATTTTTTTTTTCAAAATTCGAAGGTAGAGTTGTACTTATATTCGATATTTGAATGTCACTTTCTCAAATTAGTTATGTTTGTGTAATTGCCCATTATATTAATAATAATTTTATTTTACATAAAAAAATTATTTGGTTTAAACCAATTCCACTACCACATAATGCATCTACTATTACTTTTTATATAATAAATACTTGTAATAATTATATGATATCAGATAAAATATTTTCAATTACCTTTAATAATATATCTACTAATATTAGTGCTATTAGAATTTTAATTCTATTTTTAAATCCTATTCTTGAAACTTAATTTTTTTCATCTTATATGCACATGCTATATTGTAAATTTAATTATTCAAGATGCATTAAAAATTATTTTTATACTTATACAAAATCTTATAAGTATAATTTTATATATCAAATCATCACCGATTAGAGAGTACGATTAAAAATAATTATGTATCCAAATATCTAAGAAACCTAAGATACCTCCACAAGATATTTGTACATAATAAAATTCTACTTTTAAAATATTGAAATTTTGTTTAGAGTATAAAGATGTCATGAATTTTTTTATTCAATGAAAATATTAAGTTAATCATTACCTTGAAAATATTGAATGAAAAAGGTACAAATTTTTTTACAATTTTTATAAATATTTTATAGAGTAACTAATCTTTTATTTTATTCTTATTATTCGATATTTCACTCAATACTTAGTATTTTGCTTAATTGTAATTTTTGAATTTTTATAATTTGAAAGTATTAATGGGTTTTAAATTATTATTAATGAATGTTTGCTAAAATAGAATAAATACTCTAGAAATATTTTTCATTTTATATGTTATAATTGTAATTATGAATCCTAGAGTTAAACAAAAAAGAATAAAAAAATTACTATAAAGGTACCATGAAAATACACAACATGAATTTGACTTAAATTCTTATATGAATGATATAAATGATTTACTGTTAAAAATGTTTCAAGTATATAGTAATTAATTTAGTTCTTCATATTTATATATGTGTTCTTCATCTTTTTAAAAAATGAATATCCCCTTTTATGAAGAATATGATGACTTCTTATATTTAACTAATGATATTTCCTTAATCAATAATGAATTAAGTTCTTACTTATTTACTTTAATTGCAATACAATATTTCTTTCACTCTCTTTGTTTACTTTACACGGATGACCTCCTATCACACACATAACAATTTTAAAATATTGATATCGAGTCTTGAGATTGGAAGACAATAATTTTCTCCTCAAAATAAATTTTTTTAATTTTTGATACATTTTTTATATTTAATATTGAATAAATAAAATAAATTTATTTTAAAATTTTGTAGTTAAAAAATAATATAAAAAAATATATTTTTCCAAATAAATTCTCATGCTATTTTGTTGGGTGAGGGGGGAGCAACTCTCTTTTTGTTCTTTTTCGGTTAATTAAAGGAGCTAAGGTCAAGAGGAAATAACTATTTATTAACTACCTCTTATAGGATTTGTTTGAATGAATTAAAAATTAAAAGGAAAGAAAAGTAAAAAGAGTAAATAAGGGATAAGATATGAATTTCTGTTATTTGAATAGCAAAAGAAACTAGAAAAAAAGAAGTGAAATTAAAATATGAGTGGATCCTACCACTTCTTATTTCTCTCCACAAACGGAGAGAAAAAAAATTGGAGAAATGGAGAAAAAATTAATTTTAAATAAAATGAGTGGTCCTATCACTTTTTATTTATCTCTATAAGTGGAGAGAAAAGAATAAGAGTGATCATCAATTGATTAATAAGAATTAAAATTATTTTTTAAATTAATCATTTTTAATTGTAAAGTACTTTTTTAATCAACTGAACCTGATAACATATTCTTAATCGAATTTAACTGATAAGTTCAATTTCAGTTGGTTTAAAATCTAAATTTTTTTTTTCAAAAATGTCTAAAAAAATTAATTTAAAGTTTAAAATTAGTATATAAACATATTAATACCATAATTCTATTAATATAACTATAATAAGAGGTAATTAAGTATTAAATTATAAAAATGATCAATAAAATTTTAAATATGAACTTTCAATAAAAAAAATTAATATAAATTTTAATTAGTATTAGTTAATTTTAATTAATTATGATTAAAGAGTTAATTATGATTAAAGATTTACTCTCATAATTAACTGACCTCCCGAAATTTATAAATTTTTTTTATTTTTAATTAATAATAATATATTATTTATTCTTAACTGACTAACTTTGAATTCGATTGATCGATTAAGAGCAAATTGAAAATTTTTTATCACCCTTAGAAAAGAGGAAAAATGAAAAAAGTAATTATGTCCATAATTAACCATAGTCAAAGCTAACTTTTTAAATTATACTAAGGGTATAATTATAATTTGATTTAATAATTTTTTTTCATCTCATTTCTCTTTACAACCAAATGAAGAAAACAATATTTTATTCGTTCTTTTCTTTTCACTTTTCTCTTTATCGAAATACGAACAAAGGAAGCGTATCCTTTTATTTTTTTTCCTCCTCTATTATCTTCTCCTTTATTTTCTATTTCATTTTGTATTCAAACATAGAGTTAGGGCAAAATTACTATACTACAGGACAAAGTGGGGGTATATATGCCCAACACTTGATAAAATACTAATCCTGCTATTCCACATATATATTTTCATTTTTCACATTTTAGGAAAATTTTATTATATATTGAATAAAACTTAATAAATACATAAATTAATCATATTGATGAATTTTAAGTAATTAAATTAAATATTTTTACTTTAAAAATTATAAAATTTAATATAAGTTATTAAATATTTAATATAGAAGAATTTAATACATGAAAAAATTCACTTACCCATGTTCAATTGATTCTTTGACACGGAACAAATGAAACCTTATTCTGAGAATCTGAATTCAACTTGTTTCGTACGAAAAACAAGTGAACTACGGGAACAAAAAAGTGGTTGTTGTCTCTGTATGTTTTCTGGGAAAATATATTTTATAGAAAAATATATATTAGTGAAAAAGTGTCATATTATTTATATTTATAATTTAAAAAAAAATATAAAGTTATAATAATAAAGAAAAATAAAATTCTCCTTAAAAATAAAAATTTACAAGAAATTAATTTTTTTCATTTTTATATTTAATATTTATAATTATATTTTATAAAAATAATTTTTGTAAAAACAAACAGAATTATATATATATATTTTCTACAACAAAACAAGTATAATGCAAGACTGCTCGGACACTCGTCATGATAGTGATCGTAGGTTAGGCCATTAAAGTTTATTTAATACAAGTAACTAATAAGTTAATTTAATAATTAATATATTAATTAATTGTATTAGAAATATTTAATAAAATTAATTATTAAATTAGCTAAAAATATATCAAAATAAATATATAAGTTAATTAACTTATATTTATTTTGATATCATATCATACATATTTAAAATAAAAATAAAAATATAATTATTTAGTATATAATATTAATTAATAAAAAAAGAAATAAATTTAATAAATTAATAAATTATAAATTATTCGTAATAATTTATTAAATTAATATTTATTTATTAATAAATTAGTATGTTAAATATTTTTAAAAATTAATTTCTCATATTAATCAAATCAATTAATTATAAACAATCATAATTATTGCCTGCGTAAGTAAGTCCCAAAATTAAAATGAACCGACAGGGGTGGCAATCGTAACAGGTAACGATTTGGATGGATCCATCACGCAGCTCAGAATTTGCACACTAGTGCCTAGAAAGACTATAATTTCAGGTTGGTCCCCTTGATTGGATAATGATGGTTGCCGGCCCAACATAATGTGGACGGGTCTGGAAGCCCATCATTGGAGAAATTAGCTTATAATGTAATACTCTATAAAAATAATTCATTTCTAGAAATTAATCAATGCAAAATTGTTTAAAATCGATTCGGAGGGCCTAAATGATTAAATGAAACTATGCTACTAATTAAATTTGCCGTTTATATATCATATTTGTGTTCCAGTTCCAACGATGTGAAACAAACGACTATCCGAATTCTTTCACGTTGTATTTTTCTCCTGATTTAAGTATATTGATTAGGCTTTGGCTCCAAAATATATTAACGGCAATTTTATGGAATTTTATTCGGGAATAACAAATTGATAAATTAAAAAGAAAGAGTATATATGCTGACCAAGTCAACACTAAAAGGAATAATATTACTCCAAAGAGAACAGGACTTGCTCAAGTTTGCATCACAACCAAAAGAAGAAAAAAAAGAAAGGGAAAATAAGAACATTACCAAACTCCTAATCCCAAACTAGAGACAAAAGGAGAATTTGGAGTCAATCGAAGGCTATATTAAGAGCGGTAGAAAGTTCTAACGTGCCTTCCAACTTATTCGAAGCACATCTCTAACTTGCGTTCATTGACTTGTTCATCCTTAATCGAACCATCTTCCCATTCCGACTACATCACAGAGAAAATTGTTTAGTTTCTTCTCTAGTCAATGTATAAACCAAAAATGTAATACATTGGGAAAATAAAATTCAAAATTAAATTTTAAATCCTTTATATTTGTTAGATTAAATTTTATAAATTTATTATATTATATATTTAATTGATTTTTTTATTTACATTCAAAAATTAATTTTAAATTTCACTTTTGACGTGTGCAGTATTGCTGATATATAAATTAGTGAAAATATGACTCAAAAAATAAACTTACCATGCTATGTATACAACCAGCTCTGGAAATTATTATGTGCTCTCGCAGGCAACCGCAGTTTTGATCCTTTCAACAGTGCACTTAATCAAAGTGTTAACAGCTGCCACGGAATCTGGAGATAGTTTTGCTGTCGGCACCGAATCCACTAAAATCTGAAATACAACTGTTACTAGAGAACCTCCACGTCCAACTTCAAGAATGGGTCCTCCACTGAATCCAGGTCCATCTGGAAGAATAGCAAAACCTGATGGTAGAAGGGGAACATAATCTGGGTCCCCGCCACCTATAACTACATTCATGTCTACAATGTCAACTGGAGCATAAATCACATGTGATCCCGTAGAGTCACTACAACTTTCTTGAAGTACAAGCATATTGCTCTGGCTCGAATTCACGCTCTGCAGATCGATTTTTTTTCCAACAATAGAACATGTTATTGAGTTATTGATTTATTATAAGATGGAGCCTAGAATGTCAGAATTGTGGCATATGCTTGACTCGCCACTTACATTTACTCGAAGTAAAGAGACACGGTTGCCAGGATTACGACCATTTGCTATGTGTGCCATTTCTTGAGTTAGGCCTCCATTGGAGAGAATATCCCACTGCAAGTTCGATGTAAGTTCATCTATTTCTATTTTGATATATATCGAGAAGGTAGAAACATATGAAAGAGCTCGATGTTAGTATACCTGGCTTCTAGAGTTTTCATCTCGAAGGAAATCAAAAACCTTCTTAGGAGAAACGGGAAGCCAGAAGGAAGCAGCAGCAACACCAGGAGGTTTGCCTGACTCAGCCATACTCTTTCGGGTCATCACCCTTACTTCATCGGAACCTGTTGCTGGTAGAGTAGTCCATGCATGTGTTGTTGAAGCACCGATACCAGAACAAAAGCTCATCACCATTCTCTCTGCCAGCCTCAGCATGCTTTTCCTTCCGTCAGCACTCATCACTATATACAACATTAAACCTTATAGAGTAATAAATCTATTTTTCTTTTGTCTAAGGAACTTATTCTCGAGTAGAAAGTAAGATATGAATTAGGTTCCGTCAAATTTTTGAAAGACATTTTTCCTAAAGAAACTTCATTTGTCTCTATGTAAATAAAGGAGTAGCTTATTATTTTTTATATTTTATTATGAAAAAATGATACTAAAAGTTATGATGATAAAGAAAAAGTTAATTTTTTATTAAACTTCTTACATTTTTATTTGGAATATGTAGAACATTTTCTACTATCCTACTAATTTATAACTATATACAAAATAAAAATTTTATATTAAGTAATAAATCTATTTTTCTTTTGTCTGCAGCACTTATATTGGAGTAGAAAAAAAAATATGAATTAGGTTCCCTAAAATTTTTGAAAGACATTTTTTGTAAAAAACTTTCATTTGTTTCTATGTAAATAAAGGAATAGCATATTATCTTTTATACTTTATTATAAAAAAATAATACTTAAAGTCATAATGATAAAGAAAAAGTTAATTTTTACTAAACTTCTTACATTTTTACATTGAACATATAAAATATTTTCTACCAATCTATTAATTTAAAACTATATTTCAACAAAAATATTTTCTGCCAAAACAAATGGGGCTTTAATTACCAGTTAGGTCTCGTGGCAGTATGTTGTTGGCCAAGGAGCTAGCTAGCCGTGCACATTGTCTGTCTAAAGTAGCCACCCAACGTTTAGCTCCAAAGGCAAGGCCAGAATTAACAAGAGATCTGTATATGTTGTGTACAGCTCTATTATCCACTTCTACATGCTCAATCCATGTCACCTGAGGAATCATTATTATTTATATAAGAAAACAGGCACTCATATTTAGAAAAATACAGAGCTACATTAATTTAGAAGTGTACCTTCGAGTAACCATTTGGCAATTCTTGAATCAAACAACCAGAAGGCCTTCTTCGGTTCCTCAAAAAATAAGGAGATCGCAGGTTGTCCAAGGAAACATCAACCACAGCCCACGTCCCGTCTGTGTGCTCCTTACAATACCTTGCAAAATAGTTTTCCCGAGTTGGAACAAGTGGTGAAGGCACCTGAAACTCAGCTGACATCTGTCAATACCAAAAGCTTATCAGATTAAGGTTGGTGTCACTTATATTACTATTCAACATTATATAAAAGCAAAGAAAAAGGGAAAGATTGGAACTTAAAGTACCACTTGCAAGGCTCCGTTATAGTTTCCTACCACTCCAGTTGACAGGATTTCAAGTATCATTGCTCGTGAAACGATACCGCAGAACACAGAGGACCATTGATTCTGCCAATTGATCGTCATCAATTCAACGAGATACATATAGATCAAAGTCAACAGACCACTAAACCAATTTTATAAGAATAGTGTTTACAGGTTGTTAGGAAATTGATTAATGATTAATTACCACATCCATGAGAATCTCAACGAGTTTAGTATGACTCATGATAACCACAGCGGATTCCCTTGAACTTTCAGTACTTAGTCCCAAGGGTTTAGGACTTATTATCCTAGGAAAAGTCCTTAAGTATTCATCTTCGTTTAGAATCTCTAAGGAGTAATTCCCAGAAACCCATAATGGTTCTCCTGATTGAGCCAATCTTGTTAATTCTTCCATTGCTGCAACAGCAAGCTCCATAATAATGGGCTTGTCAGCTTCTGTAGGCAATGGGAATGATCCAAGAAGGTCATTGCCTCCATATATTTCCCCTAGCAAGCTTGATTGTGCACCATGGTTACCCATCCCCAAATCAAGAGAGGGGGGAGGCAATAAAAGGTGGGAAGTGACAGGTTTTCCAACATATTTGGCCGCTATTGCTGACGTCCTGTCAATCTAAAGCAGAACGTAATGATACTAGTTAGTGCAATAAAAAACTAGAAGAAAAAACAATGGAAAACGTTAGCTGTAGTTAGTTTCGATTAGTATCGTTGGAAAGAATTTTTTATAAAAAAATATAATGCCTAGAGTAATGCTCAACTATACTAGTGAAAGAGAGTAATTTCCTCTTTAAAAGAAAAATTTACTTTTCTCCGACCTTTTATATTTAGCATTCAATATATAAAGTATCTTTTTCTTATTTTAGTATTTTAGAATTATATATTTTATAAAAAATATTTTCCATTAAAATGAATAATGATTCGGTATTATGCATGAACAGTAGAATCTAAATAGGTGGGACTGAATTAATTTATATTGTAACTAGAATTTAATTAATTGAACAACAATTTTGTCCCAAGTAATCTTTGCATTAAGCCTTGCTAGAAAAATAAATGTAGTATGAAAATTGATTTGAGTTACCTCATCTTTTAAACGAGTATTCTCAATCCTCAGGTGCTGCTTATCGAATGACATCTCACCAAGAGCAGCAACGCCACCACAATTGGGGCATGAGGCATTACTTAGGACTTTCTTGTACCTGTTGTTCTCCGCACGAAGCTTGTCATATTCAGCTTTCAAAATTGCATTCTCATGACGTTCATTCCGAGTCTATATATATATATATATATCATAAACAAACGTGAAGATCATAAAATACTGACTTTACTTCATCTAAGCCAAACTGGCCTCTTCGGAGTGGGAGAAATTTTCAGTAGTACAATACTACTCTATATTGTATATTAACAAGTTGAAAAATCAGCTCTTTAATTTTAGCATTCACCCCATTATATATTTTATTTATCAAAATATAAATAAATAGCAGTATTGAGGACTAATTTTTTTTCTTTGGTGAGCTTCTCTCTTACTAAAATTATTTTCCCCATATAACTGATTATTCACCACTACAATGGACTTATTAGATAATCAATTAATTACATTAAAAATTAACTAATTATTTGATAATTGATTTGACTAATTAATACCATTAGTTGTTTACATAAAAATGTTTTAAAAAATTAGTTATTTATCACTAGTTGTTTATAGATTAAATGACATATAAAGATATATATATTTTATGATTTATTTAAATATTCTTTTACTTTAATAATATTTTTTATTATAACAATTATTTATAAGATTAAATTTTCTTTTAAAAATAGATCATTATAATTAAATATACTTTTTAAATTTTCTTTAGGAATTAAATAATTATAATTTTTTAGTTAAAGAACCCTTATAATATTTTTATTAATGCAATAACTATTAGAATTTAATTTTCAACCTTTTCTAAAATTAAATTTAAAATTCATATGTTTATTATTAATAATATTAATGAATTCCATATTCTAAATATAAAAACTTATTTTTTACAAATAATATTATTATATTTCTTCTTTTTTTTCATATATTGTTTTTTATTAAAAAATATCCATTTGGTAAAAGACTAATGATTTTATTCATATATTTTATACTATTATTAATGAAATGAAATATATATTCTCTACTTTTTATACAATTTGATAGAAGAAATATGGTTATATTCATGTACTTTTTATTATTATGTACATATTTTAATAAAATTTTTATACTCATTTAATTTTTATTTAAAAAATGAATAATTATAATTTATTATATCCATTAATTTTTTAAAAAAATATTTTTAATTTAGGATTTTCTTATCTATCAAGGTAAAAATTAAAAAAATTATATAAATATTGGGTAAGAATATATTTTTTACGTTAAGTATTAATTAATTCTTGATTCTTTTTCAAAATAATTAATTGGAAGATAATAAATTAACTGAAATTATAATTATTCACCAAAAATTCAAATCAATTAATTGATTTAGTTAAACAGATAAAAACACAACGATCAACTCTTAAGTTTACCAAGCATACTTTATACCAAACAGGTAACAGTATACATACGATAATTGGGTTCATGTATAAACAAACCTTGGTTTGAGTGCGTTTGTTTTGAAACCAAAACTTAATTTGTAAAGGCTCCATCAGCAGCTGACGGCTCAGCTCCTTCCTTTGCTTTTCATCTGGGTGAGGGCACTCCTTAAAGAAGCTGGGGATGAAAATTTTGAAAAAACAAAAACATAATGAGTAACCAAGGCACAAGAAACAGGAAGTAGGGAGCATATATTATTAAGAAGTTGGAATGGCCCCTACGCTTCCATCTCTTGGATTTGGTGCTGCGTGTGGCGATGGTAACGCCTCCTTTTTGGTCGTTGGTTGGGATCTTGGTCGTCCCCAGAAGGAGCTTCCTCGTGAATCTTAATTTCAGAATCATTCTCAGAAAAAGTCCTTCGGGTAACGTCGAGAATAGAGCTAGTCTCAAATATATTGGGGGAAAACATCCGTCCAAGACCGATACTTTATGGATGCGATGGATTGTTTTCGGATCTGCCCAAAAAAGGGGGAAAAAAAAGTGAGTAGAAGACAATCATGTATATTACCAAGAAGAAGAAGAAGAAGAAGAAGAAGAAGAAGAAGACGAAGAAGACGAAGACGAAGAAGACAATTATGTGTGCAGCCTACCAAACAAGGCGCATCAGACAATTGTTTTTGTTCCTTTTACCACCAAAAAGCTTTAGATATACAACTAATTCTTCCGAGGCCATTTGTTTGGAGCAAACTTTCTTCAAGGGTAGAACATCCGTACTTAGGTACATACATGCAGGAAAAGTATAATATTATGAAAAAATTTATTTGATGAAAGATTGAATATTTTTATTTTTAGATTGTATTTAATATATTAAATTTTATATTTTTAATTTTATTTTACTTTTTTAAATTAAAAAATCATTTAATATTAAAATAATTAATCTTTTAAGATTTGAAACTTCTTATAATATTACTTGAAGAAAAAGATTAAAAATAACAGAAAGAATTTCATTTCATCAAGCATTGAAATGTATGTATTTTAAAAAAGGCGTGATTTCCTTAAATTGATAGATTAATTATCAAATAAAAAATCTCAAATACAAGTGAAGATCAACGATTCTAAACTTTTTATCATTTTGTCTCTGAAGTATAATGATATATAATACAGTGAGTTGTCCTATGAGTATCTAACCCCTTAAAAACTACTTGGATGTTATATTTATTCTTATCCTTCCTTTAACGATTAATGTTAGAGGAAGTTTTATTTTTTAAAAAATTAAATTTAAAAATATAAATTTTAATATATTAAATATAATTCAATAATAAAAATATTCAATATTTAAAAAAAATTTATAATATTACCCTTCTTTCACACGCGCGCGCGGGGAGCTTGAATCAAACTTTATCTGGAGCGCGCTGGGCTGAATCTTCATTTTATGTTTAAGCACTTTTTCGGTCCCTCCAACGTTCTCTACTCTAACCGTACAACCATAAAACGTACGGGATAGAGCCAGCTAACGGAGCTTTGTAGGGACACGCTCTTCAAAATTTTTTACAATTTTATAATACTATTATATAATTATATATAAAAAAATTTTATATATATTATTTATCTCTTAAAATATTTTTTTATATATTTAAAATTTGTAAAGTTTAAAACATATAACTATAATATTTTATTAATTCAATAAGATATAATTTAAAGAATATAAAATAATTTTATACAGTTAAAATCAAAACAATGTCTTAAAAATTTATTTGAAGTATGCAAAAAAGAAAAATATAAAATAATATAAAATAAATTATAGGGGAATGATTTTGTTATTTTGCACAAACTAATTAGTTGAGAAATAATATGCATACCATCTTTTTTGCCTTAAAATAACTTATTTAAGGAATTAAATTTAAAACATCTATAATTTTTTAAAATTTTTTAAATAAAAAAAAGCGAACAACTCCAACCTTTCTAAACATAAATGCAGGTCAATGCATTTCAATTTCTTCAAATTATATTTAAAATTTTTTAAAATTATTATATATTCTAATTTTGATTACATATTTTTAATATATATTAAATATTTTCATTCTTTTTTAAACTAGTTTTTTGAATCTATGTGTCACTTAATATCATTTTCTTATTCTTTATTTTTTTTTTACAACATTAATATATAAAGGATTCTAACTGCTTTTTTTTTATAACAGGATTTTAATTTTACAAATTTCAAATCAATTAAAAAGATTTTTAATTGTGAAAATAATTAAATGAATCCATTGAACTATCTTTTACATTAAAGCATGCATACATACATAGTAAATAGTAATATTTGAATTTTACATTTGCATGATTTTATTATATTATTACCTTTTGTTTTAATGTTTACATGAGCTAATTTAGTTTATATTCAACTAATTAATTTTTTGATAACTAAGAATAAAATAATTGATAAGTTGTTTAAAAGGAAAATTAGTGATAAAAAGAAGAATAATTAACCTAATTAAAATTTTATTATTAATCATATGATAATTCATCAATAACTTTAAATTCCTAAAAAAAATAAAAAGATATACTTCGAATGAAGGTAATTTCTAATGGAATCTAATTTAATTACTTACAATTCACTTTCTCTTAAATTTTGTAACAATGAATAATTATAAAATTATATTTAAAATATTTCACAATATATAAAATATTAAAAATTATATATCATTATAAATTTTTTATATATAAAAAATATTTCTAATTTGGCCCCGAAAATATTAACCAAGCTCTCGCGGGATAAAAGGAAGCTTGGCTGATGGATTGGCTAGCCTTGAGTATGACTGCAACAAAACAATTAACAGCTTTCTCTAAAAATTTAGGCATGCAAATTAGTAACTGGGTAGATACATTCGTTTTTACAGCTGACCAACACCGCTTCAGAAATCATAATCACGAAGCAAGTCGTTCTGCACTTGTTTTCAGGTCCTTCCCCTTTCTCTCCGTTTTAGGTGGTTGTGGCATTGATTATCGACGATCTGAGATTGTTGTCTGTCGGAGTTTGTTTCTAGAGGTCGTTTGGTTCGGGGCCAAAGTTCAATTTTTTAAAAATAAAAAATTGATGATTTATTTGATCAATTATTTTTATAAAATATAAAAAGTTACTTACTTACTACCCTTAAATAAATTTTACTTTTTATATTATTTATAAATATAATAATAAAATTATTTTTATGACAATTAAAATTTATTATTTTATACTATAATAATATTTGAAATATAATAATTATTTTATTAATACTTTCTAAAATATTTAAAATTAAATTAAAAATATAAAAAATTACTTCTTAAAAAATGTCATTTCCTATATATCAATCAAATAATTTTAAATATTTTTTCAATTAATTCAATTTTCTATGTGAACTAAACACCTCCCTAATTTCTACATATTGTCTGTGGGCTTTGAACAAAAGGGCACAAATGACTTTTGATTTATCTTTGCTTTATTACTTTCAGTAAGATTTTATTTGTAAAATATATTTTATATTTTTAAAAATATTTTTAAAAAAAATTATACTCTTATATTTAATTAAAAATTTTAAAATAATTATTTGAGAATATAATATTTTTAAAGGTTTTTTGATTTAATTTTTCTCTCAAAATATTTTTATGAGAGAGGTAGTTATTTCAAATTTTTATGAGATAAAAAAATAATTTTATCTTTATTTTTTAATATTCTAATTTATTCTTTTTTTTCTCCATCACAGTCTTCATTTATTACTCTTTCATTATTTTACAAAATAAAATCTTATTTATTTATAAAAAAATATGATATTTATATACATTAAGAAGAAATTATGATATATCATTAATAAATTAATATTAATTATTTTTAAATCTGATTATTAATATATTATTAAATAATATATCAAATTTAATTTTGAAAAAAATGTAAACTTTATATATGATCAGATTTGATGGAGCATTGTACATTACTCTATTAATGATGTATCATAATTTCTTCTTATATTTTATAATTAAAAATATATAATTATAAAAAGAAAATCCTTCTCTTTAAAATACAAAATGATATTTTACAGTGCCATCCATATTTAATCTTGAATAAATATTAATTATTTTATATGAGTATAAATATAAATAAATAAAATCATTCTTATCAAAAATATTTTTTGTTAAAATGAAGAGAGTTACCGTCAAACACAATTTGAATATATATATATATATATATATATATATATATATATATATATATATATATATATATATATATATATATATATAATTTTAAAAATAAAAAGGATAATATTATGATAAGTTTTATTTTATAAAAAATTAAATATTTTTATTAAATTATATTTAATATATTAAATTTTATATTTTAAACTTTTGTTTATTTATTTTATAATTAAAAAATAATTTAATAATAAAATATTCAATCTTTTAAGATAAAAAATTTTGTACGACATTAGCTACATGAAAAAAAATTAGAAAGAATTTCATTTCGTCGAGCATTGAAGCGTTTGTATTTCAAAAAAGGCGCGATTTCTTCAAATCCGAGCTGACCAACTGATATATTTTTTATATTATTTATAAATAAAATAATAAAATTATTTTCATTAAATTTAATTTATGACAATTAAAATTTATTACTTTATACTATAATAATATTTGAGATATAATAGTTATTTTATTAATATTTCTTAAAATATTTAAAATTAAATTAAAAATATAAAAAATTATTTCTTAAGAAATATCACTTCCTATATATCAACCAAATAATTTTAAATATTTTTTTAATAAATTCAATTTTCTATGTTAACTAAACACCTCCCTAATTTCTACATATTGTCTGTGGGCTTTGAACAAAAGGGCACAAATGACTTTTGATTTATCTTTGCTTTATTACTTTCAGTAAGATTTTATTTGTAAAATATATTTTATATTTTTAAAAATATTTTTAAAAAAAATTATACTCTTATATTTAATTCAAAATTTTAAAATAATTATTTGAGAATATAATATTTTTAAAGATATTTTTGATTTAATTTTTCTCTCAAAATATTTTTATGAGAGAGGTAGTTATTTCAAATTTTTATGAGATAAAAAAATGATATCAAAATAAAAAAATAATTTTATTTTTATTTTTTAATATTCTAATTTATTCTTTTTTTTCTCCATCACAGTCTTCATTTATTACTCTTTCATTATTTTTCAAAATAAAATCTTATTTATTTACGAAAAAAATATGATATTTATATACATTAAGAAGCAATTATGATATATCATTAATAAATTAATATTAATTATTGTTATATCTGATTATTAATATATTATTAAATAATATATCAAATTTAATTTTGAAAAAAATGTAAACTTTATATATGATCAGATTTGATGGAGCATTGTATATTACTCTATTAATAATGTATTATAATTTCTTCTTATATTTTATAATTAAAAAATATATAATTATAAAAAGAAAATCCTTCTCTTTAAAATACGAAATGATATTTTACAGTGCCATCCATATTTAATCTTGAATAAATATTAATTATTTTATATGAGTATAAATATAAATAAATAAAATCATTCTTATCAAAAATATTTTTTGTTAAAATGAAGAGAGTTACCGTCAAACACAATTTGAATATATATATATAATTTTAAAGATAAAAAGGATAATATCATGAGAAGTTTTATTTTATAAAAATTAAACATTTTTATTAAATTATATTTAATATATTAAATTTTATATTTTAAAATTTTGTTTATTTATTTTATAATTAAAAAATAATTTAATAATAAAATATTCAATCTTTTAAGATAAAAATTTTTGTACGACATTAGCTACATGAAAAAAAATTAAAAACAATCGAAAGAATTTCATTTCGTCGAGCGTTGAAGCGTATGTATTTCAAAAAAGGCGCGATTTCTTTAAATCCGAGCTGACCAACTGAAAGTTGCTGCCGCAATAATGACTATAAATCCAAACTGTTTTTCACGGATTTGGACGCTTTAAGTGTACGATCATTGAGAATAAAGTTTATTATTGCAGTTTTTCATGTAAAAATTAAAATTTTAAAATTTTATAAATAATAATAAATTAAAAAATATTTTTTAAATTTATAATTATTTATTCTTTTAATTTTTTTGTTAATAATCATAATAATGTATTTTACATTCTACTCACTTTAGAGGAGTCCATCTTTGTTGAGTCTTTGAGATAGTATTACTAATAAATACTACATTTTACGAGAATCTGCACCTGCCATTTAGCATTTTCACTGTTTAATTTTATTTTATTTTATTTTTTTGAAGAGAATCAATGATTCAATGCATCTGACTGCCAATAATACCCAAACTTCACAGTTGAAAACAACCTCTCAAGGGAACCAAAATGTAAATACAGAATTATTGAAGATGGAAATTTGCGTCACAATCAGAATAGAATTCTTCTTCAGATTTATTTGGGAGTCCTACTTTGAGCTGGTGGAAGCTAGATAGGAAAGAGGACGAGCAATGTGAATAACCCAACAGTTATGAGGTAGGTTGGGTCCTTTGCATTAGAACTTGTTTTTTATGTGTACTAATGAAGATAAATTTGCACAAGCACGAGCTTGCGCAAGTCTGAGCTTGCTTGTGTTTGTAATTTTTTTTTTCTTTTTTATTAATATATTATTAGCGATGTACATTATAATTTCTTCTTATATTTTATAATTAACAAAAAAGGTATAATTATAAAAAGACAATCCTTCTCTTTAAAATAAGATATGATATATGCCATCCATATTTAATCTTGAATAAATATTAATTATTTTATATAAGTATAAACATAAATAAATAAAATCATTCCTATCAAAAATATTTTCTATTAAAATAAAGAGAGCTAGCATCAAACACAATTTGAATATATAAATATATCTTTTTAAAGATAAAAAAGGATAATATTATAAAAAAATTATTTTATAAAAAAATTAAAGATTTTTATTATTAAATTATACTTAGTATATTAGAATTTATATTTTTAATTTTAATTTATTTATTTTAAAATAAAAATAATCTAACGTTAAAATATTTAATCTCTTAATATATGAAATTTTGTATGACATTAGCCACAAGGAAAAAGGTCAAAAACAACCGAAAGAATTTCATGTCATCAAGCATTGAAGTGTATGTGTTTTAAAAGAATGTGTAATTTCTTTAAATTTATAGATTAATTATCGAATAAAATATTTCAAATAGAAGTAAAGGTCAAGGATTCTAAACTTTTTATCATTTTATCTTTGAAGTATAATGATTTATAATACATTGAGTTGCCCTATGAATATTTAACCCCTTAAAAACTACTTGGACGTTTTATTTTTATCCTTCCTCACAGTAATATCATAGGAAATTTTATTTTTTTAAATGATAAATACTTTATTATTGAACTGTCTTTTTCAAATATTAAAATAAAAATATTAATATTAATATATTAAATATGATTTAATAACAAAAATACTTGAACTCTTTAAAAAAATAAATTTTTTAACATTATTCTTCTTTTGTACGTAAAAGTGGAGATTTGAATCGAGCTTTTCTAGTTTATTTGGAGCTGGCGAGGGCGAATCATGAATATATGTCAAAACACTTTTTCGGTCCCTTCAATGTTTTCTGTTCTAACCATACAACGTTATAAAGTGGGGGATAGAAGGAAGCTCACCTGATGGATTAGCCCACCTTGAATACGACAGCAATAAAACAAACAACAGCTTTCTCTGAAACTTAAGGCATGCAAATTAACCGGGTAGGAACACCCTTCAAGCCCACGCACGCATCAGAAACCCTACTCACGAAGCAAGCCTTTTCTGCTCCATCGCCTTTCTCTCGGGTTTAGGTGGCTGCGGCACTGATTAATGAGACTTTGAGATTGTTGTCTGTCGGGGGTTTGTTTCAGCTCAAGATTCTATATATTGTCTGAGGGCTTTCAATAAAAGGGCACAAATGACTTTTGACTCGTCTTTGGCGTTCCGGTTTTAGCAAAAATGCTGTAATAACCTAAAGAAGATGGAAAATAGAGCGACAAGAGTTCGATGGGTTCGAAAACAAAGTGAAAAGATTTTTACTGATGGCTGTTAGTTCAAGTGAGTTCAATATTCTTTCAACTCGAACTTCGTAGGTGAAATATAAAATATTAAAAGAGCTTATTTTCATATTTGGATCTAATCTAACTTAAATTCCGATTAGTTGGTAGTATAATAAAATTTGGTAAATATCGGATGTTTCATATTAAAAAAAATGAGATCTATATAAAACATTTGATTTTATCAAATTTTACATTTTGAGATGAATGTATATTCTTAAAATTTTAATTCATAAGAATAT
Organism: Sindora glabra; assembly: GCA_020226215.1. NCBI lineage: Eukaryota > Viridiplantae > Streptophyta > Magnoliopsida > Fabales > Fabaceae > Sindora > Sindora glabra. The sequence continues at coordinate 10,923,417 of CM035226.1, read as the reverse complement.
AATATTTTTATTTTTTATTGGTTGCAAATATTTTTAGAAATATTTTGTTAAATTTTGTTATAATTTTGTATTTGATTCTTATATATTCAAGAAAATTTTAAAATTATTTTAAAAATATATTTATTCAAATTTTTATTATAAGCTATAGTAAAATATACTTTTAATTAAATTATATAAATAAATAAAAACTTTTTAATACTTGATAAATTAAATTTTGATATTTTTAACATTTAAAAATTTATTGAAATATATATAAAAATTATTTCATATACTTTATTATATTTTAAAATATAATTTATTATACTTTAACATTTAACGTGAAGATTTAATAAGGAGAATTATGAAAATATAATATTTAACATTTAAAGTATTATACTTTAAGAGTTAACATATTCTTTGTTTAAGCCTTAATCGTATATGTATTTACTTTGCAAAAATAAAAGAAAAATATAAAGAGTGAAAAAAAATACAATAATAAATATTTTTATTTAAATTAAAAATTATTTGATAGAAAGATAAAGAAGAGAGAGAAAGTATTTCTATTCCTTTCGGTTGACAGAAAACCCATGGATGAGAATGACATTTTCTGCTAACAAGAATGGTATACTTTACTGGACTCGATGATGAGACAATAAAATAAAATTAATGAAAACCAACTTATTTCATCAATCGATCTTGTTATTATCATCTTTGGCAAATGATGCTTCAGTTAAGCAATGGAAAGTCGGTACAACCATGGAAGCAGATGGTTGTGATGGAAGGAGGAAAAACAATGAAAACAAAACGAAGTAGAAAAGAAGAAAATTAGGTGCGATAGAAATAAGAGTAATTTTTTTTATTTTAGTATTAATATTTTTATTATATAAAATTTTGGAATATTTATCTTCCTTATAAAAATATTATATTTTCCGAATTTTTTGTAAACTTTAATTAAATATAAAAATGTAATTTCTTTGAAAAATGGCTGAAAGAAGTGGCAGACATAAAACGTACGAAGATGAAATGAGGAGAGAGAGTGGGGAGGAATTAGGGGCAGCCGGAGGGGTTAAAGCATTTGTGCAGGAAAGACCAGCAAAAATTAATGCAGCAATATTACGTACGATCAGAGTTGCAGGATGAGAGATAAATCTCAGCTTCAGAGATGGCGACTGGGGAGCCTACTGGACGGCCCTGGTTCCCAAAGTTCTATAAAACGGAATCCGGGATTGCAATGCGGGCAACCAAGTGTTACCGGTAATATGAGCAATCTTGCATAAAATTCGTATTTATTGCAGGCAAGCTCGCGCAGATAAATATTCGCACAGTCAAATCTGCATGATCACAGATTTGATTGCAATTAAAAAATTATTTTTTATATTTAAATTTAATATATATTAAAAAATTTAATTAAATTATTTTTTAATTAATTTAATTTAATTTTTATATTTTAATTTAATTTCTTTACTTAAATAATTAATAAATATTAAAATATAATTTATATATTATAAAATAAAATAATTAATAAAAATATTTTAAAAATACGAGCTATTCATTACGTGGGTTTATACAGGTAAGTCCACGTGGGTAAAAGCCCCACGCGGACAAAACCTATATAAATCCACCATTTTACATGCAAGGTTTTCTAATTTAAAAAAAAATAAAATATATAATAATATATATATAAATATATAAATTTTAAAAAGATCGAAGTGTGTAATATATATATATATATATATATATATATATATATATATATATAACAATAATAAATTCTATAAAAAATATAGAAATATAAATACAAGATATAAAATATAATTCTTTTATAAATAATTTCTATATTAATCTTTTTTCTTGCCAAACATGAATTTTTTATTGTATTATATCTTTAAAATATTTTATAAAAATAAATATTTAATTGAAACAAAAGATTTTATAAATTATAAATATTTTTATCTTCTATTTTATTTTATTTTTATTTTTAAAAATGTATTATCTAAACTAAAATTTATATATATTTACTTACATTACACACATAATATGATTATACTAAAATTTCACTTAGTCATTATTTATTTTAATTTTATCATTCTAAATTTTCACAATAAAATCTTTATAAATGTATTAAAATTATATATATATATATGAATTTAATTAAATCAATTATCTTTTTATAAATTTTATAGATTTCCTATTGTAATTTTTTTAATAAAACTTTGAATTACTTATGCGTTGCAACTTTTAACGTTATATTTTTATTGATATTACATATATAATGTGATTACAATAGAAGTGCCACTTATTTACTATTTATTTTGATTTTATCATTCAAAATTTTTATAACAATATATATATATATATATATATATATATATATATATATATATATATCTAAAAAATATGCATACATATGAACCTTATTAAATTAATTATATTTGTAAAAAAATTTATTGTAACTTTTTTTTTGGTAAAATACTGAATAATTTATGTGTTTTGACATTTATAAATAAGTTTCTATAATTTTTCTCATAAATTTTTTATAATTTTATTTAATATTTCATATTTTTTATATTCAATTTTTTTAAAATAAAATATCTTCAAATAAATTTTTAAAAAAATATAATTATTTTATATAATTATAAATTTTTCAATATACATATAAAAAAATTTCTTGCTCACAATTATTCCGTCCTTCCAAACCAAAATCCCTAGCTCTGCTGCTGTTGAGCCCCATAACTTAACTCCACACTCACATCTTATCTGCGCTGCCCTTAAATTTTTTATTTCTGTCGGCTATTTTTCGAAATAAAATATTATTTATATATAAAAAAATGATATTTGTATATATTAGAAAGTAGTTATAGTATATTATTAATGTAATAATATTAGTATATCATTAAATTTAATTATTAACATATTAATATATAATGTATTCAATATTAGTTTAAAAAAATAAATTTTATGCATAATAAAATTTAATGATGCACGATGTATTATTATATTAATAATATAATATAATTTCTTTCCATATTTTATATATAAAAAATAATGTATAATTATAAAAATGAAATCTTTCTTTTTAAAATAAGAAATGATATTTATCACAATACCATCCATATTTAATCTTAAATAAATATTGATTATTTTATATGATTAAAAATATAAATAAATAAAAATTTTGCTATTAAAAATATTTTCACTTAAAATAAAGAGAGCGAGCGTCAAGCACAATTTGAATATATATATATATATAATTTTAAAGATGAGAATGCTGGTCCACTTTGATTATATATATTTACTCTGATTTGAGATTGACTGCCGATATTTCTCGCTGCACTCGACTACCATGTGAAGGAATTCAGTCGCTGTAAAATGAAAATTTTGGTAGCTAAGATGTGTACAGACTTGACACACCCACCATGACGGTTGACACAATAGTCAGGCACGGAATCTAGCAGCTTTCTGTACATTATCTTCCGGGCCAAGTTGCTCCCGCAATAATGACTATAAATCCAAGCTGACCAACTGATAATTACTGCCGCAATAATGACTATAAATCCAAGCTGACCAATTATAGTTACTGCCGCAATAATGACTATAAATCCAAGCTGTTTTTTACGGATGGGGACGCTTATTATTGTACCATTTATTGAGAATAAAGTTTATTATTGCAGTTTTTCATGTAAAAATTAGGAATTTAAAATTTTATAAATAATAATAAATTAAAAATAATTTTTAAATTAATAATTATTTATTCTTTTATTTTTTTTGTCGATAATGTATTTTACATTCTAATCACTTTGGAGGAGTCAATTTTTGTTGAGGTTTTGAGATAGTATTGGTAGTAAATACTACATTCTACAAGAATTGGCCCTGCCATTCAGCATTTTCTCTATATAGATATATTTTTTTTTGCCAGAGAATCAAAAATGTAAATATAGAATCGTTGAGGATGAAAAGTCGCATCATAACCCATGTCTGTTTTTTCTTTGGATATATTTGGGAGTCCTACTTTTAGCTGATTGAAACTAAACAGGAAAGAGGACGAGAAATGGGAATAACCCACAGTTATGAGGTAGGTCGGGTTCTTTGCATTAGAATCTGTATTTCATGTGGATTAATGCAGAATATTTTGCACGAGCGCAAGCTCGCAGCTTACTTGTGTGTCTAAGTAAATAATAAATCAAATTTAAGTTCTTAATAAACAAATAATTAAAAATTATAACCGAATCGCTCATAAATTAAACAAATGGAATATGCAAGAACCTCATTCAATCATGTCAAGCGGTCCTGCTTGGCACAAGTGACGACACTAAAACTTAAGAATTCAAATTAAGATTATGATATGAGGAATATGCAGAGCACAAATGGAATCTAAAGGACATGATGACTACGACGAGCACGACTTCAAAACAGAATTCACATGTAGAAAATACGCGTAAGAAAATTGATTATGATATCAGATCTTACTATTTAATATGTTATTATTTAATATATTAAATTTAATTTAAAAAATAAATATGATATGTAATTGAATTTAATGATTAGTGGCTAAGTTAGAAATTTCAATTTGTGAAGAGCTGGATTGATTATAACTAAGTAAGACTTTATTTAGATATATATTAAAATTTTATAATTTTATAAAATAATTATAATTTTTTAAATGTTTAGATTTAATATTTTTTAAAAATAGATACAAAAATTATGAAATATTAAATAAAATTATACAAAAATTTTATGAGGAAAATTATAGAAATTTATTCATAAATGTCATAGCACATAAATTATTCAAACTTTTACGAAAAAAAGTTAGAATAAAAATTTTTACAAATATAATTAATTTAATAAAATTTGCAAGCATGCATACATTTTTTAGACGCATAGAAATATTTTATTATAAAAATTTTGGGCAATAAAATCAAAACGAATAATAAGTAGGTGACAATTCTATTATAATCATATTATATATGTAATATAAATAAAAATATAATGTAGTAGTAACACATAAGTAATTCAAAGTTTTATAAAAAAATTACAATAAAAAATTTATAAAATTTACAAAAAGATACCTAATTTAATAAAGTTCATATGTATATATACTTTTTATACAGTTATAAAGGTTTTATTGTAAAAATTTAGAATGGTAAAATCAAAATAGATGGCAAGTTAGTTACAATTTTAGTGCAATTATATTGTGTGTAATGTAAATAAGTATTTATAAATTTTAATACATATAATATATTTTTAAAAATAAAATTAGAGTAAAATAGAAGTCAAAAAATATTTTATAAATTATATAAGCCTTTTATTTCAACTAAATATTTTTTTGTAAAAAATATTTTTAAACTATAATATAATAAAAATATTTATTTTTAGCAAGAAGAAAGAAAAGTAAAAAAATAAATATATAAATTATTTATAATTTTTAATTATAAAAGAATCATATTTTACATTTTATATTCATGTGTATGTATGTTATAAAATTTATTATTATTATTACTATATAAAGAGATAATTTTTTATCACAATCATATATTTCTTAAAATTTTGGGATATTAAAATATTTAATAATAAATATATAAAAGAAAGCTTCGATATGTTAAAACCACTTTTAATCCTCTTATATCTCTACCTCTATTAATTATATACCAGTGTACCAATATCAATATTGGCCGACCATAATCCCTATGAAGATTTGTTTTACGGCCGAGGGGACGCGATAAAATTACAATTATTAGATTAAATTGTGCGGTTGAGATTAAAATCACGTTTTAGTGATGCACGTCACTTCTTGCCCGTTTCTTTCTCCAATTAGGTACTCGCTCTGAGTCTCTGACTACTCATTTTTTTCTGTGTTTCCTAGCCTGTCTGAGTTAACTTCTTGTCTTCTCATGGCTACATTGAAACCTACGTACGTCTACCCGTGACCTTTGCAAAGATCGAAAAAAGGCCTCAAGCTTTGGTGGAAGCCAACAAAATGCTTCTCAAGGAGAATATGGTCTTAAACTTGTGTGCAAAACCATTACTTTATTAGATACGAAAAGTATATATAAAAAGAGACAATGCCCCTCACCTCTCTCAAATTTTTTTTTTTAAAAAAAAAGATAAATAAATGATATTAACATCTCACTAATTTCAATTACATAAAAAATGCTCGGCATGAACGAAAAAGTTTGATCCATTGGAAGTCATGAGACACGTATAATAGAAAGAAGAAAAAAATCGTTATCATAAATTTATAAAAAATATTATAACTACCAAAAATGAAATTTAAAATTAAATTCTAAATTTTTTATATTTATTAAATTAAATTAAATTTTATATCTTTATTTTGTTATTTTATATTTGATAATAACTTTAATTTGCATTAATATTTAATTTCAAAATATATTTTCAACACATATAGCATTACTTTTCACTTTATTTGTGGGAAGATAATTTTAGTAGAAAATCCTTATTTATTAGTACTACGTAATGAGTTTTATGCTAATTGCATTTTTTATGATTAAAAAGTTGATGTATGCTATCTTGAAACAAGAGGAAAACAATTTTCTCCTAAAAAATTTTTAATTTTCATTATATTCCTCATATTTAATATTAAATAAATAATATAATTCTATTTTAATATTTTGTATTTATAAAAATAATATAAAATATATTTGTCCAAATAAATACGTCCTTCAAATGCAAATAGAATTCTTATGTTATTTTGTGGGCGAAACTACTCTTTATTAACTACATCTTTGTGAATGAGTAAAAAATTAGGGGGAAATAAAATTGAGAAAAGGAAATAAGGGAAATGATATGAATTTTTTTTAGTATAGTTCACGACAGAAATTAAAAAATAAAGAAAATGAAAGAAATAAAATGAGTGGGTCCTATTACCATTTTTTTTCTCTCCATTAGTGGAGAGAAAACACAGGAAGAATGAAGAAAAAATAATTATTTTCAATAAAATGAGTCGTCCTACCATTTTTATTTCCATGGAGAGAAAAGAGAAGAGAAACAAAGAAGGAATAATTATTTCCATAATTAATGTTAATTATTATATACTTGACAAAATCTTGTAGATTTGATTCCTGGGTATGAATCTTGTAAAATAAATAAAAAGCACTTTGGTGTCTAATTCAATATGGCTAAAAAAAAAGGTAAAAGTATTAAATTTGTTAATAGAATAGTAAGGGATACTATATATAGAATATAGATATAATATTAAAGGATAGGGTTGTAATTATCATTGTTACTTATCCTTCTTTCATCATGATATCTTAAAAGAGAATGTTTCAATACTTGTAGAATAAAAAATAAATAAACAAAACTAGAGGCAGCACCTGAAAAAACCTCCATTAATTAAGTTAGTATGTATTATAATAAAGAAATATAAAATATAAAGTATTAAATAAATATGAATATTTGAGGAATTAATTTAGATGTTGAGGGATTTTTGCTAGGGATTTGATGAAGTATTAAAGGCATGTAACTCATTTGAACTTTATATTATAAGTTTATTACATATTTATTTAATTATTAGATTACTACTTTTTATCTAATTTTCTTAGGTTTAATAATTGCTAAGAAATTTTGTTATATTGGTTCTTTCCCATTTCATATGGACTTATATTTGGTGGTCAATTCTTTAGGTAGATCATCTTATGAAATGAAATTAATAAATTAATATAAAATTTTCTTGAAATAATTTTTAATAACAAACCATGCAATGCAAATTGATAGAAGATAATCTATAGATAAATGTCTTGTCTCTTCCTTTATACACCATCAAACATTCTATAAGGATACTGATCAAATGTAAAAGTAATTCATAATAATATTTATTTATTTTTTTGGCATTACGAATAAGTATGCTGGATATACTACTAAGATATACAAATGTTATTAATAAAAATTTAAAGTTGATTATCAAAATTATAAGTATATATCATATTTTGGTTTGGTACTATGATAAATTAATGCAAAAATTTTAAGCTATAATATAGGAAATAAAATGTGATAATATTTGTTTGTGAGTATATAGAAATTATTATGTAACAAAGTTATGATAAATATGTAAAAAAATATGATAAGCATATATTTAAAATCATTTATGATGTCAAAAAGAAAATATATATTTATTTAAAATATTTATTAATTTTATTGATTTTTAAATCGTACCATATAAATATAATTTCAAATTTGGATTTTAATATGAAATAATCACATCATTTGAAATAATTTCAAATGTAATATCACAAAGTTTATTTCTTAATATAATAAAAGAATTGTATTATAATATTTTAAAAAGGAAAGAATCACAACATTTGAAATCATTTCAAATAAAATATTACATGAAACAAAGTTAGTTTTTTATGTCATATTATAATTTTTTAATAAGGAAATAATCATTCTATTTGAAATAATTTCAAATTTTTTCAAATTTTGAATTTCATGATCTTTTTAACATGAAAAGAATCATGTTATTTAAAATAATTTTAAATTTATTTTCCTTGTTAATTAATATAAAAATATTTCCTTCAAACATCTATATGCGTAAACTTATTGATATAATATTCATATACGAAAATGTGAAATCATATTTTTTTCTCGTCTTTTTTTTAAAAAACAAAATCTCATATAAGAAAATTAATATAAAATTCAAATTGTGATTTTCATTACATATTTTTCATGTTATCATATTACAAATAAAAAAACATGATTTTACTTATGAAGGCTTTTGACATGATTTGATATAATTAAAACAATAGCTGATTTTAAAGCAAAATAAAATCATATATAAGCTCTAGAATTCAAATGATATAAAATATTAAATAAAATAAAATTAATTAATTTATAATTATAATGTAATTTCATATAAAATAAAGAATTAAAAACATCTTCTTTTTGTGCATTTTTTTAAAAATCAAATCACACCCATTTAACATCCATATGTTAAAGCATTCTTGGTAAAAATAGAAAAGAATTTCATGCAAAATGAAATAGTTTAATGTGAAAATTGAAAATAAATAAATAAATCTAGGAAATTCCACAATCATATAGTAATCATTAATGAAAATATTAATTAAGAAAGAGATTGAGAAAACATTCTAGATTTAACTACACTAATAGTCTAATTGGACTCCTTTTGTAATCATTAATCATAGTTTACTGTGAAACATCTTTAGTGGAAATAAAATTGAAATAGAGAATGTACTCATTGGTTATATTGGTGATGTTCTTGTACAGATATAAAAAAAAAATCAACAGTAATCAATTATCAAAAAATTGAATTCTTTGATTTAGAAAGCCTTCTTTTCCTAATTATGATAATCTTTCAAGTTCAAAAAAAATGTAGAATTTCAAAATTAATGATGCCTTTTTCCTTTATCATGATGGCAAAAAAAAAAAAAAAGGAAAATACTCTCTCCAATTAAGAAGGTGTGACAAGAGAAATCATAGGCAATGCCTATGATAAAACCCTATAGATATAAGTCTTAGGTACGTGACATATAAAATAGAGAAAAGAAATTCCAATACTTAAATCAATATAAATAAAAGAAAAGTAAAAATATTAGATTTATAAATAGAATAATAAAAGATACTATATATAAAGCATGAGTATGATACTAAAAAGTAAGGTTGTAATTATCATTGTCATTAGATTGAATGCTTTCTATTTCAAATAAAAACATAAAATTTAATGCGAACTATTATATACTTAATATATAAAAGGAGTTAATATATATAAAAAATTCACTCACATAATCCAATCAAATTTTTCACATGAAACAAATGAAACCTAATTCTAAGAAATAACTCATTTTGTACAAAAAAACGAATGAAATACAAGAATATAAAAGTGGTTGTAACATTCATAAGTTTCATCGAAAACTTATTTTTCATAAAAATTGTTATTTATATATTGATGAAGAAATGACATGTTATTTATATTTATAATTTACAAGAGATATATCTAGAGTCATAAAAATAAAAGAATACAAATTTTTCTTTTAAAAAAAGAGAGAAATTTGTAGAAATTTACTTTTTTAAATTTTTTATATTTAAAATTAAAAAAAATATTTTTTATTTTAATATTTTATAAAAATATTTATCATTAAAACAAATTTAGTCATAATTTTCATAAGTAAGATGCAAGTTTGTCAGGACACTTATATTTATAATTTACAAAATAAGTAAGATGAGGGTTTGTCAGGACACTTATATTTATAGTTTGAAAAAATTTATTTGAATCATAATAATAAAAGAAAATAATTTTTTTAAAAATTGATAAAAATTTATTTTTAAATTTTTTATATTTAGTATTAAATAAATATTTTTATTTTAATATTTTATAAAAATATATTTTTCATTAAAATGAATAGAGTCATAGTTTTTTTTAACAAAATAAGTATGGTGCAAGTTTGCTTTGGACACTTGTCACTATGGTGATCGCAAGTTTGGCCATTAAGACTATAATTAATATAAGTGATAGATAAGTTAATTGATAATTAAAGTTAATTGTATTAAAAATATTTAATTAAATTAATTAATTAATTAAATTAAAAACATAAATGATATAAAAAGACATGCAGGTATAAATAAATAAATAAATCAATTAAATTAATTTACATTTATTTTGAAAACAAATTACATTGACACAAAAATATATTAAAATAAATATATAATTATTTAAAATTTAATTAATTATATGTTTAATATTATATGTTTATTTATGTATTTATTATTTAATTATTTACTATTAAAAATAAAAATATAATTATTTAAAATATTAGATTAATTAAAAAGAAGGATAAATTTAAAGAAAAATTGTTAAGTTATAAATTATTAATTATTTAAAATAACTTATTAAATCAAAATTTATGAATGTTTTTAAATATATTTTTGTTTTTTATTTTTAAAAAGTTGTTCTTAAATGCTATTTCTAGAAACTATTTATGAATTTAAGGAGAAAAACAAATAGAGGATTTTTGGTAGAGTAAATACGTAAATATTTTGTTTAATTATAAAATTTTCATAAAAAATGAAAGTATAAATTTAAAAAATATCAAAAATATATTCTTTTATTTTTAAAATAATAATCACAAATTTAATTTTTCAAAAATAAAAACTTGAAAGCATGTTATCAAATAAAATTTTTAAATATTTTTATTTTTGAAAATAAGAAACTATTTTTAAAAATAAAATCTCAACAAACCTTATATATTCCAATAAGTTATATCTAAGAATTAATTTATAATTTATTAACATAATTTATATTAATAAATTATAAATTAACTTATTAGCCATAACTGAACATGTCAACGGCAATCGTATCCGGGGGTGATATGGATGTATGCAGCTCAGAATTTACACGTTAGTGCCGGGATGACTATAATATGAAGTTGGTCCCCTTTACTGGATAATGATGGTTGCCGGCCCAAACTAAGGTGGACAGATCTGGCAGCCCATCATTGGAGAAATTAGCTTATTATGTAAAACTATATAAAAATTATTCATTTCTGGAAATTAATACATAAAAAATTGTTTAAAATCAATTCAGATGACTTATAAATCATCCCCAAAGATAATTGTTAAAACTGATTCAGATTTAGATGGTTGAAAGGATTAAACGAAGTTGTCTAATATTTTATGAATTTAAATCTAATCCACTTTTAATATAAATTATTTTTATATTATCATTTATTTATATATTATTATATTGATAAAAATTATTAAAATATTTTTATTATTTGTAAAATTTATTAATTTTTTAACAATGTATAATATTCTTATTTACTATTTCCTCCATTTTTATTTATCTGTCACTATTAACTAACTTCACATATATTAAGAAAGTAGTTTAATTTATTTATTATCGGTAAATTTTATAAGATTACCCTTTATACATAAAATTCAAGATAGTTGAAAATAAGGAAAAAAATGTAAAAGAATAAATGCAAGTGAGTTAACAGTGTAGAATAATAAAGTATTTATTAATGAAAAAGAATGATAAATTTAAAAAAAGAACATTTAATATTTTATTAAAATTCTAAAGTGACAAATAAAAAGAAATAATTTTTTTTTCAAAATACGATAGATAAAAAAGAACAGAGGAAGTAATAATATAAAAAATCATAAATTAAAAATGGATCAAATTTAAACTCATATTTTATATACCACATTTATATCTCAAATCTCAAATTTTAATAATGCGAAACTTTGCAGCTACCCAAATTCTTTTACGTTGTATTTTTCTCTTGATTTAAGTATATTAATTTGGCTTTGGCTCAATGATATATGCATGGTTGGCGAATTAAACTTGCCGCCAAATTTATGGAATTTTGTTTGGAAACAACAAATTAGTAAATTAAAAAGAAAGAATATATATGTTGACAAAGTCAATAAAAGGAATAATATTACTCCAAAGAGAACAGGACTTATAAGTTTGCATGAAAATTTGAACCGTATTAAAATCCTAATCCTAAACTAGAGATAAAAGGAGAATTTGGAGTTAATCAAAGGTTGTATTAAGAGCGATTGAAAGTTCTAAACGTTTTCCGCAGGGAAAAGTTAAATACAAGGAGAATTTAGAGTCACTGCATCTTTCTTGAAGTACAAGCATATTGCTCTGGCTCGAATTCGCGCTTTGCAGATTGATTTTTTCCAACAATGGAACATGTAATTAAGTTATTGATTTATCATAAGATGGTACCTAGGATGTCAGAATTGTGACATATGCTTGAGTCACGACTTGCATTTACTCAGAGTAGAGAAACACAGTTGCCAGGATTACGACCATTTGCCATGTGGCCATTTCTTGTGTTAGGCCTCCATTGGAAAGAATATCCCCCTGTAAGTTCATTTATTTCTATTGTTGTATAAATCGAGGAGGCAGAAAAATATGAAAGAGCTCGACGCTAGTAGACCTGACTTCTAGAGTTTTCATGTCGAAGGAAATTAAAAAAACCCTCTTAGGAGAAACGGGAAGCCAGAAATGGAGTAGCAGCACTGAGCATAATACCAGGAGATTTGCCTGACTCAGCCATACTCTTTTGGGTCATCACCCTCACTTCATCAGAAATTGTTGCTGGTATAGTCGTCCATTCAAATGCTGTTGAAGCACCAACACCCGAGCAAAGGCTCATCACGATTCGCTCTCCTGGCTTCAACATGCTTTTCCTTCCCTCAGCACTCATCACTATATACAAAAATGAAATTTTATATTGAGTAACAAATCTATTTTACTTTTATCCGGAATACTTATTCTTTAGTAAAAAGTAAGATATGATTTAGGTTCCGTTTATTTTTTGGAGACATTTTTCATACGAAAATCTTATTTATTTCTATATATACAAAGAAGTAACATATTATCTTTATATTTTGTTATAAAAAAAATGATACATAGAGTAATCATAATAAAAAAAAGGTTGTCATGTACTAAATTTCTTAAATTTTTACATTGAACATATAGAATATTTTTAATTATCCTACAATTTATATTTATATTCTAACGGAAGATGTTTTCTACTTAAACAAATGTGATCTTGATTACTGCTTAGATTTTCTGGTAGTATGTTCTGGTCATAGAGCTAACTTGTGTCACAAGTCGGCCTTGTGAACCAAATGATCAGGCAAATGAGCTCTATTTAGGACGAAACTTGATAGATGAATCAAGCATATGATGAAGCACTTGTAGCCCAAATTTGAGACCAATCCGACTTGTGTCTTATTTTTTTTAATTTTTTCCGTTTTAGATTTGCTTGTACTTTTGACCAAGGATACTTGTCTAATGCGAGTAGGAAAGCACATGGCTGTCATCCTTGGATTATTATCTTTCTATCGGTGTATTTTGGTAGCAAAATTCCACCCGGAGTAAGCCGAAAAACCCTTATGACAACTCGAAAAAAGTATATCATCTTAGGTAATTTTGAGTTTGGCTTATAATGCTCTTTAAGGGGGAGTGCTTGGTGACCTTGGTAGAAGCCTGGCACTAGCTTAGAGGATGGAATGTGCGGCTTGGTACCTCCCTTGCGCATTTTCAATACTGTAATGAATGATCATATTAATAAAAGAAGTAGCTTCTCTTCTATAAATCGATTGTCCCGAATTTTACCGCTTTTTACCGCATTTGCCCGCATGTGTCCAAATTGCATTTTATGGACCATTGTTGCCTTTCTATATGTGTTGATTGCCTTTATATGATGCTTATGTGCTTACGGTTGCCCCGATTGTGCTGTGCTTATATGTTTGGCCCGTTTATTCTAAGCTTGGTTGGTGTATTAACCGGTAGGCTGGCTTATTCCTCAGGTGGTGAAGGTCTAAGCGCCGCACATCCCGACTATTGAGTTACCGATCCGTGACATTTGATATCAGAGCGTGGTCTAATCCACGCTCATAAATTCCGCTGCTTTTATCAATACACCCACTATGGCAAAGAAAATGACGAACGCCAAACGCTTTGAAGCTATCGAGAATGCACTTAGGAATCTTGAAGGTGTCGCTGAAGCCATAAGTAGCATGCAACTCGAGGAGATCCCTGAACTTTTTCAAAGGGCCAAAGGGTGGGAATCTCTTGAGCAGCGAGTTAAGACTCTCGAAGCTAACAAAAGGGTCGATGGCTCGAGAAGTAGTAGTGCTTTACAAGTCGAAGAGCGGCTTGTTGCAGTAGAGAACACCCAGCAGCAACTAGGGGATGCTTTCAAGGACCTTACCCATGAGGTGAAGGATGTTGTAGCAACTCTTCGAACAGAAATAGGCGACCTTGCTACGAGCGTAAGGGTAATGATGTTGGCCTTAGGTAACAATCCGCCAGAGGGTGGTGCCTCCAAGCGCAGGGAGAAAATAAAGGTCCCTGAACCTAGGTTATATGCGGGAGAGAGGGATGCCCAAAAGCTCGAGAATTTCTTATTCGATATAGACCAATACTTCCAAGCTGCGGAAATAAATTCAGAGGAGTCTAAAATGACTCGAGCTACCATGTTCCTCACAGATTGTGCCAAGGTCTGGTGGAGGACTAAATATCAAGATATTTAAGCGGGTAGATGCCATATCCATACTTAGGAAGGATTAAAACGAGAATTGAAGGCACACTTCTACCCCGAGAATGTTGATTACTTGGCAAGACACAAGCTACGAGAGCTACACCAAACTGCCTCGGTCCAATACTATGTGAAGAAGTTCATAACTATTATGTTGGACATTCAAGACATGACAGAGAAGGACAAGCTCTTTTACTTTGTCGACGGCCTTTCACGTGAAGATGCAATGGAACTCCAAAGGAGAAAGGTCCAAAGCCTCACTGAAGCAGTGACTGTGGCAAAGTGCCTTTGTGACTACGACATTAGTTTCCCTTCTAGCAAGAATTCGCAGGGTGGTACCTCGAATTCTTCTAGTGGCAATGGCGGTCAGTCAAAAGGGAGCAAGTCCAAGAGTGGGGGAGAGAACAATAGTTCGTCTTTAAGCTCTCACGAATCCATATCATCTCGAGTTTCCAACACGAGCAAGAAGTTAAAGACCTTGCCATGTTTCCTTTGCCGCGGACCATATAAAGTGGTGGATTGCCCACAAAAGTATGCCTTAAGTGCTCTACAAGCCAAGATACCAGAGAAAGGGCAAAAGAGCGATAAGGGCGATACTGAAGATTCTGACACTGATGATGGGTCTTACGTCAGGATTGGGGCAATGTGGGTCCTAGACCCACATGAGTAACTTCACCAACAACACGGAGGCAGTAGGTCCCAATAGGGATCTGCCACAATAAGCTTGGCAGGTTAGCGGAGTACCAGCCAAGCATTTCTTTCATATGATTGTGACGGAGGGAATGGTCTTTCACCTAGGGGGTGCCACATCTAATGGGATATTTTAAGCAAGGTAAATCTTTCAAGATGAGCCTATTAGGATGCCAGTGGGCTTTGTAAATATCTGGATAACCTTATGGTAGAAACTGCTAACCAAAATTTTGGAGATCATGCATGCCAACCATCTAAGTGCCAGAGAGTGTACTATTAGAACAAGAGTGCTAACTCTTTGTTCAACCTTATCAGCTGGGGATAAGGGGACACCAGCTGGGTGTCAAAATTGAATCCAACCATGTTCGAGAGTTCAAGAAGCTGCGGAGGCAAAAGAGTTTAGCATCAACAACAACCTTGGAGAGACAAGCTGGAAGGAAGTCGGGAAGGAGCTGAAGTAGAGCAGATTGAAGACTTTCCAAGAATCCCAGTCAGACCAAGGTGTTTAAGATAACTTGCTCATTGGCGAAGCTCATGTGGACAAGTAGAGAGATCGAGGGAGGAGCTCAAGTGAAGCAGACTAAAGATGCTCATGGAAGCTATGTCAAACTGAGTCGTCAATGAGGACATTGACATTTTTCAAGTGGGGGAAAATGTCACAAGTCGGCCTTGTGAACTAAATGACTAGGCAAATGAGCTCCGTTTAGGACGAAACTTGGCAGATAAATCAAGCATATGATGGAGCACTTGTAACCCAAATTTGGGACCAATCCGAATTATGTATTATTTTTCCTAATTTTTCCCGTTTTGGACTTTGCTTGTACTTTTGACTAAGGATACTTGTCCAGTGCGAGTAGGAAAGCACATGGCTGTCATCCTTGGATTATTATCTTTCTATTGGTGTATTTTAGTAGCAAAATTCCACCCAGAGCAAGTCAAAAAGTCCTTATGACGACTGAGAAAAAGTATGTCATTTTAGGCAATTTTGGGTTTAGCTTATAATGCTCTTTAGGGGGGGAGTGCCTGATGACCTTGGTGGAAGCTCAGCGCTAGCCTAGGGGATGAAATGTGTGGCTTGGTGCCTCCCTTGCGCATTTTCAATACTATAATGAAGAATCATATTAATAAAAGAAGTAACCCCTCTTCTATAAATCAATTATCCCGAATTTTACCACTTTTAGCCGCATTTGCCCGCATGTGTCCGAATTGCATTTTATGCACCATTGTTGTCTTTCTATATGTGGTGGTTGCCTTTATATGATGCTTATGTGCTTACAGTTGCCCCGATTGTGCTGTGCTTATATGTTTGGCCCGTTTATTCTAAGCTTGGTTGGTGTATTAACCCGGTAGATTAGCTTATTCTTCAGGTAGTGAAGGTCTAAGCGCCGCACATCCCAACTATTGAGTTGTCGGTCCATGACACTAGCCATGCACATTGTAATATCTAAGGTAGTCACCCAACGTTTAGCTCCAAAGGCAAGGCTAGAATTAACAAGATGTTGTGCACAACTCTATTATCCACTTCTACATGCTCAATCCATGTAACCTGATCGAGTCATTATTTATATAAGAAAACAGTTACTCGCATTTAGTAAAAAACAAAGCTAGCTGCATTAATTTAAAAGGGTATCTTGGAGTAACCATTTAGCAATTCTTGAATTAAACACCCAGAAGGCCTTCTTCGGTTTCTAGAAAAATAAAGAGATCGTAGGTTGTCAAGGAAACATCAACCACTGCCTATGTCCCGTCCGTGTGCTTCTTACAGTACTTGCAAAATAGTTCTCCCGAGTTGGAACAAGTGGGGGAGGCACCTGGGACTCAGCTGACTTTTGTCAGTACCAAAAATAGATTAAGGTTGGTGTCACTTAGATTTCTAGTCAACACTATATAAAAGCAAGAAGAAGATTGAAACTTAAAGGACCACTTGCAAGGCTCCGTTATAATTTCCTGCCACCCCAATTGAAAGAATTTCAAGTGTCATTGCTCGTGAAACGATATCGCAGAACAAAAAGGACCGCTGATTTTCCCAATTTATCATGATCAATTCAACGGGATACATATAAATCAAAGTCAACAGAACACCAAACCAATTTTATTAGAATAGCATTTACAATTGTTAGGAAATTGATTAACGATTAATTACCACATCATGAGAATCTCGACGAGGTTAATATGACTCATGGTAACCACAGCGGATTCCCTTGAAGTTTCAGTACATAGTCCCAAGGGTTTAGGACCTATTACCCTAGGAAAAGTCCTTAAGTATTCATCTTCATTTAGAATCTCAAGGAGTGATTACCAGAAATCTATATTGGTTCTCCTGATTGGGCCGATCTTGTTAATTCTTTCATTGCTGCAATAACAAGCTCCACAATAATGGGCATGTCAGCTCCGGTAGGCAATGAGAGTGACCCAAGAAGATCATTACCTCCGTACATTTCCCCTACTAAGCCTCATTGTGCTCTATTGTTGCCCATCCCCAGATCAAGGGGGCGGGGAGGCAATGAAAGGCAGCAAGTGACAGTTTTTCCAACATATATGGCCGCTGTTGCTGACGTCCTGTCAATCTAAAGCATAACGTAATGATGCTAATTAGTGCAACCAAAAACTGGAAGAAAAATAACAATGAAAAATGTTTGTTGTGCTAATTATTTCATCAAAAAGCATTTTTCATAAAAAAAATTATTTATATATATTGATAAAAAAATAATATATTATTTATATTTGTGGTAAAAAGAAAATATTTAAAATCATATTCATTTATGCTAGTGGACGAAAGTAATTTCCTCTGAGAAATTTATTTTCTTCAAATTTTTTATGTTTAACATTTAATATATGTAATATTTTTTTATTTTAATATTTTATAACTATATATTTTATAAAAAAATATTTTCTTTTGAAACAAACATTATGCGTAAACAGTAGAATCTAAATAGGTGGGGCTAAATTAATTCATATTGTAACAAGTAATTAATTAGTTAAACAACAATTTTATTGCAAGTAATCTTTGTATTAAGCCTTATCAGAAAAATAAATGTAGCATGAAGATTGATCTGAGTTACAATAAAACCTCTATAAATTAATAATGTTGAGACTATGAAATTTTATTAATATAAAGAGATATTAATTAATTGATAAATTAATAATTTGTTAATTTAAAAAGTACTTTTTTGATTCAGCAAATATAAATTTAATTATATAAAAAATCATTGTGCATAGCACTAATATATGTATATGTATCATATTTCATGAATTAATTTTAAAAAAATCATTGTTACGTATATATTTATGAAAATAAGTAAATGGTATTTATTATTTTTAATACTTAAACAATATTCATTGTATTGACTAATTAAATGAAGTTCAATACAAGTCACTTATATTTATGGTTCATTGTACTAGAACTAAATATGCATTCAACATATGATCATGAAAGGAATTACTATATAAACAATATAGAAAAAATTCTTACAAATGTACCCAACAATGGCTTCTCATTTAAAAGGTGTTCAAAAATCAACCATGACCAATCAAATATGTAAAGCATTATGTGAATATAAGAGAGATCCTTGCATATGCACTCAGAAAGATTTATAACAATGGCTTGATGAAAAATATCATTTGAAAGTTAGTCAAGGTACAATATCAAATACTCTTAAATGATCATCTGAGTACTTTTCAGCTAACTTAGAAAAAAGAGGGGATATCAAGTGATACAAACTAACAAATTCTCTAGACATGGAGGAGGTTGTTTATGAGTGGTTTCTCTAATATCAAGATCATGTAAATATAATTAGAGAGCTAATTTTGGAAAAGGCAAAGGAGATGATGAAGCTTTTATACCCTTAACAACTTTCTCAACACAACCTTTCTTAAGGTTGGCTTGAGAAGTTCAAGCTAAGACAGGATGTCAAGTCATTTTATCATTTTGGAGAAAGTGATTTAGTTGACACATAGGACATGGAGAAGAAATTGAAATCCATCAGGGAAAAATAAACCAATTCTCTATGAAAAATATTTTTAATATGGATGAAACTGGTTTATTTTATAGGTTACAAGCTGATCATTTTCTTGCAACAAAGCAACTTGAAGCAAGAAAATGGTTGCAAGAAAATGGGACAAAGAAAGGCTTACAATTGTTATTTGTTGCACTAAGAATAGCTCAGAAAAAAATTCCTTTATGAATTATTGCAAGTATACAAAGCCATATTGCTTTAAGAATGTCAGCATAGATAGCTTGAATTGTCAATACCGTGCTAACAAAAAAGCATGGATGACTAGCATACTTTTTGATGAATATATTCATTGGCTAGATCAGAAAATACATGGTAGAAAATTTTTATTAATGGTAGATAATTATCCAGCCCATTCAAGAAATATTGAAGGGCTACAAAATGTTGAGCTTTTTTTTAGTTTTCGCCACCTAACATGACATAAAAAATCCAACCATGTGACATTAGGATAATAAGAACCTTTAAGATGCACTGTCACAAGATATTTCACTATAAGATATTTGAAAGTTATAAGTTGAGATAATCTAATCCAGAAAATATTAATGTTTTAGATGCCATTAATCTTGCAATCTCAACTTGGATGATAAATGTTCAACAAGAGAAAATAGCAAATTATTTCCAACACTATAAAATTCGTTTAGGGGATGAAATAGCCTTAAGGAACTTAAATGAAGCACCTTCTAAAGAAGGCATTCATGAACTTGAGAAAATGATTAATGATCTCAGTTACTGCAATAAATGGATATCAATCACTTGTTGGATTATTAGGGTGAAAATGATAAATATTCAAAGGTCCAAAGCTTAGGAGAAATATAGCTAGTGTCACTAAAAATCCTATTAAGGATGAAGTTGAGGATGATTTAGTACTTTTGAAACTAATCATGTAAAAGAAAGCACTGATAGTACCAATAACTCTTCACAATTTTTTGTTGCAGTTCGAGAATATGATATTGGAGCTTTTGAATGCAATGAGAAAAGTTAAAGATAAAATTTGCCTAGATTTAAATTTCATGAAAAAATAAATAATAATAAATTTATATTTTACTAAATTGTCCTATTTATGTTTGTAATTTTAAAAAATTATTAATTTATAGTATTAATAGAACTATAGATTTATATAAGGGTTTTCTTAAAAACTATTATCTTATTAATTTACCAAAATTACTAATTTTGTAAACGACCCAAGTTAAGACCAAAAAATAAATAAATGAAGCACTCATGGCAATAACAACTTTTTACAATTTTTTATTGCAGTTTGAGAACATGACATTGGAGTTTTTGAATGTAATGAGAAAAGTTAAAAATAAAATCCACCTAGATTTAAATTGCATGAAAAAATAAACAACAATAGATTCATATTTTATTAAATTGTCTTAGTTATGTTTGTAATTTTAGAGAATTATTAATTTATAATATTCATAATATTATAAATTTATATAAAGGCCTTCTTAAAAATTATTATCCTATTAATTTATCAAAATTACTAATTTTGTAAACGGCTCAAGTTGAGGCCGGAAAAAATATTATTTTAAAGACGTTTTTAATAGTATTAATTTATGGAGGTTTAACTATGCTTAGGACTTTCTTGCACCTGTTATTCTCCGCACGGAGCATGTCATTCTCAGCTTTCAAATTTGCATTCTCATGACGTTCATTCTGAGTGTGAAGATCATAAATTCATGGCTTTACTTGATCTAGGCCAAGCTGGCCTATATGGTGTAGGAGAAATTTTTAGTACTACAATACTATCATATATTGTATTTTAACAAGTTGAAAAATCAGCACTTTAAGCATTCACCACATTATATATTTTATTTATCAAAATATAAATAAATAGTAGTATTAAGTTCTATTTGTTTTTCTTTGGTGACTTCTCTCTTACTAGAATTATTTTCACAATATAACTAATTATTCACCACCATTTTGAACTTATTTGATAATCAATTGATTATATTAATTATTATTTAATAATTGATTTGATTCGCTAATATTAGTAACTATTTTTATAAAAATATTTTTAAAAATTAATTGTTTATCATTAATATATAAGGGTATGCATATATTTTATAATTTATTTAAGTATTATTTTACTTATAATATTTTTTATTATAATAATTATCTATAAGATTAAATTTTCTTTTAAAAATAGATCATTATAATTTATTATAATTATTTAATTTTTCTTTAAGAATCAAATAATTATAATTTTTTAGTTAAGGAACTCTTATAATATTTTTATTAATGCAATAAGTATTAAAATTTAATTTTTACCATTTTCTAAAATTAAATTTAAAATTTATATGTTTATTATTAAGAATATTAATGAACTACATATTCCGAATATAAAACTTACTTTTTACAAAGAATATTATTATGTTGTTTCCTTTTTTCATATGTATTGTTTTAAATTGAAATGACATCCTTTCGTTAAATGATTAATGATTTTATCCACCCATTTTCTATTATTGTCTATAAAATCAAATATATATTCTCTACTTTTTATATAATTTGATAAAAGAGATATGGTTATATTCTTGAATTTTTTTATTATTATGTACATATTTTAATAAAATTTATTATGCTCATTTAATCTTTATTTAAAAATAAATAATTATAATTAATTATATGTATTAAATTTTTCTTTAAGAAATAATAATTTTAATTTAAAATTTTCTTATTTAGCAAGGGTAAAGGTGTAAAAATATTATATAAATATGGATAAGAACATCTTTTTTTACATTAAATGTCAGTCCACTGTTATTTTTTGAGATGACCGATTGATAGCCAATAAAATAATCAAAGTTATAGTTATTTACCAGATATTAATTTAGTTAAACAACTAAAAACACATAAATGAATTAAAAATTGATTAAAATGTTATTTACCAAATAGAAACCTTCATTTGAGTGCGTTTCTTTTGAAACCAAAATTTTTAAAGGCTCTATTCTAAGTCTTGTAGGCCAAGTTTTAGGCAAATCTCATGAGATATAATAAACTTTAAGTCAAAACTCAAGTTTTGACCCATATAACTTTAACCTTATTTATAAATTAGAGCTTAATTCCATGAGTTTGGATAAAAGCTTAGATTAAGCTCAACAACAAATTTAATTTATTATAATAAAATAGTAATATAATATGAATATGTTTATCTTATTATTATATATACTATTATTATAAATTTAATGCAAAAAGATGTATATACATATAAATCTCATTAAATTATTTTTTTACAAATTATATATATTTATTTTTATTGTATATAATTTGTTGAGAAATTTATTTTGTTAAATTTAAAAACATTTACTTATGAGATGATATGATGAATATTAGAATCTTCATTGTTGGACTGCGGACCCTGAAGGACTGTGGGCTCTCGTGCTTCTCGTACTCAACCAATCTGGATATCTTGAATTTCTTTAAAAAAATGGAATAATAAAATTGAAAATAATTAAATAATAAATCTCGGTTGAAAAAATTGTGAATGGTAAAATTAAAAATTAATCTAAATCTTTACCTTCTTAAAATTAAAGAAAAGTAATGAACAATATAAAAGAGTGAGAGAATCCAAATCCATTTTGTATTAATAGAAAATTGCAATGTTTCGTTTTTCAAAATCATCTATATAAAAATTATTAGTAACTTGTTAATTCAATATAAGAAGTACAGTCCCCCAATTAAAACTAACAAGCATAACTTTTGTAAGTGTTAAATGCAAAAAGTTCGTAAATGATTGATTTTTTAAAAAACTTTATGGAACAATATTATTTAATAAGCGATTTAACTATAATAAATTTTTTAATCCAGATAACGTTGTGCACAAAAGAAATTTCCAGCCTAATGCTTCTTTAAAATTATTTTCTAATATAATTTTATTTAAAAAAATAAAATGATATTATTTTGCAAGCAATGAAAGTATAAAAACATAAATAATGTTACATTATCTCATGAGATTAGGTGAAATGGTTATTATTCTATAATTTTTTAACCTTTTTTTAACAACTTTTAAGAATTATTTGTTTAAGAATCTGTAGTTTAATTAAAAAACTATGATTTTATAGAGAATTTTTGGATAATAAATATGTAAAAGACTTCATCCAAAGCCTATAATACATATGTTTGATAAAAAAAATTATGATTTATTTCATGAAAAAAAATAAAAAGTATGAAACTTTCATATATATATATATATATAATTAATTTTTTGGTTATATAATTTTTTTAATAATATATTAATTAATTATAATATAAATATTTATTTTAAAATTTGGATTTAAGCTTAACTCAAGTTAATTTTAAATTTATCCTATGAAGGCTTAACCTATAAAATAGGCTTAAGCCAATAGTCCATAAATAAATTAGGCCAATATCTATTGAATTTAACTGAATAGCCCCACGGGCTTTTAAGCCCATAAACAGCGGCTCAGCTCTCTGCTTTGCTTTTTCATCCGTGTGAAGGGTCAAGACACTCCCTGAGGAAGTTGGGGAAGAAAATTTTGAGAAGACAACCACCTAATGAGAAAGTAACCAAGGAAGCGAATCTTACAACACAAGAAACAGGAACGAAGAAGCATATATTATTGGAAGCAATTGGAATGGTCCCTTGCGCTTCCATCTTTCGGACTTGGTGCGGCGTGTGGAGATGGTAACGCTTCCTTTTTGGTTGTTGGTCAGGATTTTGGTCGTCCCCAGAAGGAGCTTCATCGTGAATTTTGATTTCAAAATCACTCTGAGTTCCTTTGTGTAATGTCCATAATAGAGCCAGTTTCAAATATGTTGGACAAAACATCCGTACAAGACCGATATTTTAGATGTTGTGGATTGTTTTCCAATCTGCCATTTAAAAAAAAAAAAGTGTACGCATATACGCAAATTTGAAATTACTACGTTAAAACGTAAGGCAAGGTAATCACCAAATAACAGATGCTGCTATATTAAGAATGGGATAATTATTTACACCTCATGTACACCTTAATTTGCTAAACAAGATGTCACTGGACTCCCGGTATTCGATAACTGCATTGGCCTCCAACTAATCTGAAGTCGAGCCCAAAAATGCTTAGATATATAATTGATAGAGCTTATAAGTTAAAAAAGGAGTGAATTGACTTTTAACAAAAATTTATAATTTAAAAATTATGATGTTGCTTTAATAAAATCGTGAAGTGCAATAAAAGAATTCTTGAAATTTTATAAATATATAGTTTCAAAAATATGAAATATTTAAATAATAATTAAAAATATTTTCTAAAAACAATTCAAAAAATTAATTTTTTGAATAATATGATGTAGAAAACCATGCACCTTGCTTTTCAATGCTCAATGCAATTTTCAAAATAAGATTCAAGTAAAGAAGTAGAGAGAAAAATATAAAAATTTTATAGAGATTTGATTGTTTAAAAAGAATACCTTTTAAATTTACTCTTTTCTTCTCAAGCTGTTAGGTATCACTTGATGTATTTACTAACTTTTCAATAAGTTACAATATGTAATTCTACAAGATACTCCCGATTTATATTATGATTTCTACAATCACCTAATTTTATAAAATTCATCAATTTTCTTTACGATTTTAATCACCACCTAACTCTATAAAATTTTCTAATCTTTACTAGGATTTTAATCACCACTTAATTTTATAAAATTCATACAATCTCCACTAGGATTTCAAGATACAAGAAGGATTTTTCTCATAACAAAATTCACTTATTAATGCTCTTAGAGTAGATATGTAAGTTTTAGCTTTAGAGTGAGAGGATGAGAAGTAAGATTTTTCAAAAATAAGAGTTAGAGAGAATTTACAAGTCATAGTGCAAAACTTCTATTTCTTCTATGTTTCTTTTATATCTCATTTTCATATGCAAGTAGTTTATTTATAGAGAAAACCAATTTGGGCTCCAAATTTAAATTTAAGCTTCAAATTTGAAATTTAAACTTTTGATTCCAAGCTTCTTTTAGGCTCCAAAAATTTAAAATTTACAAAATGGTTTTATAAAGTATTGGTTTACCTTAGAAGCTTCCTAACATATCACATAATCTAAAAATATCATGTAGATATTGTGTATATTAGATTTTCTATCACTATTTTACTTTTTCTTAATTTTCCGCCTAGGATAGCAATCACGTTGCTATTTCGTTGAAATTGTGCATTTTTCTACAAAACTGATCCAGCTAACTTGTACTGCATATGTACTGTTCAGAATTGTTTATCTAACTGTAAGATAGGTGTTATGATAGCTCATATAATTTAGTATTAATTTTAGCATATATTAGATTATTTGAAATTTAAAATTCCCTTTGATTTTGATTTTTCTATTCTTAACAAATTAAAAGCTCAAAATAACTAATAAATATTGACTATTAGATTTTGCCATCTTTCATTTGAAAAATAAATATTATATTATAGTTAATAAGTTTTTTATTTGGTAAGCAATTTTTATATTTTTAAAAATAGAAATAAATGGGAAATCATAAAATATTTTTCTCACATGAAAAAATATACTTTTAAAAAATCAATTGAGGTTTTGTAAATATGAAAATATGATAACTCAAAATCCATAAAACATTTGAAGGGTTTGATAATCATAATCCATCTATTTTTGAACCTAAATAAGTTGGATAATAATAATAATAATAATAATAATAATAATAATAATAATAATAATAATAATAATAATAATAATAATAAATCCAAGATCCAACCTAAAATTCATTAATAATTATTTATTATATTTTAATTGAATATAATTCAAATTATTGATTTAGTAGATTTTCAAAAGTCTTTATTACATATTTTTAATTAAATCCATGATTTATTATAATTTATAACCAAAAAAATTGATAAGGTCATTTTTTGGAAAAGTAATAAAATTTTCAAGAATATATATGTATATATTAAACGAAATATAAGAATATTGCATTTTAAAAAAATCAAATTTCCCAAAATTACACTACTAGAACTGTATATTTTTCAAAAAGTATAAGATTTCGGAAACTATAACATTTCATGATATTTTTAACAAAAATAATCTAACCGTCACACTTGGAAGACTCTTTAGACACCACCAACCTAAAGGAGAAGAAAAACAGAGTGACGAGACTTTTAAGTGTTCGACCCTAGAAATCCACGTAAAAAGACCTGCAGTGCTCATCCAGTGACTTCGAAGATCGAAGGAGCAGAGACCGCCAACCGTTTTAACTGTTGGATAAATTAATCGCTAAAATACAATTTAGCCCCGTAACTTTGCTTCACGTATGAAAAACTCCTCATAATTTGAAAAGAGATAATTTATCATTTATACTTTATAATTAATGTAATTTTCCCTTTTCCGTTAATTTTTATTCAAGTCATTGATAGTATAAATATGTGAATATCATATGATATTATTTAATATTAATTACATAAAAAATAACTTTAATCAATTAATTTTATCGGCAATTAATACTTTAAAATATTGTATTAAAATAATTATTTAGATATATTTATATAGATTAGAATTAATTAATTTATTAAAATATTTATTTAAATAATTAATTTTATATTTTAACATTAAATATAGAATAAATCAGGCTCTTGGTTTAATATGTATGATTCATGATAGGTTGGATCATGCATAAATCCATATGGGTAGAGGTCCCAACTTACAGCCTTTAGTGATTAGTAGTTTCTTATCATAAGTCTGACTTTAAATAAAAATATTAAGATTATTATTTTGATAATGCACAACAAGAATTTCTACTATTGAAATATTTTTACTCTCTCTATCCAGATAACCTAAGAGGCGTAATAGGTTGCAATTCTACTCATCACCATTATTCGCACTGATCATGACTTCATCAAATTATGCAGCAGGTATGCTCATATTTTATTATGCTTAATTTTATATTAGGATTTTAATTCATACAATACAACAGATGGAATCAGAGCAATGTTCATAGTATGGATTATCTGATTATGAGCAATTTTAACTGTTTTGGTAAAATTTATAAAATGTATAATTTTTTTCTTTTCTTTTTCATACATTAAAATCATCAAAATTAGGAATTTTTTATTTCTAAAATAATTAGATTTATTTTTCTTTTAATTGAATCTTAAATCTTGATCTAAAAGTATATCAGGAATATTATTCTGTTGTTTAATTGCATTAAATTTGTGACTATTGCATATCAATTTGAATTTTTTCAAAAAATTTATGAACATAAATTGCATAGTTTTGAAGCTTTTCCTTCTGATTAATACATGAATTGATATTAAAATAGGCTAGATATAATTTTTTGATATTAAAAGGGATTAAAAATAAATTTTTAGGAGCTTAAAAACCCCATTAATGGATGAAAAGCAACCATAAATGAACAGCATAGAGAAAAGGGTGAAGACGGCATTATTTTTAGCCTACGCGCACGGGGTTCACACACTTAAGCTGACATGTGAAACTTACACGCTTATTTCTGCAAAACCAGCATCTCTTCTACGTGTGTGTGAGCATCATGCGCCATCAGGCACGTGTACTACATGCGCACAAGGGTGTGTAGCCAGCTGGCTGCGTGCGTTAGGCCATGCGCCCTGGTGTTGACCTAATGGTTGACTGCGCGTGAATTCGCTTGCACATGACACGTGTTGTTGGTGTGTGTTCTAGGAGCCAATCATATAGATTATTGTAATATTATATAATATATTACGTCTCATTTTGGCAATATAATTATTATATTATATTTTATTTTATTTTGCACAAATTATAACTTAAATATAATAATTATTCTTGGAATAGCTTTACTATTTCTAAAATACTCCTAGTTAAATATTATTACAAAAAGGATAGTAATAATACATCGAGATTAATATATATAATGACTGATGATTATGAATCGTGGATATATGATATCAAGTCAATACATTAGTACATTATTAGTAAACAATGTATTGGATTGACCCATTATGAGAACACTGCATGGATAAACGTATTATTAGTTATTCTCATATGATCATAAATGTGCATAGTCCTTTGACCTGAAGTCACTACGATTCCTTACATGAGGAGTTATTCACTTTGATATCGTCTTATGTCACCTTTAATCGGGATAATAAGTAGGACGTTGATTGTGTGTGTTACAAATCATGCAGAGAAAAATAAGTAATGTAGATATAATTTTATTACTCTTGTATGAAAGAGAAATATTTTTGGGCCCCTTGATTGAGTAAGACTTAGAAATGCATGGCCATGCTCAATTAGATCAATATGTGATATTGATAATTTATTTTAAGTCTAATTAGTATCAAGAAATATAAATTGAACATTGACAAGGATGACACACTCCATGCCTTCAGTTCGATTTGGATATTATTACAAAAGAGATTATGATGTAAAATATTGATTATATTAGGAAGATGTCGAATCATAAATATTCTTACTACTTGAGTGGCAGTAATGTATTGCTAGATACTGCTCACTGTCTATGGCCTAAAATGAGTCATTATCAACGTAGTAAGAACTTACAAGGTCACATAAAAGGAGTAGGAATGAGATAATAATTAATTAGATTTTAGTTAGACTAAAATTCAATTAATTGAACTTATTTTATTGCATATATATATTATTAAGATAATAAATATTTATTCACGTAATATACATATTATATATTATGTGATATTATTTGATATTAAAGTAATATCAGATAATTACGTTATTAAATATTAGATAATTATATTATGCGATAATATTATTATCTAATATAAGATAATTATATGCTAATTTAATATTAGATAATTACATTATGAGATAATATTATTATTATCTAATATTAGATAATTAATAGATAAGTCTTATCTCTCTTTACTCTCTCTAGGATAAGGATAAGGATAAGGTGATAGTTATTTAGTGTGATTAGAATTTTGAAGCATTATCTTAGTGGGACTAGGATTGTGATATGCCTTAGTTCTATAAAAGGGACTTAAAGGCAACACTTTGAAACACACACATTAGCTTCAATCAAACCTTAAATCACTTTAGAAAACGTCTAAACTCAATCCTAGTGAGAGAAAAGAATCTTAGTAGCTTCGTGGAGGAGAGAAGTCGTTGTTCACTCTGTGTGGATATTGTAGAGACGTTGTACCTTCCAGCCGACATTCGATTCATCTCGATCTCTCAATGATTCATTCAGAAAGAATATAAGTACAAATAAGGTAAAATCCTAATACTGGTTTATGACTTTTGCATGGATCCTAGGAAGGTTTTAGATTAAAATTTTAAAATTCTATTGCGTATGTTGATCTAAATCTTAACACATGTGTCTCACGTGCCAGTCATCTGGACTGTGCTTTGTGCAACATGCCTACACGCAAGCATAGGTGCATGAGGCCATCGTGTTAGGCCTTTGAGGCCCAATTTTGACCCGATTGTGTAAAATTTTATTTTCTACCTTATAGAATTTTTTTTAGGCAAATAAATATTTATTTTTGAATTTTGAAAGATTTGTACTATATAAAAATATGTTCTATTTATGGAATTTTGGCTTATAAAAATTTATGAACATTCTTCGTATTTTTTCTAGACTTGGTGAGTAATCACTCTCTCTAGTTATAAGTATAGCTATATTAGATAAAATTTTGAAACTTTAATTATGTAATCTTATATATATGTGGATACCCAAAGCTATTTAATTCACACCAATGATAGATTAGGGATATAATAAGACTGTTTTACATAAAATGTTATCCTTCTGGGATATTTAAGAGCATATTGCATTGATGATTGATACACCCTATTGGTATGACATTGTTAATGTAATTTTAGGCATCCAACAATTATAATGTTTCAATATTTCTTGTACCCTATCGATATAACTATATTAATTACATTCTTATATAGACTCTTATACAAGCTAAATCATACAGTACATATAATTTTGATACCACTTTGTTATATAGTTATTTGATCGATTTGTTTAATTGGGAATCTTATGTTATAATTATGTTATGCACGCATAATTAATAATTTCTGAATCCTATTGTATCAGTCTCGGCTTTTCAACAATTTTCTGTGATGAGTTCTCTTAATGGAATAAACCATAATGAATGGAAAAGTCTTTGAACATGTACTTGACAATCTCTAAGGAAGATTTGGTTCTTAGGGAACCAAAATCGGCTAATCTATTATCTGAGTCTAGTACTGCGGATAAGACCTATTACAAATAATGGTATGAGTCAAACTGGATCTATTTGGCAGTGATTAAGTTCACTATTGAAAGGAAAATTAGAGAAACTATCTTAGATAAGGACACTGTTGTATAATACATGAAAGCTGTTGGTGAAAATTTTAAGAAGTTTGATAAGACTCAGAAAGTCTATTATTTCTCCATGCTCAACAATACTCGTTATGACGGAGTTTTGGATGTCAAAGAGCACATCATAAAAATGATTCATTACTACAATAAGTTAATATCATACGACATTGATTTAGAAGAGAGTACTTTGATCTATAGAGTCCTTCAGTCATTGCCGACTGCATATAGTTACATAAGAACTTTCTATAATTCATAAGAGGGAAAGTGGACAATAGACCAGATGATCTCTATGATAACTTAAGAGGAGAAAACTATGAAGAGTAACTCATAGCCATCTTTTGTCAATTGCTTGTCTTAAAGATCCAATAGTAAGTCAAGTGGTAGTGATAAAAGAGGAACAAAACCAGAGACATAGATATCTAGAAAGTTTGAGTTCAAGAAAGGTGGTGATAAGGGTAAGGGCAATAAAAGAAATTTAAGGGCAAATACAATTATTGCAAGATCCTTAGACACAAGATATCTCAATGTTATAAGCTAAAAAATAAGCGTGAGCAAGAAAGGGCTCAAAAATAGGCAGATCCTAAGTGAGATGGAGAAGACTGTATTGGGAGTAGTAGGAAATAGGGTTGAAATTGAATATATAGGATCATTTTTTTATGTTTATCTTCTAGACACATTTTAATTTGAATAATGTCATTTATGTATCTTCTATGAGAAGGAATTTGATTTGATTTCTAATTCTGTTTTGGATATTAACAAGGAAATGAAAGATTGAAATTCATTATGATTTTGCTATTATTGGTATGCCACCTTACAAAATTGTCCATATTGTTTGAATTTGAATGATTCTCCTATTGTGTCTTCTGATATTCCCATCAATGTTGTGATTAGGCATAAACATCCTAGAATGAGTGAGAATTCTTCCATTTTGTGGGATTGATGTTTAGGCCACTTTTCTAAAGAGAGATTAGAAAGATTGATAAAACAGGATGTGTTGTTAGACCTAGATTTTTTAGATTTTGAAACCTTTTCAAGTATGGGGTTGTAAAACACAAGAGAGACCATATAATCTCAAGTTGAAGAAATTATACTCTAGAAAAATTAGTGGATTATTCATTGGGTACTGTATTGGATCAAAAGGTTGTAGATTTTATTGTCCCACTCATAGTACTAAGATCGTCAAGTTTGATTGGATATTTTATTTTGAGGATGACTTGGATAATAGGAGTTCAATGCCTACGGTTATTAATCTACGTGATAAAGCCACTATTCTGGCTATACCTATTTTGACTCCTTCACCACTGGAGGAGATAATGTTGACAATCCAGTTCAGATAAATAAAGATCCTCATGATGAAGAACCTGATCAGCCAACTATTGAATTAAGACATTCTTAAAGGGTTCAAAGACTTGCAATACTAAATGACTATATTGTGTACTTGTAGGAATTTTTTAATAAATTTGATTGGGCAATTTTGTCATTTTAGTGCTCTATGTTAATGACATTTTGTTGGCTAGCAATTCAATCATTTTCTAGATGAGTCAAAATGCATGTTATTATGTCATTTTGATCTTGGCAAAGCATCTTTTGTTCCCAAAATTCAAATCCATCACGATAGAACTCATAGTATTTTAGGTTTGTACTAAGCCAATTGGATTGAATGGGTGCTTGAAAGATTTAAAATGGATACATGTACATCTAGTCCAATGTCTACTTAGAAAGACGATATGTTATCTCAATCATATTACCCTCAAGTTGATATTGAAAGAACTAAAATGGACAAGATTCCTTACTTCCACTATTGGTAGTCTTATAAATGCACAAGTCTGCATTCGTTTTAAATATAGCTTTTGCTATTAGTATGCTTGGAAAATACTTAAATAACTCTGGGATGGATCATTGAAAAGTTACCAAAAAGGTCATGAGATATCCATAAGGTACCAAGAATCTCATGTTAACCTATAGGCGATTTAATTCACTTAAGGATGTTGGTTATTCAGATTGTGATTATGTCTCATATATAGATGATCGTAAATCAACATCTGGACACATCTTTATAATATCTGGAGGAGCTGTCTCATGAAAAGTATTAA
This sequence comes from Sindora glabra, assembly GCA_020226215.1. NCBI lineage: Eukaryota > Viridiplantae > Streptophyta > Magnoliopsida > Fabales > Fabaceae > Sindora > Sindora glabra. The sequence continues at coordinate 10,890,339 of CM035226.1, read as the reverse complement.
ACAAACACTCACAGTTACTTTAACTATGGAAGCTGAGTTTATCGCATGTTATGAGATCACTTGTCAAGCTATATAGTTAAGGAAGTTGATATCTAGTATGCAATTGGTAGATTCTATATCACAACCTCTATTATTTTTTTATTACGATAATTCTTTTAATGTGTGCTTCTCTCAAAACCACAGGAATTCTAGTTATACGAAACATTTTGATGTTAAATTCCTATTCGTTAGAGAGAAGATTATTGAATCTCAGGCTCACATTAAACGCATCCCTAGTACATACATGCTGGCGGATCTATTAACTAAAGACTTACCTATAGGAGTATTTAAATATCAAGTAACTTATATGAGTCTTGTTAAATTTTTTTATGAAACCTTAGTTTAGTAGGAATCTGAGATATGCTTGTTTCATTTTGTTGATGTCTGCGACCAGTAATTGTTCAAATTGGATACTGAAACATTGATGATATATTTTATACATATATATTATTTGTTTCCCTATTAGATTCAATAATTTTGAGTTATTTCTCTTATGAGTTATGGTCAAAAGACTGACCTTATATAAATTTAGTTCCTTTTGAATTATGAGACATTATATTTAAATATCACTTCTCTCTTTATTGGATTCAGTGATTCTGTATGGTCTCATTCCATTTATATAATAATTGCTTAGTCCGGATATTGAAACATTGGTGATATATTTTATACATATATATAAATCATTTGTTTCCTTATCGAATTCAATGATTTTGAGTTATTTTTCTTCTGAACTGTAGTCAAAAGACTAACTTTATTCAATTTTTTTCAAATTATGAGATAATTGTATTTAAATATCACTTGTTTTCTAATCGAATTCAGTAATCCTATATGGTCTCATTCTTTGAATTGAGTTTATAGCTTAATATATAATTAATTGCTTAATTATTGATGTTTCAATTATTCTATATAATTAATTAATGCTATCCAAGTGGGATATTATTGTATTAAAATAATTATTTAGATATGTTTATATGAATCAGTATTAATTAATTTATTAGAATATTTATTGAAGTAATTAGTTTTATATTTTAACATTAAGCATAGAACAGATTGGACCCTTATTCAATGTATATGATCCGTGATAGGTTGGATCGTGCATAAGTCCATATGGATAGAGGTCCTAACCTACAGACCTTTAATGGTCAATAGTTTACTATCACAAGTCTAACCTTAAATAAAGAGATCAATGTTATTATTTTGATGATGCATAACAAGAATTTTTATTCTTGAAATATTTTTACTCTCTTTATTTGAATAACTTAAGAGGCGAAGTAGGTTGCAATTTTACTCATTACCATTATTCAGACTGATTATGGTTTCATCAAATTATGCACCAAGTACCATCATATTTTATTATGCTTAATTTTATATTAGGATTTTAATTCATACAATACAACATAAAAAACCAAAGCACAGGCTAATAAAAATATATAACTTAAAAGTTAAATTAAATCATATAAAGAAAATATTTATATATTTGTCGCATTCTATTTTATAAATATATGAATATTCTTTGAAAGTCACATATTACAAGAAAAAAGAAGGACAAAGGACTAAAAAAATTTTAAATTTGTGCATAATTCTCGCCTTGAATTTACCATCTTTTAACATTTAATCAAATAAAAAGTGATTTATTTTAGAAATTTTGTATAGGAGTATTGAAAATTTTAAAGCATTGATCCAAAATTATTACATGTGATGCTTTGTTTTAAAGTGGATTTTGTCTTGAGGTTTTTCACAAATCGATAAGCAAATTAATTTAAGGTTGCCCAGCTTTTCATCATTTTTTTTTCTTTTTTGCAATATGATATTAAGAACAACTTTTGCGCCGCGTAATCAAACTGATATCAAATCAAAATGCATTATTACTCGGACGGCGTGGTGTTTGATTGAATTTTTCTTAAAAAAATTTGAAAATTTAAAAGTTATCCTTAATTCAATCTTAAAATATGAAAATAATTATTAACAGCAAATATGAAGTTTAATTTTGATTCATATCTTTTACGTAATCAATATTAGGCGCTGTAAAATGTTTTTTACATGTCAACCAATAAATTAATTAGTTAATGGATTGTTTGAAATTAATTCTTTAAACATTGAAATTTTCATATCATTAATTTAGACTTAAATTTAAGTAATTGAGCATTTTTGTATAATTAATACCAAGTAAGATATATATATATATATATATATATATATATATATATATATATATATATATATATATATATATATATATATATATATATATATATATATATATATATATATTGAAACGAGACATGGTATAATTTTACTATGAAAATTATACGCAGAATTTTAATAATATTTATAAGTTATATATCCATTTATCCTTTTTTTAATATGTGATTCAAAATGAATGTTTATTTATTTGTAAAATAGAATATAAAAATTAAATATAGTTATGAACTTATATGATTTAATTCAATTTCTAAATTATCTTTTCCCTTTACTTGGTTTTAATTTTTCTAAAACATTAATTTGGGGCAGTGATTTATTGATTGAAGTCAATTTTTGTATAATTAATGCCAAATAAAGTTATATAATGCGCATATGTTGATATTATTAGTAATTTGGATGAAAAATTAGCAAAAGAAAATAAATTATATTAATTATAAAGTTTAGGCACTAAATTGTCTTTTTTTAAAATTATAGAAAAAAAAATTTCACATAAGATAAAGTGCAAGGGATAATGTGTATTTTACCTTAAATCAAATATGGAACATCTGGTTGTGGTTGAGGAGAATTATTATAAAAAATTTCTTTTATTTTTTATTATTTGTATATTTTGAATAAATTTTTTATTTTTATTTATTATTTTAATAAAATATTAAATTATGTTTAATTTTATCCTTATTTTTATTAATAAATAATTTATTATTCTATATTTTAATTTATTTATATTTATTCTATTATATTTTTCTCTTTATTATCAATTGATTTGAATTTTGTGCATGAAAAATAATTTTAAAATTTTTATTAAAAATAGATAAGTTAAATTATTTTTTATTATCTATAAAATTATTAAATTATAATAAATAATTAAAATGAAAGAACATAAAAGAAAAATTATGGCATATTATTTAATTAATAATATATTAATTTATTACCAAATTATATAATATATTAAATTTAATAATATATTAATGCACCATTAATTAAATAGTATATCATAAAATTTTTTAATAATAAAACTTATGAGCAACGCTCCGCTGAAGATGAGAAAGAAAAATTGCTGGAAGAAGTAGGAGACGAAAACAAGGACGAAGATGAAATGAGGAGAGAGAGAGAGGAGTAACGTAAGTAAGAGCATTTATGGAGGAAAGAAATGTATAAATTAATGCAGGGATGTTACGTTATAAATTTTGACGATCAGAGTCGCAGGTTGCAACGAGAATCTCAGCTCATAACTCTCCTCCACCCTCTCAACGTAATTGCGCTGCCCTTGAATTTTCCAATTCTGTTCGCTATTTTTCGAAATAAAATCTTATTTATTTGTGAAAAATTATGATATATATATATATGTTAAGAAGCAATTATGATATATTATTAATAAAATAATATTAATATATTATCAAATTTAATTATTAATATATTATTAAATAATGCATTAAATTTAATTTTAAAAAATATGTAAATTTTATATATGATTAAATTTGATGCATATGATACATTACTGTATTAATGATATGTTATAATTTTTTTTCTTATATTTTATAATTAAAAAATAATGTATAATCAAAAAAGGAAGATCTTTCTTTTTTAAAATAAGAAATGATGTTTTTCACAATGCCATTCATTAAATACTAATTATTTTATATGAGTACAAATATAAATAAATAAATAAAATTATTCCTATCAAAAATATTTTCCCTTAAAATAGAGAGAGTCATCACATAAAAGATATTTGATAAATAGCTGATTAATTAGCTTTTAACTGATTTAATTAAATTTAATTATTTAACTTATAAAACTAGTTGATTTAGTTATTTAATGAGCAACTGTTACAAATAATTTTTTGGCTTCAATTAGTCAAAATGAAAAACGTTGCCACAAGCAGCGTTTTTGCTAAGTTGTTGTGTGATAGCTACGCACATTTTGCAAATTATCGTCCTTAATACTTCATCAGCTCTTTCTCTGAGTTTCGTTTCTTATGTAGCTGTTGGAGCTGACTTAATATAGCCTGTGCATAACACAGTTTGGACGGTGCCTTCATCTAATCTAGACAGACAAAAAAAGAAGGATAACGTTTTTGGATGTGAATTTATTTTTTATTTTAAAAAATTATTTTTAAATTAAAAAAATAAATATTAAAATATAATTGATAATATAAATAAAAAATGTTTTATCCAATTATAAAATTAATATTAAAAATAAAATAATAAATTTAAAAATTATTTATATATTTTCTTTTTAAATTATACATTTAATCAATAATTTTTAAAAATAAATAAAAAATAAATTCTCAATAAACTCTCCAACTTTTAAAAATAAAAATATAAAAAATTATTTTAAAAATAATAAATAAATTGACTCCTAATCTCTTCATTTCATGGGCATGGGTGTTTTTCAAAAAATTATAATTATAAATATCAATAAAAATAATAAAAAATTTTAAAATAAAAACTATATTTTATTTCTTAAAATAATAAAAAATGATAAAATGAAAAAGAAGGATTTAATTTCATGTATTAAATATGAGGTTTGAAAAGGCAATGGGAGAAGGCATGAAGTTACGAAGGGAAGAAAATTTCATGATTCGTAGAGGCCATCTATTTATTATTAATAAAAATTAAGATGAATAAGAAAATTAAATAATTAAATAAATTTTTTAAATAATAATGGAGTGTTACGTGCATATCTATATTTATATTTTATATATTATATATTACAAGTAGGATGCATGATATAAAAATTTAATTTTAATTATTTTAATATAATTATTTGATACTTATATAAATAAAGTATTTGTATAAATATTTATTAATCATCTACTATCCCATTTATTTTTATCTATCATTAAGTATAAAAATTTGTTGTTTTGGAGCTGACTCAGGACAGCTCTTTCATTTATGATACTAAATATGAATTAATAAAAAAACTATAATAATTATATTCTATTATAAATTGGGCTTTATAATATGAATTATATTCTATTATAAACTAATTTAAATATTTTTTATATGTTGTAAAAGACCTATAATAATTGTGATATAATTATAAATTCTTATAAAAATTACATTAATTTAATTTTAAGAAAATATTTAATTTATAATAAATTATAATGATATATTATTTATAAAAAAATTTAAATTATTAAATAATATATAAAATTTAAAATATTAAATTAATAAAATTTAAATAATTTATAAAATATAATTATATAATTATTTATTATTTTATATAAAAAAATTAATTTTATTAAATATTTTTATTTAAATAATTAATATAATTAATAGATCAAATTAATTAATATAATTAATTAAATTAACTAATTATTACGATTATCAACGAATTATCAAGCAAAACTTTCTTTTGATTTGTGGTACGCTGATATTTTTCGCTGCACTCCAGTACCTCGGGAAGGAATTCAGCCGTTGAAAAATAAAAATTTTGGGTGATGAGCGGGGTGCAGCTTTATAGCCCCCGGCTTGACACACACAATAGTCTGGCACGGAATCTAGCAGCTTTCTGCACATTATCTTCCTGACCAACTTAAAGTTGCTGCCTCGATAATGACATATAGCAAGCTAATATCACAAATTATTTCTATTTCGTGCCTCTAATGTCATTTTTAGAAGTTGCAAGTATGCCCAAATTCATATCCGGCATCTTTCCTCCACTTTGATTCCGATTAAGCCAAAATGTTTTTTAAACTAATTTTTTTAATTATGTAATTTTAAGTTAAATAATTTCTATATTTATCAAATAGATAATTCAACAATGTAATAAAAATAATTTTTATATTATTATTTATAATAACAATCAATTAAAATTTTTAATTTAAAATATTTTTATGACAAAGTTATCATTATTAAAGATTTAGTGTATATTTGACATAATAAACAGTCAGTTTATAATTTATTAATAAATGTTTAACATAAAACTAATAGTTTATAAATTCTTTTTTAATAAACATCACAATATAGCTTGTAACTTATAAATTAATAAATTTTTAAATAATAATATAAATTTTTTATTTTATTTTTTATTTAAATAATAATATAACAATCTAAATTTTGATAATTATATTTTATAGGATCACATATTTATTTATATATATTTAATTAATGAACATATAATAAATATTTATTTATGGATTAAGTTATCATTTAATTGAAAGAAGAGGAATAAATTTAAAATTTTTTTTGAAAAGTTACTAACTTATAAATTATAACCTATCTTATAAAATTTATTATATAAAATTTATTAAAGAAGAACTTATAAATTACTAATTTCTAGTGTGTCAAATACTCTTAAAAATTAATTTATAATTTATTGACTAATTTAATAAGTTAACAATTAACTTATTTATTTCATTAAATACATGAAAGTTTTGATAATGATAATTTTGTTACAAAAATATTGTAAATTAAAATATTATTTAATTTCTATAATAAGTAATAATATAAAAATTATTTTTATTACTTTATTGAATCACTTATTTAATAAATGTAAGAATTATTTTTTTACTTGAAATTACATAATTAAGAAAATTAGTTTGAGAAACATATTTGGGCTCAATCGGAATTGAAGTGACGAAAAATGCAGGATATAAACTAGTGCATATTTGAAAATTTTAAAGATGGCACTACAAGGACCGAATAGAAATAATTTATTAAATAAGATGACATCAGCTTGCCATATGTCATTACCTCTATGGCTATATTATCAATGAGTATTAGGTGTCTATATTATTCATTCACAGAATATGGGAAGAAATATATACCGGAGAATTCTACTTCTATAATTAATAATAAATTAAAAAGATAATTTTTAAATTTATAATTATTAATTCTTTCAATTTTTTATTAATAATTATAATAATATAATTTCACCCTCTAACATAATTAAAGGAGTCAAATCCCTTTTTCACTGTACAAGTATGGGGGGCTTTGGGATGCTATCACTAGTAAATACTACATTTTACAAGTATCTGCACCTGCCAAATAGCATTTTTTACCTTTTTTTTTTTTGGAAGAGAATCAATGATTCAACGCATCTGACTACTAACTGATACCGAAACCGAAAAATACCCGGTTGAAAACAACCTCTCAAGGGAATCAGAACGTAAATATGGAATTATTGAGATGGAAATTTGCGTCATAATCAGAATTGGTTTCTTCTTCAGATTTATTCGGGAATTTTACATTTTGTTGATGGAGACGAAACAGAAAAGAGCATGGTGCGTTGAAAATATGCTCTCATCTAGTTAGATTGGGTATTAATGTTATGAAATGTAATCTACTTAAAAAAGAACAAATTCAAATCGAATTTAAATTAGTATATTTTTTAATTAATTAAATAATAAAAATATTTTTCAAAAATTATAAATATTATTAATTAATATATGCTTAAAATTCTAATTATAGATTAGATTATGTCAATATAAATTAAATTTATATTATCAATTATTTACATGTTGCCATATCAATAAAAAATACATAAAATTCTTTTATTGTTACAAAAAACTTTAATTACTACTAATTTTTTTAATAATTATTTTCTTTTAATTCAATTATGATAATAAGTTACATTTGAACTTTTATATTATATCAATAAATGTATAATTGAAAATTATAACCGAATCGCTTATAAATTAAACAAATGGAATATATAAGAACCTAATTCAATAATGTCAAGCGGGCAAGTAAACTTCTTGACACAAACATCAACACTAAACCTCAAGAAATCGAACTAAGATATGAGAAATAGGCAGAGCAGTACGTGATGACGATGATACAGGAATTTGAAATTCTCAGGATACCGTAACAAATCTTAGGAAAGTGAATTCACATGTATCAAATACAAGTAAAAATGAAATTGATTATGATATACTATTAAATTTTACTCTTGATGCATTAGTATATAATGTATTAAATTTAATAATATAATAATAAACTAACGATATAGCATAGTGCTGCTCCAATTCCTCCTCCGAGGTTCAACAGCGCCAGACATACACGGATTGAGGGCAATTCCAAATAGAGGATTTAGAGTTAGTTTGATTCGTAATAAAAATATAAAAAATTATATTTATCAAAAAATAAAAAATTATAAGTTATTTGATTGTTCATAAAATATGAAAAATTATTTTTTAAAAAATAATATTTTTAAAAAAATTATTTACTTATTCTTCTTAAGTAATTTTTATTTTTTGAAAAATATAATTTTTTCCTTGTTAATCAAATAATATTGATAATTTTTTTAAAAATTTATATAAGAAGTAATTTTTTTAAAAATTGAACTTCCCACGTGAAGTTATTTTACACATGAATCAAACGACCCCTTATTTTACATTATAATTACTAAATTAAACTGTGCAGTTGAGATTAAAATCACATTTTAGTGATGCACGTCGCCATTGGCTTGTTCCTTTCGCCTACAAACCGGTCGGTCTGACTACTCATTCCCTTATCTTTGTTTCTTAGCCTGTTAACTTCGTGCCTCCTCGTGGCTGAAACCTCTTCGTACGTGTCCCCGTGACCATTACAGAGATCGAAAAAGGGTTCGCCTCTGGGAGAAGCCAACAAAAAGCTGCCTAGGCCGTTTGGATCATGAAATCCTAGAGTGTATATTTTTAAGAATTATTTTCAACAATTAGTTTTAAATTAAAAAAATAAAATTAAATGATGATTAATATTGTAAATAGAAAAATATTTTGTTTAATTACAAAATTGAAATCTAAAATAAAAAATTCAAAAATAATTAAAAATTATTTTTATTTTTAAATTAAATAATTAAAAGATAATTTTTAAAAATAGATTATAAAAATAGGTTATCAAATAAGTTTTTTTAAATAAAAAATAAAAAAACTGTTTTTAAAAATAGAAAACAAACAAATCTCTAAATACTAAAAAAGTGCATATTTCCAAGAACGTAATTCTCATATATGTAATTTTTTGAAATAAAATATTTTTATATGTGATTTTATATATATTTTTAATTTTTTTAACATTTTTAAATATATTATATTTTCATATTTGATTTATAATTTATATTTCTAGAAATTTTAGTGCTTTTTTAAAAAAATCCTTATTAATTTTTTTATAAGTTGTGATAAATTATAAATTTAATTAAAAATATGTGAATAAAAACTTTTAAAAATTTAATAAATTAATAAATTAAATTTTATTTGATTAAAATATAATAAATAATTTAATATATAAAATATTTAAATTTTTAAGAATTTGAATTTGAATTTGTCATATAATTAATTATATAAGGGAATTAGAAGTAAGTTATTTCCAATATCAAGGTATTAGTTTCACATAACTCGTGCATTTAAATTTTTATTTTTTTTACTTTGTAAAGCACTAAAAATTATAAAAAAATTTATAAATTTTAATTGTAATTTTATGTATATGAGATAATTTAAAAATATATATTACATGTAAATTCAATTTTAAATTCTATTTTCAGAATATATAGTATTACTGTTTAATTTATTTGTGGGAATGTAATTTTAATAGAAAATTATTATTTATTAATATTATGTAATGAGTTTTATGCTAATTATAATATATTTCTTATGATTGAAAATTTGATGTATGGTATCATGATATCAAAAGAAAACAATTTTCTCCTAAACAAAAATTTTAATTTTTATTATTTTTTATATTTAATATTAAATAAGTAAAATATTTTTATTTATAAAAAATATAATAAAACATATTTTTTTGTCCAAATAAATATATCCTTAAAATTTAAATTGGATTTTCATGCTATTTTGTAAGGGAAACTACTCTTTATTAATTACATCTTCGATGATTAGTTTCGATGAGTAGAAATTTAGGACGAGAGAACATTGCGAAGAGAAAATCAGGGAGATGATATGAATTATTTTAGTTTGGATGACGAGTAAAATTAAAGAATAAAAAAAATGAGATAAATAAAATAAGTGAATCTTATCGATTTGTTTCTTTCCATTAGTGGAAAGAAATATAAGAGAAATAAAAAATAATTATTTCTAAATAAAATAAGCGGTCTTACCACTTTTATTTCTTTCTATACTCTCCATGAGTGGGAAGAAAAGAAAGGAGAAATGAAGAAGAAATTATTATTTTCATAATTAATCTTAATCAAGGCAAAAATTTTAAATTAATCATAATAAAGGTATGGTTGTAATTTAATTTATTAAGTTTTCTCCCTTCACATTTTTTTACAACCAAATAAAGGAAAGAAAATATTTTCATTTTTCATTTTTCTTACTTTTCTCTTCGTTTAAATATGAAAAAAATAAAATATAATCTTTTATATTTTCTCTCTCTGCTATTATCTTCCTCCCCTATTTTTTCCTACTTTCTTTTTCATCCAAACACAGGGTGAAGGCAAGAATAGTATGCTGCAGAACAATGCCCCCCCTGTTTTCTATTACAAAAATTATATAAAATTTAATATGAACTATTATATATCCAATATATAAAAGAATTTAATACATAAAAAATTTACTCGTATGATCCAATCGATTTTTTCACACAGAACAAATGAAACCTAATTTTGAGAATCTGAGTTCAACTTGTTTCATACAAAAGATGAGCGAAATATGAGAATATAAAAGTGATTGTAACATTTATATGTTTTCATAAATTTTCTTTTTATAAAAAAAATCATTTACATATATATTGATGAATAAATGATATATTACATATATTTATAATTTAAAAGAGATATACTTAAAATTATAATAAAAAATTTGCAAAAATTTATTTTTTTAACTCTTTATATTTAATATTAAGTAAATAAAATATTTTTATTTTAATATTTTATAAAAATATTTTTTAAAATAAATGGAGTCGTAATTTTTTTTAACAAAATAAGTATGATGCAAGTTTGCTTGGACATTTGTCACTATGGTGATAGCAGGTTAAGCCATTAAGGCTATGGTTATTGTAAGTAATTGATAAATTAATTTATAATTAATAGTTAATAAATTAATTAATTATATTAAAATTAGTTATTAATAATATAGAATAAAATAAAATGTATATTAATATAAATATATATATCAATTAAATTAATTTATATTTATTTTAAAATCAAATTCCAATGATATAATAAATATATTAAAATAAAAATATAATTATTTAAAATTTAATTAATTATAATTTTGATATTATATAGTTATTTATTTATGTACTTATTAGTTAATTATTTACTACTTATAATATAAGTATAATCACTTAAAATATTATATTAATTGACTAAAAAATAAGGATAAATTGATAAATTATAAATTATCAACTATTTAGAATAATTTATTAAACCAAGATTTTTGGATATGTTTGGACGTGTTTTCATTTTTTTTTAAAACTTTCTTAAAGATTATTTTTAAAAGCTATTTTTGAATTTAAGAAAAATAAAAATAGGGAATTTTAAGTAAAAATTTTATTTAATTACAAAATTATTATCAAAAAATTAAAGATTAACTTTAAAAAATATTTAAAACTTGTTTTTCTAAACAATAATTTCAAAAGTAAAATCTGAGAGAAAGGTGTCAAGTAAATTTTTAAATATTTATATTTTTAAAAATAATTTTTTTAAAAAATAATATCCAAACAAATTTTATGTCCTTAATAAGTTGCATCTCAAGATTAAATTATATTTTATTAATAAATTATACATTAATTTATTAGCCAAAATGATATGAGTGGCGAGGCATCTTCTTGTCAGTCGTAACAGGTGGTGATTTGGATGGATGCAGCTCAGAATTTGCACATTAGTGCCTGGGATGACTATAATTTCAAGTTGGTCCCCTCGATTGGATAATGATGGTCGCCGGCCCAGCCTAATGTCGACGGGTCTGGCAGCCCATCATTGGAGAAACTAGCTTACAATGCAATACTCTATAAAAATAATTCATTACCAGAAATTAATCGGTGAAAAATTGTTTAAAATCAATTCAGATTACATATAAATCATAACCAAAGATAATTGTTGAAATTGATTCAGATTCAGATGGGCTCAAGGATTAAACGAAGTTGTCTAACTAATTAAATTTAGTATTTTAAAAATTTAAATTTAATCCTTTATTAATATAAATTATTTTTATACTATCATTTATATATATTATTACACTAATAAAATTATTAAAATATTTTTATTATTAGTAAAACTTTATTAACTTTTTAGTGATGTATCATGTTTTTATGTATTAATAGTGCAAAAAATTATACATTGATAATGAATTAAATTTAAATTTATATTTTATATGTTATATTTATATCTCAAATATCAAATTTTAGTAATACGAAACTCTACGACTATCCAAATTCTTGTACGTTGTATTTTTCTCTTGATTTAAGTATATTAATTCGGCTTTGGCTCAATTATACATACATGTTTGGCGAATTAAACTCGACGCCAATTTTATGAAATTTGTTTGGGAATAATAAATTGGTAAATTAGAAAGAGAGAATATATATGTTGACAAATTCAACACTAAAAGGAGTAATATCACTTCAAAAAGAACAGGACTTGCTCAAGTTTGCATTACAACCCAAAACAAAAAAAATTGAACAGTACTAAAATCCTAATCCTAAACTAGAGACAAAAGGAGAATTTGGAGTTAATCAAAGGTTATATTAAGAGCAATTGAAAGTTCTTAATTATTTCAACAGGGAAAAGTTAAAGAGCGAACTTGATTTCCTTCCAACTTATTCGAAGCATGTCTAAAGTGCGTTTATTGACTTGTTCCTCTTGAATCGAACCATCTTCCCATTCCAACTACATCACAAAGAAAATTGTCTTAGTTTCTTCTCTGGTCAGTATATACACAAGAACTGTAATATGCAACAGAAATTCAATTTGAAATTAAATTTTATTTTTTTTATATTAATTGAATTGAACTTTGAAAATTTACTGCATCATTATATATTTAATTAATAATTCTTAATTTATATTTGAAATCTAATTTCAAATTTTACTTTTAATTTATATAGTGTGGTTGATACGTAAATTAGTTAAAATATGAATCAACAAATGAACTTACCACACTAGGGATGCACCTAGCTCTAGAAGTTATCATGTGCTTTCGCAGGCAACCGCAGTTTTGATCCTTTCAACAGTGCGCTTAATCAAATCGCTGACGTTGGCCACTGAACTTAGAGATAGTTTTGCGGTCGGCACCGAATCCACTAAGATCTGAAATGCAACCGTCACTAGAGAACCTCCACATCCAACTTCAAGAATGGGTCCTCCATTGAATCCAGGCCCATCTGGAAGAATAGCAAAACCTGATGGTAGAAGGGGAACATAATCTGGGTCTCCACCTGCTAACACTACATCCAAGGCTACAATATCCACTGGAGCATAAATCACATATGAGCCTGTAGAGTCACTGCAACTTTCTTGAAGTACAAGCATATTGCTCAGGCTCAAATTCGCGCTCTGCAGATTGATTTTTTCCAACAATCCAACGTGTTACTGAGTTAATTTATTATAAGATGGAACCTAGGATGTCAGAATTGTAGCATGTGTTTGAGTTGCGACTTACATTTACTCGAAGTAGAGAGACACAATTGCCAGGATTACGACCATTTGCTATGTGCGCCATTTCTTGAGTCAGGCCTCCATCGGAGAGATTATCCCACTGTAAGGATCAATTTAATGTGTAAGTTCTTCTATCTCTATTTTGGTATACATCGAGAAGACAGAAACATATTGAAGAGCTAAACGTTAGTATACCTGGCTTCTAGAGTTTCCGTCTCGAAGGAAATCAAAAACCTTTTTGGGAGAAACGGGAAGCCAAAAGGAAGTAGCAGCATTGAGCACAAGACCAGGAGGTTTGCCTGGCTCAGCCATGCTCTTTCGCGTCAACACCCTCACTTCATCAGAACCTGTAGTTGGCAGAGTCGTCCATGCATGTGCTGTCGAAGCCCCAACACCAGAGCAAAAGCTTATCACCATTCTCTCTGCCAGCTTCAGTATGCTTTTCCTTCCCTCAGCACTCATCACTATATACAAAAAAAAAAATTTATATTGAGCAATAAATCTATTTTTCTTTGTCTGCAGTACTTATTCTTGAGTAGAGAGTAAGATATATATGATTTAGTTACCAGATAGGTCTCCTGGAAGTATGTTGCTGGCCATAGAGCTAGCTAGCCTCGCACATTGTCTGTCTAAAGTAGCCACCCAACGTTTTGCTCCAAAGGCAAGGCCAGAATTAACAAGAGATCTGTATATGTTGTGTACAGCTCTATTATCCACTTCTACATGCTCAATCCATGTAACCTGAGGAATCATTGTAAATATATATAAGAAAACAGTACTACTCACATTTAGAAAAACACAAAGCCGCATTAATTTAAAAGGGTACCTTTGAGTAACCGTTTGGCAATTCTTGAATCAAACAACCAGAAGGCCTTCTTCGGTTTCTTGAAAAATAAGGAGATCGCGGGTTGTCTAAGGAAACATCAACCACAACCCACGTCCCATCCGCGAGCTGCTTACAGGACCTTGCAAAATAGTTCTCCCGAGTTGGAACAAGTGGTGAAGGCACCTGGAACTCAGCTGACATCTGTTAATATCAAAAAATTTATTAGATCAAGGCTGGTGTCACTTATATTACTAGTCACATTATATAAAAGTAAGAAATTAAAAGGGAAGGATTGAAACTTAGATTACCACTTGCAAGGCTCCATTATAGTTTCCTGCCACTCCAGTTGATAGGATTTCAAGTGTCGTTGCTCGTGAAACGATACCACAAAACACAGAGGACCATTTGTTCTGCCAATTAATCATCATTAATTCAAAAAGACAATTACAGATCAAAGTCAACGGACTACCAAACCAATTTTACGAGAATGACATTTACAATTGTCAGGAAGTAGATTAACAATTAATTACCACGTCCATGAGAATCTCAACGAGGTTAGTATGACTTATGATTACCACAGCTGATTCCCTTGAAGTTTCAGTACTTAGTCCCAAGGGCTTAGGACCTATTCCCCTAAGAAAAGTCCTTGAGTATTCATCTTCATTTATAATCTCCATGGAATGATTCCCCGAAACCCATAATGGTTCTCCTGATTGAGCCAATTTTGTTAATTCCTCCATTGCTGCAATAGCTAGCTCCACAATAATGGGTTTGTCAGCTTCTATAGGCAATGGGAGTGACCTAAGAAAGTCATTATCTCCGCACACTTCCCCTAGCAAGCCTGATTGCGCTCCATAGCTACCTATCCCCATATCAAGAGAGCGGGGAGGCAGGGGAAGGTAGGTGGTGACAGGTTTTCGAACATATTTGGCCGCCATTGCTGACGCCTTCTCAATCTAACATAAAACGTAATGATGCTAATTAGTGCAACCAAAACTAGATTAGAAAAAATAATGCATTCCAAAAACAATGGATATGTTTGTTGTACTAAGGCTCCGTTGCGTTGAAAGCTTTTTTCATTAAAAAAAAATTATTGGCCTATATATTGATAAAGGAGTGATACTTCTTTAAAAAATAATAGATAAAATTATAATAATGAAAGAAAATAATTTTTTTTACAATAAAAAAATTTCTTTGTTACAAATTTTTTATATTTAATATTTTATAATTATATTTTATAAAGAATATTTTCTATTGAAACAAAGAAACCTTACTATTATGCATAAATTGCAGAATCTAAATAGGTGGAAGGGATTTAATTCATATATCTAAATAGTTGAACAACAATTTTGTAGGTAGTGATTTTTGTATTAAGGCTTTCTAGAAAAATAAAATAAATGTAGTATGAAGATTAATTTGAATTACCCCATCTTTTATACGAGTATTCTCAATCCTCAAGTGCTGCTCATCAAATGACATCTCACCAAGAGCAGCAACGCCTCCACAATTCGGGCACGGGGCATTACTCAGGGCTTCCTTGTACCTATTGTTCTCCGCGCGAAGCTTGTCATTCTCAGCTTTCAAAATAGCATTCTCATACCGTTCATTTTGAGTCTATATATCACAAACAAACGTAAAGATCATAAATTAATGGCTTTACCTGATTTAAGCCAAGCAGGCTTGTTTGGTGCGGGGGAAATTTTTAACATTATAAGACCATGCATTATTTATTATATTTTAACAAGTTTAAAAATCAGCTCTGTAATTTTAGCATTCACTTCTTTACAAAGAAGGGCCGTTTGGTTCAGCTGAATAAAAGGAAAAGAATTAATAGAGAAAAATCAAAAGAAGAAGAAATTTTTTTTCTTAATTTTTAACTAACAATTATTATATTAAAAAATAATTTAATTTTAATTATAATTAAATAATCATTATAATTATTCTTATTAATCTATTATTATTATTTATAATTATTTGATATTAATTATTAATATTTTGTTAATATTATTTTCATTATTACATTTAGCAATTTTATAACTATTATTAATATTTATTATTTCAATAATATTATTAATATTATATTATTATTGTTTTTATTTTTAATTTTAATATTATTCAGTTATTATTGTATAATTATTATTATTTTTATTACTATGTTATTATTTATAAATATTATTAATTTTTTTATATTATTAAATATTTTGTTATCTTTATTAATATAATTATTATATGATTATTTATTATTATTGAACTAATATTATTTAACCGATTATTACAGTTTTATTTATTTTTATTATTTATTAATATTAATTTTTTATTATAATTATTAATTATTATTTAACATTTATCACTATTATATTAAAAATAATAAATTCAAAATTTAAAATGAAGGAATCAAATTTTTTGAGAAATTAGAAGGGGGAGTTGTCATTCCCTAATATAGGGTAATTCCATTAAAAAAGATGGGGAAGAAAAAAAAAATTTCTGAATAAATCGAATACAAAAAGAGCAAAAACTTATCATGTTTGTTCCTTTTTCTAATTACTTCCAACCAAATAACCCCCTAAATATATTTTATTTGTCAAAATATAAGCAAATAGAAATATTGAATTCTCAGTTACGATAGTATTCGATTTTTTTGTTCTTTGGTGAGCTTCTCTCCTGCCAGAATTATTTTCACCATAAAACTGATTAATTATTCACCACCTTGCCAAACAGGTAACAGTATACGTACAATGGCTAGGTCATGTGTAAACAAACCTTCGTTTGAGTGCGTTTGTTTTGAAACCAAAACTTAATTTGTAAAGGCTCCAACCCCAGTTCATGGCTCAGCTCTTTCCTTTGCTTTTCATCTGGGTGAGGACACTTCTTAAAGAAGCTGGGGAAGAAAATTTTGAAAAACCAAAAATATAATAAGTAACTAAGGCACAAGAAACAGGAACTAGGAAACATATATTGTCGGAAGCAGATGGAATGGCCTTTACGCTTCCATCTCTTGGATTTGGTGCTGCGTGTGGCGGTGGTAACGCTTCCTTTTCTGTCGTTGGTTGGGATCTTGGTCTTCCCCAGAAGGAGCTTCCATTGTCTCAGTGCCTGGTTTAATCTTACAAGAATCTTCATCGTGAGTCCTAATTTCAAAATCACTTTCAGAGAAAGTCCTTTGGGTAAGGTCCAGCGGAGAGTTAGTCTTGGCCGAAAACATCCTTACAAGAATACTTTAGATGTTATGGATTGTTTTCAAATCTGCCAAAAAAAGTGAGTAGAAAACAATTAACATGTATATAGCTGACCTCAATTCAGAAAAGGGAATATATAGCATGGGAACTGCGTGAAAGAAGAAGAAATAAAGACAAGCCCGGGGACAGAATTTGGACGAAAGAATATTAGGGAACTTAAAATTATGAGTGTGATAAACAATGACTATAAACACTCGTTTAGAACAAGAATGATTGACTATAGACATAAATAATTATTAATAATAATTTTTTAAATAATTGACATCTTATGCTTGGGAACGTTTTTTGGGATGATATATTGAAAAAAAAATACTTTTTAATTAAAATATTGAAAAGAATGAAAAAGGAAGGCAGAAAATGAAAATAAGAGACAAGAAAACTGAAGAGGACTAATGGCTGCCGCAACGAAGCACTTTGGAGCTACCTTAGTTGTAGGCACACAAACAGTCCCGCATCGCAAAAGTGAACCAAATATGGCAAGCTCTCATGGTCCCCCCCCCCCCCCCCCCAGTTTCCATTTTTTAGCAAGGCCCAGAAGGGCTCAGGCAAAATTTCATGTTCAGCCCAAAATATAAATAGCGGGTAATTCTTCAAGTTGAAGTATTATGCATACAATCAATTATGTATTTTATGAAATTTTTTCATAAAATTTGTAATATTATATAAAATATACCATTTTTTTATAATGATATAAGTCACAGAGAGTGTAATTATTCATGTAAAATTATAATTTTTTCATAAGATATTAAAATTTTTTTCATAAATTTTATAAGATGAAATAGTAATAAGTGTAGCACAAAAATGGTAAGGACTGTTATTAAATTTTATAAAAAATTATAAATTTAACAAGAAAATTTCGTTAAATCCACATTATTACGTGCATATGAGAAATAGCAGGTAAGAATAGCCCTTTCTTAATATGCAAAAATGGAGATTGGAATCAAACTTTATTTGAAGCTAGCAAGTGCGAATTCTCAATTTATGCTAAAAACACTTTGTGTCCCTTCAATATTTTGGGTTCTAACTATACAGTCTTATAAAGTAGGGGATAAAAGGAAGCTCACCTGGATTAGCTAGACTTGAAAATGACTGCAATAAAACAAATAACAGCTTTCTCTGAAAATTAAGGCAAGCAAATTAACTGGGTAGATACATTCTTTTTACAGCGGGAGTTTTCTGCGGTTGTTTTCTGCTCCTTCCCCCTTTCTCTCGGTTTTAGGTGGTTGCGGAATTTATAATTGAGAATTTGAGATCGTTTGTCTGTTTGGAGTTTGTTTCGAAGTGTCTGAGGGCTCTGAACAAAATGGGACAGATGACTTTTGACTTGTCTTTGGCCTTAAGGTTTTTGCAAAATACTCTAACAGTCATGGAAAACTCTTTAGACACCACAAACCTAAAGAAAATGAAAAATAGAGACAAGAGTTTGAAGGGTTTAACTCTAGAAAACAAAGTGAAAAGACTTATAATGCAATGTGACTTCGAAGGTTGAAGGAGCAGAGATGGCCAACTGTTTGAGTTGTCGAATAAATCACTTATGGAACATTTGGCTGGTGGCTGAGCAGAACTGTTATAATAGGGTTTAAGAGCAACGCTGTGCTGAAAGAAGTGGCAGACAAAGATGGACGAAGATGAAATGAGGAGAGAGGGACGGCGTGTGGGGAGGAATTAGTGGCAGCCAGAGGAGTTAATTATTGGTGAAATTATTGAGAGATGTAAGTAGAAGCATTTATAGCGGGAAGAATTGTATAAATTAATTTACGTGATGCTTCGTTATAAATTTCTAGGATCAGAGTTACAGGATGATGGATGAATCTCAGCACCTTATTTTTTTGTTGGGAGAGTGACAAGACATCGAGGCTCGTTTGTCGGCTACTTTTGGAGATAAAATCTTGTTTATTTATAAAGAGAAATTTACGTGATTTATATATTTTATAATTAAAAAATGTATAATAATAAAAAAATATCTTTCTCTTTAAAATAAAAAAATAATATTTTTCATAATGCTGCTCACATTTAATCTTGAATCAATATTAATTATATTAATATTTTATAATTATAATTATAAATAAGTGAAATTATTTTTATCAAAATATTTTTTGTTGAAATAAAGAGAGCTAGTGTCAAACACAATTTGAATATATATATATATATATATATTCAAAAAATTGAAAAAAAAAAGAATTTTAAAGATAAATGCCTGTGTACTTTGATTATATTTACTCTGTTGTTTGCTGACATTTCTCGCCGCAGTACTCGACTACCTTCTAGTTAGAAGTAAAAATAAAAGTAGAAATCGTCGGGAGAGACTTCGGTGCATCATACAACTGATGCACCAATCTCTTTTAAAGATTTAAATTTTTTGAATTGTGTAATATTGCACAAACTAAATCAAATTTAACGATTTTCAAATATTGGTGTACCATACACTGATGCATCTTAGAATTTTTTGAAATAGCCTAAAGAATTAACCTGAGAGAGAGAAAATTGAGACTAAAAACGCAGTAATAGCCACAGGCATATAAGTTCAATGGTTATATACAAAAGGAAATTAATAAAAATAATGATAATAGTTGGTGACAAAAAAAAATATGGTGCATATATCAAGATTAATTCATTTTTTTCTTTTTTGGGTTGAAAGATTGATCCATCTTTTTTATAAGTGAAGAAGCTGCATTAGGAAAACTTTTGTAGTGTGACTTTAACAGGCAACGTTGTAGTCACTAGTAATTAAGTTTCTATAATTTAAAAGTTTAAAATTTAATCTGTATTTATTACTAGTGGTTTTGGGTATTTTCTATTAAATTTTGTTAACTGACACATACAAACAACGCTTAGTTAATGTAAGCTTATATAAATATTGTTATAAATTCTTCATATCATTTCTATTTATATTTTAAGTGATATTAATTTAAAGTAAATTATGACATGTCATGTATTTATTTCGTTTTTTTTAAAAAAATGTCGAGTTATGTGCTTCTCATATTAGAAATTATTAACAAATTATTGCTTACATGTATGGAACATTACTAACAAACCAAACAGAAAATTCAATAAAAAATAATTATAAGAATTCAAACCCAAACCTTTAAATTGTAGAGAATTAATTAGAAATTAAAGGAAATTATAGAGAGCAGTAATGTAATTTAACCAAATTTAAATCTATTATATGTGTATTATCATAGTGTTGTGATTATTTGTATTATCTAATAAAATAATAAATTATTTTAAAAAGTTATTGATAATTTTTAACAAAAAGTGAGTTTTTCAAAATATAAAATTATGATTTTTGAAATAAAAATTTGTAATTTTTGACATAAAAATCAATGCCTTTTCAAATTTTAACAATTGTATCTATCTACATATTTTTTCATCAAAAGCAATTTGCAATTCTATAAATGAAAGAAAATTCTAAATATCCCAAAAGTTGTGTTCTGATTAAAAGCTCCAAAATTATAAAAGTAAATCTCAATCGTTAAATTAATTAGTGGAGAATCTTTCACTTTCACATCCAACAATTGAAATATTTTGGAGTTACATTTTGGTATAACTTCTTCGAGTGCAATAGCAAAGCTTATAAATAAGAGTCATTATTTTCTCTTTTATAACATAATCTTATTTCAAATTCCTGTTGAGCAACATGTCTTTCTTCAATTCTTAGTAGATTGATTCTGATTATAAGAATGGAAAAAATAGTAATCTCTTAATTTCTAGTTAAGCATTGTATTATGGGATAAAATTTCTTTAAAACCATTTACAACTAAATAGAAAAATTATTACCCTAAAAATAATTTTTTGAAAATGTCTTGCCTAACATTTCATTTCTTCAATTTTTTTTGTTTCAATGTGTTTTCTCCATTATTTGAATATTCTTAACTTTTTCTCTCTTAATGTGTTTTCTTTTTTAACAAGTTATTCCTTTTCTTCCTTTTTTTCTTGCTTCTATTCTTCCACTTCCTCCTTTTTCTTCTTCTATTTCTATTTCCTCCTCTTTTCTTTTCTTTTCTTTTCTTTTGTTTCATCTACTATGTTAAGTTCTTCCTTTAATTTTCTAATCTTTTCTTCCAACCTTCTTTTCCTTTATGAGGCTATTTTAATTTGAATGTCAAGAAGCCTATTTAAATAATCCTAATCTACAATTTCAATTTTAGATTCAATTTGAATAGTTTCCACTAGTTCCTCTAAAGATGACTTATTTATTTTCAACCTAATTATTTCTTTTACCTCTAGCTTTCTAGATCTAACTTTTTAATAGTTTGGAAAATTTTCAACTTTTCTTACTCTACTTGATCTCTTTCTTTCTCCTTTAGTATTTTTCTCTTTCTTATCATTTTTTCCATTGTTACTTCCAAGTTTTATGATCTTTAGAGTTTTGGTAGTTTTTTTCATTTCTTTAACTTTGACTTTTCTTGAATCTTCTTTTCCTTTTTTTTGTCACCTTTCTTTTTAGATTCCTTTCTACTTGTTTCTTTCCTTCTTTGATATTAATTTTGCCAGTAGTAGGCATTTGAATAGGACTAAGTTCCTCCTTTTTCATTGATTTCTTCTTTGCCTTCACTATCTTTTTTTGTTTCTTCATTCCACCTTTCTTCTTCCAAATTCCTCAAGAAATCTTTCCTTATTCTTTCTCTTTTTACTCCATGAATCTTAGTAGAATAGTTTTTTCAAATTTATAACTTTTCTATGCATATTTGCAGAAAGTTCTAGTTCTTTGTTGAATGCCAAAGTTTTCAATTAGTTATCATTCATTATATTTCCTTCTATAACTCTTTGATTCTTCTTTTTAGATACATCCACCTCAAAATATTTAAGGATTTTGGTAATTATCATATACCATATCCAATATAGGTATTAACTCGTGAATTAATGGTTATGATTTGCTTAATTATTAAATATCTTAGATTTATTTTATATTTGGTTTCAATAGCCCATAAAAGAATGTCTTTAAAATTATTCACATTACTTATAAAACCCCCATTAGGGCATAAAACTTTTTCAAATATAGTAATGGAATACCTTTCGATTCATGGTTAGCTGATTAGCTGAAGGAGCTTTTTCTATACTGTTGTTTCTCAACTTTTGAACCTATTTTTTAAAGTTAAAATCATTGTCATCCATAATGGTTCTACTTAAGTTTACCTAGGCTCTTTCAATCGAGGTATCCAATAAGTAGTTCAACAAACTCATACTTTTTGTTCTTTTTCATTAACAAAAATCAACAAGCTTTCTTTATCCTTTAAAGATTCCATATTCATGTAGAAAAGTTTGGTGTATTTTTCATATACTAGTCCATCCATTCTTAGAAACTTTTCCCAATACATCTCTTTTAGCTATTTGAAGTATTTTATACATTTGTTTTCTAGAAATTGGACGTCTACCCTTCTAGGTTTCATAAATTTCCTTTTTTTAAAGTCACCATCATATTTACTAGTTACAAACACATCTTTGGAATCCATTTCATTGATTTTGGATGGCATTATTTTCAAAGGTAAAAGGATATGAGTTTTTCAAAGAAAATAGAGATAGTGATCTAATAATTATTAAATAAAAATAAAATTGCTAGTTTAAGACAGAAAGGACTATCTATTTTAATCAAACAACTTCACAATTCTTAGGTTAGAAAGTCTCAAGTTTTAGCATTGAGAGGTAGAAAATTGAAACGATTTTAGGTCTTTTGAAACAAAGAGGAATAAAGGCTAGCTCTTGAGCTTCTAGAATATTTTAATGTTGAAAAAAAATTCTTGGGATAAGATAGATTTATAAAGTACATCTTAAGATTTGATTAAATCATTCCTATTGAAGTAGTTAGTGGTTAGCAGAGAATCTAGGGAATCAAAATATAGTGTAATTTAGATTAAGGGTGTTAACTCTATTTAAAAAGAAAACAAAAGTGTTTTTCAAGTACAAGTCAATAGGACATGTAATAGTAAGTTTAGTCAAAACATCTTTTTGGTGCTAGGGCAGTGTTTGGACACAATCCCAAAAATTAAAATTTTTAGATTTTAGTTCTTCCAAACTTTCTAGGAGCCTGAAATAGTAGTAAACTTGCTATCTCATAACCTTATTGTTATTTCCTATCAATTCTAATCCTATTTCTAAGTGATGATGCATGTAATGTCATATAGGCATTAAATCACACATAAAGTAATCTAAATCTATTCAAAACTTATCATACTAATTTCCTTTCTAATGTAGGAAAATTTATCTTCATGAAAGGGTTTGGTAAAGATATTTGCTAACTGATTTTCACTCTTTATAAATTCAAGTAGGATATCTTCTCTAAGCACATGATTTCTTATAAAATAATGTTTACTTTCAATGTGCTTGGTTCTTAAGTGTTGAATATGATTTTTCACTAAATTTATTGCACTTGTATTATCATAATAAATTGGAATAAAGAAAAATATTGAATCATAATCTTAAAGTTATTTTTTTATCTATAAAATTTATGTGCAACAGTTTTCAATTATCATATGTTCTACTTCAACTATTCATAAGGCAATTGAAGCTTGCTTTTTGCTATGCCATGATACAATTTTTTATCCTAAAAATTGACATGCTCTACTAGTACTTTTTCTATTTAACTTATATCCTACAAAGTTAGTATTTGAATATCTAACTAGGTCTAATGAACTATCCTTAAAATACTAAAGACCATAGTTCTTAATTTTGAGTAGATATTTAAAAATTCTTTTAATAGCACATAAATGATATTTTTTAGGATTTAATTGATATCCAGCACATATACAAACATTGAACATAATATCTAGTTTACTTACAATTCAATAAAGAAATGAACCAATCATATTTTAATACTGTTTTTCATTAAGTAGCTTATCATTTTTCATCTTTGTCCAATTTTATTGATGAATTCATAAGAGTGCCAATAGCTTTTACATTTTCTATCCCAAATTTCTTTAGTTTACTTGATTTATGAATATTCATTCTTTTATTTATTTTACTTGAAATCTAAGGAAAATGTAATTTTTCATATCATGCTTATCTTAAACTTGTGTTTCATTAGATTTGAAAATTCTTTATGTAAAAGGTCATTAATAAATCCAAAAATGATGTCATTAATATAAATTTGGACAATAAGTATATCATGATTGATGATTTTAATGAAAGAGTTATATCAATTTTACCTCTTGTAAAACTATTTTCAACAAAATATTTACTAAATTTTTCATACCAAACTCTTGAAGCTTGTTTTAAGCCATATAAGGTATTAATAAGTTTGAAAACATATATACATTTTTTTTTCAAAATCAGAAGGTTATTTTACATAAACTTCATCATTTAGAAAATTATTTAAGAAAATACTATTTATATTCATTTTATAAAGTTTGAAAATTTTTAAGCATATAAAAGATAATAACATTCTTATAGATTCAGGCCTAGCAACAAGTGTATAAGTTTCATCATAATCAATACTTTCTTTTTTGTTGTACTTTTATACCACTAACCTTACTCTATTTCTTACCACTTTGTTATATTCATCTAATTTATTTTTGTATACTTATTTGATTCCAATAATTAGATGATTTGAAAGATATGGTATAAGCTTCCACACTTTATTTTCCTCAAATTAAAGTAACTTTTTTATGACTTTGACCTAACTTTCATTATTGAGAGCATTTTATACATTTTTTAGTTCAATAAATGAAAGTAAAGCCAAGTTAATTTTATTTCTAAAAGAGGATTCGGTTCTTATACCTCAAGATGAATAACTAATGAAAAATTTATTTGGATAGCTTGAGTGATTTCTCCATTTTCTTAGTAGACTTTATTTATCCCTTTAAAGTGTATATTGGTATTTTTCAACTGAATTATAATGAATTTCATCATATTGTTCCGAATAGCAATCATCCTATTCATTTTCAATATTTTACTCGAGATAACAACCTCTTTACTCAGGGAAAAAGTCTTGGATTAGTCTTTTTTAGCTAATTCAGTTATTCCTTTGGTGTTTGCTCTTTTAAGACTATTTAAGCTTCACCATTAGCTTGCTTTATTAAGGAAAATGCATTAAATTAATAAAAATGACATGCATAATTTCTTTAATTATGAAAGATTTTTTATTGTATACTTTATATGCTTTACTTATGTTAAAGTATCCAACAAAAATTTCTTCATCACTTTTTGAGTTAAATTTTATAAGGTTATCTTTTTCATTATTTAAAATAAAATATTTGCATTCAAAGGTATAGAAATAATCAATGTTGGCTTTTCTTCCCATCCATAATTCATATAAAGTTTTCATCAAAATAATCTTATTAAGTATCTATTTGAAATATAGCATGATGTATTAATAATTTTGGCCCAAAAGTATTTTAACAAATCATTTTTATAAAGTATAGTTCTAATCATATCTTGTAATTTTGTATTCTTTCTTTCCACATCTTATTTTGTTAAGGAGTTTTACAATATGAGAAGTTATTATTAGTATCATTTTTATCACAAAAATTTTTAAATTTTCTACCATGGTCACTTCTAATATTGGTTATGCAAATACCTTTTTCATTTTAAACTTTCTTACAAAATTTCTTAAATATTTCAAATATATTATCTTTATATGTATAAAAATATGCTTAAGTATATCTAGAGAAATTATTAACATTCACTAAGCCATACTTTTTTTCTCTAAAGTTTAATGTTTTTTTTGGACTAAATAAATCTATATATAGGAGTTCTAGTAGTCTTAAAGTTGAAACTATATTTATAAATTGGAAAGATGATTTTACTTGTTTACCTTGTTAACATGCATCACATAATAATATTTTTCAAAATTTATTTTTAGGAGGCCTATTATTAAGTCCTTCTTTAAAAGATTTGAAATGAGACGTATATTAACATGATCAAGTTTTTTATGCTATAGCCAATTTTATCATTAGTTGATGTAAGATATTTTAAAGAGTTTGAAAAAATATTTTTCATATTTGAAGTATAAATATTATCAACTCTTTTTCCACTAAAAATAAATCTTATTTTCCTTTTTATTTTGAATAAAACAATATGAATATTCAAAAATTACTTCATAGCCTTTATCACAAATTTGTCTAATGCTTAGAAGATTATGTTTAAAGTTATAAACCAAACTAACATTATCAATAGAAGTAAAACTAAAAAACTAATACCTATCTTACCTATAATGATAATTTTGCATTTTGTATTATCTCCGACTGTGACAAATTCATCATTTATGGGTTTGAGAGATAAGAATTCACTTCAATCTCTGGTTATGTGCCTTGACCATTTACTATCTAAGAATGAATCATCTTTGTTAATTGTGAATTTGAGACATGTCTACAATAAAAGATTAATTTTTTTATCTACCTAAATCTTTTCAGGTCCTCAAGGGTTAGTTAATACTTTTATCTTATTATTTTGTTCTTGGAGCATCCAATCTTGATTTTCCAATGTAAATATTCTTTTTTTTAAATAGTACAAAGAGGCAATATGCCCTTATCTCCACAATAATTACAATTTACATAAAAATTTAATGGATGAGAAGCTTTCATAGAAAAATTTATAATATTTATCACAATATGAGTGAAAATATCTTAATCCCATTTTTTTCAAGGAATATTTTTGAATTCCCAAAAGAATATCCAAATTATTCTTTCTTTTAACAAATTTTACAAGATTATTTGTTAAAGTATTTATCTTTCCTTTTAAAGAAATATTTTTTTAAGATTTGAAGATTAAAAATTTAACTTAGATCTTATTTTATAATTTTTTTATTTTCAAAGCTTTAATTTTTTTAAAACTTAATTTTCTTTCGGTAAAAAATATTCTTCTTTAACAAATCTTATTTTTTATTTTTTAATTTTTGAATTGATTTTATCATAGAATCAAATTTATTTTTCTAAAAATTGATTTTCTTCTATTAAGGTCGTAAGAGATTTATTCTCATTTTTCAAAAATTTCATATCTTTTTCCTTTTTAAGAAAATTATTTTTATTTTGTCAAAATATTATTTTATTTTTCTAGAAAAGAATATTTAATTAAGATTTCATGAAAATCTTCCATTAATTCATTATAAAATAAAAAAGATTCAATTTTATCATTAGTTACCTCATTTTCTTCTTCATATTTAGCCATAAAGTAATAGTTGATAATATTATCCATTTTTTCTTCTCCTTCAAACTTTTTTTTGGATAAAACATCTTCATTGTTTTAAGTTATCATCATAACTTTCTTTTTAGTTAATTTCTTTAGATGTCTTTTTTTTAATTTAGGATAATCACTTTTCTTATATCTTAACTTTTTACACTTAAAGCAAATCAAAGATTGATTACTTGTTTCTTTATTTCGTTTGACTTTTTTAACTGGTCTAGGTTTAAAATCACTTTTTTTGTATATTTTTTTAAAAAATTTGCTATAAAGGCTACCTCATCTTTTTATTTTTTTGTTTCTTAATCAAAATCGTCCTTTTTTTGTCATCTTTTTATGAAGATGTTTTAAAAGCTATTTTTTTCTTTTTTTTCTCAATTATCTCTCATGTATTTTTAACATGCCAAGAGTTTTTTTTAGCTCGTTATAAGTAAATATAGAGATTATTTCTTTCTTATATGGCATTTACTTTGAATTGTCATGTTTTTGGAAGAGTTCTTAAGATTTTCATTACTAATTTTCTATCAATAATGATTTTTTGTAATGCATGAAGATTATTGACAATGGTTGAGAGTTTTTCAAATATAAACTTTATTTTTTTATTATCTTCTATCTCTAATATTTTATATTCATGTATAAGTATATTTATTATAGTTTGTTTCATTTGATTAGTGCCTTCATAAGTCACTTTAAGTTTATCGTACATAACTTTTATAGAAATACATTTAGAGATCCTTTTCAATTCATTAAGCGTCATAGCACACCAATACTACAATATTTTTCACCTACAGTAATGCTAAATTTAGCAATAGCTAAAAATTATTGCTTAAAACTTAAATAGGTAATGGTTTTAATAATGTTACCTTTTATTTTAAATTTAAGCAACACTTGTTAAAACATACATATAAACTATTGCCTAATATAAAATAGGCAATTTTTTTAATTTAGCTATATAAAATTGTTGCCTAATGTAAAATATGCAACACTTAATTAAATGTTGCCAAGTTATAATTTATAAGCAACAAGCAATTTGTTGCAATATGTATCACTAGTAACAATGTTATAATTTATGCTTAAATTTAAATAACAAGCAACACTTGAATAATTGTATTAATAGCCAAATTTTATTTTATGATGGTTTTATAAATTATTTTACATAGTAAATATTTTTAATTCAAAAAATTATAATATTTATACAAAATAAACTAATTAAGTTTTCTTCTTAAGCTTTTAAAAAAAATATTTTTCTAATATATATTTTAAGATCCAAAAATTTATGTGATATACTAAATAAATTGATTAGTTTTTCTCATTACACTTCTAAAACTTTAACTTTTTTTCTACTATACATTTCAATTATAATTTCCTACACTTATCTTCAACACAATTATAACTATTATATTTTCAAAAAAAAAAAGATATCAATTTGTTTCTTGAAAGAGAAAGCAAAAGATTTGATGACATTGCTTTACACCGTTCTTCAACACTTACATCTCTCAGACTTCATGTGCTTGATCTTAATCTCTCAATGCTAATCATAGATGGAAGGCCTTTTTTTATATTTTGGGCATAAAAGCTCGATCGCAATAGTAAATTATCATTTAGAAAATGGCATATTGTCCCTACCACACTTAATTAACTTCAACTTTGATTTCAAGTCTTCTACAACTTCTTAGCTATAATGTGTTTTTTGAGATTACCATTGGTTCAACTCTATTATATCTCTTATTTGATTTTTTTATGTGTTAATTATGCATTTGTGTTATCCATTTCCTTTATTATTTGTATTGTGTAGTTTATGAATTGTCATTTTAAACTAAGTTCTATTTTAAAAAATGGTTATATTGATTTTTATTTACTTCTTGTAACTAATCATTGCATCTATTGATTTGTCAATTGGTTTTTAGTAATTTGAATATTACATTCAATTTTTTCAATCTATTAATTTTTTAGAAAAGTTATTACAAAATACATTTTGACAAAATAGTTAGAACAATATGAAGAAATGACTAAAATTTATTTGAATAAGATTATATTATAAACTTGAATTGAATTTGAATATGAAAGTAAAGAGAGTAGAAGCAGATAGCAAAAAGAAAAGTAGAATTTTCTCATTAGGACTAGAAACATATCTTGAATAATTTGAGCAAACTAGTTAAGACTGCATATTAGGTGTTTGATAAATTATTTTTATAGAATTATAACAAGTTTGTATTTACCCAAGCAACTAATCTATTTTTCATCTCTATTCTCATATTCTCACTATTAGAAGAATTGTAAATTTAGAAAACATTTTCTCACCATTATAATTTTCATTTTATTAATTTGATTTTACAACTAGCTTTCTATTTTAATATTATCTTAAAATTACAATGTGTTAGTTATAGAACTTATATTATTTTGAATATGCCAAAAAGTTTCTAAAGATCTCATATAAGGTATAAACTCATCAATGACTTGGTTATTCATTAGAAAGTGGTAGCTAAATTCAGTAACTCAAATTGGCACACAAATTGCTTTGTTTTGCATACTCACAATATAATTGTAACGCTAAGTCAAGATTTTTATATTTAATGGTCATACAATTTTGGTTCCTAGTTTTTCTAGAGTTGCATTAGAAGTTTTATAATTGGCAGTACAAAAGAGATTGTCTTTGATTTTCGGCATAAGTATTTACTCTAAATACAAATATATGAAAAAAATAGAAGTAATTTCAGGTTTAGTTTGGAAACATGAGCCTATATCTTTTAGCAATTTAAATTTTATGGTCATGAGACTTATGACTTGTATTTAATATATCCATTAGATAAGAATAAGTAGTTTTATAATAAGAATATTTTGTGTTTTCTTGAAAACCTAAGACAATAGAACTCTCTCATTATAGCATGTAGCTTAATATTTTCAAGCCTCATTGAAGTTTGCATTTGTTACATTAGTTTAATTCTTATTTTTCATTAAAAAGGATTTATTAATTGCTAATTTGTTAGTCACGTACAAGTGGATAAGACACAATGAAATATATAACAAAGTTTTAATGATTTTAGGTGAGACCATACCTTAATTTATATCATTTCCACCTTATGTACTTGCCTTGTAAAACTTTGTCTTAATTTATTTTATATAAATTCAATCACATTTTCTCTTTTATGAGTTAATGTAAAATTTCACATTATTTCTTGACCTTCTAACTAAGTAAAATCTATTAATTCCTCATATTAAAATCTTTAATTTTATTATAAATTTCTATAATTTTTTTATTCAAGGCTTTATGATTTATATATGGCTCTAAGTAGCTATCAAGGATAAATGGCTTTGTTCTTGATAGCAAAAACCATCCTATCTTAAAAAATGAAACATAAACCCTTTTCCCTTGATTAATGGTTACTCCTATATATCCTATGAACTTTGAAAATTTATAATTATATTTTTTACTATGTGCAAAGAGTTTCCTTTGCATGTTATCAATTTAATTTTAGCTCTACAACCATAACTTTTCTTCTCTTAAGCTGATGAATAACTTTTTTATTGATAGTATAAATCATTTAAAGTGCTTTTGTTCAAAATACAAATGATACTAATGAATTTAGTTTATAATACATATATAAGGATCATTACTTTCTAGCAACAAAATGGGTACTATCTAGATAACATATTTCAAAAGAAGAAGATAATAGGTTCCTTTAATGGTATGAATGAATCCTTTTAGTTTATTGTCCCTTCTTTTTCTTTCTTTTCTTTAATTTTCTTCTTTCTATCTATAAGCAATTTCCTACAAGGATTGGATTAATGATGCTTTAGAAATTTAGTAGTATTAATGGAATTTTTGTTATGCCATTAAGATTTTTGAAAAATAAATAAATAATTTTCTTTAATTTTTTCTTAATTATCAATTACTTTCTATGTATGATTGTACTTATATGTTCATCAAACATCATTTTCTGTTTTGAATTTGCTTAATACTATAGGATTAAATTTTTTATTTTTTTATTAATTGGGACTGATGATGTTCCACCATTCCATGTATTACAATTATATTTTTATCTTTCTATCAAAATATAGAAACTATTAACTTTTCAAAAGATTTAATACTAAAATTTATAAAGAAGTTTAAGCCAAAAGCAATAATGATTGGAATTACTCACTTTGAGCTTACCACAAGTTCAATTTTTATGCATTTTTTAGATGTGATAAGACATTAGATCTTTTCCTTTCTTGGATGTATTAAACCACTTTTTGCTATCCAACATTCTAGGTTCCAATAGGATCTTAAAATATCTTGCAATAACTCATTTGCCTTTTAATGTAACAATTGTATGTGGATTGGAAAAAAAGGGTAAAAATTAATCTCAACTACTAAACTCACCTTAGATAAATAGTTTTCAATTTTAGGTTGCTTTTAGCAATCTCTTATTGATGACAATGCCATGCATATTTTCAAATTTACCCAAAATTATTAGTAGTAATTTTGTTTGATTGCATAAATAAAGTATATTATAGTATAATTCTAGTTTTTCCTTTTAAATATGTATTTGCATAGACATAGTTTTCTATTTGCTAATCATTAAAATGTTTTTTTTTAATGTCATCATGGAGATTTATATATGTTTCCATGGTACCTATTTATATTTACAAATATAGCTCCCTTAATTTTTGGCCTGGAATTATCCTAAAAAAAGGTTTAAATAAAACTAGAGTACCCTATAAATTATTAAGCTAAGCTTTATGTGAAGTAAATGAAATCTTTAAGTATACCTATCTTATTTCACTATGAATTATGAAATATATTTATTGATTATTAATTTCATATTTTGTAACTTACAACAGGGAAGAATTGATAATGAAGATGATAAGAAAGAATTTCATGACCTAGATGCTAAGGATATTTAAGTTTCTTCATCTTATTGATGTATAAAATTTTATAAGAAAATTGTTATCTTTTAAATCTTTATTATATGAATTTCTTGACCTAAATTAATGAACATAGATATCCTTTTTGAAATTTTATTTTTACTTTAAATTTTAATATAATTTTGTATTAAAAAATTAATTTACAATTTATGATAAGTAAAATAATAATTTTTCAATTTATGTGTGTTATTATTATTTAAAATAAATAAAATTTAAAAATTAGACACACTAATGTTCAAAAGTGACAAAGTTAAAATTGTTACCTAAGTACAAATAAAAAATAGAAAAAAATGTAACAAAATATAAACTTTGTTGCTTATTTTTTTATAGGTAATGATAAAAAACTATTGTTAAATGTGAAAGTAAAATTGTTGCTTATTCTTTACTATAGGCAACAATCAAATACTATTGTTAAAATAAATTAAAGTAATTGCTTATACTACAGAATAGGTAAAAACCATTGTTGAACATAAAGGTAAACTATTGTTTATTTTCTATAAAAGATAGATCTGTCGAAATGGGCTAATTCAACCTTATTAGGCTAAATCAACAGATAAAAATTGTATATTAGACTAGTCCCAAGTTGAGCTAACTTTTTTATCAAGTTGAGTCTATATCAAGTTGTTACAATATCAATTTCAGATCAACATTTATCAGATGAGTTTTTATAACCCATTATATCTTATTATTATTATATTAGTTATTTATTAATTATTAATTTTATATTATTAATTAAAATATATTATTATTTATTAAATATAATTATATATTATTATGACTTAAAATTTTATTATATATGTTAGTGAGACATATATATTATATATAAAAATAAATATATATTATTAAATATATATCAATAAAATCCAAAGTATTATATATAAAAATAAATATATTTGATAATTTATATATTATCAAATATATATAAATAAATAATTATATAAATAATATATTAATAAAAATAATTATAATAATTTATATATAATAATGCATTATATTATATATATGTATATAATATATTTAAAATTAATATCAAAATTATTTATTTAAAATTTTTAAATAATTTAAAATTTTAATATTAAAGTATTAATTTAAATTTTAGTATAATTATTTATTTTGATAAACTTATATAATATATATTGATAATATTAAATATATAAATTTATTAATTTTAATATTAAAAATTATTTAATATTGCTCATATATAACTTTAATATTTATATAAAAATTAAATATATAATAATAAATTAATTATTTATTACTCACTACTATTATTAGGCTAACGAGTTAACTCAATAATCCGACGAACTAACACTTATCAATTCTAGTCTTTTACCAAGTCATGCTAATCAATTTTAGTCCTTTATCAAGTCAGGCCACTATTATCATTTTTCATACTAGTCTTAGTCCCAATCCCAAGTTAAACAAAATTATACTAATCCTAGGTTAACCCGTTAAATCTAACTCATTTTGATCCCTTAATAATAGGTAACGATAAAAAATTGTTGCTTTAGTAAAAGGAAAAAGCCATTGCCTATAATAGTAGAAAAGGTAATAATTTTCAAAAAGTGTTGCCAAAAATTAAGAAATAAAATCATTGCCTAAAACAATATGTAACGCTTAAGGAAATAACACTTGGAAAATGTTACCTATTCTTTTAGGCAACACTTTTTGAACTTTAAGTAACAATTTTTTGTTGTTGTTGTAGATTAGAAATGTTGTAGTGATAATAGTGTCCATCGCTTTAGCATATGTTACTTCATTCTTGTACTTGGCTTTAGTCTATTCCTTTTTTAGTTTAAGTACTTTTATTTTTCCTTCAAATTTTGTAGGTGTTTCATAACCTTCTTTAAGTAACAACTTTTTATTGTTGTTGTAGATTAGAAATGTTGTAGTGATAATAGTGTTCATCACTTTAGCATATGTTACTTCATTCTTGTAATCGACTTTAGTTTATTCCTTTTCGGGTTTAAGTACTTTTATTTTTCTTTCAAATTTTATAGGTGTTTCATAACATTCTTTAATAATATTCTATACTTCAATGTTAGTGAATTTAATATAAATCATTATTTTGAACTTTCAATAATCATAATTTACAACATTAAAGATTGAAGATCTAATTATAGAATGTCCCTCTAGTCTATAATTTTAATAAAAAAAGCCTCATCACCTATAAGATCTTAACTCACAAAGTAAGATTTTAAAAAAATAAGATTAAGTTCGAATCCCAATTGATAAAACTCATAGGTTAAGAAAGGGGGCGAACTAACTTCTTCAAAAAATAGCAAATTAACTTTTATGATAAATCTTTGAAGTAAAACCATGACGTCCAATGTGAAAAACTCTTGTTATTTTGATGAATATATAGTTTCAAAAATATAAAATCATGTAATAAGATTTAAAAATAATTTGATTGTAAATCTTTTTAAATTAAAAGAATTTTTTAAATGAAAAATCATGTAACTTGTCAAAAAGATGTTTTTGAAACAATAAAAGTATAAGTGGGATAACAAAATATCAAGAATTTTTATAGAAGTTCAATAGTCCCAAAAGAATGCCTTTTAGGTCTATTCTTCTTTTGTCAAGCTAATAAGTATTACTTAAAGTATCAATTAACTTTTCATTAAGTTATAACACTTAATTTTACAAGATCTTTCTAATTTATACTAGGATTTTCACCATCACCTTATTTTAAAAGATTTTCCTAATCTTCATTAGGATTTCAATTACTACCTAACTTGACAAGATTTTTTCAATCTTTACTAAGAATTCAATCACTATCTAACTTTTCAATATTTACAATCTTTACTAGGATTTTTCTCATAATCTCTTAAAGAGTAAGAAGAAGAAAAGAGTTTCAGTTTTGCTATATAAGAGCTAGAAATAATTTGTAAATTGTAATGCAATGCTTGTTCTTCTCATCTTCAAAGATGCGTAACCTATTTATGGTTAAAAAGATGATAAAGGTAACTTTAGGTTCAAGTTATCTTTTCCTTGACTCTTGCTTATTCTTCTTCTCATAATCTCTTAAAGAGTGAGAAAAAGAAAAGAGCTTCAATTTTACTGGATAAGAGTTAGAGATAATTTATAAGTTGTAGTGCAATGTTTATTATTCTCATCTTTAAAGACATGCTACCTATTTATAGATAAAAATATGATAAAGGTAACATTAGTTTCAAATTATCTTTTCCTTAACTCTTGGTTGTCTTTAACTTTAAGTCACATTTAAACTCTAAATTTAAATTTTAAACTTTTGGCTTCAAGATTGAAATTTGAAAAAATGGCTTCATAAAAAATTAACTTGCTTAAGAAGCTTCCTAAAATGTCTCATGTATTGAATCTACCATTATATGTATAATAAAAGATAAAATTCAACTATTTTTTCACATACTTTTGATTTTTAGTTGGGATAGCAACTAAGTTGTTATTTTGCTGAAAGTGAATTTTCTTTTAGAAATCTAGTCCAACTAGCTTGTATTATGTAAATACTATTTTGAACTATTCTTCTAATAGTAAAAAGAGTGTCTCAATATCATGTATTATTTTTTATTAATTTTAGCATATGTTAAATAATTTAAAATTTAAAATTTTCTTTTATTTTGAATTTCCCTCTTTTTGATAATTAAAAGCTTAAAATGACTATTAAAATATTGATCATTTGATTTAGTCATATTTTCTTTGAAAATAAATATTATATTATAGTCAACAGGATAGTTTTTTAAAAAGCAAGTTTGACATTTTTAAAAGAAAAATAAATGAAAATTTCTAAACTTATTTTATCACATAGGAAAATATACTTTTATAAAATAAATTGAGCTTTAAAAATATGAAAGTGTGATAACTCAAGGTCCATTAAATATTTGATGATTTTAAAAAATATAATCCATTAATTATATACCCAAATAAGTTGGATATATAATAAAATTAATAAGCTTAAATTCTAACTTATATTTTTAATTGAATAACTTTATAATTTGATAAGTCCAATTTATTTCTCATTTGTTTCCTTAATTTGTATATTTAATTTATTGCTAAATAAATTAAATATATTGTAAAGTGTAGATGTAGGGTACACCCATAATGGGAGACCCACATCTTATATATATATTAAATATTTAAGATTATATTTAAATTTGAAAGTGGTTATTCTGATAACCACCTCCCCCACTTATGAAAATGGGAGAAAACTGCTAAAGCAGTTATGAAGTCATGAGCAGAATAGTAAAAATTGAAAAAGTTTAGTTTTTGCTCAATTCCTTCTGCAATTTTTTTCCTCTCTCTCTTTAAGTTCTTTATACGAACCAACATTTGGGTGGTGAAGTCATCGTGAAAAAGTAAGCAGGAGTTCAGTGTAATTCTTATGTACCGTGTGAATTAGAGTGCATATAGTAGAAGTCAGTGTCACCTACGATCATCAAGTAAGTATTCCGTATTTTAATTCATTGTATGAATTTTCCTTCATTAGTATCAGAGTCAGGTTAAGCTGATACTATCCTTCATTGTAAGATATGAATGAATTATATGATGTAATATATGTTTTTGTATGAATTTTTCCTCTCTGCAGAATGTACTAAAAAATTCACATGCTTTGATGATTATTGAAAATGAAATTCCTATTTGTCTTTATGTGCAAAATCAAAACTCCATGTATGGCATAATTAGTAAGAAAGCATGAATTTTTGTTTCTGTCGTATCTGCTGTTTCCTAAGTGGTAGAAAATAATCAAACATCTGGGATTGCATAAACTCGAATAAAATGCAACCCACCCTTATAGAACATCAAAAATTTCTAAACCTCCATATTACATATGAATTTTGAAAATTATATGAACCTAGAATCCTTGTGTTTTTAGGCCATCAAATTACCCTAGAATTATAGAGGATGAAATTATGAGTCCGTAGGTTTTTGAATCACTCAAATTGGACCTCCAAATCAAAAGTTATGGCCATTTGAAGTTTTTGAGTCAATTGGATCCACAAACCGGGTCGGGTTAATCCGGTTTGATCCGCTAGAGGTTGAAGACGATGTAAATGACACGTCGTTTTAGACAATCGATAAACGACATATCATTTTGACTAAGCGAGTCAACTCGATTGCACAAAACGACGCGTCATTTTGAAAAACAAGTAAACGACACGTCGTTTCGTATTAAAAAAAGAACTTTTTCTCTCTCTCTCCTCTCCTCACTCTTGAGAATGGTGCGTGGGGTCCACTGCAATGTCATTTTGTCATGTGTCACATACCAATGCATGAAGAATAAAAAAATGAACATTTTGGTGTTTTTCCGACGGTCGGAACCTCCATGCACGGCTGAACTACACGCGCTAGCTGTACGCGTGGTTCTAGCCAATTTTTCAATTTTAGCTAATTTTCTGCGCATGAGAGCACGTGTGGTGGTATTTTTTGCCGCCGTTTGTTTCTAAAATTTTTAAAAAATAAAATCTATGCAATGGTAATTTTTCTAGATTTTTTAAAATTTTTTGTGACAGTGTTTGTGTTGAAAAGGTGATAAAATTGATGGTTTTTTTTACTAAATTTTTTTTTTCAATTATGGAACAATGATTCTTGGAAGAGTACAACCCGTATAGGTTTGTGGAGAACGTTGGAGAGGAATCGAGAGAATCTGATTGGGTGGACACACTAAAAAATCTTAGTACCATGCTTCACCAACTGTACGAAAGAAACACCAATACCTTGCACCTTATTAATGCTTATTTGGAAGAAGTAAGAAACTTAAAAATAAACTTCAAACAAAGAGGAAAAGTGTTCCTAAATTATCTTTGGGTTCATTACATGTTAACCGAGATTCCGAACGATAATTTTTGAAAACCAATCAAGAAGACCATTTGGCTATGCAAGGACAAAAAAATCGGAGTCACAAGACACATGGATCTTGAAAAGTGTATAGAGGAATTGAGAATGCAAGAACTCCAATAATTTAAAAACAATTGGAGTAGGTCAATCCTTCTTTCACAATTCCTTAATATGAAAAATGCACGATAAGTTGGTCAGTACTCTAGAAAAAGGATTGCATTTAAAAGGTCTACTCAAAGGCATGAACTCACACTATTTTGGATCAGTGCACTCCAGAACTCCACCCAAACTTTTTAACACTTTTGAAGAAATGAAGAACCTAAGTTCTGAGTAGGAAGCTTATCTAGAAACTTTAAGTATTGAATTTGTAATTTTTTTGTTACAAGTTTTTTATTGTTTCTATTGTTTGAATTAGCTTCTTGAACTTATTTTGTTTTGTTTGAACTAAGTTATCAATCAATACATATTTATCATCTTCATTTCAAATGTGTTTATCTTATGAAATTCTATGTTTGAGTGGAAGCTCTTAGGTTGTGTTGTCCTAAGAGCGATATAATATTTGCATGAGTACGATCTCGATAGGAAATAATGATAGTATTTAGACACACATGCGATAGGGGTATGACAAATATAAACTCCCGACCATGAGCTAAGTAGTATCATCATTGTCCTATATGAGAACCATGTAAACAAAAAATATTGTATACTCATCGAAAATGTTCATGAATTATGATTTAACAGAATGGCTAGCAAGAGTATAATTACTGAGTTGAACAAGGGTGATAAGTTAAATAGGGATAACTAGGACATTTGACATTGGAAAATTTCTTACATTTTAGAAGAGCAAGACGCTCTAGAAACCTTGAACCATGTCATGATTGAGCCTGAATATGGGAACTCTGTTCAGCAGAAGAGAGATGCTAAAGCTTATACTGTTTGGAACAGGAAGAATAGTATTGCTTGCATCATACTTTTGAGTGCAATGATGGACGATCTCATGTGTGAATATGAAAAATATCCAACTACTCAGGGAATGTGGATAGCCCTGAAAGAGAAATTTGGTGGTACTTCAGCCATCAAACTAAGAAGACTCACAATTAAGTTTGACACTTATAAACTTCGGCCTAATACGCCAATGAAACAATATTTGAGAGAAATGTCAAACATGATCCGTGAGCTGAAAATAACAGGGCATGCACTATCTGATAAATAACAAGTGCAAGCAGTGATTAGATCACTCCTTACTAGTTGGGAACACATGAAGGTAAACTTGACTCACAATGAGAGCATTGTTACATTTGATGATGTGGCGTGACATCTGGAACTTGAGAATGAACGTCTGGAGGCTTATCGATCCTCCGAACAACCCTATCTAGTAAAGGGATCAGGACTCCTACATTCTAAGCCTAAATACAAGAAAGGCAAGAAGTTCTAGAAGAGAAAAATTGGACCCCATTCCAAGGGCAAGAAAACCTTCAACAAAAAGAAGGGAAGAAATGGCTCAAAGAACTTTGATTTGAAGAAGATCAAGTGTTATGCATGCCAGAGAATGGGTCATTTTGCTCGAGATTGTACTCAGCAAAATAAGCAGAATAAGGTATTACTGGATACTAAAATTTTACATTTTTCATATGTTTCCAGTACAATTTTTCTAATAGAATCTCATTCTTTATGGATTTTGAATTCAAGCGCCATAGACCACGTGAGCAAGGATAGAGGATCCTATGTGGATTACTTTCGATTATTGAGTCAGAACAGGTGGCTATACGTTGGAAACAACGCAAATATTAAGGTCAAAGGAATTGGGACGTGCAAATTGGATTTGCGTGGAGGAAAGACCTTAATTTTACATGATGTATTGTATGCACCTAATATTTGACGGAATTTAATTTCTGTTAGTTTCCTACTTTAATACAGTTTTTTGATCAATTTTCATGACAATATTGCAGATATTTTTAGAGATAATATATATTATGGTTCTAGTTTTATTTTCGATGGATTTGTCATTTTAGATACAGTTGATAATATTAGTGTGTGTCCTAGGAACCAATCATATAGATAATTGATATAATACATAATGTATTATGTTTTATTTCAGGTAATGCAATTATTATATTTTATTTTTAATTTTTTGCATAATTTATAATTTAATATAATAATTGTCCCTAGAATAGTTTTACTATTCCTAAAATGCCCCTAGTCAAGTATTATTATGAAAGGGATA
Organism: Sindora glabra; assembly: GCA_020226215.1. NCBI lineage: Eukaryota > Viridiplantae > Streptophyta > Magnoliopsida > Fabales > Fabaceae > Sindora > Sindora glabra. The sequence continues at coordinate 10,849,451 of CM035226.1, read as the reverse complement.
GTAATAGTACATCGAGACTGACATGTATAATGAATGATGATTATGAATCATGGATATATGATATCAAGTCAATACATGAGTACATTGTTAGTGAACAGATATACTGGATTGGTCCAATATGAGAATACTGCATGGATAACACTCGTGTCATTAGTAGTTCTCATATGGTCACGATTGCATATAGTCTTTTGACCTGAAGTCACTACGATTCCCTACATGAGAGGTTACTCACTTTAATGTCGTCCTATGTCACCTTTAATTGGGATGACAAGCAGGGCGTTGATTGGGTGTGTCACGAATCATGTAGAGAGAAATGAGTGATGTAGATGAAATTTTGTTACTCTTATAAAAGAGATATATCCTTGGGCTCCTTGATTAAGTGAGCTTAGAAATGCATGGCCATGCTCAAATGAATTAATATGTGATATTGATAATTTGTTTTAAAGTCTACTTAGTATCAAGAAATATAAATTGAACATTGACAAGGATGACACGCTTCATGCCTCCAGTTCAATTTGGATATTATTACAAAAGGGATTATGATGCAAAATATTGATTATATACTAGGTGGATGTCGAATCACAGATATTCTTACTACTTGAGTGGTAGTAATGTATTACTAGATACCACTCACTGTCTATGGCTTAATAATAAATTATTATCAATGTAGTAAGAACCTACAGGGTCACACAGAAGGAGTAAGAATAAGACAATAATTAAATTGACTTTAATTATATTAATATCCAATTAATTGAACTTATTTTCGTGCATATATATTATTATTAAGAATAATAATATGTTGTTCACGTAATATATATATATAATATTATGTGATATTATTTGATATTAAAGTAATATCAAATAATTACGTTATCAAATATTAGATAAATATATTATGAGATAATATTATTATCTAATATTAGATAATTAATAGATAAGTCCTATCTCTCCTCATTATCTCTAAGATAAAGATAAGATGAGTTGTTAAGTGTGATTAGGATTTTGGAAGCATTATCCTAGTAGGACTAGGATTGTGACTTGCATAAGTTCTATAAAAGAGGACTTGAGGGTAGCACTTTACATATATGCTCATAAGCTTCCATAAAACCCTAAATCACTCAAAAAATATCCAATCCTAAATCTTAGAGGAAAAAATGCATCCTAACAGATTCGTGGTGGGTGAAAGGTCGTTGTTCACTCCGTGTGGATATCGTAGAGATGCTGTACCTTCTGGCCGGCATTTGATTCATCCGCTTTCAAGTTTTGATCAGTAGAAATACAAGTACCCAATAGGTAAAATCCTAATCATTGATTTATGCCTTTTGTATGGATCCTAGGTAGATTTCGGATTAAATTTTAAATTTTTACTGTGTATGATAATCCGAATTCTCAATAGATAATTCTGCTTACGATTGCTTTACTGCTTCTACTTCCAATCTAAATGATGATATGGATATTTGGCATGCTAGACTAGGACATATTAATCAAAATAGAATGATTAAACTAGCAAAAGAAGGCTTGCTAGGACTAATTTCAAAATTAGAAATGTCTTTATGTGAATATTGTTTAGCTGGTAAATTAACTAGAAAATCGTTTGGAAAAGGAATTAGGGCAGAAACTCCATTATAACTAATTCATTCCGACATATGTGGTCTTTTGGCTGTGAAGGCAAGGCACGAAGCTTGGTATTTCATCACTTTTATTGATGATTACTCACGGTTCGATCATATCTATTTGATTTAATGCTTTAAACGCTATTTGAGCGAAGTTGAAAATCAAATGGATAAGAAAATCAAAGTGCTCAGAACTAACCATGGACGTGAATACTTATCGGAACAATTCAAAGAGCTCTGTGAAGAAAAGGGAATAATAAGACAATTAACAATCCCTGACACTCCATAACAAAATGGAGTAGCTAAAAAAAGAAATAGAACTCTTCTACACATGGTTAGGTCAATGATGGCACAAGCAAATCTATCATTTTCATATTAAGGAGATGCTTTATTAACAGTCACTTACATACTTAACTGTGTGCCCTCAAAGTCTGTTACATCCACACCCTATGAAATTTGGACAAAATGCCAATCTGATTTGAACGTACTCAAACCATGGAGGTCTGTTGCATATGTCCATGATACTTCCCACAGATATGAAAAATTGGGTTCAAGAGGAAAGAAATGTATTTTTATAAGATATTCATATCTTTTTAAGGGTTACGTTTTCATCAGTGAAAATGAAGATGGAACAGTAACGGAACTTGAATTAAGAGACGCCACATTCATAGAAAGTGAATTTCCTAGCAAAGGTGAAATTGATCGTATTGTGTCATTTTATGAACGGCAAGATCAAATGGATAATAGCGAATCTTATCCATCTTATTCGAGTGAAAGCTCTCAAAGAGTACCTACTATTCCGAGTGGGAGCTTTGAGAGAGTAAAAGAAAATCCTATTTTTAGAGATGACATAACACAGGGAACCCCACTACAAAAAAGTAAAAGAGGAAGTGTACCCAAAAGACGTTTTTCAATTGAAGGATTGACGCTTATGGTTACTCCTCAAGATGAAGAAGAGCCTAAAATAATACAAGAGGCTTTGAGTTGCCCTGTTAAGGAACAATGGAAGAAAGCAATGGAGGAAAAATTAGACTCAATGATAACTAACCAAGTTTGGAAACTAGTTAACCTACCATCTAACCGAAAGGCAATTGGAAACAAGTGGGTTCTCAAAACTAAAAGGAAAGCAGATGGATCAGTTGAAAAATATAAAGCTCGGTTAGTTGTAAAGAGGTATACACAACAGGAATGAATAGACTATAAGGATACATTTTCACCTGTTGTACGTTTCAATTCCATAAGATTGCTCCTAACCATAGTAGTAAATTTAGATTTAGAATTACATCAAATGGATGTAAAAATCGGTTTTCTCAATGGAGAACTGGATGAAGAAATCTACACGGAACAACCAGTAGGTTTCATACAAAAAGGAGAAGAAAAGAAAGTTTGTAAACTTCAAAGGTCTAATTACAGACTCAAACAATCATCCAGACAATGATATCTGAGGTTTCACCGAGCGATAACCTCATTTGACTTTCAAATGATTGAGGAAGACTATTGTGTTTACATCAAGCGGTATGAAGGCAATCTAGTGATATTATCTCTTTACGTGGATGACATACTATTAGCTGGGAATAATCTGAAATCGATTATGGCCATTAAAGAATGGTTATCCTCGAATTTTGAGATGAAAGACATAGGTGAGGCAGATTATATCGTTGGAGTCAAGATCATTAGGAATCGCTCCAAGAGATTGATTTCTCTTTCTTAAGAAACTTATTTATGAAAAATTCTTGAGAAATTTAACATGAAAGATTGCAAACTTATGGATACACCTGTAAATAAGAGTGAGCCATTGAGTCAAGACATGTGCCCTCAGAATGAATCTGAAAAGAAAGCAATGGAAAGAATTCCTTATTCCAGTGCGGTTGGCAGTCTTATGTATGCAATGCTGTGTACAAGACTGGATATTTGTCATGCGGTTGGACTCGTAAGTAGATACCAGTCAAACCCCGGACAAAAGCATTGGAAAGCTGTTAAGCGAATATTGAGATATTTAAAAGGCATGGTTGATTACGCGTTATGCTACCAAGGAAAAGATTTGTGCTTAGTCAGATATTCTGATGCGGATTGGATAGGAAATCTAGATGAGTGAAAGTCAACATCAGCATACTTATTCTTGCTAAATAATGGTGCCATATCATGGTGTAGCAAGAAGCAGATATGCATTGCATTATCGATAATGGAAGTTGAGTTCGTAGCATGTTCTACAACGGTATAAGAGGTTATATGGCTAAAAAGATTTCTAGAACATTTAGGAATTTATGGACAAAACTTAGATCCCATCCTGATATATTGTGATAGTCAGGCAACTATCGCCTTTACAAAGGATCCGAAGTACCACAGCAAGACTAAATACATTGATATAAAATATTATTTTATCAGAAATGCCATAGCACAAAAAGATATCACCGTTCAACACATTTCTACGCAAAAGATGATAGCAGATCCATTTGCTAAGCCAATACCTAGAGATGTGTATATTGAACATGTAAAGTCTTTTGGTATGCATAGAATGTAATCAAACATTTTCAAATTTGAAATGAACAAAGTATATTTCATTCAATTGAAAATGTTTTAGTGTGTGTATAAGTATACAAATGTCTTGTATGTATATCGTACAGGTTGATTCTCTCACACGAACAACCGCTTCTAACACTCATGAGGAGTGGGTAGAGATGAGACATGTGTTCACCAATATAACAGTGAGAAATGTTATTTTTTGGTAGAGAAGTAACACAAAGTAAAATATATCGCCTCGATAAAGAGACAAAAAGTAAGGTCGAGATGAGATTCGAGAAACAAAATATGGATCGACTTGTGGATTATCCCACTTTTCACAATACCTGTAACCAGACAACAAATTCTTCAAAGTTTGACGTCAAAGATGAGTCGAGTGAAGTGGAAGAATTCAAGTTAGGTACTGTGTGTGCCTGAATTAAAGTATGTACAGTGTCACTAATAAAAAATGACATACGCCTTCATACTAAAAGGAAAACACCGTAACATGTGATTCATACCATATATGTAAAAGAACCGCAAATGGGAAGCAAGTGAAAGATCCCTGGTTCATTGTTGTGTGAGTCTTAGAAAAGAAAACTCTTTTCATGGATACCCTTCGACTTTGACGATATCATGGAGAGATGATACAATGCTCGCTACCTTAGTATGCATCTTATGATCATGATATAAATGGTCTAAGAGATAAAATACTAGGAAAACAGCTGTTTTCAAATTAAAATGATATGCGGGCGAAAGAAAGATTTCCCAACATATACACAATTATGCTAGTGTCTGAGACATGTCCATTACGAAGTTAATTTAGGTAACTTCATAAGTGTGGATACTATACATATATGAATAGTAATCTGAACTTACATTAAAGCTCGCGAGGGATCAGATTTACAAGTTGAAAGTGTATATGGGATAATTTAGGACATCCGAGGCATGATATAAATAAATAGAAGATAGGGTTATTTTATGCTGATCCTATCAGGATTTCTAGTACAAGAACACTTGAGAAAACTTCATGCTCATGCGGTCACGATGATGCACCAAGTATGAAAACCTAAAAGAGAGATGAACGTTATACGATGTGGCTCATCCCATTATGTGCGAGTAGGAGATGTAAAGTGTAGATGTGAGGTGCACTCATAATGGGAGACCCACATCTTATATATATTAAATATTTAAGATTATATTTAGATTTGGAAGTGGTTATTCTAATAATCACCTCCCTCACTTTTGAAAATGGGAGAAAACTGCTAGAGCAGTTACGAAGTCATGATCAGAATAGTAAAAATTGAAAAAGTTTAGTTTTTGCTCAATTCCTTTTGCAATTTTTTTCCTCTCTCTCTCACTGAGTTCTCTGTACAAACCAACATTTGGGTGATGAAGTCACCGTGAAAAAGCAAGCAGGAGTTCAGTATAATTCTTGTGTATCGTGTGAATTAAAGTGCATACAGTGGAAGTCAGTGTCACCTACAATCATCAAGTAAATATTCCGCATTTTAATTCATCGTATGAATTTTGCTTCACATGTCATATTAGATATGTATAGTTCAAATTGTTCTCATGGAAATATGAAAGAAAGTAAGGAAAAAATAGTAAATAATTTAAAATTGAAAGGGCAATCAATTGTTCAAAGAATACAATATATTAGATGTTTGTGTTAGTCATTATAGTTAACCATGTAATCAATATGGTATTTGTATAAATGCATTTGGGTAATTAAAATGTTAGTGAGGATAATGGTTGAATCCAAAACTAAAGCTTGAATTATTAATTATATAAATATCATGTTAAATTATATTTATGATGTGTATATATATATCTTCCATACAAATTCAACGGTTTTAATATTATTATTTCATTGAGAGTTTTTTTTTGGGTGATAGAAGGAAGGAGAAGTTTCTTCCTAATTCTATCAAGTAGAGTGTAAATGGTATATTAAGGCTACTAGTAGAGTTTCTTCTACATGTTAGTGTCAAACTTAACAAGTCAAAAGGCAGTGACTTAATTAGCACTTAAACGTAAAAAAAAATTTCTAAAGAGATTCAACCCATAAAATAAAATGATTAGCATTAAAAAGAATTCGAATTTGTGATTAAAAAAATCATTTGAATCCTTATAATTAGTTAAATTAATCTGCATTGATCATCAAGAGTTTCTATATCTTAAAATTGAAATTGGATAGCATAGAATTTATCTTTATTTTAATCACTTTCAAAAAATGAATGTTGCCTTCAAGAGTCAATTTCAGAAATTTTCGTTTTCAATTTGTCGTCTCGGGTTGCCTGCAACAGAGCCTCCATCGAACTACATACAAAAATTTCACTAGTCTCAAAATGCATTAAATGCACTTCGCCTTAATTATATAAAGTGTAGGAGTATTACAAACAGTTAATGAACCTTATTTATTTCCCCGAAAAATTAAATCAAGTACTTATGAAAATTCTACTGACGAATCTTGATAAATCTTATTTGTACGTAAGTAGCTCGGTTTTGTTACTAAAGTCCAAAAACACGATTGGTTGTTGAAGTCAGACCCGATTAGAAAAAAATCAACGGTGGTCCTTGAGAGGCTTTTACGATCTATGATGAGAAAAAGATGGTGGAGAAGAAAGGAAATTTTTAAATCTTATTATTTTTTATTTGGATAAAAAAGAAGAAAAAAATATAAAAATAAATTATTTGATTAATATAATTTAGAAAATTTAAAATTTAAAATCTTTTTCTAGTTTTTTAATTCAAATTTAATTTTTTTTCTTTTTCTTCCTATTTTCTCTCCAATCAAATAAAGGGTAAATATCTATTCTTCTTTTTGAATACTATTAATTTATTATGATATGTAAGATAGTATAACAACATTGCTAATGAGGTAATTAAATAGGTTGTTAGAGTTACTATGAGCGAGTCGGACTGTTTCTCCAATATACCTCTTAAAGTGTTAAATTGTTCACCTCTGAGGATAATATTTTTCTGGACTTCTAATAAAATTTCATGTTTTATCGGAAAAATTACAAAAAATTATTATTGACATTTAAATTTTGCATGAAAAACTAGAAAATCAAATCGGATTAGGTGTATAATATGACATAAATTAATTAATCAATTTAAACTTGTGTATTAATTTATAATATCATTTGATAAATAAGAAATTACAAATGTGGCAAAGCACATCATTCCAATTAACAGTGATTTTTAAAATAAGGTAGCTTTTAATAAGTTAAAATGTGATGACAGTATAAACCAATTTATCAGTTAATTCAACATATATATTATTGTCTTAAAAAAATTGACACAAAAATGTGTTTAGAGTGAGACTCAAATATGAACAAAAGAATTTTTTTTTTTTTGTACTCTTGACTTAAATATTAAACGAATAACCTAAAATAGGCAAAAAGTTGAAGTGCGTAAGAAAAAATATTTACATAAACACTGCCTAACATATTAATTTGAATATTATCTTTCAAATATTATCAATTAAAGATATATTAGTTCATTTATTCAATAATCATTTAATTCTCCCTTATTATAATTGATAATAAATAATTATTAATTTATCATTTTTATTTTTATTCAATAATAATTAATTACAAAATAAAATAAATTTATATATTTTTAACTGGGTATTTAAATGATAATATTTAAAAATAGAAAAATTTTATGTTACCCCATGGATTCTAAATCCGTGGGGATGTGGCTAAATTTAAACCATTAGATGAGTTTATCAAGTCAATGGCCTCACTCATCTAATAACTTATATTTTACTACATACCAATGAGTTCCAAACCCATGGAGTAATATAGAAAGCACCTTAAAAATAATATGATAAGCGATCCCGGGGACAAGACTGTTGATGGGTAATTTTTTGACAAATCCCAACAAAAATCGTACCCACTCTGAGTTACTGGCAACTGGCAGCTGGCAGCTGGCCTTATACCAATCTGAGTGCCTCCTGTATGTTGTCGTTGTACCATTTAATTTCTATTTTAATTAATAATTCACTACTGTAATGACAGACTGACCGCAGCAGTCGCATGACTCACCCCCTATTCTATACGTATGGGCACGTGTATGATTAGACATAAAGATTTATTAGATTGGAGTGAAAAAAACCTAAGAAAGAAGGAAATTTTTAAAAATTATTTTATTTGAATAAAAATATTAAATTTGTGATTAGTAAAATTTTAAATTTTTTATTTTTTCTCAATTTAAATTTAAAAATTTTCTGTTTTTTTCTCCCTAATTTCTGTGCAATAGTAAGTTGAGTGAAATTGTTTTGCATTGTGGTTCAAAATTCCGCCTTGGGTGATATTATTTTTTATTATATTTAAATTTAATTTATCTGTATAAATTAATTTCATATTAATATATATTTTATGTTATAACATTAATAAAAAATTTTAAAATATTTGTATTGTTAAAAATTATTAATTTTTTAATAATATATGATATTATAATTTACTAGGAATATAAAAACTTCACATTAAAAATAACCGAAATCTAAACTCTTTTTTATTAACCTTGAACTCGGATGAACCCCAATTTTAAAATGAGTAACTATGAGTAAATTTTTTCCTGTGAAATTTTATTTCAAGTGAAATATTTTTAATCAAATTTATTTTTATGAAATATTAAAATAAAAACTTATTTGACCCTTTAAAATTAAATTTTTATGAATTTGATAATTTTATCTTTAAATAAAAATTTATATCAATTCAGCCTCTATAAAATTAAAAGCCTTTAAATTTAATTCTTTTATACAATAATTCAGTGTATTATCTCATATATAGAAAAATTAAAATTTAAAAATTTTAGTTTTAGAAAAACTAAATTGATATAAATTTTTAATTAGAATAAAATTAATAAAATTTAATTTTATAAAAATCAAAATAATTTTTTGGTCGAAATATTATTACGTCAGATTTGGTCCATCGATTAATGCCTATGAAGATTCACAAGGATGATAAAAAAGAAGATTCACTCAATAATTATTAACTTGCATTTTGTTATACACTCTCTCCTGCAACCGGGTGAAGTACGGATAGAATTTGAAATCCCACTTGCTTACAAGAAACAGCCAGTGAGAATGTGAGAATCGAAACTTCATTTTAAACAGTCATTTGGTTATATTATGGCTTAAATCTAATTAACGTAACTCCATCCATTGACCCTCACGATCATAATTGAATACACATTTCGAAAAGGACAATCTTTGTATATGCCAAACTTTGAATCCCACCACAATAATGTGGGCATGCGCACATTTATATTTCAATGAACTATCTTCTGGCTCTCGACTTGAATACTTCCATTGCATCCTCTTCAATAAAGAAGCAATTGAGCTGGGCCACTTTGTAAGTTGAGTAGGTGCCTTCAAAATAAATTTCACACCCTCTTTTTAATATGATGCAGATTCTGATGAAATTAATAAAAGCAAATCAATGATCAGCTATGATTCCCTCAGTAATTCAATGAATAAGTAGAGGCAACGTAATGACCGCAGAATAAATGCGCTATGTAACTAATATACGAATATAAAATTATTTAATATTGGTAAAATAATTTTTAAATTATAATTTTATCTCTAAATAATAATTCATATAGATAATTTTATTTTTAAATTATTAGATGAAAGAATGAAATTACATACATAAATTATTATTTAAACATAAAATTATAATTTTATATAATTTAGAAATAATTTTTCCGGCACCACATAATTCCAAAGGTGAAACTGTATACTTTGTCGTAAATGAATCACAACAATAACAATGGAGCATGATACTGTTAGAAGCTGATTTTTGAATTGCAGGTAGAATTAGCTGTGCCGTTTCGGGTGAAGATAGAGATATAACAAGTGGCGTGAGTGGTGGCTTTCATCTTGAACACCTTGAAAATCTTAACTTTTCCTTGCAAAGTGCATGCGGAAGTAAAATTCACGACCCCACTGGTAGCATCAGACAGCAAATTCCCAATTTTTGTTGGGTCTGTAGAAATATTTAAAATTGTGCTAATATTGTGCTCCTCGTGAGCCGGAATTGTGTCTGCATATATGGGAGCTTGAGCCAGTAAATTCCCACGATAGTTAAGATCGGCTGTGCTGTTCTGGTACCTAAAGCTCGCACGATTAGGGTTTCGAACTGTAGCCATTACACCTAATGATACTTTCAGTTCTATTGAAGGCCAAAGCAAGTCGTATCGTCGAAGCTGGACTGGTTGAACGATGATTCCGGGGTTTTTGGGCTTCAAAACAGTGAGGAATAGGACAATCAGTGTTACTAACAATATAATCAAAAGAATTGTTGTGACTACACAGCAGATTTTGAGCCCTCTAGTGCACCTTATGCCACAGCCCATGGTGATTACAACAAATAAGTGGCAGAGAATGTGGAGAAATATTTAATGGATCGGGAATGGTCTGGTTAGGTAGCTGGCAATTTGACAAGAACAAGATTTGCAACCTATCAAAATGTGAAATATGCTTCTTCTTTTTTTTTTTTAACCCAAGTGCCTATACTTTTTAATATAGGATTTATTCGAAGTGGGAGTGATATATTCTAAATCTCTTTCAATAATAGTATTTTCAGAAATTGAACTCAAATTTTTTATATCTAGTATGTCTTAGGATTCGAACTATTATATGAAATATATTTTTGTCTCTTCACATATTCATTTATATCTTTAAATACTATCAATTATTTATTTAAATTAATTAAAATTGAGTTATGTATATAAAAAAAATTAATTTAAATAATATTTAATATTTTTTAATACATTTAAATTTTAATTAATTATTTATATATATTTCATAATTTAATATTTTCATCGTTTAAAAAAAAAGTAAAGTCATGTACGAGGTTATTTGTTAATAAATAGGTGTAATTAGTACTATTTAATCATGTGCATTGTCATTTTTTGAATGTAGACTAGTGAAATAGTGATGGCAACGAGGTGGGCTTCAATTGAAATAATAAGCATTTATTGGGTTCTGATTATTTTGATGAGAGATATATTACTATATATTTGGTGGAGATGTTATAAGTTTTCAATGGAGATGAAAACAACGGATGGTCAGGGACGGCTGCAGGCATTTGCTTCATCGGGCCCTCTTGTCATTTATGTCTTTTAACATTTATTAGATTCTTGTTTTTGCAGGTTCATGGCATGGCTCGTTGTCTTTGGAATAATGCTGTTGTTTAGGCGGTAGACGTTGCTCAATAGGGGCAAAGTACCGAAAAGGACCATTTTAACGTACAAGATAAACATCGAGGTATCCATATCAACGGCTAAAGAGAAGGCCAATGCATTTCTTGATTTTAAAATAGATGGTTAATATTTTTTTAATAGGACAACTGTGTTGTAGGTAGACAGTTGACGAAACCTTAATTCCTTTTAAGAAAACCACCAAAATTATTATCTAAAAAGGTTGGTGTACATGAAATTAATAGTAATTTTTTCACATTAATTTAATATTAATATAAAAAATTTCAGTACTAATTTAATTTTTTTTTATAATTTTTACGTACTAAATTGATATAAAAATCTTTTGATATTAGTTTAAAATAAATATATGTATAATTTGAAATCTTTTGATACTAATATATATATATCAATTTTAATTTTTATAATTTTTATATTACTTTATAAATCATAAATTATTTTCCTTTGCATTATCTATTTTATTACACATATTTTATCCATTCTTATTATTTGCATATTAATTATTTCGCTATTAAAATAAGATTTTATTTGCTTTCATTTATCAACTATCTAACAACCTCTAAAATTATCGATTTTTTTATTTATTTCTTTCGCTCTTCTTTCAGTTTTTTCCCTTAGGTCCATTATAATAAAGAGTTACTTGAATATTATTTTTTAAAACTTTTGCTGAATTTTATTCTCTTTTTTATGATTAGTCTTTCTTTCTAATATTTAATATTTTATTCAAATATTTTTCTCCATAAATGGTCTCTTTCAAATTCATGTAACTCTTGTTCCCTTCAATATAAATTGCGAGTTTGGCCCCTAATTTAAAATATTTATTTTCATATACTTAAATATTAAATTGGTACAATTTTCGTCCCTATCTGATTTTAATTAATTTTCATGAATTTCTATTAACTTATGTTTGATTTTTAAGCATTCATTGCATTATTTTTTAAATAAATAGTAAATTTTTTTAAATTATTATAGACAATTGACTATCAAAATGATTCAATTTTTTATGTATAATCTAAGACTAGTAATGAATCAAGTTAGATCATGAGATGCTCAAAACTCGATAAGTTAAGCTCATGAACTATATAAATAATACACAAGCTAAATAATTTGGTTTGTATATTAAATAAGCTAAGCTTGAATTTAGAAATATTCAACTTGATTGTATCATGAGTTAATTCAAATAATATATATAATTTAAGATTAATTAATATGTTTACATATAAATTATAAATCTTTTATAATATATATTTTAAATTAAACACTTGTTATGAAAAAAATTAGTAATCATAATAATTGTAATTCAATATTTGCATTTATATTTGAATTATGATTAAAATAAAATAATGAAGTTAATGATAAATATTATTAATGTCATTCTCACTATAAAATCATTTTTATGATTAAGGTAAATACAATTTAAGACATTATTTAAAACCAGATGGAAAAATGTGAAAACTCTCCAAATGAAAGTCCATATTAAATATCATAAAAAATATACAAATATTCTTACTATAAAATAAGAGTAATAATATAAAATTTTAAAATTGTAAGAATTATAAAGTAATGATCAATCCATGCTCATTCCCCATTAATTGGTTTAATATCAATTTAGTAATTTTTTATATAACTTTAAATTTTATTTTATTTTAGTAACAAGCTTGACTAAATATGTATCTAGTTTACAAGCTTTCTAGTTAAACTATTTAATGTAATTGAATATTTTTGAATATTAATTTGAGTTTATTGATTCAAAATAAACTAATTATAAGCTTAATTTGAGTTAAACTCAAGATTAAAAAATTTAGTTCTAATTAAATTCAAATTAAGCTATGAGTTGAACAAAATTAGGTTGAGTTAAATCTAAACTAAGTTTAGCTTGACTTGACTTGACCCATTATTAACCTTACTGTAATCCATTTTAGGTTAATACAAAGGAAACATTATGAAGAAAGAAATGATCTCGTGAGATTAAAAAATTGATGAAAATCAAATGATACGATTAAAATTACACTAATTTAAAATCTAAGAGAATCAATATAAATTATTTTAAATTACATCAATTTAATATCTAAGAGAACCAATATAGATTATTTTAAATTAAGGAATCAAAATTTTTGCATAATTTATATTTTAGGAGACCTAAATTGCATTTAAGCCATTTATGTACTAAAAATTTAAAAGTTAAGTTTTTTAAAAATAATTAAAATATTTTTATTATAATTTTGTTCATTGTACCATAAATATATACGATGTCATCAATTGGCCTTTCAAATAATTTTCTATTTAGTGGATAGTATTTTTATTTAAAGTTTTTAAAAATTTCTATAAATTCGTATACATACATGTTTAATATATATATCCTAAAATTTAAATATTTATAACATAATTATTTAATAAATTTTTAAATATTTATTTATTTAATAATTTTTTATTTAAAATTACAAAAAATTTATTTATAAAAGTATATATTTATATAAATAATATTTTATATATCCGTGCATTGTACATGTTTAATTTCTAGTTTAGTTTGTATAAATTGCCAAAGGTACTCAAAGCCAAATAAATAATTAGAATTTAGAATAAATTGTGAAATGTAATATTTATTTGTTTGGTCCTAATATAACGGCATATTAAAAGTGTTGTATTACAGTTCAAATTATTGTTAACAATTATTTTATAATTATATGAAATTTAAATTAAACAATTTGATTTACTTTAAAATAGATACCAAACTTTTTCTTGTACTTGGCATAATTTTGTGTTATTTTTTTATTGACATTCTTTGCAAATAATGTTTCATAAAATTAATTACTAGTTTTTGTACACACTTATTTGAAATTAATATTAATTATTTATTTTTAGTGTGAAATTTCACTTGCAATTAATTTAGTGCACAGTTAATTAATTACTAATTTTTTATGCACTTATTTCATCTGTTAATATTCATACATAATTACTGATTTTTAATTTGCATTTTCATATGCAATTATTTAATGTGCAATTAATTAAAATATTACTTCAAACATAATATTAAACTACCATGTTCAATTATCAAATGCTTATTTAATAATAGCACGATTATAAAATTTATAAGTGTATATATCTATGTTTATTATTCTCATTTTCTTCATTATAATTTGATTGTATAATTGCAAGTGCTTTAATTTAAACTTATTATTTTAATAATCTATTTTTTATTTTATATATAAATATATATTTTAAAATTATTTTTTTAATACAAACCATCTCATATTATAAAATTTTAAAAAGTAATTACATTTTTAATATTAATAAAAACATATTGATGATAGGGACTCAAACTTAAGCTAGGTGTCATATATCAGTCATATATTAGATAAATAATACAAATAGTCCTCTGGCACACTCGTATTTTTATCGTTAGATTGGACCCTTAAAAAGAATTAATGATAAAAACTGTTTGTACGAGAACTATATAAATGTGCAGCGGGTTTATTTGACATGACTCCGGTTTAAATGATTTATGCCGATGCATGGGAGCTGTGAAAGTAAGAATTTTTTAGAGGCTTTTGTTGCCGTCTGTCCCTCTGTATCATTTTCTGTGAAGACCTGAACGCAGTTACTCCATGTGGGTATTCTCTAATTCAGCATGTTTTTCAAGTTCTGACATTAGTACATGCTAGTAAACTCCATTCATTGTCGAAGTTATGACGATGACTAGGATTGCCATTAATTATGCTAAACCCACGTAACGTCTATTCCCGTTGTGGGCCGGGTGGCCAAGGACTCACGAAGCTGACTTGGGCTTGGGATTGCCTTGGGCCTACCCACCTTGGCCCTGGGCCCCCTCCTTTCTTCGATGTCACTGTTTAACTTGTTTGAATGTATCCACTAGGAAGTTTTTGCTTTGGGAGCGCTCAAGGATGTGGCACCTATTTTTACATATTTCTCACCAACATCTTCCACTTCACAGCAGAGAAGTGAGAACATTCGACTTTCTTGTAACATGAACAATATGAGAATCTATCGTAACATTTGTTCCAAGTCTACTCGTCCTAATCTGCTACACTTACCACCAATACAAGCTAAGAATCCAATGTTGGATATTATTCACAAGAAACCAAAAACGTGCACGTCACAGTTCCCGTCGAATAGGAAATTTTCGTTTTCACACATTTCTGCCAACCTCTTACCTACAAATTTGTTTCTGTTATACTTAATTTCAAAGAAGATTTCGACACCCTTCTTCATTTCCCATCTTGCACAAATGGTTGCCGCCACAGCGTGGATTTTTCTATTCACATTGCCAGTTCTTTCTCGCTAAACCAACTTCATTACACTTGTGCAATTGCTTTTGCCTCTCTCTCATAAAAGGGATGCTTTGACTTTGCCGCTCTTGCTTGCCTTGCTGCTGAGGAAGACGAAGACTTCGGAGAGGAAGTCAACTTGGTCTTTTTCCGCTTTTGTTTCTTGGGAGCATGAGGAAGCTCCGAAGATGGAATGTCTTGGAACATGTTTAATGTTGTTTGGTGTCTTGAGGACTCCTCAAAATCTGTTGAACGAGAGACATAAGGAATAGAGTATTGGAATGATAGTGACCTTAAGTAAAAAGAATAACATGGTGGCACCGTGATTGATACTGTCTATTATGCATTCAAGCAATATCTAGATGTAGCCAGACAGTTTTGACAAGGAAATTTGAATATGATATTTAAGCGTGTGAAAGACAATAGAAGTTGGCTCTTCAAAGATAAAATTAACAAATTGATTTTTAAAATTATAAGGCACTAGTAAAATAATCTCTAAATTATATAAAATTGTAATTTCATTTTTAAATAATAATTTGTACAAATAATTTCATTTTTTCATACAATAATTTAAGAGCGAAATTGTTAGCATAGATATGTATAGAAAGGCGAAATTATTTGTATGAATTATTTAGAGAGAAAATTAGAGTTTTATATAATTCAAGGACCATTTTATTATTTGTTTAAAATAAATAAATAAATAAATTACTACTGTTTTTTTGTATGATTGCACAAAAATATAACATATGCTAATATTGCTCATATTCTCCCCCAGGAATGATAGGAGAATAAAACCAAACTAAATGAATTTGATCTGATCTTCAAAATCTTCAACATACAACCTTTGAAAGTTTAACAATAAGGATCACAGAATCAGTATAGCAGAAGCAGTGCATTTTAGACCCAAAATCAGTTCCTTCATATGGAACTACTATTTCCATGCAGAGGCTGGCAGCTTCGACAGAGGATGAATCCTTTCATACGATAGAACATGTTGATCTAACACGGAACAACTTAAAAGGACATAGCGATGGCAATTGAACCGAGTAGCCCCGATAGCACGGCTCGCTCAACTGAACCCAAAAATTACTCGACTCGATTCGGCTCGTTACTCAAGCAAAAAAATTAGACCCATTTCATTAAAGGAGCCAAGCCAGATTTTTTCTTGCTCGACTTATTAGCTCACGAGCAATCTGATTGTAATTTTTTTATTATATATATATAATTAAAATATTAATTTTTTATCATTTTAAATATAATATTTAATTATGTTCTTACCATATTGAATACTTTTTTGAAAAACATACTACCATTATTGTTTAAGTCTTCTTATGAAATTTGAGTCAAACTGATAGAGCTCGAATCGAGCTTTGAGCTTGTTAAATTCTGCAGCGTTTACTAACTGTTGTTGAGCTGAGTAAAGCCAAGTTTCAAGCTTTACAATATTTGATGAGCCAAGATCAGCCAAAATATTAGTACTAATTCAAGCTCAAACCAGCTGAGTCCAAGCACTTTTCTATATTAATCAATATATGATGAATAATGTCAATAATCAACTCGACTCGATTTCACCCTTAGAAAGACTTAAGTACTAAATACTCTAACCCTAAAGAAAAGTACCTCACACCTTGTTAGTATTTTCACCTAAATAGCCGAACCCAAGAAAATATAATACCACTCTTTCCGGATAGAATTTAAAAACTGCACCCAAATATCAGCTATATTCATTCAACAATAACTCCTGAAACATTAGGTTCTATTAACTACACATCATTTCTGAAATAGAGTCAAAACCCCATTAATCAAGCACTGACTGCAAAATTCATCAACAATTAATATTAGCACATGCCTTTTCAAATGGTCAAATCAAGTGCTTACCAAGCCTACCCCAATACGTTTGATGTCCATAGTCAACTAAGATTGTTAATAGACAGCTAATAAAATCACAATTGATTGTCATAGCGCCTTCCCTTAATTGATTATAATGGTTCCATGCCTTTCTCAGCACGCGGAGAAGAACAAGTCTATTACTCTCTGTCAATGTCAATAGAGCACTTAATGGGTTTCAGCAGCTTCTTATCTGTTCTTTGGTCTTCTTAAAATCTAAATTATCTTGAGAGAAATTATCACATGGAAATCGTAGAAACCAAAAGGCATTGAGGCGTATAAAACTTGGGATGGTCCACTAGGAACAGTTACAGCTCCTATGTCAAGGGCCCCTAGATTCCCCCCCCATTTGGGGAGGCTCTTCTCGTGACACAACAGCCAAACTATTCTTCCTAACGGGGCAAAGAATCATGGATAGCTTTTCCAAGCCTAAACTAAAACAATTTGTCTATAATAATCTCCAAGGGACAATATTCCAATATAGAATGGCCCCTTCTATCTACTAGTTCACCCGTGAAAGCCACCTTGTCTCTGTGCTAGTCATGTAAAGGTGACTATACAGTTTCACATGTCGACGGCCTACAGGATATCTCAATATTTAATGCAACTGCATTTGGAAGCTAGAACATGAATTACAAAGCACCGGAAGAAGCAAAGGCATACCTTGGGTGGACCATGAGGACACAGTCATAGGACTGGATTCTCTTCTTTCATCCAAGTTACCAAGAGATGTTGAAAAATCTGGTGCAGTTTTGAATTCATTCATCTGCATCGTTAACCAACAAAAATACAATAGAGAAAGTGATTGAACATTTCATCAAAGGAACTTGCACGTTACAAGAAAGTGTACAAAATATCATTTTAGTTACTTACCCAACTGGGTCCGGTACCAGAGGGACCATCCCATCCGATGTGAGCCACATGCTTAACATCAGTTGGATACCCAATTTCCATCTCTCGCTCCTTCACAACTACAACAAGACCCGCCACCCACGTGAGGCCAAATGAAACAACAAAAACACAGAAATACGAAGAAAATACATGGGTGTACAAGCAGAGAAATATTACCGAAGATTTGAGTAATGTATTTGAAGCTTTTGTAGATCCCTTTTATCTTGCTAGCCATGGTGGAAATCAAAAGCCCTCTGTTGTATTAGAATGACGCAATGGGAAGCAGAGGCCGGAATTTCTTTTTTTAATTTTTTGAGGGGGCAGAGAATGCTATTGAGGGTCAGAAAATGGAGTTTCTGAGAAGGCTTTTTGTGTTATATACGATGCTAAATTCGAAAAGGGGCTAGAGTATCAGCGAAGTCTGCATTGCATGTGATTCAGGAACCACTTTTTCCCCGTGAATGAAGATTGGTATCTGATTATTGAATATAAAGACAAAGATATTTGCTCATTAGTGAGATTTTTACTCCCTAATATTTTCAATCGCTGATGACAGTATTTGAGAGTCGCAAATAATAAAATCTAGAACATGAACCGATACCTGGGTAGGATTATAATGATGGTGCTAGAAAAATATTCAAATGCAAAGCAATTTCTCCTTCTCCTCCAACCATTATTTCTGGGTTTAGAGAGAATGTTAATGCATGCAAAGCCTCTTTCTGATTTCCCGAGTTATTTGCAGAGAAATCCAATGGGCACCACACTCTGCATATCAAATCAAATGAAGAAGGAAATGAAGCATGAATAAATGGGTTTCCAAAAAGTTGAGAATTTTCTGAAAAGCTGAGATTTTTATTGTTGGGTTGGTGATGTGAGTAAATAAACCAGAGAGAGAAAGATGAAGAAGAAGAGGGATTTCTAAGAGGAAATGAAAACAAGGTGGGTATCCATGAAAGCCTCAAAAATGAAGAGTGAGAAATGTGGCTTCGAGAAATAAAACAAAGATTTAGAGAGTGGGAAATAGTAATTCAATGATAGGGTTGGTTTATTAACAAGTTCCCATCATGTGTCATGTTACATGGTGTCGGGTTGTTGAGTCAGTAAGCTTGTTTCAATCTACTATGGCCCTCTCTTCTAAGCGACGCTGGTGCTTCGCTTCAGTTCGGGATAGACACGTAACGCCAAAACAACTCTAGTGAGAGAAGATGCATTTTCTTCACCATTTGTGTGCTAATTAGCGGGTCATTAATTACCCAGCAATATATATGCATCATTATAATTCTGAAATTAAATTTTAAATATAAAATAATAAAATAAATCTACAAATTTTTATTTAATTAATATGAAAGATATGAAATTTAATTTTAAATGTCACTTATAGTGTGTATAATATTTTTATTAATTATTACACCTACACATAAAAAAAAGTTATGTCTTCTAAAAATAAAATAAAAATTATGGTTAAAGTAGTTCACCATAAATTTGAATAGGCATTATTATATTAAAATATTTAAAGTATTGATACTATTTTTCTAAAAAAAAATACATGGACTTATTTTATGTTATAATCTTATTTGGAAATGTCAAACTCACAGTTTATCACGAACACGGACTGTGTTGGTAATGAATTATTTTATATTATCTATATCTAAAATAGATTTAATTTTGAAATTCATCGGTAAAAATCAATAATAGATATAAAATAATTTATAAATTTTAATTGTGAGTTTGCTGATTGAGCAAATACAAATTAAATTTATGACAAATAAATTCGTATAAAGAGTCAAAACTCGCCGAAACTCATAAAAAATATGAACCAATATGCGAACTGCAATCTGATTGACATCCGGACCCTAAAAACATTGGATCGCGTTTTGTACCATCAACTTACACCAACGTTAGATTTGAATGCGTTGCTGCCAACGTTTCCTTGTTTAATTCGCTATAACCTAACGATTTGATTGGTTGATATAGGAGGAAAGCATTCAATAAATTCACTTCGAAAGTAAGTGCTTGTGAAATGTTGAATTTTTTAAAAAAAAATAAATTATCCTATCAACTTTATCTATATTTTTTAAGAAGTAAAATTATTTAAAAGGTTATATTTCTTTCATTTTATTAATTATCAAATAATTCACTTACCTTCTACGACCTTCTACTTTCCTAGGATCATACCTTTCTTGTAACTTCTCGTCATTTAAACTAATTCTGGGATTCGAGGTCAGGTGCGTACCCACTTTAAATTCTTATTATAATATTTTGCTAAGGAATCCTTTCTTTTATTCGTGTATTAAATATTGGTTGCAGTCTCGGAATAAGAATCTTACCAACAATCTCAATAACTGTAGTTAGCTTAGAGGTGATAAATTGATGGATTAGCATGAACTTATATTGAATTAAAAATAAATGTATTTTTTTATCTATTTATTATTTAATATAAATTCTAAAAGGTCGTGAATGATTCAAAATTTTTGAATGTATAATTAATTTGACTTATTCATTTATTCACTAAATTATTGTTATTTTATATTTTATTATTTTTATTAATATGATTTTTTACCATAATGTTGTAATATTTCTCGCCATCAGTTAAAAAAATGCTATTAGAAATTTTAAATTAAATTTTTATTCTTTCTTTTAAAATTGTAATTTATCTCTATCTTTTACAACATCAATAACCATTTTCTTAATATTATATATCTTAAAATTAAAATTTGTAAAATTAAATATAATTGATCAAATATTTTAACATTAAGATACATTAAACAAAACTTATTTAATTCAAAATTAACATTAAAATAAAATAAAAAATAGTAAATTAAAAATTATAATAATTATTTATTTTTCTTTTATGATGATTAATTAAAAATCTACTTGTTAAATCATGTTGAATGCACTACAATATGATTTTTCAACAAAATCATGTATTTATTTTTTTATGTATATATAAGGTTTTAAAATTTCTTTACTTTATTTTAAGATGTTGATATAGATGCTCATTACAATATTTATATACAGCTCACATACTAAATTTTTTTTAATTAACAACAACAATATTTAAGATTATTTTTATGAGGCTTTTAAATTAATTAGTACTATTAAATTATTTTTATATAATGTTAAAGTAAGATTAATGCAAGTGATTAAATTTAACTTTACTTTCTTGAAATTATATCATTAAGTATATAAGGAGATCCTAATAGTTCATTCGGAATATATAATTCTAAAATATTTAAATTTATATTAAATTATTAAGATAATTTTTGGATAAATTGATAATATATTTTAATACAATATTTTCATTATTTATAATGTCAATCTGCATAATGCACAAACTAATTCCTTTTTTATATATGAGTATATAAATAATTATTCATAAATTGATCAATATGATTCTTATTTGATAGGATGAATAATAACTTAATTCATTTTAATTTTAAAATTAAGATGAATGTATATAAATGTATCAATATAAGTACAAGTATAAATAGATAAATGTACATGAGTGATAATCGCTAACTTTCAAGTTAGCTTGAATGAGAATAAATAGCGAAACAACTTATGCTAACTTTTATAACTTTTTATACGTATAGTTGGGGCAAGGTTTAAATTTTTCTACTAACATTGATATTGTGGCGTATGTGCAATAATGGCAGAAAGTTCTCCGATTACAGGCATTCTTCTTTTTTAAATCAGAAATTCCGCAATTAATAATATATTATGAAAGACTGGTAGGTATGAGAATGAATTGCATTTGCCTTGTTGGCATATCTCATAAAATGGTTGGAGGCACGTTGGCGTTTACAGTTGTCTGATAGAAGGGGAAAAGAGTCCCTAATATATTGGTTACCTAAGATGGAAATGGCCTCCTCATCCTCCCAAGATCCCAAGGAATCTGGTTTTTATTCATTCATATATTCAAATATAGGCATATAGGCTATGAATGATGCAGAAAATTGGGGAATTGAGATTCTAGAATTACGTTATTAATGCATTGTTGGGTGATCTGCAGCATCAAAACAGGTGCAAAATCAATAATCTTTTTTTTTTTTTGATGAAAATTCATCAGTTTTGTTATGGGAAATTAATATGCATTATAGCTAGAGTGGATTAAATGTGTTATTTTAAAAAAGTCAATGCTGCTTGATATTGCCGGGAGGGATGAGAAAATGTACACTGGATTCTTGTGTTCTATTATTAGCAAAAGGCGCGTCTGAGTCAGACTATCGCATATGTCAATTAGATTAGAAGGCAAGATAAGGATATCCAATTTAAGATGAAGCAATCAATATTGCATATGTAATATAAATAAAATAAATAAATAAATGGAAACGTAGGGCCCTTTTAAAATAAAATCTAGTTAATGTATAAAGCTTACTTATAAGGAAATGATGAATGAATGGCATACTTGCACATAAATAATGTCATAGGCAGAAGAATAGTTTGTAATGGAAATTTTATGATTATAAACTAATAAAAATAAAATATATTTAATAAAAAGGGATTGTATTTTAAATTAATATTTCTTCATAAAAATTATTTAAATATCTTTTATTATTTTATTATCATTAAATTAGTAGTATAATTTTTTATTCAAATAAAATAGTGAAAGTTACTAATTTCTACATGAATATCAGAAAAAGCTTCTAATGTTGTATTAGTACTTTTTTATATATGAGTATATAACAATATGATCATGCAAATATCACCAATTAAATTATTTTTTTAATGTTGTATTAGTACTTTTGTATATATGAGTATACATTATTTTCATGCAAATATCACCAATTAAATTATTTTTTTAATTTAACAATATGATCTAATAAAAAATTATATATTTTTGAAAAAAAAATAGTTATTTTTAAAAGGAATAAAAAAATAATATATTTATCACAAAAGTAGTACTAAATATTTTTTTCTGAATATTGAGGTTAGGATTTCCCTTAATAAAAATATATCCATTACAATTTCAATTAATTAAATTCCAGCTGTTGTCCGAAGTCCTACGACCTCTAAATGTGTGCATTTTTGGTTCATTATTGAGAAATTGCTGTCATGATAGAGATGTCTAAAATTCCAAAGTCTACACACACACCCGCCTAATTTCAATATCTACGCCATATTCACCTTCAAATGTGTTATGCCGTTTCCAAACAAAATTCTTTCCAAAATCAGAGTTAAAATTAATTAACAAGACTGGAAAATAAATAATTTCTTCGGGGATCGAATTGAAAAAGTCACGCTAACATAAAATGATCTAAAAGAAAGGGGGGGAAAAAGCAATCCAAGCACTAATTTTAGATTCAACATCAACATCATGTTAAAAAGGCCACAGCATTTTAGTCAAGTTAGATGAACTTTATTTCATGAGCTCAGTGTTACATAGCCACAACATCAAAGAAATGTGAGAGGATTGAATTTCTCATTCTCACTCCCTCTTTATTTCCCACAAAAAAGAAAAAGAAAAAGCAAGTCAGAAAAAACAGAACTGAAATCCAACTCAAACAGACGTACTGGCTCAAGACTTTATATCTACAGCCCCTCAGTGAAGGCAACTCCAGTGTTCTTGAGCCAAACCCCACCTTGAATTAGTTCGCCAACAGTGAACTTCCGTGCTTCTGCAGCACTCGTAATGACGCGGTAACCGGGCCATTTCACTCTCTTGCCGGTCCCAGCACCGGGCCCATTGTTCATATACTCCCCATAAAACAATGTCTTCAATGCAAAATCTTTGTCCCACGGCGACCATCCTGATGGGTCAATGTGGCTTTCGATGAAGGTTTGCATCACTACGGTCCTCGAGAACTGCTTCCATGGACGGCCCAAATATGTAGGGAATGAGCCCACTACGGGCTTAAGGTCAGAGCTGGGTATTATGTCACATTGTTGGATTGAAGTTCCTGTGTTTTGGTTTGGGTCTACTCGTCCTTGGGCCGTTACCATGTTCTTCTGGCTTTTCATGGGCTTTCGGGCTATGAGCTTGCATTTCTGGAACACAACTGCTGCGTCTCCGAAGATGAAGTCAACGGTGCCTGTGATGATGGAGTCGCGGTAGAATTGCCGGTTGGAGTGCGCGTAGAGGGTGTCTTGAAAGGCATCGATTCGACAGCGGTTTATGACGGATGTGTCGGCGCCGACACGGAGGGCCACAGCTTGGTGCTTCTCCGGGCCTGCTGTGTTTTGGAACCAGATGTCTTGGGCTATGAATTCATCCCCAACGGCAGCTGCATTGTCAACATGTGGGGTTTAAGGTTTAAAAAACAACTATTCCGGAGCCAATTCTACCAACGAAACTCCCACTAGAAGAGTTTAAATTTAATTTAATACTAATGTAATACATTATTTATGAATAAAAATATTGCATTTCATTGAAAAAAATAATATTAATAATTAATTTTTACTGTTAATAAAAAATTTAATAATTTTTTAATAAATCGCGGTGTAAAATTATGATTTAGAAGACAAAATTTAAATCTAGAAATAGACCAAAATAAGGGAAAGGTCAAGAGGCTTACCAACGGTGGCAGAATTGAAAGTAGTTGTTCCATCCACAAAGTTCAAGCTGCCAGTGATGATAGTGGCATCCATGCCGTCCCCAACCAGCATCACATTCGTCTTCTTCTTCCCAATCTCAACATTCTCCTTATAAGTTCCCTTCTTCACATAAATGACATATCTCGTCTTCCCATTATCCGGCGCCGACGCAACAGCCTCTTTCACAGTCTTGAAGTTTCCACTTCCATCCTTAGCCACCACAACATTCGCCTTTATGGCTCTTGCCGACGCCTCCAACAGCCTCCGATCCTTGCTTCTCACCCAAGGTGGAAAGTCCCCGTTCAACGGCTCATCAATAATCTCTGTCTTGGGAGGAAAAACACCGACGAACATGGCCAGAGAAGTTCTCGCCATGGATTTTAAGTCCTGGAGCTCGGCCTCCATGAGGGCGCGGGCTGGGCCCACGAGCCCGTCTAAGCAGGTTTGATGGTTCGTGAGCACACTGCTCAGCCAAGTGTGGGCATCTCGCTGGGATTCGGTGCTCTTTTTGGTAAGAGCCACCATTGAATCCCATGTTCTGTCCATGGACAAGTCCATGAGAAGCTCACAATCCCGTAAAGCAGCTTGCTCTTTTGGACTGTTAATCCTATATTTGATGGATTTGGCTGTGCTCATAGCATTCTGGATGTGTGAATTGGATTTCAGCAAGAAAGACTGGAGCAAATTGAGTTTTTGCTGTTTGGTGGTAAAGATGGAAGGTTTGGCAAGTTCAGAGACATGAGTCACGCATGATGATTTGTCAATGGCATGTTCACAGAGATGGTGAGGAAGAGAGAGGCCGAAGAAGGAAGTTGGTTTGATCAAATTAGAAGCAGATAGAGCGAATGAGCCTATGATGGCGGCCAAGGAGAGAAGCAGCCAGAAAGTTTTGGAAGGAGATTGTTTGGGATTGTCTAGCAGAGGTTTATGGCTTGCCATATTGTTGACAGTGTGCAACGGCACTGACTGCTGTTGCTCAGCTTTGCGTGGTTCCTAGTCCTTATATAGACAATATACGTGACAAATAGTGTTAAAATTAAGTAACATTACTTTATCCAGATCTGCCTTTGATTTTCTTACCCCGGTGAGATCCACAATAGGAATAGCTTTGGAAAAACAGAGAGAAACTAGAAGACATAATTGCACAGCCATGTTGGCTTAATTTAATGGATAGAAACTGAGAAGATTGCCCGCCTCCTTGGGCGATTATTGTCATCATCCCCCCCTTCCCCCCACTCGGAGTAATAATTTGGTCTCTACATATTAATAAACTTGGTGATATGGGAAGCACATGGACTAATTGAAATTACTCAGATACCCAGTATTTTGAGCAAAAATGGCCCAATGTTTATTTCCGTGATGTATGCACCAAAACCCATTTGAGAGATTAATTATTTGAGGGATTACATTGAGATGGCCTTCCGCTCTAATGTCTTCCATTTCATACTTGTGTTCCTCTAAGGCTGTGTTTGTTTTTGGAAAGATATCTTCTGTAAAAAAAAAAATATTTTTTATTGAAAATTAAAAAGTATTATGTGTATTATTGCATCTGTATTTTATGATTAAAAATTAATATTTAAAATCATAAAATTTTAAAAAGATAATTATTTTTTTTAAATACCTTTCACTAATTTTTTCATATCTAATATTTAATATATAAATTATTTTTTATTATATAAATGTTTTATAATTATATTGTTGCAAAGATATTTTTTCGTTAAAAAAAAAAAGAAAGGAAAAAAAATGAGAAACTAGCTTCGTGGTTTACGGGAGGCGTGCACCTGCCCTGAGTAGAAAAGTGAGGTCCCGTCAAGTGCTGTTCTAAATTACTCAATTATAAACAGACGCCTTTCACCAAAAAAAAAAAATTGTAAGTAAACACCAGAGTACTGCAACTGCGATTAAAGTAGTGTCATCATTACATCTCTTATCCAAAGTGAGGTCCCGTCAAGTGCTGTTCTAAATTTTTTGAGTACCCATGTTTATGGTATTATTAGGTATTCATGTACGAGAACTGTTGTCACATTAATACGTAAATAAGTAATTTGTACTTTTCTGTTGATTGAAATAGGATTAAGTCATGCATGAGAACTATTATCAAACTGACACGTGGATAAGTGATTTGTGCTTTTCTGTTGGTTGAAACGAGATTGAGTTATGTATTTTTTTTATTACCAATGTTGCCCCTATTACCCATTAATAGAAAAACGAAATCCAACTCGTTTGAATAGAGCATCCTTGATCTGCATATTGGGAGATAACTAGCCGGAGGAGATTTGAATTTGGAGACAAACTGAAGGAAGCAGAAGGTTAGAGGAATGTAATGGGTTCTATCGATATTGTAGTCCCTGAAAGAATTGGATGCGCGTGGGCAAATTTTGAATTCGTGTTTGGCTTAGACATCTCTCTAAAGGTAAAGGCAAAGGCCTTCTTTTAAAAAAAAATAATGAATTTTTGGATGAAATGTCGTCGTCGTCGATGTTTGAGATTCCAGGTGGAGAGTATTTTCATACAATTATGATTAAACAAGCGGCTCATCAAAATGCGATTGTATGCGCTATTGAAAATGCAACAACATATCTTAAAGAGAATGATACTTTAAATCCAGAATAGAAAGAATTATGATCTTCCTCTTCCTCAAATTGGATTAAGGGACCATCAAGTCAAACAAAGAAGACTTGGGATCATAAAATGAAACCAATAGTAGAAGTAATGTCTGCTTCCTGGTATTCAAGAACTGTCTTCAATTTTTTAGAGCAATTTAAATTTATGTACCTTAGAAACAGACAAGGAACCGGCTTCCATCAAAGAAATCAAATCAAAAAGTGAGTCTATTTTCAAGTGCAAGCGTTCGACAACAACAACAGTTCATGTAACTTCAAACACCAGAAGTTTCGACGGAATTCCCCACAATCCCTAGCATTCGAATTTGGCACAAAATTCATCGTATCTTTTTAAAAATAATAAAGGCACTTATGACTCTTTTGCTTTTCAATAGGAGTTACTGCAACGGGTATCAAGTGGTTGACAATGAATGGCTGAAATATAATTGCACATATTTAACGGTTCAGATTTGATATTTTCCTAAGTACTCATCTGTACTCATGTTTTTATATGATTACCGTAGACCACGCCGTATGTATGAGTAAACATCCAAACTTCTGAGCAGCCCCGATGTCCGCAGCCACCAACTACGACCTCAATGTATTTATATTCTGTAAAATAAATAGTCTGTATTGCGCTTTCTTTTTTGTTTCGGACTTTTTTATTCAAACACCGCTCGAGCGCAAGAGATGAGATGTTCGCTCCGTTCATTTTTAACTTAAAATAATTTTATTTACTTTATCTGTACAATTAAAATATTAAAATAACAAAAAGTATTCAATTTAAAGTATTTAATATGAAAAATAATATAATTTATTTTACTTCTTTCATTATCAAATTATTTTAGATTTTTTAAATTATACAATAACAGATGGTAAATTCCTTTAGTTATATAAAAAATAAATTTAAAAAAGATGTAATCGGACAAAATAAAGGAGCCTGATTTTATGGGATACCATACCAGCAAAGGAAGGAAATTGTAGGTTAATGTCGTTTACAGCTAATAGAAGCATTCAAATGTATAAAGCCGACGCAATAATGAAGATGCAACTAAAACAAACGGATAAACTTGCTTCGCCTAACCCTTTTTTTTTTTTTTTTTCTCTTTTTCAATCAAAGGGCCTAGGGGCAAACATTGTTTTTTTTTTTTTTTTTACCAAACATTGTTTTATTCCTTCGCAAATGCGACTTCCTTTTTTTCCTTTTTAAATTTGACCCCTTTTAATTTTTATTTTTATTTAATTCTTAATAAATTTTAATTTTTTTCCATCAAATCCTTTTATCCATTTATTTATAATCTTGTTAACTAAACTAAACACAATGCCTCGTTCATAAATGTGATTATTATTATATTTTTTAAAATATTAATATTTCACTTTTTGTTATAATTATTTGTTCTCCCCTTCGTATGCATTAAAAAAAAGTAAACATATATTTAATATTATTATAGTATTATTTAATAATTGACTTCATTATTTTTTATTTATTTTAATATTTCAAGTGAATAGAAAAATAAATAATTATAATAAAAATAAAAATAAGAAACTAATTGTATTAATTTTAAATCTTGAGGAATGTAATAGTTATTATTTTTGTAAATAAAAGATTAAATATTATGTTTACTCTACTAATTAATTCTATTAATAGCAGATAAAAAAATTTTGACTTTTGGTGGCATTATTTATATTCAAGGCATAATATCCACCTTTTAATTTGGTGAAAAAAATCATCATATTATTTTTGTGATAATAAAATAAACAAAATTTAAATAATTTTAATAAAAAAAATTAATTTAAAATATTTAAATTAATTTTATTCATTTTCTTTTATGTTCATAATAAATATATTTATTAAGTTGAAAAATTATTAATATTATAAATTGATTATAATATATTTTACTATTTTATTATTTCTGTATTAATAATATATATTTTTTGTTCAACCAAAAAAATAAAAAATTATTAACATATATATGAAAATATGGAGATTCCATATATGTGGGCTTATATAACTTAAATATTTAATAAGAATAATATTATTTTTTCTTAAAATCCTTTTAAATGTGATGTTGGTGTATGTGCAATAAGTAGATTTTTTTAAAATATATATATTTTTATTTAAAATAAAAAAATTTCACTTGATAAAGTAAAATACAAGGATAATATAATATATATATTTGTAATTTTTTTCCCAAATATATAATGAATTAGTTTTTTGTCACAACTCATTTTATAATTATTGTGATCGGTATAAAAATACATAATTAGTGCTGGTAAAAATTTGATGGTTCATTCACCATTGGCATGTACATGACTTTAGTTTAAAAATATGAATAAGAGTACATGCCTAAGCTTCAAACAGGATATTATTCTAATTCACGTACAAAATTAAGAGTAAATTATTATTATTATTAACGATACTAAATAATCAAATGACTTTTTTTTTTTTATCTTGATATATCGCTAAGTCCTGGTAGTTGAGAAAGATATCTTAATTTCTCCTTGACCTTTGATGAAATTATGTGTACCTTCATTTTAATTTTAAAATTTATTCAGATATTTCCTTGAACATAAAAAATGATATAAGTAAATTTAAATTTAATATTTTTGTTCGATAAAATGATAAAAATAATAAAAATAAATTTAAATATAACAATATAAAATATTTTAAATATGTTGTAACTAGAGAATGTTTAAAAAAACATAATCTTATGTCAAAAATTGACCTTTTTATAGTCATGTATTCCGTTCGAATATAATCAAGACATTTTTTTAAATCACAAGTTACATAGAATAGTTGGAATATTTGAATAGCTTAGTTATTTTTTCAATCATTTCTTAGTAAAAAAATTTTAAATTTGTGTTTAAATGTAAATTTCTTATATTTTAAAGAAGACTTGGGTAAGTTTTGAAATAAAGGTTTGTATACTTTTATTAAACTTTTGGATGTCAATTTGTTTTCCTATGATTGCTGTTGTGATTTGACGATTTATGCATCCTTCTTCGTTTCATTTTTAAATGTTAATACGTTTGAATTTGTTTAGTTAAATAATGATATATATCCAAGGTTTAAATGTGAATAATTATACTTCTAATAGTTTTATTTAGAACATCTTACCTCATAAGAAAAGTATATTAATAATTCAAAATTAAAGAATGCAGCTGATTACCTACCATTTTGAAAGACAGTGATATTTAATAATATATGTGTAATTAAAAAAAGAGATAATTATCTCAGTGCTCCATGTGACAGAAAAAAGGGGTCATGTTAAAAAAATAAAGCATAGTGATGAAACAATTCAATCAATATTGTAAAATTTATCAAGTTGTGTTATTTGTCGTGTTGCAGGGCATTGATGTATAAAGGTCTGGTTTCCATGTGCATAAATTTATTATTTTTTAAATATGGGGTCATCATGAATTCGGTGCTTTTAAAATTACTTCTCATATTCTAAACACCAGTGCGCACTTAGATAAAGATGAACGCAAAAACGAATTATTGTGTTTCTACAAAACAAGTGATTCAACAATAATATAAAATGCAGATTCTATTTCTCTCTCTCTCTCTCTCTCTCTCTCTTTTTGTTGATAGTAACATGCGCGTTTTGCTTTTTAAACTACGTGAGCTACAACTTTGTAAGACATTAAATGCTTTATATTTTTCACACTAATAATAGCACCTCCCAGTGAGCGAGACTTTTTTAAGGAAAAAAATTAGGCAGTGTTATTTGATGTAATTTATTGTAACGAAATATTTAAAATTTATTTTATTTTATTTAAGTGCAATCACATATAAAAATTTATTACAATATTTAAAAAATAAAACGATATATTTAAAATATATTTCAAAAAAATTAAAAGAACCAAAGCAGAAATCTCTTTTGTCATACATTAAAATTAAAAAAAATAATTTAATACAAATAAAAAAAATAAAAGAATAAAAATTTATAAGAATTAAAATTGAAAAACTTTTAACTTTATAAAAATTAAATTAATATAAAATTTTAATTATAAATAAAATTTATAAAAATTCAATTTTTAGGAATTAAAAAATAAATTTTTAGTTAAGATAAAAATAAAAATAAATAAGAACTTAGAGATATAGTAACATATTATTATTTGACAATTTAGATATTAATTAAATTTAATTTATCTATTTATTTGAGATTTTTAGTTGGTGTTATTGTTTGGAGATGGAATACTAACATGTTACTGTTTAAAGAATAAATAGTAATATGTTGTTATTTGATAATTTGGTTGTGAATTAGACTTGATTTATTCATTTATTTGAGATTTTTTTATTAGTTTTACTATTTTGAAATGAAACAGTAACATCATCTTTTTTGACAGTTTGGTTATTAATTAGACTTTGAACAAAATAATCACATGTTATTATCTAGAAAATATATAATAACATGTTATTGTTTGACAATTTGATTATTAATTAGACTTAATTTATCCATTTATTTGAGATTTTTGCTTGGTGTTACTGTTTTGAAATGAAACAGTAACATCCTTTTCTTTGACAATTTGGTTGTAATTAAGTTTAGAATGAAACAGTAACATATTACTGTCTAGAGAACAGATAGTAATATGTTATTATTTGATAATTTGATTATTAATTATACTTGATTTATCCATTTATTTAAAAAAATTTTATTGATGTTACTATTTTAGAACGAAATAGTAACATATTATTGATGTTACTATTTTATTTAAGATTTTTTATTGATGTTACTCTTCTTTGACAGTTTGGTTGTTAATTAAACTTGGAACGAAACAATAACATATTACTATTTAGAGAACAAACAGTAATATACTATTATTTAATAATTTAATTATTAATTAGACTTAATTTATCCATTTATTTGAGATGTTACTATCTAGAGAATAAATAGTAACATGCTATTATCCATTTATTTAGAGTTTTTGCTTGGTATTACTATTTTGAAACGAAATAGTAATATATTATTATTTAGAGAACAAACAGTAACATTCTATTATTTAGCAATTTGATTGTTAATTAGACTTGATTTATCCATTTATTTAGAATTTTTAGTTGATATTACTATTTTGGAATGAAATACTAATATCCTCCTCTTTGATAATTTAATTATTAATTAGACTTGAAATGAAATAATAACATGTTATTGTCTGTTACTGTCTAGAAAACAGACAGTAACATGCTATTATTTGATAATTTAATTATTAATTAGATTTGATTTATCCATTTATTTAAAAATTTTTATTAATATTACTATTTTGAAATGAAACAGTAATATGTTACTATTTATAGAATAAATAGTAATATATTATTATTCATTTATTTAAAATTTTTTATTGGTGTTACTGTTTTAGAACAAAATAATAACATCCTTTTCTTTGACAATTAGGTTATTAATTAGGCTTAGAATAAAATAGTAACATATTACTGTATAGAGAATAAACAGTAACATGCTATTATTTGACAATTTTATTATTAATTAAACTTAATTTATCCATTTATTTGAGATTTTTAGTTGGTGTTACTATTTTGAAATAAAATAATAACATATTATTATCTAGAAAATAAGTAGTAATATACTATGATTCATTTATTTGAGATTTTTGCTTAGTGTTACTATTTTAAAACGAAACATTAACATCTTCTTTTTTAATAGTTTAATTGTTAATTAAACTTAATTTATCTATTTATTTGAAAGTTTTTGTTAATGTTACTATTTCCAAACAGAACAGTAACATATTACTCTTTAGTTTACAAACAGTAATATGTTATTCTTTAGTAGTTTTATTTGTTAAGAAAATTATTATGGCATTACTAGACACTAAAAGAGTTAGGGAGTAAAAATTTAATATGGGATTCAAATGAATTTAAATTGATAAAAATAAGATCAAAGTTGAAAAATAACAAGAAAATAAAAAAAATTAAGAAAAATCATTGAAAAAGAACTTTTTTTACCAAATCAGAGTGGACAAAACACCTTTAACTTTTTACGAGCACGTAGATCTCGAAAAATTATATGAAATAAAAAAAATTTACTTAAAACAAACAACTAAGCACAAAGTTGTGATCATTCAAAATTTTGAGCTCAATTTATATGTTTTTAATCAGGTGGATTTCATCAAATCCATATTTTTTTATTTTCTATTGAAAGAGCATATGAAGACAATTGAAAACAAATAGTTATATGCAAAAATTGATTAATTAATGATGGATTTATAACTTTTTGAAATTTCTAATTTATTATCGCATTCTCAAAGTTAAAAAAAGGATAATTTCAGTATATAACATTCATAAATCATAAAATCAGAATCTATTTAAAAAAAAATTCAACACTACCATCTCTTTGAAATAAAGTCCACAAAACAGTACCTCATTGTAATTTACTGCTTTTTTAAAGTCTCCGGTCTCCAATTTTTTTCTATTTAGTTTTTTTAATATTACATAAGACCCTTTTTTTTAAAAGAAAATATAAATTTTTTTAAATGTTTGATGAGACCAAATATCCTTACAAATGATCGGGTCAAGTACCGTAGGTCTGTTCCAACTCCAAAAGAGACCAAAGATTCTCGAGGGGCTTAGGATGGGCTTGTCGTTGCACATGCTGGCCCAACAATATTCCACTTGGAAGCATAGCACGTCTAGAAGACGAAGGTTCCATAAACATGAGAAGTTTCATCTTCCATCCGCGAGTCCTCTAGTCTTCGGATAACCCTATTCCAATTGGTCACTTAAGTAAATTATGGATCCGTTTGTTCTGTGCCTAGTGGGATTTGGATATTTTCCTTTACTAATTTTGAAGAAATAAAGCTATAATTCTTATTCTTGGATCCATTACTTTTTTTAGTGCCTACAAATTCAAATAAACAAAAGTTTATATGTATCTCTTTTTAAAATTTACCTTATTCATTTTTTAGGAAATAAAAAGGATCCAAATTCTGCCTGGTGACAGGTAACATTCCATTTCATTTACTTGCGTCCATAGTTATATAATATGAACATAATAAAATATATTTTATTTTTTTAATATTAAATATATAAAATAATATATTTTATTTTTAAAAAAGATATTTTTTCCATGCAACAATTATATCATACATTATTTTCTACCCCAAGTTATATACATGATATGAAGCTCCTTTACATGTATACAAACAAATAATATTTCTCTGTAAAAAATTTTATTTGACAGAAGAAACTAGATATACATCTCTATCAGTGTACTAAACTGATTACAATGATTCTATTATGAATATTTCTATTAAAATGCAAGAAAATAAGCTGTTATGGGAAAATGTGGCAACAAATTGTTATTGTAGTGTGTAATTTAAAAATATGATAAGAAATTTCACATTAAACAGCTAATTAGTTAGAAACTCACGAAAAATTTAAGTAGTTATACATTGTTTTGTATATAATATTTTATTTTTGCTGTCGATGATGAAAAGAAGACAAACATTGGAATCTTGATGGGGCTGGCAGAATCCACCACCACCGGGAAATAATTGTGTGAGAATAAGGAGATTTAGCAAAGAAATTGCACTTCATAAAATGGAAGCACTCGGTACCTTCTCATTGTAAGTTGTTTCAGAAGCACCAATAGGAAGAAAGTACATCGTCAATAAGCGCAACATTTATGAATTTGATGAGATAAATCATAAATGGCATCGAATGAGGAATGGTCAACTAACCACAATTGAGACGAAATATGTCATCATGCACATAGAAGCTTCCTTCTGGAATTGGAATTAAATGAAACATCTACACCACAAACAGCATTCCAACAATTAGAAGAAGGCCTTGCGGATTGTGTTGATCAACATTTCCTAACTTCTAATCATCTAAATCTAAGGTTGTATGGCTGTCACTAAACTTGTTAAGGCTGATAAATGGCTTTACAAGAAGAGAAATAAGGATTTGAACTTGATCTTTTCATTATGACTAAGTTGTCTTCAAAGAGAGGGAGATAAGCTGACCTGGCTAAACCTAAGATGGTTCTTCTCGCCCGGGAGGTGGAGGGTGCCACTGACGAAGACCACAATGCCGCTACCAGCAAAGGATGATGGCTGTGAGTCTACGGTGCTGATCACGTGCTGGCATTGAGCGAATGGCAACTGGCTTAGCTTAGCAAGGACATCATCAATGCCCGGTACTTTCTGGCCCTCAAAACTCACCATGCAGTTGGGTTGATAGAGAAGAAAGGGCAGCTCTGTCATTATCAAATAGATGGTAGTAATCCACAAATGCCTTCCCCACCATTTCTACTTTCTACATGTCGCTCCATTTGATATGATTTCCTCTCAAGCTGGTTTCTAGCACTGACAGAGCTGTATTGCTCTCATCTCTATGCCAAGGCTGAGTATACAAGGTATGGAACCTTGATAATTTGGTTACATAACATGTGAACTAAACCATATAAAGTGCAGAAATGACGATTGTCCAATATGACATTTATGCCATTACTGATATGCTGAGTAATGCTACATAATATCCTTCTCACATGTACACACAAGATGCTGCTAAACTAAGCTAACTTACCCTTTTTTGAATGGTCAATTAATTCATATAATACTATCTATATGCTCGTGTAAAATAAGTGCGAAGATATGTTCGATTCACATTTTCTAAATAGGCTGTTGTTGCATGGTATGTGGCTTCTATAGGTAGAGAGGGCAATAGGGTAATTAGATGCTAAGGCGGGGAATCAACTCTGCTGCCCTTGTACGCAAAGCAACATGGAGAGATCAGAGCTTTGAAAAAGGAGCTGGCATTTCCCTAACAACGTCTAATTAGCATCAATTCGGAGCAAAACATGAGGCCACTACACTTCGCACTTTTAGCAACGGAGTGGTAGAGAATTATTCTAATAAAAATATTATAGCTACCAAAAATGAGATTCAAATCTTTTATATTTATTGAAATATTTTTTATAAATTTGTTCTATCATTCCATATTTAATGACAACTCTAAATTTGCATTCAAAATTTAATTTCAGTATGTATACCATTTTAGAATTCATTTTTCCCTGCATATACCATTGATGTTGATCTAATCAATAATTACATATTGTTCCTTTAAGACTGTAGAAATTACTGTGGATAACTGTGTCTCATGAGTGTTGGTGGATCTTCTGCGGACAGAACCAGAAGCAGGGAATATATTCCTTAATGAACCACTAATCTTTCCGAAAGAGAAATGTGAGTAACACTTTTAAAGCTGCACTGTAAGCAAATAGCATCTACGTTGTTTACCCCCCATGACTGATATGATATTGTTTAGGTGCAGAGGAATTCGCTCAAATAAAGAAAAAAGACAATATTACCTGCTTATAAAACTGGCTCGGAAAAGGCTCAAGTAAATTAAAGACAATCAGGCTGAGGGATGGAAAGAAGAGAAGCAGCTAGAAATTTGCAGGTAAACGTTTCTTCTTCCAAAGAAACTGAAACTTAATGCGGTTAAATCCAGACACTATAGCAATCAAACTAGCAATACGGGGCATAAAACTATGTGATGCTTTAGGTGTTGAACCTTGTGTCTGTCTGTACTTAAATTTATGGCTTCCCTTCCATTAGCAGATCTAAGTTGTCATATATTAGGATATAACAGATAAATGCAGAACAATATGATATAAGCTTGTTTAGGGAAGTTCTAAGATAGGTTGCCTAAGCATTCAAAAATCACGGATATAACTTTCAAATGCCAGACAAGAATCCATAACTAAAATATCTACAATAACACTATAACAGTAGGATGACTCATTGTGTCACAATAGAATATATGAACAAAACGGTTATCTGCCTCGTTGGATTTTCTCTCTAGGCTCAGAGAGGAGATTTTATGCTCGGCGAGCCTAGCCACTGCCATGCCACCCCCCAGCCTTTTCTATTTGTTGACTATCACTAATAGATGCCCTATGGATTTTGAAATAAAGATCTCCTGATGCCTTGTCATTGAGTGTACAAAAGGAACATCCGACCCACTTCACTTAGCTAAGTATTAAAGACTTGAAAAGATTAGATAAAGAAAACGCAGAGGAATGATAAAAAGACTCTCTCCCATGCCAAACACAACCCACTTTTCAAGAAATCTCATCACAATCAAATAATAATTAAACTTCACACCTAAATCAAAAGGTGTATTTGGTTTAACACAATACGTGCGACCTACACTTACACATTTGAACATGAGACAGCAAATTTATCCACTAGCACTCTAAATTCTAATACTCTATGAGGTCCGAAAAGTGGATACGTGATCCACGAACTCTACAAAATACTCCAAAGGCTTTCAGAACATCACCACATTTCAGGAGGTCGGTTTAACAATGAACTTCCATCAATTCCATAAAGAAGCATAGTGGATTTTGATCTGATAAGCAAAAACTCTAGAAATACTAGTATTCCGTCAATTATACAACTTGATAGTACTAAAAAGATCGGAAGCCAAGACAACCATACTGCTAGACAAACTAAACTTCTGGCTCTATCTAATCCAAGTCACCGACTAGTAACTGCATCTATATATTTGCACAAGACGTGTGTGAATATATAAGTTTGTGGGCGCCAATATGACATCATAATCACTGAAAAACTTGAGACTGACCATAACAATCAATGCAGTAGCAGCAGCACAGGTTAGAACCAACAGCATTCATATGTTCTTATCAGGATATGTCCAAATAAAATAGAATCCTGACTATAATCAAAGGACATGCAATTGATCTCATAACATTTTCTAACACTAAGGGTTCAGCTAAAACGTGCCTCAGGCATGCTGTATCAAGTTAC
Organism: Sindora glabra; assembly: GCA_020226215.1. Taxonomy (NCBI): domain Eukaryota; kingdom Viridiplantae; phylum Streptophyta; class Magnoliopsida; order Fabales; family Fabaceae; genus Sindora; species Sindora glabra. The sequence goes on along the minus strand of CM035226.1, from coordinate 10,811,120 downwards.
AATATTTCCTCACAAAGTTGTAGTTTAAAACATTTCTAAGATTTCAAGTCTATTCGTAAGGATTTCACTATGCCAAATTTTTAATGTTCAAGATGAAACAATAAAAATGCCATCATCTCCGATCTTAATTCCAGCTTGAAGGCCAAAATGCATGGATTCCATAACCTGTCTTCCAATTATCCAACTGGACAACCTTCTTCACAGCCCAAAAGGAAATCAATAAGGCAAAGAGCATTACCACCCGTTGCACTGTCACATTCCTTACCTTAACCAGAACCTGCGTCATAAACGCCAGCAATAATCCCACAACGGTGTACAAGAACCCAATTGCAAAACCTTCTGCCCCAAGCTGCATGCCAGATCCCTGATAGAAAAACACTAGCTTCGAAGGGTCATTACGATCAACCAAAAACATGGGCATCTTCCTTATGATGTTATGCATTGCACCCGACACACTGAAAAAGTACACGAACACAGCACCAGCTAGCCAAATTTTCGGGTCATGGAGCAAAGTCTGACCCGTGAGGACCTTCTTAACGAAAAAGGGTATCCAAATAATGAACACAATCGCAATGAATATTATTTGGTTCCTCGAGAGTACCGGGGGACGATGGATCGGACCCACAACGAGCTTGGTCCTAGCTTCAACGAACTCAGCCATGGATTCAGCGAGCCTGGAAAAATCTCCTTGGTCCATTTGATCCGAATCTTTAAGACCCTGATGAGGGGCAATAAGTCGAATGTGAGGGAGAGCATTGACGCCGAAAAAGGAGAAACTTTGCTGCGATTCTCTGAATTCTATGTCACAGAAGAACAATTTCCCGAAAGAAGTCGAAGAAGGATCTTGGTTGTTAGCAATGTAAGAGGAAGCTACGAGTGCGAATTCGTTGCGAAGCTCTTGGAGGCGAAGCTCTGATTTGTCGTGGAGTTGAACGGCGTCGAAGAAGAGAAGAACCCAATAGGGCCTTGGGGTTTTGACAGAAGAGAGGAATCGAGAGACGGATTGGTCATTGAGGTGGATTATGCCGGATTTGGATGCAGATTGAAAGGCGAGAAGCTCGCTGACTCGGTCCTCATCGGATTCCGATAACGCATTGGAGGTGGAAAGGGAAAAGAGAGCGACAAAGAGCAAGAGCAATGCAAGCTTTGGAAATGGGGTCATCGTTGATTGACTGGGGGGTTCCAGAGGGATAGAGCAAGATAGGGTTCTCAGATTTGGAGCCTCATATACGACTGAGCCAGAAGGGCCGAAGAAGGGTGTGGAAAACGGAGACGACTTTGACAATACTATGCCATTCCGTAGCTGAGTATGCCTACCATTACCAACTTACCAATTGCGGGCTTTGGCAATGAATCGGTGTCGTGATGACTCCTGATTACACTTTTTTTTCGGTAAACAAACGGAAATTTTTTTAAAAAGAATCAATGCTTTGTATGGCTAGAAGTGAAAATGAAAAGAAAAAAAATGTAGGTGAAAAAAAATGGAAGGAAAAGTAATTGGAGGTGAAAGATTTTCACCTAAGTTATTTGGAATTGATGAAAATGGAAAGGGAAGGAAATAATAGGGAAAGGAAATAATAGTGAAATTAATTTTTTTTGTTTTAAATTAGTGAAAATGAAGAGAAAGAAAATGGGATTGATATAAATTATTATAATGCCCTTATAATATATTATTAATTTTTTTATAATATTAATTCAACAAATTTAATTAAAAATTTATAATATCCTGATAAAATACTATACATTTAATAAGAGGTAAATTTTTTTAAATAATTTTAAATAATATTACTAATTTTTTTCACATCTACCTATAATATTACTATTACATGTTGTTGGCTTCAAATATTTTCATATATTGACATTTTAATTAGAGAAATTTGCTTGCTATATTGGATGTTGCAAAATTTGGTAAATGTGAAATTTAATTTTTTTAATTTTTTTATTTGTCGTATTTTAAAATAAAATAGTTCTTTATTTTTATTTGCTTATTACTCACCATGTCATTATACGCTTTTAATTATACATGCACGAATCTAATATATACTAAAATAAAGTAATTCTTTATAAATAATAAAAAATTATTTAAATTTTTGTTATTTAAATTTATATAATAAAATTAATATTTTAATAAAATAATTATTATACTATGTTAAAGATTATGTTATATATTTATTTAATGAATTTAAATTAGATTCACATTAAAAGTAAAAATTAATAAAATTAATTTATTCAAATAAATATACACACACTAAATAAGTTATAAATTATACTTATGTCCTTATTTATTATTTAACATATAATTAATTAATAATAAATAATTAATTTTGTCAAATATTTTTATTCAAATAATAAATTACTTCACTTTCTTCTTAAATTAACAAATATTATATAAACTTTCTCTTTTATTTTAAATCCAACGTATTAATCCAAAAAAGATAAAATGTTAAATTTAATTTGTAAATAAAATTAAACTCTTAAAAATCAATAATACCCTTAGTTAAAAAAAATTCCCTGAAACCTATTTCAATCTCATGATGGACCTAATCAACAATATAAATTGGAATGTAGGTTTGATTGTGTTCCTAAATTGTGTTGATGCATTTGCTTATGCGTAATTTGTTGCATTTTGCGATGATGGCGGTGGGTCTGTGCTTCGAACGCCCTAGCACAGTTAGAGAAAGTAAACAAGCAACTCGGGTTTGATACATGTCCAGAACTGACGTACCAACCCAAGTTGAGAGGAAGCAAACCTGGAATCCCCTCTCGCCAAAATCTGCAGCGGTGGAGATGGAGGATGCTGCTTCTGGTTCGGCACACATAAATGGGCAGAGTAGGGGCTTCTTTTGGAAATGGAAAAAGTTGCGCCCATTTCACCCACATTTCTTCACATTTGTAGGGCGTTTCACATTTCGCTGGGCCCCACCAAAATTTGCTATTCCCATTTACTTCCCTCTTATTTCATTTGCAGCCAAACGAACGGAAAATTCAATTTCACCCTGTTTTCACCGCATCCATTTCCCCCCTTACTTCCCCCATTCTAAACAATAACTAAGGAACATTACAAAGTCTAGGAGCTAATAGGCTCCTTTTTGTCATAGTTCAACAAAAAATTAACTCTTGCTGGAGGAAATAACATGAAATTCAACGTATTATTACTGTTAACAGCATATTTAGCTACAAAATCAACAACTTGATTAACTTCTCTATAAACATAATGAACTTGAGGATTTTGAAATTGCTAAAGAAGCTCCCTATACTCTTCAATTAGGCTCTGAGAATCAGAAGACAAATTAGAAAAGTGATTATAAATAGCATGAATTACAGCTTTAGCACCAAGTTCAATTATAAAAGGAAAAAAGCCATTGGATTTAGCCATAAACAAACCATCCCTTAGGGTAGTTAATTCAACAACAAAATTAGATCATCTTCTTAAACCTTTTGAACAACCAATAACCCAGTTGACAAACCATTCTCTAATAATTGTAGCACCTACAACTGATCCTAGGTTTCCTCTTGATGTTTCATCTATGTTCATCTTATAAATCCTAACAGGAGAAAGATCCCAATCAACATGCACCTCTTGTCTATTAAGTGATTTGGAAAGGGCTACTTTAATAGCCCAGTATTCAAAAGCTTTAGATAAAGTAGTGCCTTTTAAATCAGTATTATCCTAATGATTCATAAAAATCTTTCTATTTCTAAGAAGCTAAATATTCCATAAAGTAAAAGCAAAAATGGTAGCCCATTTTATAGAACTATTGTAACTTAATTGATCAGTGTTTAAGTTTACCTGGAGCCACGGTTGAAAATCCATGTGGAAAGTATTAGACCAGGATGCAAGCCGAGGAAGAGAATGCTAGAAAGATAAAATAAAAGGGCATTCTTTAAAGATATGGTTGATATTATCTATCCCATTATCATAAAAAATGCAATTAAGGGAAATTTTCATGCCTCTATTAATTAACAGCTTTTTTGTGGGGAAACGATTCCAAGATAGAAACCAAAAAAAGAATTGGTTTACCATAGGTAACTTAAGGTCCCTATGGCCAACAAGGTTCTTCAAGGTTTTTGACAAAGAGACCCGTTATCTCTATATCTATTTATACTTTGCATGGAATATCTTTACTTTCTGATTAATCAAATTTGCAGACAAAAATAATGGAACCCAATCAAGTCTAGTAGACATGGTCTAAACTTTTCCTATTTATTCTATGCTGATAATGTGGTTCTTTATGTTTACGCTAATTTGAAAAATTGTCATGCTATTGATCAAGTCTTAAATCATTTTACTTCAGTCTCAAGTCTACAAATTAATAAAGAGAAGTCTAGAGTCTATTTTTCTAAGAATATGGACCAGTCTCTTAGGGTTAATCTCAGTAGAGAATTAGGTATCCAACATAGTGGAAAACTGGGCAAATATCTTGGTATGGAAATCAAAGCTAATTATAAGTCATCTAATTTTGGCTTTATAGTGGATAAACTTCATAATTGACTCAATGGATGGAAGTCAAACCATTTATCCTCTGCAGGAAGAGTTATCCTTATTAACTCTACTTTGAATGCTATTCCCCTTTATCATATAAGCTGCACGAAAATCTTTCAGTCCATCCATCATCAAATTACCTAGGATATTAAAAAAAATTGTAGGGAAATTCAGTGAATTCAAGGAAAATTCCTTTCCTTACCTTGAGTGTTCTTATTTTACCAAAAAATGAGGGAGGATTGAGCATAAGAGATTCCTCTTTAATGAATTTAGCTTGTCTAACAAAATTAGCTTAGGTGTTTTTGACAAATGATTCTCTTTTGTGGGTGAAGGTTCCCAAGGTTAAGTATCTTTATTTTAAAAACGAAGGCTAACCTATTATAAGCAAGGATAGTTCCCATAATTAGAAAACTTTGAAATTAACTAAAGACATTATCCATCGTGGTCGGGGTTTCATAGATGGCAGACACTAAATTAGGAGGTAACTCCATAGATACGTTACTAAGATCCTAGAAACCATTTGCTATTAAGTCTTTTTATACAAAAATTTTGCATATTCCTAGGCAAAAGGCCCTTTATTAGGGACTTTAAGTTACTTATGGTAAGTCACCTCTTATGAGGAGATAGTTCCAAGACAAAAGCTAAAGAAAAATAAAATTAAGGCCTTGAAGAACCCTACTAGCCATTGGATGTACAAGCCTATAAAGATATAAAATCACATTTTAGAAGGCTTCATTAATAGGTTTAGTTCATCGCTAGTTTCGTCTCCTCTCAGTACCTTTACCTGATGAATAGAATGTTTTTCTTGATAGTGGTCATGATATAGAGCTCACTAAGATCCCAAATGAGCAGGAAGTTTGGCTAGCCCTAAAACACTAAAAGGCAAATAAAGCTCCAAGACCTAATGGCTTTCATACTAGTTTTTATTAAAGCTTTTGGGTAATTGTTAAGTCCTTTATTATTAGTTATGTTTAACAAGTTTTTCTTTCTTTGTCTATTCCAAATTAGATAAATAAAACTTTATTAGTTTTGATCCCTTAAACTTCCTCTCATGAATCTCTAAACAGTTTCCATCTTATTAGATTATGTAATACTTTATTTAAAATTATCTCAAAAATTATTATTAATAAGTTAAAACCTTATCTTAACTAGCTAATCTCTCCTTTCCAAGTTGTGTTTGTCACCTTATGAAAACCTACAGATAACATTATCATTTTAAGAGAGTTAATCCATACCATAGATAGGTCAAAGGCTAGAGTAGGCAGTATGATATTGAAATTAGACATGGCAAAAGCATATGATTCTATAGAATAGGCTTTTATTAGAAAAGTTTTAATCTTCTTTCGTTTCCCTAATAGTTTTATTAAATTAGTAATGAGTATTACTAAACAAACAAAGCTAGTTTTGGACTCCCTTAAGCCTAACTAAAACCCTCCTCTCTTTTTTGGAAAATATTATCAAAGATATGACCACCATTTAATGTAATTAGTAAAGTCCTAAGTAAAATGATAAAAAGATCGATTATGAGACCAACAATCAATGACTATACCAGGAACATTAGGGTATGATAGCCAACAGGTTTCAAAATGAAAAGGTCATTCTAAATTAATAGGGGAGCAAGAATTAAGCTTAACAAGAACAGGACAATGGTCTAATCTAATATGGGGCAAATGAAAGACTTTTGCTTTAGGGTAAAGCAAATGCGAAGCATCATTATAAACAGCTCAATTAAATCTTTCCATAATGAGATGTTTACCTTTTTGATAGTTTGTCCAGGTGAAAGAAAGGCCCATAAATCCCATGTTAATTAAGTTACAATAATCCAAATAGTCATTAAACAGATTTATTTTATGTAAATTAATAAAAGTTCCTCTAAAATTTATAGATTAACAAGACACTTCATTGAAATCTCCCAACACCAACTAGGAATAAGAGTGATTATTAGCCACTACTTTAAGATTATTCCCTAAAATTTTACAATTAGTTAAATTAGGACTAACATATATACCACTTAAGAGCCAAGGAGGTGATGTAGGTGTTACCTTTATGATAGCATGTAATTCTTACTCAGTCTTGTTCACAATATCCACTTTAACCTCCTCATGATTCCATAATAACCAGATGCCACCAGCATAGCCAATTGTATTGGTAAACTCCATATTTGAAAAGGGTAACAAAGCTCTTAAACTCTTTGCTTGATCTCCATCCAACCTCATCTCAGGCAAGATAAGAATTTTTAAATTCTCCCTAGCCAAAAGTTCTAACAACAACTTCTTGTAGTTTGGATGTTGAACTTCTCAAACATTCTACACCAAAATGCTAAAGTTAGATGCTTCCATGACAAATGAAATGTTCACTTGGAATAAATGACTAAAATGCCTAGGTAAACCTTTAGGATGAAAGGTTACTTGTACCAAAATCCGCCCAAAGAGTTTTTAATCCTCCATTACTATGTTGACCATAGTTATCTGGCATTTGGATATCCGAGGATCCAAAGCTATGTGATGTAATTCTAGTTTCCCCCTCTGTATGTCAAGGTAATCCTATCTGGACCTAAAGCCATTTTTTTTCAATTGCATCATTTCCTACCAAGCCTTCCAAGCTACGATTTGAAATGGATTGGAGCGGGATATTAGCAAAGTTTGCTCATTAAGTTTAGAAAGATTCAAGTTGGTTCCCAGGACGCTCCAATTAGGTGTGTCATCCATGTATATAATTAAAGGTGGAATAAGAAGTTTGACCCTTTCTTCCTTTAAGGGAACTAGATCTGAAATGTTTGAAAGGTGCTTGAACGGTTTTAGGTCCTTCATAGCCATGGCTTAGTTCGAATTGAATCCTTCTAGTAATTGTGTTGGATCAAGAGTAATCCATTCCAATAAGTCCTCTAAGACTATCTTGGTCTTCCCTTAGTGATGATAGCCCCAAATTAGCTTATGTAGGACCTAATTCTAATTGACCTCTTCCATGCTCGAGAAGGATGCGTTGCTATAAGGGAGTTTCATTTTCTTACAAGGTAGTGGAAATTTCTGGTGATGATAAGGTGTTCTAAATAAGGATTAAGGAATTAGAGGGGTTTGATACATTGTAAAACCCTTCCTCTGCCATAGTTTCCTTCCTGAGGTTCGACTAACTACTCGATTTCCAAGATGATAGACTTTGATCAGAATTAAGGGATTCTATGAGAATACTTCGCTGGGTACCTGTAGCCAACCTATTCTTTTTCAACTCATTAACTTGTTTGCTATTACAGATCCAATTTTATTTAGCCTATCTGACTTTTTTTACTGCTTGTTTTTACATCTTTCCGCCAAAATCCATAGGCCATACTTATCTCCAATATTAGTGAACTAGATAACTTTTTATTGGCCCATTGAAACAGGGGAAGGGGTGTTCTCTGAAACAGAAGGTGGCTTATTCTACGACTCTTCTTATTTCTCCAGCAACTATGAAACAGGGGTAGACAGCGCCTCAAAACTTTCCGAACTCTGAATGTATGGGCATGTCTGATGTTGAAAACCAATTCATCCACATGAGAAACAAACCCGATTCAGTCATTTTTATAAAATCGATTGCTCAAAACTGTCAATATGGATTGTGCAAATCAAAAGTTTATTTGAGTTAATTTGAACACAAACTCTGGCATATTTGCCTTTGTTCCCAAAATATGTATGGGCGTCGACCTTTAGAACAAGGCCAATTGTTGTTGCAATTTGCAGTAGAACATAAGGTTAGTATAATTCCAATGGAAGCTCTGGAAATCTAATCCATATTGCAATAGATGTTAGTTTAGCAAAGGAAGGTTTGAAGAAAGGTTCCTAACAACGAAGAGGCAAGAAATGATTTTGAACAAACCAAGGACCTCCACTTAATACTCTATAATAATCAACTTGGAATTCAAATTTGAACATGAAAAAATCATTTCCCACCTCCAAAATGGTTAATTTACCTTCTAGTTGCCACATTGCTCTAGTCTTAAAGTCCAGATATTGAAAGCTGACTTTCTTTCCAAACATTTTCCCTATCAAAATGCTATTCTAGGGTTCATAGATTTTGCTCTTTAAGCTATTAGGAAAGTTAAAGAACATTTCACTGCCATTCACCCAATGATCAGCATTAACCATGCCTACCTTTGTATTCTTCGCGAAGAAAGTTTTTTCATAAGCTCCAAGAATAATTTTCATAAGTTGGACCTTGTAAGTTTGACTTGGTCTTTAAGTTGGCAAAGTAGGTTTGGAGGTTAGCTCATCATCAGTAAAATGGGTATGTTCTCTATTCAATTTTTACTTGCTACGATGGAAAGAGTCTTGTTCTTCGATAGAAAGAATCTCCGCCATTCTAGAAGTTTCTCGACCAATATAATATCAACGTAAATTCTTGTCTCGAAAAAGTGAAAGGTAAAATAAGAAAGGAGTCAACTCCTGAATACACTTTGCATGATATAAGATTAACGCAAAAAAAATTAAGAAGAAGAATAGTAAATGATATTAATTTTAAAAAATATAAATTATAATTTATTAATATATTTTTATGAAAAATAATTATTAAATAAGATTGTTGACCATTTATTTAAATAATAGAAATAATAGTTAAAAAAGATAATAAATATAATTTTATTTTTAAAATAATATATAAATAAAAATAAAATTTCTACTCTATAATAATACTTAAAAAAGAATAGAGTGAGTAATTTATAAATATATTCTCTATTAAAAATTAACTGATGAGTAAAATTATTAAATATTTATTTGGACAATAAAGATATTATTTAAAAAAATAATGAATACAATTTTAGTTTTTTAAAATGGCACAAATAAATAGTAATTAGGAGAAATTTTTTCTTATAAACAATACTTAATGATCCCTTCCTTCTTGACAATGATAAGATATGTTAATAATAAAAGTATAATTATTTATATTTGTATTATTTTAAATATATCCTCGATGAGTAATTTATAAATATATCCTTTGTTAAAAGTTAACTGATGAATAAAATTATTAAATATTTATTTGGATAATAAAGATATTATTTAAAAAAATAATAAATATAATTTTAATTTTTTAAAATGACACACATACATAGTAATTAGGAGAAATTTTTTCTCATAAACAATACTTAAAAATGAATGTACAGAATGGTATTTTTTTTAGTAGGCAAATGCTACCGACCCCTTCTTGACAATGATAAGATATATTAATAAAACTATAATTATTTATATTTGTATTATTTTAAAATTTATTAACATAATTTTAAATTAATATACTCTATTGTTTTAATACAAAATTAACTAAAGAAAGAGAAAAAATTATTAGTAATCAAGAGAAAGGTACAAAATATAATTAAATTAAATCCAAACTTAGTGTAACATATATAGTTGAAATTGCCATATCTGACCATGGATTACCTGGATCCAATCAAAATGTGAAAGTTAATGCAATATTTAATAATATGGGAAATGTGGCATTCTCAATCTTACAAAATGAGAGTGGAACATGGGCACCCTTTTTTTTTTTTTCTTCCAATGGCAATAGTGATAAAATATACCTTTTTCTTTTAACAGCAATAGTGATAAAATACTTTATATATAATATCTTGAATTTGAATATATAATATAATGTAATTCTATTCTTTGTATCATTGAAAACGATTTATTTATCTCAAAATATATTTTTTAATTTCAAATCACATAATTTAATTTTTATTAATAAGATTACATCCTTAAAAAAAATTCTCAATAATGAAATTGATAGAAAAAAACTCTCACCGCAAAAATGTTAACTTTCCGATGTCTTGCATTAAATTAAAGAAGTTCATAAAAAAAGAATGACATAATAACCAAGTTTGCGCTACTTCATTATTTTTTCTCGTGTTGTGATTAGTGTATAAATAACAAGCATTTGTAACAAATTGAATTTTATAAATATGATCCATAATAGTTGATTAATATTTGATTAAATATGATTTTTTTACCCCTTAAAACATGCATATTTAATTATGTTGTTGGTTATTCTTGCAATCCGTACGTCGCATAAATTCAAAGCGGGGGCTTATATATGAAGGAAAATTAAGAGAGGATAAAACGAAAGAAAATAGCTGCATTCCTTTCCCATACGTTGATTGGTGAATTGGAATTTTGTGTATAGATCATTTCTTATCCCAAGTACCAAAATAATAGTTAACTGGAGGTCGTAAAAAAATTTGATCCACTTAAAATATCTTCTGCATTGATCTATTTGACATAGGAAAGTAATAAGTTGAAATTTGTATTCTCTTCCTTTAGTTGGTTTGTCTATGATTTAATAGCCAATTGTATTTTAAATGATAATCAATCATTGTTTCTTAACAGAGTCGAAAATATGCAGATCCACATTTGCTGTACTTCCGAGATTCATGCTTGAAGCCGGTAACACGAAAACCAGACTTCTTTCTGGTGAAGGAAGGTTTATAAAAATTAAACTGTTGGTTTTGTCTGGGTAGATTACCGGATGAGCCATTCATTTGGTACCCACTTAAAATGAACGAAATTGTTCCTCTCTTTATTTAAAATTATCGTTTTTATCAGCTTGTTGTGCTTAGAAATTTCTTGTATGGAGCGTTCTTGACTTCAGTATGCGTGAATACTTCAATAACATCCAAATATAATTTGCCAATATAATTTACTGGTATGTTTGTTAGAAGCGATGAGTACAAGCCACACGGCTTGAGAACCACCGCCTGTCACATTCGCTCAAATTAAATCCCTTCTCATATCATTGTTGACATGAGCCAAGAGATTTCCATCTTCACCTTGCTTCTAGAGACACTGTCTGCCTTAACTCCCCAGTCCCCATCATGACTTCGTGCTTGCTTTATAACCCAGGTGATTCATCGGCAACTAGCACTTCTGATGCTGATCAACAGTTGCTTGCCATTTAATTTTTATTGTTCTTGCGCTTTGAACATGAAAGTTTAAATATCATTGTCCTCAACATTAAGGCACTTCCTTGATCCAATCTTTTTTTCTTTTTTTTTTTTTACACTTTTAAATTGCAGGACAAACTCCCGCGGGATTTCTCTGCAGCATTTTCTCAATTTCTGTCCTCTCCTTTCTGGGAATTGCTAGGTTTCACCTTATACTAGATTGCTAATTTGTTACTACTATTATCTTAGAGGATTCTTTCTACAAACAGCATTGCAAATTCACTTTCCTTTCCTAAAAGCAGAGGCCGGCAATTAGCTCATCTATGTACCCAGAGAACATGGATTTTTCCTGCTCCATTTACATTATTCTGCATTTATTCCAATGTTCAAAACCATAAAAAGGGTAAACTAAATAACAGAAGGAATAAAAAAGACTCTCCAGTCTTAAAAGTAAAATCTTAAGCATCGACAATCTCTCCGGTTTCAGTAGATGCAAAAATAAGCTCTGGTTCTTCTCTTCCAAGCCCACATGTTCCATCAATAGCATTGTTCTTCCCCAACGCCTTTAATGCCAAATGTGCTGCTTTCTGCCCTGATATCATCATAGCCCCAAATGTTGGACCCTGCAAAATTTCCCCCCGAGAAGCTTGTCAATGTCAATCAAAGGAAAAAAAAAAAAGTTAACATATTATTTCATCAAATTATCATATAGCCATTCATCTCTCAATCCTATTTAACAAGGATAAGAAAAATTCCTATTCATAAAATTGAGGAAAAAAGGATATACCATTCTTGGCGATCCATCAATTTCTGCAACTTCCATGCCAGTGACAATCATACCAGGAACAACCTCCCTTGTAAGATCAACAATGGCATCCTCAGCAGTGTTCATATCAAGCGCCTTCATTCCAGGCACGCCATCAATCATCCCAATACTCTTCAACCTCTTAACTCCGGTGGCACCAAACGGCCCGTCGTGCCCGCAAGAGCTCACGACAACCTTAGCCTCCATCACGTTCGGGTCCATGCAAGACTGCGTGTCATGGTTCATCGAAACCAACGCCCAGTTCGTCACAACGCCGGCGACCCTCCCTCCTTTCACAATCAGATCCTCGGCCGCCACAGCATTAAACAGCTTCACATTGGGCCTGGCCAAGAGCTTGCTCATAATTGTCGAGGTGAACAAAGCAGCGTGCTTTATGACGACGTAGTCCTCTTGCTCGTCGTATTCGATGTTAAGCTCGTCGAGGAACCGGTGGGCCGGTTTCCGGACCACCATGGCGGAGAAGAGCTGCCCGCCGAGCCAGGCGCCACCGCCGGGGCTTACAGATTGTTCTATTATGGCGACGCGAATGGACGGGTTCTTGCTGAGCTCATAAGCGCAGGATAGACCGGCGGAGCCGGCGCCTACGACGATGACGTCTGTGTCGGCGTAGGTTATCATGTCTGTCATATATCTGCGAGTCATCTCGCGAGCGACGATGGACTCTTTGATGGGTTGGAATTTGAAGGAATTAAGGTCATATGGTGGTGAGTTCGTGGACATGGAGATTATGGTTGGGTTCTGTTGGGAAGAGGATTTGATGGGGGAGAAGCGGAAAGAAATGGGTATGCCGTTGAAGGAGGTCTTTTGATCGAGAAAGGAAGTTTTTGAAGGCAGTGAGGAGGTGAAGGTTGAAGTGGCCATGGTTGCCATTGAAGACAAGTTTAACAGCGTTACAGAAAAAGACACGGTTAAGGTTATCGTAGTGAGCTGGGATTCGCCAGAGAAGGAGGTTGGACTTATAGACAGATGGAGAAGGAGGTGGGGTTACGGTTCACTGGAATATCTGAATAAAAAAATCTTAAAAGTGAATCATTCATGGAATGAAGATAGATATTCAGCGGCTGAGAATGGTACGCGGTGGAGGATGATTGCATTTTCGTTATCTGCTGATATCATTTGGGATGCTTTAGTTTGTTTTTCTCGTGAAATGTTTAAATTCAGGTCACAGTATTGGGGAAGTTGGCACTTCAAAGAGCATCGAGTGCAGATAAAGACAAATAATGATGATATAATGTGATCAGTGGAAATGCAGGGACAAAGTTCTTTGGCCATATTTGATGACTCTTGGCAATATAATTAGTCCACAAAATGTGAGATATTTGTGCAGATACTCAATATTGAATAATACCTTGGCAATCTTTAGCCTCGATTACAATTTCATTCCTTCTAATTAACTCATGAATTAAAATTACAATTTATATATTCAAATAATGATAATGATTAGAGTGAAGACAATTTTTAAAGATTTTTTTTTGTGATATTGAAAAAATGTATTTAAGCTAATTTGTGTGTCAACTTAAGTAATCACATCCCTAAACATCCTAAATTTTTGTCAAAGAAAATTGAAATCCAACACAAATTGGTAAGGAAGATCACCAAGACTAACCCCTCTTTAAGTTCTTGCGAGTATTTGAAGCAATTGGCAATGATTCTTAACTCTAATTTCATTAACTATGGCGTTTGTTTGAATAGTAGAATTAATATTTCACAAGGTTGTATGTCGATTACTTAGTTACAAGCAAATAAAACTGTATCAAGGATCATAAGTGTGTGTAAGGCTCTTTAACTGGTCCTGGGAGAAACAATTTTTCACTGTAATAATACTTTAAAATTATTTTTCATTATAATTTTATTATTTATTTAAAAAAATTAAATTAGGGGTAGCATTATATTAATTAATGTCATCTTTAACTTTCTACAATTTTATGTATGAACAGTATTTTTAAGGGTGGAGTTACTAAAGGTGAAACCCATCAAATTGAGTGGAATTATCCCAAGTAATTCAAATTGGGCAGTGTTATTGCAAATAATTTCATCATTTTTATCATGCATTTTCATAGTGTCTTATTATTTTTTGCAGTGTATCCACTTTTTCATAATGTATTTTCACAATGTATTGTACTAAATACAATAAAATCTAAATACAGTATACACACTGCAAAAAAGTGAACATACTACGGAAAATAATATCACACTGTAAAAATACATAACGAAGAAGTGATGAAATTATTTATGGTAACATCATCTAAATTTGATTGACTTATTGTTCATTACATGCAGAGTCATGCAATGAACGGTTGTGGAGTTACCGAAGGTAACTTCGTCACACCTAAAACATTGTTCCTATATAGAGTTGCATAGCGTGGCCAAAACAGAGGAAAAAAAAAAGTGGTATTATTTTAGTTAACGCTATCCTTTAAGGACAGTGTTAGGCAAAATAACATGGTTCCAAATATAGTTTTTTTTTAAAAATAGTATTACAATAAAAATAATTTTAAAGTAATCTTATATTGAAAAATGATTTATCCCACAATTAGTCAAGTGAATAAGCCGTGCAATTATGCTACCCTTCAATATAATTAGCAAAAAGGTATATAGCCTTGGACCGGGGACCCTCTAAACGGTAACTGTAAGGCTTTTGATCCAGTTTCATTAGAATGGTGCATTTGTCTTAGGCCTTGGATGCATGAATGGCTAAAACTCAGTCCAAGCCTGGCGTTTGCAGGCTAGCCTAAGTTTAGAGTATTTCTTCTATGAGCTAAGAAATTTTAAGACTATTCCATGGTTTGGGGGCCCAAGGGAGGCTAGCTCCATCCCAGCTCCCACTTTGGACTTCTTTTATTTTATTTTATTTTTCATTCTTCTTTCTACTTACATGTAAATGATAAAGAATGCATGTTAATCCCTGTCCAGGAGCAAAATTAGATATGAAAAGACGGTTTAATCTGTGTGCAACTTCGAAAAAGTTGCATAATATTTTATAAAGCGATGTAAGTTTTGGGATATAAAAAGAAATTTTTTAGATAAATTATTGTAATTTTTTTTCATAAAATCTTATAATTTTTTTGATAAATTTTGCGGTATGAATAATTATACTTACAACACAAAAATATTTAAACTTAAAACACAATTTTAAACTCTCTAAAAATACAAAATTTTCAATTTTGATGTCTCATTTAATGTTATCTGCTTTCACCTATATAAATATTTGATTGAATCAATTTTAATCCTGCTGTAACCATTCTATCAATTCATATTCTCCCTTTTCCCCCTTCTATTTTCATCTCACCATTTCCTCGCCACCGTATTTCATCATTTCCCACTAGGATTCACTTTCCAATTTTACCCTCTTTTTCTTTCCGATCCTTCTCCGCTTTTCTTCATCCTCCCTGATCTTTCTTTCTATTTCTCACCTACAATAATCAATAGGAACAAAAAAATACGAAATTTATGAATCCAAAAGTAATTAAATACATTGTAACAATAAATTGATTATGGAAGGAGAGAAATTTAGTTTACGCTAGGCATACTTATTGAAGATTTAATTTAATTTAAAAATGTGCATCAAATCTCTTAAGCCTCCTCTGCCACTGTTTTGCATTATAAGCGCATTTGTGCAGCAATAACAAAGCAAAATTTTAGATCACTGCATTTGTATACAAAAGAAATTAATGACAATGGCAATAAGTAAAAGTTTTTTAAAACCTTTCAAATGATGCTAATGAGGTGAGAAAGCAGTTGAAAGAGTCTACTGTTGAAAGTTTAATTTATCAGATAAATTTTGGTTCTGTCAAAATTTAAATCTTCAAGCATTTGGAAAGATGCTAAAGGAGTTCCAACAATTTTAATGAAATGATTGAAAAGATCATGCATGAAGGAAGAAGATTTTGTCTTTATTGTGTTTGGTTGAAAAGGAAATTGAAAATAAAAAAAATAGGAGAAAAATCATTTTCTTTTATTTAGTTGAATAGAAAAGTGAAGTGAAAAATGAATTAATGGGTTAAAATGATAATGTGTCCCCCAAGGCAAATTCAATGACAATTTTGTTGTCTAATGCATTTTTTACACTAATTATTAAGAAATTTCTTTATAATAACTTTTTTTGGGCACATTACATTATTATTATAATGAATTTTTTTAAAAAATGATGGATAAATTTAATTTGATAAAATGAACTTATTATTACAAAAGTGCGATTAGTAATATGATTTGAGTAAAATTATTATAGCTATTTTGTAAATTTTTAGCCAAATGTTGTATCGAAAATAAAAGTATTAGATCTAGTCAAAGAACCCTTATTTTGTTAGTTACATTGCAAAATTTTGACTAAATGATTTTTGCCCAAATGAATATATTCAAATTTATGATTCTTGGCCAAGGTGATTGTGTCAACGATTAACAAATTAAAATTTTGGCTTGCTTAAAAATCAAAAAATGAAAAAAGTAATCACAAAATACAATAATTAGCAACTATAGTTAGATTTTTTTACCAAATGATTGGTTTTAGTTGAAAAAACTTAATTTCATGTTGTTTTCCAAAGATTTTGACTAAACATATTTAACTGAAATGCTATATATTGATTTTCTTGGCTAAAAGGATTTAAAAGAAGGATTGTGATTAATAATTTAGTATTAGTATATTTTTCTCAAATTTTAACTAATGATGTTATTTCAACCAAGAAAAACTCTATCCATTTGATAAGGGTGTTGTGACTACTAATTTAATATCAATTTATTTTCTTAAATTTCAATAAATGATATTGTTTTGAGAAAGAAAGACTTCGTTCCTTTGATAAAATGATTGTGACTGATAATTTGGTTATAACTTACTTTTTCAAGTTTAGACCAATGATGTTATTTTAACTAAGAAACACTCCATTCATCTAGCAGAATGGTTATAATTGACAATTTGGTGTTAAACTATTTTTTCAAATTTCAACCACATAATAACACTCAAGCAATTAGGTACTTTTTGTAGAAGTTGTGATCATGGCTAATTAAAGTGATTATTGGCACTTACCTCCAAATGTGCATAAATCAACACATGCTAAGTATATGGAATACATACTAACAAGTAGATAAGAAATAATATCAAAAGTTTGGTGCTCCTTTAATAAAGCACAATTTGGTTAAGTCCTTATTATAATTTAAACTATTCTTTTTATTCTATTTAATCGTATATATTTATTTTATCATTCTTAAATATTAGAGTAATAACCATCCAACCTTTGAAGTATAAATATGATCATTACAAATAAGGAAATACTCATTTGGCCACTTTAACAACCAACTACACACTCGATGTTTATCTTAGCACTTTGCTTTTATAGCATTCTATTGTTTCCTTTTTCCTGTAATTAATTCTACTTGACTATTAGAGAGTGTAAGTGAGTAATTAGTTTCCAAATTATGCCTCATTGCTCCTTTAATATATTGTAGGTTATGATCTTTGCATTAATAGTAAAAGTCATATTTAATTGCCTTATTTTTACATTTTATCTAGTTTTCTTTGTTTTAAGTTTATAAACACTTCCATTTTTATTGCCAATCCTTTATTGAAATCTTTACGTATTTTTTTGTACTTCGCCCTTATAAGCAAAAAAAATTATAATTCATTTACTTGTAATTCATATTCTTTTTTTTTATATTATTGTTTCTTTAGTATCAAAAAAGGTCAAGTTCATCTATTTATTGTGAGAACCCACTTTGCGAAGATTAAATTAACTAGAGCAATTTTTTACCACAAACAAAAAATAATAAAATTTCTAGATTGAAAAAATATTATGAATATTGTTGACAAAAAATTGCTTTGACTATATTAAAAATTTAGAAGGCTTTAATTTATATGAAGTTCAAATTCTTGTCTAGTAAAGTTAAGTTAGAAGATTGAGTTAATGCAAGTCCTCTTTAAGTTAGCATGTTATGATAATAAATGAATGTCTTTCACATAATAATATAAATAAACAGTTGATCTTATCAACGCAAGTAGTAAGATGATGTAATACAAAAACTCAAAATCTTATCCAGTTGATATTACAATAAAGTTCAATTACCATTTAAATGACATGTGAATAGGTTGAAATCCTTCCAAGGCTTTCATGAGTTGAAAAAATTGTACATGCGATATGTAAAAGTTAAAAGTGAAAATGGCAAGAACTCATTTACTTATATCAAAAACTATTTATAAATCTATACTTCCTTTGCTATGATGCTTTCTTTTTTTTTAGAAAAAAAATATTTCATTTTTTAAGCAAAATCCTATGAAAAAAATTTCAAAGACCTATTTTGAAACACAAATAAAGGAAGGATAGACACAATTTTTCTTGCCATAAATGAATTTGGAAGCAAAAGAAACTCTACCACTACAACCTTAGAGAAGATAGTAGTATAAAGAGTATGCGTCAATTCCTTAATATAGACAAGCAAAGGGAGTCGTTTTAAATAGGTGAATCAAAACTTTTTCAAAATCAAACAAGAAAAGAAAATAGCATAAAAAAGGAAGCAATGACACAAAATTCATCACACAAAATGAACCAAAAGAATCGTTATAAAAAAATCATCACAAAAAAAATTTAAAGGGAAAGAATAAAGATGTGTCACCTAAAAAATAGCATAAAAAGAAAAATTTTTAACAAAAATATGCAAATTTGGGCAGAGAAGTGTTGGCAAGTAATATAAACTTGATACACAGCAACATCTTGCTCCTATGAAGTAAAGTAGAGTTGAAAGGATAAGATATGAATTTTTCATATATTAGTTAACTATTTTTTTACTAATTTTTCTCACCAAATGAAGAGAGTAAAAGATTAATGAGCCCTTTACTTAATTATCTCCTGTATTTTTTTTTCTATATTCAAATAGGAGAAATTGTTTTTTCTCCTTCATTTTCCTCTCTTATATTTCTTTCACTCTTAATTTCTATCCTACTAAATAATAGGGAAATTGCAAGGAAAAAATGTAGGAGAGGAAATGATTGTGGTTGGAGGATGATCATGTCTACAAGATGGAGGGTGCTTCAAGAAATCTCCAAAGAGGGAAAGAAGGGATAAAAAGGGTGAGGAAAAAAAATAGAAAAAAGGAACTCTTGGCAAAAAAAAAAAAAAAAATGGTGACACCCCATTGTCAAGTGCTGTCATGTATGTAATAATTGAGTCACTTGTGATACGTCAACTTATTTCATTAATAATTCAAAGGAATAGCGATAGAAAGATTAAAATTATACTAATTAAATATTTAAAAGATTAAAATTGGTTATTTAAAAAAATAAATTTGTGTAATTTATAGAAAAATGCATTTAAGTCAAATATTTAAGAATTTTATGAAAACTTGTAAAGTTTATAAAAAGGATTACAAAATTTATATAAACAAGTTACCTTAAGTCATATCACCACTGCCTTTTTCAAGGAAGTGGCAAGGGATGATCCATGAAAATGTTACTCTTCTATGAAGGGCGTAGAGTTCACAGTAATTTTAATTTTTTTTGCCGGGATAAAACTTTAAGATAAAATACAAGAATAGCATGTCTGATCGGTAAATTTGGGATAGGCATTTTCATCTTAAGGAATTCAATACAAGCTTATGAATGCAGTCTAAATCTACCGGAGAGTGCTTAGAGGGTGTACTGACAAATAATAACTTATGAAGCTGGGTACAGTTAATGATACAATAATAACACTCGATATTATTTTAAAAATTTGCCTATGTAAAACAAACGCTCTGTTTTCCGTGAAGGAAGGGTATAAGTGCATTTTGAGTATTCACAATAAACAGAGCAAATTATTAACCAAAGTTATGGGAAATTTTTTTATCCAAGTATTCTCATTTTTTTTAATGGAATTTATTTCAAATGAGGGCAATAAACGACAAAATTTTCAAGAACCTTATGAATTTGAAACAATTTTAGTATTACTTTTTAATTTTTTTAACAAATTAATAATTATGATGTTATAATTGTATGATTTCTTAAATTAAAAAAGTTATAATTGTTGATTTATTAAAAAATAATACTGGGAAATTCAATAATAACACAGTAGGATTAAAATTTTCTTCCAAAAGTTACATAGTCCAACTGGAATATATGCAAGCATGGTATAGAAATAATGCGTCGTAGGACAGGAATGCGTTACATAGAAAATCTATTATACTTTATGCTTATGTCAGAATCATAATGATAATGTAGTTTAAAGGGTAATGTTAACCATGATCCGAGTTAAGGTATAATTATTACTTTTTAATTAATAATAATACAATTAATATTAGAATCATATTTAATATTTTATTTTTTATTTTGATAATATACTTTTTTCGTCTTTTTTTATCTATCACATTTGAAAAAAAATATTTTTTTTCATTTGTCAATTTAGAAATATAATGGAATATTAATTATTTTTAATTTTATTTATATTTGTCTAATAAATATTTTATTACTTAACACATTTATTCTATCATATTTCTCTCTTAACCCTCAGCTGTCTTGAACTTTGTTATTACAAAGTGTAGAGAAAGAAATAAGATGAAATAAGTTTTGATTTAAAGTAATTTTAAAAAGTATAATAAAAAATAAACATACTAAATTATTTTTTTAATTTTTGCGGATACGCTTAAAAGTGACAAATAAAAAGAAATAGAGAATATATTATTATTAAAAGAATAATGCTAACCATTGCTTTTGATGCTATAGTTAAAGTGTAAGTATTAATCCTTAATCAATGATAACATAATTATCATTATAATCATATTTAATATTTTATTTATACTTTAATAATATATTATTAAAATTAGTATCTTTAATTAATCATATTATTAAAATAAAAAATAAAACAGTAGATATGATCTTAATATTAATTCGAGGTTAATAATTACATTTTAGATTAGATATTTTTTTAATCCTTAATGGATTATCTTTCATTCCTTAAAGAATGTAAGTATTATTTTGTTCTTCAATTGATAATTTATTTTAATTCTTCTATCAAAATAAATATTAAAAATTGATGAAATTAATAATTTAATATTATTATTCCTATTTTATTCCTCCCTAGCTTTTTTTTATGATTAACAAATGATTTTTATATTATTTCATTTCTCAAAGGATGTGAGCATTATTTTAATTTTTGATTAATTATTTAGTATAATATTTTACCTCTACTTCCTTTATTATCCTATCTTTACACTCTTAGATGATGGATAATAGATTATTTAACATTGCTATTCCTATTATCTCTCTATTATAATAAAGAAAATTTATAATTTTTTTCCATTTTTTATAGGATTAAAGAAATCTTAAAAGTGAAAGGTTAAAATTAAGATACAAAGATAATTTATTTTTATATCCAAATTCAAGAATAATTAAGAGGAAAATTGTAAATTGAGGGAGGGCAAGCTAACCCATTAGTTTTAAATTTTAAAAGAATTATTTTTTATTTTTTTAATTTAAAATCAATGGATTAACTTACATTTTATTAATTTACAATTTTTTTTGTTATTGTTCACTAATTTTAGTGTAGAAATAGGTTCTTCTTATATTTTGGTTTCAGCATTCCACTTTTAAGAATTTAAATTTATAAAAAATATAAATAATTTTTTTAAATAGAGGGGGAAAAGAATAATAGTATTAATTATTTATAATTCATTATTTGGAAGTTTAGAAATAGGGTAAAATAGAAATAATAATATGAAATTATTAATCCTATTAATTTTTAACATTTTTTATGGAGGGACTAAAATATTACACTAAGTCGTTAGTTAGAGACCAAAATGATAATTATATTTTAAGAGATAAAATTAACATAAAAATAATATATTAATAATAAAGAGAGTAGAGAAAGGTAAAACGGAAATAGTAATGCTAAATTATTAAATTTGTCAGTGTTTTGACATTTATATTGATATAATAAATAAATATTATACTAAATTATTGGTTAAGAACTAAAATGATACAAATTGAATTTGATATAAAGACGATGTTTCAGTGATTAAAAGAGGTATTTAATCTATCTCTTAACTACCATCTTGGGGCAATAGTTAACATTATTTTTATTAAAATTAGTGTATTATATTATTAAAAATATAAATAAAGTGTTAAATATAATTTTAATAATAATCATATTATTATTAACTAAGACCTAATAGTTATACCTTAAATATCACTTTGAGGCAATGGTTAGCATTATTTATGCTATAATTATTTTTTCATTTCTTTTTTTACATTAATATTAAAGTAGTTATTAAATAAATTTAATTAAAAGAGCAATTATATTTTATTATATTATTTTTTTATAATGACAAAAATAATTAAATTACTGCATAATAAAATTCTAAATGTCAGTTACCTTTTATTAGGGTTTAATCCGCGTGAGAAGCGATTGATATATTTTTAATTTTTCAAAACATGAAGAATAACATCCATTACTTCTTTTTTCAATAGGGGATGAGCAAGGAAGGCCGGAACTCGGAAGGGTACCCGGATGATCCACGAGTAGCCGATTGTCAAATCCAAGATCTTTCTATCACAGCATTGACCAATCAGAATAATCGCGTTCAGACATGTAATAGGTGGGTCCCATCATCTCCGTTTTCATTCGCCCTCACCTTCAAATCCATTGGAAAGCAGCCTGGCTTTTGGTCCCACCCACCATAAACTATGCATGCAAGTTTTTAATATTCTATTCTACAATTCCCAAAAAAACCCCTGTCGGTTCTGCATTCTGTATATACCAATGCCATTTACTCGATTTTCATCAAAATTTAAATTTTAATGAAAATAAATTAAAAATTCGTTTGATGAATGAAAATTTTAAAAAAATAAAATGCATGCCATCTACAGGATAATAAAATTAAATTTTCAACTCAAAAAGAGATTTCTTTTTTTTCAAAAAAAAAAATACAGTAGCATTTTGTTTGCAAGATCTAATACAGTTGGATTGTAGTTGGTGGGAGCCCCAATTTGTGTTATTTAAATGGATGATTTAATTTATTTAATAATTTTAATTAATAAAATATATATTATAAAATTATTTATTAAATTTAATTATTTATTATTTTTATAAAAATATTTTTAATTATTAATAAAATATTATTTTAAATTATTATTATTTTATTAAATTAATACTTTTATATATTTATTATATATATTTATTTATAATTAAAAAATTATTTATTTTTTAAATAAAATTATTAAAAATTTAATATAAATTTTACTCGAATAAATATATTAAATTTATATTAAATTATCATATCAGAAATTATTATCATTTAAAAAAAATGAAAAAGGGCTCGTATTGAGCAAAGAGCCAACACATGGACGGGTAAATTTGTCCATTCGACAGAAACCGAGCAATTAATAAATTAAACAAGTAAATGTCAAACTCAGTACCAAAAGAAGGAAGAACAATAGCATATGCCATTTCAAGTTTACAACTGGATGCGCAAAAACCATTCCAAAGTCGTGATCATTTAAAAGACAGACTAACTGAGAATCCCTCTATTCTCTGCTGATTCCAATTCTTTCTTTCGTCAAAAGAAAACAATGGAGAGAAGGGTCTGCGTAGCTCTCATTGCAGCTCTAATGGCTTCTGCAGCTTCTTGTTATTCATCTGAAGCAGCCATGTCCAAAGGGTCGTTCGATGACAATTTCAGCATCATGTGGTCCAAGGAACATTTCACCACTTCAGAAGATGGCCAGATCTGGTATCTCGCCCTCGACAAAGATACAGGCAGATTTCGAATCATAATCTATTTATCTGACATTACTTAATGGCCATTTTCTTCTCTGTAGTTAATTTGCATCAATTCGATTCTACTGTTTGATAGGATGCGGATTCCAAACAAAACAAAGATACAGATTCGGATGGTTCAGCATGAAGTTGAAGTTGGTTGGTGGCGACTCTGCTGGCGTTGTAACAGCCTATTATGTAAGTACTTGATTTTCTATGCATAGGTTGTATTCTGTATGCCTCTTGGGATGCATTCTTCTCTATCTTCTCCTTTGTATTGGAGTTGTTGGGAGATTATAGGCTGGGATGAAAATGGGTGCAGATGTGCTCGGAGAATGGAGCAGGGCCGACGAGGGATGAGCTGGATTTCGAGTTCTTGGGGAACAGGACAGGGCAACCATATTTGATACAGACAAATGTGTACAAGAATGGGACTGGGAATCGAGAGATGAGGCACATGCTTTGGTTCGACCCCACCGAAGACTATCATGCATATTCAATCCTCTGGAACAACCACCAGATTGTGTAAGTTCGTTCTCCTTTCCATCAATTTGTATGCCCCGTTTCTTTCTATTTTGTCAATTTTTGCTATGTTCTTCATTGGATCAATTTACTTATGTATTATGTTCTATGGCTCAATTCAGAATAATGATTATTGGGTCACTAAGCATAAATGGTGTGAAATTTGAGATTTGAGTACGATGTATAACATACCGTACTGAATATTAAGACAATTGTAGTAATTGTCTTGGATTAATTATTCTCGAACATTTAGACTTCTTAACCAGTTAGATTTAAGATGTTACATTTAGAACTGAACTGAACTTTTGAAAACAGGTTTTTTGTGGATGACGTGCCTGTAAGGGTGTTCAAGAACAATGGAGAAGCAAACAATTTCTTCCCAAATGAGAAGCCAATGTATCTATTTTCAAGCATATGGAACGCAGATGATTGGGCCACAAGAGGTGGGCTCGAGAAGACAAACTGGACATTGGCTCCATTTGTATCGTCGTACAAGGACTTCAGCGTGGATGGATGCCAATGGGAAGACCCATACCCAGAATGTGTGTCGACCACTACCAAGAATTGGTGGGATCAGTATAATGCTTGGCATCTCTCCGACGATCAGAAAAAAGACTATGCTTGGGTTCAGAGAAATCTTGTCATCTATGATTATTGTACGGACACTCAACGCTTCACAACCTTACCGGAGGAGTGTTCCTTGAGTCCATGGGATTGAATTTAGCATTATTCTTTTAATAATTTTGTCTCATAATTTTTTTTAATTAATTGTAACGGGCATTTTGTATAATCTATTTAACCGTAATGAGTTATGAATAAATTTTTACATAAGTTAATTTAAATTTTTTTTTATGATTTTAGATGAGAGTTGAAAAAAATTTACGTGTAATTTATTGAAATGCCAACCCATTGGCATGTGAAGATAACTAGTTTTTAATTGAAACAAATGATCTCACACGAAAGATTCTTATATATTCTAATCATAATCTTATTTTCACGTTCAATTAAGTATAAGAAGAATGTAATTATAATTTTCCATGCCTTTGAAATTGAAGAGTGCAAATTCTAATGTATATAGGTAGAGATACAAACAAATCAAATTATTTGTAAATAATTTAAAATGAATTGGTGAAAAATTTAACTCCAACCCAAATTTAAATGAGTAGAGTTTTGAATTTAGTATTATTTAATTTAAATTGTTAGCAAATCTAAATAAACTTAATAATATATTTTTATTTTTATGTCATATAAATAATGTAATATATAAATTTCATATTATATGAAACAAGCTACTCATTTAAATTCATCTAAATTTATATATAATCTAAACTTAAACTTGAATTGATTAAATTCATCTAAATTTACGTGTAGTTCAAACTAAAGTTCAAGTTTGATTATTTTAAGCTCGATGAAAATTTTGAATTAATTAATGTACAATCTATTCAAATTTCAATAAACACTTTTAGTTCAAATATTAAATTTTTTGGTTCAATGAACTCAAACCTGAGTTGATTTATTATTGCAAGCAAATGTCTAGCTTGCTTTGACTTAATCGCACTTCCATAAATAAATTTCATGAAATTGATAATAAATTTTTTTTCTATTGGTTGAAAGTAAAGATGTATATTATAATCGAAATATATAAATATTTCTCTCTACTTTATACTACCTTTTTCAAATTTTGTTGCAAGAACTGGATACACCAGGAAAGAATGAATTGATTTTAATCCTTTTCAACGCTAAAAGATTTTTCAATTCAAAAGCCCTTCTTTTAAAGGAAAATTTGAGTCATTGTGGTAAAAACACTTGGAATTAAAAGAGTAAACAAATTGAACAACATTTGGCTAAACAACTATCATACTTTATGAATGAACATGAAAACCCAGCAAAATCAATCAAGAGTATCAAAATAGATTCTGAATGTAAAGAGAACAGGGAGGAGAGAATGTAAAATCAATTTATAATAGTTACACCGTTGAAAAAATTAACTCTGGGGCTAAAGCATTATGATAAATAGTTTTTTAAATGATTTTTAATTGATTTGATCAAAATTAATTAATTATCTTATTAAATTAATTAATTTTAATATTTAACAATCAACTAATTTAAGTTGTTGATTGTCTTTCAATCCACCATTAACTAGCTAGTACATAAAAAATGTTGTAAAAAAATTAAATTACTCCTAATTAATATCTGCATATTCCAATCTGCCCTTCCTAACAAAATGTAGGCGAGTCATTCCTTTCTCCTCATTTCTCCCACTATCAACACATAAAAAATTATAATGTTTATTTTATTTAAAAATTAAATAATTATAAAAATTATATTAATTTAAATTTAAAAAAAAAATAATATGTAATAAATTATAATGATATATTATTTACAATAAAATTCATCTATTAAATAATATATAAAATTTAAAATATTAAAATAAAAGAATAATCAAATAACTCATTACGCATACTCATATCTTATATTTTTCATGCAAATAATTAATCATATATAATTAATTTTATTAAATATTTTTATTTAAATAGTTAACACAATCAATTAATTAAATCATTTAATACAAACAATTATTAATTATTAACTAATTAAATTAATTAATCACTAATATAATCAATTAATTATTAAATAAATCCTATATCCCCAATTGCTAATGATCCTTAACAAACTTTATAATCCTTAGGATATAATTCCTCCCTTATATTATTCGTATACAATAATTTTTCACTTCTTAGGGCTAATTCACTGAAAATCCTTAGGGGTCCTTGCCGAAAAAAAGAAACCCAAAATTATGCAAGTGTTTTTTCTTATTATGAAATTGAGTATAAAGGCAAGTTCAATTATAAAATAAACTCTAATATAATTAAGGTATCATTTAGTTTGCAACAAAAATATAAAAAATTATATCTCCTAAAAAATAAATAATCATAGAGTTGTTTGGTTGCACAAATGGGAGGAAATAGAATTTCTCAAGAAATTATATTTTTCATAAAATACAGAAAATCACTTACCCACTTCCTTCTAGGTAAGTTCTATTTCTTGTGTTTTTAATTAATTCATAAATAAAAATATCTTTACTAAAATTAATTAATATTAATTTTTTCCTTTTAATTGATTATCAGATTTCACTTCATGAATGTTATTTTAATTGGTATTATTATTTTAGAACGAAACAGTAACATGTTAAGAACAAACAGTAACATAATGTTATTTTATAGTTTAGTTATTAATTAAACTTAATTTATCCATTTATTTATAATTTTTAATTAGTATTATTGTTTTAGAATGAAACAGTAATATCCTCTTCTTTAGTAGTTTGATTGTTAATTAGGCTTAGAACTAAATAATAACATGTGATTGTCTAGAGAACAGATAGTAACATACTATTATTTGATAAATTGATTATTAATTAGACTTGATTTATCTATTTATTTAAAATTTTTAATTGATATTATTATTTTAGAATGAAATAATAACATGTTACTGTTTTAGAATGAAACAATAATATGGTACTATTTAGAGAATAAATAGTAACATGTTATTATCTATTTATTTAAGATTTTTAGGTGGTGTTGCTATTTTGAAACGAAACAATAATATGTTACTATTTAGAGAACAAACAGTAACATAGTATTATTTGACAATTTGATTATTAATTAGACTTGATTTATTCATTTATTTAAAAATTTTAATTAGTATTACTGTTTTGGAATGAAACAGTAATATCCTCTTCTTTGATAATTTAATTATTAATTAAGCTTAAAACGAAGCAATAACATGTTACTGTCTAGAGAATATATAGTAACATACTATTATTTAATAATTTAGTTGTTAATTAGGTTTAATTTATTCATTTATTTTGAATTTTTAGTTAATGTTACTTTTTTAGAATGAAATAGTAACATGTTATTATTTAGTAATTTAATTGTTAATTAGACTTGATTTATCTATTTATTTGAAACTTTTGATTGGTGTTACTATTTTGTAATAAAATAGTAATATCCTCTTCTTTGACAATTTAGTTATTAATTAGGTTTGGAACGAAACAGTAACATATTACTATCTAAAGAGCATATAATAACATGTTACTGTTTAGAGAATAAATAGTAACATACTATTATTTGATAATTTGATTGTTAATTAGACTTAATTTATCTATTTATTTGAGATTTTTAGTTATTGTTACTATTTTGGAATGAAACAGTAACATCCTCTTCTTTGACAATTTGATTGTTAATTAAGTTTGAAAAAAAATAATAACATGTTACTGTATAGAGAATAAACAGTAACATGTTATTATTTGACAATTTAGTTATTAATTAGACTTGATATATCCTTCTATTTGGAGTTTTTTATTGGTGTTACTATTTTAGAACAAAATAGTAACATCCTCTTCTTTGATAATTTAATTATTAATTAAGCTTGGAAAGAAACAGTAACATGTTACTGTATAGAGAACAAATAGTAACATACTATTATTTGATAAATTAGTTATTAATTAGACTTGATATATCCATCTATTTAGGATTTTTTGTTAGTATTACTATTTTAAAAATAAACAGTAACATTTTATTCTTTAACAATTTGATTGTTAATTAAGTTTGGAAAGAAATAGTAACATGTTACTGTATAAAGAATAAATAGTAACATATTATTATTTGATAATTTAGTTATTAATTAAACTTAATTTATCCATTTATTTTATATTTTTAATTAGTGTTACTGTTTTGGAATGAAATAGTAACATCCTCTTCTTTGACAGTTTGATTATTAACTAGGCTCAGAACTAAACAGTAACATGTTACTATCTAGAGAATAAACAGTAACATACTATTATTTAGCAATTTGATTATTAATTAGAATTGATTTATCCATTTGTTTGAAATTTTTTATTGATATTACTGTTTTAAAACGAAACAGTAACATGTTACTGTCTAGAGAATAAACAGTAACATACTATTATTTAGCAATTTGATTGTTAATTAGAATTGATTTATCCATTTGTTTGAAATTTTTTATTGGTGTTACTGTTTTGAAACGAAACAATAACATACTATTATTTAGTAGTTTGATTGTTAATTAGACATGATTTATCTATTTATTTAAAAAAATTTGTTAGTATTACTATTTTAAAATAAAAAAGTAACATGTTACTGTTTCAATATAAAACAATAACATGTTACTGTTTAATCTACAAATAGTTATTTGTTAAGAAAATTATTATAACACTACTAGACACTAAAAAAGTTAGGGAGTAGAAGTTTAATATAGGATTTAAATGAATTTGAATTGACAAAAATAAAATTAAAATTAAAAAAATAACAAAAAAATAAAGAAAAATTTAAAAAATTATTGAAAAAGATATTTTTTACTAAATTAGAGTTGGCATTTAGCATTTTGCAAGTACATAAATATCAAAAAGTTATATGAAATGAAAAAAAATTCACTTAAAACGGACAACCGAACACAAAGTTATGATCGTTTAAAGTTTTAAACTCAATTTATATATTTTTAACTAAGTAGATTTTGTCAAACCAACATTATCTTATTTTCTGTTAAAAGATTATATAAAAATGATTGAAAATGAGTGGTCATATGCAAAAATTGGTTAACTAATGAAAAATTTATGGCTTTTTAAAAAGTTCAGCACTACCACCTTTTTAAAATTAATTAATATCTATTAATATATATTAAATTATTATTGAAGGTATTATAGTTATTTTATTATTATTTTCTAGGAAATTCAAAGTTGAACTAAATAAAACATAAGAATTTATTTCCTAAGATATGTGACTTTCTTCATATCAACCAAATAATATTGAGGATTTCCAACAAGTTAATATAGGAAATTATTTTCTAGAAAATTTAATTTTCTTTGAAAACTTATTTTCTATTTGAACCAAACTACCCCTAAGTTTTTTTTAAAGAATTTACCCCAAGGAATGATTTTCGTCAAGTTCAAAAGATCAGTGTAAAATTAGGATTTTTTCCCCCCACTTATGTCTAGAAATGATTTCAGACGGATATATATGTGTTGGAACAAAATAGGGCCTTTGCTCACGTAAAACAGTCGTTATTTGAAATATATGTTAAAAAACGTGAATAATTAAATATATCTTATATAAAAATAGTGAATAAAATTGAAGTGCGAAAATGAATGAACAACATTCAGATGTAGAGTGCTTGTATTACGTGTATAAATAATTCTAAATTTTAGGAAACTCTCATTAGATGCTAATGTCTTTTGTAGAATATTAAGCTTAGAGATTTCTACGCTGAGTTTCCCACGAATATAAACATATACAAACAATTAGAGAACCGTTACACGAATGTAAATGAATTCATGCATAGTATACATAGTGTACAGACCAATTATAAGCATTGAATGTCTATTAAATATCCATTTAATATCAGATTAATAAGTAATAAAAATATGAAATAAATATTAATATATATTAAATGTTTAAAATAAATGCGCATCAAATACTAATAATAAGTAATAATATTTTAGATAAATTCTCATCAAATATCATTAATGATAAATAATAAATATATAAAATAAGTTCAATTCAATACCAATAATTCAAATTACCATATTACAGTTAAGGTAGTTCAAAATTCAGAAATTTGAAATTTGAATGCCATTTTTTTTTTTTTTGGAGTTACTGAACTTGATAAGTCAAGTCATTGAGATTTTTCAAAAGTTCAAAATTTTAGCATGAATAGTTCAAATTTTCTGCTTTCCGAACCTAATTAATAGATTAGTGAATCGATTCCCGTCCTTGGAAATTTAATTTTTATGAAATTTTCAATTTCAAAACCTGCCCATAATAATTTTAAGCTAAGTTTCCAGCACCTACGTTTAAAGATTAAAATAAATGTTTTGAAAACTTAGGGTAACTATTTCAATCTAAGTCTTGAGCTAAAGATCATAGAACCCACACTCATCTACATCAAAATATTTTCTACTTATATTTTAAGTTAAGGTTCCGATTCGTATAATAAATATGTTAACTTATAACTTATTGATTAAACTGTTGCACTAGCTTATAAATTCTTATTTAATAAGGTACTTAGAATAACTTATAAACTACTACTTCTTTAAATTTTATTCTTATTCTTTTTATTAATTTACAATTCATATCCTTTATAATATAAATCTAAATAATTTTTATAAAATTTAATTAATTATATTTTAAGTAATTATAATTTTATAATAAATAATAAAATAAAAAATATATAATTAAATAAATATATAAGTTTATAAAATATAATTAATTAAATAGTAAATATTATACTTTAATTTTAAAATTTTTAATTATGTTAATATAATTTAATTTTTAAATAAATATAAATTATTTTAATTATATATCTATTTCTATTAATATGTTCTTTTATGTTATTTTATAATTTTAATTAATTCAACATCTAATTGTTACGAAATATTTTAATTAACTTATTAATTATTAGTTAACTTATCAACTACCAATTAATTTATTAACTATCAGTTAACTTATCAACTAATTATATCAAATAACTATTAGTTATCAGGTATTTTATTAACTATTAATTAACTTATCAGTTATTAGTTAACTTATTAGTTACTTATGTGAAATGAGCCAATCTTTAGAGGTATTTTTTGCACTCACTTATTAAAAAAATATGTTCTAATTTAATAAGTTCCTAATTAATTTATTAACTATCAGTTAACTTATCAACTAATTATGTCAAACAACTATTAGTTATCAGGTATTTTATTAACTATTAATTAACTTGTCAGTTATTAGTTAACTTATTAGTTACTTACGTGAAATGAGCTAATCTTTAGATGTATTTTTTGCACTCATTTATTAAAAAAATATATTCTAATTTAATAAGTTACCTGAAGTAACTTATAACTTATAAGTTAATATCTCTTCAATTTCTCTCCAAATTTATCCTTATTATTTTTATTAATTTACAAGATATGCCATTTATAATATAAATTTATATTTTTTATAAAATATAATTAATTTAATTTTTATATAATTATAACTTAATTTTAAATTATAAATATATGAAAATATATATAAATAAATAATATCATAAAATATAATTAATTATATTTTAAGTAATTATAATTTTATTATAAATAATAAAATAAAAATTATGCAAATAAATATATAAGTTTATAAAATATAATTAATTAAATATTAAATATTATATTTTTATTTAAAATTTCTTAATTACATTAATATAATTTAATTTTAAATAAATATAAATTATTTTATTTATTTATCTATTTCTATTAATATATTTTTTTATATCATTTTACAATTTTAACTTGTTTAACAATTAATTTTATAAAATATTTCAGTTAATTTATTAATTATTAACTATCAATTAACTTATCAACTATTTACTGACTTATTAGTTATTTGTACGAAATGGAATCTAAGTCTTCAAACAGAGGTATTTTTGAGTCCAACTGCATTTACTTAATATTTTGTTATTATTAAAGTACGTATTTATTTTGGAGCTTCCCATTGCTACTATAATCATTTTTATATTAAAGAATACATAATGCTATTATCCAAAAAAAATATTTAACTCGTAACATGCATAATTTCTCATTATTTTATCCTTATTATCAGTTACCAATTAACTTATTAATTATCTTTTAACTTATTAATTATTTAACCTAACGACTAATTTAATTTGGGTGAAAAACTATGAGAAAGAAAACTGAGGGCTCACATAAAAAATTTCATTTTCCTTGCTTGGATAGTTGCAGAAAACAGAGAAGAATAGAAAAATGCACAGAAATCGTACGTGGGTCCCGCAAATATTTTTTCTCCTCAGATTTGTGGAGAAAACTGGGGAGAAGAATCGCACGGTGCGCAAATCTACTCCTCTTCACTGCAAACTCAGAAGCTCATCCTGCCATCTCCCCTGCATTCTGTTCTTAGTTTCCCTTTTGATGTCTATTTGCTGTCGCTGCTTTGCCTTTTGTAGATCCGCCTGCGTCCGTTGCTGCTTGTTGCTTCCATGCTGGCATTCAGCTCCAGATGGCCGTCGACACCCCTTCGGTTGCTGAAAGCAGGCGCTCCTTCGGTTGCTGAGAGCAACGATCTGTGAAGCGCTCCTCCGATGCCGGCATTCACCAAAAACCAAATATGATGAGATTGCCTCGACATCTCTCAAATGAAATATAAAAGTATAATCATATATATAAATATAAGTAATATAATATATATGATTACATTAATTTTTTTTAATTTTTTTTGAATTTTAATATATTTGTTACAAATAGCATTGATAAAAATTCACAATTTTTATAAAAAAATTAAAATAAAATTTTATGAAAATAATCATAAATTTGATCAATAATTTTAATATTAATTATAATATAAAATTAAAAAATATAATAATTATTATTTTTATAAATAATTATTAAATAATATATTATTTTATTATGTTCAAAGAAAAACAGTACAAACTTATTTTATTGTGTTTGATATATTAATAATATAATTAATTTTTGTGTGATATTTTTTGATAAAATAATCAGATTTATATAAATTTTATGCAAGTTGAAAATATTGATAATGTAAATAATTTTTTATTTTAAGTAGAAAGAATTTTGTGGTCATTTTAGTATAAAAAAATTTATTTTCTAATAATTTTATATTAATTTAAATGAAATTAAAAAATATCTATTACAATTTTTTTCTCTTATTTTCTTTTCTAATCAAACAACTTATTTTCTTCTCTATTTTCTTTCTTCCCTATTTTCTTCTACAACTAAGCATACCTAAAAAAAATAACTTCTTTCTTCTTTTCATTTTCCTTTAATTTCTTTTTCTCCTATTTTCTACTCTAATTAAGCAAAGGCTAAGTCTTCAAACAGAAGTATTTTTTAGTCCAACTGCATTTACTTAATATTTTGTTATTATTAAAGTATGTATTTAAATTGGAGCTTTAAGATCAACATTTGTACCCATTGCTACTATAATCATTTTTATATTAAAGAATACTCAACGCTATTACCCAAAAAAAATATTCAACGCGCAACGTGCATGATTTCTCGTTGTTTTGTCCTTATTATCAGGGTTTGCTTGCAACAACCGGGAAACAATTTATGCATAATTGATTATAGAAAAATGTTTTATATATACTTCCCCTGTAACTTTTTAAGTATCGTTTAACATATATGCATAAATATTAATAAAGAAATAAATAATCTTAATTTTAAAATAAATAAATTATAACTTATTAATATATCTTTTATTAAAAAATATTTAATTGATAAGAAATTCAATAACGAGTATAATTTCAAAAAGTAGAGATTAAATAAGTTATTTAGTTGGTCACTAAGTACTAATATAAAAGTTTTAATTTTTACAAATACAGAAAGTAACTTACGTACTTTTTCCTCTAATAATTTAGAATATACTTATTAATATTAACTGATAACAATCTTAGCCTTTTATTTACTCACCAAAACTTGTTATTAAAGAGTTAAGCATCTTATAATATTGAAGATGTTTTTATGTGGTATTCTTGTAATTATGTATTTTACATAATTACTATATATTTCAGACAAAAATATAAAAGACGAGTCATTTTAATGTTTTATATACAATTCATTAAATTAATTTTCATTTTTTATGAAAGATAAAAAATTAAAGTTAAAAAAATTATAATGTGTAAGATATGAAATACATCACTTCGAAGACAAAAATAAAAATAATTAAAACTGATTAATATTTGTAAATTTTTATATTATAATTGTAATTATAATTATAAATAGTATAATAATTATATTGTTAGTATTTTCTGAAAAGTTTAAAATTCAAATAAAATATAAAAAATTAATTTTTAAATTTTTTTTTAATATCAATTAAATAATTTTGAGCAAATAACTCTTAAAAATTCATTGTTAAGTAGAATTATTGAATATTTATTTAGATAACAATAATAATATGAAAAACGATATAATAAGTACTGATAGAGAGATGGAAACAAAATATTTTATCCAAAATAAAGGATGGGAGGAAAATACTTTCAGTTTCATCGACTGTCCATGATGGAAGAGAGTGCCTCGGATCTAATCAGTTTTAGCCACACTTATTCCATCTCCATGAGTATGCATAATTCAAGCGAAGCAACGTTTGAGATATTTGGTTGACATCGGGACTAATTCCAACTTTTCATTAAAGAATTCATATTTCTTAGAAATTAATTAATTTTTTGCATGTTGTTTTGTTCAATTTTAATATTTTTAACAACTATTGTTAAAATAATTAATATGTCCATTAAAATTATAATATCGACAAATTAAAAATATTAATAAATTTTAATTATCTTCAAATCTCTTTTTTAAAGTTATATTTCTAATTATTTTTCTATCATATTTTTTTTAATTTTTAGTATTTTAAAGTATTGGAAATATCAAATTGACTGACTATATAGTATCTTAAAAATTAAATCACTACCAACAATAATTGATTTAAGTGATTAAGAATTCAATTCCTTTAAATAAAATTTCGGATTCGAATCTTATGAATGAAAAAAATTATTATTGGAAGAGCTTTATTTTATATTAGATCTTCATGATTCGAATTCGGATTAGTTAAAGGTCTAATATGACCTATCAGATACCGAATGATTCATACCAAAAAATTAAATAACTTGCATATCATATATTTCCTTTCAAATTCATGGTAATTATCTAAAACATCATAAAAATTCTAATGATGAGGATAAAATAAAAATGTGACCATTAGTTGAATTAAGTAAAAGTTATTTTGTATTTCCTTTTATATTTAATTTAAAAAGAGCACAAATAAATAACCTCTCATATTTTTCCAAACAAACTTTATATTTAAAAAAAAAGAAATGAACCCAGTGGTGAACCTATGTTTCTATTAAAATAAAAATAATTTTTTTCTTCTTAATATTTGTGATTAAACATAAAATATTTCGCTACTGTCTGATAATTAAAATTAAGATGTTTAGAAATCATCACATAGAAAAACCCCGTTTGCATATTTAGTAAACCTTGTTTAAATCTGCGTAAAAGAGAATTCGCCCAAATAAAAGGAATTGGATAACTCCTAAGAGCAAATGTTAGAAGGCCGAAACAAAAAAATTGAAGTCAGCAGAAGCAACCCCAATCCATGAGGCATGGGTAATATGAAAATACAGATGGACCCTCTTTTACATTTTTCTTTTCTACACAGTCCACTTCACAGCTCATGCTTGCTGAGATGTCAGAGAATAAAGAAAAATGAAAGAATCTTATCAAACATCTAATTAACACTAATAATTTAAAAAATAAAAAAGGGATTGGAGAGGAGAGCCACCACAGATCGGATAATAATGTTGGTCTGTGCAGTCCACCACCTTCTCCTCTTTCGTTATTTCTCAACAATCGCATTTTCTTTCAGCCTACCTTCTTCATGCATTCAACTCCCCCAACTGTACCTATTCCACCAATTTGCTTAATACCTTCTCACTAAAACTAAACAAACATAATAATTTTTCAAAAATTTGTAATATAATAAGTTTTTATAAACAATATATAAAGATGAAAAATGTTTGTTGCATTCTCTAAAAAAAGGAATGAATAGTCATTCTGTTCTGATAAATAGTAAGATTTACAAAATTATAATAACTGAACTCCAATGTCATTGCGGAGAGGTTGATGAAAATTCAGAAATCTTTAATACAAGCCTTATATTAACCTTTTTCAGTGGGTCACAGAAAAATAATGTGTGAAAATAAGGAAATGGAAATAGAATAGGAGTTAAAATTAGCCTAGCATGCAAATCTAGCCGGCCATGGAAGGGTCGAATGAATGGTGAGGGATAATTTAGTCATTTCAAACCACGTGGTTGTGGGTGGGTGATACAACCCAACTGAAGCATAGGGTCACGTGATGCAATGAATCAGGTTTCCTGCCTCTTACAGATGTTGACTTGGCGGGCTAGGCATGTTACCATGTGACGCCACTGTATGATGAGTATGATTACTAAAGCCAACGAGGTTGTGTTGTCTATAATGTACCTGCGTTCGGATGGGGCTTTGAAATAACGGCTGGCACGTTGGCGAAATTCCCTGCTGTGATTGGTTGGTACATGTGAGCTGGCACGCCCATTGTATGCGTTTGGTGAAAATGGTAAAGAGGGTACATTGGCATCAATGTGTTGCCACCCACAATAGCCTGGCTCGGCTGTGTCTGATAGAAGTGCTGCCCGTTCATGTAGGCCCCACCTCCTGTGCAGCTCATCTTCTGTGCACCATCGCAAGGAACGATCACGAACGTTAGCAAAGCAAACAAGGCCTACTGCTTACCCTCAAAATAGTCTTTATAAATTCCAGTTTTTTAATTATAAAACAATTTATTGATGTTTTTATTTCAATATTATTTATTTTATGACATAAAACGTTCTCTAAAAATTAAGATATAATTATACATAATTATAGCCACATAAAGAGGCACCTGTAATTTATAAAATTCGGAAACATATTAGGAATGCCACTAAATGCTACAATTACGGCCGAGTTAACCTCACCTGATTGTAATTGATGTCAGTTGCAATATAGGTGGGAGGATACCTGATCATTTTACAACATAAGAAATATTAACAGTTTAATTTGAGTTTGATGCTTACACAATTTCACTGGAGATATTTTGTGACCAAAATGGAAAGGAAGGAAATTGGAAGATATTAAGAAAATTTTAATTAAATATAAACATACCCATATATAGGAACGCCATGATGCTGCTGATGATGATGGAAGGGTGGAGCAGCTGTCCCCACCGGATAATACCATTGGACATGATTGGCCGGTCCGGTTGCGATTGTGGCGTTCCTCGGTCCACCGTCGGATCCTTCGCCGGAAAACCATACAATTTTAGACCCCATGATGTTGATATTACCAAAACGCTATCTTACAATTAATTCAATTGTATTCGTCTTTATCGGTTGCTAATTTTTCTTTAACTTACGTGATGATAAAATGATTTTCACATAAAAACTAAAAGCTTAATGCGGCAAACTTACAATTTCAATCATGCTGGTCAGATAAAAATGAGATTATTTAAATTAAATTGAGATGAAATTTTATTCAAGAATCAGTACGATATTGTAATGTATAATGTCATTAATGATTAATGATATCAACAAGATGACATGACCATGGAGCCCATAAGAGATTTCCTAATTTACAAAAACGCCTCTTTAACATCGGAACATGGGTTTGCGTAATACAAATTAAAACCATACCTTGGTGGCGAGGAGGCGAGTTGGCGGAGGATTTCGTGCGGCGTGCGCCAAGAGAAGCCAGATTGCAGTTGGCTCGGCGGCCATTGATGACTGGAGTTGGGTCTCCGCAAGCCTTCTTGGCCGCGTCAGCTTCCTTGAAAGTCACCTATACAAGATGATTCAATTCAAAGCACTTAAAAAAATAGCATTCACCGAAAAACAGGCAGACATCTTCGATTACAATGGCTGTAACATTATAAACTTACAAAACCATAGCCTTTGGATCTGCCGGTGGCCTTATCGGAAATAATGACAGCCTCGAGGATCTCACCAAACTTGTGAAAGTGATCTCTGAGAGCCTCCCTCGGAGTTTCCCAGGCTAAACCTCCGACAAAAACCTTGGTCAGCGTTGTGTCTCCAAATTGACCAACAGTATTGGTATTGGCATTGATATTGGTATTGTTGCTCATCTTCGTCATCGCCAATAACTTCTGCAGATGATAGGGCCTTCCACAGTTCACGGCGATATACAATGAATAATAACAACCCTCAGTGAAAAGGTGTCGTCGAAGTGTGAAGCAGGGAAAGTGGTGAGTTATATAAAAGGGTGATGAGAAAAGGCAGAGAGAGACTTAGCTGTTATTGGGAAAAATAATAATAAAGAAAGGAGAGTGACAGAGAGGCAGACAGATAGGACTTGGGTTAAGGGGCGTCATCACCGTGATCACGCACACGAATGACACGCACC
Source organism: Sindora glabra (assembly GCA_020226215.1). Classification (NCBI taxonomy): domain Eukaryota; kingdom Viridiplantae; phylum Streptophyta; class Magnoliopsida; order Fabales; family Fabaceae; genus Sindora; species Sindora glabra. The sequence continues at coordinate 10,771,674 of CM035226.1, read as the reverse complement.
CATGTTGCTTATTGCTGCTCCCCCCTCTTTCATTCTGCATTTTGTCTCTCCATTCTTCCTTATTTTATTCCACTTTTTCACCACCATTTTACCCACGCACACTGCATTCCACGCGCCACGGCTTAAAAAATCTTTCATTAAAAAAAATATATTTTTAGAAAAAATATACTGTCCTCAAATTTGGTAATCATGTTTAATACCAGGGGGTTGCCACGGTACGACGAAGGTTTCAAAATTCAAGGTGACGTGGCACCTCCTAAACCATTGGATGAGATTATTATGAATTTTGGTAATCTCATCCAATGACCCAGGAGGTGCCATGTCATCCTGAATTTTGAAATTCCTGGGGTACCGTAAAATTCTTCTTAATGCCAATATATTCATTCATATTAACTTTAAAATTAAAATATAAAATGGATTGAATTATTATTAATCTTATCAAATAAGAATTTTATTGGATTAATATATAAATAATTATTTATTCATTTATATATAAAAATCTTAGACATTAAATAAATCAATATTACAAATATAGAAAATATTATATTCAAATATTTTAATAATTTACTTCTAAAAATATATTAAATAATTTAATATAAATTTTAATATATTAAAATTATATATTTTATATTTTGAATAAGTTATCATAATATTCTTATTTATATGATCATATTAATTCTCATATAAAGAAAATAAAATCAAGTCTAACTATTTGTACTAATCTTACTTTAACATTATATAAAAATTGAATTTAAAAATAAATTAGAGGTATTAATTAGTTTATGAAAGAATTTTAAGAAAATAATCTTAATTAGTTTCTGAAAGAATTTTAAGAAAATAATCTTAAATATTATTGTTGTCAATTAATGAAATTTTCTAATATGTGAATTATATATAATTATTATAATGAGTTTCTATATCAATATGTTGATATGAAGTGAAAATATTTGAAAGCTATATATATATATATAATGAGTACATGATTTTGGTAAAAAAAATTATATTGTAACACATTCAAGATAATTTAATAGGTAAATTCTTAATTAATTAAAATAAAAAATAGAATTTTTACTATTTTGAATGTTTTTTATTTTATTATAATGTTAATTTTGAATTAAATAAATTTTATTTAATATATGCCAACATTAAAATATTTGATCAATTATATTTGATTCTTTGAATTTCAATTTTAGAAATATGATATTAAGAAAATAATCATTTATGTTGCAAGAGGAAAAATAAAATTAAAATTTAAGAAAGAGAATAAATGTTTAATGTAAAATTTCTAATAACATAAGTTTATTTTAAAATGATGGTGATAAATATAACACAGTGGTGAAAAAGCAATATCGATAGAAATAATAAAATATAAGGATAATTACAATTTATTCACATATAATTTAAATGATTTTTACTTAACCTAAATGTATTTTTAGGTGCTATAACTTGTCTACTTATATTTTTTTAATATTTACACTTTGTCTATCTAAACTTTTTTCTATCAAAATTTTAACAAAATATTTCATAATAAATAAGGTGAGTGAATTCAAAGGAAATCATAGAGTAGTAAGATATAATTTTTTTCATATTTATTTGAATTGATGTTCAAATTGACAATTAAGATTAAAAAAATTATATTACCCATATTTCTTTAATTTAGATCTACAAATTATATATTATTATCATATAATTACAAATTTATTAATAATAGAATATACAAATTTTATTATTTACAAACATCGAAAGTTTTAGTTAGCTTTTTTTCTATGTGCTAGGTGTTGTAATTTTTTTTTCTTATTTTAGGTGTGTTATTAAAATTAGGAGCTAAGACAAATATATTTTAATCCATATTGAAAATTCTTAACATTAATTCACATATATATAAAAAAATTACATTTTACTCATATATGATTTCATTCAATTTCACTTAACTTGTATGTTTTAAGGTTTTTCATTGAAAATTGGATGAAAAATAATTAGGTGGGTAAAGTAATAATGACAAAAAAAAAATCAAGTAAACAAATTGTAACACTTAAAAATACAAGTGAGTTAAATAAAAATCAATGAAACTATAAGTGAGTAAAGTGTAATTTTTAAAAAAAAATATAAAATAGTAATAACTTGATAGATAAATGGTCGGGTCAAGTTAATCATTAGTAGTTATGGGTCATCTATAATTTATTTAAAATTTTATATTAAATTATAAATAAATTAATTAATAATGATTCATTCACTTTTAATCTAATTTATATCCATATATTGGTTTGCCACCTAAATTAATATATAAGTAAATTTAAAAACACTCTGTGACAATTACAAAAAACAAAAATTTCATGACAATATATGTATGTTCATAAAATTTGGGAAATCAAAATTTGGATTCCATGACATGATTCAAGAGAAATATTAGTAGAAAAACTATTTAGTTTGTATAAAGCTACAAATGGAACTAGCAAAAGTAAACTAATTTTAGTTCCTCACGGAAAAAAAAAACTGATTCTCGTTCTAGACTTACAAGAAGAAATTAAGAAAAATTATTTTTAATATAGATTGTCTAGTTAGAATTTGAATCAAATATATTATGTTAGAAAATTTTTTAGAATAAATTTGTGGAGTTTAGACATATTATAATTCACAAATACTATTAAACATTACAACGGTTATATGGAAGCAAATTAAACAAATACCTCAATTATATCTAGCACCAATAAAATTAAAGTCTTGTACAAAATTTGGAAGCATTCAAGGGAAAATAAGATTAAAACAAAATTGACACTAACACTAGCTTATTCCTTTCCTACCTCTAATGTCATGAACATGTCAAATCTAACTTATTTTTTGCATATAGTGTTGGTAGTGTTACGTGTGAAATGGTTATCAATTAGCGCAAGTGCACACTATCGTAAACAAGTAATAAAGTGATGAGAAAGTATCGTTCCCACGAGGATTGTTTCACTAAGTACCAAAATTCATAATCCTAACACTATTTGGCAAATCGATAAGTTGGAAAATGAAGCGAGTAAATAAGATTGATGCAGAAAATACTTAAAATAAATATGAATACAATTCGAGTAAGGATGAAGATGAACAAAAGACCTAGGGATCAGACTTCACTTGACAATTTTGGATTGAATCATCTATCTACACTAATCCAATTTTAACTCCCTTAATTGATAGTCGAGTTTCCCTAAATTAATTACTAGCCTCTTCCAAGGTCAAGTAATTCTATAATTAATTGGAATTCACTATATTCCTATGAGAACTGCAACAACTAATCATGCATTAGGATTTATGGAACTCATTAAGACTACATAAACCATATGAATATATTCCTATTTCATATGCAATTTACGGTTTTAATTATAGGATCCACACACATGTATCTCCTTCCGGTCTCAACATGCATATTGAGTTCATTCAAAAGGTAGCTAATCAATCGAAAGCATTAAGAGCAATAATTAAAACTCAATCTAGGAAATAAAATCAAAATTAGTTTCAATAGACTAGAATTCAATCCGTTATTATCAAGTTACGCCATCACCCTAGGAAGATAAAAAATTAGAACATAATGAAATTAAAAACAAACATAAAATAAAATAAAAACAACATCACATTCATAAAATATAATTACAAATGCATGAAAATAGAAAAGTTATCCATCCATTAGGAGGTAGAACCGTCCTTGTAGGAGGAGAACATAAGGATACAATTACAAATGCATGAAAACGAAAATAATTATCCATCCATTAGGAGGTAGAACCATCCTTATAGGAGGCATACAAGAACTAAAAATTGCATGAACTAAACTACTATCTAAGGTGCATGAATGAATGATTCAATGCTTCAAATGCTCTCTCCAAGATGCCTTTTCTCAGCTGATCCCCTTGCTATTTATAGATGAATGGGTGCAAGAATTTCAACTTGCCAAGCCACTAATCTTGACTACTAGCCATAATCTTTGACCTCGGAGCAACCATATTTCAGCGTTTTTGCTAACTTTTGACACTTAAATCGGTGGATTCACGCATTTTAGTATTCATCAAAGTTGTAGCCGTGGATCTAAGCTTTCAAATGGCGGCAGGAGCTCCTAACTTTGAAATTTCTAGCTCAAGTTATGATCAGATTGGTAGTCAAAGGTCAGATTCCGCCAGAACCACTGTTTTATCTTCCAAGCAGAATTTGAGATCCTTAGATCCCGAACTGCGCTTTTCTTTAAACATGAAAGTTTTAGGGCTTCTTCTTAGCTTTCCATCCATATAAAGAACAGCCCAATCGGACATCCAGAACTCCAGATATGGCCTAAAACCTGAAACAGTGTCAGATTACAGCATTATTTAAAATATTTGATTTCATTTCAAATTCAAGATCCATTCACCAAATGCAACTAAATTTATTTAATTTAACAAGATAACATCCAAAAATGCATCATACAAGGGAAAATAAATATGTAAATATTTTACGTATCAGGTAGGTATTTGCCTTGTTTGAAATTAACTAATTACATTAATAATTAATTGATTCAATTAATTTTTAATTGTTAACTAATTATATTAGTTGATTTAACTAACTAATAATACTAGTTATTTGAATAAAAATATTTAATAAAATTAATTATTTATATATAAAATAATATATAAAAATAAGTATATTTTATATATTATTTATTAAATTAAAATTTCTTAAAAGATATATTATTGTAATTTATTATACTTGTTAAAATTTTCTTAAAGGAATTTTATTTTATTTTAATAAATAAATATATTTAGGTCTCCATATCCATTTTTTATATTAAGTTTTCAATAACCATTATATTATATATATATAGTAAAATGATTATACTAATTTTATATTGTATTTATCTTTTTCATGATCATATTTTTTAAGAAAAACATAACTTGATAAAAATGGTTACATTTTTTTTAGAATGTTTTGTATGTTAGATGATCCTTTCTTGTTTAAGGAATGTTTTAAAAATTGTATTGAATAATAAATTGAAAAACTATTATGTATGCATGTGTTGAATATATATGTATAAATTAATCTTATTAATTTTTAATTTTAATGTTAAAAGAATTCAAATTTATTAAATAATCACATAATACAATTTTTTTGTAACTCTAATGGGTCTAAGCCTTAAAAAAACTACATAAAAAAGACTATAGAAATAAAAATTTTACTAACATTACTTAACAATAGAATTAGAAGCTTCGAAGGAAGATAATCTATTACCATTAAACCTAGATCCAACATGATCCCATATGAAGCAAGCTAATATACAAATCAATTACCTTTTCTATTGGTATATACTACTTTAACAACCTAACTTTTATTAAGGAGCTCATATTTCTCATATTTTCTGCCTTACCACTAATGAGCATATCAACCAAAACTTTTGAATTAGATTCTAGAATCACTTGATAGTATCATAAATTCAATAGCAAGTTTAATCCTTCTATAACCTTAAGGTTTCTACCACAAATATATCACAATACCCTTAATTCTTAGCATACCTTATAGCTCACTTCCTTCTCTTATTTCTAAGTAAACCACTGTATGTAGCTCTTAGGTTTTGCTTATCATATATTGAGTAAAATGCCAAATAATTAAGTAAAAAAGAATAATAAACTTATAAATTCTCAATTGAATGTGAAAGAGAATATCATAATACCCTTAAGGTTTCTAGCACAAATATATTACAATACCCTTAATTCTTAGCATACCTTATAGCTTACTTCCCTCTTTTATCTTTAAGTAAACCACTGTATGTAGTTCTTAGGTTTTGCTTATCAAATATTGAGTAAAATTCCAGATAATTAAGTAAAAAAGAATAATAAGCTTGCAAATTCTCAATTAAATGTGAAATAGAATATTTTAATTTTATTCACTACAATAAAGAAATTACACTTACTTAAAAATACTTAAATATTAATTATAATTATATGATAATTTCTGATATATAAGATCTATTCAAGTGATAAGTACAAAACATATTTTAAACCACTTAAATGCTTAATATACTATACACTTAAAATATACTTACTAGTAAAAGAAACTCTTACAATACTAGCAAATATTACAATACTAGCAAATACTAACTAAAAAAACCTTGCTTGTATCTTTTGTTTTGCTCTTGGTTTGCTTTGCTAAATGAAGAATGCAACTATTTATAATAATCTTCATTAGCTTAGCATAATGGATGCCAAATTCAACTTTTCTTGTTGCACCAAATGGCTTCCTTAACTAAAGCCATGTTGATTGCTTTTCTCATCTTTAATTTGCTGCCTATAAATCATGAGTTAGTTAGTTGGCAACAAATAAATATTCTAAGCAAATAATAAATAGAGAGAGACAGAGAGATTTTTATGATGACTTTTAACATCATATGTCCTATCACTATTCATTTTAAGCCAGCCTTCACCAAGTGTTTTCTAACTAATTTCAACCACACTCACTTTGGCTTTAAGTAGTTGGGCTTTTGTCATAATAACTATGGTATGAATGTTTCATACCAACACTAAGTGGTTTCTTAGGAAAGTTAAGTTAAGGCTCAAAATTCCATTTGATTCTCCATTACCACAACAACCACACAATCACACCTACGCTAAAACCTAATCATGCTCTTGCCATTTACCTCTTTCCTTATATAAATTTCAAGCCATCCATTAATGTAAATTTGCACCAAAAAATGAAACTCATTTTTGCCCATGCACCAACTTTAGTCATACTTCTTTAAACATAAGATAATCATAGAGAGTATGTAATGTATTATCTTTTGGAAAGTTACTCTGGGAGCAGTTTAGATTCTCTAAATTTTAGCTGCCTCTCTCAATATTAGTAAATAAAACCAACATTACCTATTCTTTAGAAATAAACACATTCTTTTAGGGTTAGGCCACCCCCAAATATATTTTCATACAAGCTATTTTTAACTTCTTTTATATCTTAGTCGAGGAATAGTATGCACTTTTAATTGTGAATTTACCATCCTTGCTCTATCTCTAATATTTCTTATAAACAATGACATTATTCTTTGGAGAAAACTTAGATAATAAAGAAGAAATCATAGTAAAAGGTAAAAACATATGATATAAACTTATATCCTAACCTTTTCTATGCTTCCCAACTATAGCCATGGAAAGGACTCGAACATTTTGAGGAATGAAGACATAAGATCCATCTATCAAGCCAAACACTATCTTGTAATCTAATTGATATTTCATCATAAATAGACTAAGCAATCCCTTCTTCACAATGTTTCTATAGATAACAAAACCTCTTTCATAACATTGGATCCCCATTTTTAACAAAGATTAAAAATAAAGGTTAAATGCTTGTCACATACTTATGTTTTAAAACTTTCACCCACAAATCATTACATCCATTAAATGGACTCTAGGTGGGCTTAAAAAGATAAGTATTATTCATCTCCTTCAACTGCTAAAAGCCTAAACTACCCGCTTCCTTTCTTTAACATATTTTTGGCTAAGCAATCATATGAAGTTTCCTCTCATCTAAGTTATGATCCTAAAGAAAAGCCAATTCATATTTTCCTATGTCTGTCAAAATATATAAAAGGATAGTCATTTGCATTATGTAAATCGATAAAGAATGAATAATTAATTTTGCTAATATTGCTTCTTCCCACCATAATAGACACTTGAACTTCCATTCCACTAATTTATTTTGGATTTTTGTAATCAAATGCCCAAGCATATATCTTGTGACTATTTTATGAAGAAGTGACACTTCTAAATATATACCAAGATCTGTGGAATGCGGGAAATCACTATAATGAATAATTTTCTCTTAGATCTTTAGGATCATATTCCTTGAAAAGAAAATATGAGCCTGAGCATGGTTAATTTTTTGACCTAATATTTGGTATAAAATATTTAAATAAGACAGGATCATACTAATTTAACTCTCTAAAGCCTTTTCTCAAAAAGCAATAAATCATTAACAAACATAAAATAGAAGGATCAGAATGACCTACTCTTATAGGAGTTCATTCTTTTTGCTTAATAGCATCATAAATTATATGTGATAACTTATCCATACAAAGCTTAAAAATGTACAGAGATAATATATCCTCATGTTGAACTCTAAAGAGGATTTAAAATATTTTGTTTTACTACCATTCCATAAAATATTGAGGGAAATAGAAGAAATACATTTCATGAATAGTTCCCTAACATAGGGATGCAAATTAATTTCTACTAAAACATCTTTGATGAAATCCCAAATCAAATAATCATAGAGCTTCTCTAGGTTAACTTTAATAATAAAAAAAAATCCCTTTTTACTTCTCATTCTTCTTATAGTATAAGTCACTTTTTGAGTAATAATAATGTTATCTTTGAACAAATGTCTTGAAACAAAACTCACATAAAAAGTAGATATTAAATTTGGAAGAAAGAGCTTTAAGTAATATTTGTTAATTTTATTATGTAAAACTAATGAATAAAAATTAAATAATTATTTATTATTTATGAACAAATATTATATTCTAATATACATTAAATTTATACACATATATTTAAGAATAATTAATGGTTGAAACTTTATATCTTATAGTTTTAAGGTTTGATTTTTCTATATGATAGTTTAAACAAAATAATAATTTGAGAACAATTTTGCTTTTTTATCTGCCTTTCTTGAATCAATTAATTAAAGACAAAAAATTCCTCAACTTTTTCAAAATGACTAATTAGAGGTTAGTTAGCTGATCAAAATAATTATTTAACAAATATCTAAAATAGCTATTTGACTTAATTAATAAATTAAATGTCCCTAAATCAACTAATTGCTAAATACTTCCATGATAAGTTAAGACCCTTTATATAGAATTTTAAATGAATAAGCTAATTAAAGAGGTATGACTCTTCAATTTTCTTTATTAAATTAAAAAAATCTCATTTTATTATTTTAAATAACCATTTAAATGATAAAATTATTCAATTTTCTTATGAGGGAAATATGAAGAATACTCACTAGCCTTAGTTAATAAGCATCAATCCACCATAATATATGAGTTATATAATTATAATAATAATAATTTGATAAATAAATAATTTAATATATTTATTAAGCTATGATTAATATAATTTAATCTTATAACTAATAGAATTTAACAATAATTTTAATATGTAGTGATTATAATAACTAATAAAATTTAAGTACAATGATGACACTCTTTTATACGATCACTGAGATCGCTAATTCTAACATATTATACTAAGAATTATATTAAAATTATAAATAAATTTTAGGAAAAATTATATTTTACTCCCTTAAACTATGAGATTATCAGATTTTATCCTTTTCAATTATAAAAACTTGAATTTTATCCTTTTCAACTTTATAAAATTTAGATTTCAACTCCCCAATTACTAACTTAACGAAATTTGTTAGGAAAACTGCCGCTAACTGAAATATGATAGCGGTAGTTTTTAACCGTTGCTATTTTTACTAATTTTTAATTTTTTTTTATTTATTGGTAGTTATGAACCGCCGTTAAAACAATAATGTTGATTTCTAATCGTTACTAAGTGTTATAATTGTTAACTTGGTAACGGTGTGGATAAAATTCAAGTTTTATAAAATTGAAGGGGGTAAAATTTAAGTTTCTATAGTTGAAAGAGATAAAATTTGATAATCTCATAGTTGAAGGAGGTAAAATACAGTTTTCTCCTCTTTTTATTATCTAAATGAAAACCCATTTATTCCAAAATTTTGTTAGATAAAAGCGTTAGTTTGCGTGCAGCGTTGAGCGTGCTGTGAACGCTCCGATGAGGAGTGTGAGATTCGTTTCGCCAATTGTTGTGCAGACAGCTTAACAGTTGTACGGCTGAATGTAATGTGCGCATTCAGTTGACAGTTGGCACCGCACTATTCCATGCATCGTATGAAGGATAGCTTTGTCATTTCGCCTCGCTTCCGCGGTTCAAAATGGAGTTCAGAACATGCCGTTCGAACCGCCACTATTGCCATGTTTGAATTGTGGATGATAGGAAAGAACAGGAAAGATTGTACTATAATTTTCTTTATTATTATTCAAAATTTTGATTAAAAAAAATTGAAATTGAAAATTTATTATTAATTTTTTGAAAACTTTTCTATTAATTATTTTATTTTATTTTTTTGGAGGATTTGGTTAATATTCGAAGGAAAAGTGATGAATTAATCATCACCGTGCGACGTGGTCAAGCCGAAAGGTTCCACAGGGTTCTGATTAGATCGGGGAAGGAAACTTGGTCATCAGGAATTAGAGTAATCAACGACCGGGATTGTCTACCACAAGTGTAAATTTCTTGTCATTTGCTGGATTTTAATGATTCTTACTGTTACTGGTCGGCAGATATTACAATTATCATGATTTTTTTTTTGTCTGAATCTTGATTTTTTTTTGGGGTGTCGCAGACGAGAAGAAATTATCGAAGGTGATAGTACCGGCCAATTGGAAAGAAGGTGCCAGCAATTCTACTGAGGGCGGTGGACGTAAGATTAACGAGAACAGGCTCCTCTCTAAGAAGAACAGGTTAGAAGTTTATTTTCTCCTTTTTTGTTTTCTTGTTGGGCATGTTTTCTTGTTATTAAAGCATTAGTTACCCCAAGACTAGAATTTCATCAAACCCAGTAGGAGTATACGCTTTAGTAAGTTTATGATTTTGTTAGTGTTTGCGATACCATGTGGTTCACTTACAGTGATTTTTTGGGTTTCTGTCTTTGGGATACCTGGGAAACTCTGCTAAAACCCATTAAAATTTTGCTAACATATTCAGCCCAGGAACTCATGGTGATTGCCATTGATGTTAATCTTGCTTCGGTTTGTTGTCTGTTTCCGAACGCCTCTGCTGCTTGTGATTGCTATAGAATGTATGTGCCTAAGTCAAATAGGAGTTGTTATCCTTCTCGTTATTGCAATAGCGCTTTAAAGAGAGGGATTAAGTTCCTATGGCGTTGGCAGAATTTAAGTGCTAACCACTGGTTTTAAAACAGGAATCATTCTGAGTTACCAAACATCCAGTAGCTCTGTATGCATCACTTTATAAGACGCTGTTCATATCTTCTTGCTGTTTTCCTGATATTGTTCCTACCCTGCGCTGCTTGCTTCTGTTACCATATAGTTTCTTTGACTTAGTGCTTCTTTCTTCCCTCATTTTCTTTTGGGATGATGGGATTTTAGATGAGTGTGTAATGGGTTCTTTGACTGAGAGAGCATATTGATTTATGGGGGCTGTAGTTAGTGGTTGGTGTACTATATGGTTATTTTTATTCAAGTTTTTATTGCGAATTATAACTATAGTTATGGTTTCTCTGAGTTAAATCATTTTTGCAATGAATAATTGGTGTATGAAGATAAATCCCCCATCTAAGGGGATTGGGCTTGGTTGTTGTTGTTTTTGCTGTTTATGGATGATGCCGTAATGCTTCAAACTTAATTTCCTTTTGCTCTTTGCATTTCGTACACTTCAATATGGAAATCAGATTTGTGAATTTGATCTGCAAAAATATTAGATAGTGAAAGTTTGAAAAATGAAGGGGTTGAGCATCCTGTTGAGCTGATTCAACTAGTTCTATTCCATCTCCCTGTACACGGGTAAATGATGAAGGACCTTTGTTAGTGTACTATTTATACTAGTTAATGGTAACCATGAGGGTGGCTCTTGCTTCACATGACTTTATTAAGTTTTTGCAAAAACACCAAGGTTTCAGAATGAGTGAAATTGTGGAACAAAGCCAGTTCTAGCAATTTAGCATGTACATTTGAATATTCATCCAGTCAATCATGCACATGCGTAGGAAATTTTCTCAAGTTCAGCATTCCAGTCATCTGTTATTACTAGCTCACTCGATCCCTTACATTTTAGCTTTTTGCATCTGGTTTTTGGTCATGAATCTTCTATAAACTTTTATGTTTGTTGATTGCAGATGGACCCCCTATGGGAACACGAAGTGCATAATTTGCAAGCAGCAAGTGCATCAGGATGCCAGTACTGTCACACTTGCGCTCACTCCAAAGGTATTACTTATGCCTATTGTCTACATGTTATGCAATCATATTTTTCTGATCTTAGTAGGCAAGAAATTCTGATGGAAGCTGTGTTGCAGGAGTTTGTGCGATGTGTGGTAAGCAGGTTCTTGACACCAAGCTTTACAAACAAAGCAATGTGTAGTAGATGTTCAGCATATGCTACATGCGGCATCTTCCTATAGGTGCACAATAGCTGGTAATTGCTTATTTCTTTGACTAGAGTCTAAACATTTTTGTAATTTACTAGTAAATTTTTTTGTTAAGACCTTAAACGTTCCAATTGGTATCACCTTTTCTATTGACCTTCGATCCTTTTTTTGCTTTACCCATCTCCTCGTTAGTTTATTTGTTTCATTACAATCAGGCAGTCTTTCTATTTAAAGACAATACATAAGTAGAATTCCTTAGGTGCTTGCATGAGGTTCTCCAATTATATTATGATATGTGTGTAATTTTTCTGTTTACCTAAGTTTTGTCCTATATTTAATTGTCCTGCCGCTGCTCTTTTTATTTTAAATAAATTCTACGATGCCCAAAGTCGTCTTGTCACATCTGTTTGTTAATAATCAGATCAGATCAAAGTGCTACTATGGTTCTCTGTTTTCCTCCTTGTTACACCTGAGGACTTTTTCTTTTATGCCTTTACAATTGTGAATCTTTTGTATATTTTCATGATTTGTAATGTAAAATGCAGACAAATTGCTGACTAGGGGGGTTAACGTGATTTGTGCTAAATCATTATCTCACTCATCAAGACTTGATAAGTGAAATTAACACTATTCTATTTATAGAGGTGTTTGATGGGAAGAAAACTACCAACTAATTCCACAACCACTAAAGAGTGAAGTATTATCATCGTTGACATAATTTAAGTCATCTAAACACTTTAGAAAAATGAGTAAGTTTAACTCAAATTTTGTCATGTATACGTAGGAATATTATTAAAGAAATATTTGTAAATATCATCCATGAACAAAAGAGGGAAATTTTGCATTCTCTGGATGGGAGGATGTGAACAAGATTTTTGTATTTTATGGTCAGCTGAATTTCAAAGATAATTGTCATTGCGCAAGCCACAACTCTGATAACCTTTTATTTATAATATCATGATATCACTATTATTATTGTTATCATCAGGTGAGATAAAGAATATTATTATTTACTTTTGTGGTTGGAAAGTGACATCTTTTGTCATTTCTGTTTATTCCTAGCTTTTCTGTTTGTAAATTGTAGTCATTCTTTTTGTGTTGACAAAGGCAAATTGATAGGGTTAGTGGTGGGATAATTTTGGATAAGATTACAGCTTAGCTGGTTAGAGAAGTGCTAAGTTTCACAATAATTTTATGCATCAAAATCTCACACAAAGGGTTTTATCGGTTACATGTGACATCACTCTTTCCTAGCTAACGTAGTTAACGAGGAAACCAGATGGATTCCATTTTACAACACATATCGGACATTGTAGTTCACACACAAACTCAACAAATGTAACATGAATATACAAGAATTAGGACCAGTAACATGAAACTTCACGTTGAAAACTCAAAAGAGAATACCAAATGCAGATAGTGGCAAAGAAGGGAAACAACGGCAGAAAACATGCACATATAATATTAAGATTCTCATAATACTTAGCATGTTCTGATTAACATTAAGTGTGTTCTTCTCATTGACTTGTTGAGTATCTTGAAGTCCAGTAATGTTCAATCTCTTCTGCTGTTCTTCCTGGGATCCTCCCAGCTATTAGAGCCCACCTGAATATGGAAGTCACTCAGAATTTTATTCAGGTAAAGCATAGTGTCCAGAAACATGGTAAGTGAGTGAGGACCTAAAAAGAACCAACCTTTCTCCAACAAGATTATACATTCTGATGATAAGTGCCTCCTCATCCTTGGAGAATTCTAGCTTTGATTCTTCGCTTGTCATGTGTGGAAAAGGAATAACCCTTAAATCAGCTATAGATAGATGAAGATTCACTCTAAGTCTAAGCTATCCAACAGAAGTTCTACTTTCCTATCTCGTGTCTCCAGATAACAAGCTCTCATCATAGTCAAGTAGGTGAAAGAAGACTATAGAGGCTCTTTGCTGTCATATATGCCTTTCTTATATGATAAAGAAAGGCAATAAGGAGTAATTTAAATGTTTGAAATTGACATTTTGTAAATACAAGTATATTTGAACCAAAACATTATAGTATGTTTACCAGTACATTACCTTGAGGGTTCTCCTTCAAGGCTTCTTTAGAGGAAGAATGTTCTGAGTCAGCCATCTTTGCAGCAGAACTTTGAGAGAATATAGAGCCGAAGGGGACAGCTAGGAGAGCGACACACCTGCTTAGTATTTATTAGAGGTTTTATGGATATCAAAGGTCCTTTTATTATTATTTTTTGGGTTTTTCAAGAGCTATCACAGTGGAAGAGCGCCTGTTATTTAAACTTTTGAGTGGTGCTGATCAGACATGGAAAGGTAGTTGAAAATTGGATATATCATAATCCGAGAGTTTGATAGTTAGTTGTATTGCTTGGTTTGAACTTCAAACGAATCCAACCCAATCTTCCTTTCTTTTTCCTGTTCATTGATTAGTTATTTTGTAGCTAGCGTCTAAGAAAACCCCCACTATATATTTTTTTTTGTATATTATATACTGTTATGGATAAAACTGAGTAACAATTCATGTACAAGATTTTTTTTTGATATGATTTAAGTAAAGAAGCTAGCCAAATATGGATGCAGGGTACGACGCATTTGTCCATTAAAATGTCTAAAAAGTTCCCTACAAATTAAACTGCAAGAACCTGGTCAACAACAAGCACTATTCTTGAACAGACTGTTTAGCATGGAAACCCGCAATGGACATACAGTAATCCCATTCTGATGTTTTCCTTCTTCACGGTGCCAGCCTGCTCTTCTGAGACACATTCAAGAAGTGTCTGAAAAAGGGAAAAAAATTGCAGTGCCAGATAGCATGTGACAATCTGGTTCAATTTTAGGATCTGCTTGTACTTTAGAAGATATTTATTTTTAGAAAAATCTCATATTTTTGTAAAAACGAAGGAGTGACTTATTATTTTCATATTTTATTAATTAAAAATATTTAAAATTATAATAATAAAAAATTTTATTCTTGAAAAAATTTATTTTTATCAAATTTTTTATATTTAACATAAATTATATAAAATATTATTTTATTTTATTTATAATTATATTTTCATAAAAAACATTATTTTTTACTAAAACAAATGGAGTTGTTAGAGTACAACTCATTACCATTTCTTCCCAATGCTCGTAAGCTACTTCCCCACATTTGATTAGAGGAATCAAAATGAGTTAAGTTTAACGAGTTGGTTTAGGATTGATATAATTTTGTCTAGTGTGGAACTGAGATTAATACGGAAAATGATACAGTAACCTGATCTGATAAGGAACTGGAACTGGAACTGGTTAGTCCGATTTAGTAAAGGATTGAGACTGATAAATATTAATTCGTTGGATTATTAAGTTAGCCTGTTAATTTGGTAATAGTAATTTATTATTAATTTATTATTATATATTTAATTTTTATGTAAATATTAAAATAATAATTTTGATATATTAAAATTATATTTTAATATATATAATAAAATCATATATATGAGCAATATAAAATAATTTTTAATATTAAAATTAATAAATTTATATATTTAATATTATTAATATATATCATATAAATTTATTAAAATAAATAATTATATTAAAATTTGAATTAGTAATTTAATATTAAAATTTTAAATTATTTAAAAATTTTAAATAAATAATTTTTACATTAACTTTAAATATATTATATATCTAATATAATACATTATTATTTATTTATTATAGATAAATTATTATAATTATTTTTATTAGTGTATTATTTGTATGAGTATTTATTTATATATATTTGATAATATATAAATTATTAAATATATTTATTTTTATATATAATATTTTGAATTTGAACAATATCTATTTAATAATATAAATTTATTTTATTAAATAAAATAAATATATAATATAAAATAAATATATAAATATATGATATAAAAATTATTTTATTAAATATAAATATATAATATAAAATTCTTGATTAATATAAAATTTAAATTATTTTATTAAATATATATATTAAATAAAAATTCACACATTTATTATATTTTAATAATGTATATATATTTTATTAAATATATTTAATAATATATATTTATATTCAGATATAATATATATGATAATATTATTATTATATTTTGTAAATAATAAATAATAATAATAATAATATGTAATGGATTATAAAAATATGCTTGAACCCATCTAATAAATGTCGACTGGAACTGATATTGGTACTGATATTATAGCAATCTTATTCGAATTCAACTTAATGAAAAAGTAATCCAACCTGAGAGTGGCCTAACGTATAATTTTTATCCATTGGATTACTCTAGTACGATTGAGTTAGTTCGACAAGTCTAGGGACAACTCCTACGTGCTACAGTTTTATTCATTTAATAATTAGAAATTAATAAAATATTTTGTTTCATACTTTTAATAGGCTAGACAGTTAATACACTCTAGAGTTGATTTGTCGGACCAGCACTCCATGGTGATCTGTACCATTCGCGAGGTTTATTCATCCACGGACAAGTTTACCCGAGATTCGAAATGCACTAAATGGCAGTACCAAGGACCAACACTCAAGAATAATATGCACGCTGTGTCCATCTAGACTACTCATTAGCCTCAACTCATTCTTTCAGGCCGAGAAAGATTTGATTAAATCAGAGGGTATTTTGATTTTATCCTAGATGTCACTGCTATAAAATTGCTCATTTATGTTGGTTTATATTTTCATTGATATTTATTTTAATCCAATATTATTTTTCAAATTATATAAAAATTTAGGACAATGGACAATGAATGAAATTGACCTTTGTATTAGTGCAATGGCATTTTTTATTAGCAGAGACACTACTATATTAGATTAAGAAATAATTGGTGTCAAAACTTATGAAAAAAAATTAAGACATTGATTTTTTCTTAACCAACATATGAAAAGACAATTGAAAATATTAACACATTAACTTTTAAGTAATTGAAGTTGAAGTTATTATTACTGACTTTATTCTTTGAAATTAAGAAGCATGTGACATCATTTTATTTTATCAACAGATGTTTATTATTTTTCATTACTTAATTTAAAATTTCACTCTTACACTTTTTTTGCGTTTGTATTTGGGTTGATCCATTAAAATGGTTAGAATCTTGTAGAAGTACCCTGTTTAAGATTTTAATATTTCTTACTCAACAAATATTTGTGTAGAAGTCATTAAAGTCTTGGATAAAGATGCTTTTATATAACAAGATGGCTAATGTCTCTAGAATCTACATAAGCACTTTAACATGAGGAAAATAGATAAACTTCCTTCAATATGCGAGAATTTGCAATAAAAAATTTTGCTTTGTATTATAAATTTAGATACGTAGTGACTATATTGCAATAGTGTATTGATAATCTAGTGTAATACTTTTTTTTATAAAATATGATTACATGTAATGTTTTGCAAAGAAATGAAGTTTAAGCAACTAAGTTTTTATTAGAATAAGATGTCAATTATTTAAGAAATTATTATTTAAAAGGCATTCTAAAAGTCACTTGCGAAGATGAAAATATTTATTTTTCAATTTATTATCCAGTGTGTAAAGGCATTTCAAAAATCTCATTGGGTAATGCAATCACCACTTACTTGATCATTGGGCATGCCTAAGATATTGATTTTGAGTTTTTTTTTTATTTTTTAGAGATAAAATAGAGTAAAGATAATCGATGTTGACTACCTTTTTCATAGGAGTATTCCTTTGTTGTAAAATATTTAGTTTGAAGTCATAATTATTACCTAAAGGGTGAGTCCGTCACCATAACCCCACCAAAGTACTAGCAATCTTGTAAGTCCTTTACCCTTTCATTGACCATAAATCAATATCTTTTTACATCAAATTTATAACTTTTAAGATGAAGTAATGATTTAATATTACTTTGCCAACCACCTTAGTAGCAAAACATTGGTTTTAAATTAATAATTGATATTTATAATTTTATTTATTTATTTAAAAATATCTCAATAATACATTAATTTTCATTATTTAACTCTAGCGTTTGTTCTGAGAAGGAGGAAAGTAGCTCCCTTACATTTAACACTTTTAAAAATATTATAAAATTTAATTATTACTTTTTTATCCATTGTTATCTAAATGTGTTATATGAAATGGTAAATGAGTTGTTTTCTTTCTTCTTAAATAAGAGCTAGCATTAGTAAAGAAGACATGTGTATTGTATAGGTTAATGATTTAACATTATCTAAATGCAATAAATGTTAGAGAGTAATTTTTGGATGATAGCTATCGTTAAGGTTGACAATAATAGTAGAAGATAAAAAATCTCTTTTTTCTTTTCCTTTTTTTCAGTATTATTATAAATTTGCATTTATTTATTTAATAATATATACAATAAATAAAATTATAAAATAAATTTTTTATATTAATATTTTCTTTTTCATATTTTTGTATATGTTCACTTTTAATATGTTAATATTTGTATAGTTGTAAAAAAATGCAAAAAAAAAAACTTATCATAAATTTCTAATATTTAATAAAAAAATTTCATTATTAATTTCAAAATTAATCTTTTTTTTTCAAATTTACAAAAAATAATATCTTAAAATATAATAAATCTCTAATCTTGTTTATGTATATTTCTAGTTTTTTAACACTTGATCCATCTTTTAGGTTAATGGGCTATTTGTTTTCCACTAATTGATGCAATTTTTTAAAGCTAGATATGGTATTTAACTTATATGAAAATATATTGGAAGAACCAGAGCTCATTGATTTTATATAAATAATCAATGTCTAATGTTATGTAATAAAAGTTTCTATATTATAGTTGATGTTATATTCTATTTAACTAGAATCACTCTGATGGCTCAAGCAATGTATATTTCTAGTGCCAAAGACCAAAACCCCATCTACATGATGATGTTATCCTATAGGATTATCGAAGATATATGAGAGTTCAACTATATTTAATTTAAGGAGCCTGTCTTTCAATGTAACTAGGTATAGAATAATGATGACATGCAAGTAGATATGTTAGGATTCACTTGATAAATTTTAATAAGTGTTATAAAGAGAAGTTATTCATAATGTTATCTCAAGTAAAACAAATTTTCTATATGTTGAACCCAGTTGATAACAAGTGGTCTTTAGTTCTTCTAAGAAATAAAGTTATGTTTACATGCTTAATTGCTTAATTGATAATTTATATGATATCAAAAATATTTAGTTAATATTGGTCCAAATGTACATCAATAATAAATTAAACATACTCAAATAGAATGATATTCATGACAAATTACAAAATAATTTTTTTATTATAATAAACTTTTTCTTTGTAATTGTTACAATATTCAAAATTTTATTTGCTTACTTTCTTCCCTTACAATTTGGAAAAGTTTTATGTGCTCAAGATCATAGAAAAGGGTGATGACTCTTCCAAATAAATTATCTACCCTACAAGTTCAAAGTAATAATATCCTTAATTTTGAAGTTATATACATTATTACTTAATTGTTAGTTTATATAACTAAAAATATTTGATCAATGCAAGTCTCATTTGAGAGATATATATTAATAATGAATTAAATATACTTAAATAGAATGATATTAATGATGAATTAAAAAGTAATTTTTTTAATATGATAAACCTTTTTTTTGTAATAATTGCAACACTTAAATTTTATTTATTCACTTTGTTTACTTATGGTTTGAAAATACTCTAGAAGTATGTCATTTAACAGTATAAATGCAAATCATTTGGTATTTTTTAATCCCATATCCAAATTGTATAAAATTAATGTAGAAGGAAATTTGGCTTTTACATGTTATGAATTACATTTGTTAAATTTGGGATTGTGTACTATAATTAATATGAAATATATATTACTTTTTGTTCCATTTGGGATATGTATGTATTATAAAATCGGAGTGTTATGTTTGGGGGGGGGGGTTTATGTATTTCAGGTTTGGAAATAGTGTAATAAAAAATATTTGAGATGCTATATAAAATGAAAAAAGTGTAGGGATCTAGTTTTTTTAATTTTTTTAGAGAAGGTAATACAATATTAATTATGTAAATCATTGATATGATATACAATACATTTCACATCAATTAGCAAAATAAGATGACCTTAAAATTTAATTTTCAACCATGGTTACAATATTAAAAATTGATGTCTTTGATTGTAATTGACTTTCAAGTTTGAACAACAATTTATTTATTATAGGAAAAATGTAATATTTGTTTTTAACATTGATTACAAAACTTCATTATAAAATATTTACAACATCATTCCATAAAATGACAGCTCAAAATTGATATCAAATTCATTAAACAACCCACGTAAACCAACAATTCAGTGTAATAGTGTGTGGGTGATTTTGGAGCAATCTTTGTATAGATATAGGAACAGAAGCGTTGCAGAATATACAGTTCTCGTCCACCTGATTCCTTAGCATTTCCTTAGTTTGATCACGTTTATGCAGATTAACCAAATGAACATTTGGCTTTTGGAGAAAAATGCATTTTCCATATCCAGGAAGCATTAAAACCATTTTGAAACACATTTTTATCCATGTGTTCTCTTATCACAGTGTATGTGTCTACAGATGAGAAGCTACCACAGGTCCATAGCGCCTCCAAATTAATTCAAGCTTATCCTGAGAATCAGGACAGTAGTATATCAAGTGCTATACCTTTCTCTTTTGTAAGAGGTAGTCAGAGAAGAAAATCTAAATCTAGCATTAAATAAAAGTTGTCTACAAGAACTTTCTCAAAATTACCAGATTAAGACCAAAGAGTAATCATATTAATTAATGACTTGTTTTCTTTGAAAATCCAGTACACATCTAGTTATTCATAGCAAGTATCAATTTCCTGCAAGCCATGGCTTGATATTACAAAAACAATATGGAGGATTTCAGGTATAAGAAGTTCATTTCTGATGGCTTTAAGCCTCATAACGTCGTTGACTTTGAGTACAAGCAAAGTAGATGTTACACTACGCGTAGCATGCAGTGAAGCATTGGCTGCATTAAAGCTATGTCAGGAATTCTTTATGGGTGAGGGATCAAATGAACCAAGCCTTGTCTGACAGGTATCTGAGCCGTACAGAAGTCTGGCAGTGTAGCAATGGCACGTGGTGTTTCAAGGACATTGCCGGCAACTATAAACCTCCAGAGAGTTGAACTCCCGTCAGGGTTATGCCGAGGACCTTGCATTTCCTCTCCAAGGAAGTTGTATTTTCTCTGGCGTGCAGCACTGACCACAAAATCTACATATAATGATCTTTGTACGGATTGAATGAAGGATTAGCTATTATATGATGGAAATTTTTATTATTTGTACTTAAATTTCACTATCAAAATCCTGACACGACTACCTGCAGAAAGACTACTGGGTTGCTGGTAAGAGATGGAAACATGTTTCTGTGTCATTGGTTGGTAACACCCTTGTCAAACATGCCAATCTTTCCATTAAACCCACAAGGCACTCTTGAAATAGATGATGAAACTCATAAATTTGCAAGTCACAATTGAATGTAGCCGAAGTACCAAACTATAAGATCGCCTCACATATAAAACTTCTAAACACAACGAACCGAAAGTGACAATTGAATAGAAAAAAGGATACTCTATTCATTTGGTACATATTTCATTTTATAATTTTGAGTATATAAAAGATGGTCATAAGTCAATACACTTGAATTCCTAACTTAGTATTTAGGTGTCCTTATTGGCCTTGCTGGAGCTCCACCTTCTTAAAATGTATTTTTTTGCAAAAGTTCTCATTTTGAGAGTAAACATATTTTTTTCAAATTGTTATAAATTATTTTCTCAAAATTTTGAATGTCCATTTAGTACTAAAATGTACCAACACGAAGATAAAAATATGAGAATAACAAATACAGGTTTCTTTAACTCCTCTAAATTCTTAAAACATATTAAAATTATCAAAATATTACACAAGTTGGATTGTTCCCGAATTTCGATCATAAAACTTCTATAGCATATTTAATTTTTTCACCAAGTCTCATCAAAATTTGAATACATTTGTCTATTGAATTATTATAAATTTTAACTTGCGACATTATGCCAGATTACTTGTATTAGCTTTGTACAAAAGTTG
Organism: Sindora glabra; assembly: GCA_020226215.1. NCBI lineage: Eukaryota > Viridiplantae > Streptophyta > Magnoliopsida > Fabales > Fabaceae > Sindora > Sindora glabra. Next base: position 10,749,388 of record CM035226.1, on the reverse strand, counting down.
CAACGAATGCATATTACAACTACGCACAGCTTTATAGTTATAGTATTGTAAAGTAGCTCCTACACCCATGAATGTGAATGAGAAGCTAATAGTTGATAATGGTACGAATGCAAGAGATTTTAGGAGCATGGTTGGTGGTTTGAATTATTTGTCTCATACAAGGCCTGATATAGCCTCCTTTGTTATTATGGTGTCCAGATTTATGCATAGCCCAACAGAGCATCACCTCGGGACAATTAAGAGGATTTTACGTTATGAAGTGTAGAGTTTGGGATTTGATACTCGAAAGTATCAAATGTCAACTAATAACAGTGATTAGGTAGGTTGTCTGGATGATAGAAAGAGCAATTCATTCTCCCTTGGCTTTGACGTTATTTCATACGAGTTGAAAGAAGCAAGAGAACCTTGCCATCATTAGAAGCTGAATATGTTGCTAGAACGACATCGGTTTGTTAAGCTGTTTGGCTGAGAAGATTTTGATACTCAAAAGTATCAAATGTCAACTAATAACAGTGATTAGGTAGGTTGCTGGATGATAGAAAGAGCAATTCATTCTCCCTTGGCTTTGACGTTGTTTCATACGAGTTCAAAGAAGCAAGAGAACCTTGCCAGCATTAGAAGCTGAATATGTGCTAGAACGACATCGGTTTGTTAAGCTGTTTGGCTGAGAAGATTGCTAACTGATTTTCTTTAAGAGTAAACGAGTGCAACATAAATTTTTGATGATAAGGCAACAATTGCTATGATAAAAAATTCGACTTTTCACAGCAGAACTAAGTATCTTGATATTATTTCATTTGCAATCCAGTAGCAAGTGAAATTACCACGATGAAACATTGTAGTGCAAATGAGCAAGTTGCTGATATTTTGAGATAGTCACTGCCGCATGCCAAGCATGGTTGCTTCAGATTGCATATGAGAGTAACAAACTTTGAAGAATAGGGGGATTGGTAGTATCTCAGTAGTGCTCCAAATTCAGTGATGATATGATTCTTACAGGATGGGTAGTATCTCAGTTTCAGTTTTAGTTTGTTAAAGATTTTGTTTCCGTTTGAGAGTTTTGAGATAGTAGGAGATAGCGAGATTTGCTTGAGATATACGAGGAAGCAAGTTATCCCTTTTTTCAACACAGCAGAGGAAGATTCTCAATTGATTAGCACAATAACCCGCCATGCTGCATCGTGGGCATATTATATCAGAGGAAGATTCTCAATTCGATAAGCATGTTAATTCAGCTTGATATTCGGTATATCCATCATCACCTCCTTCTATGATGTGTAACTCGTGGTTATGTAGGATCTTGGCAAATTCAAATATATCTTCGATAGGGATAACTTCGTCCCCACAACAATGAACCGCTAAGAACCTGCGTTCCTTGTCAACCTGATAATCGACAAGTCCTGAACTGTTCTTCAACTATATAAAACCATCCTTCTGAATTCTTTCCCCGAGTTTCTTTCTAGATCGCTCTTCGATGCCTTTATATCATAGCGACCTAATTTCATGATACCTTGAAGCATAAAGAAGAACCACATTTGCTCCTTTACTGTGCCCAATAATTGCACTTACTACACTGTTTGCTTCATGCAGTGTCCAATTACAGCATGTAGATCTTCCATCTCCCTCCATTAGTCACCAAACCCAAAGGTAACGACTGATTCCTGCTTTTTCTAGCGCAGCAGCAACGTTCACCCTCTCATACCGTCTTAGTTCAAAGACGGTGCATAAGATAATTTCCGAAGTTCCAGATACATGTAAGATGCCCACCAGTTTATTCCCATGCTCGTTTGCTATTATGACCCTCTCCTGCTTCAGAAATTTGAGTGCGATAATAGAAATTATTACTAAATACACAAATGGCAATGTGCGTGAAACGCAAATTATCTTCACATCCGTGTAGCATAACACATTCTAATTTAATGGAAGTGAGATGTATTAAAATTTGATCAAGGCTCAAATCCGTTTCCACAACGATGAAACCCCAACTAATCAGTCTGTCAAGAGAAGGGGAGGGTGGAGAAGGGAAAGATCACAGTCATAGACGGCAGATAAACAGAAGCGCACTCTATAGGTGGGAAGATCACACACCAATTTAGATATGCTTCAACTTGGAAAACAAAATTACTACATGCTAACTTCTATACAATCGTCGAAATGAAGGGGTATCACGTGCCAACGAAAAAGGTACAAATCTACACGCAAATTTGACAGAAGGTTAAGTTTAGTTCGCTTAGGCTCAGACAGAATATCTCCACTCTAAAGAGGGCATCCCATGGCAAACCCCATGCATTAGTCTGCACCTAAAGCCCTTTCAACCTAGTAAGTCCCAGTCAAATAAAAGTCGACCACTAGGACATAATTCTATATCTACCACCAAAAAGCTTCCAAAGCATGAAACGAAACAGAAAACAACATACTTCACACCCATCAAGATCCATCAATATTAATACGGTAAATATACATGGCAATATAAAAGCAAGTTCCATCATCATTGATACTAGATATTAAAAATATCAAAGTTATTCATAACAATTCACAAGACATTTCAAGGGCCATACAAGGCCCTAAACGGAAGTTCTTACATAAAAGAGATGGAACACACAAAGAAGACACCAGAAGGAGTTGCACAAACTTAGAATCCACCACGAAGACGCAGCACAAGGTGAAGTGTCGACTCCTTCTGAATGTTGTAATCAGCAAGAGTCCTTCCATCCTCTAACTGCTTCCCTGCAAAGATCAGCCTCTGCTGGTCTGGTGGGATTCCCTCCTTGTCCTGAATTTTTGCCTTGACGTTGTCAATAGTGTCCGAGCTTTCTACTTCCAAAGTAATGGTCTTTCCAGTCAAGGTCTTGACAAATATCTGCATTCCTCCCCTCAGACGAAGGACAAGGTGGAGGGTGGACTCCTTCTGGATGTTGTAATCCGCCAAGGTACGGCCATCTTCAAGCTGCTTACCAGCAAAAATCAACCTCTGCTGGTCTGGTGGAATTCCCTCCTTATCCTGAATCTTAGCCTTTACATTGTCGATGGTGTCAGAACTCTCAACCTCAAGGGTGATAGTCTTACCAGTAAGGGTCTTCACGAAGATCTGCATACCACCACGAAGACGCAATACAAGGTGGAGGGTGGATTCCTTCTGAATATTGTAGTCAGCCAAGGTCCGCCCATCCTCAAGCTGCTTGCCGGCAAAGATCAGCCTTTGCTGGTCCGGGGGTATACCCTCCTTGTCCTGTATCTTGGCCTTAACGTTGTCAATGGTGTCGGAGCTCTCCACCTCAAGAGTGATGGTTTTTCCTGTGAGAGTCTTGACAAAGATTTGCATTCCACCACGGAGACGGAGGACAAGGTGGAGCGTGGACTCCTTCTGGATGTTGTAGTCAGCCAAAGTGCGGCCGTCTTCAAGTTGCTTTCCAGCGAAAATCAGCCTTTGCTGGTCTGGGGGGATTCCTTCTTTATCCTGGATCTTAGCTTTAACGTTGTCGATGGTGTCGGAGCTCTCCACCTCAAGGGTGATGGTCTTGCCCGTGAGGGTCTTGACAAAAATTTGCATGCCACCACGGAGACGGAGAACAAGATGAAGGGTGGACTCCTTCTGAATGTTGTAGTCAGCGAGAGTGCGGCCGTCTTCAAGCTGCTTTCCGGCGAAGATCAGCCTTTGCTGGTCTGGGGGGATTCCTTCCTTGTCCTGGATCTTAGCTTTAACGTTGTCGATGGTGTCAGAGCTCTCTACCTCAAGGGTTATGGTCTTGCCGGTGAGAGTCTTGACGAAGATTTGCATGCCACCACGGAGACGTAGGACAAGGTGTAGAGTGGATTCTTTCTGGATGTTGTAGTCGGCAAGGGTTCTGCCGTCCTCGAGTTGCTTTCCGGCGAAGATCAGACGCTGCTGGTCTGGTGGGATCCCTTCCTTGTCCTGGATCTTGGCCTTAACGTTGTCGATGGTATCAGAACTCTCGACCTCAAGGGTTATGGTCTTGCCGGTGAGAGTCTTGACGAAGATTTGCATGCCACCACGGAGACGTAGGACAAGGTGTAGGGTGGATTCTTTCTGGATGTTGTAGTCGGCAAGGGTTCTGCCGTCCTCAAGTTGCTTTCCGGCGAAGATCAGACGCTGCTGGTCTGGTGGGATCCCTTCCTTGTCTTGGATCTTGGCCTTAACGTTGTCGATGGTATCAGAACTCTCGACCTCGAGAGTGATTGTCTTGCCAGTAAGGGTCTTGACGAAGATTTGCATCTACAGATGATAAAGTCTTAGACATTAAACAATATAAAAGCAGATACGAAAACAGATCTAAGAAACAAGGAAATTAAAGACAGATCTGGCAATAATCTCGATTCAAATATAAAAAATCAATCAAATCAAATTAGCGAATACTTCCGAAAGGGTTTCCACAAATACGATACCAAATCAATAATTCCATCCAGAGATTCTATTGGCCCCCAGATAAGGTATCATTGGATAAGAACAGATCCGATGGTCATATTAGTTCCGCAAAACAATAAAAAACCAATCCCGTCAACAAAATATCATAGACAATCTCATCTTCATCTATATCTATCAACTAAGAAGATCTCCCAAAAAGACTCAACAAGAGCCAGATCTAGATCAGATACAGAACAGAGAAAAACAGAAACAAATGCGACAATTTTTAAACACATCAAGGAGAGCCAATTTGAAGCGCAAATTTAATCACGAGGACAACCCAGACATACCTTGAATAAGTTCGTAAATCCCTCAAACACGATAAAACAATTGAGATTGAATTGCGAATGAAAACTGCCCCCTTGAGGCTCCTTTTATAACCTAAATCGGTATCCGGATTCGTCACGGCAACGTAGAGCCCGTGGTCCCTGGACCAATTAAATCGCGACGCGTGTAAAATAGGTATAAAGTAAGCGCTATCAACACGGCAACGTTTGGCATCAGAGACCCTCTCAGAGGTTCACGAAAGCAAGGACGTCAAAGTTTGGAATCTATTGGTTGCCTGGTAAGATTGGCCTACGTCAGCCAAAACTGACCAAATCGATTTCAAGGTCTGGTAGCCGTTATGACGCCGTGACCTTTACGGCACAGATATTTTTACAGGTGGGCCCACGATGGTGATATTTTAGTGCAAGTGGGTTTTCTTGTTTTCTTGCTTCAACAAAATAATAAAAGATAAGAAAATTAAAAAAATAAAAATTAATAGAAAAAGCAAGGGGTATAGGATTCCTATCCTCTCAGGTCAGCTCGGCCCTTTGTCTGTCCATTCAACAGACTTATTTCCTTAATCGATGAAAACGGATGGATATGGATAGTGAAAGGTATTTAATTTTTGGGAGTCTAAATAAAGTATTTTTATTGGAAAACTAATCAAAATTTGTGTTCATTATTCAATTTATATCTTCTGAAATTTAAAAATAAGAAAATTATATTTTACCCTCTACAAATATGAAATTATTAGATTTTACCCATTTGAACTATTGAAATTTAGATTTTACTTCATTTAACTTTATAAAACCTAAATTTTATCATCACTATTACCAATTTAACAGAATCTGTTAGAAAAATTACTGTTATATTTATTAATTTTTAAAAAAAATTTTACTTACAGGCAGTTATAAATTGCTACTAAAAATGATAATGTCAATTTGTAACTACTACTAAATGTTATAACCGTTAACTTGATAATGGTGACAGTAAAATTCAAGTTTCAATAATTTAATGAGGTAAAATTCAAGTTTCAATAATTTAATAAGGTAAAATTTGACAATCCTATGGTTGAAAAGGGTAAAATATAATTTTTTCTTTAAAAAATATAATAATTTAATAATAAAAAATATTCTATCTTCTAAAAGTTGTAATTCTTCACAAAATAAGAAAAATGATAAGTTTTAGATAATGATTATTTATTTGTTTACCAAACTTTAATTTAATGTGCGTTATTCACAATTTTTTTCCAAATGTCAATAAATGAAAATTTGTTTTGCAGGAGATAAATATTAATTTTTTTCCTACCAAGAATTTAAGATCTCAATCTTTGCAAAGATTATCGGTTGCAAATATCGGGATAAATATTATAACTCATACTCTTTTTTTTATTTACACAAATATCATACTAAATATTAGATTAGCTATATATTGTTGTGACTTCCTTTTAGGATTTAAATTTAATTTAACATCTATGTAAATTATTTTTATAACAATATCATACTCTTATTTGTTGACGGTGTCAAAATTTATATATTAATAATAGATTAAATTTAAATTTTTTATTTTAAGATATTAAATTAAATAATATATAAAAATTTATAAAAAAATAAATATAATATTTAATTTTTTATTTATAAATATGATGACTATTATATCTCTCAAATTTTGTAACTACTACTATTAATTTCTTATTTTTTATTTATTATAATTATTCATCCTTTTCTTCACTAATAATACTAAAATAAATAATAAAATAAATAACATAACTGAAAATTAAGAATATATTTAACATTATTTAAGTAAAATTTATCAATTCACTTCAATAATTTTCTTTTATTTTAACATTGCAAATGAGGAATGGACGAATAATTATAACAATTATAAAAAAAAGAAATTAATAATATTAGTTATAAAATTTAAAGAATATAATATTTATTATTTTTATAAATAAAAATTGAATGATGTGTTTATTTAATTTATAAATTAGCTCCCGTGAGCATCAAATAAAAAAAATATGTAAATTTTGTTAATATCAATAATTTTTTTATTTTGCTTTCAAATAATGTATTCAAGAGCAATTATAATCATACTTACAATAATAATAGTATTAAAAAAAGAGTAAATTCTAAGTCGTGTTCAATACTTCTGTTAGTTTTAATAGAAAGTATTTTTTTATAAAATATAATTATAAAATATTAAAATAAAAAATATTTTATTTATTTAATATTAAATATAAAAATTTTAAAAAAAGAAATATTCTTTATTTAAAAATGGAATCTATTTTTCTCCCTTATATTACATCTAGAAAATTTTTCAAGTCATCAATATAAGTATTATATTATTTCTTTGTTAATACATATATTTATATAAAAAATGCTTCCTAAAAAAACAAATGAAGCTTATAAGTATAAATTTAATTTATTATCAATATAAAATGTTTTGCACTATTAGTAAGTAAAAAGAGGATATATCATTAAAAAGTAATAATAATTAAAATTTTTTAATAACAATGAAGGGATTTTTAACAAATTTATTGACATGACAATTAATTGATGGGTAATAGTATAAAAATAATTTACACTTGTAGCAAATTAAATTTAAATCCATACCAAATATCTTAAGTTTGAATTTTATCAACTATCAATATAAAAGAAAGTAAATTCAATTAGTATTAATTTTATTTATTAAGCAGATGATTATTGTTTAAGTAATTTGTGTAAAAAAGGTGTTTGATACTCAATTGATTCAAAAGCTTTTAACTAATTTAGGAGACATTTAACTAATTAATTAAGTTAAATAATTATTTTTATTTTGAATTTTTTGTTATACCCTCCTTAAAATATAATAAATTAGAAATTATTTTATGAGAAATAATAGTTAGGGTAACTAGTGAATTCAGTTGAGTTAGAAATTTTATGTGAGAAATATGGAAGAAAATAAGGTCAATCAAATTAAAAATATAAGAATATGAATTTGATGAAATTTTTAGTCGGGAAAAACTTATTGGAGTTATGAAGTATAAAGCTTTATATTGATATAAGTCAGTGTGCAACTATAGAAGATGTTTAGGAAAACTTTTTCAAAAATGCCCTTGGAGCCTTAACTTTCCCATTTCAACCCCCACATTCTAATCCCTTTCATTTTCTTTCCTCCATTTCTTAAACCTTTTCAACTCTCTCCACACAATCCTTTTATTACTTCATCAATTAAGTAAGGGAGACTTCAAATCTTCTTGATTTCTTCATTTAATTGAGGTAAAAATATTATTTTCATAAAAAATCCTTCTTATTTCTTCTTAGGTGATGAAAGGTTTGAGGTTTATTTGATTTTGTTAGATATTTTAAGCCATAACTTTAGAAACCATGAATTTTGATGTGATTAAGATTGAAAAATCATCAAACTAGTATTCTAACATCCTCTCCCATATAAGATGAGTGGATAATCTAGCTAAATATATGAATTTTGAAGTTCTATAATGATATTGATGAAATATGATTTTTATTTAATTTTGCTTGAATATGGTTTATTTTGATGTGATTGAAGTAATAACTAAGGGAAAAATATGATATAATATGTTAGATAAGTGTACTAATGATTATATTTAAGTTTGATGTGCAATATATATGTTTATTAGGCATTTTAAGTCAGTTGTACAATGCAAATTTTATAAAAAAAATTGAAATTTTTATGTATGAATTGATTAATGAATATATTCTAAAGATCTAGAGGTGAAACTAAGTTTTAAAATTGAGTAACCAATTGATTCTAGAGGTCCAGAGATGGGTGAATCAATTCCAGGGGTCTTAAGGCAAAACTGGACTTTAGAATCAATTGGTAAATTGATTCATCAACTATAGAATTTTATGCCAACTTTAAAAGGGTGTAACCCTTTTGTCTTATGTCCGTTTTAAATAAACTATCTATCTTTTTAAAGGTAATTAAGTCTACTTTCAAATGAAATTAGTTTGTGATATCATCAAAAATAATGGATAGAAGTAAAAAACTTAGGATTTCAAAAGAAAAAACTTTTTATGTTTATATTAAAAAAGGCACAACTTTTTCAAAACTTAGCCAATTTAGATAAATGAGTAGAGTCTATTGAAAGATAATTGGATCTATTTTCACATGAAATAAGTTTTAAAAATAATATATTCATGATTTTTCAATTGTCCATAAAATATCATTCAAAGGTCACAACTATGATGATATTATAGTTAACCATACCCAACTTATTTTATGTTTTCATGATTTATAAAAGTCCAACATAGGGTGTTTGATTTCTAAATATCAAAGATAAGTAGTTTGTAATATTTATATGATAAGTACATAATGAATGATCATGAAATGAGTAATATTAATATTTATAAATTATCCTCATGAATAATGAAGTATGAAAAAAGAAAAAGAGATAAAAGTGAAATATTTAAGAATCTTTAGAGTAAATGGACATTCCTGAATGAGTATAGATCTATTTTAGGAACTTTCCTATCTAATTTTTCTACACTTTATTTGTTCTATATACTAGAATAATATGTCTTAGAACCAAAATACTGAATGTGTGTAATTATATACCTCAATATGAATAAGTATGAAGAACTTGTAATCTTAGTTGCTTCCTATTATGATAAATATTATGGTGAGTAATGGTGCTTCCAAAGCACCATTTGTTTCTTGTTAATCACTATTAATTAAATTTTTGTAAATGATATTTGTAAATGATATGATGAAGGCATCGTATAGGTTATTCTTGGTTGTGAGAAATGTATGCTTTAATTGAGATTGTATTCATGATTGTGATTGGTTTGTGACCACACATGAGAAGTGTGGAACTATCGTTTAACAATTAAATGTACTTGTTTGTAAATATAAATGTAGTTGAAGTTATGGTATTGTCAAAGAGAATGATTGTAATGATAAATTAATTATCTTGTATAGTGGCTAAATTGAGATCTAGATATTATGAAATATAAAATTTATGTGATATGTATACATATGATAATGTGATTCAATTTGTGCTACTAGTATACAAATAATACCAACATGATTTCAAATAGCTTGGAATTGGATATGAGAAATGCGATCAGGTAATTTTATTAAAGTAAAGTTAAGAATATTATAAATTGAATATATAATTTCAAAAAATGATGTGAATAAAATGTTTTTATAGTATAAAGTTCTAATAATTTAATTATCTTATGTTAAATTTAAAAAAGAAGAAAATCTTATTTTATTATCATATTCTTTTTATTAGATATAAAACTGATAAAATAAGGATTAGATGCTCTAGAATGATATATTAGTATCTTTAGAGTAAATCAGTATCTTAAAAATCTAATATCCTCGGTGCTTAAAGTTTGATTCAAGTAAATATTTAAAATATTTTATTTATTTTTTTCAAAATAAAATTAAAATTATTAAGAACCGAGTGTCTAGTCTTTAATATAATATGATTTGGGCTTTTTTAGATTATAAAGCTTTAATACTTTAATTATTTTGCACTCAACTCAAAAAGTCCTCGTTGATGAAAATCTTCAATTTCTTTATAATAATTGTTAAAGATATAAGAGAGTGGTATTATAATATAGTAGAGTGATATGAATAAAGTGTTGAAAGCCTTGTATTTTAATATTTTATTCATATAAGCTCTATTCTAAATAAATTATTATTTAAAGATAAATTTTGATTTTAAAGGTTAACATTGGAGAAACATAAAATTTGATGACTTAAAATAATTTATTATGTTATAATTTGAACTTAGAATTAGAATATTTGGAAGTAAGATAAGTAATGCTCTTACGTTTATAATTTGTCATTATAAATAGTGAAAAAGGAAGAGAGTGAAAGAAAATTATAGATGTTTTAGAACGTCTAAAAGTGTTAGACATCATTAGATGAGTATATATTTTATTCAAAATGAATGTCTTAATAATAATAATAATAATATGTTTAAATGTTATATTTTATAATCCTTCTCATAAGTGGTATTGATCATATGTCTATTTATTTGTAAATTTCTAACAACATAACTGTGAATCATAGTATATTATAAAATTAATCTCATAGCTATGTATGAGTAACTTGAGAATGATAAGTATGAGAAGTTAACGATTATCTGCTTAAAGAAATGTTGAAACAAGCTCTTGAAGCGTGTATGATATTATAAATGATTATGATTGAGTTATGATGTAAATGATATTCATATTATGCTTAGAATTATACTATTATTTATATACTAATAACCATGGTGTGATCTATATCGAGATGTAAATGAGTGTTGTGGCCATGCAAGAGGGCATGGTGATACTGCTATTTATATATTATGTTATGTGCCTTGATTTGCTCTATAATGATGATGAATGGATGATTTGTATTAAGATTATATTGAAATTACAATTTATAAAGCTGAACTCTATTGTGCATATTATAATGTGAATTATGCCATAAGTGGCATTGAAAATGAAAAATGTGATTGGAGCGATGATACAATAGCTAATGCTTAAAGTTTAATTCAAGTGAATATTTAAAATATTTTATTTTATTTTTTAAAATGAAATTAAAATTATTAAGAACCGAGTATCTAGTCTTATAATATAATATGATTTGGGCCTTGTTAGATTATAAAGCTTTAATATTTTGATTATTTTGCACTCGACTCAAAAAGTCCTCATTTATGAAAATCCCCAATTTCTTTATAATAATTGTTGAAGATATAAGTATTAAAGCTTTATAATACTTTGATTATTTTGCACTCGACTAAAAAAATCTTCGTTTATGAAAATATCTAATTTCTTTAGATTATAAAGCTTTAATATTTTAATTATTTTGCAATCGACTCAAAAAGTCCTCATTTATGAAAATCTCCAATTTCTTTATAATAATTGTTAAAGATATAAGAGAGTGATATTATAATATGGTAGAGTGATATGAATAAAGTTTTGAAAGCATCGCATTTTAATATTTTATTCATATAAGCTCTATTCTAAATAAATTACTTTATAATAATTTATGGAGGGTATGAGGCAGACCCTGGATGGATAAGGATGGACAACTTATGGAGGGTATAAGGTTAACCAAAGAGTTAAAAGGTGAATGCATATTTTAATATATATATATATATATATGGTTCTTTATTGTGCTTTGAATTAGAATTCTATCTATCCTTGATTATTTTCATTTAATGTTTTAATGATTATATGATTGGCCATGATTGAGTTTTCAAGATTTAATTAGTGTGAAAAAAAAGTATATAAATGATGGTGTGTGAAATAAAGCAATCAAAAAGGGAGCCTTACTTCACTTGTAATGTTGAATTGACTTCTCTTTGATATTATAATTGAATTGAGTGATGGCGAAATCATAAAGAACCTCTTTTGGATTCTATTATTTATACGTATGTGATTGTAGATTTAGGCACAAGTGTGAGAGTATAACTGTTAGATTATTAAATAAGGTAAAATCATCAGTTATAAGTACTGGAAACCACCTAGTGGTTATTCTATATTACTGTTTGGATTAATTATAATCATATATTGATGATATTTCCTTTTATAGATATACATTTATTGAGTTACAAATCTCATTCTATTTTTTTAATATTTTCAGGATATAACTTGAGAATATCAAGTTACGAAGCTCGTACGAGAGTCTAAGGATCCAAGAAAACTTGACAGTTAAGAATGAGTTAGGATTCTTTTAGAATCCAACTCAAGGATTAGAGATAAAGATAATGTTGATTATGTATTTGATGTGTTAAATTATTTATCTGTATATGTATTTTTATATTGTTATTAAGTCATATGTAAAATAAGTTGTATGATTTTAGGTCACCATGAAAATAAAAAGATTTCTATTGTATAGAATTAATATGAATAGTATTGAAACTAATGAAAATCAAGTAACAGAATTTATGCTGATCATAACCAGGCTCGGGTTGTGATATATTTGAAAAATAATTATTTTTTATTATAAATGATAATGGGGCAAGTTTGAGTAAGGGACTAAAATCCCTTTATTTGTCTCCCAAAATATTCTTCCCTTTCTTGTCTTCATACCAATATGAATAGAGTTCTTAATATTCATACTATCCTCGCTAAATATCGATCCTTAACTTATTCTTACTTTTCATTTTATTTAAATGATGCTTATTTATCTATTTTTTATTAAAATTTTTTATTTTATTTATTTAATTATAATTTATTTATATCTTATTTTATTTATTATATTTATCTACATTTTATTATTTTTAATAAAATAATAGTTATTTAAAAATTATAATAATACTAATATAATAAAGAATAACATGAATTTTTTTAAAGTTTATAAAAAATATATTTAAATTAAATGACAACATACATACTTTTAATTTTTATTTTTATCATATAATTAAATTTATATATTATTATATATTATTTAATTATACATTATATGATATAGGTATGGGGAGGATTAAATAATGTAGTCCTCGTGCTTGGGTTCAAAAAAGTAAAAATTGAAGGTACCTATTAGTTATTGATCAAATTATCATCCTTAAAGTTGATTGCTCTTCCAAATCAATCATTTTAAAAATATTAGAGGACTAGCTAATTCATAAGAGATAGATAAAGAATAAAATTACTTTCAAATTATATAGTAACATATATTTGTTATTTTGCTTAAAATGTAATATAGAAAGAGTTGAACCCACCATAATGTATATAAGCAAGTGTTCAACCATTAAACTACCACTAATTTTTAATTACACATGTATAAATTTAATAAATATTAAAATGTAATAATTCTTCATCAATAATATATATTAAAAAAATAAATATTTTTACATTATATAATTATTTAATAAATTTAAATTATTTTTATATTAAAAAAATAAAAATTAATAAAATTAATTTATACATGTATAATACATGCATATATAATAATTTTTTTAATTCATCATTCAATTCAATTTTTAAAACATTATTTAAACTAAAAGGATTACTTAACATACAAATAATTATGAATAGTATAATTGTTTTTGATTAAGTTACATTCTTCTTAAAAAGTGTGATAATGAAAATTATATATAGATAATATGAAAATAATATAATCATTATATATATAGTATGTAGAAAACTTGATATAGAATAGGTGAATGCAGACACTTAAATAAATTTATTTTTTAAAGAATAATTTAATAACTAATAAATTATAAAAATATATCTATAGAAGAAATTTTAATTTAATAAATTATATATAAAATTTGAAATATTATCAAAGTAAAATAATATGTTCAAGTAAATTATAAAATATGTTTATGTTCATATAAGTTATTTTGCATTTAAATAGCTTATAATAAACAAATAATTTTACTAATCATCTTTATTCAAATAATTAATATTATTAATTAATTAAATTAATTAATATAATTAAGTATTAATTATCAATTAATTAAATTAACTAACTATTAATATAATCTGCTAATTTAAAAAAAAATTATAATTTGAATTTCAAATATAATTTTTACATTACATGATAATTAATCACACAATTATATCTAATCTTCTAATTTATTGTATAGAAAATGTTATGACCTAACCTTAATCATAATTAGCTTGGAACTTAACTACCTTATTTTTATTAGCCTAAGTTACCTAACCTACATTCTTTATTGATATGCGGCAAGCATAGGTTATTAGGGAAGATATTATACATCCAAGAAAGATAAATAAGATTTCATTTATCAAATATGATTTAATTATAAAAAAGCTAAGTCTGCTTATAAATTGTCCAGCGTTAAGGATAAACTAGCTTAATCAGTAGAGGTGTCAAAATGGGTTGAGTTTAATAGGTTAGTTTAAGACTCGTATAATTTTGCTTGACCTGGGACTGGGACTGCGATTACGACTGCGACTGGAACTAATACGAAAAATGATAATAGTGGCTTGACCTGGTAAGGATTGGGACTTATTAGTCCGACCTAGTAAAGGATTGAAACTGGTAAGTATTAACCCGTTAGGTTATTGGATTAACCCGTTAACCTAGTAATAATAATAATTAATAATTAATTAATTTATTATTATATATTTAATTTTTATATAAATTTTAAAATAAAAATTTTGATATATTAAAATTATACTTTAATATATACAATATTAAAATTATATATATGAGGAATATAAAATAATTTTTAATATTAAAATTAATAAATTTATATATTTAATGTTATCAATATATATTATATAATTTTATCAAAATAAATAATTATATTAAAATTTAAATTAGTAATTTAATATTAAAATTTTGAATTATTTAAAAATTTTAAATAAATAATTTTCACATTAATTTTAAATATATTATATACATATATATAATATAATAAATTATTATTTATCTATTATTATTATAGATAAATCATTATAATTATTTTTATTAATATATTATTTGTATAAGTATTTATTTATATATATTTGATAATATATAAATTATTAAATATATTTATTTTTATATATAATACTTTGAACTTGATTAATATATATTTAATAATATAAACTTATTTTATTAAATAAAATAAATATATAAATATATAATATAAAATTTACTTAATTTAATCATTTCCGCATTACTTTGAAATTTTTTCTTACTATCAGACTTTTGTTGCCTTTTGGACCTTTGGTGCCAAAGGCGTCACTTTGACCTAATGTTGGCGCGATGGAGAAAGTTTCACTTTTCATGATGGTGAAGGATAGGCTAGTGTCACAAGTCGGCCTTGTGAACTAAATGACTAAGCAAATGAGCTCCGTTTGGGACGAAACTTGGCAGATAAATCAAGTATATGATGGAGCACTTGTAGCCCAAATTTGGGACCAATCGACTTGTGTATTATTTTTCCTAATTTTTTCCGTTTTGGATTTTGCTTGTACTTTTGACTAAGGAAACTTGTCCAGTACGAGTAGGAAAACACTTGGCCGTCATCCTTGTATTATTATCTTTCTATCGGTGTATTTTGGTAGCAAAATTCCATCCGGAGCAAGCCGAAAAGCCCTTATGACAACTCGAAAAAAGTATGTCATCTTAGGCAATTTTGGGTTTGGCTTATAATGCTCTTTAAGGGGGGGAGTGCCTGGTGACCTTGGTGGAAGCCCGGCACTAGCCTAGGAGATGGAATGTGCAACTTGGTGCCTCCCTTGCACATCTCCAATACTGTAATGAAGGATCATATTAATAAAAGAAGTAGCCCCTCTTCTATAAATCGATTGTCCCGAATTTTACCGCTTTTGGCCGCAATTGCCCACATGTGTCCGAATTGCATTTTATGCACCATTGTTGCCTTTCTATATATGTTGGTTGCCTTTATATGATGCTTATGTGCTTACGGTTGCCCCGATTGTGCTGTGCTTATATGTTTGGCCCGTTTATTCTAAGCTTGGTTAGTGTATTAACCGATATGCTGGCTTATTCCTCAGGTGGTGAAGGTCTAAGCGCCGCACGTCTCGATTATTGAGTTGCCGGTCCGTGACATTTGGTATCAGAGCGTGGTCTAGTCCACGCTCATAAATTCCGCTGCTCTTATCAATACACCCACCATGGCGAAGAAAATAACGAACGCCGAATGGTTTGAAGCTATCAAGAATGCACTCGGGAATCTCGAAGGTGTCGCTGAAGCCGTAAGTAGCATGCAACTCGAGGAGATCCCTAAACTCTTTCAGAGGGCCAAAGGGTGGGAATCTCTTGAGCATCGAGTTAAGACTCTCGAAGCTAACAAGGGGGTCGATGGCTCGGGGAGTAGTAGTGCTCCACAAGTCGAAGAGCGGCTTGTTGCAATAGAGAACACCCAGCGGCAACTTGGGGATGCTTTCAAGGACCTTACCCATGAGGTGAAGGATGTTGTAGCAACTCTTCGAACCGAACTAGGTGACCTTGCTGCGAGCGTAAGGGTAATGATGTTAGCCTTAGGTAACAATCCACCAAAGGGTGGTGCCTCAGAGCGCAAGGGGAAAGTGAAGGTCCCTGAACCTAGGCCATATGCGGGAGAGAGGGATGCCCAAAAGCTCGAGAATTTCTTATTCGATATGGACCAATACTTCCAAGTTACGGAAATAGATTCGGAGGAGTCTAAAGTGAATTGCGCTACCATGTTCCTCACAGATTGTGCCAAGGTCTGGTGGAGGATGAAATATCAAGATATTCAAGCGGGTAGGTGCCATATTCATACTTGGGAAGGGTTAAAACAAGAACTGAAGGCACATTTCTACCCCGAGAATGTCGACTACTTGGCAAGACGCAAGCTACGAGAGTTACGCCAAACCGGCTCAGTCCAAGACTATGTGAAGAAGTTCATAACCATTATGTTGGACATCCGAGATATGTCGGAGAAGGATAAGCTCTTTTACTTTGTTGATGGTCTTTCACGTGAAGCTGCAATAGAACTCCAAAGGAGAAGGGTCCAAAGCCTCACTGAAGCAGTGACTACGGCAGAGTGCCTTTGTGACTACGACATTGGTTTCCCTTCTAGCAGGAACTCGCAGGGTGGTACCTCAAATTCTTCTAATGGGAGTGGCTGTCAGTCCAAAGGGAGCAAGTCCAAGAGTGGGGGAGAGAACAACAGTTCATCTACAAGCTCCCAGGGATCCATATCCCCTCAAGTTTCCAACACGAGCAAAAAGTCAAAGACCCTGTCATGTTTCTTATGCCGCGGACCACACAAAGTGGCGGATTGCCCACAGAAGTATGCCTTAAGTGCTCTACAAGCCAAAATACAAGATAAGGGGCAAAAGAGCGTTAAGGGTGATACTGAAGATTCTGACACTGACGATGGGTCTTATGTCAGGATTGGGGCAATGCAGGTCCTAGACCCACACGAGTAACTTCACTAATAACACGGAGCGGTAGGTCCCAATAGGGGTCTGCCACAATAGGCTTGGCAGGTTAGCGGAGTACCAGCCAAGCATTTCTTTCATATGATCGCGACGGAGGGAACGATCTTTCACCTAGCGGGGTGCCACATCTAGTGGGATATTTTGAGCAAGGAAAATCTTTCGAGAGGAGGGTATCGGGATGCCAGTGGGCTTTGTAAATATCCAGATAACCTTGTGGTAGAAGCTACTAACCAACATTTTGGAGATCATGCATGCCAACCATCTAAGTGCTAGAGAGTGCACTGTTAGAACAAGAGTGCCAACTCTTTGTTCAACCTTATCAGCTAGGGATAAGGGGACACCAGCTGGGTGTTAAAATTGAATCCAACCATGTTTGAGAGTTCAAGAAGCTGCGGAGGCAGAAGAGTTTAGCATCAACAACAACCTTGGAGAGACAAGCCGGAAGGAAGTCGGGGAGGAGCTGAAATAGAGCAGACTGAAGACTTTCCAAGAATCCTGTCAGACCGAGGTGTTGAAGATAACTTGCTCATTGGCGAAGCTCATGTGGACAAGCAGAGAGGTCGAGGAAGGAGCTCAAGTGAAGCAAACTGAAGATGCTCGTGGAAGCCAT
The DNA here is from genome assembly GCA_020226215.1 of Sindora glabra. Classification (NCBI taxonomy): domain Eukaryota; kingdom Viridiplantae; phylum Streptophyta; class Magnoliopsida; order Fabales; family Fabaceae; genus Sindora; species Sindora glabra. Next base: position 10,731,234 of record CM035226.1, on the reverse strand, counting down.
GTCAAACTGAGTCGTCAATGAGGACATTGACATTTTTCAAGTGGGGGAGAATGTCACAAGTCGGCCTTGTGAACCAAATGACTAGGCAAATGAGCTTCGTTTGGGATGAAACTTGGCAGATAAATCAAGCATATGATGGAGCACTTGTAGCCCAAATTTGGGACTAATCTGACTTGTGTATTATTTTTCCTAATTTTTCCCGTTTTGGATTTTGCTTGTACTTTTGACCAAGGAAACTTGTCCAGTGCAAGTAGGAAAGCACTTGGCCATCATCCTTGTATTATTATCTTTCTATCGGTGTATTTTGGTAGCAAAATTCCACCCGGAGCAAGCCGAAAAACCCTTATGACAACTCGGAAAAAGTATGTCATCTTAGGCAATTTTGGGTTTGGCTTATAATGCTCTTTAAGGGGGGGAGTGCCTGGTGACCTTGGTGGAAGCCCGGCACTAGCCTAGGGGATGGAATGTGCGGCTTGGTGCCTCCCTTGCACATTTCCAATGCTGTAATAAAGGATTATATTAATAAAAGAAGTAGCCCCTCTTTTATAAATCAATTGTCCCGAATTTTACCGCTTTTGGCCGCATTTGCCCGCATGTGTCCGAATTGCATTTTATGCACCATTGTTGCCTTTCTATATGTGTTGGTTGCCTTTATATGATGCTTATGTGCTTACGGTTGCCCCGATTGTGTTGTGCTTATATGTTTGGCTCGTTTATTCTAAGCTTGGTTGGTGTATTAACCGGTAGGCTGGCTTATTCCTCAGGTGGTGAAGGTCTAAGCGCTGCACATCCCGACTATTGAGTTGCCGGTCCGTGACACTAGCCACTAGAGCCTTTTATTCCTGCCAAAAAAAGGCCGTTTAAATGTCTAATAAGTTAAAGAGTGAGGAAATGTTTCGTGTTAGGAAAGTAAGGGAAATTGGAAAGTAGCCGTTAAATGAAAGCGACGAGGAAGAGAGACTTGGACTCTTAGAGTCATTGATAAATGGTGCACTTTGTAGCCAATAGTCATTGTGCAACGGCTCATTTCTTTATATTTTAATAATTTTATATATTTTTATTACTATAAATATCATTCTTCAATTCTCATTTTTCAATTACAATAAATATTCATTTTTTCTCTCTTCAATCTCATTCTCTTTAATTTTATTTCTATAATTTTTATTTCTCTACAAATATTAAAAATTGAAGGTGAAAGTGATGCATGAAGTTGCAAAGTATTGAAATTTTCACTTAAAAGAAAAATATTGGTAACACTCTTCAACCCTTTTCTAATCTCTACTTATATTTTTGTATATTTTTATTAAGTTTTGTATATTTTAATTTTTATAGTATTTTAGTTCATTATTATTCTTATTAAATTTAATATTAGTAATTTTATTTTTATATTATTAATAAATTTTAATTATGAATTTGAATTATCTTAATAATATACAAAATTATTTTGATGATTAACATTTTTTAAAAAATGTAGTTACTAATTTTTCAAATAAAAATTTTATAAATACTCCTTCAAATACACCCGAATTTACATAATTTCCTCTTCATTCTTGACATCCATTTTCATAACGTGCTCATAGCCGTAAGAATATAAACACTCATGTATCCTCATCTAATTTAATAAAAAGATTTAAAAATTCTTATATATGGAATCATTTTAATTTAAAAAATATAGATAGTGTAGCTAAAGCATTTTGTAAATATTATCCAAAAAATTATAATTATGATAGTTATAGTAGTATTAGTACAATGAGACATCATTATTCTTCTAAACATGTAAATGTTGTAAATATTTAAGAAAAAATTCTAACATGCCTAGTCAAGATAGTTGTGAGTATGAATTATACAAATGGATTTATCATGCTGAAATAGTTTTTAGTATAGCTAGTTCTCCAAAATTAAATACCTTTCTTCAATACTTTAATCTTCAATGGCATGGTATGAGTAGGAATACTAGTGTAAATAAATTGAATAAAATTTTTAAAGAGCAAAAAATGATTTAGCTAACTTTTTTTCAAAATCCAAAGGTAAAGTTGCATTTACATCTGATATGTTTGTGTAGCTGCCCATTATATTGATGATTATTTTATTTTACATAAAAGAATTATTTATTTTAAACTAATTCCACCACCACATGATGCATCTACTATTGTTTGTTATATAAAAAATACTTGTACTGAATATATAATATCGGATAAAATATTTCCAATTACCTTGATAATGCATCTACTAATACTAGTACTATTAAAATTTTAATTTCAACTCTAAATCTTATAATTGATGCTCAATTTTTTCATCTTAGATGTGCATGTCGTATTTTAAATTTAGTTATTCAAGATACATTAAAAGTTATTTCTATACTTATACAAAATCTTAGAAATATAGTTTTATGCATCAAATCATCACCGGTTAGAAAGTATGATTGAAAATAATTATGTACTCAAATGTCTAAGAAATCTAAGATGCCTCCACAAGATGTTTGTACATGATGAAATTCTACTTTTAAAATGTTAGAATTTTGTTTAGAGTATAAAGATGTCATAAATGTTTTTTATTCAATAAAAATTCAAATTAATCATCACCTTGAAAATTTTGAATAGGAAAGGGCATAAATTTGCTTATAATTTTTACAAATATTTTATAGAACAATTAATCTTCTATTTTGTTCTTATTATCCGACATCTCACTTAATATTTGAAATTTTATTTAATTGTAGTTCTACATTTTTAAAATTTAAAAATATTAATAGGTTTGAAATTATTATTAATGAATGTTTACCAAAATAGAATAAATACTTTATAAATACTTCTTATTTATATGTTATAGCTGCAATTATAGATTCTAGAGTTAAACAAAAAAAGTGAAAAAAATTGATATAAAAGTACTATAAAAATATGTAATATGAATTTGACTTAAAGTTTTACATGAATAATATAAATAATTTACTATTTGAAATGTTTTAAGTATATAGTAATTAATATATTTTTTCGCATTTATATATAGGTTCTTCATTTTCTTAAAAAATAAGTATCCCATTTTGTGAAGAATATGATGACTTTTTAGATTTAATTGATGATATTCCTTCAATCAATAATGAGTTAAATTTTTACTTATTTACACCTATTGTATTTAATATGCCAAAATTTACCATTTAAGAATGGTGGAAAGTACAAATGACATAATATCCTATACTTTCTCTTATGGCACATGATATGCTAACTCCTCCAATGTCTTCAATAGCATCAGAAAGTGCATTTTCTCTTAGTGAGCAAATTTTGGATGATAAGCGTTTATTTATGATTGATTAGAACTTAGAAATGACTATTTGTTTAAAGGATTAGTTTAATGCAGAAGATAAATAATAAAATAATTTGCAAGAAGATGGATCATCATTAAGTAAAGCTAGATAATTAGAAATAATGAGATATTTATATGTTATAAATTTAGTTATCAAAATATTTGTATTCATTTTATTTAATAGTAAAATTTTTCTAAACTAGGTCCATCCCGTGGTTTTTACCCTTTTAATGGGGGGTTTTTCACGTTAAAAATTATTATATTTTAATTTATTTTTTTAATTTTTAATTATACTAAATAACAACCATAATAACAATAATAATAGCAATTTTTAAGTGATAATAATATAATATAATTATATTTTATAATAATAAGAGTAATTCTAATAATAACAATGATATATAATAATAATAAGAAGGAATTTTATAAGTTAAATAACATAAAATATGATATGTTTTACATAAATTAAAACTTTAATATCAAATGCATTCATTTCAATTTCTATTAAATTATAATCCAAACACTAGTATAAATCTCTAAATAATAGAATAAAAATATATTTTTTATTGTAAATATATTTTAAATAATTTTAAGATTAATTTAATTAAATTACTTAATTATATATTTTATTTTTAACCATTGTTATAACGTTACTTTTCATATGTAATGCATTATTTTTATTATTTTATTTACCTAATTATATTTTTTTATATATTCATTCCTGTTATATATATTTCAAACACTAATATTATTATATAGTATGTATATATTATATTATATATTTTATTTTTATTATAAATTATATAAATAAATAATTTATAATTTTAATACTAATATCACTAGGTAGTATAGATATAATATAACATAATTTACTTTTATTATAAAATTAGTTTAAATAAGTTAAATATTTAATATAAAATGTATTAATTGAACTAATTATTCTATTTTTTTATAAACATATTTGAAAATTTAAATTTAAATTTATTTACTTAAATTTTATCAATATATTTTAATATCAATATTTTAAGTACTATATTTAAAATTAAACATATATCAATCGAAATTTTATCAAAGTTTTACAACTCATAGACATTATTTTTATTTACTCCATTCCATATTTTCTTTTTTTCCTATATATTCACCCCATTTATTTACCATTTATGTGTCAATATCACTAAATAATATAAGCATAACATAATATATTTTATTTTATTATAAATTTTTTTATGTAACTTTAACCTTTAATATTAAACTTGTTAATTGAATTAATTAGTTCAATGTTCCATTTTTAAGTAAAAAATATTTAAAATTTAAAATGAAAATTATTTATTTATTTAAAGTTTAATATATTAACAAACTATATCTCAAATTTAAATTTAATTTATTTGAATTAAATGTATTTTAATATATTAAAAATTTATATCTCAAATTTAAATTTAATTGATAATATATAAATTATTAAATATATTTATTTTTATAAATAATATTTTAAAATTGATCAATATACATTTAATAATATTATTGATTTTATTAACTAAAATATATAATTTTAAAAAATAATAACATTTTAAATCATAATAATATATAATTATATTTAATAAATAATAATAGATTTCAATTAATTAATGACATAAAATTAATAATAAATAAATAACTAACATGATAATAATAATAAAATGTAACGGGTTATAAAAATTCGCTCGGTAAATGTTGACCTGTGATTAGGATTGGAATTGGTATTGTAGCAACCCGATCTGAACCTGACCTGGTGAAAAAATAATTCGGTCTAGGACTGATCCGATGTACAATTTTTGCCTATTGGATAAGCTTAGTAGGGTTGTTTTAGTCCATTTTGACAAGTTTATTAACCAGCCACAAAAGAAATAAGTGTCTATTTTTCTATCTTTAATCCTATATAGAGCAAAGCTCAAAATATTTGTTTATATTAAAATATCCATTTGCTGCTTACTACCATGTTGGATAAGCTCCAAAGAGTATAGCCTTGAAGCGATAGTAGAAAAAGATTAACCTAAGAATATAAAAATAAAACATGGAGAGGTAATTTCAAGACTTAGTAAGTAAATATTTTAGTACAATCAAATTTAGAAAGCAATTATAAGCTTACCAATCAGATTTAACCTTTCTTGTACTTAAGAGTTTTAATCACATAATTCATAATACAACTTTTATTAATATCAACATATCAATCACAAAATTAAATGTACTCATTCATACCACAACCTAGATATTCACATATCACATTCACAAACCACAAAACATAAAGATAATAAAAGAGAAAATAGGTAAATTTTCTTGTAACTCATATCTATCATTATCCCTTACAAGTTTATCCTTATTCCTTCAAGTCAACCTTATCCCTCATGAGTTGTTACTAAATTCAACATTTAATTTATCAAGCATATCTCAATGCTTCATCTTAATTCCCATGTATTCAACACATTTTATCTTATTAGCAATACATAGTTCAAATTACAATGTTTTTATGCATTTTTGTATCATATAATAGCCATACCTAATATCATATGATACTGATTTCAATTAACCTCTTCTACATCACTAATCATGATATTTTTCTAACTAGTGTTTTTTATCATCCTAAATTTCTATTCAACTTACTTTTTGTTAGCAAAATTACACTTGCTTATAATTGTGGTATTTTCTTCTTTTCTAGTTACCATATTTTTTAAAATCTTTTGATGAAGAAGATTTTTGGTAAAGAATACTAATATGGTGGATTGTATATGCTTGGTGATGATTTCTTTCAACCTATTACTATTATTGTTATTGTTACTCTATACCAGTTATATTGTTGATTAGGTCATCCTTGAAGAAATTATGTCCTAATTCATATTTTGATTGTGAATTATGTTAGTTTGTTAAATAAAATGGGCACCTTCATGTTCCTAGAATCAATAAATAAGTTGCATCCTTTTTTAAATTAGTTCATTTTAATGTTTGGAGTCGTTGTTCAGATGTTTCAAAAATTTATTATCATTATTTTTTTATCTTTTATGCTAAAATTATGAATTATTTTCATACTTCTATTAAAAAATTATGTAATGATAATGCTAAGAATATTTTTTAGCCAGTTTTCTTCATATTTATCTAGGTATGGTATTATATACCATATTCTTGTATAGTTACTCCATAACAAAATAGGGTAATCAAATGAAAAAATTATCATTTGATGGAGGTTTTACGCACACTTCTATTCTAAGTGAAAGTATCTAAGGTATTTTGGATAAAAGTAGTTTCTATTGCTTATTTTCTAATCAATAGAATGTCTTCTTCAATTCTTGATGGTTCTCTTACTGCCTTTTTGACTATTATTTTCTCCCATTCCATACATCTTTAGTTATACTTGTTTTATTCATGATTATTAGTTTTAGGTTTCTAAGTTGGATCCTTGATCTTTAAAGTGTATTTTTCTTAAATATTCTCACATATAAAAAATTATTATTGTTATTTCCCTGATTTAAGACATTATTTCATGTCCTTTAATGTCACATTTTTTGACTTAATTCCATCTTTAATTTTTCTAAAATTATTGATTCCTTACTTGAGCTTGGGTTTTCTAATAGTTCTTTTTTTATGTACTTTATTGCTTCTTAGGACTCCACTCCCTAACAATAACTTCCCATCCCATGAAGTTTATTTATTTTCATATAAATAGGTGTTTACAATAACAACACTTCCTTCTACTAAACTATTAAGCGCCACGCCAGTTACTAAACAATCATTAGCTTTATTCCCTCCACCAATGGCTTTTTCTTTAAAAGATCCCCTTTCTTCATCCTTTGACCTTGATGGTTTTTTTACCCACCACAAAGGTATTCATAATTGCATTTAAAAGGATAGCTTTTATAGATCCTGTTGTATCTTTAATTTTATGTCATATCACTTTTTACCTATGTCTTCTTATTCTTTTATTGCTTCCCTGTATCTTATTTTTATTTCTAGAAATGTTACAAAGGCTTTTCTTATGATAGGTAACATGCTGCTATGAATGAAAAGATGGGAGCTCTTAAGGATAATAATACTTACTCTTACTAAGTGGTAGAAAGCTTATTAAGTGCAAATAGATGTATACAATTAAAATCAACCTATATGGTTTTATTACACAATTAGAAGCTTAGTTGTGGCAAAAAGCATTATGCAAAGTTATGATATTGAATACTCTGAAACTCTTTCTCCTGTTGCTAAAATTACATATATTTACTTGTTTATCTTCTTAATTGCCTCTTAACATTGGTCTTTTCACTAACATGATGTTAAAAATATTTTTTTCATCGTGATGTGCTTGAAGAAGTCTATATGGAGTAACTTTCTAGATATATTGCTTAGTGGAAGAAAGGAAAGTTATGTTGACTAAGAAAATCTTGGTATGATTTGAAGTAATCTCCTCAAGTGTGGTTTGACAGATTTAGTGATGTGATAATGAAGTTTGGTATAAAAAAAGTGAGTATGATCACTTTGTATTTTACAAATATTCTAAATTTGGATGTATTCTTCTTATTACTTATGTGGATGACATTATGATTACCAATAATGATTAGGTGCAAATTTTAGAATTAAAGGACTTTCTTCAAGCTAAGATCTAGACTAAGGACTTACGACCATTTTGATATTTCTTAGGTGTTAAGAATGTCTAAAATAAAAGGAGAAAATTTCTTTCATAGAGAAAATATATTCTTGACCTTTTGAAGGAAACTGATTTACTTGGTTCAAAATCATGTGACACACCTATGATCCTACATATTAAGCTTGGATTGGAAGATGAAGAATTACTATAATATTTAAAAGAAGGTTAATAGGCAAATTAAACTATTTTATTATAATAAGACTTGACATTACTTTTTTAGTAAGTATAATGAGTTAGTTTATGAATTCTTTAAGAATCTCTCATTGGAATGTAATTTTACACATCTTAAAATATAAAAAAAGACACCTAAGCATGAAATGTTATATTAGAATCATGATCATTGTAGAATTGAAGGTTTTGATATTGATTGAGTAGGGTGTCCTACAGATAAAAGGTTACTTCAGGGTATTATTTATTTATAGGTAAAAATCTCGTATTTTAGAAAAGTAAGAAATAAGCAATGATATCTTGATTTAGTACAGAATTTGAATATCGAGTTATGACTTATGTTACTGTTGAACTTTTATGGCTTTCTCATCTTATTCATCAACTTGGGATTACTTCATCTAGAGCTATGTAATTATAGTGTGACAATTGAGCTACCATTCACATTGTCATTCATCTAGTGTTTCATGCACGAACCAAGTATGTAGAGATTGATTGTCACTTTAATAAACAGAAACTTCAAAAAGGTATTATTGATCTTTAATATATAAGAACCAGGGCATCTTGCTAATTTATTTACTAAAGATCTTCTAGGAAAATGGGTTAATGATATTTATAACAAGTTGAGCATCTTTAATATCTATGTTCTAACTTAAAAGAGAGTGTTAATAAATAGAGTTTATTATGAGCTAAGATACATTGGTCATGGGACTATTTATTGTACTCCTATATTTTGTTATTAGTAGATATCACAACCTCAATTGAAGTTATGACATCACAATTCTTTCTTCCTTTTTGATAAATTTAATATTTATATTTTAGTGATCAAGTATGAGATAATTTGTTTGAATTCTCACTTTTCTAATAATTCAATTCAATCATTTATCTTCTCAATTTCTTTTCATATTTCTTTAAAGAGAAAAATACTAATAACGTATATTACATTCAAATATTTGGAGTGGTTTAATTGGTAGCAAGTTTCATAAGAGGCGTATCTTCTTGAAAAATGGTAACTGTGTGAGTAATTTGATTAATCATTATTTAGCAAAATGAATGATATATGACTTTTTATAATCACAATATAAAGAACATTGTTTACCCATTCCCCCTTATTAAATTTTACTTCCTATATATTTTATGTCGACATATAGAGGAAAAAACATAAATGACTACTTTTCACTTTAGGATGATTGGATGTTATCTTTCTCAATTTTGAAAACTTAAAAATTACTCTCTTAAATTTTATAAAATTTAGAATTAAAACCTATCATTTGCCTAATTAACTATTTTATCAATTTATATACTTTTTTTGAAATATTTAAATAATAATCAAAATATTATAGTATGTTGATTTTTTTAGTTATTTCTCACATATAATTTTTATGTTATACAATTAATAAAAATTAAATTATGCATAAAAATTTAATTCAATACTTGTATATAAGGTGCAAAATTATTATCCAAAAAAATGACAAAATAAATCAATATTTTATAATATTTTAATTCTTATTTAAAAACTTTATAAAAAATTACATAATTTGGTAAGATGGTTAAATAAATGGAAGATGAATGTAATTTTTAAATTTCATAAAATTTAAAATGGTAATTTTCAAGATTCTAAAGTTAAAATGGTTAAAATCCAATCACCTTAAAATTGAAAAATATAATTTACATTTTACCGAACATATACAATATTGCCCTTGTTAAATTTAACGTGGACACAATAATATGAATGTTGGTTAAGTTAGGACGGATTATACTTGTAAAGTTCATCCAAAAATCGATTGGCTGACTGAGAGATGCTAGCATACGCCAATAACTGTTTAAGCATGCCCGTAAATAATAACATAAGCCATATGAAGAACGGGCTCCACACAGCTGCTTCATTTTTGCATTCTAGTTTTTTTTTTTTTTTTTGGGGGGGGGGGGAGGAAATATATGATAAATTATATGAATTATACGTGTTTTACGTGATCATTATGAATTTCAAAAGAAATATATAAGTTATTTTAATCTATATATAATTTATTAAATTAATTTGATTTTTTTATTAAAAAAATATGTTAAAAAATTATGATATAAGAGAGAGTAGAAACATGGTACTCAAGAAATAAAACTAAAACAATTAAAATTAATTAATATTTCTTATTTTTATTACATTTCTAAATGGTATAGTAGTTATTTAAATAATATTTATTTGATAATTTATAAGGAGGTTTTTTTTTTGGGAGCTGCAATTTCCCACGAGAACTTGCATAGTCTCACTCCATTAGAGAGATTGAAATAGACGTCAATAGTTTTCATATAATAAATTGAAATGAGAGGGATTGACAAATTTTTGTGGAGAAAAATTAAAAGAAAGTACATGATATAAATCAGAAAGAAAAAGATTGAAAATAAATATAAAATTTCTTTGGAATATATGCGGGAAAGAAAGAATAAAAACACACCTATTGAAGGTTTTCTTCCCTCGCCCCGAAGCATTATGGTTATTATAATAATAGGGCGATTACGTGTGTGTTTGATAAGTTAATTTATATTGATTTTTTTAATAAATTACAAGTTAATCTCTAAAAATACTTTACATATTAATTTATTTAAAAAATAAATTTTTATTTAATAAGTCTTATGATGTAACTTATAAGTTAATATTTTTTTAAATTTTCCTCTTCTTTTATAAATAATAATTTATATTTTAATTATGTAAAAGTATTTTTTGCGTACACTCTTAATTAAAAAATAAGTAAATAAATATATGGTTTTATAAAATATAATTAATTAAATTATAAATTATTATATTATTATTTTTAATAATCAATAAAATAAAAATAAATATATAATATTGTAAATATAATTAATTATATTTTTATTTTAAATATTTTAATTATATTAATATAATTTAATCTTAAAATAAATATAAATTAATTTAATTCATATTTTTTATTATTTTCAAGTAGTACTGCTGCGATCAAAATATTTAATCATCTTCTCTCTCTCTCATATCAAGAGTGGGCAATTATTGGAAAATTATTGTATTTTCCACTCAAATTTCTCTTCCCCCTTCAGTCTGAATGGTTATCTGAAACATATACACTATTCATTCGTGGTCCAAATCGTCTCTACAAATTCTATTCCAACAGAGGGAAATTCCATCGCAAGCATAGAAATGGAGACAAGAAAAACGAAACTTCGAATTCAGGAGCCACCAGTAACGCTTCCATTGAAGATTTCAATGGTGTCACCCTGCCCAACATGATGCCACCGAAACGACCTATCATCATCCATCACATTCTGTTTGTATATGAAGAAATAACCTTCTTGTGGCAGATTCAATTGCAGCCCCTGCTGCAACTTTTGCAGTTCTTTTCTCAATTCTCCCACATTCTCAGATGCATTCACCTCCACCGGTATCTTCTTTGTACCGCATTTTGTCAACACCAGCAGTTTCAGCTTCTTCGACCCTCCTCCTCCGCTGGCACCTCCGCTTGCCGCCACCGCTGGCCCCGACAAAGTGGGCGAAGGTCTGAAGTTGACTTCGATCTCAGAATTATCTGAAACCTTACAATCACGCAAGATTTGATGATCATGCAATTCTGTACCACTTGCATGTAGCGAGATTCTATTAACCGGTACGCTTTCCATGTCCTGGATCTTCTCCTTCAGCTTCAGAACGGTGTCGTTTACGTCCATTTCAAGAGGGACGTGCATTTTGGAAGGAGACGGTTTCACGTTGAGTTGGATTTTCGTGGACGGTGGGGGCGCCGGAGACGGGGACAGCTCTTCCGTCTTGATTGGTGGTTTGTCGTTATCCGAGGCGACGACGAGGTGAATCCGGGAGTTGTTGAGGATTTCGCATTTCTCGATGTCGCCTTCGTCTTGTAGAACTTGGCCATTGAAGATTAGGGTTTGGTTTGAAACGGGTATACTCTGGTACTTCTGAATCTTCTCTTTGATCTCCAAGACTGTGTCGAAGTAGCCAAGTTCAATGGAGAATGACTTCCCTCCTCTCTGGATCTCGAAATTCACATCCATATCAAAGAAGAATGACTTAGAAAGATGGATCGAGGGGTAAGGGAAGCAGTTATATACATACGTCGGTGCATTTGTAACAATATGCGATTTTTGTCTAACTGCAAACCGAGATAGATGCATGCTAAATCTCCTTTAATTTCATTTAATCAGCAATTGACATGGCCTCCTAAATTCATTTTTTTAGGAAAGCACCAAATCACCGTAAAAAATAATTTCCGTATTATTTTGATGTTAAATTTTTGAAATTGATACTATAAATTGATGTAAAATTATCTTTTGGTATTAATTTATTATAAACCAAATTTTTTAAGTAGTAATTTGATAGGTCCCTCCCTTTTTTTATCTCTATACATATTGGCATGTATGCTTGGTTTTAATTAATTGATTAGCAAAAAATTGATTGCGCCTCCGTGTTTGGATTGAGTAAAATCATCAGCCACTTCCCCTTTCTTTTTTTTTTTCAATCTGATTTTCTTATTCTTAATAAACAATAAATGGCATCACTAAATTTGCTGAGATCACTGTGTTAAATGATCGTGCTAAGATTAATTTTTCAGTCATTTGTGTAAATGCCATATCCTGCTATACTTTAAATTTTCAAATAAATAATCTATAATTGAAATGGGACCTGCAATACCAATGCCTATTTTAGCTTTTATAAGCCATTTTAGATGTGTTTCCAGCAACTTTAAAAGCGAATTTTTGAAGGGCATTATCATTTTATACCCATATTGAAATAGTTAAAATAGCTCTATGGATTAGTTTAATCTGAACTAAAATGGTTATAATTATATAGATTAGTCACCCTTACTATCACAAATATAAATATACATATATATCTACTCGGATACATTAAATGTCAGAATTTTAACAGATCTGATGCAATCATGAATAGATTAAATTAATACAAATCAAATTCTAACAAGTTTTTAGTCATAATTTGTGGGAAAAATAAAGCATTATCATTATCGAATCCTCCTTCATTCTTTCATTTAGGCCCAAAGAGAAGAATAACAATGCTTCACGCTAAAATTTTGACCAATGAGTAATGACAGGCCTAATCGATTCAAATGCTCATGAAGCCAATGTTAACCAGAAAATCAATAGCTTGAATTTCGAATTGCCAAAGCTTATTTGCAAAGAAAAAGGTGAAAACTGCTGATATAATGATGGAAAGATCATCGATCATTTTTTTTCCTGAACGGACCAAAATCTAATTTCCCCATACTGATCCATGAATGGAAATAACTAAAACTAGATATAATCTCCCATGAAAGCCTAGATTCTCGAAAGTTAAATTGCAAGAGAGAAGGGAAATCATCAATCTTGAGATGAATACAGCTGAACAAGCCTAGGCCAAACTTGACCATATACATCCGTCTTGCTATAACGCCGGTCCCAAGACCAGGGAACATCTGCAGGAGAAGGCAACAATTACAAGACAGAAGAAAGCAGCAACACACTTAACACAAGCAGGTAAATAGCTAGGAAAGAACATAACCTTGGGAAGAGTAAGGCTGAGGAGGCAGCTCGTAAGGCACAGGTAATGGGATTACCTCGCATGCTTTACTGTCCTTAGCAAACCCTGTTAGAGTGACTAGTTTTGTTCTCTGCATTTCGGAAGTGTCTTCTGCTCTACGTTTATCCTGCAATTAATGAGAGTCAGTCTATGTTTCCACATTTTCCTTCTTTCATGATTGGAAAGGGGCTGTTGGGGCGAGGGGGGCATAACATTGTAAGTGTAATTATAACAATAAAACAACACATTGAACAAGAATTTATTCACAACCTGCGTTTGGCTGTTATTATTTGTACGGGAAAATCCACATCCGTGTCTTTTGATTAATGATGGGAGAAACAGCACACCCAGCTGAATGAACATGTATAGAAATAGCATATAGTGTAATAGCAAGAATAACAGATAGAAGGTACTTAACCAATACGAGATTTGCAATCCCTAGGCCTAGTTTTGCAATATAAGAAACCCTGACAATTGTACCTCGTAGGAACGAATCATCAATTGAGAATTATTCTTTTGAAGAGCTCCCCAGGCAGCTTTGCTGAGATTTGATGAGGTTAACAAAAACCAGCTGCTTGGAAAGAGCGTGTTTTCATTGTTAACAATCAATAACATGATTTAGCAAAGCAATAGCTGGCCAAAATATCTTAGAAACATAAATGTAAGAGCATATAATAGGTGAGTCAGAGATCTTACGCAAGCTTCTGACCATTATAACGAGTATAAGTCTTTATATGTGGCATGGCACGGCTGAAACATAAAAGCACCAAACTAAGTTCAAAAGGAGGGGGGAAAAAAGCTTCAACAGTGCTGCCCATGGTAAGTTGGTCCCCCAGTTCTGAGTTGCTTTTGAGAAAGCAGAGCCATTCCAAGTTCACAAAGTAAGGAGAGAAGATTTGCATTAGTCACCAAGGAATTGAAACATGTTACATTTTCATTCCAGTGGTTTTGTTATTATTTATCATCCTCTCAAGATGAGTATCATACAGAACATCCATACCCAGTGGCCAGTTGTTGGGGGAGAGAGGCGAAGGGTTAAAAGTGATCTTGTAATGAATGCAAAACAAGCCATCCTAATTAACAGGTAAGTGGTAGTCTAAGGAGATAAAAATCAGATGCTACATAAGTTTCAAGCAAATTGTAATGAATGCAAAACAAGCCACCCTAATTAACAGGTAAGTGGTAGTCTAAGGAGATAAAAATCAGATGCTACAGAAGTTTCAAGCAAATTTAGCGCTAATGGAATCTCAATTGAAAAGGCAAAATTAACTGGTTCTGATAGATGTTCTGTTACGTGATAGCATTTACTTACTTACGGCCTGTATGATCAGCTTTCCATTTTGCCCAATATTTTTTCAGGAAGTCTTTCTCCACATTCTTCAGAGGACTTGGAATTGCATTTCCAGCAGCATAACCCTAACAAAGCAAAAGAATTATCTAGTATGTACACCTGAAGATTCATTTATGAATGTGCGAAAAGCATTGCTCCAACCCCCCAAAACAGAGAACAATGACAAAAGCTTTTGTAGAGTTACAAGTAATCAAGAAAGATTTAAAAATAACAATGTAACAATATCCATAATAGAAGGTACTGGACATGCTACAAAAAAGATCAGGCATGCTGCCAAACTTTTGGCTGTAGATAAATTGTAAACTTAACCAGGTATTTGGTACAATAAACTTTGCAGATCAACCAATAATGTAAGTAAATTCAAAGTCCTGTCACAGCAAAAAATGAGAAATCCATGTCCTCAATACACTTGTTCTTTACCTCTAAAGAGCATCTAACATCTTCTACACTAGGCCATATAATTTGAGCCTCCCCAACTCCAAGCGGTGTTTTATCCTCCAAGAAACCAGCTGACACTGAGGATGCAAACTCAGCCATCCACTTCTCATCAAGAGAGCCAAGGGAGGAGAACTGCAGCCAAAATGGCCAAGGTTTTAGAGGTCATTACAAAACATTCTAGAGAGCATTTTCCAAATTGGCAATATCACCAGATTAACATTGACAGATGGCAACTAATAACATATATGCATAACAGCTGACATGTTGGAAACTTGGAATCACTTGTCATAACTTGAAACCCATACAAAAGACAGGAAATACAGGATATGTGATAGTTTAACACAGACCATTTAATCTAAATGGAGAAAAACATATGTGGTTAAGATTGACACAAACCCCCAATGAATTTGGCTCTTCTAAAGTGTAAGATGCAATTGGTTCAAAATTTGATAAATAACAAGCCATTGAAAATGTAATTATTACTTCCTTGATTTTCTCACCAACAACCGTAATGATCCACTTTACTCTCTAAAATGTATTTTGCACTTTAGAGGAATTGAATCCAATCACCAACCACCTCTTCAACATAATAAAATGAGAAATATACTTTGACCTCCCCACCTCCCCTCCAGTTTCAAAGCTACACAGATTTACCTTTAAACACAATAAAATACTACACTTCAATCCAAATTTGAATCTTTCATTAATAAAATAGTGAGAAAAGATAACTTAGCACAAAGTATTTACTAATGAAAGTACATTCCTGATAATTTAGCACAAAGTATTTATTGATGAATTTAAAAAATCTCCTCTCCTCTGGGTTCTAAGTATTTTGTGATAAAATCTATCCTTTGATTAAGTTCAAAAGGATTAAAAATCATTTCACTTACTTTAAAATTTGACTTTTTCATCAATTCTATATTAATTATTTGAACTTAATCAATGTCTATTTTTTAGCATAAAATACTGACAATGTCTCATATGGTTATATTTGAAATCTGTAGTCATCTTTGCTCACTATTTTGCAACGAAAAATTCAAATTTAGAAATTCAAATTTAGGTTTAAGTGTAGAATTTCTTTATATTTCAAGTGAGGTTTGTGTAGGTTTTGAAACTAAAGGAAAGATCCACATAATTTTATTAAAACTTAGAGGAGGTCAAAGTATTTTTCTCTAATAAAATTCAGGATAGTCTCACAATACCTGATAAACAAGAGGAGATCTCTTGAATTCTTCATCAAAAGTACACTCCTGGAGAATAGAACGCAGTTTCATATGTCCCCACTTTTTCAAACTGTTACCAGAATGATATCCAGGAACAGAAGCAATTAATCTGACCTGAAATTTATGCAAACAGTATCATATATCCTAAAGTCCCATAAACAATTAACATAACTCATTACAACAGTATTCCATTTGAATAATAGTGGAGAATTTTTAGGGAAGAGAATGGAAAACATACCATTGCATCACTGAAATCAAACTTCTTGAAGAAAGACGGATTTAGATTGAAGTTTCCAATAGATGGTAGTTTAATAGATAATTCTGGCCACTGCACGACTAAATAAATTACGATATGCATGGTCTAAATAGTATCATAGTAGCAATAACAATGATATCTAATATATCAACAAGATCCATGTCAACTTCCCAAGAAAATTATGCAACATAAACAAATCCTCAAGTTCTTCACAGAACCCAACTTGACGTCATCAACAGCTAAATTTTATAGAAAAAAAAATGATGTGCATGAAAGAAAAGATATGCCAAAAGAAATGCCCATATGGTATGTCAGATTCTTCTAGAATGGAAATCAATGAAAAAGGATTTCTAATCCAACCAGATAGGATTTTGAAAAATACGATACATTTAGAAGGTTATTTCAAGATTTGTATTAATTCAATCACAATAATTTGGTTTCATGTCTATCGTTTCTAGGAATTTTCAAGCAAGTTGATGAAGGGACAATCATGCACGTCCATACCTTCAACATATTGAGGTATTCAACTAAATCACATTCAAATCCGGATCCCTTGCTGGGACTATTTTCATTTTTCCATGGAAAATCTTGCATCCACAAACCTTGGCTTTTATTATTCCAATCTACATAAATTAAATTTGCTGTATGTACAATCACTCTCACTCCCTGAGTATAGACAAGAATCATGGCCTTTGAGTGATGAGTCCCAAATGAAATTGGCAGTGGTGGTTTGTGCAGAATCCAGTTTGCAGGTTTATTTCTCTAATAAAAACAGAAGTAACAAGATAGTTATCATCAAACCATCCAAATACATCTACTACTGATGATTAATAGAATTAAAAACTAACAAGATCTTAGACAAACCTTCATGTAATCCACCCTGCCATCACTCTCTCCATGAATAACTAGCACATGAGGGATTTTTGAAAGTATTGGACATGCTATGCAAAGAACATTAGAAATGAACACAGAGAAACACACTAGAATGAGATGTGAAGTAACTGAATATAACTGACTAAAAAACTTGTATAATAGAACAAAAAGATTAGAAATAACTGACACAAAAGTATTAGAACACCCCTGTGTAGTAGAAATGGATATGTAAAAAATACATTAATTTGGAACACAAGGCCTATGACTAGTAAAGCAATCAAAGCATCAGGCCAATACTATCAAGGAGATTGGTCACAATGTTACCCCCTTTGACTTTTATAGGATATAAACTACCATAATATGAGCACTTACTGAGTAGCATAAGACATCTATGGGCAATGCTAAGTGTGCACATAATTGAAAATTATTTGAACTAAAAGCATGTGTTATAAGTCATATTTTTGGCATATACCTTACCAAGAAAGACATGAAACTAGGTGTAGATACATAAAATGATAGGAAGGAGAAGCGAAGGAGAAAAAAGTTAGTGTAGCATCTCAGAGCAACTTTGATCACTAAAAAATTCAAACTAGAATCGTGCAAGACTAGGGGAAGGGAAGAAAACACCAAAAACTAAATGGCAGAATCTGTATAAATAACTCACCAGGGATCAACCAGTCCATATCAACCATGTAATTCGAAAGGATAGCAACATGAATATCCCCCTAGCAGTGATAAGATTTCAACACAGGAATTAGTTTAATAGTTGGTCGTGCATATGCCGGTGAACATGATGTGTGACTTCTAGCACAATTTTTCTTGAATCAAGAATTGAGAGATTCAGATTTCCCAATGAAACAGGACAATAGTTGGATTGTCATTTAAAAATTAAACTAGCAAAACATAATTTCAGGAAAGCAGCATAAAGCGGAAATAACTTGTAGTATAATACCATAATTTCCATTACCTGAATAACATCATTAATGGACACACAAGAAGTATTTGCCCAAGGCGGAAGCCCTTGCACACTAAAAAGTCGAAAGGTCGAAGGTAATTGATCATTCGGGACACGGAAATGCCTAATGGCCTCTCCACTACGGCCTTCACCAGACTGGGAATGATCTGATTTATATCCTTCTATATTTCTTCGTCCTCCTTGGTTGCATATTTTATTTTCAATTCTACCCTGCAGATTTCAAACAAAACATGAAAATGTCCCCATAGAATCAATAACGGGAACATATTCACAAGCATGAAGCAAGAAATAGCTACAAAAACCTCGGAGTTCCTGCCTGAAGCTCTATGTCTGGATAATTTTTGTGAACTGCCTCGAGCTGTCCCCTCTAATTCAGTTTCCTCTCTTTCATCACTTGAAGATCTCTTACGGTTATTAACTAAACACGCATTTTTGCCACCATCAAATGTTTTATATTTAAAAAGATGGTGCCCAGGAATGAGCTCGATTATATCACCATAAAAAATGGTAGCTTTTTCTTGAGATTTCAACTTCTTTCTTTCGTTCCCGGAATTAACGACGATTGGATTCGTTCCCTCCTACATTTCAACCAGTAGCCATCCCATTAACAAAGCAAAATTCGGAAATAAAAAAAACTCAAACCAACAACAAAAGCTGATAATGAATTACCACGAACAGATTAGCAGACCCATCAGCACAAGCAGTTAAAAACAGGTGCTTGCGGCTAAGTCTCTTGTCGGGAACAGGAATGTTGTCGCGTCCGATTATGTTTGTGCCATCTGAGATCAGTAATTTTGGCAATGAAGTTTCCTCCTCCAAATTGCTGTTCAGTGGAATTAAATACCCGGCCTTCATTCAAATAAACTAGGAATTTATAAGGGAATAAAACATCCCAATACAGAGAAATATTTAAAAATAACTCTGAAATATTATACAAAAGAACCTGAGACAGAGACATCAGGGAGACTTCTTAGCATGAACCTCACTACTGGGAATTTCCCCAGCAACGGAACACACGACGCAGGCTAAAACCCCTAATATGTCACGTTCGGGGATTCTAATGTGATACGGTTCGTCGTTGGCCTGTGTGTTTGAATGAAAACGACGCTGGTATTGGTTATCTTTCCCTCAATCTTAGGTAGCATTATCCCTGTTGGAGGGCATACATACATACACACACATATATATATATGTGTGTATGTAACTGTATAAAGTATTGTTTATTATTTATATTCGTAATTCCTAATACCAAATATTGTTACGGAAACAATTCGAGTTTAACTCATAAGAACTTGATTACTACTCGAGTTTGAG
The DNA here is from genome assembly GCA_020226215.1 of Sindora glabra. Taxonomy (NCBI): domain Eukaryota; kingdom Viridiplantae; phylum Streptophyta; class Magnoliopsida; order Fabales; family Fabaceae; genus Sindora; species Sindora glabra. The sequence continues at coordinate 10,711,127 of CM035226.1, read as the reverse complement.
CTAATATAATTAAAGAGATAAGCTTGAATTTTAAAATATAAAGTTTGAATGAGTTTTAATATACTTTTTTTTGTTTTATTGTTTATAATTTTATTAAATTTTTTATTCATTGGGTTTCTTGATAATTTTGATATTAACTAAAGCTTTTGTTAATTTCTTTTTATAGAAAAAAAGTTTAAAAAAATTGTATATTCAGTATTTTAAACTCAAATTATTTATGTTTGAGCTACATAAAAGAGGTAAAAGGAATTTCTAGTAATAAATTTTCTACTTATCTAATTACATATTAAGTTATTAGATTAAATTGTGTTCATATATTATGATTTAATTATTTTTTATAGATATCTTTTGAATGAGAATGAAATTTATATTTATAGTATCATTTATTTTATTATTTTTTTATCATTTATTAATATGTAATGTGTTAAAACTTGTTTAAATTTGCTTTTAATAGTTAAATTCAAGCTCAAATTCAAAATTTTCAAAGCTCCTTGATCTGAAACTTATTTTTGTCCATGGAATATGCAATGCCACTGTACCAATGTTGCCTTTGTTACAATTTGCATGCACGTTTGTTCGCACGTAATTTGTTACTTCCAATAAAGTAATTTGTTTGAGGTACTTGTGCTATAAAGAAAGAGCATAACATAATTGTGTAATACCTTCGACAGATTTATAATGACTTTTCCATTTTTAACTTAGAGGAACAAAACTTATTTGCTGACGGAAAATTTTCTTCTTCGAGCATATTATGAATGATTGAAAATTTGAATCTGAGTGCCATTACTTAGATAATTAACTCCCTTACACTTTCTATACCACGCCATTAATTTAAATTGAAAGCTCATCAGCCTAAAATAACGACAACCAATTTTACACAAGTAACATTGTATATGGATTGAATTGTAAAAGTTTCTGACATTTTTGTATGTTTGGCCTCATTTACCAAGAAGAAAAGATAGCATTGAATGTCTACACAAAAATTGCCGTAGAGGCCATACTATCTTTGAATTGCATGCGTAAAACTTCGTATATAAAGTATGTAAATCCACTATTTAGTGGTTGAGTACAAAGAATTCTACTCATTTACCCGCAATAAACCACTCCACTTTTGCAATATATCAATTTTGAATAAAAAGGTTCAAGTAGAATTTTTATGCAAGATGCTAGTACTTCAAAAACATCAGATAAAGAATCAAAAGCAGCTATCTTCTGCGTTTGGATTCTTTCCGCACCTCTGCTACGTAACTCTCCATATTTGATTTCTCCCACAAACGTCTAAGCACAAGCTCTTCCTTCGTTGCTTCATCTATATAATCAGAAGCATGCAATCAGTAAAAGTCCATTCTCTTTGGAAACACCAAGAGATAAGCCAGCAGGCTATTTACCTATGCCTAAAATAAAGTAACCTCAAAGTAAAAATAGTAGTTACCTATGCTTCTCCAAGCATCTTGGGAGACGCCAAGAGAACTTCGTGTCAGATAAGATGCGTCTTCCCAAGAATACGGGGCTTGTTTAACCTTGTATCTCCAAAACCAGCAGCCATACCACAACAGCAGCTGCATTGAGGACAAAACTGCTGACTACTTAAGCATAAACAAACAAATAAATATATATATATATATATGTTTGATAGCAACTTGGGCATAAACCAATATTGTCGACCTCAAGGTTGAGTGTTACTTGCATGAAAGACCTTCACATGAGTGAGTCGAATTTAATAAACCAGAGATTGTCAGTGAGTTCTGTTTCAAAATGCAGTTTCAAATACAAGATATGAGCTCCCACCTTGGCTATTGTGTAAGGTAAGAGAACAAAACGGACACCAACAAGTTCCCATATTGAGGGCTTTTCAGCCCCCTTTATCTGCAGTTCAAGTTCTTTGCCAAGGTCTTCCTCCATTTTCCTGCATAAAGCATAAACGGATTCATCAACATGTGTCCGTGCATCCATAAGTTAAGCACAAAATAATTGGACATAAGAGCAATTAAAGATGTAAAGGATGAGAATAGCCACATTGAACATGTAAGTTGATATAAGGATATGAAACAGAGGAACTCTTTATTCTTCTCATGGAATCAGGAGGATAACCATACTTGTCCATGTTCTTGTGACCCTTCTTCTTGTTTGTAATCCCTCCACTGCGTTCAAGTTCCAGTGCCTTTAGCCGGTTTTTGTAAGCAGGTGTCTTCTTGACCATGGCTACTGCCTACAACACAGAAATGAAAGCATCCAACTTATAGAAAGCTTTTCACTTCAGCAAGGTTTTGCAATAGTTTAGATGATGGTTGATATATTGCATTACCTGATGATACCTTGTCTGACGATTTAGATATTGGAACCCTGAAAGAATAAGGAGGAGGCCAACCAACACAGCACGGGGATCCTAGCAAGTAAGAGTAGAAAAATGCAACAAAATCAGAATCTAGTGCAAAAAATAACCGATAAAAGATATTGACTCAACTTTAACCAAAATTTTAATATTGGTCACCAAAGAAAATTGAAGATCTCACCGTCTTGTGACCATAATATGCCCGATAATAACGTGCAGTGTTATAGAAAACCTGGAATCATAAACAAAATATTACTTCATTTTATATTTAACAAAACTCAAGGAGTCAGGGAAAAATAACCAGTGCTAGGAAGGGAGCATAAGAAGTGCATGTAGAGACAAGGAAAGACAGACTAAAAAGCAGAACAGTTAATGAATTGTTAAGTATCGATGACATACTCTTCTGTTATGGTGTTTTCTGTTTCGTCATTCAGTTGCTGAGCTTGTTTTCAATTGGAAGTTGTTTTAGGCATGGGAAATATATACATATGGATACATCATGATCACTGTATTTAAGATTTTGTCCATTGGATATGAAGGAATTAACTGCTAAATCTATGAGTTATGATACTTTATATTAAGTGCTTTGTTCAGTCAACCAATTGAAAACAATGCGATATGTGTCTCATAGATATCTTATGATCAAGACAAAACCAAGCAAGCCAGAGGCAGCAGCAAACTATATATATGTCAATGAATCCATAGTTCTCAAACAAGATTGGAACAAATAATCCAGCATGCTATAATTCTACATGTATTTCATATGGACATGACAATTTTCCTTATATTGATTTCATTCATTCAATTCACTCTCACGCATACCTTCAGCAAGGTAAATTTAATACTGACAGAGTATAATTAGTTCAGATTTGATTACCTCCTCCGGATGTGCAATTGCATAATCATATTGTCCTCGTGTGGCCTCATCCTTTAAAATCTGTAAAGAAGCGCAATTTCCATCAGCAAATTCTTCCGAACTTCACAGTTAGCATCACATTAACCTTCAAAATGATCTTCCAATTGGAAATTTACTGAAGATTTACATTTTAAATCCTTTGAAAGTATGTAGATAACAATAAATACGGACAATTTCATTGACACACCGGAATTCCCAAAGAAACAAAAAACAACGCACCTCGTAAGCATTGGCAATTTTAACAAATAGCTTTCTGGATTCTGGATCCGGGTTTTTATCCGGGTGACTGAATTACATTGCCAAAAGAGAAAAAATTTAAAATGTAAGAAACCATAAACATGACATTTAAAAAACCAGCTCCAATAGAAAATAAAAATTGAAGGCCCCAAAACACTCACTATTTTAAGGAAAGCTTATAGTAAGCTTTCTTGATTTCCGAAGCATTAGCATTTTGAGCAACCCTACATTAAATTTTCTGGTCAGAACACATCGCTCAGCTGGAAAATAAAACTTTGAAGAAGCTGAATATGCAATTGGGGGAGCATAGGAAGGAAGCTGGAGCGGACCCAAGCAGATCATAGCAATCATCTTCATCGCAGTAGATTGCCAGTGAGGGAGAGATGAGCACCACGAGTAATAAGGCTGCGAACCATCGAATGGGAGCCGGTGGCGCAATCATGTTCGACACCCTGCGATTTTACTGGGAAGAACCCAACTTTTCTGGTGTTGGCTGAGAAACCGGTATTTGACCATGAAACGGATCTGAAGTGAAGTCTTGCTTCGGGTCATTCAAACGACACCGTTGTACAGATCATTCCTTCTAAGCAAATTATGTTTCCTTGGTATCAGATTTGGTCTAATTACATGGTTACCCCCAACACTTCTTATTATTCAATATTATACGTTAGCATCTTTTAAAGGTTGAACTTTTGTGAAAGCAAGTTTTTAAGTGTAATATACTTTATGATGCCGTTTCACTTGATCATAAGACATTGCTATTATAAATTTACGGGGAAAAAAAGCATTTTTGCCCCTTTATGTTTTATTGAAATTTTAATTTTATATCTTAAATTTTATTTAAAATAAATTTATTATTTAATTTTATAAAAATGAAAAATATTACTTAACTGATTAATGTTGTTAAATTTTTCTATGGAGTTGTCTATATGACATTCAACTTGATATCTTACCTAATACATATAAATTTTATTTTCATATTCTTGTAGAAAATAATACTTTTAATTCCTAACTTTTATAAAATTTTAATTTTATCTCTTAAATTTTATTTGAATCAAATTTATTCTTTTAATTTTTGAAAAATCTAATGGCTTCCATCACAATATAAGTACAATATGCTATTATAATGCGATGGATTTTATTGTAGTTCACAATATAAATACTAAACAAATTCATATAATAATTTAAAGAGTTCTAAAGATATATTACATTTATATTTTTAAATTATCTTATTTACTAGAATAATTGTGAAGAATTCATAATAAGTATGTAATGTTGCAAATATGTATTTTTAAAATTTGAAATTGTATTTATTGAAATTAATTGTTGTTAATGGATTTATTATGTATTTCTTACTTTAATTTCAATTTTAATTTAGAAAAATAACAAACTCTATGGCCATGAGTTAAAAATATTGGTTCCCTATGATTTTGGCCATTGAATAGACTTAGAATTCCAAAAACTTCCTTGCAACCTCCAATATGAAGATGTTTCTATTAAATGGTAGGTTCGGTTGAAATTAAATTTAAAGGAAAATATTAAAATTTTTGTGAAAGTTAAGAGATTAAAAGTGTCTTCTTATTTTAAGAATATAAAAATATGATTTATGTGTACATGTCATATAAATAATTTCGTTGAAAAATCTAACAATATTATATTACCATGTAATATTACATATTTTTTAAAAGTTAGAAAATTAAAATTATTTCAAATAAAATTTAGAGAATAAGATGAAATTTTATTCAAAATTATGGGATTAAATTATCTTTTTTATCTAAATTTACGTAAAAATCTATTTTAATTTTAAGAATAAAAATACAAATAAAATTAAAATTTTCAGTAAAAAATTGGGAGTAGAATATCCGAGTATCGTGAGTGGGGGGGGGGGGGGGGAAGGAAATAGGTAGGGAACAAGTCGTCAGAATGTATGACTTCTTTTTCCATTACAGTTTCTCTCATTTTCTGTTTTTTATTTCTGCGTTGATATTGTATATATTGATTGTTATTCTTATTTTTTAAAAAGATATTCTACGTTTTTCTCTTAAACATTTTTTATATTTTTTTCTTTTTAATTTTTTTTTTACACAATTACCTTTTAATATTGTGAAGAATTTTTCCTACCAGTGAGTCCAAATTTGAATTTTGAAACAAAAAATATTAGTGCAGAAAGAAAGCTGCTTATAATTTCAAAAATAAATAAGAATTCAGAAAAATTATTTTTTTAGGAGTCTCTTCAACTTAACTTGGATGGTCATGTAAAGGTAGGATAGAGAATTAAAAAATAAAATAAACATTGTCCTCCTTTAGTATCTTTCGAAAAAAGTTAGTGCGTAATATTAAAAAAAAAGAGAATCGTCAAATGTAATTAACATACATTTTTGAGGAGATAAACGCAATTTGAAAAAAAAATCCTTAAAGAAGCATTTAATTCACGAAATATTTTTAACATTTTCAAGAATATTTCAAAAAAATATTACATTCACATATTTGATTCAAAATTATAAAAAAAATATAAAAACATCACATTTTTTAAAATATTTCTGATTTAACTTTTCTTTAAAATATTATTCTGAGGATGGGTAGGGGAATCTTAATATTAAAATAAAAAAATAAAAATATCCTCACAATTAATTTTCTTTCTTATTTATTATTTTATCAAATAATTCTTAATTTAAATTAAAAAATAGTCATCACTTTATTTTTAAAATATTTTTATTATTAATAAATACAAAAATATTAAATTTTTAACTATAATTATTGTTTTGTTATTATTTCTAATATTTAAAAGATTATTTTAATATATTTATATATACATATGATTTCTTTCAATGAAAAATAATGCAATAGGTTTATAATTTCTTTAAAAAAGGCTTATTTATATATGAAAATATAAAACAATATTTTTTATATTAGACAAAAAAACTACAATGTAAAATTTAATACAAGTATGAAATATAATTGTGAAAATGATTTAGTAGTAAAAAAAATTATAATTTTATAAAAAAATATTAAATGTATTTAATATTATTATAATAACTTAAATAAATTATACTTACTTTATTTTAAAAATAAATATAATAATATGATTAATAATGAATACATCTTGTAAAGGTAAGGAGAGCATAAAAATAAACAAATAGTTAACTTATACCTAACTTATTTTTAAATAGGATTATAGCATTTGATTACTATCAAAAGTAATAACTAAATTTTATTATAAATAACTAATATAGTACTTATTAAAATATAATACATTAAATATTAAAATATAATAAGGCACAAAATATTTATATATATATATTAATAAATTTTTAAATATAAAATATTAAAATTTAATTTAAAATTTTTTAATTATTTATATAATTTTTAATAAAATATAATTTATTATATTTTATTTTATAATAAAAAATTTAATAAGAATATTTTTAAAATAATTTTAAAATTTTAAAAAATATCAAATATGAATCAAACATAATAATATAATATATTTAATAATTAAGTAAAATATTCTAAAAAAAATTTATAATGAATCAAATATAAAAGGATTACACTTATATTAATTAAATTTTTAAAAATTATATTTTTAAAAATATACACTTTTTTAAAATAGAAAATTTCACCAACCAAATTCAAGACGTACGTATAAAAAGAGTCCAATGTTTCTGGTCCATTGTTAATTGTTGTAATTGCAGGGACCATCGCCTTTTCCTGCAGAATGAGACTTGAACTTCGCGGCCCAACGGCCTGTTTACAACAGGAAAGTTAAATATATATATATATATATATATATATATATATATATATATGTATTTATCATTTAAAGTGGTTTGGAATGTATAAATTTGATCCCTTTAAAATTATATTATATGATATGATGAATGAATCCGCGAATTTGTTGAGGCCAACGTAAATTAGCCTGTTTGAATTGTCTGGATAGAGAAAATTATTGACAAAATCCAAAACATTAGTTAAAAAATTCCTCCGTTCGTACAGGTATATATTAATTTTTAATGGCATAAATATAAAATTTTAAAATATTAAAATAATTATGATATTATTATTTTTAGATTAAATTATTATTATAATAAAATATATTATTTTTATGATAAAAATAATTTAAAAAGCTAAAAGTTTAATATAAAACATGTAAGGATTGAATTAATTGATTGATATTTTATTTGTTAATAAAAATATAAAAAATTAAAATTAAATTTATTTAAATTTTATAAATAATTTTATATTGATTTTCAAGTGTTATATTTTGAATTAAATTAAATATATATTATATAAAATTTCGTTTAGAGTTTGTAATTTAAGTATCGTTTTTATCATTTATAATTCAAATATTAATATTACTAAATAGAATAAACATAACACAATATAAAATATTACAAATAAGTGATTCATTCATTAAATTTAATTAAATTATATAATTATATAATACATTTTTAACTATTATGTCATTTTATAACTCATATATAATTCATTTTCTTTTCTGTACTCATTCATGTTATTATTTAAAAAATTATTATTATTATTTGTTGTTGTATCTATGCTAATAAATATATATTTAATTTTATTTAAAAATAATATACTTTTAATTTTTATATTATTTTATAAGTTATATACTATTTTCATTGTTTCTCGTATTCAATCCTATTATTATTTATTAAAAGAATACTTATTATTTAATATTATAATTATGTCAATAGTAATTATTTAAACTAAAAATTATGTATTTAATTTTATTATAAAATATTATAGTAATTTATTGATTTAATTTAATTAAATTATTTACTTATATATTACATTTTCATTTTGATATTATCTCATAAGTCACATACTTTTTTCCTTATTTCTCATGTTCATTTCTACCAATATTTAAACAAATTATGACAATTATTTATTGCTTTATATATTAATAATTATATATTTTATTTTATAATAAAATATCATCAATATGTTATTAATTTAATTTAATTTAATTTAATTTAATTATTTAGCAATATATTACACTTTTAATTTTTATATTATTTTATAAATTATATACTACTCCTCTTATTTCTCGTAGTCAAGTAATTAAATTTATTTAAAATTTTATAATATTTTAAATATTTTTAACACAAGTTATCAAAATTAAAAAATATAAAAATTAAAAATTTAATTTTAAAAATTATATACAAAATAAAAACAAGGCTTATATTTTATTATTTATAATTATTTTTTATTAATATTATTATCTGTATTATTCATATTTTATTTTTATTTTTTATTAATATTATAATTTTTGTATCATCTTTTGTCCATATTATTTAGTAATATTGGTGTTTGAATTTTGAAAAGTAGAAGTAGAAATGAAAAGAGAAAAAAAAATTGAAACATGCAATTGAGAAAAAAAATAATTTTGTGAGTTCTAAACTAATAAGAATTAAAAATAAAAAATGTAGTTGAGTAATTCTATTTAATTAAACATTTAATTTCTTTTTAAAATTTTTTATAATAAGAGAAAATATATCATACTATATTTATATTTATATTTAATAATAATAACATTTTAATTGCAAATAATAGAAAATCATGTAAAAAAGTAATAAAATAAATAAAAAATAAGTAAAATAATGTCTGAGTTGTTAAGCAAGATAAGTTTGAAATAAAAATTTTAATTTAGATTAAATATTTAATTTATTTATAATATTTTATTATGAAAGAAAAAAATATCATATTATATTTATATTTATTAGTGACATTAGCATTTCAATTAAAAATAATAGAAATTTACATTAAAAAATATACAATAAAGTAAATAAAAACAAGAAAGATAGTATGTAAATTGTTAAGTAATATGAGTTTAAATAAAATATATAATTAAATAATTTAATTGAATTAAATATACATTTAAGAGATATTATTATGTGTATTGTAAATAATAAAAGTGATAAGAATTAAAATAATATGAAAATTATAAAATAGAATTAAGAAATTATATGAAAAACAAAAAAAAATCAAGTAGCAAAAATTTGGGACAAAAAAAAAATGCAAGAAGAAAATGACATGTATATGAGCAATTACACCCTAAGAAGAATAAGTAATAGATAGAAATTATATGTGGTAAAAAAAATTGCCCTACAGAAAATGGAGGATATAAAAATTTCTCACAAATACAAATTACAAATAATAAATCTCGCACAAAACCAATTTATTATGATGATATATTGAAGAATACATAATTTACCATATGATACACAAAAAATATTTCCTTTTTTTATGTTATACTAGAAACATTCACAATGAATACAAGATGCAAATCTAGATAAAAAAGGCATGTGAAACATATTCTACAATAGATTGTTCATAACACTAACTTGCAACAACAAAATAAAGCATACTAAACAATTAGAAACCTACAATTAAACTTGCAGATTAGCTATAATTTATGATCTCCGTAACACGCCTGCTCCTGTGATATAGTAAAGAGCTAAGGAATACTTCTTTTTAACTACTCCAAAAAAGGATTAAATGTCAATTTTGAGTTTTAATTCTATGGAAGATGCTAATGAATTCCTTTGCTTTTGTATGAAACATTATAGTTTATCCTATATAGGGTAATATGTTTCTAAACCTTCTTAAAAAAACCTTATAATTTTGAATCCTTCCTTAATAGATGTTGATAATAATAGATATTCTTTAGGTTCTTAGACTATCATAGCTTCATTTGAACTTATTCATCCTTGAAGTTGAAATAAGGAATCTTTCTTCTAGATAGAAATCTACACCTCAAGAGTAATCATTTGACATGTAGTAAGCGGTGAAACTTTTAAGGCAAGATTACCATTACAATGGTGTCTTAGCCTACTCTGAAAAAGAGGTCTACGATATTGAAAAATCACTAACTTGAGGCTTGGCATAAAAATCTAAAATATGACCTAGCTATCCATATTTTGAGCATACTTTAGCAAATTTTCCTTTTTAAACAAAAATAAAAAATGGATGACCAGTATTAGAAGTAATGAAGACTCTAAATCTTTGATCATAAATCAAATTTCTTAAATTGTTGCAAGAAAGTTATAATGACCAGTATCTATACTCTTTTATTTTTATTGATTGAAGTCTTTAAGCAAATTTACTATTTTTTAATTTTGATTTTCTAAATGGTTGGGTTTTCCTTTCATCTCTTCAATAGTGTTTTGTAAAAACCTAATGTTGGATGTCAAATCTTAGTTTATAACTTCCAATTTACAAATTCATCTTATTACTATATTAGCATGGATGCCCTTTGGCATTATAATCATCCTATAATGATACTTGCCCCTCTTGACAATAGTTAAAATTTGTTTGAACAAATATTTAGAAAAATGCTATTAATAATCCTTTAGTGTAAACTTCTAAAGAACATCAAAATAGTAAGCCTCAAACATTTCTAATTGAAAAGCAAACTTTTGCCAAACTTTTATCATATCCACTTTAAATTCATTTATATTATCATAATCATAAGATCTTATAAGTCTTTTCTCCTGTTCCAATCTCTTTTTCTTGTTTAACTTGTTGGTGGAACCAAATTGACTAATATATCTAATTATTAAATCCTCACAAACTTCATTAAAATCAATTAAGCAAGGCTTCTTATTAATTTGTGCTTTATGAATTCTATTATCACTATCCTCAGATGCAGAGCACACTAAATTACATAAAAACCACATTCTTAATCCTAAATCACACTTTCCATTAGCTATCTTAATAACACCAAAATTTACCTTTTATTAATTAATCATTGGAATTAGCTAAATAACTATAGCCTTTTTCTTAAACTTAGAGACAATAATCCATAGCAAACTATTAAAAAAATAAAGGCATAATGGAAAAACCTAATTCACATTGTGTTTCATCCAAGCTTGAAATAACTAACTATCAAACAAAGTAAATTGTATTTAGACACTAAACTAACTTTACAAATCCTATAATACTTGTTATCCTATTATTTTCTATGTATGGCATAATCTAGTTACAAAGAAGTTCATTTTAGAAATAATAGTGTTCTTTAGTTAATTCATACTACCAAAATAGAATCCTTGCAATAGTCTAAATCTCACATCCAAAGTCTTTTCTATCGTAAAGTGAACTAGATGAGATCAAAAAACACAATTTTAATGGAATGAAAATTGATAGTAATCATTATGGTACTTGCCAAACACTCAAAATTTGAAACCACTACATAAAATGAAATAAAACTTTTGTCATCGTCTCCCTTCCACAAATGAATCAAGAATAAGATAAAATGGAATTAGGAGAAATGATTAAAGAAAGATAAGGTAACGAAAGGGTTCGTTGTGGCAAACTAAACAAAGATGAAAAGAAATTATTAATAGGAATGAAAGTTTCAAGCAGCACTAAGGATTTTCCCTTTCCGTAGCAAATGTTTCTTGAGAATTGGGTTAGTTATATGATTTTAAGAGTTGTTTAAGTTTGATATCTATGTTAAACTTGCATTATTCAAACTTTAGAGATCCTAAAGATAAAAAATTTCTATAAAAAACTTCATTTTATTTTTTTAAGGGTAAAGACTTTAATGCACCAATAGCATTGAAGCACCAATGGATCTAACCATTAGATCTTATTTGTTCTACAAAAATTACGTAAGACAAATGAGATTTAATAGATAAATCCACTAACACATCAATGCAACTGGTGTGTATTAATTATTCCTTTTTTTCTATAACAATAGAAATGAAAAATTATTTTAACACATATAGAGTATTAAAAGAGAATAAAGTCTCAAAATAACATTTATACCATGAAAAGGCTTCTAATGCTACTCCATATAAGTATTGCTAATTGAACAATTTTTCAGATTCAATAATTTAAATTAATGAAAAATCATCCATTTTTTTTATAAAAAATTAATTATTTTTAAGAATATTATATTACTAAGTTAGAAAAATAATATACATGATAATATTTATATAAAAGTAATACTGAATTTTTAGTGCTCATGTAACATTAAAATTTTTTTCTTATACTAACAAGATGTCAACAACCCTTTTTATAGTTTAATTTTGGTTAATGATAAAGCTATCTTTACTCTTTTTAATATTCAGTAATCATTCGAACTCATATTTTTACAATTGTAATAATGCACATGATATTAGTACATCTTTATAACTATTAAACTATAAGATAAAATACATTATCATCCTTTGTAGTCTACCTTAATTTTACGAACTTTTTCTTTAGTTTTAAATCCTATATTGCTTTCCCCTAAAATCAAAGTAGGTGCTATACATGAATCTTTTTGTAATTAATGGTGTTTATCACTGTTTTATCAACAAATTTAATATGTTTTTTATGAAAATATACCTAAATTATTCCTTTGAGTTTTCATAACACTAGTTTTGCCCCATCATAATTAAGAAAGTAGTATGAACAAGATTTCTTCCTGAATTTTCAATTAGTAAATTTTTCATCATCCTATCTTTAATCATAACAAGTATAAGCATAACCTATATCAATGCAAAAATAAAAATTAACAAATTGATGATAGGGAAATGACCATGAAATAAAATCATATCATCAAACAAGATAATGACTTCATATCATACAAAATTTTCAAAAACACCTTTCAATCTCAATGAATTCTTTCAACCTTAAATGGTGAGCTATTAGGTTTCTTATTTTCAATCTTGCATCCCTTTTCATCTATTTCACTAATTAAAACCTTAAGTGCTACTTTCCTTATCCTTAGATTCTATAACCATGCTTTCGTAACCAAAGTCATCTATAATTCTTACTCTTCTTCATTTTTCTTACCATCCTTCATTACTTTATTTTTCAAATATGCTTACTTCATTTTATTCATCTCAATTTTTATATTAAACATTAGTTCCTCTCTTATTGCTTTGATCCCATCCTTGGCTTTCAATTGAAGATTCATTTTCATCCTCTTTTCAAAATCCCTCGCATTTTTCTCACCTTCTAATTCTAATTCCCCTATTTAAGTTGTTGTCAAGTTCTTTAACTTTACCATTAAAGGTCATCAAACCCTATTGGTTAATATATTAATGCCACCAATACCAACATTAAAATTGGAACTTACTTTCATGCACTTCAAACACATCAAATTAAAAATACAAAGGCTTTCTTGATGAAAAATTCCATAACCCTTACATTAGCCTTAGAATCCCTTTGTCTCCTCGATTTCATCTACCTTTGCTACTCTCTAGCTTGAAAAGGCATTATCTTTTTATAATTATTTTTATGATAACATTATAAAAAGAAAGAAAAAAAAGAAAAAATCTAGAATATTGTTAATATTTTTTCATTAAATAAATTAATGTGTAAGATTTAAAACTAGAGGAAAAGGTTTGTGTAATTAAAATAAAGCATAAAGAAAAGTTTTTTCTTTTACCTTGAACTAGAATGTAGCACAAAGACTTGTACTGTAAAGGAATACCCTTTTTCCTTGCCATAATTCTTATAAAAGTCATATGTGTGTGGAGTTCTCTTTTGTATGCAAAAGATCTTTTCAAAATTAAAAACAACTACCTGAAAGGAAAGATATATCCAAAATTTGAAAGATACATTAAAATCTAAGTTTGTTATATTCTTAGTTTTTCATTTTAGACTTGTATGAAATTATCCTTGTATGATTAATTTGAAAAAATTTAAAAATAATTAAGATTTTTATACATTATTTTTTAACCAAAAAAGATAGGGTATTTACAACCATTATTAGGTTTCTTCTCTAAGCATTACTATAGAAGTACTCCTTTGATGTAAAATGTTTAGCCTAAGTTATAACTATTACATAAAAGGTGAGCTTACCCCTAGCATAGGAGTACTCTTTTGCTATAATATGTTCAATTTAAGTGATAGTTATTACCTAAAAGGTAAGCTTGTCAATACAACCCTTCCAAAATGCTAATAATCACCAGAGTCTTTTATCCTTTTGTTGATCACAAGTTAATGTTTTTTTATCTTAAACTTATAAAGATAGATTTATGTTTAGTATTGTGAAGGCAGTTGCCCCCCAAAAAATATAAAATTACACACATATATGTACTAACTATAATTATTATCCCCTTAATTTATTTATGATTTCCCTTATATTTTTTGTGTTAGTTAAAAAAGAAATTTTTTTCCTTAAATAAATATAAATTATTTAAAATTTAACTTATTACATGTATAAACCAAAAAGTAATACTTATTTTCTCCTATTTTGCCTTATTTTATGATTAGGTCATAGGTTTATGAAGAAATTGAATTATTCAGTTAATGCTAGGATTTTGACACAATTTTTAAATTTTTAGTTATAACTTGAGTTCCAAAGGTTCTATTAGGATTTTTTTTCTATACATAAAAGGATAAGAAAAAGCACTACAAGTATTATATCAAAGGAAATATCCAATTTGGATGTTTAAAGGTTTGAATTAGATTGGAAAGTTGATGCAGTATTGTTGTTTCACTTGATTTAATTTCTATTTTTGAGCTATATTTGAAGTTTTTAAAGTCAAAATTGTGTAGACTTAAAGCTAGTTATTAACTAAGGTCCAACCTAATAACTTTCATGTTCAAATATTAGTAAAATGATGCATTTTTAAAGGTGAAAAAAAGGCTAAAAGTTGAGTTACATGATTTTATTGCACTTAAGTGTTTTTATATTTTAGGTTATAAGTAAAGCTTTAAATCTCAAAATTGAGTAAATCCTAAACCATTGTAAACCTAAAAGTTAGCCTAACTTTGCTTTATAGGGTTACAACACATAACTAGTATAGGTAGTCATTATAGGCAACTGCCTACAAGCCTTTCTTATATATTATCAATACAATACTCTACATGTAATGGTATATATCCTTTAAAAAGGTGTTAATATCAAAATTAAATATAATTAAAATCCAAATGATCATGGAAGAAAAATGTATTTATAAGTATCTAATCTAATTATCTTTAAAACTAACTTTAACATCAACACCTTCAAATGGACCCATTTTCTAGCCATTTGACAGTAGCTGAATACCTAAAGGAAAAATCCTTATGGAATAGAAAAACGAAAGGAAAAAGAAGAAAGAATGAGTTTCATGGAAACTTAATAAATGACTAATGGAAAAAAGTTAATGAATTAAAAATTACACTTGGTTCATATCTTACAAATTAATTTAAAAAGGGAATAGCCAAATTTGCCAAAGAGAAAGAGCATATTTACATACCTTGTTAGAGAAAATTAAAACAAACAAGAGAGTTCATTTTACCTTTTTAATTAAAGTTAATTTGCATACACTAATCAACACACCATTAGGGTTCCTTTACACATTAACTCATTATTTTGTTATAAAGAAATTCATTAAATAAACTATAATAATAAATAAATAAATAAAAAACTTATTTTTTTTTTACTATTTTCATTCTTATTCCTCACAAACTCATTTTTATGTCTTTAGGGTTAGCTTTATCCCTTTATAAATGAGTTTTAATAACATTCTTTACCAATTATCACACATTCCTACTTGATTAGCTTAAAAATTAGCTTTCATCCATCTCTTATAGGGCAACTCATCCTAACTAGATTGTTATAAGTATTAATAATTTGTTACGCTTAGTACTAGTCATAGGCTCCTACATTCTTGCCCTATAAGTTTCCAATTTGTAATGCTTAAATCCTTGGATTTATAACCATTTGAATATCTACCTTTTAGGTTTACTATTTGAGGTAATTAAATAGGACACCTTTAGTTCCTAAGACCATATAATACACATATTCATCTACTATATGTCACATTAATCATGAACACCTATATCACACCCACTTATAACCTACGTGAAGAAAGTTTTTAACTTTTTAAAAGGTCTGATATAAGTATATGCTAAACAATTGGCATTTTTATGCCACAATGTCATCCTAAATTGTTATTTAACATGTCATCCCTATACCTAATAGGTCATATAAAGGAATTATTTTTTAAAAAAGTGAAATTAATCTTCATGTTTTCATTTATGATTAAAGTATACATATCTTTACTCGAATCTCATAAACATAGGAATGGTAGCATTGTTATGGAGCTATCACATCAACCTATTTATCTTTTTTCAAGCAAGTCATTAAATGTTTATTTATGGGTTCTCACCATACCTAAAATGTGGCTATAATTATCTTAGGGAAAACTCAAGCATATATGAATTATAGCTTTTTTTTCCTACTTTTAAGTGAAATCAAGGTTACTAAAGTGAGGTTTCATAAACAATATATGTATTCAATCAAATCCCCTCTTAATACACGAGTAAGCTAACTAAAGTCAATTATTAAGGGATTATAACAAACAAGTTAGACACAATCAAAATTTCTTTAAGTAAACGTTTTAATTATGGTCATTGCTTAATTTAGTATATATTAAAGAATTATAGATTTTATAGTGCTTTTAGATATATAGGCTCTTATAATAATCATTCATAATTGCTCATGGTTGAAGATAGCTTATAAGGAATCATAGCACATTTGAAGACAATGCTTTAATATAATTATGCTCCTAAAGTTGCTAGTTAGCTATCAGGAACTTGACTTCTCAAGTTATTTATTTAGATAGTTAAAGACTTCCTGAACAAACTCTTATATAAAATATTAAACTTAGATTATACTTTGATACCACATTTGTCATAACTTTACTTATATCGTGATTAGCATAGGAAGTTGCCATTACTACCTAGCCACAAGCCTTACCAATGCATAATAAGATGCTTGACTTATTAAAATGTAATACTATTTATGAAGACCTTTGAAATTCAATATAAACATGACACCATGTAAGTAAAATAAATACCTAGTCCAACTATTCTGATACTATCACGACCCAATTTCTAGTTTATCATCACTAATGTGAAGATGTCATATAAACACCCATATAAGTCTTTCTTAACATTCTCTTACTATTTACATCATGAAAAAAAAATCTCGATGAAGTTTTATTAGTAATTTTTTTTTATAGTAATAACAAGAAATTAATACCATAACTTTGATTTGAAAAATTACCTTGAAAATTTTAGGAACTAATAAACATGTAGATAATATACTATTAAAGATTTTAAACTAAATTAAACACCATCTAAGCAATTGTATTTCTGAAATTTTTGAATAAGACATCATGGTGGATGATAAATATGATAATATTGTTATATAAAAGGACTTATAATTTCTCAAAAAGAGCTAGATGATGATAGAAACATTTCTAAAATTAAAAGTAAGATTTCTTTTCCTTGAAGAGTGTGAAAAGTTTAACATCAGAAGATTTTTTAGAAAATTATGATAAATACTAAATGAAAACTATTATCGTGAAGTTTCTACTTCTTTCTTATTAAAAACTATGTACTCATGTTTGATTTTTATAAATTTTGAAAATATATAGATTTTTAAAATAGTTGAAAATGTGATTTGTATTTTTCCTTTGTTTTTCCCTAGCAAAATCATGATCTTTAAGGATTTTGAAGATGATTAATTTTTTTAATTTCACCATTGTACATTTAGCATGAAATAGATATAATAAAAATAAGGTAAAGTTAGTAAAACTCAAAGATTTTACTATAATTGTTTGAAAATTAGATAATTGTATAAAAAATGATTCTTCTAAAATTTTCTTGCAGAAGATACTTTAAGAATGCAAAAGTTCTAAATTTAATATTTCGTAACAATAAATTTTATGAGTTCATTCGAAAGAATTAATAAAGTTAAAAGAATTTCAAAACTCTTATGAAACAATTTGTTCCTTTTTTTTCATGTACAAAGCATGTTATTCACACATATACATACATACACACACATATTTATGAAATACCATTGAGTAGATGATTAAGGTTGCTTTTAAAAGTAACTATTAGTTAGAAAGCATATAAATTGTAAGGATACACTATCAACATACTTTTATATTCATAATATTATAAATTTACTAATTAATCAGAATACATATTTATGTAAATATGGTAGAAATAACTAATTATCATGACCTTAACTTGAATATGATTAGTGTGGATCTCATTATTCAAATTCCACCAACCTTAATACCGATTACACTAATTTTGCCCCAATAGAAAATTTTCCATTTTTTTATAACTCAAATTCATTTGAAATTTTAATAAAAAATATATAAAGTCTCCTTTGTTTTCAAGTACTTTCTAAAGACCACACACTCTAAATTACAAATCTTATAAATGATGTAAGTTTAAAATAAGGAAATACATATAAAATTAAATAGTTTTGACACATAAATTATATAAACACCAACAAACTTTACCCTTAATTCAATTGTCAATTCCTTTTGATAAGGTAGTCTTTGATTCTCCAAAATGCAACAAGAATTTAATGAATTACATTAACTAAAAAATATTGAAAATAAAAAAAAATGAGTTATAAGATCTCAATAAACATATATGTACTAGTCTACTCTTAAATTCAAGTAAATAAAATAATTAAATGTCAATTTAGCATTAAAGATAGGAAATAGCTATAAACTCATCTTCTAGATTTTTTGCTTAAGACACAAAGCTTTTAATGACATTCACCTGCATATAACATTCTTATTGATTCAAACCATACATAACAGTTATAATTTCATTTACAATTTATTGACAGTAGTCATCTTATTTTCAAGTAACCACTGGAGGCTTAAACATAGTTAAATTATAAAAATCATATTAAATGAAAATATCTAAATATAATTAAATTATAGTTTCATAACATACTACACAATATTTTATATTAAATTACATACATCTATGCCTATAATTTATATGTTAGCTTTATGCACTTTACAAGCTTTTCCATTCTTATTCCTCCCAAGTTTGTTTTATACACTTCATAAGCATATTATTGAAAAATTTTATTTAGTATTTACATCGCCCTTTTTATAATTCTCTTACTAGGCCTTAAATTATATTTATCACATTAATTTAGTAATATCATACCTCAATGCATGAGCACATAACCTGTTTCATTTTTATAATAATAATATAAATAAATTCAGATCACATATATATCATTTAATTTTATAGCTTATAATATTAGAATTATAATCCAATCACAATATAAAATGGTTAATTCAACACCACAAATCATTCTCAATTAACCAATGACAAGTAATAGTACCACCATGCCTTTTGTGTATATAATAATTCCAAACAAACTTATAGTTTAACATAAGCACAATTATAATGTTAAACAATAGTTTAACACTTTTTATGTATAGCCATAATCCAAGAACAAATATAAATTTCCATTAAAGTATATTTACATGTATAATAACCAAATAATAGATAATATGATGCTTTCAACACATCATTCTCAAAGAGGCAATCAACAATCTTTAACAAGAAATAAATGATGCAGTAGAAGCACTATTAAACATTACAATATTAAGCATAACAAGATATTATCAAAATTACACTTTCTATATTCATACATACAAAAGAGCCCAGCCATATTCATTAAATTTATAATTATTCAAGTATATGATCTCGATATAAAATAAATAAAAAGTATGACATTTAAGAAAAGTAATGTTCAGAAATAGATATGCATTTACCTGATGATGTTTATGCTTTCTAAGAAGTCCTAAAATATCCATACTCATCTTTCTTTCTTTTTATTTTCAATTTAACAATTTACAATGATAATTTACAAATATATAAATAATATATATTTTTTGCCTAAAAATCACCATTCTATGTTCCATTCATACCATTCTTTAATTTCTTACATTTATTCCTTAATATTTTTAATTCTAAATTAAGAAAGTTAAAAATTAAAATTTAAGGGTTTTCTTAGTTCAACTTGGAATCATTTAAAATATAAAGATATAATGCTTTATAGAGAATTCAATCATGTTATTTTAGCACTTTATAACATAAAATTCTTATTTTTTTAAATCAAGGAAATCAAAATAGGTATAATACAAGAATTTCTAATTCATGCTTATAAACTTAAAAATATTAGAAATTTTTCATCTCAAAAAACTAAACATTATTGGAAGAGGTCAACAGTGCCTTGCAAGTGCTAAACAATATAATAGGTTATTGAAATCAAGGAACATCAATGCCTTCGCCTGCTACATCCTAGCTATAACTTATGGTATTATCTTTTGGTAGTGAGTTACTACTACTAAATGATAATAATGTATGAAAAAAAGAGCAGTTTGATGGTGGCACACAGATAATTAGAAAGCTTAGTGCAAAGAGAGAGAGCCATTAATGAAGGAGAGGGAAAAAAAAGAAAAGAAAGAAAAAAAGAGAGTGCGTGTGCGTGTCTATATGTGTGTGTTCTAGAAGGGAAGAAAGAGAAATAAGTGAGAAAATATAAAAGGGTTTTAGGTTTCTATTTGGTGGTTCTCAATGCACTGTAGGCTTAAATCCTATCAAATCTCAACCTTCTATTTCTAATTAACATCAATCCTAGCCATCCATACTCCTTTATAATTCATTTTTCTAAAACTCCCTTCCTTTAAATACATTAAAAATCTTAATCTAAATATTTTCACACTTCTATAAATATTAGAGAACAATTTATTATACCATGCATCATATATTTTTATCAAATCCTTATACCTATTCATATTAAAAATTTTTCAGTTTGTGATAATATCATTATAAAAGTTATTTAAATAGATTTTGAAATGAAACCTTGACCAAATAAATGTAATTTTATCATCCTTGTCAATTTAAAATAAATACTTTAGGGCATTTAAAATAAAAAGCTTTTAAATATTACTTTAAGGTATTATAATTATTTTATTTTAAATAAAAATGTGCTATTAGAGTAATAACAATAATTTAACCAATTTAAATTAAATAATTCAAAATTTTAAGGAATTAGTTAAATAATTTCAAGCGTTACACTAATATTATATGGAATGTAGATATGGTTTAGGCCTTATAGCCCTATGCAAATGGTTAATAAATATTGGGCTATATGGCTTTATTATTACATACCTAATTATTAAAAATAGAGATTATAGCTTAATAGTTAGATAGGGGATATTGATCAATAATGGATGGCATTGATGGATTCCCACCCTATTGCTTTAGAAACTTTATAAAAATATCATCTAGAAATGATAGGTTTTGAAGCCAACATAGTAGGGTTAACATTGTAGTAGTGGTATACTATGGGCCATGTCTATCCATTGTCAATATCGCACATGCTTCTAATTTACAAATCCTTATAAAAAGGCTATAATACTTGACAATATAGTTAGCAATAAGGACAAGTGGGTTAAAATAAGGGTCTATTAGGAGCTTTTTTTTATAAAACAATCACGTATAAAATAGTGAATATAAAAACTTAATAAATAATTACTAAAGCTATATTCTAGTAGATTTTTCCAAGTAAAAATATGCAAAAATAAATAGCTACATAATTATGAAAATAAATTAAAATTCTTACCATAACAATTAAATTTTTATAAAAATAAATGGCAATTGGTATACGAGTTACTCAATTGTCATTCCTTTCAACCTCGCCTTTCTCTCCTCTACCTTTATGCATTTCATTATTTACCATATTTTTTTCCTCAATAGAATAATGTTAGGCATCAAGCCAATATCTTTAAAATCTCACATCAAGTATATTTACAATTTTTTTCATATAATATAGCCATTTCAAAGCTCTATCATAACATAGAATTTTGGTATGGACAAAATACTATCATTATTATATTATTTTATTTCATATCCAAAATAACCTAAATTTTATTAGTCCAAATCAGATTTCAAGGTCCATGTATATTACATTATAATTTAAAATGTCCATAGATTCAAGTCCAATGATCCATAAACTATACATGGATTAGTTATTATTAATTCTTATAAGTTAGTTGCAATTGATTGAAACCATTAGCAATTAGGTTTTAGTGATCTAATACTTGGGTAAATCATTAGTTTTCTAAGGAAAATAGAGAATAAATTTAGTAATTGATACTTGTAGAATTGTTATATTTGGCCTAAATCTAGTTTTGAATGTTTAAAACTTTTATTAATTAAATTTAAGTACTTGTTCTAAATTAAATTAATAATAAGGGATTAATTAGTTGCTCATTCTAATTAGTTTGTATTAAGAACTTGTAAGTATACTATCAGCTTTGGGGATATTCATAGGTTAAGTAATTGAAATGTAAGTAAATTAATTGAGTATTGATGAGAAATTTGAAAATTGGAATATGATATTCCTTAATCTTGATTTCTATTTTTTCGTAGTTTCAACTTAATTCTACTTTTAAATTATTATAAAAATTTCCTTATTTTACATTCTATTTTCATTAATTAACTTCTATTCTCTTAAATTTGACCTGAACTCATTCTATCTACATGGTAAAATAAATTTAGTATAATTTTTTAAATGAAAAAATGTGTATAAAAATTTTGGCAATGTTATTAAGGAATAGATTAGTTAATTTATAGATATTTTCCCCCTACTATTAACTTTAATCCATTCAATTTTTGATATTTTTTAGGCTTATTGATAGTATTATATAACAAAATTTGTGGTAAAATTTGAGAACGAAACTTTTTAGTCTAAGATTTTTGGACATTATAGGCAAGATCATAGGCTTTTAATCCTGACTTTTTTGGCAAAAAATAACATTTGGTATGGTTTTCAAAATTTTTAGTATTTTTTCTATTTTTATACTTATTAATTTTTATTTTCATTCAATCCTTATTTCTTTTAGTATATGAATTATTTTTTCATGATTTTAACTAAAATTTTAATCCTAAAAATGTGAGGAATTTTTGTAAATTAAAAGGTTAGAAAAAAATGACTTTTTATAGTGATTTTAATAAGATACCTATATTTAGAATTGAATAACAAGTCTTTAACCTTACTTCTCTTGTTGTTTAATTAGCTATAATGCAATTACAGGAAACTCAAACATTTGTAAAAAAATTTTCAAGTTTATGCTAGTGTTATTATACTACATGTTCTAATTCTTATAACCTAGACTGGCAGGATCATTTAACTTTTAACTATTTCAACTAAGTGGGTCATAATTAATATTAATCTCCTATTGAAGAATATTTATTAGTATATGAATCTTAAACTTCAAGGATGGAACTTGAAGAATTTATTGTACAAATTTAGCTAGATACAATGTAGTTCCAATAAGAGAGAAGATAATTTTAATAGGAAATAATGATAGGCATAAAAAATTTAGAGACTCAAGTAAGCTAACTTACACCATCTGTTATTAAATTAAAGGGTCAATGTGCAAGCCAACTACCTTTCACCTTTTATCTAACTAATGGATAACTAAAAGAAAAATAAACAAGAAATTTTGATATTGAGGTATAATCCATATCTCAATTCCTTCCTTTTATTAATTTTTTTGTTCTTTTTTCCTTACTTAATAGTTTTAAAAATGCCAAGAAAGAGGGAGAAGAAGAAACAGAAGAGATTTTGAAGACTTCTAGAAATATAGCAATAAATATGCCCTACAATGATATTGATAGATAAAAATAAGAAAAAAATTGATGTGCATAATGGAGTGGTAGAAAAAACTCAATGCTTCAATGGTTTTGAAATATCCTTTTGGAGTTTGTTATATTTAATATATTGACCTGATTGATTTCATAGCATAAGATAACTCCAATTTGCAAAAAAAGGACTAATACAAGGTTAACACTTAGCAAATGGTTGATAAATACACCAATTTTGAAAATAAATACATTATATGACCATTTGAAGTATGCTTTATTAGAAACATGTAAGGAATTGCTTATAAACTAAACCCAAATTGAAAAAGTTACAATGTTTAACTAAAGATATTAAAGAAAAACACTTTTCAAAAAGTAATTTAAGTGTTTTTCAAACTTACTTTGTCTTTTCGTTCTTCTTTTGTTTTACTTATCCATGATGTTTATACTTTACATTAAAGTTAATGTAAAATTTATATGTAGGAAAAGGATTTTAAGAATTTTTTTTATTTTCAAGTTTTTAAGAAAATTTAAAAAATATGTCTTTTACTAATTTTTAAAATCCTTTTTAAGTCATCTTTGTTA
Organism: Sindora glabra; assembly: GCA_020226215.1. Taxonomy (NCBI): domain Eukaryota; kingdom Viridiplantae; phylum Streptophyta; class Magnoliopsida; order Fabales; family Fabaceae; genus Sindora; species Sindora glabra. The sequence goes on along the minus strand of CM035226.1, from coordinate 10,686,624 downwards.
ATTTTCAATCATTGAGATCTTGCATTTTTCATGAGTAGGAATTAATAGAAGTTTAATGATTTCATAATATAATTAAATGAATTATTTTACTTTTTAAATTTGATTAATATAATGATAAGTTTTGAATTGATAGATTCAATTTTAGCAGTATATCTTGCCTTGTGAGATTTTGAGCTTTTTATATTAAGCATTTATGATATTTTCTTTGCTTTTTATGTGTGATATTCTTCTAGGATTTTTATTTTTAGAACTTATTTTGATTCTTTTTAATATTACTTTTACATATACATGTATAAATATGATAAATGCATTCTTCACTTGAGCTAGTGCTAAATAAATAACCTTGAAATTTTATTTTTATTAAGCCCCCATAAGCCTAATTGCCTGTAATTGGAATTTAGCCCATTAACATATTTTTTAATGAAAAATAAGTATCTTTACCTAACCCTATGGATTGATAAAATATTAGAAATCCTTATTAGAAAGGTTTTTAAATAATTATAAGGTTGTGTGTTATGAAAAATACATTAACTTCAATTTCAAACTTTGATTAAAAAAAGAAAAAAGAAAAGAAAATAAAAAGTGAAAAAAGAAAAAATATATAATAAGGCAAAAAGAAGTGCAAAAGAAAGGAAAAAGAAAGAAGTTGATAAATATTTGAAATTAAATTTAAGGTGTAATATTAAGTTATAATTATTTATAAGTTGCCTACATGTTTATGTTTCAAGTACTGTATTAATTTCTTTAGTTTTTACCCTTCACATCTTCCTTTTCTCCTTAGTTTTATTACAACTTTTAATAAAGTCTTATTGATTTTTATGTATATGTAGTTTGAGTAGTGGAGAATAAATGATAAATAAGCTTATGGTAGGGCATTTTAATGTTAATGAAATGAATAAAAGTGAAGCACTAAACTTAAATATTTGAATGATATAAAGTGAATTTTATAAGGATTTACTAGTTTGATCTATCCATTTTGAATGAAGTTGATATATTGATTAATTTTGAATTTTAATTAATTCTTAATGACTTTGTTGATTTTCTTGCTTATAAATTTTATGATTTTAAAGTTATTAAAAAGTTAATCTTTTATTTTTTAATTTTAAATGAAGTTATTTTGTCCAAAGATTGCAAAGGCTAAGTGTATGAAAATTCATTGTACAAAATATTGTTCATATTATTTTCTCTTATTTTCTGCCTCTAAAAGTGTTATATGTGCTTAACTTAATGGATTTGGTTTTATTTTATAATTAGGTTATGATTTTATAATTTTAATGGATTATTTAATTAATATTGGATTTTAATACTCTGTTAATTTTTTAGAAGTCCAAATTAAGTGATCTTTATGGCGTTAGAAACTTAGAAGAAAGATTTAAAACTTTCATATTTTTATTAGAACCTAATTTAAACATTTTGAAGATTAAATTTGGTTATAAAGATAAAATAGTATTTTTATTTGGTCTAACCCAATCATGATTGTTAGGTCATATTTGGAGTTCTAAGAGCCCAATTAGGATTAAACTAGTGTTCAAAGTTAGTTTAAATCTAGTTTAACAACTTTTTATGTTAAGGGATTAGTGAAATTATATCATTTTAATGATCAAACATTAGCTAGAAGTTTAGTTATAAAAATTTATTACTATAAATATTATTAGTAATTGAGGTTGTCAATTAGGTTATAAGCTTTCAAATTAAACAAGGTTCCATTCATTGTAACCTTGATAGATATATTAATTTGGCCTAATAAGTTTTTCTACTTTAAGAAATTAGATATAACTAGATTTTGTGCCTTAAAAGGCATTTATTTAGATTAAACAATAATTATCTTTTCTCTAAGTCTTTTGTATAAACCACCGTGAGTGATTGATTTCTTTTGAAAGTTTAAAGATTTAGCACTCAATTTCAGTTTGATTTTGAGGCTCTTTTTTCAATTTATTTATGAATAAATTATCTTTTATTTTTTTGTTTTCATTGTGAATAACTAATTGAATAATTTGCTAAATACGTTAGTTAATCATCTCTTATAATTTATAGCTAAATAATTAATTGTAATTAATTTTTATTTATAAATTAGTTATAATTAATTGAAATTATTAACAATTAGGATCTGGTAATTTGACACGTGGGTGAACAATTAGTTATTGAAGGAAAATGAAGAATAAATTTAGTAATTATCACTTATAGAATTGTTAGATTCCACCTTAACCTGATTCTAAATGCTTAAAAATATTATTAACTAAATTTAGGCACTTGTTTTGAATTAAGTTAATAATAGGGGATTAATTGATCGCTTGTTTTTATTAGTCTACATTAAGAACTTACTTATATGCAAAATTTTATTTATATTATTTTCTTTTATTTTATATCTCTTAGTGTTACATATGTTTAATTTATAAAATTGACCTTGTTATGTAATTGGGGGTTAGTTTTACAATGATTTGAAATTATTAGATTAATGTTAAATTTTTACATTATTTCAAGTTTTTGGACTATATCATAAGTTTTGGATATTAAATTTAGCTAATCTTTATATTTTTAAAAAGCTTAAAGAAATTTCTATAATTTTTATATTTTGGTTAAAACTTAGTTTGGATATCTAAAATATCTAATTTAGTTAAAAACTTGAAGTCTTATTTTTATCCATGTTAAGCTAATTTTGATTTTTAAACCATATTTGGAGTTTCGAAGACCTAATTAAGGTAAAATTAGTGTTTAAAATTTCCAAAGACTGTTCTTACAATTTTTATAACTTAGCAAAACTATATAATTTTGATGGTCTTACATTAGGTAAAAATCAAATTTATGAAATTTTACTACTGTAAATCTTGTAATACATTGTTTGATAAAATAAGTTTAAGCTTCTTAAATTAGCAAAGCTCTATTCTTTGTAATCCTAGGAGACATATGATTTAGGTCTATTAAGTTTTAGATGTTAACAAGTCAGATATAAGGTTATGTTTTTAAAAGTAAGAACACTTTTACTCTTACACAATTCAATAAATATAGTTTTTTTTTTCAAGTCTATTCTTCTTTAGCTATGGGAGGCTAAATTTTTGGTTAATTCAAGGATTCTGAAGCTTATCTCTATTTGAATTATGAGATCCTAAGTTGTAATGTTAACTTATTTTAATTGATTTTTCTCTTTTCTTAATTCTTTATACTGATTGCTTGTAATTGTATAAGTTAATTGATTATAGTGTTTATCTATTTTTATATTGAATTATGGTTGATTAATGATGATTTTTAAATTAGAGGTTTCTAGTCTAATCCCTCATTTTATCTGAATTCTATTTTTAAATTAATTTTGATCTGACTTTACATATTATAGCAATTGCTTATTTATGCAAATATTAATTAATTAAATTCTAGATGGTCATCTAGCATAGGATTTATGAATTATTGTAGGGTTTCTATATAATTTAAAGTTAAAAAATTAATTGAAATTATCATATATATTTTATCTATAATTAATCCACATTAATAGCTCTCAAATCCTTTGATTAGCTGCTTTGATATATTGAATTGCTTTCTTTCTGTTTTACTTTTGTATTTTGTTTTATCTAACATATTTATTTTAATTTTGAATTAAAACACCTCAAATTGGTTTTATATTCATTCTATTTTGCATGTTGTTTGAATTTTATCCACATTCTATCTACAATTCTATTTCATTTTTGTTTGCATTTCTTTCTTCTATTTTTAGTACAAAAAAAAGCTTAAACAATATAATAGTCATAGTTAATAAATCATTAAGAAAAGATATATTAAGTGAATCACTAGAGGTTTAACATAGTTTGTCACCTTTTACCATAAATTTTTTTATCAAATTAGTAATATTTAATTTTGATGTGTTATAGCATGCATTCACTTGCATTTTTACTATTGATCTTAACGTATTCATAAGTTAAGTAATTAAAAGATTTGTTGAGTGTTAATGAAAAATCTAAAAATTCGAGTGTGTTATCCCTTGGACTTGATTCCTATAACTTACTAATTTCAATTTAATTCCGCTTTTAAAATTTTCATTTAGATTGTTATAAAAAATCCCTTTATTTTATATTCTTTTTTTACTAATTAACTTTTATTCTCTTAGATTTAATTTAGACTTACCTTATCTATGTGGTAGAGTAGGATCAGTATAATTTCTTTGCATGAAATAACAAATATAAAAATTTTGTTTTGTATTTGCCTTTTTGCTTTTTCTTTATTGTGTAGCCCATTAATATGCTTTCTAATAAAAAATGAATGTTTTTATTTAATCTTAGGAATTAATAGAATATTTGAAATCTTTATAAGTTAAGTCCTTAAATAAGTATGGGTATATTTATTATGAAAAATTATCAATTTAAATTTCAAAGTTTGGATAAAAAAATGAAAAAAATAAAAAAAAGGAAAAAATAATTAGGAATGAAAGGAAAAAGAAAAAAGTTGATGAGTATCTAAAATAAAATTTGGGTTAGTGTATTGAGTTTTGATTACTTATGATTTTCTTATATTTATCTTTCAAGTTTTCTATTGACTTATTTAGTTTTTATCCATTCACATCTTCACTTTTCTTTCCTTTACTCCTTAGCTTTATTACAACCTTCAATAAAGTCTTTTTGATTTTTATGTACATATGATTTGAGTAGTGGAGATTAGATAATTAACAAGCATATAATAAGGCAATTTTATGAAATGAATTAGAGCGAAACACTAGTCTTAAACACTTAAGAAATATAGAGTAAAATTTGTGAAAGTATACCAAAATGAATTATAGTCTTGCGGCTTATCATGATGTGTTATGGTTCTTGATAGCTTTGATTATTTTTTACCTATGAATTTTATGATCCTGAACTCATTAAAGAATAAGTATTTTATTTTTTAGTTTTGAATAAAGTTTTGTTTATCCAAGGTCGGGTGTAAGTTAAATACGAGAAAATTTAATGTGCAAAATATTTTTTATATTATTTTCTCTTTTTCCATTTTAAAGGTGTTATATATGATTAATTTAGTGAAATTGGTTTTATTTTGTAATTAAGTTATGATTTTGCAATATTATTGAATTTTTTTGTTGATGTTAATATTTTTAGCTAAAAATTACGTTCTAGAGGTCCAATTGGAGTGATATTTATAGTGTTGAAAAACTAAGAGGGAGAATTATAGCCTTCATGTTTAGTTGGAACTTAGTTTGGATGATTGGAGGTTTATATTTAGACAAAAAAAAGACGTAATGTTGTTGTTCAATTTCACCCAATTTCAATTTTTCAATCATATTTGGAACTCTAGGAATCAATATGAGTTCAAACTAATGGTAAAAGTTAGCTTAGATCCAATCCAATAACTTTTATATTTTAGGATCAGTAAAACTATGTAATTTTGGAAGTCAAACATTGGCTAAAAGTTAACCTACTAGATTTTATTATAGTAAACTCTTTTAGCAATTTGGTTTGTATTAAGTTCTAGGCTGCAAAATCTTATTCATTGTAAACTTAAGAGGCTCCTTAACTTAGCCCAATTGGTTTTACTCATTGGAGATTAGATATATTAAGGTTTTATGTTTCTAAAGATAACACATTAGCATTAGATACTTTTTCTAGGCATTTTTCTCTTCTTCTCCAAGTTTCTCTCGTAAACTACCATAAGTAGCTAGTTTCTTTTAATTGTCTACAAGTTTACTAATCCAATTTCAGTTTAATTTTGAGACTTTACTTTTCAATTTATTTATGATTTGATTATCTTTTATTTTTTTATTTTTGTTGTGAATGATTACTTAGCTAGTTTGTTAAATATGATTGGTTAGTTAATTATCTATCTTAATTTATAACTAAATGATTAATTGTAATTAATTCTTGCTTGTACATTAGTTGTAATTGATTAAGATTAGTAATAATCAGGTTTTGGTAATTTGATGCTTAAGTGAATAGTTAGTTACCTAAGAAAAGTAGAGAATAAATTTAGCAATTATCGCTTTGGCTTTAGCTTAATTTTAAATGTTTGAAACTATTATTAATTAGATTAAGATGCTTGTCCTAAATTGAATTAGTAATAGGGAATTGATTTGTTGTTTGTTTTGGTTAGTTTGCATTAGAAACTTGTACGTTTACTACTGGCTTTAGGGCATTTATTAGTTAAGCAATCAAATTATGAGTAAATTTGTTAAGTATTGATGATATCTAAAAATTGGAGTGTAATTTCCTTTAGATTGGATTTCCATATTTTACAATTTCATTTCAATTCTATTTTAATTATTACATTTACATTTGCATTAGGAAATCTCATATTTCTATGCTTTCACTTATTGGGTTTAGCTCAGACTCACCCTTACTATTAATTTAAGTAATTAATTTTGATGTGAAATAATATGCATCAATTTTGTAAAGCGTGAATTAATTCATAAATTGATTAAGGGTAGGAATTTTCATATACTAATCCAGATGAATTAATTCACACATGAATTTTTGTATTTTTGCAAAAAATGCATTATGCACACACAAACAAATTTTCTCAAATCTCATTCTTTATGCAATCTTATGTTATTCAACTGCCATGAAGCATAATAAAAAAACATTATATCCACTAGATTCATCAAGAAACTTATACCAGACATCATTCTATATCATTTTACCTCAAATTATACATATATAAGATAAACCTAACTTAATGCAATTCAATTCCTTCAAAATAATACAAATTCAAATAGAATATCTACTCATTGCTTATTGAAAAATGATGATTGATTGCCCCTTATTTAGATTAATGAAGATTGATAGGATAAAAAAAAAAGACTTATTCATTTCTTGGAGTTAGGAAAAGAAGAGGAAATGTGGTGTTTCTTTGACGAAAGTGAGGGATTTGGTTGAAATGGGGTATTAAAAGGAGAAACAGCCCTAAAAGTAAAATAGGAAAAAAATTTTAAGTCTTCTCGCACTTGCTCACTTTCCTTTAATTGCATTTAACTTTAACACATTTTCACTCATTTCTTTCTCAGTTATTCTACATAAAATTTATGTTTTGACCCTTCTTATAATTAGATAATTATTTTCACATAAAATATTTTAATTTAAATGGATATAACATCAACTATTTCAAACAATTGTTTCTATACATTTCATATTTGTAATTAATTAACCATTTTCAAATAAAATGTTTTAATCATAACAGGCCTGACATTTCTTCTTCAAAGATCAAATTATTAAGTCATTCAACCTCTAAAGGCAATTACAACATTGTAGACAATTTTTTCTCTTCTTTAGTTTTTTTCTTATAAACCACCATGAATGGTTGAATTTTTTAGATAATTCAAGATATTATTATTAAAATATAGTTTGATTTTGAGATCTTATGCTTTAATTTGCCTTATGTTTCACTATTAGTTGTTTCTTTGTTCTTATTGTTTATGTATGCTTAGATAATTTATTAAATATGACTAGTTAATTGATTATGATTAATTCTTGATTAGAGAATTGTTATAATTGACTGTTACTAGCAACAACTGGGCTTTGGTGAATCATTAGTTGTTTAAGAGAAATAGAAAATGAATTAACAATTTTTACTTGTAAATTTGTTAATTTAATCTTAACTTTATTTTAGATGTTTAATGTTACTATTGACTAGATTTATAGCATTTGTTTTAAATTGAAATTATTAATAAAAGATTAATTATGCATTTATTCTAATTAATCAATATTAGAAATATAATTACTGCCAGCTTAGGAGTAATTGTTGGTTAAATAATTGAATTGGCATTTAGTGTTAATAATAAATTTGAGAATTGAATTTTGACATCCCTTGGGCTGAATTTAATATTTTGTTTAGTTATGCTTTGATTTTATTTTTATTTATCTCATTTAAATTACATTTGAAAACCCTTATGATTTGAATTTTATTGTCACTCATTGCTTTTTGTTTCTTTAGGTTGGATCAAAGCTCATCATTGCTACTTGTTTGAGTAAATTTAATTAATAACTTTGATATAGACAATGTGCATTATATTTAATTTTTATAATAATTAAAAATTTTAATTTTATATGTAGTTTTTGCCTTTACAAATCAAATCTTCTCGATTTGTTATTGGGAACCCATGATTTCTACAGTGAAATAATAACTTAATACTATTATGATTAGGCCAACCAGTTTGACTGTAGTATTTTTATACCCTTGCATATTTGAAAGGATGAAAGAAATAACATTTTGGTTAACTATTTGCAACTCAAAAGATCCTAATTGGTTGTTACCTGCACTTTTTGCATAAATAGTCTAAAGGGCGCGAAAGTATAGGATTTTATTCGATATATTTTAGAAAATAAATTAAGAAATCATAATTTATAATAAAAAATTTAAGAATTTCAAAATAAATAGATAATAAATAATTAAAAATTAATTTTTAAATTTATAATTATTTACTTTTTTAATTTTTTTGTTAAGAATTTCACCATACCATTTAAAATATATTTTGCATTCTAGAAAAGCAAATTCCATAGTATATTAGCGCTAGACGTGGTATTTTGATACATAAATGCCAACATGCTGGAGAAGCAAACTCATTACAGAAATTAAGCAGAAGCAATCGTCCATGGATTCTTCGGGGTCTTGATGATAAGATTTCATAACCATAGATTTTCTATGAATATCTAACCATGACCATCATTTCGAGCCATGATACCTATCGTCTCACATAATGATAAATTCTCGTCTCCTAATAGTTAACCCACTTTAATGTGAATTTTAATCCCTTATTTCATTATAAATCCTCACTCCACACGTAGATAGAACTTTTCCTCAACATAAGTTGACTTTCTTCACATCTATCTCTCCCATGTCCACCTTTTTTGCTTTAATCACCCTTTTCCCTTTTGTCATCTTTCACTTTTGGATTTACTCTTTTGAAAACACACACACACAAACACCCCCATGATGGGGTCTCCCTTATACGCCATTTGATTATTTTCATTAACATGTCTAGTTTAAATCAAAGAAAAGTAATTCTTAATTTGGTTGAGGAGTACTAATCTATCGTAAGTTGTTTGCACCAATAATAAAGTATAAGGCCCAAAAAAATTTATATATAAAAAAATTATATATATTGTTTTGAAATTTATTCTTGAAATGTTTCAACAAAAAAAAAAAATAATAATAAAATTCATTCTTGAGATAAGAAGGGTTCTGCTGCGATGGCACATGAAAATAGCAGTTGGAATGGGACTAACTTTCGATCCACAAACCGCCACGTGTAAACACGTTAACTTTGCATATTAAAATTGTAATGAAAAGCAAGATCTTTTTGGGCATAATGATTGACTTGCTGCTACTAATCCCACTTCCATCATTTTGCCGCTGTGTTTATCAACCCTCCACCTGTATCTGATATAACAATTAAATTAACATAATGAGATTATTAAAGGGCAAGCCGTGCATCCGACTTGCTTGGCTGCCCCGTGAGAAAATATTTTCAGTCTAATTAAGCAAATCCTAAAATGCAAGTTCACCTAGGAATGATATCGGAACCAAAAACCTCTTCTCCTGCTCTTATTCAACATACACTACTACTTACCCTTTTGTTAAATTAGCTGACCTTGAGGTAGCTTCTTTACCACTTGAAAGGGAGCAGCAGAGGATCTTCGTAGCTCTTTGATATGTTAGCCAATTGAATAGCTATCAATAATTTTATTTTAATAATATGTTTGGAAGTTAAGAAGGGAAGGAAAGAGAAACTAATTGGAGAGAATAAAAGGTTAAGTTGTGATTTTTGCTCTTTTTATATATATGTCTAAAATTATACAAGAAGGTACCTGAAAAATAAAAAAATCTTCTTATTTGTATGTCTAAGACTATACAAGAGAAGATTTAAAAAATTAAGAGATTCTATTTTACTTTAAAATATTTTAAAGATAATATCAAATTTAAAGATCAAATTAAAAATATCATTTTCCAAAAAAAAAAATCTTTTTTTAGTGCATAGCTATCTATATAGAAACCAATGGTAAGAATTTTATTTTGAAGCAAAGATTTAGTATACATTACGAATATTACATAATTGCTGCATCAAAGTTTTAAAGAAAAATTAATCAATTTTCTCATATACGAACATAGAAACTCTTAAGTTTTATGTAGTATAAAATAAGATCAATCAAATACAATATATAAAACAGATATACTACAGAGTGATTTGAAGAGAGTTAATATAAATTTTCTATGCATCAATTTTGAGTTCATAAAATTAGCCAATTTTTTCAAAAAGTCTTTTAGGTTTTGTTTAGTATGAAGGAAAGAAAATAGGGGAAAAAGAATTTTTTGAAAATTTTTTCCTTCCCTTGTTTGGATGAAGAGAAAAAAGAAAGGAAAGAAATATTAGATGCTAAATTTGTGATTATTATTTTTTAGACAATTCAAACTTTTTAAAAAAATCTCTCTCATTTTTTTAATTCAAATTTAAAAATTTTTCTTTTCTTTCTCCCCTTCCAAATAAGCTGTTAGGGACAAACCGATATGTGTCGTCAAAATTTAATTGGTTACATAATTATTTATTACGTTACATAAGAAAATAGTTTTAAAATTATGAATATTACTATAGGGCTAGAAATATTTGGAACCTGCAAATCACAATGGAAGCTAATGCTGCAATTCAAAGTTTCTTCTGTGTATGAGAAGCATCACATGCTACAATCAACAAAAAATCTGTATTATATATATATATATATATATATATTTAAGGGACATATTGCAGATAAGACACGTAGGCATGTCCCTATGGTCTCTGAAAAACGCCTTTTGGGATTGATTCAACGAACGGATTTGGTGAGATAACAGGCTTCTCTTTAAGCCTAAACAACCGCCCCCACGATTCTTCTCCATACATTTGGATTTCGTTATGCTAATATCTCATCAATCACTGTATAGATGTTGCTCTTTTTTCAACAAGACACTGTACATCTGATGCATTGCGGTAAATCACATAACTGTCGGCAAGTATTTTGCATTAGCTTTTACTGTGCCAATTCATGTAAATTCAAGATTTGCATATATTTAAACAATATTCTTGTTATTTTTCTTAAAATTTTATTTAATATATCTTTATTAATTTTTAAAAATTTATTTTTATTAAAATATTAAAATATATTTATTCTCTTAATTTTTGAATTCTGATCCGGTCATTAAAGATTAATAAATATGTGGCTTTGGGATATATCAAACGCAGTTGCTCGCCGTGTAGGTTTACTACCACGTGTCCCTTCGATTGGAAAGATCAGATGCACTATTATTTACTTGTGATTAGTTCAACATTATGATGTAGTGGGGCCAATACGATTTGTTAACCAAAGTAGAAATGATAACGAGGGGGGGGGGGTGGCAAATTTACTTCCAACTATCTCGTTTTATATATTTTTATTATTTGTTTCATATTTGTCTCGCTTCATAGAATGGGGTAAATTGGGATATCGTCTCTACAATTTGTAAGGCACCGATATCTCGTAGAGAAATTTGTGAAAAAAATAAAAAAATTTTATGAAAATTTTAAATTTGATATATTCAAAATTTAAATAGAAATAACATATAATATTTAAAATCATTTTATCATATAAATTTAAAAATATATATAATTTAGTTAACAATCTCAAATTATAAGAAAAATAATAAAAATACTAAATTTTCTATTTTTATTTTATATAATAGTTAAATTAAAAAATTAAAAAAATATTTTAAACATTAAAATCATTTGACAATCTATATATAATATATATTATTTATATAAATAAATTTATAATTTTTGAACTCTGTAAAACAAATTGCACAAATATTACTCCGCACAAAAGTAAAAACATGCCCTGCCGAACAAATTCTCCTTCATCGAGACAAAATCCATGAGTAACTGCCCGCAATTTTACCATTCCTAAATCATATTGCCTTGGGTGCCGGGGGCCAAACATGAAAGTGCCTTTCTTATTTTCTTTTCCCGAGAAAACGTGACAACCATCCCGAGGAAGGCAGCCCCCCACGTTGCCTGCTACCAACGGGAGGTATGGTTTTTCTCGTGAAATTAACATGCACCTCTCAGTCACTGTCCGCTCAAAGAGAGAACCGGCATTATAAAAACCCTCAGAAATACTGCTTCCAAGGACATTTTGTAAGAGGATCCTACAGTAAAGTCTCATAATCCCCTTTCTCGTGTAAGCAAAGCACATGCCTTACCCCAATTTTTTAGTCCACCTGTCAATTGGGATTTTTGACGTCCAATTGTAGACATCCATGTGGCCCTCATAAGGAAAAATATTTTTATTCCTACTGTAATATTAAATTAAAATATTTAGTATTGCACTTATATAATTATCTTTTTAAATTTAAAAGATAATAAAACATCTTATTTATTATGATATAAATAGAAGTAATTGTAAAATCTTAATGTTATCATAAAATTGGAAAATATTTCACCTTTTTATGAGTGTTTATTTTGGGATTTCCAATTCATTAATATCCTTCTTTTTGATTTAATCATTAATAGCTTTTTGAAGTAGCTTATGTGGATTTCCATTAACTCGCTTTGGTGCTTAATTAAGCTAATAAAATATGCTATCTTTTCCGACTTAGTTTGGGTCGATTTAAAGCTCATCGGTTTCACATTGATCAACTTGGAGACAAAGTCTATAATTCTATATTGCACCATTACAAGGACGACGGAGTATGGTTCTTATTCCTCCAAGTCTCTCTTTCTCCATCTCTTGCTTTTTGGACCTTCTTTTTGACAACCTCTGGTGTTATCCCTAGATAGTAGGATTTGGAAATATCTTGCCCATTTCAGATCATCCTTAAAAGATTGGGGGAAAAAGTTTGCAAATATATAAGAAATAAGAATTTAAATTGTTGATTACATCAATAGTTTGTATTTTTTTTTGGGTAATGACACCACAGTTGCATAAAAAATTTTTGATCGGAAAAGATTATAATAATTTATTTTTATTAGAAAATATCTCTTGAAAGAATAATTTTAATTATTTATATTTATAAAGACACAGGAAATATTTTATTTTATTTTTATTAAGACATGTTATTAGTATTTTTGAGGACTTCTGATAATATGTACAGATTATTTAATTTTTTGAGATTGTAAGCAGTAAAAATCGAATTAAGATAGGAATAGTAAAAAAAATTTTTTTACTAGCGAGATGAATAAATAAAAGGATAAAATGTTTTTACCAAAAAATGTCTTTTGACAAAAGGAAATGGAACTTAAATTGAAGGAGATTTTATCTGATGGCATATGAGCCGCGTGGTCTTCTCTTCAGCATAAGCTTTCAACCCTCGAAGCGTCCTTGCTTCTTCAATAATGACAATAATTGATGCACTTGTTGCCTATAACTTGTCAGTCCCCCACTAGTATTACTACGTCATACTCGTCTCTTTTAATTATTGTGAGTGCTGTCACATTTTCTCATCACTCTTAATCTCTGCAATCTCCAATTTTATTTATTTATTTATTTATTTATTTTTGCCCATTGGAAATACAATTATGCATCCTGCATTATGCAAAACCGCATTTCTAATGTTCTTTTTCCCGTATAGTTAACGTTGAAGTTGATGTATTATTTTTTTTTCCCCTCATGGCAACGTTGTCTTCATACCCTAAAGATTATTTTGCATTTGTTTTACATCTCCTCTTTTGAGCAGAAGTGAATTAGTAGTAATCCATTCAATTCACGCACGCAAGCATCTGAAATCAAATTTGGAATTTTGGAGAATATGAAAATAAGCAAAAATCTTACGAGAAATATAATCCAACACTATATAAAGTCAAAAGCACTTTACTTTTATACAATGGCAATGATATACTGAGATTTCCATCTATTAGTTTATGCAAAATACGAAAAATATACGCATATCATTCATTCTATCATTTTCGAAAATAAAACTATATAGTGAATTTTAGACCTCAATCATTTCGATGCAAGTAAACAGCATATCATTTGTCATTAACCATAACACGGCTGACTAGGCTTTGTGTGCAGAAGCAGCTGGATCGGTTGGAACTTACAGGTTAGAGGAAGCAGAATGGGGATCTGATAACTCATTCAAGATCCTAAACCAGGTATTGTAGTTATTATCTTAAACTGTTGAATGTTAATGTAACATATTCAATAAAAAAGTCCATAGGCTTGACTATCTGATTCGTTGAAAACATGGTGTGCTGACACATGATCTTGCTAGTGGAAAAAATATAAATTTTTTTTTCTTAATTTGTTATGTTCTGCAAAAAGTATATTCTTTTTGTTAGAATATTTTATTATTTTGTGGACCAATATAGACATCATTTTCGTAAAATCTAAATTAATGAAATGTTTAGTTATAAGAAATATTATATTGATTATGTGTGTACCAAGTTTACGATTGCTTAGGTTTCGTTTGTTGTTGTCAAAAGATTTTTTTTTATTAAAAAAATTTATTTATTTGTATATGGTGAGAAAGAACATATCACTTTTAAAATGATTAAAAAATTATGATATTTAATAAAATATAATGACAGTAGAAAAAATAACTTTTTTTTATATAGAGAATATTTTCTTTTACCATTCTTTATATTTAATATTGGATAAATAAAATACTTTTTGTTATATTTATATTTTATAACCATAGTCTTTCGAAATATAAATTAAAACAAAACCGTCTTTATTTTATTTTGGCATAGAGGGGGTGATTGCCATTTTATGTTAAACCAATGAGAATTTGAATAATTTCAGATTAACAAACATATTGTGCTTTGTAGCAACCCGTAATGGGTTGGGCTGTTTAATTCAGCAAGTGAAAAAGGAATTTTATGTCGGATCCACGTCTGTTTTTACCGTATCCATCGACATATTAGGTTTGGATTTCTTTGGTGAGTTCTTGACAATTGGGAAACCAGATAAATCTTTTGATAATTTTGAAAAGTTGAGTTTTTAAGATATTGAGTATGTTTATTATTAAATTACTTATTTTGAATTTTTAAAGTAAATTTATTAAATAAAAAAATACAAATTTAAAAGCAAAATATTTAAGTAATCTAACAATGAAAATACTCAATTTTTTTCTTTTACTTTTTCAGTGTTTTTCCCAAATTGTCATGAGCATATGTACAGAGTCAACCTTAAAAACTTCTATCTTACAATTCTTATTGTTTGAGAAATTTTTTTATAAAAAAAAGTTTCACGATTTCAAAAGTTCAAAGATGGCTGTAGTTTATTCATTCTAGGTAAAAACACACAACACACAAGTTATGGTTTATTAATAATATGTATATACACACCTCACTATTTATGCATCTAAAATTCTCAATAATATATCTGATTAATGTTGTTGTCTGATAAACTTTCAATTCTTTGACTAAGAATCAATACCCTTCCATTCTAGTACTACATATAATATAGTCTTGGGCAGCGGCTGCGGTGACTAATGTAAAGCATCTGACTTTCTTCAATATTTTGCAAGCTGTAAATAATATATAGATAGGCATTTCCTTTTCTACTTTGAGTGAGCAAATGAAATACTTAAAGAATCCTATTTTCTTGTTTTATCAGCCAAATTATTTTATTATATATATTCTAGATGGTTGCTGATGCTTATCAGTTCCAAATTCCAATCAGTCCAAGTTAAAGCACAGTATGCTACGACATCCTAGTGAAAAAGAAATGAATTTCATTTTACTGTTTTCTGCCGAAAGTTACATTCTTTAGCCCAGAATCTTGCAAAAAAGAATCTATAGTATATAAGTTATACAATATTGTACCCGTATATTATTGGATCTTTCTATGTATTAAATTAGTAATTTTTTATGATATATTATACGATTACATATCAATTTTTGATTCATTAGTGTATTATTATATTAATAGTATATCATAGATTTTTTTCAAAATTTTTTATGATGAAAATTTCAAACAATTGGATATAACTAATTATTTTGAGCAGAGATTGGGTGAATAATGATTCCACTGACTGATAAGGGTTTATGGGATCTTCTTTTCACATTGACATTTACAGGATCCCACAAGGGTTATTATGAGGAATTCACATTGATGTATGAAATCTAAGAGATATGTAGACACTTGCAAGTAGCCCCAGGTCCAAGAGATAGAAATATCCGAAACGAAATAGCCAGCAGCCAGCCCCTATTGACCATAAACCCACACAAATTTAAGACAGCTAGCTAGCTTTAATGCTTGCGTGCCTTGTCGAAGTTTTTCTGTAACGTTTGCAACTATGTGTTCTCCTGTTCCTAGTTATTTACGTACTTTGTAAACGTTGGTACACATCTTCAGATATATCCGCTTTGTTGAATTCGGATTCACCCAAACCGTCAATGAAAGATATGATTTTTGAAAAGTACTGTCATCTTATATATCTGATTAACGACCTTCTGCTGATGGAGTGAGGGTTATCCTCCAAAATAATTAATGAATAAAATATGAAACAATAATCATATGCATCTTCCCTTTCATTTCACTTCCTCTCAAACATGTATTTAAAAGGACTTTGATCTCTAATCATTTTATATATGTATTTTTATTTTATTTTATTCATTTTCTTAAGTGAAATTGTCGTTCTATTCATTACTCAATTATAAAAGTGTACACCTTCTAAATTTTTCCTTGAATTAAGACTTCTCTTGTTCTGATATAAAATGTCTTCAATAGAAATACAATTATAAAATGTTAAGAAAGTAAAACATTTTTTATTTATTTAATTTTAAATATAAATAATATGGTGAAAAATATTAATTACTATAACAATCAAGTTGTTTCCTTCATTATCATAGCATTAAATATCATAACATCCTTTTATAGAGATACAAACATTAAGATAATAAAATCCTTTATTATAATGATAAGGTTGTTTTGCTCATTATCATAGCATTGAATATCATAATTTTTAATTAATATATATAAACAATATGTTACTCCTTTACTTTATTAAAAATATTAAATATATCAAAAATATAATTCAAAATTAGTTTTAAATTTTTTATATTCATTGATATGAACTTTACAAATCTTGTATACATTAATTTATATTTGAAATTTAATTTTAGATCTTATTTTTAGTATATATAATATTATTTACAAACAAATAAGAATTTTTTTAAAAAAAATCTTTTGATAATAATTGGAATCCAATATTTTCATTATTTCCTCCTCTCATTTTCATTACTTATTATTATAAAATATAAAAGACCAAGGGTATGATATTGGTAGAATGATCAAATTGTTGCTATCGATGGTTCCTTTTCTTTTGGGTTATGGTGTGTGCCTGTGGATGTTTAGCAAGTTTATTAAAAAAAATAGCTAGATTGAACTCAGCTAGCACTGTGAAATAAGAGGAAATTAGGGGAAAGAAAGGGGAGAAAATGTAAATGAGAAGAAAGTGAGGAATATTATCTCGTCCAAAGCAAAAAGACATGGAAACTACCTCTGTCTCCAAAGTCTGAAACGTTTTCCTCGAAGACGAAATAAACAGAAAAAAACAAAGCAACAAAAAAACTTGCTTGTCCCTTATCTCTTTTTGTCTGTATTTTTCTATACTTTATTCTATTTAAGATCCCCTCCTCTCCCCTTGTTTCAGCCCCCTTACAAGCAATGGACTCCGTTTCGGACCCACCTTTTCATGAAGCCTACAAGATCCTCCTCGCCAAGACCCGAAACCACCGTGAGAAAGACAACGGCGGCGACAACGAGCTCGTTGTCGTCGAGGAATGCGAGCTGCCGGTGATCGATCTGAGCCGATTGGAGAAGAGCGAGAAAGAGAGAGAGGAGTGCAAGTGGGAGATATCTAGGGCTTCAAAAGAGTTGGGTTTCTTTCAGGTTGTGAAACATGGGATTTCGAGTGAGATTTTGCAGAAGTTGAGGATTGAGCAAGGGACGGTTTTCAAGCAGCCTTTTGATAAGAAAAGCAAAGAGGACAAGTTCCTGAATTTCTCTGCCGGTAGTTACCGTTGGGGAACGCCTTCGGCCACATGCATTAAGCAGTTATCTTGGTCAGAAGCCTTCCATATTCCTTTGTCAGATATATTGGGTTCAACTGCATCCGACAGCCTTAGGTAATAATACTAACCACTCATACTATAATATTCGCTTATTCTTCCTCTTCTGCTTTTTAAATCTATTTTTGTTTTAAATTTGAAATGATTGGTTTGTTTCAGCTTTTAGATTTATACATTTGCCTTGCAGCTACCAGCTTAATTAGTCTTAATGCTTATTAGGTGTATGATACAAGATTATTTATTCAAGACTAATTTGATTTATGTCCTGTTCCCATAAACTTTAACCTTCTTGTTTTATCAAAAAATTCGCTTTATTTTTATATTCATCTTTGTGGTTTGAATTTGAGGTAAATTAATTTTCAATGACTATGCTTTTATAAATTTATGCGTGTCTATGACATGTAATGTCTTTCTCTAGCTATGTACGTAAATAAATGGGGTTCTATCGGTACAAATTTTAAATTAGTCCTTTTTTAGTTGGTGTTCTTAATTCATAACAAAAGGCAGGATTTGGTAATATTTTATGTTAAAGGCAATGTTGCAGACAATAGGTTAATAAACCCGAAGCAAAACTCTATTTACTATTGTAAATGGATTTCAACATAGATCAAACATGTGGGCGACCAAACCCTTATTTAAATCTAATATTCAAGCCCGATAATACAAGCTGTCTGGGTGGTGTAGTCGGTTATCACGCTAGTCTCACACACTAGAGGTCCCCGGTTCGAACCCGGGCTCAGACACTCCTTTTTGGTTTTGAGTTTCATATCTCCAATTTTCACACTACAAATCCTACGGACTCTAAATGTAGACGGAAACTTAACGTTTTTACTATGTATTATCTGCACTTTCGATTGGCTTTACCCAAGTAAAGACCCAGCCTTATCCATTTTCACTCGTTCATATCTGTGCAGTTTTTATTCGGGATATCCCCTCGTTAATGTTAGCTCAAAATGTGATTCTGAAGAGAGCATATGACAGTTCCGCTTTCATGTGACTCGCCTTTCTGCATTCACATGGCAAATACTTGCCTTTAGAGTCCATGCAGACAGCAGTAATAGAATTGCACGTATTTTAGTAGGAGTATGTCTCCCATTGAACTTTATAAATTCATATATAAAATTATGTATGCCATTAGAATTATCTTTATTAATGTATAAATTTTATCTCTATCAAAATATTAAAATATATATATCCTCACTAATTCTCGATCTTAAATCTGCCTCCCACAGTCAGTACTCATGCATAATCACCTCTCTGCTGCCACTGCCATCACAGTGTTCCCTTTCATCATATCTTTCAATTTTCATCAAATGTGATCTTGCACATATTGCTCTTACATGGATAATTTTCATCATAACTTAATTATTTACCTACACCCTAAACTCAAGTGACAGAAACATTGCTTTTTGTTTAGCAGTCGAGTAGTGTGGAGTCAGCATGTGCGCACATTTCTAACCAAGATCATTTCTTACTTTTTCGCATTTTGCAGCTTAACAATAGAGCAATTTGCTACTACAGTGTCCAGCCTTGCACAAACATTAGCCGAGATTCTGGCTGAGAAAATGGGTCACAACTCAAACTTTTTCCGGGAAAATTGTTTGCCCAGCACCTGCTATCTTCGCTTGAACAGATATCCTCCCTGCCCCGTAGCTTCTGAGGTTTATGGGCTGATGCCGCATACGGATAGTGATTTTCTTACCATATTGCATCAAGATCAGGTCGGAGGCTTGCAATTGGCTAAAGATGGGAAATGGATTGAAGTCAAGCCTAATCCTGATGCTCTAATAATCAACATTGGTGACTTATTCCAGGTAATTCTACAAAACTTATGCTATATATCAATTTGTTTCCTTTCACAAACTATTACTTAATGAATATTCTAAAGAACACAATCAAGCTAAACCCGTTCGGTCTGCTTAGATTAAACAATATATGGTCATTTGAAAAAGTCGTGCAACTTCTGATATTAATTCTAGCAATCGATAATGCGCAGGCGTGGAGCAATGGGGTGTACAAGAGCGTAGAACATCGAGTTAAGGCGAATCCGAGATTGGAGAGGTTCTCGACGGCTTACTTCTTTTGTCCATCAAATGAGACGGTGATAGAGAGTTCGGATAAGCCGTCAGTGTACAGGAAATTTAGCTTTAGTGAGTACAGGCAACAAGTTCGAGATGATGTTGAGAAGTTGGGTTCCAAAATAGGGCTACCAAGGTTTCTTTTATGAGCACAGCCAGCGTATGTCAAAGTGAAGAAGATATGGTATGGAAGCTAGCATTGAACCTGCATGTTTGATGCTGTCTCATTTTATCTGCCGTCAAGCTAATAGTATACAGGGAGAGGAGTTTCTATTTACTTTGTCTCTGGAATTGTAGAAAGTCTTCTTGTGTGCTGCAATAATTTTGAACATTTATGATTGTTTACAATATTATAAAGGCAAACAATTGCAAAGATTGATTGCGCCCCTGTTATTGATATATGGATGAGCTGGAAATAAAAAGTGCAAAGGGTATTCTACTTACTTGGCAAAGGAACAAGGAGATAAAACCAAGGCTTAGCTGCGGGTTAAGTCCAAACTGACTTAGGTTCGGTGATGAATCTTGAATTCATTTGGTCATTTTTATATGTTTCTTAAGAAAGTACAAAAAGAAGTGTCAAGTTTTCTGGGTAGTGGCACTAGTAAAGCAGTGGATTAAGTTCAAACCGTTCCAGGTTCGGTGAAAATCCCAAATTTATTTGGTTACCTTTATATGTTTTCTTAAGAAAGAAAGTACAAAAGGGAGTGCCAAATTTGCTGTGTAGTGGCACTAGCAATGTAATAGTTGGTGCTGAACCGCATTACAATGACTCACAGAATCTCATTGGAGATAAATGCTACTCATAGCTGCCTTCTGCTTCAGCAAGAAGCTCAAGTTTTATGCGTCACGAGAGGTGGTATGATTCATCTATGACCATGTAAAGAAGTGGGAATAGAGAAAACAACCAGTTTGGTCTCGCTGGATATGAAGGCCCAGTATCCAAATTGGGCTGTAATTTGGGCCAAATGATGTCAAGAACAAGATCACGCGGAAAAAAATGGGAATAGAAAAAATCAGGATCCCATAAAATAACCCGATTATTTTCAAACTTAAAAGGAAGGAGTAAATACAAAACAGCAATACAATACAAACCGGCCAAGACAATTATTTGTACGTTTGAGTTCAAATTTGATAAAAAATAAATGACATCAAAATTCAAATTTGAATTTGTTAAATTTAAAAATTTTCATTTATTTCAATTTTAGTCCAAGAATACATTATTTAATTTAAATTTTTAATGAAACTTAATATTTAAATTACAAATGAACTTAAATAAGCTTAATCATGATTTTTTATTCAATATATATTATATAGAATTCATATTTATTTATACTTTAATAATATAAAATTTATGTATTATCTTATTTATATATTATATTTATATTAATTAAATATAATATAAAAATAAAAAATATATTTTATAACTACATTTATTTAAATTTAAAAACAATTCAAGTCAAATAACATAAATTTGAATTTATATATTAAGAAAGATCGCCTCATTAAAATTAAATTTGAATTAAAATTTTTCTGGATTGACCTTTCATTATTTACTAGTAGCCCAATTTATTTGCACATAAAAAACCGGCCGTAGAAAAAGTATGATTCAGCACCCACAAATACGCCGCACCTTGTTTTTAAATTTCAACAGTGTAACATATTTGTCTCTTCTCTTTTTCTTCTTCAACCTAGAGGGACAAATTATTGTTCAATTTAGTGGATAAAATTAAATTTCTACGTAAAAAAATGTATATTTACTTGTTTTACAAATGAGGATACTTAAGAAAAGATAACGACAAACAATCCGAAGAAAAAGGAGCTGACAAGGCTCGTACTTGGTTAATCGTATGAGATATGACAAAAGAAAAATCAGAGCCTTTGAATATTAGACTGACGGAAAATAAGAATCGGAATTAAGGGTCGTAACGGATAAGAACACAATCCCAAGTACCAGGAGTTCTTCATCTTCGGGTCTGAGATGCGAATTTGGCAACCATGTTTCCCTGTAACAATCTCTTGGAATTCCACGTGCCGTTGTCCATGCCTTTCCTTACAAAGTCCGAGGCTGCTGCTTCTTCCTCAGAGTCTCAACCTGCGAGACTAAAGCCCAGTCCTCAGCTCAATCGTTGGTCCAGAGCACGTGCCTTACGTTCCGGCCGTAAATTAGATCGACAGACTCCCAGAACTCCGACCATGGAATCCAAACATCCTCTTTCGCCGACGACAGACAGCACTGTCTCTCTCAACCCAGATTCGATTGCTACCGACGTTGACGACGATCTCCTTAACGTTAACGCTAATACAATTAAGGTTGTTAAGTCCATTTACATGGTCTCTGATGGAACCGGTTGGACCGCCGAGCACTGTGTTAACGCTGCCTTGGGTCAGTTCGATTACTGCTTGGTCGATCATGGCTGCCCTGTTAGTACTCATTTGTTCTCTGGGGTGAGATGTCTTTTCCCACTAGCCCCTCCTCTTTTTATACTCTAAGCGACATTCCTTATGTTGTCGCATATTTCCTCTGTTTGATCTGATTCAGACCCCTGTCTGTCAAATACCCTAGATTAACATTTTCTAATGAACATCTCACATAAAATATTGTTTTTTTTTCCCTCTAAAAGGAAATGTAGAAGACTTATTATTCATGATTCCAGCAATTTAATTTTTTTTTTGGTGAAAGAATTGATTTTGATAACCCATGTCCCTCACAAAGCCGGCATTAGGAAATCCATGGAGTATAATCTGACATTTCGAATTATCTTTAGAGATCAATTTACATTGATTGCTGATGCATGGTGCTATGATTCTTTCATTAGATTGATGACGCAGAGAAGTTATTTGAGATTATTAAACAAGCAGCCAGAGAAGAAGCTATGGTTGTGTATACTTTGGCTGATCCTTCAATGGCTGCTTCAGCCAAGCAAGCATGTCAGTTATGGGGTGTGCCCTCCACTGATGTATTGGGCCCAATCACGGAGGCCATTGCTTCTCATCTTGGGGTCTCACCATCTGGTCTCCCCCGGGGGGCTTCTGGCGGGAACTTTGGCCTTTCAGAGGATTACTTTCGGCGTATTGAAGCGATTGAATTCACCATCAAGCAAGATGATGGGGCATCTCCCCAGAATTTGAACAAGGCTGACATTGTTCTTACTGGTGTTTCTCGTACGGGGAAGACGCCATTGTCGATTTATTTGGCACAGAAGGGTTACAAGGTGGCAAATGTACCCATTGTAAAGGGGGTGCCAGTACCAAAGACTCTGTTTGAAGTGGATCCAAGGAAGGTTTTTGGCTTGACCATAAATCCTGTTGTTCTACAGAACATCAGGAGAGCAAGAGCTAGAACTCTTGGGTTTAGTTCTGACACAAGGAGTAATTACTCTGAAATGGATTGTGTTAGAGAGGAACTTGAATATGCAGGCAGTCTTTTTGCTCAAAACCCAGTTTGGCCTGTGATTGGTAAGTACTGAGTTGTTTAGCTCTAGAATTGCTGATTGCACAACCAGTTCCCTCACAATTTCACAACACCTTGCACACATCGCGCAATCTGCTTAAAATTAGCTTTATCTATTTGCGGAATGAGTTGTGCAATTGGCAGTACTTATTTGACTTTATCATGTTTACATTTTCCTGAGAGGTGGCAGCAGTTTCAATTTGTATTTCTGACGTCAAATAATCAGAATGAAGTTTGGAAGTATTAGCTTCATCTTTAGTTAATGGAAACTTTTTTTTCTTTTTTGTTGGTTTCTGATGACAGATGTGACTGCGAAAGCTATAGAAGAAACTGCAGCAGTTTTGTTGAAGTTCTACCATGATCGGAAGCACAGGTGTACCATGCCAAGGATCTCAAAAAGCTACTAGAGATGGCAGCTTCTTGTTCTGGTGATAACCTCAGTCTGTAAAGCTTCACTTTGTATAGCACTGTAGTACACAATCTGCGGATAGTAAGCTATAGTATTTGGTAGTCTTATAGTAGATGGTCACATGTTACTGTGGATTCTACGACTATGATTAATATATAGTTCGGCTTTTAAGAGTTTATTTTCAGGGTGTAGTTACTATAAATTTGGTGAATGTAGGTTGTGTTCTCTTTGTATCTGAAAATTTTTCAAAACTATTGATTTCTCTGTTTTGCTGATCGTAATGTCGGCTGCCATTTAATTAGTTACTGATATTTGGTTCACCTAACCAGTGTTTAATTACTGCTAGATGTGAACTAGATTGCTTCTTTTTCCTTTGACCTTTAAATACCTACTCAATTCATGGGACAAAACTAAATATCTTTTATAGTGGGGAACTCAGTTGTAGACATGTAGAATGGGCTCATAGCCCATTTGGAATGCAAGCAATCTACAGTTACGGAGTGGGTTAAACGTTTTTATTTGGAAATTATATTTTTTACGAGTTTACATGAGTAAATTTATGCAAACTCAAGTTTACATGAGCTCAAGCCCACGTGGTCTTACCCGTAGGCTTAGTTTTCTGTTTGGATAATTCTTTAAATATTTGAAACTTTTTTTAATTTAATTTAATTTCTAATTTAATATTCAATAATTTAATATAATTTTTTTAATTTTATTTGATTAACTCATTATATAAAAGTAAAAAATAATTCTAATTGCCCAATCGAAAAAAAAAAATTTTATAATTTAATTTAATCTAATATTCTTTGAAGTTGCCCTTCTTTCTCTATATTCGGAGTTTAATATATAATATTTACATATATGTATATAGTAATTTAATTATTCTTAATGATAAAAAAATTTAATAATGTGAGCTGCCCATAAATTTAACAATTTTTTTTTTCATATTTTTCACATGCTTGTATTTTACGCAAGATCAAATTTATACCCTGACTCCATTTTACACCCCCATTCAGGTATAATTTGAGGTTTTGCAGCACCTGCTATATTGCTACTCAATCAAGAAGAAAAAGAGAAGAAAAGAAAAGAAGATTACATTGTTTTTATAGTTAGGAACACTAATTAAGGAAATTGTTGAAATAAATGTAATTTTCCGTATCTTCCGTACTTGGACCGGGCTAAACTCTTGTCGAGAACTATGGCAAGGCCGCCTTGGGCTGAGTGGATGCAAATGAAGCCACCCACTTTTTAAAGACAATGTTACAAGTAGTGTAATGTCCAGCCCGAAGTACTCTATATTTAATATGAATTCATTTAATTTGCAAAATCACGTGCATATATCACTTCCGTGAACCTTGGAATAGAAGTGGTTAAATATTTTAAGCACACAATTAACTTAATTTAAAAAATATAATAGCAATGTAAATTGTAGAGCAATTTTGAATGGCTGTGTGAACTTAATCTAAAATATTCTGATAATTAGTTCAAAAATGACTAATAATCAACTATCACTTAACATTGTAACAATTACTATAAAACTAACATATTTTATAATAAAGAATATAAGGCATAAATAGAAAATTTTTTAGTGATATTCGAAAATATTATTATAAAAATTTTCAAAATATATATATTTCAATACTTAGTTCAAAAATTACTAATAATTAGCTATCACTTAACATTGTGACAATTACTATAAAACTAACATATTTTATAATAAGAGATATAAGGTATAAATAAAAAATTTTGATTCAAGTGACACTCAATACTTTTTAAAAAAAATTATACTTTCTTTTATTTCTAAAATTTATATATATGTGTGTGTATGTGCATGCATGCGCGTGAGTGTACACATAATGATAGTTAGATACATTTATTAATATCAACAATTTAATAATTGTTCAACAATTTGAGATATAAAATTGTATTGTGTAAGATTATATAACGTAATTTCTTTTAAATTATAATGATTGCAATTAAACTCGTATTACATTTACAATTTAAGATTTTAGCTTATGCTAACCGAAATTTTAGTTTAAAATAATTAAAACTTTAATATTACGTTTTTATAATTTGTAATTTTGCTGGATTCTCTAATCGCTTCTTCTGCCCCAGTTACTACAACTATCACATAAGATAGTGTAGAAAATTGATTTGATGCCTTTAAAGTAGAATAATCAAATTATTATTTAAAAATTATAAGTTATAACTAAAAATTTTTAATGCATAAGGACCAAAGCTACGACAACTCTTTTATGTGTCAAATTATGCTAAATTTATTTAATATTACTATTTATATATGATAAGTATAATTCGACTCTGAACCCACTATCATTATGTTTTTGTCTTCACCATTGATCGACAAGACATAAAACTTTGATTCCTAGTCTGTTCGGAAAGGCATTTAGTCTAGTTGGAAAGGCTTCTGAAAATAAGCAGATATTCTGTGTGTCCAAACAACTATTTCTTATAGAAAAACATTAAGCTTTCAGCACGCATGCCTTTGTGCCTGCTGCCAACACATATACACTTTATAGATGGTAGCTCTCATATGGTTTTCTTTCCCTTCATCTTCTTTGCCTACTCACATGAAAGGTCACATCTCAAATGCAACAACAACAAAGAGGAACTCATCATACAAAAGCAAACAGAAAAGAATGATATATAGGGATAAAGGAGCCAGAGATAGGCAGAGTGACCTTCTCATCCTCCACTAAGCCCTGCAGTCGCACCAAAATATACAAAGGGAAATCTTTTCCATGTGATTTTTGTTATCTACCGTTTGGAGTTCAAGAAAATGATTCCTTCCATCTTTCAAAGTGCACAATGTCTTTACAATTTATCTCTTTTTTGAACTTTCCTAAGTAGTCATGCTGAGAAAAGCATACATTAATATTTATTTTTGATGTTAATGCGATGAGAATGAATAATTTTATTAAATTATCTACACAAACTATTTTTCGGACTCTTCTTCACATCAACACGCATGTCAAAATTTAAATTTTGCTAACTGCATCTCCTGTTTATATACAAGATATCAATTTGTTTTAAATTCTAACATTTGTACTTGTATGAAAATAATGTGCGATCATGTGTAAGTGGGTATTCTTGGTAAGCCACTTGCATGTCTTGTAGTTTTCTCTTCTTAAAAGTCCCTGTTTCTGATTTTGATTTGAGATTGTGTGAAACTAATCCTAAATGGGCCACCACAAGTGGTTGAAAAAAGATTGCCGGCATCAATTTTCCATATCCAATTCTAAGATCCTTAGTTTCTACTCCAACAGTATGAAATCATTGCGTAACTGAAAAAGAAACTGGCTTGAATCACTGCTGCCAGTCTGTTCAATATCCATTTGCATCTTGCTTGCTGATAGTGAGAGTGAAGTATATAAGCAGCATTGTTCCCATGCTTGACAATGTGGCAAAGAAGAAAAGAACCCTTCTAGGATCAACCGCCCACCAAGAACGCCTCATACTATTTCTCCTAGTTATGCATCTGCTTTCGGTGCCGCCGCTGCTCTTGTTGCCGGCCATAACAGTAATCTGATGATGAACCTGAGTGTTGGTCGAATGATCCGCGGACCCCACCACCACCACCGCAGGCTTTTCCGGCATGCCAGACACCACCATGGCACCTGCAGTTCAATGATACCGTCCCCAAATTAACATAAACTAATAATATTTCCATTGTATTCTGTAGTTGTAGCCACTAGGTTTCAATTTCATTAGACACCCAAATTAGACCCATAACAATGACAGATTCTCAAAATTGGTCTCACTTTGAAATAGAAAGGTGGAGAAAACAAAAAACAATTTTCTTTTAAAGCTGAAGCAACTAATCTTCAACCACCAATCCTAACCTTTTTCACTCACTACAAGCAGGTTAGAAATCTTGGCAACACCTATAGTGGATCTGTGATGATGACAATCAGAGCTATTATTATAATAGCAAGAACCGTTTGTCCAGCAAGGTAACATTAAACATTAGGTGACACCCACCTTTGCTTGACACAACTACAGGTTGGTAATCAAATCAGCTAAAGGTATGGGCACATATTAATTTTCAGAAGTCCGCAAAGTGCCAAAATAATACAACACAAACAAATGTAATTTATTAATCTTTATGCATAAAATACAAATGTAATTATAATAAATTAGTTATGTGATAAATTAATTTATAGATTTTTAATGGCGGCAGTACCTTTTGGTGAGCAATTAGTAGGGACAGTATCCCTATCGTAAACATGAGGTGTTGTACTGCCATTAACCTTCCTGTCGCCCCCACGCTGAGATCCTTTCCTGGAAAAACTTCTCTGAAACTATTTTATTAAAAAAAAAAGTGATATTAGAAAATTAGAAAATAAAATTGAATATTGCCTAAAAATAAAGCAACTTGGAGTAGTTATTAAGGTTAAAATGTTGGATTAAATGGCTGCTATAGTTTTCAACGTTTCATTCATTTTAGCGTGGAAATAATCATGCTTGAGAACGACATCCCATTTCAATGGCCGAAAAACTCAATGAAAGTTGATAACCTGTTAAGTCGGGAATTTTATTGTCAAAGTTAACATTTAAAATGTAACTTTCACAATTTTAATAAGTTTGCATAATAAATAGGAAAAAAATTACAAATTATTCCCTTCAGTTAAATTTTATCCCTTTAACTTTAAAAACTTAAAAAATATCCTTTTAAATTTTATAAAACTTAAAAATAATACAAATCTTCTACTTAATTAATCATTTTATTAAGTCATATTTTTTATAAATTTTTTAAATAATAATTAAATTTTATAGTATGTTAATTTTTTAGTTACTTTTTCATATGTAATTTTTATGTTATATAATTAATAAAAATTAAATTATATATAAATTTTTTTGATTAAATACTTGTATATAAGGTGAAAAATTAATATAAAAATAATAAAATAAATTAATACTTCATAATATTTTAATTTTTGTTTAAAAAATTTATAAAAAATTAAAAATAATTTGATAAAATAAATAAGTAAATAAAAAATGGATGTCATTTTCAAGTTTTATAAAATTTAAGAAGTGATCCCTAAATTTTAAATGTGATAAAATACAACCACTTTAAAGTGAGGTAAATTTGCATTTTTTTTAATAAATTCCAAGAACAGAACACCGAGTCACTTTTTTCATTTTTGGCAATCAAGAAAGCTAAGAGCCCAAAAAGATAAAATTATCGAAAACATAAAATATAATTAATTTTTTTTTTGGGGGGGGGGGGGGATGGGGGACTCACTGTAACTCCAGAATTTGTGTTGTTATCTCTGTTGACGCCGGAAGAGAAGGCATCGATGTCAATCACAAAGCTCTCAGATATCTCTGGTGCAAACTGAAATGAACTCATACAATCTGAAACTGAGATTTTCTGAGCAGCCATATCGTGTTCTGATTCAGAAGCGTCGAAATGAGAATTTAAATCCTGCAAAACAATTTCAATAAACCGAAACAGAGGAATTATGAAGGATCTGTTAATGATAACCGAAGTAGCTGTAGTAAAATCAGAATTTAATGGAACAGTTACGACAGGTAAAACCGAACAAACAGAATGTTGGATAGAACCCAGAAATTGAATTCTTACCAGCTTTGGAGTTTCCTCCATTTCCGTCACTTTCTAGGGGAAGAAAACCTGAGAGAAGTCGCAGAGAGATGGTGAAAACGAGTATATTCAGACTTTGCCGTCAAAAATATTGCGTACCGAATGGGGATTAGACCCCATAAGTCAAAACGCATAAAAAAAAAAAAGAAATTAAATTTAATTAAATTTATATTAATTAAAAGTTAACCCCACGAACAGCCATTAATACACGAAAACCCACCTGCAGAATCTTCTTCTTGAGCTCCCTGCGTCTTCAAAATTTGGACTTTATCTTCCTCGAGCTGGTGTTGATGGAAATTTCACGGAAGGTTTGCAGAGAACATGAACAAAACAAAGAACCACTGCTATAAATTTTTGCTTTCCGGAGGAAAACAAAATGGTGCTGAGGATTGAAGTGCATAAAACTAGGAGACAGAGAGCTGCAAACAGGGTTTTGTCCATAAACAAAGACACAGATTTTTATTAATATGAATTGGAAGTTTCAGAGCGGCTTTCTCTGGCTTTATATGAATGTCTTTTGTACTGTTTGGCTGGTGAGTACGTATCTACGTATTTTAAACATATAAGAGTAATGTTGGGGTCCACCCAACAATAAAACCCTTAACATCCTTTTGATATTCGATCACTAATTTTTCAATTTTTGGTTTTGCTCAGATGTGGATCTTGTTTGAGATTACAATTAGCTAAATAAAATATAAATTGGTTATTTTTTTTAATTTGTGAAAATGGCTAGAATGTAGATATCTATTCTTTTTCTCTCTTGGTTACTATAAATTCAGGTGTGATCAGTTCATTATCTACAACTGTTTTTGTCCTTTTTTTTTTAATGAGATCAAGATTTTCATATAAAAAGTTAGTTTAAAATTATTCAATTTCAATAAAAATATTTTTTTAATCATATGGAGAGCCATTAACCTTAGGAAAAGGAGTACATGGAGATTGATGCAAGAGAAACAACAAAACTTACTTAATTACGATAAACATTTGAGAAAACTCTGATGTAGTGAAAGGTTTTTATATCTATATTCATATCTATCTATCTATTATATATAAAAGTTATTATTTTCATTGTACATTTGTCATTCTCACGATCATTATTTCCCTTTCAAAAGTCCACTCTGTGTTATTTCTTTTTTGTTTTTATTATTTTATTATATTGTTTACTAATATTAGCAATATAAATTATGATGCTTATCTATTAAAGAAAGAACTATCTATTTAAATTTATATACAATTATATGATACATATTAAATTTAAAAAATTAGTTTAGATTCAATTTTTTGAATATTTATTTCTAAATCCAAATTCATTAATACATGATTATCTAAACGGTTCAATTCTACCTTATTAATGCTCATAACAAATTTATTCAAAAAATGTATAATAAATCTTGAGTAATAAGATTAGTACAAAATTAAATATTATATTTAACTTAATGAATTAAACTAAACAAATCCAATTATTCATTATAAACTATATCGAAAATAAATGTAATATCATTTTTCGATTTGTTTACATTATCTTTACAAGCAAAAATATTAAAAATTTGATACTTTCTTATATAAAAAAAATACAAATCTAAAGGCAAAATTAGTTAACGTTTCAAGAGCTTAAGATGTTTGAAAATATTAATTCAATGCTTAACTAAATAAATTTAAATTTAAAATTTTATTTTATTTGCTAATAGCCTTTGCATTAAGTGATATTTAATATATCTTGAGGAATTTATATAAATGTTGCATCTAAATTTGATCCTTAATTTTTATATGTGTATATTTAGTAATTTAGTCATTCTAATAATTAAAAAATTATTTTATTTATTTAATACATTCATGTTAAATATTAAATTAAGTAGAAATTCACTTGTGATGTATTTGAAAATACTAATCTAACACTTAATTCAAAAGATTCTTGGTTAAAATTAGATTCCATTTGTTTAATTTTTTTGGACTAAATATTAAATTCAATAAAAATTTGCTTAATCTATTTAATAATACGTTGAACATAAATTTATTCAAAATGTGTATAATAAATCTTGAGTAATAAGATTGGCACAAAATTAAGTATTATATTTAACTTAATGAATTAAACTAAACAAATCCAATTATTCATTATACACTATATGGAAAATAAATGTGATATCATTTTTCTATTTCTTTACATTATTTTTACAAGTAAAAATATTAAAAATTTGATACTTTCTTATTAAAAATACAAATTTAAAGGAAAAATTAGTTAACCTTTTAAGAGCTTAAATATCTTTGAAAATATTGATTCAATGCTTAACTAAATAGATTTAGACTTAAAATTTTGTTTTATTTGCTGATAACTTTTGCATCAAGTGGTATTTGATATCTCTTAAAGATTTTGTATCAATCAATATATCTAGGATTTATCCTTAATCCTTATATGTGTGTATATTTAGTGATTTAAACATTCTTATGATTAAAAAATTATTTTATTATTTAATTTATTTACATTAAATATTAAATTAAATAAAAATTCACTTGTGATGTGTATGAAAACACTAATTTGACACTTAATTCAATAGATTCTTGGTTAAAATTAGATTCTATTTGTTTAATTTTTTAGGATTAAATATTAAATTTAGTGAAAATTCACTTAATCTATTTAATAATATGCTGAATATATAGAGTAACTATTTCTATTTTAATGAGATTTTGTTGAATGAAAATATTTGATGTTATTCTTATATTTTCTGTAAAAATTAGATATATTACATCATTTAAAGATTTTGGATATAAATTTTTTAAAATCCTAATCATAATAAGGATGATTTTAAAATTGTACAAAGTTTTAATATTTTGTGATAAAATTTTTAAATCATTAGCTTAATTTAGTACTTAAAATAAAAATTATTCAAATAAATAAATTTATCACTTAATAAATTTAATACTTAAATTCAATGCTTAATAATTAAAAAATAATTTTTTTAAATTATATTTAAGAATATGCGAAATTTTTACATTTTAAAATTAAGTCATCAAATTAATAATTAAATTAATACATTAAATGAAATCATATAAACATTATAAATTTAATAGTTAATAGATTTAACACTTAAAATTCATTGCTTAGTTTCAATCTTACGTATTTTAATACAATCAAACACACCTTTAATCCATTGAGAATTATCCAAAAGTACATTAAATGTTATTTATAAAATTTTAATTCCCATGCAGTAATAAAATTAAGATTTTAGTAAAATGTATAATTTTAATATTAAGAACCATGTCTTACATCGGAAAAACGGAAGCCATTTGACCTAAATTTTTCCTAAACCACGTACCCTGCTCTCATAGATGAGATTCTTTTTAGGTGTGATTGAACACACTTTTTAAAGATAAATAAGCTTATTAACAATGAAAAAACTTTATCCAGTACCCATATTTTTATTGTGTCGATAGAATTTCAATTGCTTTAACTTTGAACTTGAATTTTTTTTTAATTTTTTTACTTTAGGAGGAAATATATATTTCAAGATTTAAGCTTATCTTGATTGACGATTTAAAATTATAATTCTCAAATGAATATATTTAACTGTAAAATTTATGAATCATGTTAATTGTGATTCGTTAAATATCTTATAGTTTTATTTAAAATAAATTTAAATATCAAATAGTTTACAAAATTTTATTAAAAATAATTTTTATAATATGATTAATAAATGACAATAAGGAAAACAAATTCGGGACTGGACGGGTTAAATAGTACTAGTTTAGCATAATACGCCTATAATATATGAAGATTTACTTTGAAACTTTGGTCATAAAAGATGAACTTTAAAAAAGAATAAAGAAAAATAAGACGAGAATCCTATGATACTTTTAAATTTTTAAAATTTGAAATGATGTAATAATCTTATAAATAATTAAATTAAAATTATTTAAATATATTTATTAAAATAAATAATTATAATTAAATAATTTAAATTTAAAATTTTTTAAATTGATCACATCACTTTGAATTTTGAAACCCCAAATTATTGTAACAAGCATTAAAATAATAATGTATCGTATGGTAGAGTTGGCATTATGGTGGGCGACATGATAAGAGAGCAATTATCCATTTCGATTCCGAAAGCATCATTAAAGAGCCAATTAGTCTTCATTAATCATTGATTTATTTAATATTTCAGTGCTTTTTTTTTATTGATTCTATCCAATATCCATGGCCCCGATACATGAATCTCCATATCCATTGTTTCAACATAAAGAATGGAAACACAACCAAATGTCTTTCCTTCTTTTTCTTCCGAAAAGTTGAAAGGATATGATATGCTTTCGAATTTAATTTATGGGTAAAATTTTGTGCGTGCTAAATTATGATAATCCAGCACCCTTTTAAGGC
This sequence comes from Sindora glabra, assembly GCA_020226215.1. Taxonomy (NCBI): domain Eukaryota; kingdom Viridiplantae; phylum Streptophyta; class Magnoliopsida; order Fabales; family Fabaceae; genus Sindora; species Sindora glabra. Next base: position 10,652,708 of record CM035226.1, on the reverse strand, counting down.
AGTAGATTTTTCCTACTAAATATTAATAATCTTGAGAGTACATGAGTTCCGTGTTTTGCCCCCCTTTTTTTACGCGTACATGTTCGTATCTTTTCAACAAAAAGTCACTAAAAGACGTAGAATTAAAACGGTAAATTTGTCCAAAAAATATATCTATAATTAATATATTAAATGATAGAAGAGGGATATGAGGTGATCTGGTGATGGAATCTTTAACTGCGAATGTCATATAATTTTGAAGTCCGGTCATAAAAATTTAAAATGATAACCGAAGGGAATAAGGTGGTGGAGAGAGCCAACGGAGATAAAACGCAAGCAAATACAGAAGAAATAATGGGTTTTTAAACAAGAGAGTTGGGATAGAATCGGAATAGAATTAAGTGTCGGAAATTTTACTGTTTTGACGTTGATATTAATTTATAAATAAATTATTCTTTTTTTTTTTTTCGGGGGACTGGGGGATGGGAAAAGGATTGGGCGGGGATGCGATACCACGCTCTCTTGAGGACACAATACTCTGCCATTAGGTCCAAGCCTTCGGTGGTTATTCATGTTAACATTATGTAATGTTCAATTCAAGTGATTATTAAATTATGGATAATAATATCTTAAGTTCAATATAAATTAATCAGATATAAATCTTATGATAGATAAGATCCATAATTCATTATATTTAATTGTAACAAGGGATTCTTATCATTAAAAACTTTATAAAACTTTAATTTTTCTTATTAGAGTGTAGAAAAGTGTTTGCCCCATAAGAGAACATGAAATATGATTTTCATGGAGGCAGTGTTTCCCCGATCACTATCTTTCTTTTCTTTGTATTTATTTTAAGTTGATAATAGATGAATGAAGTATTTGTGTATTAAGATACAATATGTGTTATCAAGAGATTGGAAAAGCAAGAGCCATTAAATTGCCTCGTATGCATGGGGTGGAATCAGGTTCGACCTATGATACTCAAGAGTCATTTGATTTGTTGAAATTTTATGAAAAATACAACTTTTTGAGAAGTGGATAAATATTAATCATTTGATTAACCATTATGTGATAAAATAGATAGAGTAAAACTTTACAAAAAGTTTCACTTTTCACAAAACATAAAGATAATTTACCCACTCTTGCTTTAGTGAGTTTTACTTTTTGTGTCTTTTAAAATTAGAAATATAATATCGTCTTTATTATCTTGTAATTAATAACAGTTTTATCCTATTATTTTACACAATAAGTGGCTCTCTTGGATTTTTTTAAACTAATGAAATATCATATTTATAGCTAATAAATATATAGAAATTGAAATAAAAATTTCAAGTAATATAAAACTTTATAAAATATGACTAATCAATTTGTTAAATCTTTTTCAATTTTAAATCATTTTAGATAGATGTGTAATATATGTATTTTTAAAATTATACAGTTTTTTAGAATAAAAATATAAACTACAAGCTATGTGTTAATTTAATATTTTTAGAAAGATATGAAATTATGAATTAATTTAATTTCTTTGTATAAAAGATAAAATTATGAATTCATACAAATTATGATGCAAAATATACTATATATATGATATCAATGAAAAGGAATTAAAAATAATTTAAGTTTATTAATATGTATTGAAATAATATTGAAGTTATAGTAATCATTTTATTAACACTTCCTAAAAAATTTAAAATTAAATTAAATAAAATATAAGAAGTTACTCTTGTAAAGTACAACTTTGATAACTTTGCGTGAAATTTTGGTATAAAATTCTATTTTTTTTCATTGGACGCAATTCATTTAGAGCTGAATTTTTGTCTTAAACTCCATCCCAATTTTTAAATTTCTTAAAAGAATTAATTGATGAGATTATTTTCATAATTCTCTCGTCAATTGCAATGGAAAATATTCCATCCAAAATTTGTCATAATTTTAATTTTTTTTAGTATATCTCAAGAATTATTATGTATTGTGAATACAATAATAGGTTATAAGAGATGTTAAAGTTGCATTTTTTATGTGGAAATAATATAAGCATTGTTAATTGTAGCAATGAAACTAATTGATTATTGAGATAATTAATTATAATAATTAGTTTTAGAACAATTGATTATACATACTTTGTTATATGTTTGATAATATTTGTTAATAATTAATTATGCATAATTTATTCTTGTTTGAATGATATACAAAATAATTACATTTTAATGTTAAATTACTAAAAAGAACAACAAGATATGCAAAATTATACTAAAATTAATAACTTTCAATTTTTTATATTGTTGTTCATAGAGAAAATCTATAATATTAATTAATATATTTTCTTAGTTGAAATAAATTATATATATTATTTAATTTATGTATATTCTCATTCTCATTTAATATATATTCTCGGTTATTTAAATTTTTAATAAAAATAAAGTTTAACACTTTATAATTAAAATAAAATTTATACCTATTTTTCTATTCACTAATTTAAAAAAATTACAAATAATTAAATTGTAAAATATTGACAGTTATTTATAAATTTAAAATAAAAATGAGTGTAATATAAATTTAAATTTTAAATTTTATATTATTAGAAAAGGATAATAAAGGTAAAAGAATAAAAAAATGAGGTTAGTATGATATAAAATTAAAAATTTTTCTTTCTATAATTAAAAGTAGAAAATATGCTACTTAAAGTAACTGATTTTTTAATCAAAATTATTGTTTATAAATAATTATTAAAAATTTTTAAAAGGACGATCAAATATCTTTAAAAAAAATAAAAATTATTTAACTTATAATTGCCGACCATAATTTTTATTATTATATTAAATAAGTATTTAATCATTGATTGAAAAAAACTAGTTGGGATTTGCTATGGTTACATTGAATTTTTAAAATTTGAGGTGATATTATAAGTACAAAAATTATTAAGTTGAAAATATTGGATTATAATTTTTTAATAGATTAATCTTAATGTAAATGTTTTTATAATGATTACATTATGCCAGATTTTTAGAATTTTAAGAGTGTCATAGAATTCATCTTGAAAAAAATGCGTTTTATGAAGAATATCAATTTATTTTCGTGCTGTCTGATTTTTTTGTTATTTTACAGTCTATTTAATTAGAACATCTATTAGGATTCATTTCAACAAAAGAAAAGTTAATGACACCTTGGAAAGTCAGAAGAATCCCAAGAGGTGGCCCTGTTTAATGAATGATGGCACAAAAAATATGTCTTATATAAGCTTGCTTAGACCATATAATAATTTAATTAATCATTAATTAACATAAATTACCTGAGATTCAGAAATGCCTTTTGTTAGTATATGATCACATCTGAGTGCGGGAATCCATGAGCCCAGCACAGCAGAATATGCGGGAAATCGTCTCATTCTTTTCCGGATCACGTAACTCCGTCAGCTTATGATAAAATATATCCCATTGATAAAAACAAACACCAAGAAACACGATAATAATATATACGTAGAATCAAGATTCTCTCTATTTATTTTTGTCAATTTCAAAAAAAATAAAAAAATAATTTTTATTTTAAGATTCATTATTTTTTATTGAAATTTATAATTTTAAATAAAAATATTTTAAATCTATTTTTTTTAAATTCACCACATATATTTCCGTTCCTCTCTCTCTCTCTCTCTCTCTATATATATATATATATATATATATACGTAAAAGATATTTAAGACGAGGACATTAAATTAAAGTGGGGAATATAAGCTTAATTATGCTTTAAAGCAGGCGAATTGCTAGGACGGCAGATGCAGGGCGAGTTTTGTGCGGTGCATGTGATATTAATTAATTAAGCTGAACATATTGCGTTCACATCTCTTGTTGAACGGCTCGTGTGACTAATTGTGCTGTTTTGGCCCGTTGCGGGTTGGTTTGGAAAGAAAGTTTCCTTGATTTGATTTCACAATGCTGCGGGTGGTTCTATTATGTATTGAGTATTTTATTATTAAATTATTTTTTAATTTTAGTATGAATAAAATAAAATTAAGAAAATAAATTTTAATATATTAAATTTAATTTAACAATGAAAATACTTGCTTTTTTTAAAACATGAAACTTTTCATACATAGCATTATTTATTATATTAATATAAATAATTTTAATTTATTTACAAATAAATTTTATTACTTGAAAATTATATCAAAATTAAGGATTTCAATTTATTTGTTAGTAAATTCTTTTATTTTAAATATATTAAAAAAATATAAACAACTAAATTAAAAAATAAATTTTAATTATGTCATTATAAATATAATATTAAAAATAAATTTTTTTTGATACAATATACGTTTTAGATCAAATAAAATTAATTTCAATAAAATTCTTGATAAATTTAATAAATTTTATAAAATATAAATATAATGAAAATAAAAATTATAAATAAAATAAAATAATATATTTTTATTTAAAATTAAATATTATATAAAATTAAAATTTATTTAAAAATCAAATCAAATCTTATTTTTTTATTTTTTTTTTCAAGTAAGGTGAGTGTATAATTTAGGGCGTCATCGCTTAACTACATGATTATTGGGTACTCATACTCGCGAAACACGAGTACAAATTTACATTCTCTTTATGAAAACTCGGATCTTCCACGTCACATGCAAAATTTTGTCTGCTTTTACACTTGTCTATCTATTCACCGTTTACAATATGAGAGATGCATTTTGGAAGACGGCAAAGGACATAGCCTTTCTGGGAGAATGAATAAAAAAATCTATGAAGTAAAGGTGTCAACTTTGCACATGATATCATAAACATGAAATATTTTATATATTTAAATTAAATTTATACGGGTTTAAATTAGACGTAAATTAATTTTTTTAGTATAAATAATAAATAAACTAATAAACTGAATTTTTAAAAATATTTTTAAAGAAGCAATTAATAATTAAATTTCATAAATAATTTATAATACAATTCTTTATAATTAAAAGTATTAAATAAATGAGTTGCCTATGCTAACATATTTAATAAATAATTAAGTTATCATAACATAATTATTATTCAAATTAAAACTGTGTTGAGCTATTTGATTTACATAATTAACACACTAGACTTACGTTGTTACTTTCTATATATATGAATCGTGAGAAACAGAAGAATGAATAATCTTTTTTCTTATGAAAATATTCAAATTATTAGATATATGGGTATAAAAAATAAATGGTTAAACTTTAAATATAAAAAAAGTATATAATTTTCATAACATATTAAATATCAATTAAGTTCAAAATTTCTGATGAAATAAATAATTTTTAAGTGGGTGAAAGTGTGAGACCTACAAGGTAACTATAACATTATTAGTTAAAAATAGAGTTATCGTATATTATTAGAATAAAATTTTATTTTAATCTTTTAATTTTTTTATATTAATTTAATTTTTAAAATAAGATTTATATCAATTTGATTTAATTCAACAGTGACACTTTCTTATTTGTCTGATGGCCATAAATTAGCTTCATTTTAAATATATGGCCACTTGCTTCAATCAATTGAGATTTGACAATCCACAACTCCGTTCCAAAACGAAGAGAGATGTATGGCGAGAGATGCTCGATCGTGCACGGTCCATTTTTCTGTCTTATCTTTTAAGTCAATTATATTATTATTTTTAGGCTAATATCTGGATTTATGCTTAAATTTTTTTGAAGCTTTATGACAACTTAATATAAAATTTTTAAATTTTTATATATTTTTTGTATTCTTCATAAAAGTTATAACTGTATATAGATTTTGTGTGCGTCAAGCACATAGAAAATTAAAAATTTATCATTTAAAGTTGCATTAAAAAAGTCCTCCAAAGGTTTTTTTTATTTTATATAAGAATTATTACTTTTAACGAAAGAGTTACCAAAAATATAAAAATATTTTACAAGTTTTATAAAAGTACGCATGATACAAAGTTTCTGGATATTGAAAGATATTCCTTATCTTCCTTTCATACATAACAAAAATTACAAGTCGAGGAAGTTTGAAGCTATGCTTTAGGGGCTATAAGGCTGTAATATTGAGGAAAAATAGTCCTATCGTAGTTTTAAAAAAATAAATATTTTTACCTAATGATTTTTTATAAATCAGTTTTTTCATATCATAATTAAATTGAATCTAAAAATTTCGCGTGCAAGTAATTTTTGGCTTTTCAAAAAATGCATTCATTTTATTTTAAATGTACACATTTAATTTATATATTTATTTTAAAAAAATTGTTTAGTGTAAGGATCCGTTTGTTTTAATTAAAAATATTTTTATAAAAATATTATTATAAGCTATCAAAATAAATAAAAAATGTTAATATGTTCAAAATTAAACATAAAGAAAAAATGTTAATATGTTCAAATTAAACATAATAAATTTAATGAAAGATAATTTCATCTTTTTAAAAAATAAATTATTTTTCTTACTATTATAATTTTATAATTTTTTAATTATAGTATTTAAAAATATATATATAAAAAAATTTATTAAAAATATCTTAAAAAGAATAAAGGGACCCTTATTTTCTGTTTCCCCCACCCCTTAAGCCGATGCATGCATTCTAACGATTTTATTGATTTTGTCATTTGTGGGGCGGTTCTTTTGCATCGTGAGAAAGGGTCGTACTTTCTGACGCTTAGAATGTTTCCCCTCTATAACAAGCATGGAAATTCGTACCATTCCATCAATTCATTTATTAAAAATATTAAATATATTAATTTATCTAATTAATTTATTAATTTTAATTAATAAAATTTATATTATAAAATTATTTTATTAAATAATATTTTTAAAATTTTAATATAAACTTCTAAACTATCAACCTAAATTCATATAAATATATTATGTTTATATTGAATTATTATATCATATTGCACCGCCTCAGACGAAAATTTTTTATTTAAATCATATGTAATATTTCTCAAAAATTTTATCTCCCTTAGCATTTAAAGTTCGATTTCAAAAAATATTTTATGAGTATAGGTTAATAACTAAGTTATATATTTAAATTTAATTTATCATTAATATAAATTATTTTTTATTATTATTAATTTATGTACTGTTATATTAATAAAAATAATTAAAAATTTTCATTGCTAATAAAAATTTTTAATTTTTCTTAATTTTTTAATAATATATTTTTATTGATAATATAAAATATTTTATATTAATAATAAATCAAGTATAAAATTTTCAATTATTATTAGCATTATTTATTTAAAAAGAAAAAGAGACAACCACCATTTCGATCTATCATTGATTTAAAAAAAAAAAGATCAATATTTTATTATTAACAACAGGGAAATAATATTGGAAAAGTACAATTAATTAATTAAGTATTTGGGACGTGCATGATTGTTTTCTCGATATCCCACCTTCCTGAGTGTATTGTTCCTCTTCATGTCCCCCATTTTTCTCAGCCTCATGCTTCCAATTGCTTCCATGGGCGGTTTCATATTTAATAATATCACCATCCCCACCCCCACGCGCCCCCTTTTTTTCTTTTTGTTTGGCAGAGAAGAGTAAAATGCTTCTCCCTTATTTGGTGGGTTCAAAATCCACCACATTGTGTCGGGGCTGCCTAATATCCCCTCCATTCTTCCCACTATCTTTTTGTTTATGTGCAAATTACAACAAATTCATTATAGCATATATTATATAAGACAAAAAACTTCAATGGTGGAATTTTTAGTATAATATCAAATACATATTTTAATTCATAAATAAAGAAAATAAAAAAGACATTTTTAAAGCTGCATCATTAGAATTATGGTGGTTACATTTTCGGCGAAGTTAACATGCCCTTCAAGGAAGCAACATTCAATCATCAAAGAATTTTTAGGATCGTAAGCGTTTTATTCAGTAGCATTTCTGTAAGTTTCATAATCGTAAGAACAAAAATATTGCATGTATTACTAAATATAAAATAGTGAGATAAATTTATAAAATTTAATTTAATTAATATAAGAACTTTTAAATTAAATTTTAAATTTATTTTCGATGTATATAATACTTTTATCACCTAGAAGTACTCATATTCAATTTTTCTTTTCCTTTCAAAATTTCAAACGGAAAAACCTTTAATGTGTTTCATAAAGAATTCTAATCTGTTGCGGAAAAAAATCATTATTAATTTTTTTAAAAAAATTAAAGTTTTGAAAAGTAAAGTTTCATACATTCATTTGAATTTATGTCTCTTATAATTATTGTAAAATGTTTTGCTATATATTTTTAAAAAAATTCTGATTTTCTTTTAAAAATTAATTCGAGATTAATCTTAAATCTTTCAATTATTACTTGAATAGATAATTAACTACTATCTATAATTAATTATTTGTTGTTATAGATTTGGTCGATACAGATCTAATATTTGTACCAGATTTGATTATGTGTTGTTTTAAAATCATTATTATTTTTCTTTACACTATTTTCCAATAGTCTATGAATTAAATTTAACATTTCTCTGGTGATTATAGTGACAATTTCATTTCGCATAATAAACAAACTAACTTATTAAAAAAAACTTTCATTTAATAAGTTACTTTAATTATTTTATAGTTTATAATTCTATTTTATGTAATGAATAAATTATTTTATAACTTATTAATCTAATTAATAAATTATAAATTAACCTCTAAAGATATTTTATATACTATTTTATTAAAAAAAGTTCTAATTTAATAAGTTAACTTAAGTAATTCATAGTTTATAATTTATTATTTATTTAATTTTTTAAAATTTATCTTTAATTTTTTTATTAATTAACAATTCATTCCTTTCTTAAAATAAACCTAATTTTTTTAATTTCAATGTAATTATATTCTAATTTTAAATTATAAATATATAAAAATATGCATATAAATAAATATATATAATATTATAAAATACAATTAATTATATTTTAAGTATAAATAATAAGCTGAAAATTATTTGAGTAAATAAATATGTAAGTTCATAGAATATGATTAATTAAATATTAGATATCATATGTTTATTTTGAATATATTAATTGTATTAATATAATTTGATCTTTAGATAAATATGAATTATTTTAATTTATATATCTATTTTTATTAATATATCATTTTACAATTTAAGTTAGATCAATAGAAAATTTTGTGAAACACATATTATACAATTACAATTAACTAACTTATTAATTATTAACTAACATATTAACTATTCCACAAGAAACAAAGCTTATAAACTACTATTTTTTTCAATTTTTTCTTAAATTAATCCTTATTATTTTTATTAATTTTACATTATCATAAAATATAATTAATTATATTTTAGATAGTAATATTTCTTTTATAAATAGTAATATAATAAAATATAAATTATGTAAATAAATATATAAAATTTATAAAATATAATTAATTAGATATTAGATACTATATTTTTGTTATAAATATCTTAATTATGTTAATATAATTTAATCTTTAGATAAACATGAATTATTTAAATTTATATATCTATTTTTATTAATATATTATTTTATATCATTTTATAATTTTAATTAATTTTATTGCTAATTTTTAAAAATATTTTTTACATAATTAACTAATTTATTAATTACTTGCGTAAAATAAAACCTAAGTGTTAAAAGCTGCAAAGCTACATGTATATTAACTTAAACAAATGTTTTTATTGACTTCATTAAAATTATATATATAATTATATGTGTAATTTAAAATATTCTTATTAATTTTTAAACTTTATCTTATTAAATTATTAAAAGACATTTACTTTCATTAGGGGTAGCAATTTATGTTCACATATTAGATCTATCACAATCCATCTAGTTGTGATCAGTGTATATCCTGTTATTGGTATCCACCAGTATATATAAAATTAATTTGGTATTATCACATAATATTATTAAAAATTTAGTTATTTAAGTTACGAAATTTCATTATCAATATAATATATTTATATGATATTGTTTAATCATATATTAAGACATGTACACATTTCTCCTAAAGTTCCCAAGTCCTTTACTCCTTTTGCTCTATCTTTCTATTTATTATCATTGGCCGCACATGATTCCTTTATTTCTATATTATTAGTAGTAGTTGTAAAATTTTGACCCAAGCATATGAAAATATTTAAAATAAAATAATGAGATTTTAAGTGTCAATAAGTAAATAATTTACTTATCTTATATATTTATTAATAATCGATTAACTTTTTTTGTATATTTCGTAATCATAGCTAAGAGCATATATAAATTTCAATCATAGCAATTAATAAATAGTTAGCCTTTCTTATGCCTCACAATGTTTATCAATCACAATTGCAACTTTATTCCTCACAAAATTTATCAATATTACCCTAACCCTAATCCTCCTAAAACTTACCAATCATCATCATTTGATCCAAATTTCAAGGTTTTTTTATCACAACAACATTCATACCATTCAAACAGTAAAGTGTGATTCATAATCACAATATAAATTAGGATATATAGTCATGTATTGAGAAAGAGAGTGAAAATCCATAATAAGATGTCTATCCATTACTATTATGATTAGGCTTACAATAGGAAACTAATTCATATTAATTAGAATGGTAAAATATAAGATAGAGCATTGTAAATCGATTGTGCAATTGATTCACAATGGATGGTTTCTATTATGCAATTGGATTCTGGACCTCAAGAATCGATTGTACAATCAATTTATTTATTTGGATTTTCCTTTCAAGCAAATAAAGTTGTCTATACTACATGTTCATTCAATCATGAACAATAAATTGTCCATTGCAACTGTAATAGTGAAGTTGGTATCATTTAAAAATTGTCATCACCATCAAATAGAGGTGATTATACAATGGGTTTTCATTTAGAAACATCGTCAAGGAAAATAATAAGTTTATATTATGATAAATAATAATAAAATAAAGTTTATTAAATGATAAATTATTTTTAAGTTTGACTTAATTTATTAAATAAAAAATTATTGATAATAAAATAAAGCTTAAGAACCAAATGATAAAAAATGATATCATTTAATAAATTGAACTTAAAAATAAAATTTTATCATTTAATAAATTATTATTAGTAACTAATAATTTTATTTTTAAATAAAAAATAATTTTTAAGTTTTATCATTTAATAATTTATGATAAAATTATTGGCTATTAATTATATTTGTTAAGTTATTAACTTGAAATTTTAACATAAATTATTAATAATTTATCATAAATTAAATGATATATTGTATTATGATAAAAATAAATTATTTTTTATTTTTATGATAAATTATTATAAATTTTTATTTAAGGTGACGTTTGATTTGTGAAATATTTTTAACATTCTCAAGAATATTTTTGAGGAATATTACAATTTCATATTTGGTTCAAGATTTGAAAAAAAAAATGAGAATATCACATTCGTAAGAATATTTTTAACCAAATATTTTCTTAAAATATTCCTATAGAAGGAGGTGAGAATATTAAATTTTCATGAGATGAGAATGCTGATACTAAAATAAAATAATAAAATTATTTTTCACATTTAATTTTTTTTCTTATTTATCACTTTATCAAATAATTTTTAATTTTAATTAAAAAATAATTATCATTTTATTTTTAAAATATTTTTTATTATTAAGAAATATAATAACATTAATTTTTTTAACTATAATTGCTTTTCTATTATTGCTCCTAATATTTGAAAGATTATTTTAAATATTAACATATGATTTTTTCATTAAAAAATAATACAACAAGCTTGAAGTTTCTTTAAAAAAAGGCATATTTATATGTAAAAATATAAAATAATAACATTTTTATATTAAAGAAGAAATTATAATATAAAATTTAATATTAGTATAAATATAATTGTAAATAAGATTTAACCATAAAAATTTATGATTTTATAAAAAATCAATAGTAAGTATATTTAATATTATGATAATAATTTAAATAAATTATGCTTATTTCATTTTAAAAATTGATCTAATAATAATACTAATAACTTAATAATAAAGTATGAAATATTAAAATATAATAAAGTATAACATATAAAAATATAATACATTAAATATTAAAATATAATAAAGTGAAAAATATTTATATATATTTTAAAAAAATTAGTTGTTAAATATTAAAATTTAATTTATTAGGTGTTAAATTTTTTTATTATTTATGTAGTTTTAAATAAAAATATGATTTATTATATTATATTTTATAATAAAAATTTTGATAAGGACATTTTTGAAATAATTTAAAATTTTTCAAGAATATCAAATTTGAACTAAAAATAGTAATGTAACATATTTAAGAATCTGATAAAATATTTTTAAAAAATTTATAATAAATCAAATATAAAAATATTATATTTTCATTAATTAAATTTCTAAGAATTACATTATCAGAAATGTACATTTTTCTGAAAATATAAGATTTTGTGAATCAAATATTATCTAAATGATAATAAAAAAATATTTTTTTGATTTAATAAAATAATAATTTTTAAATGATAAAATTATTGGCTATTAATTATATTTGTTAATAATTACGTGATATAAATTATTGTTTGATAAATTTTATAAAAAATATTTGTTAAGTTATAAATTATTATTTAAGTTTTATCATAAATTATCGACTCCGTGACCCTGCACATGTGAATGTCTTATTATCCCAAAGCTTTTCCTTCAAGCTGCTGCTAGTGCGACGCAGCTTTTCCCCTGGATATTCTCAGCACAAGTTGCTCCTTGGGAAGAAAATTATTCAGAGGTGTATGATTGTAATGGTAGTATATTAATATATTATGAAATTTAATTATTAATTTATTACATATTGTATTATATTTGAATTAAAAAAAAAGTAAGTATAACATGCGGAAAGATCGGGTAGTACACTAGGAATTAGGAATAAAAATATATCTATTTATATTTAGAAAATAACAAATTATTTATATATATTTATATTTTTAAAAAATTTGAAAATACATAAAAAATTATCAAGAATTTGAATGCTATGGAAAATTGGATGTCAAAATAATGATTGAAAAAGTTTATCAAGAATAAGTAATTTTTCCATCAAATAGTTGTGAAAAAAGACAGAAAATTTTGTTATTTTAAAAATTACCCTTTTATAGGAAAATATTTCTAATCCTATTATATTGCATTTGTATTTTGATAAATAAATAAATCATTCTCTAAATTTTAGGAATTATTTAACGATAATGATAAAATAATTTACTTACATTTTTAGTTATCAAAATGTAAGTGGAAGTAATACCAATATTTCAATACTATGGTATATTACACAACTTTATTAACTTGAAATTTTATCATTTAATAAATTTTTTTTTATTTTTTTGCTTATTTATAATTTTTAATAAAATCTTTAAAATCCCATAAGCAATGTTAATGGCGATGAAAAGACAACTTATTGTTTAAGTATAGAAATTTTATCGTTTAATAAATTATTTTTTTAAACAATCAATAATATAAACTTTTGATTAATGATAATAAAATAAATTATTTTTCTTGAAGAAGTAATAAAAATCATTATTTTATTGAAATGATAAATTATCATCTCAATAAAATAATAAATTATTTTTAAGTTTGATTTAATTTATTAAATCAAAAAAATTATTATCACTTAAGTTGAAATTCATAATAAAATAAATTATTTATGATAAAATTAATAATTTAAAATTTTATCATTTAATAAATTATTATTTTATTGGAATGATAAATCTATTGAAATGATAAATTTATAACAAATATAATTAATAGCCAATAATTTTATTTTTAAATAAAAAATTATGGATAATAAAATATAATTAATAAATTATTTTTAAGTTTGATTTAATTTATTAAATCAAAAAATAATTTTTTATTATCATTTAAGTTGAAATTTATAATAAAATAAATTATTTTACTATACAATAAGTTTATATATATTACTGATTGTTTAAGCTTAAAAAATATTATTTTATTATCATTAATAAATAATATAATTTTTAGTCTATAGTGATTATACAATGGATTGTATAATCAACTTATTTTTAAAAATTTTCATCCAAATTTCAATTCAAATAAAAGTTGCTTATGACAATTGTACAATCAATTCATTTATTTGGGTTTTCAGTGAATCAATTATACAATTAATTCTTTAAATTCAAATTTGTTTCTAAACAATGAGAGTCAATTGCATATTTGATTCTTTCCTGTTGATTTTCAATTTTTACAAGATTTTCCAATACTAGACCATTTAAAATTATTTCCAAACACATTTATTGCACAAGAAATTATTATTACTATTAAAATACTCATTCAACATCTCATTTCATCATTATTTACACATATAAAATCTTAAATCAACATACTCAAAATTATATCACGTCAATTCCTAATTTACTTTTATTTTATAAATCAAGTAAGTAGATTATCTACTTACCTCAAATAAAAAAAAGTAAAAAAAAGTGCAGGAGATGACTGAATGAGAAACTTGAAAACAAGCTGCTTCTATCACACATAATCATCAAGTTACTACTCAGTTCTTAATTTCTCTTCTATAACTAGACTCTTATCAACTTTTTACAATTACTAACCCAGGGAAAATCATACCTTGGTTGATGAGTAGCTAGTTGTAACTTCCTACCTCTTGCTACTTGAGCGAGCTTGCATTAATTTGGTTCTGATTGATTTGCAACGTGAGATGATCCGAGGAAAGAGAAGACGAAGTCGGTGGTAGATGGAGAAAATTGAAGGAAAAAGGCTGTTGGGGCTTTTAATTAGTGAAAGGCAATAAGGTAATTCTAGGGTATTACTAAGGATATCTTCAGAAACTTTTTTCTAAATCTCTTCTAAATATTCTATTTCAATTTTAATTTCACACAACTATAAAATTAAATTAATTCTACCCATTCTCTCATTAAAATACCATTTTCTGCAATTAATTATATGCCCTAAGCTTTTTCATAACTTTTTTAATTACCAATTGATATATGAATTTATTAGTTATATAATTTAAAATAAAATTTTAAAGTTTTAGGGGTGTAACAAGGTTAGCAACTTGAATAAGTTTAATCAGACCCCAATAATAATTTTATTTTATTGGACTAACTTATTTATTAAATATGTTAAAGACATGTTTATTCATCTAACCTATTTAATAAATATTTTACTTAATAAAATTTATATTATAATTTTATTTATCAAATTTAATTATTTATTATTAAAGGTATTTTTAATTATTAATTAAATATTTTAAACCTTTTGTTCTCATTTTATTACAAAATAAAATTTATCTTTGATTATATATAATTATTTATAAATTAATTATTGATTATTTGTTAAATAATATTTTAATATAAAGTTTCAAACAAATTAATCTATCAACTTATTTAATTTTGATTCAATACTAATTTAATTATTTATTATTTATATTATACTGATTGGCTTATTTATAATTGAAAACATATATAAAATACATCATATTCTTATTGAATTGCCATGCCGTGTAAAAATTCGCCTATAACTTCCACAACCATTCTTATTTGCATCTTGCTCCATAATTGTGTGTTAAGGTTGAAAATAGAAGGGCTGTCAAGATCACAAGCGGGGAACTCTGCCATTAACAATGACAAATATTTCTTCATTCTTTCCATAATTTATTAACGTGGGGCTTTCGGCAATTTATGTACCAAACGAGAATTTGCGTGCTTCAAAGTTAAAAAGGGGGAAATAGGATTATTACGCTCGAATGAATTTATTGTCTCTATTAATATATAAACTGCAAAAGGGCAAGCTATATATCTAAAGTGTATATAAACTAAGAAATAAGAAATATATATATATATATATATATATTACAAGAGCTCAGGTTGAAATCTAAATTCATTAAACAAGAGATACACATTATGCGGAGACGAGAGGATACATAGTCGATTTTATCATTATTCTTATACTTTTCTTAAATATTACTAATTATTAGCAGAAGACTCTAAATTAATTTCATTATTACTGTGATATGCTTTTTAAAATATGAATATAGTACTTACTTATCTTATTTTATATAGATATTTAATATTTAAAATAGAGATGAGAGACAGTTGAGCCCTTAATTTTTTTCTAGTCTAAAAATCTGTACCATACCAAAACTAATAATTGATAAAAACTCAGTACAAGTCAGATCGATTTTATTATTACTCTAATGGAGGGGGAATCTCGAATCTTCTTGCTTTCTGAGAAATAGCATCCCATGGAAACATTTTAGCAATTAGCTCGAGAGAATAGAGTCTTCAGCCTCACTCCATTTTCTCATCGAAGTTAGAGCCAAACCACCCAATGCTTATCCTCAAATAGATTAAAAGAAATTGAAAAACAATACCCATAAAACAAGGAAAGCAGAAACAGAATCTAAGACAATTAATCCGCCCTTGTACATGACAAAAATCCTCGTATATGTGAAAGACAACGTGTTATTCATCGTGTTTTCCGTCTTAACTGTGTTGAGAGCAAAGTATTTGTCTCTATCATACACAAACAATCGTCAACATGCAAAATTTATATGTATTTTTCTAACATATGCATTTGTCTCTGTACCCACTTAATAAATTGCTTGACACGGGACTTGCCGTGCTGAGCTTACTCTTGAATTTTTTGGGGCACAAAAGCTTAATACTTCTCTTATTCATCTAATTTTTTTCGCCGTACGATGAGAGTCATTTCGAACTAGGTCTCATCAGATGAATTCTATATAGCATCTAATAATATTGAATAAATTATGTAATTAAATCTTATTATATATTCAGCATGTAAATTAGATTGTAAAATTTTATATTATTCGTCCTTTTTGTACATGAAATATCATATAGCGTTCTCTACTTTTTAAGGGGAAGAACAAAACTTCATCAGAAAAATTTTATTAAAAATAATAAAAAAATATCTTTACACTTTTAATTCTTTTACTATTCATTACTATCAAATATTACTACTATTATTATTGGCCACTGTCTCTCCCATCAATAGTTACCACTATTGACGAGTAATCCACCACTATTATTATCACTAATTAACGTAGTAAGGGTGTAAGTGTTGGCAAGAGATATAATTACTCTTATTCATCACTATTAATGTAGTAATTTACCACTACTATTATTGTCATTAATGGAGCAAAAACAAGTGGTAACAACCACTACTATCACCAGCTACCCCTATCATTTCTAACGTTCGCCACCACTAATGTGGTGCACAACTATTATAATAATTATTAGAGGTTTCAATAATAGTAATCATTGTCACTACTACCATTTTACTTATAACAACTTTCTTTCTATCACTTTCGTCATCCATCATTGAATAGACTTTGAAACTATTTAATAAATAAATTTTTAATAAATATTTGGCGGTTTGAGTACCTTTAGTTATTTGATCAAATCAATTAACTAATTTAAATATTTGATAAATTATTATTTTAATAAGATGAATTTTGTATAGCATTTAATAATATTGAATAAATTATATAATTAAATCTTATTATATATTCAGTGTGTAAATTGGATTGTATAATTTTATATTATTCCTCCTCTTGGTATGTGAAATATCATATAACATCCTCTACTTTTTAAGGGGAAGAACAAAACTTGATTAGAAAAATAAAATTTAATTAAAAAAATAATAAAAACTCTGTACTTTTAATTCTTTTACTATTCATTACTATCCAATATCTCTATTATTATTGTTGGCTACTATCTCTCCCATAAATAGTTATCACTCTTGACTGCCACTAACATAAAGAATATTACCACTATTACTATTACTAATTAATGTAATAAGGGTATAAGTATTCGTAATTGCTATAATTATCATTATTTATCAATATTAATGTAGTAATTTACCTTTACTATTATTGTCATCAATGTAGCGACAACAACAAATGATAACAACCATTCCTATCAACACCTACCACCACCACTAATGTGGTGTACAACTCTCAAAATAATTATTGGAGGTTTTTGGCAATAACAATCATTATTACTATTACCATTTTACTTATAACCACTTCCTCTCTACCACTTTCATTACCCACAGTTGAAAAGATTTTGAGACTATTTGATAAATAATTTTATGACTAATTTTTAACTAATTTAAGTACCTTTAGTTGTTTAATTAAATCAATTAACTAATTTGAGTGTTTAATAAATAGTCATTTTAATTACTTTATTGGCCTTCAAATAAATATTTTAAAAAAAAGTTAAGAATAGTAATTTTTTGAAATAATTGATTTGCATTTAGTATAAAAAGACATTTTTGCCTATAATTATAAATTTTTTTACATTTTCATCCTTGATAAATAAAAAATACAAAATTTTATTTATTTACTTCTTAGAGAAAATTCTAATGTATATAATAAATTATAATTATTTATATTTTAATAAAAATAAATAAATATAATAAATTATATTAAAATATTTATATAATAATAAAAAAATTACATGAATATAAGCATATCTTTTCTATCAAATTGTATAAAAAAGAAAAGAATGTATATTTTATTTCATAGAGAATAATAAAATATGTATTGAGAAAATTAATCTTTTATTAAATGATATTTTTTAAATTAAAGAACAATACATATTAAATAAAAAAGAAACAATAGGATGATATTACTTGTGAAAGATATATTTTTATACTTAAAATGTGTAATTCATCAATATTTTTAATGATAAACTTATAAATTTTAAATTTAATGTTAAAAATAATTACAAAATAAATTTTAATAATTACTATATTTATCAAAATATTACGAACATTTTTTAACTAGAAAATTATAATTATCCATTTTTTAAAAAAAGTCAAATAAGTATAATAAATTATAATGATGTAATTTTAAAAAATAATATAATAAATAATATATTATAACCTAAAATATTATTCAAGTAAAAAAAACTCAAATAAATTATAAAAAATACATATATCCTTATATATTATTTTATATATAAATAACTAATAATAAATAGTTAATTTTATTAAACATCTTTATATAAATAACTAATGCTGTCAATTAGTCAAATCAGTAATCAACTAACAGTTAATTCAATTATCTAATCATAAATATAATCAACGAATTGTCAAATAAATAAAATATATATATATTTTTATATGTTATTTTATATATAAATATTTAATAATAAATAGTTAATTTTATTAAATATTTTTATATAAATAATTAATACTATCAACTAATCAAATCAGTAATTATTTAATAGTTAATTTAATTAATTAATTATTAATATAATTATTTAATTATTAAATAGGACTTTTGTATGTTTTAATTATACCATGTATCACTAATTATATAGCTAATAAATGAAGGATAATTATTAGTTTTGTAAAGCCTATATATATTAAAAATATAATTTTTAAGATATTAAAAATTATAAAAATTAATAATTATTTTTCATTTATTGGTTATAATCAAGAATAATGAATAATTGGAGTATACAAAAATTTTTCACCCACCATTATTATTCTCAATCAATACATTTCATTACCATATAAGAATAATTTTGTTTAAATTAAGTTTTTAATGTTATATTTGTTGTCTTGTATATATTGTGAGATAAGATATTCATAACATACAATAATATAATATTTGCTATATAATGACAAAACAAATAATGTATAGTATAAAATCTTATACCATATATATCCCCTAGGCTATATAATCCCTTAAATAGCATCCGAATTTATCCTATGAGGCTTTAAATTGGCCGGTTTACCCTTCATCCTTATAACAAAGATCAGAGGCTCAATAAATAAGTAAATCCTGAATGTGTAACAAATTTGTTGTTTTTTTTAAAAGCGTTGCAAATTGCTGTTGATGTTGTTTTTTCCTTTTGGTTCTGCTTGTTGTAATGTTTCTGGATTTTTTGTTCTCAAACTCTGCCTTTTCTTCTTAGTAAAATAACTCCTGTTATCTTTTTTTTTTTTAAAAAAAAGAGAGTAAATCTTATAAGATTATTCCTTTCTTAACAATGCGATCAGGAGGAAGCATGCAGAAAACACATTCCTTTCTTTCCCTATTATTTCTTCATGCGTCATTTGCCCAAAGTTCTTGAACTTTCTTGCTTTCCACATTTCAAAGCCCACCTGACAAACCACAATGGTTCAGTCCACAAATAAATGATTGAGGGCAGAGCTTGGCCTATTCTACCCGTCCGTTGCTTTACAAATAATTCTTCCCCCGCCCGAAAAATTAAACAAAATAAAATTTTAAAAATTATTAAAAGTATTATTTGTATATGAAAACATAATTATACAAACTAAAATTTTCTATAAAAACTTATTAAACGTCAATTTTCTCAAAAATTATACAATTTTTAATGAAATCATAATTATAATTTTTTATATGCAAACCACCTACAAAACTATATAAAATTATAATTGTTTGCAAAAAATTAAAATATTACACTTTTATGTCAAAATTTCATAATCAAACCTACAATTTTTTTAAGTATGTATCAGGCTATTGCTCTTAATATTTGGTCAAACTCTATTTTTTACACCCAAACGACAATTATGTTTTGATAAGACATGAAATAATTCATGCCAATATAATGTATATACTTCTTTTGTTACAATAATTCATAATTTTGACCTTTCCTTGCACAAAAATTATGTAAAAATTACAAAATATGATACAATTTTAATCCATAAAATTATAACTTTTTTTATTTATTATACTTTCAAAAAACATTGACTTCTGACCGGACCAAAAAAAAAAAAAAGAACACATTATATTAAAACTCCAATGAAAGGGACAAATATTTTGATGTTTTGCACTTAGGAGAATAAATAAATTGAGTTAAGTTAGACTTAAATCCAAAAAAGTTAGATTTATTTTTTTAAATTATTGATTTAAACTTGTTAATTTATATAAAATTAAAATTTAGATTCAGTCTGATCAATTGAAAATGTCTGATTTAACCTATTAACTTATTTAAAAATTTATTTGTATAAATTAATTTTTTAAATTTACTAATAGATGAAGTTTAAAATTATTTAATAATCTAATTATATCTATATATAAATATATATATATATATATATATGTATATATTAAAATATTTATACTATTTATATATATAATAAATATATTGATAATTAAATAGACTGATTCAATAAATTTATAAATTGGATCTAAAGAAAAAAATTCAATTTATTTATTTAAATAAATTAATTTATTAATTTTAACTTAATTTATTTAAATAAATATATTAAGTTAAACAAAATCTTACGTAACTTAGGCCGTAAATTTTTGATAGATTTCATCCCAATTTGCAACGTTGAACATCCAGAAATCCCAACCAGAAGGAGAAAAATAAAAAATAAAAAAAATTCCACAACTTCAATGGGAAAAAAAATGGGAAACTGTTTCTTACCAAGGCACGCAACGCCAGAGCAAAAGGTGAATCTTACAGGAAGTTAGTTTATTAGCTTATTCCTTTCTTTCTCCATTCCATGCAAACTGCTCAAAGTTCTCCGGCGTCCCCACTCCTTACTTTCTGCATTTTACTAAATAATCAACCCCACCCCGCCAAACACAATGCCTCTCTACACACCCACACTTCTCCGCCAGCCTCCATCATCGTCGCCGGAACCAAAATGCACGGAGACGGCCAGATACCCATCTATCGTACGCCGGACGAACGGGAACCCAAGCCCTATGAGCGCTACCACACTGCCCGATACTACGTCCACCGCGTCCGTGATAGCCTCACCACCCGAGTCTCCAAGATCATCTGCGCCATTTTCTTGGGTCTTCTGGCAATTTTGGGCATGGTCGGCTTCATTCTCTGGATCAGTCTTCGCCCGCACCGACCCAGATTCCATATCCATGAATTCTCCATTCCGGGTCTGAACCAAGCATCCGGGTTCCAAAATGCTGAGATTGAGTTCGTCGCGACGGCCCGAAACCCGAACCAGTACATGGAGATCTATTATGAGGCGATGGATGGGTCCGTTTATTATAAAGATCAGAGGGTCGGCTCGACGCCGTTACTTTTTCCGTTTTTTCAGGAGGCAAAGAATACTACTGAGATTGACGGTGAATTGAGTGGGGCCACGTTAACGGTGAGCAGCGATCGCTGGGAAGAGTTCATGACCGATCTTTCTAGAGGGAGTGTGGTGCTCCGTTTGGAATTGACGAGTGTGATTAAGTTCAAAGTGTCGACGTGGCAGAGTCATCGCCACCGGATGCATGTCAACTGCGATGCAGGTGTGGGCCCAGATGGAATGCTCTTAGCCGTTTATAAAGACAAGAGGTGCCCCGTTTATTTCTCTTGACGTATTTGCAGGTGAGAGGAGCAATACTGTAATTTAATCCTTTTCTTTCTTTCGTAAGTAACTCATTTGGTTCTCTTAAACATGCGACTAGGATTTGTTGGTAGATCAAGAAATAATTGTCAAATTATTGGATTTGGCATGATCAGAGAATTATAGGTTACACAAACACATTAAGGGGTTTTTTGTGTTTAGAATTTGGATTTTGCTTTTAATTATGGTCTTGTTAGTGGCTTTTTATAAAATCGATAACCATCTTTTATTATTTTTATTTTTATGTGGAGCAAATGAAGTCTTACTTATCAGTTTATAATTATGTATTTGTATCTCCGTCAAACACAATATTCTTGTATGTAATAAATAAAGCACATAATTACCATATATATATATATATATATATATATATAAATATATATTTGTTCTATTTGACTCTTATGCTTGTTTCAGGGTGTGTTCATGGGGAGATTTCTGAAGTATCACCGTTATAGAATTGAAATTTTACATTAATTAGTAAATGTCAGTTATAAAATAAATTAACATTGATATAAATACATGATATTTTTAAAATTATTAAAATACATAAGATAATTATTATAAACAAAATCAACATTTATAATTATCCAGAAAAATTTTTAAATTTATATAGAAATTTAAGGTAATAATTAATTAAAAAATGACATTTTTATTGAGGTTAATATGTTTAAAAATATAAGTGATATGAAGAAGCCAATTCTATATATAATCGACATTTAAAGTAATTGTAAATAATTTTATTTGAGAAGGCAAAATTCCTCATCCAAATGAGATGTTGATACATTTTAAAAGTCACTTAAGCAGATAAAAAATATTTATACATCAATTTTATTGTTAATCAATGTTTAAAGGTACTTTAAAAGTTTTCTTAAATAATGCAACTATCACTTATTTAATAATCATACAAATAAAGACATTGATTTTGACTTAATAACTTATATTTATAATTTTATTTATTGCCTATATATTTTATATTCACTCTTTATTTATAAACATTTTAGTGATGTTTTATCTTCTATTATCTAATTCTAATATTTGTTTGAAAAGGAAAGAAATAACTCTCTTACTATTTCATTTAAAGACATTATAAAATCTCATTATTATGGTTTTATCCATTGTTATCTAAATGTGTCAAAAAAAATAGTGAGAAGCTATATTTCTTCTCCTTAAGAAAAGGCTAACATTGATAATGAAGGTATATATATTGCCTAAATTCATGATTTACTGATATCTAAATATAAAATGGATATCAAAAAGTATTTTTAAATGATAGTTATGAGAATTGACATTAAGATTGACAATGAGAATAGAAAACCAAAGCTTTTTTTTTCTTTATGTATTATTATTGTAAATTTGTATTTGTTTATATAATAATGTATAAAATGAATAAAATTACAGAATAAATTTTTTTATTTTTCGATATTTAGGTCCAACATGTTAAGATGTTTGTATCGTTGTAAGAAAAATATGTAAAAAAAATATATAACTTATCATGAATTTCTTATATTTAATAATATTATAAAAACATTCTTTATTAATTTTAAAACTAATTTTTCCTTTAAAATTTTAAAAATTAGTGTCTTAAAATATAGTAAACTTCTTACCTTATTTATGCAAATTTTCTATTTTTTTATACTTAATCTATCTCTTGAGTAGTTTTTAGAATGGTCGATTTGTTTTCTACTATTTGATATAATTTTTTAAAATTCAATGTGATATTTAAGTTACATTAAAAATATGGCCAAAGGCAACTACAAAAGGATGTTAATTGCATATAAATAATCCATGCCTAAAATCATATAACAACAATTTCTATATTATAATCGATGTGATATTATATTTAATTAGAACAATATGGCTCTAATATAGATAACAATGCCTAAAAATAATTTTTATTATTTTCCTAATTTATTTGAATAATTATTTGAAATCATTTTTAACTAAAATTTTTCCTAGGTAATTTCTATGTTGTAAACTACCTAATGTAATTTTTGTAGTAATTTTGGAAATTGTTTGTATGATGTAATAATTTTGAAGGATTATTACAATAATTCTTAATTAATGTATTACATTAATTAAGAATTACTGTATACTCATATTATGTCACAAAAATTTTGTGTAATTGTGTACTTACCTTTATGGGACTAATTGCATGAAATTTTGTACAAAATTTTGAAAGGAAAAATTTGTTTAAACTTGTATAAGGGAGAGACTATATTGATAATATTAAATATCCTTTCTTATTATTTTATTGATATAGTAAGTTTGCTATAATGTGAGTGTAAGATTGAATATTATATTCCTACGATTTTAAACATTCTTTGGTGTTGGATTTTAGGAGTATGATGTTTGCCTTTTGTATTATGTTATAAAGACTTAAATACCTTTTAGTGTTAGTCCTTATAATATGATATTGAATAATATAATTTATAAAAAAATTTTGAGCATGATAAAGGCTTTTGACATGCATCAGATATTTATCACCTTTTCCCAAATATTATGTCCATGCAATAAAATTCCAAGACTCAAAAATAAGATAAGTTGCTTTTTGTTAGGGCTTCGTTCTAGATATTATGTCTAGTGATTCTAAGTGTTGAACCTACTATGAGTTTGAACTTATGTATAGGACAAAATTGAAATACAACAATTTATTTACATTCGAATTGAATCGATCTGCTGATCATTTTAAATCAAATCATCAAATAAAGTATTCCTAATTTGGTAAATATTTGGCCGATATATTTAAAAAAAAATAAAATCTATGAAAATTATATTGAGTGACAAAGGGTAATTGATTGAGAGAATGGTTAGTAATAAAATTAGAGGGCTATTGAAGCCCATTATGAACATTATTTTGCTTTAATTTGATGAAAATATAAAATTTTGGTTTTTCCTGACTTAGCATGTACTGATTGTTTTCTACCAAATTTTGTTGACTTCTTGCAAAGTATTTTCACAATTAGAGATGGTTTTCGTTTGTGTTTTAAGTTGTACCAAAAAGAAATGAAACTTATTGTAAAGGAAAATTATTCCTGCATCTCTAACTTTGTAACCCACTATAAAATGTTACATTTATTGACCCTTTTTTTAATAATTTCAGCTTTCGGGATAAATCTTTTATGCTTAAGCAATTGGAGATGAACGGATATTTTATTAAGAATTTGACAAGCAAAACAATAATTGTTGATTTTTCTTTTCCTTTGTCTAATGACAATTTCAAAATGTATCATGCAATTTAGTGCTTCAATTAAATTATGTTTGGTTTGACTTGGGATGTTGCTTGATTTAATTCTTCAGTCAGACTACATCAGAGAGTTTGACATCATTTGCCTTTAATAACAAAATCTTCAAATTTAACCAGAAGCCTCTGGTGGGCTTCTACTGCTGTGATGGTGGTGCTCTTTCTTATGGTGGGAACAGCCATTTCAATGGCTTCCTTTCAATTTTTGGAGAACTTGGCACAAACAACCGCTGCCGTTGAGTCTATTTGGGTGCACGTCAATTCCAATCACAAGAACAAAGATACTTTCTTTTTATGCATCGAGTTCAACTTCTGAGAAGGAATTAACGTGAGATTAACTAGAATGCATCTAGGGAAAAATAGAAAATTTGCTACAAGGAGAACCAATAAGAAAATGGAGAAGTCAGTACGGAGGTGAAGCAATAAGATTTGGGATTGAAGAAGGAGACAGACGAAGAGAGAAGAAGGTTGGATACGGAGATAGATGAAGCGAGATGGAGAAGAATATAGGTTCTGTACGTAAACTGTTTTTAAAAATAGTTTTTTATTTCTTATTTTTAAAAAATAAAAAAAATTATTTAATAAATCATTTTTAAAATTCATTTTTAAAAATTATAATTTTAAATATATAACTTAAAATTAAAAAATAAAAATAAATCTAGAATTTTTTTAATTTATTGTTTTATATTGCATGCTAATTTTATAATTAAATAAAATATTTTTATTTAATTTTTTAAAATTTATTTTTTATTTTTATTTAAATTCAAAAGTAACTTTTAAAAATTTAAAATTTAAAAAATATTGTAAAAATAAAAAAATAAAAACATAGCCATACATATTATAAATTTCGAAAATTTTATTGTGCCTTTCGTGTCTTTCTTGTCTGAATATCTCATCTAGTTGCTCATTAGTATAAATCTATGGTTGTAATTCTCAAATTTATCGCAACTTATTGAGATTTTTACATATGTCTGTGTTGTTTATCATACAATAAAAATTCCATTTGCAACAAAGAAAGTACCGAGTAAAATAATGCAATTTTAATATGGGTGACAATTTTTAACATAATACGATAACCCGACACATTTATTCGGATTCGGATTCGAATTGACACGTCAATCCGTTTAAGAAATTTTATTAAATTTTTAATAATTTTATTTAAAAAATAAATAACATTTTAATCATAAATAGATATATATAATAAAGATATAAAATTATTAATTTAATAAAATAATAATAAAAAATTAAAATAATATTTTATTAATAGTTAATATTTTTTATAAAAAAATAAAAAATAATTAAATTTAATAAATAATTTTATAATATATATTTTATTATTTAAAATTATTAATAAATTAAACAGATGATTTGTGAGTCGACACAAATAATATAATTAATAGATGGATCGACACGAATAATACGAATTGCCATCTCTAAATTTCAAAGTAAAATAATGCTAAAAATATTTAAGTCAAGTATCGTATTAGAAGGTTATTTTTTTTTTACATTTTTTTACATCTATTTCAGAATTATATATATATACCTTTAATATTTTTACTACTTTTATTATTAAAAAATACATTATTAATTATTAGGTGCTTATTTTCCATCCAATGAAAATGAGAAATAATAAATCTAATTGCAATTGAGGTGGATTGTTTTGAGTTAAGACCCAAGTAATGAATTTCTGAATTTACAAACAAATGCAAGCATAACACATGGCAAAGTTACAACCTTCCTCATAGGCACTCTTGCATGGAGCAGATAAAATGGCCGACGCTTGCGGACTGGCCGTCTGCATTCGAGCTTTTGCAAATGAAAATATATTTAAATTCCGGTTTAACTCAACTCAATTAACATGATCTGCGGTGTATGTGAACCAACCTGCTTAAATTGCAAGCCGGTTCAATCGAATTCGTTTAAATCCGGCCCAAAGGAACTTGTTATGTTCGCAGACAAGTCAGACTCGCTGTTTTTTTTTTTGATAAAGAAGGCAAAAATAAATAAAAAGACTAACCAGAGTCCAGATTACATGTTACATTTCGAACATACATATCAGTAATAGTATCATATAGAAACATCAGAGAAACGTCATTAGGACTATTCTACAATAAGAAGACGATTGTTCAGCCAATCCTTTTCTTGCAAGAGCATCAGCATAAAAGTTAGCTTCTCTATAAACATGGACAATTTACTTAGATGGAATTATCTCCAGAAGTTTCCTACATTCACAAAAAAGAGGATTTATTAGTTGATTTTCACTTGAATCCGAATAGAGAGCATGAACTACTATTTGAGCATCTAGTTGGATGATAAGTCTAGGAATTTTCATCCCAATTGCAAGTTTCAGCCCTTCCAAAACAGCCCAGAGTTCAGCTGTAATAGCATTTGCAGCACCAACTCCTTTTGAGAAACCTATAAGCCGTCTTCCCGTTGAATCTCTTATCACACCAGCTGCACCTACCAATCCTGAACTCGATGAAGTTGCTCCATCAGTATTTAAACACCACCAATTAGCTAGAGGTGGATTCAATTTTATCCATTTTTGAGTTTTAGCTGTTTCTGCATTGTTAGTTTTTCCAACAAAGTAGATAAAAGTCTCAGCAGTTCTGCCTTTTATTTTATAAACTAGTGATGGCACATAATCAATAATTGCGTTGCCGACCCTATGATCATAAATTAAACTGTTTCTAAATAACCAAATACACCATAAGGTCATTCCAAACATAATGTTCCATGGGAGACGAAGCTATTGACAATCAACCTTAGAAGTACAATTTACACAGATCCATGAATGTAGATCCAAATGAAAAGTTTAGTTCCGATAAGCAGGGATATTTAAAGCAGTCCAAATCATCCGAGCAGAAGAACAAGCTCTAAACAAATGAATCTGAGTTTCCTTAGCTTCATTACAAAGACAATAAGAATTTTCAATATGAATGAATGCCTTTGTGTCTTAGCATTGCTTTTGTTTGAACGCTATTATTTAATAACAGCCAAATGAAAGCTTGATTTTTTATAGGTAATGGTAATTTCCATATCCAAGCTCTATTAAAACTAAGAAAATTTAAATTTTTTTCCAAATCTTTTCTGATCATATTATAAGCAGAGTTAACAGAAAATTTGCCACTTGATGTTAAACCCCATATGATAACATCATGATTGTTAATGCTTGGGTTAACATAAATGACTTTTATAATAGAAGTCATCTTGTAATCAAAGAAATAAGACAATAAATTAAGATTCCAAATACTCGGACGTATTAGTAAATCACTAAACTTCCGATCTTCTTGATATTGTTCTAGAGGTCCATGGAAAAAGCTTCTAAGAGGACTAAGACCTGTTTAGTTGTCTTGCTAGAAATTAATGGTCCTTCTATTGCAGGTCATCCATCTGATACCTTCAATAAGGAATTGATGAGATTTCCGTATAGCTAGCCAGATGGAAGAAGCAACGGTTTTGGGTGAATTACGATTATAAACATATCTATAATGTAGAGTTTTCACCCAAGGTTTATCTCTTTTTTTCTTTTAAGAATCTCCAGCTGAGCTTTGTTATAAGAGCTAGGTTTTATAAGTTTTTTGAATGCCAGCCCTCCTTCACAAATAGGCTTAGCAATTTTGTCCCAACTCACTAAATGCATTTTCCTTCTTTGCTTATTCAAACCCCATAAATTTTTTTAACAATACTATCAATTTTATTGCACATTGAATGGGGCAGTAAAGTACATTGAAGGAAATGATTTGGAATTGACTGCAGCACAGATTTAACCAAAAACTGTCTTCCAGCCAAATTTAAAAATTTTGCCTTCCAACCACTTAGCTTAGCCTGAATTCTATCAAGGATATAATTAAGAGAGTTTCCTTTGGCTTTATACTGAAGAGGAATTCCCAGATAACTTCCGAAATCTTTAGTAGTCTCAAGATGCAAAATACTTGTAATTTCATGCTTAACATGGTCATCAGAGTTAGGGGAAAAGAAAATTTTTGATTTATCAGGATTAATCATCAGACCTGAGATAGAGGAGAATTGATCCAAAATGGACTTAATTGAAGTTGCATCCTGTGAAGAAGCTTTACTAATCAAAATAACATCATCAACAAAGAAAAAGTGAGAGAATGCCGGCCTATGATTTGAAGTTTTGAAAGGAGACCAATTTTTGGCAGACACTTCTCTTTCAATCAAAAAATTAAGGAATTCCATACATAAAATGAAAATATACGGGAAAATAGAATCTCCTTCATCAACTCCCTTAGAAGGCAAAAAAGGATCATGTTTACCACCATTAAATAGGATAGATATGCTTGATGAGAAAATACAACTCATGAGAAGTTGTCTGCATTTAGGAGGAAATTTGTAAAGTTCAAGCAGTCTATTAATAAAACTCAACTTAGTCTTATCATAAGCTTTTTCAAGATTCAGTTTGATCATCATGGCGCCTTTTTTACCTTTCTTCTTCTTCAAAATATGATATAACTCTTGAACAATTATAAAATTATCACAGGCCTGCCTATGAGGAATAAAAGCTCCTTGATAAGGGGAGATGAGCTCATTCAAATAAGGCCGAAGTCTAGTAAGCAAAATCTTTGATAAAACTTTATACATAATATTATAAAGACTAATAAGCCTAAATTGCTTGATATATTCAGGGCTTTTAATTTTAGGGATTAAAACAATTCAATGTTTCATTCAAAAAAGAAGGAACTTGTAATTGACCAAAAAATATCTTGGATAGCTTTGATAATGGAATTTTTGATAAAATGCCAGAAATTTTGAAAGAAGCGTGGGTGTAAGCCATCAACCCCCCGTGATTTCTTTGGCTTTTGAGGAAAAAGTGCATTTTTAATCTCCAAATCATCTGGGATAGCAGTTAAATGGTATTCAGCAGAGCTAGGTAAAAAGTAAGGCCAATCCAGAGCAAAGGTAATAGAAGGTCGATAGACATTAAAGGACAGTGTGTAAAGATCTATAAAGAATTTCTTTACCATGTCCATAAGCACAGAAGGATCATAAATCCATTGGTTATGATCATCCTTCAAACAAGTAAAGTAGTGAGACATAGAAAAAGTAAGTATTTCTATCACCCTCAACAAACCAATCTATTCTAGATTTCATGTGCTAATGATCTTCTTCACACTTTAGGATTGATATGAAGAAAAGGATTGGTGAGACAGCTAATTTCTTGTCCACCCCTTTAAGCCTAGCCAAAATTCTTTTCTTCTTGAAAAAAATGTTACCAAAAACATTTTTATTCCAGGCTTTGACTGAAGTAGTAAATTTAGGAATTGAAACTTTTAGATCAGATGAATCATCCCAACTTGTTTGAACTAAGTTTGGGGAAATGGGATGATTAAACCACATCGTTTCTGATCTAAAGGGGTCTAGGCAAATGAAGTTGACTTTGCCTATTAAGAGTCACAAGAATTGGACAATGATCTGAGTGCATTGAAGGAAGGTGAGTAGCCAGATAATCTGGGACATTAAAAATCCAATCTGCATTAGTATAGACTCGATCTAATCGAGCCTGAATATTATCTGCTGCCTGTCTAGAATTGGTCCAAGTGAAAGGAGGGCTTGAGTACCTGAAGTCTACAATATTACAAGTGTCTATACAATTCTGCAGCAACATAGATCTATGTTTATCAAGGGGTCTTCCCCCAAACTTCTTATGGCTAAACAAAATATCATTAAAATCACCCAAAATACACCAAGGAAAAGAATGAAGGCTAGCAAGATGCATAAGATTATTCCACAGAATTTTCCTTTCTTGCAATCTAGGACTAGCATATATAGCAGAAAGAAGCCATGTGAAAGATTTGTTTACCTGAATAACAAGGTGGATTTCCTATTCAGTTGAGTTAAGGACATGGCATTCCATATTGTCATCTCTCCATAGCACCCAAACGCCCCCTGCTTGTCCAATGGTTTCTGAAATAACATAGTGACTAAATGGAAAGCCAACACAAATGCTTCGAGCTCTATCACCACATAGCTTAGTTTCCGTTAATATCACCATATCCAAGCTATATTGAGAAAGAAGATCACAAAAAGCCCGTCTAAAATTTGGATTACCTGCTCCCCTACAATTCCACAATAATATTTTCATCTTAAAATCATGTGGAAGAAAGCAATTAATCATTGCTCGCTCTGGTATAACTTGTGGTCCCTCCCTTAACCAATCTTTCATTATCATTCGAGGGTTGTTCAATGTTTGAGTTTCAATGGTTGAAACTTGATCTTGTGATGTATAAGGTCCGATGCTTGCATGAATTGAGATATCATGTCTAGACTGAACGTAAGTGTTGATTTGGCCACCATCAGCACATATGCTCTCTTCCAATTGCTGAGAATCACCATTGTTGTTAGAAAGTGAAGAAGGTTGATCCTCTCTATAACTAAAGGAAGGCTGTTTCTTTGCCTGATTGTGAGAGATTCAGCTAGGGTTCATGCCCACGATGGCATCACAGTAGGTCTAATGCCTGGACGAGTCAAAATTGGAGGGTCCACCATTGTTTATAGTCCTGGTATGTAAGTTGCTAGATCGTCTGCAGTCAGGACTGGTAGATCATCTAGTTCTATTTCTAATGAGATGAGAATGGGGTTGGTCCATGCACTTTTTAGCTCCAAATCTGTCCAATAAGGGAAGTGCAGAGGATTATAAGGACTTTCACCCATTAGATTGGGATCTATCGACATCAATTGTCCCCAATAAATGATTCGCCAGCTCTCTGTTGGTAGGTTGTGGGAGTTGGAGACTCGAAGCGGGTGAGGCCGAGAAGTAGAGAAGCTGCTCTGGCTTTGATTTCGCCTCAATCTCCATATGTTCTTGTTCTTGCTGAGTTGTTGTCTCAATTCTCTGGTGAGGTTGGAGTAGTTCTGCCTGCTGAGAAATCTAGACGACATAGTTCTCAAAAGAAGAACCATCACCACTAAAGTGATTCTTTTGAATGCTTTCACTCCCAGATTGGTATTCAAGAACATTGGCTTCTGATGAAGCACTTACCTCTATTGGAACCTGCTAAGAGTTCATAAGTGAAGTATTTTTTGGAATCTGAGCAATCTCTGATTGTTGTTTGCAAATAGCAGCAGAATCAAGATTTTGCTTATTCTCCTTAACAGCTTGTTTGGTTCAGGTGAAGAGAGGGGAGAATAGAAAATTACGGTAGAAAACGGGGGAAGATTTTACTGTTTTCCCCCATTTGGATGCTACAGAAATAAATAAGAGGAGAACAGAAAAAAAAATTCAAACAGTCATACGAGGTCCAGCTAAAAATTTACTCCTCAGTTAAGAGGAAAAAGGAGGAGGAAATCTGCATATCAGTTAGCCAAATAGCTGTTGTACCACCCTGCACCACATAAAACAAAAAGAAAAAAAGGTGGAAATGCAGAAAAATGCGGAGAAGGGAGGGTGAGCTGCGCTATACGTATATCTAAAAAATGGATAAAACTGATTTTCATAAAGAAAGGAGAGAGAGTGTACCGATTTACATAAAAAATAACTATTTTCCTTTTTAAAATCTCAAACTTTTGTATATTTTTTTTCTCTTTCATTTTTTTTACAGTCAAATAACTTTTTAAAAAATAAATTATTTTTTATTTTCTTTCTTCTTCATTTTTTTTCTTCATTTTTTTCCCTAACCAAAAAGAGTTTTCTGTAACTTTGGAACCCAAGTTCCTTTACTAACTGAGCTAAATTGCCCAATTTTTTATTTAGAGAAAACTTCATGTTTGTTATTTAAGGAGTCGTTTGATTCAAATTGAAAAAAAAAAATGAAATCAAAAAAGAGAATTAGAAGAAAAGAAAAAGAATAATTTCTGATTATCTAATCTATTTGATTCAAATAGAAAAAGAAATTAAATATTTTTAATTTATTTTATTAATAATTATTATACTAAAAAATAATTTATTTATAATAATTATTAAAATAATTATTATAATTATTATTTTATTATTTTTATTTTATTTACTAATATTATAATTTTTATAATTATTTAATGTTAATTATGAATATCTTATTAATATTATTTTATTATTACTTTTATTATTTTAACTATTATTAATATCTTAATAATAATTAATATTATCATAATAATGTTAATAATTATTATTTATTTAATTATTATTTTTATTAATATTATTAATATATAATATTTATTTATTATTTATGGTAATAATTATTATTTATTTGTTATTTATTATTATTTTATTAATATTATTAGTTATTAATATTAAAAATAACAAGTATTAAAATATTATAATATTATTAATATAATTAAATAATATTATAATATTTATTATATATTTAATATTTAATAATATTATTAAAAAAATAGAAAAAAGGAGTGAGATTCCCTAATGAATGGGAGGGAATCATCATTCCCTTAAATTTTCTTAAATGAAGTAATTTCATTAAGAAAAAAGAAAGAAAAAAAATACATTTTTTCTAAATTAAATAAAAATAAAAAGAATAAAATTTTAGAATTTCGTTTCCCTTTTCTAATACCCCTAACCAAATCACCCCTGAATATTTTGTCAACTGATCTTCTTGGTTGTGTTTGTAAAATTTCTATTCTTTGTCCTTTTATAAAGGATTATAGACTAGCCTTCCTGTACAGACTACCCTTCCTGTTGCACATTATCTTTGGATATCGGAGCATGGTGTGAAGCGTCATTATTCGATTTAAAAGTAAGAGAAGGCTGTTTTGTAGGTACGATACATAAAGAAGGCCCGCCATGATGTTTAATTTTTCCACAGACTTGATAGAAATAATTTAAACCCTCATATTGAATAACCTGTTTAAGCTTGCCTATTCTTAATTTCCTCGGTAACGGCTTATTTAAATTGACTTGAACACATAATCTAGCATTCCTTCCATGAAGTTCCGAAGTCGTGACTGCATCAATACGAAGTACGGGTCCGATCATGTTGGCTATCTCCTTAGAGGCCTGGAAGTTAAACCGAAACTGCTGCAGATTGCAAAGAGGTAAAGGAAGGCAGAAAATCAAGAGTCCATTTTCGTATAATAAGATAGTTTCTAGTTACAAATCAGGGTCCACCTCTCAAGATATTCTATAAATCATCATCGACAGAAAAATGAGCAATAAAATAACCTTCCCCCAGATCAACAACATCCATTTGTCCGGTAGTTTTCCAAAAGTTATGCAATTTCCATTTTAAATAATTAAACCCTACATTTATACCAAAGACTTTAATAATCATAGATTTATACTATTTCTGTCTAATCTTACTCTTAACATCAATTGGCAAACTGATTGTGATTTCATACTCTTCTAGCAGATCTCCATCTTGCTTCTCCTCTGGCTTCAAATCTTGTTCCATAGCCGAATCCTCAAAAAATGCCTTCTGATAAGCCCCGGGAATAAACCCCCACAAGGGAGTCTTTGTACGAAACTGGCACCCTACTGAACCCACTAGCATCGTTGGGATACGATTTGGACTCAGTTTATTTTCCAGTCCGTTATTATGAGAATTTTCAATTTTTTTGTTGCTTCCTTGAAGGATATCCTCTTCTTCTGTAGAACTTGAGCTCCAGAGAGTTCCATCGTTCTTACACACTTCTAATTCACCCTTTCCACCTTTGGACTCGCTGGTTTAGCCACTATAGTGTTGCGTATGTGCCCCATTTTTGTATATTGACTATTGGCCAGAGGATTTAAAATTGCAAATTAAACAGAACTATCTGTCCAAAGCTGACTGATTAAACCACCCTTTTTTTCCCCCTTCTCACTTCAACAGTAAGAAAATCATCTCTCCCCCTCGTCATTATACAAAAGAGAAGGTTAATTAGCATCAATTTTTATGCTTAGCACAAGGTGTATTTTAAAAAATAAAATATAATAATTGTTAATTAAAAAATCAATGTTTTTTTTCCATTTCAGTATATATTAAACTTAAAAGAAATATATATATGTTTGTATATGAATTTTTGTAATTTTGTAAAAACTGTCATCTTTTATTTTTATATGCAAAAGAATTTTTTTATCTATAAAAATTGAATAATAAAAATGTTGTAATACAAGTTTTATTATTATTGAAAGGTGTAGCTTTTTACTTATTCATTTTACGCATTTAACTCTATACAAAATTACAACTTTCTATTAAAATTTTTTTAAAGATTTTGTATTACTTCTTTTATAAAAAAAACTTATAATATATTTTAGTAATATATAAATCTTTGTCCTATAACTAATTTATAATTTATGAATAGATTATAACTATTTAGTAGCACAGAGCAACAAATGTGACATGATAAATAAATTATAAAGCAAAAAAAAAAAAAAAAGAGAGAGAGATTAGGATCTATTATAAATCATACGTATGTCAATCTCACTAATCTGTGGATATATATTAATACCACACATTTACATAAATCTTCAAAATATTTAGTTTTATTACTTATATATTATCTCTATCATTATTGAAAAATATGTGTTACTAGTTTCACAAATAGTTGAGCTATAAATTTGAATTTAATATATATGCACACAACACAATATCTGTATTTAATTCATTTTTTTCTTTCATCAATCCTACTATACATAACCAAAAAAAAAATTCTATCATATATATTGGATTAAAAAATTGATAAAAATTACAAATTGTTAGGATTTTCCTATTCCGCTGATTTACTTTGGATTAATTACACATAATTCTTTTAAACATTTTTTATGTGATTTATTTCATATATTATTAAAATGTGCTTATTACTTGACTTTACTCGATTATTGGTGTAGAGCTCTTCTTCATTAATTTTTTGGTTTGATATTCTAACAGAAATCCATACTTGTGAATTTTTTTTTTTTTTATAAAACCTTTTAACCTTTCTCCATTCTTTACATGTTTTGCATTTTAGTTTATTAATTTGCTAAATTAGCATTTCATTTTCCTAATCTAGAATTTATAAAAAATTTATTAGTTATATTTAGAAATCGAATTATTAAAAGCATTCTATAAATATAAGATTTTTCACTGTGATTTTCACTATTTAAAGGAAGTTCCCATTAATCATAAGTTCCCTCTCTCTGGTTTCTTTCGGGACTTGAATGTTTGTGATAGCCTTATTTCTATTTAAATGCAAATTTTTAATGATAATAATATATTCTGACATGTTTAAGTGTGATTTAAAATCACTTATTATATTAGACATTAAGCAAAAAGTTGAAGATTATCGATGACGTCTAATTAGGTTCTTTCAATTTTATTAAACTTAATTGTAAAAGAGGAAATTAGGTTTAAGGATTAAAATAATAAATTGGATAATGTTTCAAAAATTAAAATTGTGACAAAATATGTTTCATGAGTTGGTACCAAAAATTTGGGACAAAACCAACTTAGTTTTTCATCTTAAAATCACTTTCATAAAGTATTTTGTATAAAATTATTAAAAGTTTTAAGGTGATTAGAAAAGGTTTCAAAAATTGTTTTGAAAAGAGTCTATTTTTATAAAAAGATTTTTTGGAAAGGTGAAGAGTTTCGCGAAGCATTCTCCTTCTCCAGAATGGCCTCAAGAAACGT
Source organism: Sindora glabra (assembly GCA_020226215.1). Classification (NCBI taxonomy): domain Eukaryota; kingdom Viridiplantae; phylum Streptophyta; class Magnoliopsida; order Fabales; family Fabaceae; genus Sindora; species Sindora glabra. The sequence goes on along the minus strand of CM035226.1, from coordinate 10,615,606 downwards.
TTTGCGAATTAAACAACCTGGGAAAGCCTTCCGAAGGAATTTGTGTATAAAAGCATGCATCATATGTCTCTCAGCATGCATCTTTTGTTTAATATTTCATTTTATAACAAATTCTAAGCTTTATTATTGACTTTAGCTTTTTTGATTTTGAAGCTTTAGTTTTTACAGAAACTCAAACTAATTTATTTAGCACATAAGTGACGTGCCTTCTGCGTTAGCACTCTGTTTGCCACATGGGAATCCCATTTAGATTTTAACGGAATGGACCAATATTGCTCCAATTGAAATATTAGAGGAATAAAAATAGATTTTCATTTTAAGGGAATTAAACTCACTTAATTTTAATATTACGGGAATAAAAAATAAAATAAAATCTTAAAATTTTTATTATTTTGATATATTAAATATAAAAATAAAAGGAAATGTATATTTTATTTTTAATTTTGCCAAACAGGAATGAAGGTAAAAGTAAAAATTTGGAGGGTCAAAATAAAATTTATTAAGAATTTTAATGAAAATATTTTAAATCTCAAAGAGACTATATATAAATTTTCTTTAAAAATTCAATTTCGTATAAAAAATTATAATATCATTAAATATGGAATAATTATCTCAAGACCACGCGTCCTCTTCACTATCAAATGTAATTATAAAATACTTGTTTTATTTCATTATTTTTTTTTCTCATTTTCATTTTTATTCGGTCCTGCTAAGCGAATCATCAAAGTACGAAAATCTTGCGATTGCAACTAATTTGCTTATGATGATTATTCTTCGTAATTATGGATGTGAAGCCTGAAGGATTGATTTGGCAAGAGGCAAGACCTGATATTCTGAATTCTGATGGTGTGATTTTTCCTTCCATTGCCGCTTCTTGGATTTGAAGGTCCAAGTCCAGCAACGACTTATAACAAAACGTCCTGCCCAAATAGAAATCCATCTTTATTTCTACTGTTGAATGTTGGTTAAAGTTCGGTTTATTTATTTAAAGATGTTTTCTGTAAAAAAAATTATTTTTTACATAAATAAACGATTATCATATATATTTATATTTTATGATAAAAATAAAATAATATTTAGAATCATAGTAAAAAAATTTAATTGTATTCTATTAAACTTTTTATACTTAATATTGAATATATAAATTATTTTTATTATTTTAATATTTTATAATTATATTTTTATAAAATTATTTTTTCAAAAAAAAATGCCAAGACTAAATGTTTACTCTGCCGCACTTGAATTGTAAAAAAGTATCACATAACCCACGATTTGATGATACAAAATTCCATATTGTTTGTTCCTGTAGGGTTTGTTTGAATAAAACAAAGGTCCATTGAATCAAGTAGAAAACTTTTAACAACGCAGACTATGGTAAATCAAAGGCAAAGCAGAGGGTGATTGTAAAATTTTATTGATTTTCCTTTTATATTGATGATGATGAACTTGAATCAAATATCCCTTAATATATTACTTGAATCCATAATTTAATTCTAATTCTAAGATATGCTACTAACTTCTTTCAAAATTTATAATAATCCTTACAAATCATTTAATCCATTAACATCACTTATCTTTTGTCAATTCCTCCTAAAAGATGATGTCATACATAGGAACGGTAAAAATATTCATATTCAATAGGTTTTATTTGTAATTTGTAACTCAATTGTATCAGTACTTAATTAAAAGGGGATGCCCTCGTGAACCATATAAATTTCATAATTGAAAAAAAAAAAAGCCTCTGAACAACTTTGAACACTAAAAACATCACAAAATTAGCATTAATAAGCAAATTTGACAATTTGGAAATTTTTGAGATGAGGCTAGCATTGATAGAACAAATTGGTCTTTGTTGGTAGTGGTGGTTGACTTCTATCAACTAAGTCTCAACCCACTAGTGTTTCTAACTTTTGCATACATTTGTCAAAATACACTAATTCAACTTTATTAGACTAACTAAATTGAGAAAAATTATACATCAGATTAATCTCAAATCGAGCCATTTTTTTATCAAGTTAGATCTAGATTAAATTATTACAATATTAATCTTAATTTCAGTCTCAAGTCGATATTTACCAATGGATCCAAATGAGTTTTAATAACTTGTTATATTTTATTATTATATTAATTAATTATTTATTATTAATTAATTAAAATATATTATTATTAAAATTAATTATATTCTATTATTATCACTTAAAATTTTATTAAAATGATGAAATTAATAAATTTATTGAAACAATTGAAATAAAAATTATATTTTTTTAATTTTAAAGAGATTAAATATGAATTATTTTAAAAAAGAAAGTAAGAAATTTTTTAAATATTAATGTAGTTTTGTTAATTTCTTAGGATATATTGGTAACTTTTTAATATATTAAAATTTTAAATTAAAATTTCATCACCTTCAATGCATAAAAGAATGACCACTACAAAAAAATTATTTATACAAATACATTTAATTTAAATAAGTTAAGTTTAAATTTGAGATATAATAATTAATAAAACTTGTAACTAAAATTACATATTAAAAATTTTAGGTGATTAATTGTATATCATTATTATGATATTATATATCATTATTATTATTATTGTTATAATTGCTCTTATTATTATAAATATAATTATACTTTATTATTACTACTTAAAAATTATTATTATTGTTATTGTTTAATAGAACTAAAAATAATTAAAAAATAAATTAAAATATAATAATTTTTTTATTATGAAAAACCCCTATTAAAAAAGCTAAAAATCATGGGACCCAATGCAGAAAAATTTTACTATTAAATAAAATGAGTACAAATATTTTGTTAACTAAATTTATAATATATGAATATATTATTATTTCTAATTATCTGCTTCACCTAATGATGATCAATCTTCTTGCAAATTATTTTATTGCCTATCATCTATATCAAACTAATCATTTAAATAAATAGTCATTTCTAAGTTTTGATCATTCATTAATAAGCACTTGCTATCTAAAATTCGCTTACTAAGAGAAAATGCACTTTTAGATGTTACTAAAAATATTGGAAGGGTTAGTATATTATGTGCCATAAAAGAAAGTATAGAATATCATGTTATTTGTGCTTTCCACCATTTTAAAATGGCAAAATTTGGTATAATAGCAACAAAAAGTGTAATTAAGTAAGAATTTAACTTATTGTTAATTGAAAAAATATCATTAGTTAAATCTAAGAAGTTATCATATTTTTCATGAAATGGGAATATCATTTTTTAAGAAGATGAAGAACCCATGTATGAATGCGAAAAATTAAATTTACTATTATATACTTGAAATATTTCTAACTAATAAATTATTATATCATTCATGTAAAATTTTAAGTTAAATTCATATTGCATATTTTTATGATACATTTGTAGTAATTTTTTTACTCTTTTTTATTTAATTCTAGGATCCATAATTGACACTATAACATATAAATAAGAAATATTTCTAAAGTATTTATTCTATATTGGTAAACATTCATTAAAAAAAGTTTCAAACCTATTAACACTTGCAAATTTTAAAAATGCAGAATTACAATTAAGTAAAACACTAAGTATTAAGTGAAGGTGTCAAATAATAAGTATCAAATAAAATATTAATTGCTCTATAAAATATTTATAAAAATTATAAGTAAATTTGTGTTCTTTTTCATTCAACATTTTCAAGGTAATGATTAACTTGAAATTTTATTGAATAAAAAGTATTCATAATATCTTTATACTCTAAGCAAAATTTCAACATTTTAAAAATAGAATCCATCATGTACAAATATCTTGTGGAGGTATCTTAGGTTTCTCAGATATTTAAATACATAATTATTTCCAATTATACTTTCTAATTGGTAATGATTTGATATATAAAATTATATTTCTAATATTTTGTATAAGTATAGAAATAAATTTTAATGCATCTTGAACAACTAAACTTAAAATATGGCATGCATATCTAAGATGAAAAAATTAAGTTTCAAGATTAGGATTTAAAGCTGGAATTAAAATTCTAATAGCACTGGTATTAGTAGATGGATTATCAAATGTAATTGAAAATATTTTATTCGATATCATGTAATCACTACAAGTATTTTTTATATAAAAAATAATAGTAAATACATCATGTGATGGTGAAATTATTTCAAAACAAATAATTTTTTTATGTAAAACAAAATTATCATTAATATAATGGACAGTTACACAAACATAACCTATTTAAGATGGTAATGTCCAAATATTAGATGTAAGTATAACTCCACCTTTAAATTTTGAAAAAAAGTTAGCTAAAATAAATTTCTAATCTTTAAAAATTTTATTCAATTTATTTACATTATTATTCCTACTCAAATGGTGCCATTGAGGATTAAAGTATTGAAGAAAGGCATTTAATTTTAGAAAACTAGCTACACTAAAAGATATTTTAGCATGAAAAATTTATTTACATTATTTATACTCACAACTATTTTAACTAGACATGATAAAATTTTTACTTGAAATATTTACAATATCTACATACTTAGAAGAATAATGGTATCTCATTGTACTAGTACCATTATGACTATTATAATTATAACTTTTTGGATAATATTTACAAAATACTTTAACTACATCATCTACATTTTTTAGATCAAAATGATTCCATATTTCAAATTTTTTTAATCTTTGTTAAATCAAATGAGGACATAAATGTGTTTACATTTTTACGATGACAAGTACGTTATGAAGATGGATGTTGAGAAGGAAGAGGGGATGATATAAATTTAAATGTACTTAAAAGAATATTTGTAAAATTATTATTTAAAAAATTAGTAGTTATATTTTCTAAAAAATTTTGATCATCAAAATAATTTTACATATTATTAGGACCATTCAAATTCATAATTAAAATTTATTAATAATATAAAAATGAAAATTTTAATATTAAATTTAACAAGAATAATAATTAATTAAATTATTATAAAAATTAAAATATATAAAACTTAATAAAAATATAAAAATATAAGTACAGATTAGAAAGAGTTAAAAAGTGCCACTAATATTTTCCTTTGAAGTAAAAATTTTAATGCTTTACAATTTTATGTATCATCTCCATATTCAATGTTCAATATTTGTAGAAAAATGAGATTGAAGAGAATAAGATTAAAGAGAGAAATAATAAATATTTACCATGTGAATTGAGTTTGATTAAAAATTTGAGATGAATATTTATAATGATATAAAATATATAAAATATTAATAAAAATTATTTATTTATATCATCAACGGGTAATGCTAATAGTTTCAAATAAAGAATATGTTTAATAGATAATATTTAATAATATTTAATATGTCCTCAATTGCTAGTTGCAATTCCCAAACTGGTGCAGTTGTCCTATTTCTCATACCATGTCGCATCTTAATATTTATGATATCACACTGTACTAAAATTTAACATTTACATCTGCTCGAATTTTCAGTTGGGTATATAAGGAATAAAAAATCTACAGCAACATGACACGAGACAGTATGCACTTTTCTATAAACAATGATGCACTCTCACCTTTCATTTGTAACCGCTGGTGGTGGGGTTTATTGTACATTCAAAGGATATGTGTAATTTTATATAAAAGGTTTAATTGATCCATTTGATATACACTTTAATTACACTAATCCTCTAAAATGTCAAATTTGATTTTGGTTCCTCTAACACTAAAATCAAACTAATTTTACTAACATAAGCTAAATTTTTGTATGTTTCAACTATTTCATATATTTTTAATAAAAATCAATAACTTGACACCTATTGAGAGGGTTTTTGACCTGCTTGTTTTGGGAAATCAAATTTCTCTTACACTATATAGTGAAAACATTTTACCCCAGATGCTTAAAAAGTTTTATTTTTTAAAATATTGATTGTGAGGAGGGGGATCCCGTGATTCATTGGTCACGTGGGCCATCTCCGTGACTCATTTAATTTTTATTATTTATTTAATTTAATTTATATTTTTTACTTTAATTTGACATCATTTTTTTAAAATTTTACTTATTTATAATTTGTTCTCTTATTTTTATTTTATTTTAAATTTTTGCTTAACTTATATTTGATTTAATTTTTTACAATTTGAATGTTGCTTTGATACTAATCATTCAAGGCTTTAAATAATAATCATTAATTATATTAACTCTTATAATATTGTGATATATATATATAATACAATAAAATTAGTAACTATCAAAAGATCATTAGAATAATTAAAATTTTAATAAATATTAAATTTTTACTTATTCTCTTGTAAACTTATTAGATGAGAGATTTAAATTATAAAATTAAATTTTTAAATAATATTTTATCATAATGTGATGTATTTAGTTATAAAAATATTTAACTAAATATGAAATTAGAATATAATCTGCATCATGAAAATAAATATTTTATTAGTAAACTATATTAGTTTACAATGTGATACAATTTAATTTATAAAAAAATTAATTACATACAGATTATATATTTTCAAGAAATTGCTAAATAAGAATTCTAATATTATAATACATTATTTATTTTTTTATTTTATCACATATAATATTTATCTTATATAAATAATAAAAATATTTATGTTAGAATTCTTATTTAGTAATTTCTTGAAAATATATAATCTGTATGTAATTAATTTTTTATAAATTAAATTGTATCATATTATGGACTAACATAATTTACTAATAAAATATTTATTTTTATGATGCAGATTATATTCTAATTTCATATTTAGTTAAATATTTTTATAAATATATACATCATATTATGATAAAATATTATTTAAAAATTTAATTTTATAATTTAAATCTTTCATCTAATAAGTTTATAAGAAAATAAATAAAAATATGATATTTATTAAAATTTTAATTATTCTAATGATCTTTTGATAGTTACTAATTTTATTATATTATATATATATATATATCACAATATTATGAGAGTTAATATAATTATTGATTATTATTTAAAATTTTGAATAATTAGTATTAAAGCAACATTCAAATTGTAAAAAATTAAATCAAATATAAATTAAGTAAAAATTAAAAATAAAATAAAAATAGGAGAATAAATTATAAATAAGTAAAGCTTTAAAAAAATATGTCAAATTGAAGTAAAAGAAGTATAAATAAAATAAAATAAATAGTAAAAATTAAATGGGTCACGGGGGATACTTACGTGACCAGTAAATTACGAGATCTCTCTCTCCATGATCAATATTTAAAAAAAAAACTTTCTAAGCATATGGGGTAAAATGTTTTCACTATGTAGTGTAAGGAAAATTTGATTTCCCAAAGCAAGCACTGCGGTCAAAAACTCCCTATTGAGACTCAAAATTACCTTTTTAAATCCCCACCCAAATCCTAGCAAAAAGAAAAATGAAAAATCCCGCCTATATCTTTAAATCGAATTCAGATCTTTGTTTAAATTGTTTGTATTTATAAAAAAAGTACATGATCAGAATAGATATTTAAGTCTTTTTTTTCACAATATTTATCTTTTATTTAGTGCTTGTGTCATCCACAGGATTCATACTGTGCATGGAGTTTCTTGCTAGTCCATAAAGCTGAAGCTGTGAAATATGATTTTGGTATTGTTACCAAGAATCCTCCACTCTACCTTTCACCCAAAGAAATTAGTAAACGGAAAGGGGAGGAGAAATGGAGTTTTATTATATTTTTTATTTTTATTATTATTGTACTAATGAAATATTTTTAAAATTTATTATTAGTTTGCTAAAACATAATTTTCATAATTTTTATTATATGAAATTATTTATAATTTAATTATTAATTATTTTTTAAATAATATTCTTAAAATTATAATATTAAATTATAATTTTAATATATCAAAATTATTATTATATATATAATTAAAAATTAAATATATAATAATAAATTAATTATTTATTATTTACTACAACTATCAGGCTAACGAGTTAATCTAATAACTTAATGAGTTAACATTTGTCAATCTTAATTTTTTATCAGGTCGGATTAATCAGTCTCAATCCTTAATTAGATCAGGCCCCTATTATCATTTTTCGTACTAGTTTTAGTCTTAGACCAAGTAAAATTATATCAATCTTAAGCTAATTCATTTTCACACATCTACTTTTGCATCTAGCTTTCTATAGTTTAAAGATATGACCCATTTGGATAAAAGGCAATGTAACAATGTGACGGTGTTAATGCTGCAACCATCCTTTTAATCATTAATAGGTTTCGTAACTAATTTCTCAGTTTGAAGCATATTTTGGATAGTTCTAGTTTAGCTTCTAGTGGTTATGAAGATCATTTCAATTTTTGTTATATCATCTATTTTCTCAGCTTTGGTTTGTTAATTGATTCTAGAATATTGGGAATGAACTCTCAATTTTTGGACTAAAGAAAGGTTTTTTAATGCCAAATGAATGCTTTTTAACTTTTAAGAAGCTTCCCTATGAGATTTTTGCTTCAAGAAAAATCTCTTAAGCAACCATAATCTTATTAGTTTGAACATGAAAATCCATTATTTCTTAATATAGATAAGTCAACTATTTAGGTATCACTAGGAGATGGCTAGCCATATTTTGCTGTAACATTTCAAGATTTTGAAGATAATTGCATTGATGCTTTTGCATCTGCTTCAACTAGGTATCCTTTTTTGGCCATTCTTAAGATAGTGATTGATAAAAAATTCATGGCTAAATTTGTTAATGCTTCAAAAGTCAAAGCTATAAAGGTTGTTGATGAGGGTGTTAAAAAATTACAACAAGAAAATCATGATTTGGAAAATGCTAATACATATTTGTTGGAGCAAGTTAATGGCCTTGGATCACAGTTAAGTCAACTGCAAAATAATTTGGTACCAATATGGCAATCTTGGAAGAGGAAATCTAGCAATCAGAGCAACATAAATTCACAATTGAGCAATAAGTAAAGGATTTGATAGTTACTGTGGAAGCTACAAATAAATCTACTTTATTTGGATAATTTCATCAACAAAAGGATAGGTTACTTTCAATGTAACAATTTGGTGGCTTTGTTCCTAATAGTTCAAGGTAATTTAGTATTAGTTTTATTCAAAAAGGAAAAAATTATTCGAGTTTGCTTGAATTGTAACCAAATGGAACACTATAAAAATCAATGTCAAAAAGGAAAAAATGATTACTTTCTACTTTCATGTTTTATGAGATGCCCATTTTATTTCTAATCTACCACAAGTCATTGTTCCTATGATCTTTATGTTCATTTAGCTTCCAAATCTTATTATAGTTCTTTCAACAAGGTCTCCATGGATAAAGGACATCTCTCATAGGATAAATCCAATAATTATATGTCAATGTCATAGGAACTAATGGATTTCGAATCCAATGTGCTTTGTGCCAAAAGTTTATTCGAAGGAGAAAATAAGAAGCATAATCCATCTCTATCTCTCATCCTAGAAGAATCAACCTAATGTCTAAAGCATGCTTTTTCTCCTAAATTTAATGGAAGAAAGCATTGTAAACTCTTTCATCATATAAGAGATAATTCTTCTTTGTTCAACTTAAAATAGTTGGTCCCAATATTAGCTTATCTTTCATGAAGTAACAAGCAAACTTCCATTTCCATATTTTTAAGAAGCATAAACTTATTGTAGAAGTTCTTGATCAGTCATTTAATATAGATTAGAGAGGTCATTGTTGAAGCTTGATTTTATCTTTGGGAGGTTCTTCTTTAATTTATTTTTTTAAGTTGATTGTGTTTTTTATATGGTATTTTATTGTTTTAGGTTTCACCTCAGTCTCAGTTCTTCTTAATTTTGGTGTCTTCTTGTTTTCAAGATTGTTTCTTTTCTTATATGTAATTGTTTCATGGGCAATAAAAAAAAAGGTCTTATTTAAATTGATAAATATTTATCTAATAGATTTAATATAAATTAGATCTATTGTTTAATGATTTAGTTTTGGGTTTAATCATTAAAAACTTAATAGGTCTTGAATTCTTTTTAGGTATCAAATTAAACATATTAAAATTTATGTTAAATTAAAATAATATTTTCATACAATATTTTACTTATTTTATAATATTAATTTATATAATGTGTGAATCTATTTCTTGTAAATATTTAATGAATCTTAAATCTTTTTTGAGTATCACTTTAAACCTATTTAAATAATATACTATAATTAATCTATTATTAGCAATACTATATATAACGAAAATGATATTTGAAATAGGATTTCAAATTTAAATTAAATGCTATCATTAAATATAAGATAATTAAAAAAATTTATAAAATTTAATTTAATAGATATAAAAGATTCAAAACTCAATTTTGAATTTCATTTTTAGGACTTATAACATTTTTTATTTATTATTATATTAAGAGGTTGTTTGATTGAGGATAATTAGGAAAGGGAAAGAGAAAGGGAATGAGAAAGGGAATGGGGATAGGAATGATAGAATTTCATTCATTTTGCTTTTGTTTGATTCAAAAAAAAATATTCTCTTTTTTTATTTTTTCTTAATGGGATTATCCTAAATGAGAGAATGGTGATTCCTCTAATTCCTCAGGAAATCTAATTCTCTCATTTTAAATTTTAAATTTATCATCTTCAATATAATAGTAATTATTATTTATTATTATGAAATAATAATATTAAAAAATAATTATAAAATAATATTTAAGACTAGAAATAATAAAATCAAGTACATAAATATAAATAATCATATAATAATCAATATGATAAATATAATAAAGCATTTAATAATATAAAAAATTAATAACATTATTAAAATATTAATAATTAAAAATAAATAATTATGAAAATAATAATATTAATAAATATAAAATATTTAATAATATAAAAATAAATAATAATATTAATAAAATAATAAATGTTAATAATAAAATAATATATAATAACTATTGAAATAATAATTAAATAAATAATAATTAATATCCTTGAAATAATATTAATTATTATTAAGATATTAATAATAATTGAAATAATGAGAGAAATAATTGAAATAATATTAATAAGTTATTAATAATTAATATTAAATAATTAAAAATATTATAATATTAGTAATTAAAACAAAAATAATAAGATAATGATTATAATAATTATTTTAATAATAAGTATAATTGAATTATTTTTTAATATAATAATTTTTAGTAAAGAAAATTAAAATACTTGATTTTCATTCTTATTTAAACTAAACAAAATAGGTAATTATCGGATTTTTATTCCTTTTCTCTCTGTACCCCTTTGTTGATTCCTTTCTCTTTCTCTAATTAAACCAAATGGTTCTTGAAATTAATATCATTACATATATAAGAATTTTATGATATTTATTAAAGATAAATATTTTTAAAAGTATTTAAATTTATATTAAATTATAAAGATATTTTAAAATAATATTAGTTTGTATAATATAGTAGTATTTCATGAAAATATAAATAGATAAATAATTACTCATAAATTTATTTAATATTACATTTATTTAATAAAATTAATAATGATTCAATTCATATTTACTTAATTAACATGGTCAATATGGATGAATTAAAAATAAAAATAAATATAATTTATAATTATTATATATAATTATTACTAAAAAGTAGTTTTTATTAAAAAATTAAAAAAGTATATCTTTATTAACATGACTAAATAAATTTATTTTTTAAATTTTTAACTAAATTTGATAAGATTCAAAATAACAAATTCTCGGAATCTAATAACAAAATAAAAACATGTATAGAAAATGATTATGATATACTAATAATGTAATAATATATTTATATATTATCAAATTTAATTATTAATATATTATTATATAATATGTTATATTTAATTTTTTTAAAAATAAATTTAATATATAATTAAATTTAATAATATACTAATATTCTATTATATTAATAATATATTATAATTTGTTCCTATATCTATATTAACATGACTAAATAAATTTATTTTTTAAATTTTTAACTAAATTTGATAGGATTCAAAATAACAAATTCTCGGAATCTAATAACAAAATAAAAACATGTATAGAAAATGATTATGATATACTAATAATGTAATAATATATTTATATATTATCAAATTTAATTATTAATATATTATTATATAATATGTTATATTTAATTTTTTTAAAAATAAATTTAATATATAATTAAATTTAATAATATACTAATATTCTATTATATTAATAATATATTATAATTTGTTCCTATATCTATATTTGACGCGGGAAATGCTGGAGCAATAAATTACTCCGTAACATCTATGATAATAATAATTTTACTGTTACCACAGTATCAAGATTCAAGCATGCCTTGTCAGCATTTTGGAACTCACCTTTTCTGCCGGCGGGAACTATAATAAAGAAGTTTGTGGACCGAGGGATTCTGTCATTCGCTGCAGTCCTGTCCCATCATCTTAGTCTTATTTGATAATTAATTTAATTAATTTATTATATTAGTTATTTTAACAAGTATGTTCAATAAAATTATAATTTATAATTAATTATTTGTATGTAAAATTACATATAGAGTTATAAATATATTTTATAAATTATTTATATATTTTTTTATTTTAATATTTTATATCTTATATATTATTTCATAAATTATTTTTTTTATAAATAATAAATTATTATAATTTATTATATATTAAAATTTTAAAATTAAATTAATATAATTTTTATAATAAATAAAATTATTAATAAAAAATTAATAACTATAAATATCAAAATTAACTAAGAGTTGACTCAATTAAAATTTAATATCATATATTCCAAGTCCTCCTACTATACAAATGGTGAGGTGCAGAAGCACATGGGAGACATGCTGCTGGCCCAGGAGGAATATGTAAAAATATTTGGGATAATTCAATCATTTACAATTTTATATTTATCAACTAAAGTCAAAACACTGCAATCACTAGCGTTTTAAAAAATAACTATTTGAGAGATAAAAGAGGGGTTTGACAAATAATTTATTAAATAACTTTTAGCTAGTTTAATTAAATTAACTAATTGACTAGTTAAAAATTATCAATATCCTATTTGATAATTAGTTGTTTCAAAATAGCTTATTCTTCTCAAATAGCTAATTTTAGAAAAGTTGGAGTAAGCAACGTTATCAATTAACTACTGAATAAATCATATACAAAAAGACTGAATTACCATCCATTAATTTTGGCATTTCCCTGTTTGCCTTTAGCTGCTGTCTCTGCACCCATTGTCTACCTTCTTTATTTTTGTACCAATCTTCAAATGCTGGTCCACAATGGTCAAGAAGTCAACCATTTGGATGAAGTGAAGAGTAGTTCTTGTGCTTTTACAAAAGAAGCTGAAGTGCATTACCTTTTTTAAAAGAAAATTCTTACTTTTCTTTTAAAAATAGGACATGCAGTTTAAGAGAATATAGAATGTTAAAATTATAATATTTAATTTTTATATAAAAATTAAATAAATATAAATATTGATTTCTTATTAGTAAATTTATTAACTATAAAATTTATATTAATTTAATTTTAAAGATGTATTTAATTTATAATAAATTATGATAATATATTATATATAAAAATTTAATTTATTAAATAATATATTAAATTAAAATTATTAAAATATTATTAAAATAAAAAATATTTAAATAATTTATAAAATATATTTATATTCTTATATATCATTTTACACACAAATAACTAATTATAAATAGCTAATTTTATCAAATATTTTTATTCAAACAATTAATACAATTAGTTGATCAAATTAACTAACATAATTAACTATCAGTTATATATCATTTTACACACAAATAACTAATTATAAATAACTAATTTTATCAAACGCTTTTATTCAAACAATTAATACAATTAGTTGATCAAATTAACTAGTATAATCAGTTATCAGTTAATAGTTAATCAGTTAATCGATATAGTTATCAATTAATTACCAAGCCAAAAGCTTTTTTAAATAACTATTTGGGGAAAGTATATAAAGCCCCCCTAAACTTTTTATTAGTAACACTTTCACTACATGAACTTTTAAGTGTATCACTTTACCCTTCTAAACTTCTCAATACATTGAAACAAATGACCTGCTGTTAACTTTAACAGCCTGATGCACGTGAGTTGCAAGTGCCTTCCTTTTACTGTCTTTTCTACATTCCTAAAAATGAAGCACGTGACTAAGAGATGCAAAAACACAGAGGCAAAGAGGCGTCGAAACATAGACGCAGAAACTTGAAGCTCGAAGCTGAAAAATGGAAGAGATAAGTTCTCAGTCCTAGAGCACTTCTAGTGTGGTTGCAAAAGGAAGCAAGTGTACTTGTGTGGTCTCCCTGCAGTGTCAAAGACTTCATGGTCCAACAAGAATTTTGGAAGAAGATATGTTCGATGCTCCATGAAAGAGGTATGGTTCTTAGACTCTGTCTTTATCTTTGTTAAAAATCTAATTTTGGACTCTCTTTGGATGGATATATAATAGTTTCGTTCAAAGTTTCATTGTTTATGGTTTTCTACATATTTATGTCTATAAGCTATTTGTCTAAATTACTGACAGACCAGAAATTCTCAAAGTAGCCATGAGTGGAGTTAACCAATTCTATTTTGGAAGTGGATTCCAAGCAATGCCAACAACAGTAATTTATTTTTTGGCAATTTCTCTGTCCCTTTCAGCAACTAATGTAACTTCCCTAAATTAAAAACTCTCACTTGAACAACCAAACTGGTTTTCTTTCATATCTAAAGTAGACATGAGTGGAGTTAGCCAATTCTATTTCTATGCATTACGGGCATATGCCTTAGTTGATAAAACTGTTTAAATAATAGGCTATTGGCTAGAAACATAGGAATTTGGAATGTTGAAATAAGTGGTACAGTTCTAATTTGTGATTGAGTAGATACTCTAATTGAGCATTTACCATAAAAATCCACATATTTGATAGTTACAAAACTGACCAATGAATTACCTAATAGCTATTGCTCTAGCATTTGTGTTTTATTCTACCAATGCTCTAGTAGCAGGGAGGGAAAGTAGATAGATTCATGGGTCGCGTGATTCTACCATTGAAAATAAATAAAGGCTCACTGGTTTTCATGTTGGCCCAAACCTCAAAGGGGTGACATGTTACATTTGAAACTTCACATGTTACACTTGTCATAAACCCATGTTATAAGGGCATTTTCTGTATGTTTTCAAAATTCTTTGGATTAAAACTGTTGTCTTTTTGTTAATTGTATCAATGTTGGATAGTTTTTTTGTGGATTAACAGGGCTATAATTTCTTCGATTGGTTGGAACCTCCTAAAAGTGATGATTTAAATGGAAATGTCTCTAGGCAAGTTCAAAAAATTTGTGATGCAGGAGCTAAACAGAAATTGAAAGACAAAGACATTGAAATGGAACTGCTGAAAGAGAAAGAAGCTAAATTGAAAAAAGAAAAGGAGATGGAAATTGAGAAGAATGGCAAGGAGATAATTATGAAATTCTTAAAGGAATCACAAGAAAGAGAAGAAAAATATTTAAAAATGTTGATTGCAACTTGGTGTATAATAGGATGTATTGTTGTTAGTATGATGCTAAGAGGAATGTAGATATATTCCTAGTTTGCTTAGATTTCCAATGTATTAGAATGGATGTAGTGTTAACGTAACCCTCTTTTTTTTCAAATGTGTCAATTAACAAGTTGTAACTGGAAACAAGTAAGAATGCAATGAAAATTAGATATTTTCACATTGAAAGATCTCTATGACTCTAGCATTCCTATCTAATAGTATTAAAGCTTGTTTCTGGTGTTGTTTGTTTCTAGCTTCTAGTATGCAATTTTTTCCTGTTGCTGGTTTGTTTTGGTTCTGCAGTTGATGGTTTATAGTTCTTTTTTAGCTAAGGAAAAGGAAAAAAAAAGGAGATACCAGTGAGCAGAAACCTAGAAGAGAGTTCTCAACTCTTATTTTCTCTATTTTTGGTTTATTTTGGTTCTAGTGTTGGTGGTTTATACTCAATCATATATTAAAAATGTACCAGTGAGAGTTTCTAGCTAGTAATGAGAAATGTACTAGTGAGAGTTTCTACTCAATCATAGATTAGAAACATACCAATCATCTCAACATTCCAAATTCCTATGTTTTTAGCCAGCAGCCTATTATGTAAACAACTTTATTAACTTAGAAGAGTACTCGACTGTGATTATTAGGCATACTAGTGAGCAAAGAATAACAACCGATGAGCACAGAATAGCACCTAAAATAATAGTGTAAAGGAACATCATTAAATGACAATTCATTAAAGGAATATTAGTGAATGATAATTCTATGTTGCCAGTAAACATAAGGAGTAAAACTCCCATTAAATTATAAACCAAACAAACAGTCATGAATCTAAAAAAGTTTAAGAGGCTTCTAGGCTTAAAAACTTCTAAAAAAATTGAAAAAGATGGAGAATAAATTTGCATTAAATATATCATTTATATAAGTATTGCATAATTACATCCATCTTAATCCAAAATGTGCTTAGCCAACAGATCATATATCATGTCACAAAAAAAAAACCAATGCTTATTATGGCACTGGCTTCATACAAGTGTTTAAGCAAAAAATCACAAAAAAGGCCTAATTTCCTGCTTTTAACCAATAAGCCTACTCCTTATATTTCCCTCCTTTTCCTTTAAGTTTTGTGCCTCTAGTAGCAAAACTTATGAAGCTTTCACTACATTGTGATGGTAATGGAACTCTAAGTGTGGGATAAACAACATCTAGTGAATTTTGTAAAAAGCCTTCACCATGTAAGCTTGATTTAACATTTTTCCTTTGCATAAGTTTACTGTTCGGGTGAACTTCTTTCTTACAAGTCCTAGCATTATGTCCAACAGTAAGATATTTGCTGCAAGTGATGAACCCTCCTTTCTTTGTTACTTTAAGGGCTGACTTTAGCTCTTTTGGCCCTTTCTTTCTCTGTTTCTTGGGCCTACCACCTGGTTTCATATAGTAGAGAGGTAACACAGTCACATGCTTGGTTGTTTCCCAATCAGATTACCCGGACACAGGATGAATTGCATACTGATATGTCTACCTAAATGTTTCTGATCTGAACCAATTATGAACATAAGATTCAGGGATATCTTTAGTTTGCTGAATGGCAGCAATTGCATATTTGCATGGGATTCCAGTGAGATCCCAATCCCTACACGTGCATGATTAGGTTTTGGGGTCAACAATCTTGGTTATGTCATAGAAATCCACTTCAAATTTCATTTCCCCAGCATAGTGTGCAAATCAATTCCTAGATTCATGTTTGTTTTTTTCTAGAGTCATCTGTGTAGTAGGTGTAAGAAAACCTTATATTTTATGATGCCATCCATCCTAATTTGAATCCTCTCCATCACTTTTCTTCTAATCCATTCAAACATTTAGAGAATTGGCATATCTTTAGCTTCTAAGATGTATGAGTTCCATGACTCATTTATATTATTAACAAGAACGTCACACTTCACCTTTGTGTTAAAATGTGACCTTGACCAATGCTTTGGTTCTAAATCATTAAGATAGTTGTAAGCATCAACATCTAACTTCTCAATCTTTTTCATCCAATTTTCAAACTCCCTTAAAGTGCTAGCATAGGCAGCCTTCCAAACGGAATCCTTTAGCTCTTACCCTTTATACTTGGAACAAAAATTCCCATACAAATGTTTAACACAATATCTGTGGTCAGCTTGAGGGAACTTCTGCTTGAAAACTTCTAGCAAACCCCTGCATAAATGAAATCAAACAGCAGCAAGTTAGCCTTAATAGTTCAAGCAACTAATACAATGAATAACATAAAAGATTGGAAATAAAACTTGGCCACTTTACCTTTTATCTATCACTAATGAATGTCTATTTTGTATCTTCAGATTCACCAAGATCTCTCACTAATATATCCATAAACCAGTGCCAACTATCTTTGTTCTTAAGTTCAACCACTGCCCATGCTAAAGGATATATATTATCATTCCCATCCCTTGCTATGGCACTCTGTAATTGTCCTCCAAACACTTCTTTCAAGAAACAACCATCTAACCCAATTATTTTTCTACATCCAATAAGAAAGCCTTTTTTGAGTGCATCAATCCTCATAGATAATCTCTTAAAGTGAGGTAATTACCCTTTTCTTAGTGAGTCCAACAATAGCTTGCAAGTGCTGCCTGGATTATACTTCTTAATAGTGGCACAATAATCCCATAGTTTGTTGTATTGACCTTTAAGATCTCCTTCATTGATTTCAATTACCTTTCTTTTTGCTCTATATAATTTCATCCTCCCTATATCAACTTTGCATTCTCTTCTAATTGTTTTCTTCATTGAAGTCAAGTCCTATTTGGGATTGTCAGAAAGAGAGTCAAAATATCTTTTTGAAAGACAAGTTAATGTCACTAACTTATTCTTAAATTTATTACAACAAGTATGCTCTGCATGAAAAGTTTTTATTTGCAAAGTTGTTTTTCCTTGCATTTATGAAGCATATATCCTCCAATCACAACCTTCCCTTCTGCATTTTCCAAGCATCCTACTACTTTCTTTTCTTATCCATGTTACATCACACCACTTTCTAACATTTCATTTCATAACAACATCTTTAAACACTTTTGCATTTTTAAACTTCATCCTAATAGTAAGGGTTGGATTTTCCATATCAGTTTCTTCATGGAACTCAAGATAGTTATCTTCATCATCACATAATAGCTCATACTTACCTACTTGATCATCAGTTAATAAGTCAACATGTCTTTGACTATATCTAACCATTTCTTGACTTTTTGTTTCTAGTGTTTTTTTCCCATACAACAATATCTTCCAATACTCATTTACCCATGTTTCCCTTTTTAGCAATCTACATACTGCCTCCAGTTTCAACATTTTCATTTGAGCTTATATTTGCAAAAATGTCATCATCATTCAACCCTTCAAGACCTTTTAGCATCTAAGGCTCCATATGAGTGATAATTGAGTCACTTTTAATATCACCACCTTCATTATTGTCTACACCTAAAAGAGATATCTCTTGACCTTCACCATTCTCATCATCATCTAAATAACCACCTTTATAGTCAAATTGAACATTATTATCCTAACTATCCTATAAATTTTGCTCATTATCATCTCTAGCATCTTCATTATCACCATTGTTACTCACTTTGCTCAAATTTATAGGTTCATTGCTAGCCTTAATATACAACCCACATATCTAACCCCCTGTATGCCTCTATCATTTCCATGACCCCTTTGTCATCAACAATCAACTTTAAACAATTATCTAGATTTTGAAACTTATAATATATCTTTGATGTAGATGGGTATCCCAATGTTGTGACTATGTTAAGTAGCTCCCAAAAGCCAAACAAATTAGGATCAATATGAGAGACAATATCCACAATCCCTTTTCGTATTTACAGCATGGCTCAATCAGCAAGTACCCTCCATGGTGCACTTCCACTAACACATAATGTGCCATAACTAACATAAGATATAATGAAAACATTAGTGGCAATGCTTTGTTAGCTCAATTGTCAATATATATATTCAAATTTTTTGTTTAAATCTATTTATGCATTTACCATAAAACTTAGCATTCTACTATATGTTTGCTCTGTTTTTCACTATATTATTACTTTTGAATTTGCCATCTAAACATCCAGGCCTAAAACTATCTTCCTTATACAAATAACCATTTTAATAAACAAGCAAAATGGAAAAACAAAAATACAGAATAAGCTGGAGAGAATTTGAAGCCTAAAAAAATTAGGGATAAAATTTTTACTTTCTCTAAATGAATAAATCAATGAAAATTAATTATTTATATAAAAAATTAAAGAATAACATACCTGGATGAAGCTTTTGTTTCTAAGGTACGGAATGGATATTCTTTATAGTCACAATCTCTTATTACCTCTGATGTTTAAGGTTATGAAGTAAGATTTTTTTTTGGGGTAGCACACAACACAATGAGAGGGAAGCTCTGTTTTTTGCTACAGTAGTTTTAGTTACAGTAGCAAAATGCACAGGCAGGAAATCCACTAATTGCATTATCCTATCTCACGTGCCTCAATTTTAGGAAGCTATCTCATAGTAAAAAGAATGCAGAGAAGACAGTAAAAGGAAGGCACTCGCAACTCACGTGCATCAGGCTATTTAAGTTAACAGCAGATCATTTGTTTCAATGTATTGAGAAGTTTAAGGGGGGTAAAGTGTTACACTTAAAAGTTCATGTAGTGAGAGTGTTACTGATAAAAAGTTTAGAGGGTTTATGTACTTTCCCCTAACTGTTTGGGCTAATTTAACTGTTTTAAAATCAATTAACCAAACTTATTTTGATTACCTAAAAGCAATAGAAATGCTACTAACCAAATATCATCCTTAACTTTGTTGGGAATGTTAACTTTTGCTCCACATAAAAGACAAAGCATTTTGATTGATATTTTTCTATCTTTAATTAATATTATTGACTTGGACTCTAGGACTCTGTGTCAGCCACCCTAATTCGGTATGGATCAGGATCCTCTAAAGTGCCTTGTGTAAAATGTAACATCCCATCCATTGATTTCAAAATCAATGGCTCTAGATTTTTTTTACTTAAAAAATTATTAACCATTGATTCAAAATCAATGGATGGGATGTCTCTAAAGTGCAAAAAGCACTTTAGAGGATCTTGGTCCAATTTGGTACAGACTAAGATACATTAATATACTATGTACTAATAATTTGAAATTATTAAATTTTATATAATTTATGTAATATTATATAAATTAATAGATTTGAGTCATTAAATTTAATAATGTACTATTATTATGATGTATAAAATTTTTTTCCTACATTGTTGCATACAAATTTATATTAATTAAATATCAATTATTGCTTATTTCATATAAAATTTTATTTTATTTGCAAATAATTTTTTAAAATGATATTTGATTTTAACTAAAAAATTTTATTTTATTTATAATTCTTATTATAATTATATTTTGAACTATTACAAAATCCATCTAATTTAATAAAAATTTCGCTAAAATTTATTTTCTTTGACCTAAAAATAAATTACATAAAAAGTTTGATTTTTTAATATTATATTTATCATAATATCATTAAAATTAATTTTATAGTTAAAATTTATATATTTTAATATATTTCAAATAAAATAATTTATTTATAAATAAATTAAAATTATTTTTACTAAAATGAAATCAAACCAATTCTGGGAAAATTGAATGCGAAGCCAACCTGGAGTGACACGTAATAGAAGACTTTCAAAATCAAACTAATGAAAATTTTGAACTCACCGCACCAAAGACATTCCAAATTGACTTCCGGAAATGTATACCCCTGCATTGAGTGGATTTGCCACGTAAACTTTTATTAAGTGGGATGTGGCTGTTCACTCGAGCAGCTCAACGGCTTCCTCGGCTTGATCTAATATAATATAATATAATATATAAATGAGAATTTAATTGATTTTAAATTTTAAATTCTTATTAATATTTAATTAATTAAAATATACTAATTTAAATTCAAATCAAATCAAGTTTAAATTCACTCAAAATTATTATATTTTAAACCTATTATTATAAAACTATATAAAGGGAATTACCAATTTTTGGTGTTTTTTTTTTCCAAAACATCAAATATAATTTTCATTTAAAAGTAACAAGATTAAATAGTGATTTTTAACTGCTTTAATGGTAAAAATAAATACACACTAAATATTTTGTTTTTCATTCTATGAAATTATGAATAACTTATTAATGTTAAATTGGATTCATGATTTCTAGAATAAAATAATGATTCAATATTATTAAGTAATATACTTTGATGGTAATTTTTTAGTAAATTATCAATAAAAACAATTATTATCCATCTATTGAACAATAATAACATTTATGTAAATTAATGTTTTCATCAATAAATAATAAATTGATATTAGTTTGATAAAATATATATTTATTTGTATAATATCATTATAATTTAAATTTTTAAGTCAAATTTAAATTATAAATATGGTAAATTACAGTGAGGTACCGCTTCGTAAACTTTATTTCAAAGAAGTGGTAGCGCTGAACTTTTTTTCAAATAGGTTTTGATTTTATAATTTACGAATATTATATATTAAAATTACTCTTTTTTTAACCGTTAGAATGCAGTCGTGAATTAAAAATTTTAAAAAGTTATAAATTCATCATTAGTTAATCAATTTTTACGTATGAGCACTTGTTTTCAATCGTTTTCATATGATTTTTCAACAGAAAATCAGAAAATGTGGTTTTAATGAAGTCCAATTAGTTAAAAATATGTAAATTGAGTTTAAAACTTTGAACTATCATAACTTTATATTCGATTATCCATTTTAAGTGATTTT
Organism: Sindora glabra; assembly: GCA_020226215.1. Lineage (NCBI taxonomy): Eukaryota > Viridiplantae > Streptophyta > Magnoliopsida > Fabales > Fabaceae > Sindora > Sindora glabra. Next base: position 10,593,230 of record CM035226.1, on the reverse strand, counting down.
TTTATTTTATGTAACTTTTCGAGATTTATGTGCTTGCAAAATTCTCTTTGATTTGGTAAAAAAGGCCTTTTTCAATAATATTTTTAATTTTTTTATTTTCTTATTATTTTTTCAACTTTAATTTTATTTTTATTAATTCAAATTTATTCGAATCCTATATTAAACTTTTGCTTCTTAACTCTTTTAGTATCTAGTAGCGCCATAATAATTTTCTTAATAAATAAAATTATTAAAGAATAATATATTACTATTTATAGACTAAATAGTAATATATTACTGTTTTGTTCCAAAATAGTAACATCAACAAAAAATTTCAAATAATAACATATTACTGTTTCAATCCAAAACAGTAACACCAAGTAAAAATTCTAAATAAATGGATAAATTAAGTTTAATTAATAATAAAATTACTAAATAATAGCATGTTATTGTCTATTCTTTGAACAGTAACATGTTACTATTTTGTGTTAAGTTTAATTAACAACTAAACTATTAAAGAAGAGGATGTCATTTCAAAATAGTAATACTAAGCAAAAATTATAAATAAATGAAAAATAACATGTTACTATTTATTTTTTAGATAGTAACATATTATTGTTTCATTTTAAAATAGTAATATTAACTAAAAATTTAAAATAAATGGATAAATCAAGTTTAATTAACAATTAAATTATCAAATAATAGCATATTACTGTCTATTCTCAAGACAGTAACATGTTACTATTTCCTTCCAAGTCTAATTAATAATTAAATTGTCAAAAAAGAAAATGTTACTATTTCATTTCAAAACAGTAACACTAATCATAAATCTCAAATAAATGGATAAATCAAGTCTAATTAACAACCAAATTGCCAAATAATAACATGTTACTATTTTATTTCAAAACAGAAACGAAACAGTAACAACAAACAAAATCTTAAATAAATGGATAATAACATGTTACTATTTATTTTCTTTATAGTAATATGTTATTATTTCATTGTAAAACAATAATACTAACAAAAAATTTGAAATAAATAGATAAATCAAACCTAATTAATAATAAAATTATTAAATAATAATATGTTATTGTCTATTCTATACATAGTAATATGTTACTGTTTTGTTCCAACCTAGTTAACAATCAAACTGTAAAAAAAGAGGATGTTACTGTTCCGTTCCAAAATAGTAATACTAACAAAAAATTCTAAATAAATGAATAAATCAAGTCTAATTAACAACCAAATTATCAACTAATAACATATTACTGTTTTGTTCCAAATCTAATTAACAATCAAACTATCAAAGAAGATGATATTATTTCATTTCAAAACAGTAACACCAATAAAAAACTCTAAATAAATGGATAAATTAAGTCTAATTAACAACCAAACCACTAAAAATAGTAACATATTACTGTTTGTTCTTTAAATAATAAAAATAACATGTTATCATTTTCTTTCAAAATAATAACATTAATTAAAAATCTCAAATAAATAGATAAATTAAGTCCAATTAACAACTAAACTATCAAATAACAACATGTTACTGTTTGTTTGGACAAACAGTAACCTGTTACTATTTTTTTCTAAAATAGTAATATTAATAAATTTTTTTTAAATAAATAAATAAATTAAGTCTAATTAACAATCAAACTGTTAAAAAAAATAGATGTTACAATCTCATTTTAAAATAGTAATATGAACAAAAAATTCTAAATAAATGAATAAATCAAGTCTAATTAATAATTAAATTGTAAAATAATAGTATGTTACTGTTTATTTTTTAGATAATAATATGTTATTGTTTCGTTTCAAAACAGTAATACTAACTAAAAACTTTAAATAAATAGATAAATTAAATTTAATTAATAATCAAACTATCAAATAATAGTATATTACTATTTGTTCTCCAGAAAAATAATAACATGTTATTATTTCATTTCTAAACAGTAACATCAATTAAAAAATTTAAATAAATGGATAAATTAAATCTAATAAACATCTAAATCGTCAAATAATAATATGTTATTATATCTCTAAGTTTTTATTTATTTTTACTTTTATCTTAACTAAAATTTTATTTTAATTCTTAAAAAATTTAATTTTTATAAATTTTATTTATAATTAAAATTTTATATTAATTTAATTTTTATAAAGTAAAAAGTCCTACAATTTTAATTTTTATAATTTTTTAGTCTTTTATTTTTTATTTGTATTAAATTAAAAACTCTTCAATTTTAATTTGTAGCAAAAGATGTTTCTATTTTGATTCTTTTATTCTTCTTGAAACGTAATATAAATGTATTATTTTTATCTTTTAGTTATCGTGATAAATTTTTGTACGCAAGTGCACTTAGATGAAAGAAAGTAAATTTTGAATATCTCGCTATAATAAATTACACCAAATGATACTAATCTGATTTTTTTCCTTATAAATATTATTTACTGTAATAATGAATTATAATTATTAATAGTGTTTTAAAGTTTTAATTTCTAAAAAAAAGCATATGATAATATGAATACTCGATTCGTTCCTACGATCCAATAGCATTGTTTGGTGCATCTTTTCAGCCGTCATTACGATGGGGAGGGGTTAGGATGGGTTGTTAAATTAATTGAAAATTGGAAGATGTGAGTTGATAATCATAATTTAATTAATTCTATTAAAAGTACTTAATAAAATTAATTATTAAATTAATTGAATAATATAAAACAAAATAATATATTAATATAAATAGGTATATAAGTAAAATTAATTTATATTTATTTTAAACTTAAATTATACTAATATAATTAAAATATATAATAAGAATAAAATTAGTTTAAAATTTATTTAATTACATTTTATGATATTTTATATTTATTTATTATTTAAAATAAGAATATAACTATCCAAAATTTTATTAATTATATTTTATAATATCATATATTTTTCTATTTATTTATTTTTCATTTATATATAGTGAATTAATGAGCATAGAATAATTATTTATTTAGATAATTTGAATGTAGACTATCATTTAGGTTCATTTATTTTGTTAGAAAATATTTTTAATAATAAAATATCATTCACATGTATATATATTTATATATTAGTAAAGAAAAGAAGTGATGCTAATTAAATAAATGATTCTTACAAATTCAGTAACAAAGCAAAATAAATTCCTTTTGAAATAGAAAAAGTTATTTTTTTTCCAAAATTTTTATATTTAATATTAAATAAATAAAATAATTTTTATTTTTTAATATTTTATAATTATATTTAAAAAAAATATTCTTCATCAAAGTAAATAAAATGTTAATTAAAAAATAAAGATAAAATTAATAAATTTTAAAAACTTATAAACTATCGTATAAAATTTATTATATGAAAATTTATTTTTTTAAATAAATTAGTGCATTAAATATTTTTAAAAACTAACGTATTTATTGCGATAAAAATGCTGCTATTAAGGTTACAAATTTCAACCTTCATATTATCATTGTGCCAAAAAACAGTAATGCTTTTAATTAATTTGATGTCAACTTCATTTTTATACTCAAATTCAATAATATCACTATCATGGCAAGAATTTTTAATGTGGATCAGCCCCAAGCTAACACAGATAAAATTGTGGGAACATTGTAAGCTCTTAGTCCATGCCGGTACTCTCCTCTCGCTTGATTAGATCAATAGAATGGATTAGATCTTAAACATTTAGCATCTGCGTGAACCGTAAAAATGCCTATAGTGATATCCTTTATTACTCGGTTTTATTTATTGCACGACTCAAAATCAACAACCACTGAATTGACATAGAGAAAAAGCATTTGATATATAAGTTTGTCAAAACTAGTTTCTCATTAAATGGGGTTTTAGTGGTTACATGTCTCCATAATGTGCAATGTATGGTCACCTCTCCATCAAGCTAGATGTGTACAGCTTTGGCGTTCTGGTTCTAGAAATAATAGCCGCAAAGAAGAACACATTTTTTCAAGAATCGGGTTATGCCGAGGACCTGCTAAACTATGTGGGTGAAACGACTCTGCTTTAGTATTGCCACAATTAACTTAATATATGACAGAACCTAGAAAAACAGAGAGGCGACTGAAAATATATTGTCGCAGGCTTGGAAAAAATGGACATAGGGGACTCCGTTGGATTTACTGGATATGAGTTTGAGAGATTCCCACTCGAGAGAGGAAGTGATAAGATGCATCCATATAGGGTTATTATGTGTTCAGGAAGATCCAGCACAAAGGCCAACAATGGAGACAGTGGTTCTGATGCTGAATAGTCAATCTGTAACTGTTTCAATGCCCGAAAGGTCTCCAACTTTTCTTCATAGCAAAACGCAGCCAAACTTCCCGACCAAGGGGCTGGAGACAGATTCGTCTACAACTACAAGTAAGTCAATCCCTTTGTCTGTCGATGGATCATCGATTACTGGAGTGTACCCTCGCTAGCTTTGCTGATTCAGATCATATATATTGTGTGTGTGTAATTTAAGCTTTTTATTCATAAAGTTCTGGAATTCTACTTATCATATATCTGTCATACGTTTTAACTCTCAATTTTCCTTCCTCAAAAGGGTGATGATCTGCATAAACTGAGAGTTGATGCGTATAATTATAATTATGACTTTCATGTTTCGTTAGCCTTCCAAAAGATTGAATATTTTTAAGTGGTATTAATCATGTTTGAGTCAGTTGTAACATTTATCGTGATGGGTTGGTGAACTTCAATTAAGAAGCAAAGATTATAAATTCAATTTCATTAAAAAATAATATTTAACATTTTTTCCAGTCATGTACATTAACTAATTAAATTAATGAAGGAACATAATTTTTAATAAGATTAATTCTATCATGTATTAAGTAAAATTTAATATATATATAAGTTAACATTCCTAATAAATTAAGAGCTATTGTATTAATTTTTTTAAAAAAATATATAAAATTTAATATGAATCATTTAAATTTCATTTATCGAATAAAATTTAATGGATAGAAGAGTACGCCTTCTTATAATTGAGGGTCACAGGGGACCTCACCTTAGAAGAAATACTATTATATTTTAAGAGTAAAGCAAGAATACCTTATTTCAAGAGAGAGATAGAGAAAAAGGAATGAGGTGGGCCCCACGCATGGGTTCCACCCCTAATGCATTCTCTTTGTGTCTCTTTCTAGAGTAAAACACTGTTACATTACTCTTATAATTGAGGGTCTCAGTTAGGTAGGTAGGGAGACCTCACCTTAAAAAAATATTATTATATTTCAAGAGTAAGGTAATAGTACCTTATTTTAAGAGAGAGATAGAGAAAAGGGAATGAGGTGAGCCCTACGCGTGGGTTCCACTCCTACTGCATTCTCTTTGTGTCTCTTTTTAGAATAAGACATTGATATATTACTCCTAGTATCTTACTCCTAAAGTATATTAGAATTTCTCCCCAGCTTGGCTCAAATGTGACAAGTGGACACTTTAAACTACGGAATTAATGGAAGCGTACTTTTAGAACAATTCCGAATAAACAACAAATAAACAATTCTGAATATTAGGTTATGGACTTAATGGAAAGAGTATTTTAGAACAAAATCAGCAAGTTCCCGTCCCAAGTGCCAACTCTCCCAAATTTCTTTCTATCATGAAAACGAACGGATTCATCTGTATCACCTTTACTATATTTCAACTTGTTGAGTTATATCCAAGGGCAAGCATATCCATATGGTATGGTATGCTGACAACCTTCTCGAGTTGAATATTCGCAACGCGCTTTAATGCAGAGATATTAAAATAGATTAAATTTAATGAGTCCGATTTGAAATTAGTATAATTTTATCTGATTCAAAATTGATATTAATACAAAAAATAATAATAATGATTTGATTTGATAAAGGTTTAGGATTAGTGAATTCGAACTGGACTAAAATTTATAAGTGTAATTTGTTTGGTTATTAGATTAACCCATTAATATGATAATAGTAATAAATAATAAATAATTTACTTATTATTATGTTTTATATATATTAAAATAATAATTTTGATAGATTAAAATTATACTTTATTATATATAATATTAAAATTATATATGAGTAATATTAAATAATTTTTAATATGAAAATAAATAAATTTATATATTTGATATTATCAAAATATATTATATAAGTTTATCAAAATAAATAATTATATTAAAATTTAAAAATATTTAATATTAAATTTAATGAGCTAATATATTTAATTTTGTTAATATATATTACACAAAATTATTAAAATAAATAATTATATTAAAATTAAAAATTAATAAAAATAATTATACAAAGTAGTTATTATAACTAAACATATATAAAACAATTACTATAACTAAATAAATGTATTAATTAAAGTAATAAATTATTATTAGTACAACAAAATAATGATATATTTATCTATATATTATGAATTTAATTAAAAAAATATTTATATACACTTTAATTTATATTGAATTTTTTTAGTGTAGCCCTTGTAGTTTTTAATTACTTTTTTAATTGGAAACACTTTAACTTATTTTTTACTATTTTAATTAATCCATTAATAATAAATTTTCAAATGATGATAATAATTAATTTTGATTAACTAATAATATAAAATTAATAATAAATAATAAAAATAATAATAAAATATAATGAGTTGCAAAATCCATTTAATAAAAGCCGACCTGAAAGTACAATTATGATTGGTAATGTAGCAAACTAGTTTAATCCGGTAAAAAAAAACCTAATTTAAAACTAACTTAATATAGAAATTTTATCCATTAAATTAATTTGATAAAGTTGAATTAACTCATTTTCACTTTAATATTCTTTAGGAACAATAAGTCTGCTCTTGAACACAAGCTACACGCTTTTGTGGAAAGAAAAATGTAGGTTGCATTGTTTAAAAAAAAATGATAATTGTATTTGATATTATATTTAATATATACAAATATTTTGTTACTAGTAAAAAGAGAGTAAAAACAATTAATCTTGACTATCCTCACTGCATATTATTATACGAATAGTTCTTCATCGTAAAATATCTAATAAAATTAATTTATGATGCATGTATAAAATTGAGTATTTTTATAATTAATTTTTTAATTTAAAAATAAATAAATAAAATAAAAAATAAAATTCTTAATATATTAAAAATAATCCCACAATAAAAATATTCAGATTACATCACCGGAAATATAAATGCATGGGCGGACCCACGTTGCGGCGAGTGTGTGCATTTGCACCCACCGAACTCTTTGTTTCCTCAAGTGTTCTGGAGTAATATTAAAAAATTTTCATGAAACTCAAAGTTGAAAGGGATTCTTGACCCACTGAAATTTGTTATTTTCTCTTCAGCGACCCATTACGATTATTAAATTCATGAAATATGATTTTTTATGTCATTATAATTAAAAAAATATCTTTATGATATATATGCTTTTTTATTTTATTTAGGTTAAAAAATTATAGTACACCTTTAATATAAGTGTTATCTAAGGTATCTCATAGAAATTAAATCGGGTTTCAAACTCAGTGGTAAAAAAGAAATCAAACATGCGCATGAAAAGTTTGGTGTTAAAACTTTGAAAAGTTACGAAAATTCCACACTTGATATGGAGGAATCCATGAAGTCCGTTAGTTTGAAATTTGAAAAAGAAAATGCCAACTCATCTACTTTGGACTCCAAGTTTCAAGCCGACTAAATATTTCATGTTTGTTGTATAAAAACCTCTTGTATAATTTTTTTTAATATTTGTACTAAAAATTCAACATTACTCTTATATAATATACTTTTTATTGAGTTTATTATTTTTTTAATTTAATAATATAATTGACATCAAATTTAATTTCTATTTTCTATAATATATTGAGAAAATTCAGTGGAATTGTTGAATTATAAAAATATTTTGTAAAAGTTATACAGAAGTAGTATTGAGTGTAATATGGTACTATAAAAATTTTCCTATATATATGATGTGTTTTTATTGAAAATTTTTATTTGTTTACATATTTTAATCAAGAAATCATCTTATATATTATTATGATAGAAGAGGAAAATAACAGTGTTTAATTGGCAAAAGAAGTATTGGAAGTGTAACTTTTTAAAAAGTAGAAAATTCTTGAATTGATTACCAAAATGAGAAAAGCAAAACTTCTTGAAGTTCTACTTCTTACAAATTGTAAAAAGGTTATTTATCCACAATAAAAAGAACTCCACATGTCATTTATAAATAAAAATATAAAATCATCCCTACTTGATTTAATTAATGATCACTTTCACCTATTATCTTCATCTTGAGTTTGAAAAAGATGATAAATATATTAAATATAAAATAAATATTTTATTAATTATATAATAAATAGAATAAGTAATATATAAAATTATATAAAATAAATATTAAATATTGTATTATAAATATAAATTGCGAATATAATCATAATAGAAATTTAATTAAAAGTATAATTATATTTATTATATATATATCTATTATATTATTTTATTTATGAGTTTAAATTTGATTTTAGTGACTGATAAAATAATATGTTATTAAAAAAGTAATAGAAATTATGAATTTTTAGCATCAATAAAGGTATTTTGGCAATTTTCTATTGACATGCATGTATGAATAGATGATAATATAAAATTAATTTATATTCATTAAATTTAATACTAAATTTAAATCATTTAGAATTGATTAAATTTAAATATTTTATTACTTTTATTCATTATGTTTATTATTTATTATTTTAATACTAAAAAAACTTAATATTTCTTTTCTATTTTAAATAAATTTAATAGAATTAATTATTTATTGTATTAATCATTTAACTAATATTTTTTTATCATTTAAATTATATTCAATTTTAACCATTTTAAGACAATTTAATATATGTAATACATCCTAAATTTTTGTATAAGTGTTTTTTACAGTAAATTAAAAATAAAAAAAACAATGATTAAAAGATGGATAACATGATTTTTTTAATTAAAATATGTAAGCAAATAAAAATTTTCAATAAAAACACATCATACATATAAGAAAAATTTTATAGTGCTATATTGCACTCAATACTACTTCTATATAACTTTTACGAAATATTTTTCTAATTCAACAATTCGATTAAATTTTCTCAATATATTTTAGAAAATAAAAATTAAATTTGATGTCAATTATATTTTTAAATTAAAAAATAATAAACTCAATAAAAATATATTATATAAGAGTAATATTAAATTTTTAGTGCAAATATTAAATTTTTTTCTATAAATAAAAGATTTCTATGCAACAGATATGAAGATATATTTTTGGCTTGGAACTTGAAGCCCAAAGCAGGTGAGTTGGCATTTTCTTTCAAATTTCAAACTTACGGACTTCATGGATTCCTTCATGTTAGGTGTGGAATTTTTGTAATTTTCCAAAGTTTTAACACCAAACTTTTCAAATACGTGTTTCATTTCTTTTTTACCACTTGTCCTGAATTTTGAAACCCTGATCTTTCATAAGATACCTTAGACAGCACCATTAATAATATATGCTTGTTTATTTTAAAATTAATAATGAATTTGATTTCCTAAATTGGTTTACAAGGTTATTTTTACAAGGAAAAGAGACATATATATATTTATTATATATTAATTGAGTCCTTTTTGTGTAAAAATTATGCCTGTCATTATTGACAGATTTTGATCTAAAATTTTAAGGATTTATTTTTTAAAAGTCAAATAACATTAAAAATTTTGCCCTCAATGACCTGTGGGTTCCGGGTCCGCTACTGTTAATAAATGGTAATAGAAATGGTGAAGAACTAATAGGCTAAGCTTGAATCAACACCCATCCATGATCATCAGGACTCTAGTGTTTTTCTCTTCAAACTTTTTTTTTAATTTTACCTGAATTTAATTTATTATTAATTTACAATTATATCTTATTTTTAAGGTATCTTCTAATTTAATTTAAAATTTTATATTAAAATAAAATTAAGATTTTTTATCAAATAAATATTTTGTATTATAAAATATTATTTGGTTCACAAAAATTGTATGAAAATTGTAACAATAAAAAAAATTTTAAATCACTTAATTGACCATTAAGTATTAAGATAGAGGAAGAAGTATAACTTCTTAAGATTTGTAGAAAATTTTACTTCTTACAAGTCATAGGAATTTACTTAATCATAATCCTCGAATTTTTTATATTTTTAATAAATAAAAATATAAAATTATTCATATTTATTTATTAAAAATATAAAATTATTCATATTTAATTTATGATGCTAGATGACCTAATGAATAATGCCGAAAATGTGTTCCCAAGAAACACCAATCCTTGAATTTATATCACACACGTTATTATCTATTATATCAATAGCAATCAAGTAGCTTTGTCACTTTCGGATTACAATTCGGCACTTTTTTACTGGGACACTTAAGCATTGTCCTTTATCTAATGACCATTTTTAACCTTTGGTCTTTATCATTTAAAAATTATAATAAATATAATTTATTAATTATAAAATATAAATATAAATATACTTACTTAAATATAATTATTAATTATATAAAATATGATTATTTAATTAATTATATAATAAATATAATGAATAATATATAAAATTATATAAAATAAATATTAAATATTATATCATAAAAATAAATTATAAATATTATTTTAATTAATAATAGGATTTTATTCTAAATGTAATTATATTTATTTATCTATCTATTATGTTATATTTATTTATTATTTTCATATTCAATTATAAAAATAAAAAAATTGTATTTCTTATTCCTCTTATATAAATTTGATAGAATTTATTATTTATTGCATTAATTATATAACTAATATTTCTTATTTAAATTATATTCCATTTTTATTATATTGAGATAATTTAAGATATATATATATATATATATATATATATATATATATATATATATATATATATATATATATATATATATATATATATATATATATATATATATATATATATATAAGGCATCTTAATTTTTTATATAAACCTATTTTACTAAATAAAAATAAGAAATTATCAATTTAGAAACATTGTAATGGAAGAAGATATTAGAAATATAATTTAGAAAAAAGATAATTAGAGACAATTAAAATCTATCAATATTTCTATTTTTTATATTTCAATTTTGAAAGATATATTAATTGTTTTGATTATATCTCACAAAAAATCATCAAACAAAGTACAAAAAACTAGTTCAAGGAAATGTCAATTTCTAAATTTTAATCAATCTAATAATTTTAAATACTTCCAAAAAGTTAGCTCATAAAGGAATTTACATTTATGTTAATCAAAGATTTGGCGTTTGAGGTATGGAAAATATTTTATATAAATATTTATGAAGTTACGTGAAAACCTTCAATGAAGTTTAGAAGAGATGTAGTAATAGTGACTAAGAAATTATGAAGTTAAACATTCATATATATTATCTTATAATTTATGATATAATAAATCTCTTTTTATCCAATATTTTTATGTAAATTTTAAAATTTTTTCACAGTAAATTTGAGTGTGTACTATATATCTTTCTTTAGTTGCAAGCATCTCAATAATAATAACCAGAACTGAAGCACAACTTATGGGCGTAAATTTTGCACGGTGGAGAAGCAATCTACCATTTGGTATGTGCTCAATTCATGTTGCGTTATTCAAAACAGTATTTCTTCTCCTCAGTTCAAAATTGAAGCAATCGACCATTTTGCTTGGATGGAGAAGAAAATATCCTTATCTATGAATATGTAACTAATGAAAGTCAGGATTATTTTCTATTTGGTATGTCCATCTGAATATCGACAATAGAATTGGAACAAATTTTAGTAATGGTTTTGGGTATATATCTAGATCCACTTGAGCGTATACAATTAAATTGGTTAAAGCATTATAAAATTTTAAAAGATATTTCTCAAGATCTGCTTTAACTGCACGAAGATTCTTGATTATGAATTACTCATCATGATTTTAAAGTAATGAATGTTCTTCTAGATGAAAATATGAATGCTAAGGTATCACACTTTGAAATGGCAAAACTCTTCACAATGGATCAAACCAAGACAATATCATGAATATTGCAGGCATTTAGTAAGTCCTAGAATACCCTAAAGCTTATATTATATTTTAGACGGAATTTGTATTAGTTTATTAACAATAGTCCCACAGATTAAAAGAGTATAACAAAAGAAAGGTATTCGATGATAGTTTTCATTAGATCTAATTGAAGTTGATTTAATGACATGCAATGGATACATAGCGCACTTAAAATGTAATACATGGACATTTTTTCAATGAAATCAGACTCTTTAATTTTTGTGTATTAATTCTAGAGATTGTTACTGGATGCAAAAGTAAGAGCATTTTCAATGCAGATTACGCAGAACATCTAGTTAACTTTGTATGCAAGCTTTCTCTTAATTATTCATCGGTGTGATACTAGGCATGAAATAAGTTGAGAGGGAAACAACTTGACTGAATTATTGGAAACTGAATAAATATTTGCAGGCATGGAAAAACTGGAAGGAGCGGACAGTCTCAAATATTATAGACCTCAAATTAAGCAATGGTTCGCAAAATAAAATAATTAATGAGATGCATCCAGATTGGATTGCTTTGTGTTCAAGAAAATTCTGCAGACAGACCAACCACGGCAATAGTCCCTCTTATTCTCTCCCAGTGCCCTCAGAGCCTGCATTTTTTAATCATGGAAGTTTGTCGAACATGCAGCCATAGGAATACAAGTCTGGCCAAACAGGTTCAAGTGAATCAAAATCAGTTTAAGAATCTATAGATGAAGCTTCAATTACTGAGCTCAATCCTCGGTAGGTTATAATCAGAGATCCTATATTTTGAAGACCTGTTCACAGTTATTAACACACGTCTTTCTTTTAACACTAAAAATGGATATTTGACTATAACCTTGAACAGATCTTCAAAATATAGGTCATGTGTGATGCTGCCAGTACCAACTTTTGGTTTTTTTCTGTATTAATATATTTTTATTTGATTTAATTTCTTTTGATAATTGGATTCCACTTCATCAGATTTTGACCATCTCTCTCTCTCTCTCTCTCTCTCTTCTTGTGTGTGTGTGTGTCAATTCAGGAAAAAATAAAGACAAAATTTTCATCACAAATTTTTGCGCAAGAGTAAATGGATCCCTGTGTCTAAGAAGAATGTCTCTCTCAGAAATCTGCATAAATTGACGCCCTAAGAAAGGGAGAATCATGATCTTAGCTTTTTTTTTTTTTTTTTGGGTGGGGGGTGGGGAGCGAGGTGGTGACAAGCGGTCTCTGAATGTTATTAACATATCATCTGCAAGTTTTACATATGACATTACCTGAAAACACCAACTGGTTACAAGAATGATCACTGTCTCACCAGATAATGGTTTGTCCAGGAAAACGATCAGTCACTGCCACCACTTGTTATCACTCTGCAACTGTCTGATCAAGCATTTGATGCACCCTTCTATTTTGACTTCTTCGAAGTGGAGGGGAACACCATAACAAAATAACAGATAAAGGAAAAGAATATTAATATATGGCAAAGAGGTCCGTTGAGATAATTTTTCCTTTAGTACCTTTTCAATGAAGCGTAATCCATAAAAAAAATACCTAATAAAAATATGAAACATCATTTTAAGGCACCATGGATATGAAAGTGATTTTCGTACCCTGAATTTCATTCAATTAAAAGTTTCGATGTCATGTAACAAAATGAATACATCAGAAGAGTAGCACTCTTTCTCCCCCACGAAGCTCTCCTTTTAAACATTTACAAGGCTCACTTGTTAATTAGCAAAATATTGCTTTTATTTATTTGTATTAGTATCAGAGTCTAGAATTTTTTGTATGGTGATGAGAATTCCAAAAGTGAAGAGGCACTTCCACATTCATTAGAGGGTCCAATGACAAGAGTTAAAGTTAAGAAGATCAAGGAAGGATTTCAAGGGCTTATGGAAAGAGTTTGGATGCTTGAAGAAGCCAAATTAGAAGAGAACAATAAAATCATAATATGCATTATAGCTAATCAGCACTAGGTGATATGCATTCCAAGGAGTGGCCCCACATCACTGCCACATCATCGCCACATCAGTCACAATCCATGTCACTGCCACATCATCAAGAAGATGGTGCCACATTATTGCCGCATCAGCCATAGTCCTAATTGGCGCCACCTCATCTTATTTTCTATTATTTGATGTTTTGGGCTTTAAAATATTTGTACTTATTTTGTTTTGCATCACTTTAGAGTATTTTGGGCCTATTTAATGTTATTGGAGCACATTTATCAATTAGGGCTTAGAGAGTTAATAAGGAGGCTTGTTCCTTATCCTAGGAATTCAGACATTTTAAGAAAAAGCTGATTGCTTATGAGGGTTTTCTCTCTAGGTTCTTGTATGAACTTGAAGACTTATCAAAGGGCATTCAACCTTTGTGGCGTCAAATATATCTCTTATTGCTTCCAATTTTTCCTCTTTTCTGAAGCATGGCAGGAATATCATTCTTTTTTTTCACTTTGATTGCATCTGATTTGGGAAAGATCTAACAATTTCACATCATATGAATATCAAAAATCGAAGTTTGAGAACTCTCATTTGTGAATAGCGACAAAATATAACTCTTTGTCCAAAGGCTTATTCTTATGAGAGTTGGAGTAGGTCTAGTAGGTGTCATTTTGTTAGGGTAAGTAAGTTGATGGAATAAGTAAGATGAAAGTAATATCTAATATTTGAATAGATCAATTAGAGATCCCTTTTGTTTCTTAATAAAAATATGAGATTGTAATGTAGAGGCATCAAACAAAAGACCTAAAATTCGGAGGCACATATCTTTACCATTGACATCAATTCAATAATTATTATAAAAGTTACTTTTTTATATATAATGCATATTAATGTCTATTTTTTAAATCCAACTACCTTTAAATTTTTTATGAATGAAATATATTATATATTTATATTTTATATTATATATAATTAAATCATTCTTATTTAAAAATATTTAATATATTTTTTATTAAAATGAAATGATGTATAATTTTAATATTACAAAATAATATTAAATTTATGTTAAATAACTGTAATTATAGTAAGAATAATATTTATTTCTTTTATCTTTCAAAAATAGACCTATACAAATTAAGTGGATTTAAATTTTTATATGTATATATGTAATAAATAATTTTATACATATAAAAATATATTAGCCGATTCAATCATTTAATTTAATCAATCCAACCTTAGCTCAATCATTTCACTAAGTTAATGATCGAATTGAGTTTGAAAATATTATGAATTGCTATTATATTTATTTTATATTAAAAATATATAAAAAATAATGTTTGCTAATATATTTAAACTTACTAAAATATAAATTTTTAGCAAATAATAGCTTTATAATTTGAATACAATACATTATACTTTAAATATATTAGAGGTTTTTGACATTAGTTTCCCTATCAATTATTTATTCTGCTGCTACATTACTCATAAGTGCACTAAAATCAATATTTATTTGTGTTTTAAAAATGCAATAATCAACTTGTATTAATTAAATAAATTTATTTTTATATACATATATATAATATATAATTTGTTATATATAAAAATATAATAATCAATTTAACCACCCCATTTTGATAGGTTGAATTAGTCTAACTTTGACTTGCTTATCTTGTTAGGCCAATGACCATATCAAATCTAAAGACATTGAGTGTAACACATAATTGGGAAAGTGTTAGGCCTTGTAGGATATTGCTATACGTAATAATATAAATATTGTAGTATTAATATTGTGTTCATGTTTGTAAAATATATTTGTATAATTAGTAAATATGTCACGATACCAATTTTTTAGGAATAGATTAGTTTGGTGAAAATTGAAAATGGGTTCTACACTAGTTATTGCTAGATGGGTCGTGATAAGTGGCTTTAGGGAGTGTTCTTATGTGAGGAAACACAATAAAGGAGTTATACAATTTAGAAAATATTGTAAGGCTTCTCAAATGCTATTAACTTCTAGGGATTATTAATGCTCTAATTGTGGAATCAAATGGTTTTCAATTCCAGAAATTGGATGTAAATGGGAAATGAATTGTCTTCTTGCTGGAACTATTATATTTAAGTTTTTTTTTATCTTTCTTTTCTATCTCTCTTTAAATTTTTGCAATTTATTGCTTTTCTTATGTGTTTGGACAATTCAAATATTAATGCATGAGATATGGAAATTAGATGAGGTAATGTTGAGTGATATGAATATTTTATTTGTTATTTTCATGATATGAATATTGTTATCATTAATAGCTCATGCTCTATTTCATTGTTATATTACCAAACATAAACATAGAATGAAATACTCATTCTATTCCTAACTCTACTAAACATAATATAATGGTAAAAAGGCAAACTAGCTTGCTTCACTTTTAGTGAAGTTTCAATCTTATTTTTTAAGTTTTATTTAAAGCAAATTTATCCTTTAACTTTTTAAAAATGCATAATATTATTTAACAATCTAACACTATTAGGTTTTTTTTAATAGAAATGCTTATATGACATCTAACTTAACAATTTACACACTGTACATAAGTCATATTTTTATATTCTTATGACAACAAAACACTTTTGATTCCCTAACTTTCAAACTTGAAAATGCATTTTTATAGCATTACATGCTTGTCATGAATCTTTAACAACTATTCTAATGAATAAGATAATTCAAAAATATAAATATAATTTATCTTTAGAGTTCTTCAAATTATTATTTAGATTTATTTAGTATGTATATTAGTTAATTAAAATGAATATTATTATATTACAATGACATTTTATCCTTATATTACAAGGGAAGTGTCAATTTTTTGAAAAATTAAAGGGAAAATTTAGTTTAAAAAAAAATATAGGATAAAATTAAAATTTTAATAAAAGTTAGGGATCAAAAGTATTTTTATTTTATAAGAATATGAAAATATGATTTATGTGCACCAAACATGCCAAGTTAAATGTGTTATAAGCACATTTATTAAAAAAACTTAGTCGCATTAGCTAATTAATTAACATTTTATTTTTTTAAGTCAGAGGATAGATTTTCTCCAAATAGAATTTAAGAGATAACACTAAAATTTTGGTAAAAATTAAGGCATAAAAATACATTTTTTCTAATATAATTATGCAATAGTAATTTTATTTTATTTTCATTCTCATTTTCATTTTTATTTTATTGTACTAAACACATCATGAACATATGATAGATCTTGGTTTTGCAACAAAATTAGCCCACGAGTAAGACGCACCACTTGTGCGTTGATGGATCATTTATCGTGTGGCTGAGATAAAATCTCGAAATTTATTGTGCTGCTGGTGCTGGACAACAAAATGGGTTGTGGATTCCAAATATTTAAAAAGGAGTCCTAATAAAATAAGGAATTTTAATCGTGAGTTGGGCCAGATATGGGTATAGGCTTGGACCCTATCTGGCTGAAGACTGGTCCAAATGTCAGCTTACGTACAGTCTCCTAAAGCATGCTCCTCACCGCTGCATGCACATTGCTATCCACACCTGTGCTAGTTTGCATTACACAAAAAATATTTCTCTTCATCTCAAAGTACTCAGTATAAATCTGGTTAAAAGATTTGTGTATTTGCACGGATATATATTAATCTTTTAATAATATAAATATAAAAATTTTATAATACTATAATAATCATAATATTATTATTTTATGTTAAATTATTTTTGTGAAAAATATATTATTTCTTTATCAATAATTTAAATAAGTTGAAAATTTATATAAGATATATATTGAGTTTATTAATATTATATTTATTAATAATAATACATAAAAATACATTCATTTAAATTTATAAATTTTAATATCATTTTTTAATTATTATAATTTTTATCACTCAAATATTAATATTATTAAATAGAATAGATATAATATAATATAATATAATATAATATATTATATTATATTATATTATAAATAAATTATTGATTTAATTTAATTTAATTATAAATTATGTATTATATTTTTAATTTTTATGTTATTTTATAAGTCACATATTATTTCTCTTCTTTTCCAATGCTCATTTAAGTAATTATTTAATAAAATAATAGATATTATTTAATAAGTCACGAACTATTCCCCTTCTTTCCTGTATTCATTTCAATAATTATTTAATAAAATAATACATATTATTTGTTATTGTACTTACACTAATAATTATATGTTTTATTTTATTATAGAATATTATCAATACATTATTGATTTAATTTAATTGTATTATTTAAATACATATTACATGTTTAACCTTTTTATTATTTTATATGTCACATATATACTATTTCTCTTTTTTGTTTTACTCATTCCAGCTATTTTTTACTATTTTATTTCATAAAGTTTTAATAATTTACTTCATAAAATTTTAATAATTTTTTATTAATATGACAGCATGAATAAATAATAATATAAAGTTAATTTACATTAAAAATAAATCAAATTTAAAATCTATCACTAAATATTATAAATGTAATATGATATATTTTAATTCTATTATAAAATATTTCAAAATTTTAATATTGAAATATTTTTAAAATTATCTAATTGGGTAGAAAGTGGAAGTGGCCAAACCCTATATGAGGTTTATATTAAAGAGCCGTTTAATTGGGGGTAATCAAAAAAAGGAAAGGAAATTGTGAGATTTCATTCTCTTTATTTTTATTTGATTCAAAAAAAAATTATTTCCTTTCTTTATTTTTTTTAATGGAATTACCCTAAAAAAGAAATGATAATTCCTCCCAAATTCTTAAGAAATTTGATTTCCTCATTTTGATTTTTGAATTTATCATTTTTAATATGATAATAATAATTATAATAATAATATAAGTAAAAATAAAAATAGCCATTAAATAATAGTTAATAATAAAAATAAAACATAATAAAATTAATTAAATAAAAATAAATAATTGTATAATAATTATAATAAATTATTTAATAATATTAAAAATTAATAATACTAATAATTTAAACATAATAATAGAATAATAAATATTCATAATAAAATAATAACTATCAAAGTTAAAAAATAATAAATAATATAGTAATACTTGAAACAATAATAATAATAAAATATTAATAATTAAAATATTTAATAACATAAAAATAACTAATAATGTAAAAAATAATAATTAATATTATTTATGATAAAATTAGTAAAATAATAATTGTTAAAATGATAATTAAATAAATAACAATTTTAATTTTAATAATAATTATAATATAATTAAATAATATATAATTAATAAATAAATATTAATAATTATTATAGGTTAATAATATTATTAATATTTATTTAAAAAATAAATAATATTATTAAATATTAAATATTAATAATATAATAATATTAATAATTATTATTTTTAATAATATAATAATTTTATTTTATTAATAATTAATAATATTAATAAAATAATAATAAATATTAAAAATAATAATTAATATTATTATGATAATTATTATTAAGATATTAATAATAATTAAAATAATAAAAGTAATAATTAAAATAATATTAATAAGATATTAATAATTAATATTAAATAATTATAAAAATTACAATATTAGTAAATAAAATAAAAATAATAAGATAATAATTATAATAATTATTTTAATAATAATTATAAGTAAATTATTTTTAGTATAATAATTACTAATAAAATAAATTAAAAATGCTTAATTTCCTTTTCTATTTTAACGAAACAGATTAGATAATCAAAAATTATTTTTTTTCCTTTCCCTCTATTTCCTTTTCTTAATTTCTTTCATTTTCTCTCATTTGAACTAAACCACCCCTAAATATTAAATGGGTTTTAGCCAGTACAACTTATAGGAGGCATGATAATGTTATTTCGAATCTACCCAATGCTATTTTGGAAGTTGCCAAACTTTGAGTTTGTTCTGTAATTGCATATTTTTGGCTATAAGATGTACAAAATCAGTTAGTCTAAACCAAATGATTACACTCTAGCTATTGATAAGCTGGTGCATTTATACACCATTTTTTTGTGTTGCTTGGAAGTTTGGGTCACTAAATTACTTATAATTTTTCTTTGTAATTAGGGATGTGAAGTCCAACACAATGTTAGAGGGTTAGGACTGCCCTGAGCCTAAAATTTAACATTTTTCTTTATCTATATATGTATATGTTATTATGTACTCAACCTTCACTACAATTTTAAAACACATATAATCATAACGAGAAAATTATATGCACCTATGCAATAATTAATTTTATAGAAAATATAAAGATACAAATATAAAGTATAAAATTATGATTCTTTTATAATTAAAAATTATAAATAATTTATATATTAATCTTTTATTTTTCTTTCTTTTTGGTAAATATGAATATTTTTATTATATTATACCTTAAAATACTTTATAGAAGCATATAATACGTTATAACTAAAAACTAATATATATTACTGTTGTAATTATAAAGGAATACGAATTAGATTCATGTATATCAGAATATCAAAAGTTTGTAGCGAAAGATACAGGATCCAACATTTGTCTTTACTAATCATATTGACAACTATATGGAAAGGTAATTTATTCACAACTTAAATTTTCTTTTTATTCAAAGAAAAGATAGAGCAGGTTTCTTAATAGTTTTGATGAATCTTTTTATTAATTAACCATTTAAATTCCTTTCTACTGTTTATTTACAGGCATTTCATGAAATGGGTTGTGGATTAGATTATGGACCCATTTTGGATGATCCTAATGCATGGTTCAACATCTCTCACTCATACATGATGAGATCTATACTTTATCAACATTTCATAAGAAAATATCATCTCTTATACTCTATAGTAAATCATACAAGAAAATAGGTCATATAACTAGTATACTTTAAACACTCTTTACTATACATCTATTAAGAATATATATAACTTTTCGATAAATAATAGATCTTGAGTAGACTTTAACTATGTAACACCCTAAATTATTTTATCAAATTTGAATTTCTCAAATGATTTCATTCAGATACATCATATGCATTAGATATTGTATTAATAATTATAGACACACTATAATTGATATATAGGTGAATACAAAAATAATGTGATATGTTTAATGATTTTCTCTTTCTTTAAATCTCTTAATTTTAATTTAATTTATTTTTCTAGAAATGCCTTGCTAAATTGAGTCTCTTATACTCCTTTAGTAATATTCTAAAAGTAACAATCATTGAATTTAAATCTAAAAAAAAAAGTTATAAGAGTACAAATATGAGATCGTTATTCTCTCAAAGTTCTCACATATCAAAACTGAGATCTAGACTTTTATTATTTATATTGGTCATAATTTGCACACGTAGTATGAAACATGTGTTACGATATTCTCTCCTTTTTTTAATGGAGCATATGTCTTTATATAATGTATTAATACTGTACAGATAATGGTTTAAACGTACTCAATGTCTGACTTAAGTTCACCAATATATTTTTTTTTTATTTCCATTAGAACTCATATATAGCAATATAGATAGATGAAGTAAATTTCTTATTAATTCACTTACAATTTTACATATGACCTCATCTTCTTCATTAACAAGATGACATTCATATTTTAAACTTAGCTCTCGATTATCACTTAGATAAGAAATTTAAAGTTATCTCATTTCTTATTAATTATAAAAATTGATGAGAGGTGATTAGCTGTGAGAGTGGGGTAATCATCTATTTGTCTAATATACTTTTCACTAACTAAAGAATATTTCAAGAAATATTCTTATATCTATATATGCAGGCTTATAATAAACACATTTATTATTTAAACATTAATATTATGTGAATATTCTTAAAAAAAGTTACAACAATTATATCAACATCTATACAATCTTTGGGATTTCATATGTTTTACAAATGCATCTTGAGGAATTGGCTTAGTCATAGAATCTGTTACCACTTCACTTGTAAAAATATATTTTATGTTCACTTCTTTATGTGTAACCATATCTTTTACAAAATTATACTTTGTGTTTAGGTGCTTAGTTTTACAATAATATGTGGGGTTTTTTGTGTATGTTATTACTACTTGGTTATCACAATTTACTAACATTGGATTAACAATGTTAGTATTTAAAAAATGTATTTCATGTTTATTTCTTTATATGCAACCATATCTCTTACAAAATTGTACTTTGTGTTTATATGCTTAGTTTTATAATAATATTTGGGGTCCTTTGTGTATGTTATTACTATTTGATTATCACAGTTTACTAATACTGGATCAATAATGATAATATTTACACCCAGATGATCTAAGGACTTTTTGAGCTACCTACTTCTTATACTGTTATTGAAAATGTTACAAATTCAGTTTCCATTGTGGATAAAGTTATGTATAATTACTTCTTACTACTCCAAGATATCACATCATTATTTAATAAGAAGATGTACCAAAGGTAGACTTCCTTTCATTTAAGTCTCCTCCCTAATCAACATTAATGTAACCTTTCAATTGCAGATTATTTTTTTCATAATATAATGAATAGTCGACAGTACTTTTTAGATACCTCAGTATCCTTTTAACTATTTTCCTATATGCTAGGCGTGGGTTGGACTAATATTAACTTACCATCCTAACAGCAAAATAGATATTTGATCTTGTACACATCATTGTGTGCATTAGACATCTAACTGCACTTGCTTAAAGAACTTTTCTCATGTATGTTTCTTCTTATAAAGTCATAGGACATATCTTTCAACTTAGACCTTCATTTTTAACAATAGGAGTGTTTATGAGTTTACAATACTGCATTTGAAATCATTCAAAAATTTTATTGATATAATGTTTTAGTAACAAAGACAATAATTTCTTTGAACGATTTCTTGAAATCTTAACTTTAAGAATATATGCAGCTTCAGCTATATCTTTCATTTCAAAATTAGATGAGAACCATTCTTTAATTTTGTTGACATACTTTTTACTATTTTCAACTATAAGTATATTATCAATATATAATAATAAAATTATAAACTTATCCTTGGACCTTTTTGTATATATGCAATGGTCTTCATCAATCATGATAAAATCATTTGACACTATTACATTGTGAAAGTAAATATCCCATTGTCTTAGAAACTACTTTAAGTCATATATAGACTTTAAAAGTTTATAAACTTTATTTTCTTAACCTTTTTTGATAAAACCTACAAGCTATTGCATTGAGATTTCCTTATCCAAATCTCTATTGAGAAATACAATATTTACATCCATTTGATGTAATTCAAGGCCTATACTAACAACTATAGCTAGTATTAAATGGATTACGGTGAATCTAACAACAAGCAAAAAGATTTTCTTATATTATATTCCTTTATGTAGTGTGTAGCCTTTTGTTACTAGTCTAGCTTTGTATTTTTCAATAGTACCATCAGCCTTGCACTTGATTTTGAGAACTTATTTGTTCCTAATGGCCTTATGTGTGTTAAGAAGATCAACAAGTTAGATTTCATCTCTTCCTCCATTACTTTTATCCAATTTTTCTTACTAAGGCTAAAGAGAGCCTTTGTAATATTTCTTAACTCATCTTCATCTTGTATAATGGCCATAAGGGCTTAACTACCTTTAATGTCAAAACAATAACAAGGAATTCTTTTTTTTGTTACTACGTCACAATTAAGGCTCTGGAAAAATATATTTCTCAAGAATCCTCAAATTACTCCCACTCAGACTAAGATAATTATTTGTTTAAGTATTCTCATTTGGATTACTCTTATACTAATCAGGATTATTATCATTTGTATTCAGAATTAGAAATATATTCTTTAAAATTCTCTCACTCAAAAGAAGTAATTCTTGAGTGCTTGTATCTATGATCTTGTATAAGGATAAGTCCTGATTTATATCGCCCTATTTAGAAAAACATTCTCTAAAAATATGATATCTCATGATTCAAATTCTGTGAGACTCCTAATGTTCGTCAATGAACATATAACCTTTCAAATGTTTTGAATATTTGATAAAGATACATTTCTTTCCTCGAGCACCTAATTTGCCATGTGGGTACAAGATATCTAAAACATAGGCCGCATATCCCTAAGGTTGTAAAATACTCAAGTTAGGTTTTTTCTTCATTTATAACTCATATGGTATAGTGGATACTAATTTATTAGGCATTTGGTTAAGGATAAATGTGGTAGTTAAAAGTGCATCACCCTAGTAAGTGATAAGCAAATTTGCTTGTGCCATTATAGATCTAACTATTTTCAAGAGTGTTCGATTTCATCTCTCTGCAACACTATTTTATTATTGAATGCATGGATTCATCAATGTTGAATCCCTTTCTTATCACAGTTATCTAAACTGATTAGACAAATAGTCACTACCACGATTGATTCGTAATGCTTTTATTTTTCTAACTATTTTTTGACTAAGCTCAGATAGCTTTAGAAATAATTCGATGCCTCAAATTTATGTGTTATTAAATAGATAATACCAAATCAAGTGAAGTCATTTATGAATATAATGAAATAGGAAGTTCCATATTGGTTCTCATATTTATTGGACTATATATGTTATAATGGAATAATTGCAAAGGAAAGTCAGTTTTAGTTCCTTTTCCAAATGATTTTTTAATACTTTTGTTAGTTAGGCAATGCTCACAAGTAAATAGATATACTTTATCATAATTAGACAATAACCTTTCTTTGGTTAGCCTATCCATTTGATGTTGACTAATATGGCCGAGTCAAGCATGCTAAATATTTGCGTCAATTTTAGAATTATGTAATGATGTAAACATGGAATAACTAAGATTACATTTATAATAATTAGTATCTATAACAATGAAAACCATTTATTATATAACTAAATCCATAGTGAATTGTTGTCATAACTCAAACCCGATTGTGATTGGTATGGATCTTAATATCTAGTTTCCACTAACTTCATCACTAATTCTACCAGTCTCTACCTAATGGAAATCTACTTATTTCCATGGGAACTCAAATCATACTATAAATTTTATAGAAAAATAGATAGAGTTTCCCTTGTATTTTGGACCTTTCTAAGGGCTACTCACCTTAAATCATAAAACTTGTATATTCTCAAATATGATAGCATGCTCACTACATAATACTATATAACCTCACTTGTTAACAATAGATAAATGATTCAACACATCATGTGTTGAATAAACATGATCTATATATATATACCCTGATCTTATTCCTAATCCAATTGTTAGAATCTCATATTAGGCGATCTTTAGTTCTGTTTGGATGTAGTAAAGCTTAAGTATCCTTTCTTAACCTAAAAACATTGAAAAATAAACAAAATGAGTTACGAGAATTTAATGAGCATATATTTGCCATTATTACCTTGATTTAATTATTGTGAATGATCATATGTTATATATGTATTTAATAGAAGATAAATATAATCTGGTTTCCTTAGGATTTCTGAAGTACACAAAATTAATCCTCGAGTAAACTGTTTACCTATACATACCTTAGATTTCATCTTTCTCAAGTCATAGTATTCTTAACTGTTCACTTGTTACATAGTATCATCGTATTCTTAACCTAAAAACCTTGAAAAATAAATAAAATGAGTTACAAGAACTCAATGAGCATATATTTGCCATTATTTACCTTGGTTTAATTATTATGAACGATCATATGCTATATATGTATTTAATAAAAGATAAATACAATCTGGTTTCCTTAGGATTTTTGAAGTGCACAGAACCAATCCTTGAGTAAACTATTTACCTATACATACCTTAGATTTCATCTTTATCAAGTCATAGTATTCTTAACTGTTCATTTGTTACATAGTATCATCGTATCATGTGCACCCATTTTGAGTGATTATCACATTTATAATAGGCAATAAGGTTTGATCACATCATATTATCTCAATTATATTAATAAAAGATATTCAATCATAAATAAATTTTCACATCACATGACAAATGCATATCAATTAAAATGATAACACATGTATCCATCTTTTATCTCTTGATCCACCTTTATACCCTAACTGCCTATCCCTCCTTATTCCTTACGGGCCAATCTTATATCCTACCCGCCTTTTACCAGGAATTTCTTATCCAATTTTTATATCATCACCCTTGTCACATTTCTCATTTCAAATGCCACTCATGGCATAGTTCACATCATAACATACACAATAGAGCTTGCCTCTATAAATCATAATTTCAATACAATCTTAGTGCAATTCAACTATCCATCATCATGGGGCACACAAGGTACATAACACAACATATATATAACAATGTCATGCCTTCTTGCATGGCCACAATATTCATTCACATCACAATATAGTTCACATTATGGTTTCGAGCATACAAGTAACAATATAATTCTAATCACATTACAAATATCATTTACCATCACATGTCAAAGCATTATCAATCAGTAGTAAATAACATTATCACAATGCCATACTAACCTATCATTCTCTACAATAGATAATTACTAATTCGTCGTAAGCGTCATTTTTGAATTTCTTAAACTTTACCACACGATCGGTCTCATTATATATTTTATAATTCCCTCTTACCTTATTTCAAATTCATTGATGAATAGATATATTGTATTTAACATTCATAGGAAGGATAATAGATTATGGCATTTAGATACTTTAATATTAAAATATTAAATTAGAGTGGAATATATACTCACTTGGGATCACCTGACTATTTCAATAATTCCTAGCTATTTCGCCCTTACACTCTATCCTAATTCATAATTTATAATGAAATTTATAAGTCTAGGATAACTTTTTATTTTCCTTTCAATTTCACCATTCTAGCTTTATTCCACAATCATGTCAACACTCAGATTCAATAACTTCTAATGTATCCTGATGGAGACTTATAAAATCAAAATATTATATTTTAAGAATTTACTTGAATCATATTTGAATATTAAAATATTCACTTTAAGATATAAATATACTTTAAATATATTAACTTAAATTCTAGGGCCTCAAGTCATCATTTCATCAAGATCTTACCAAGTTTTCAAAAATAAGCTGATAAACTAAGGTTCTCTGAATTGAGCTCAGGTCTTCCATAATATCAAAATATAATGCTATAAAATGAGTTCAATTATATATTCCTATCACCTTGTAGCATAAGAATTTTACTTTCTAAACACATCACTAAGAACGCATAATATATAAAAATGGATCCTGCTTGGATCAAGTTGAAGCCTTTCAAAATTAAAAAATATAGCACTTCACTATTACTTTAATCATGGTACTTTAGCATTCTATATCATAAAAATATCACTTTTAGAGTTGTTACTATATATTTTAAGCACACATAGAAAATGGATTTTTTAGGTCATGCATGGATCTTTCAAACTAATAAGACATAAGACTTCATATA
This sequence comes from Sindora glabra, assembly GCA_020226215.1. Classification (NCBI taxonomy): domain Eukaryota; kingdom Viridiplantae; phylum Streptophyta; class Magnoliopsida; order Fabales; family Fabaceae; genus Sindora; species Sindora glabra. Next base: position 10,565,803 of record CM035226.1, on the reverse strand, counting down.
CATTTTATTTGCCTTGTTTTTAGCACTTTATAACATAAAAGTCACATTCTTCTAAGCTATTATCGCATATCTTAAATACATATACATTTATATATATATATATACACACACACACACACACAAATGAATTTTTCTTTGATTTTGTATGAACCTACTAGATTATTGAATCAAAATATCTTATTTATATTTCAATCATTCTATCTTAACCGTTTATAGTATAAAATTTATGTATTTTCTTTTTTTCTAAATTGTCATAACTTATTTCAAATACAAACAAAAGTAAGTTTTCTAGATAAATCTCCAAATTATTTGGATTCATAGAGCATAATATCTTAAAAATGTCACAAATATGATATGTTAACTCCCTATAGTTAAAAATTTTATTTTTCATGCATGTATTAAAATACCCAAATAGATATTTCTTAAATTATCTAGCTAAACATCATAAATATTGAAACTTTATGATGAAAACTTGTTTATCTCTATTTATAGGATTTACGTGAAGCTCACCGATGCTTGGAAGTTAGTAGATCGTCGGCGGTAGAATAAGACCCCAACGTGCCCTATTCCTCCCTTCTATCTAGCTGCAACTTAGAGGAAGGTGTCCAACACCATTGGTGGCCAGAAACTGTGCAAAGGTGCAGCTCTGATTTGCTACTTGGTTGTTGATCATAGCTGCTCTTTCACGGCTGAGGAACAACGTCGAATAACAACAACATGTAGTGGTGGTCACAATGCACGACAACCAGCAAGAGGAGAGCTACAGCGGGGCACAATGCCAAGAATGCTGGCTAGAGAAAGAGAAACCGACGTAGCAGTAGCACGAGAGAGGGAAAGGGGGAAAAACAAAGAAGGCAGTGTGGAAATAAAGAGAGAGATTATATGTGTGAGGGAGGAGAGAGAGAATAAAAATAGCTGGTTAAGGGGAGAGAAGGGAAAAAATTAAAGGAGCTTTAGGCTCCGATTCGATGCTTCTCGTACCTATGAGCTCATCCTTCTTTTCTTTAATCTTAACCTTGCATTTCTTAACTTAATGAATTTTAGCCATTATTCATTTAGAAAGTAGTTTAAATTTTAAATATTACTATAAGGATATTACAGTTATTCCTAAAGGTAATTCAATATTATCATCAACAAGATACAAATTAAAATCGATTTTTAACAAAACTAACACAAAGGTTAAATTGTGGCAAATCTAAGGTGCATATAAAACATTATGCAAGAGTAGAGTTTAGTTGCCTCACAAAACTAACTTGCATGTGCCTATTTCTTAAACTACAACTTGTGCATTATTTCCTCTATAGATCTATTTTACTTCGTATAGTATTCGCCAAAATTCCATAAAGGTGTCTTAATCTTTCGCTACATGATTTGTTACCTTTAAGTCTATAATCCACAAAGAATGGGAATTTATTAGAAAAATAGAACTAGTTACATGAAGTTTATTAATTTGAGTATAGCTTAATATTTTTTTAGGTTCGAGGCAATCATAGGTAAAGTGTCCTTTTTTATTGCAATTGAAAAACTTAAGCTTGGTCATATTTTTCTTCTTGAAAGGACATTTTTCTTTCTTATGTTAGTTATTTGTTGATTTCTTGCTAAAATGAGTCACCTTTTTTCTTGCATCCTGAGACCCATTTTTATGTTTGCATTTTTGCCCAGAAACTTTTCTTAAGCTGGATAAAGTCATATACACATTTGTATTTAGCTTAGTAGCCTTAAGCCTTTCTTCTTTTAACTTAAGGTTATGCATGACATCATCCATCGTTCAAATATTTTTATTATAAGTTAAATACATCTTCATATACTTTCAGGAATGTGGCAAGGAGCGATTACAGCTTGAACTTGTTATTTGTCAGCTAACACATGACTCGCATCCTTTAATTCATGTATCATATTTGATATTTCTCGTAAATATTTTTTTATTAAATGTTCAATTTTATTTTTGTAAGTGTCAAATTTAATCATAAGAGATTTAATTTAGTCATAAATGTTCCACTAAACTTATTTTTTAAAGTAGACTACATGTCCTTAATCAAGTTATAATTCTTGAATTCTCACATGATGTCATTCTCTATGTTACTTAGCAATGTAATGTGATTACAGCTTGAACTTGTTACTTGTCAACTAACACATGACTCGCATCCTTTAATTCATGTATCATATTTGATATTTCTCGTAAATATTTTTTTCATTAAATGTTCAATTTTATTTTTGTAAGTGTCAAATTTAATCATAAGAAATTTAGTTTGGTCATAAATGTTCTGCTAAACTTATTTTTTAGAGTAGACTACATGTCCTTAGTCAAGTTATAATTCTTGAATTCTCGCATGATGTCATTCTCTATGTTACTTAGCAATGTAATGCGAGTAAGAAAATTCTTCCTTTTCCAGGCTTCATAAGTCTTTCAATCCCACCTATGTTCAGTCATGTTTCTTAGCTTATGCTCTTCTAAGACAATATCATTAGCAGGTTTCATAAGTAATTTCCTAATCTGTAGTATATTTTGGATGGTTCTAGTTTAGTTTTTGGTAGTTATAAAGATATTTCAAATTTTCTTATATTTTATGTTTTCTCGACTCTGGTTTATTATTTAATTTTGGAATATAGGAAATGAACTTTTATCTCTTGGACTAGAGAAAAGTTTTTTAGCACTAGATAAATGTTTTTTTTTAACTTTTAAGGAGGTCCTTTGAGAGATTTTGTTTTGAGAGAAATCTCCTAAGTAACCACAACATTATAGGTTTGAACATGAAGATCCACTATTTTCTAATATAGATAAGTTAGCTATTTGGGCATCACTAGGAGATGGCTGGCCATATTTTGTTGCAACATTTCAAGATTTTAAGAATGACTGTATTGATACTTTTCATTCTACTTTAACAGGGTATCCTTTTTTTACTATTCTTGAGATAATGATTGATAAAAAATTCAAGGCAAAGGTTGTTAATGTTTCAGAAGTCAAAGCCGTAAAGGTTGTTAACAAGGATGTTAAAAAATTACACTAAAAAATTCATGATTTAAAAAATGCTAATAAAGATTTATTGAAGCAAGTTAATAACCTAGAACAAAGTTAAATCAATTGCAAAACTACAAGGACCTTAGTATCAATTTGACAATCTTGGAAAAGGAAATCTAATAGTTAAAATGACATAAATTCACAATTAAGTAATAAGTCAAAGATTTGATAGCCACTATGGAGACAAATCTACTCAATTTGGATAGCTTCATCAACAAAAGTTAATTAATTTCAACATAACAATTTGGTGCCTTTATTCCTAATAGCCGAGATAATTTGATATTAATTTTATTTAAGAAGGAAAAAATCATTACAGTTTGCTTGAATTGTGGCTAAATGGGACATTATGAAAATCAATATTGGAAGGGAAAAAATGATCATTTTCTATTATCAGGTTTCATGAGATGTTCGTTTTATTTCCAATCTACCACAAGTCATTGTTCCTATGATCCTTATGTTCATTCAACTTAATTCCAAATTTCATTATAATTCTTTCAACAAGGCCTCTATAGATAAAGGAGATACGTTACAAGATAAATTCAATAGTTATATGTTAGTGTCACAGGAACCAATGGATTTCAAATCCAATATACTTTGCATTAAGAGTTTGTTAAAGGAAGAAGACAAAAAGCACAGTCCATTTCCATTTCTTATCCCAGAAGAATCAAGCTAATGTCCAAAGCATGCTTTGTATCCTAAATATAACGGAAGAAAGCATGGCAAACTCTCTCATTACATAATAGATAATTCTTCCTTGTCCAATTCAAGAGAATTAGTCCTAATATCAATTCATATATCAAGAAGTAACAAGCAAACTTCCATTTCTATATCTCCTCCAAGAAGAGTTAAGAAGTATAAACTTGTTGCAGAAGTTCTTGACTATCCATTTGATATAGGCTAGAGAAGTCATGGTTGAAGTTTAGTTTTATCTTTAGGATGTTTTCCTTTAAGTTGTTGTAATTTGTTATGTTTTTGGTGTGGTGTTTTTTTGTTTCAGGTTTTATCATAGCCTACGTTCTTCTTAGTTTTAGTGTCTTGTTATTTTTAGGTTTGTTTCTCCTCTTGCATATAACTATTTCATGGGCAATAGAAAAAAAATGAAGAAAAGGTTTTATTCAAACCAATAAATATTTGTTTAATGGATTTTATTTAACATAAACTTACTATTTAATGATTTAGGTTTGGGTTTAGTTATTAAATATTTAATAAGTCTTGGATCCTTTTTTAGTATCACATTAGATAGATTAAAATTTATTTTAAATTAAAATAATATTTTAATACAATATTTTGCTTATTTTATAATATTAATTTGTATAATGTATAAATTTATCTTTTGTAAATATTTAATGAATCATACATCTCATTTAAGTATCACATTAGACTTATTTGAATGATATATTATAATTAATCTATTATTAATAATATTATATACATAAAAAATAATATTCAAAATTAGATTTCAAATATAAATCGAATGTTATCATTAAATATATGTTATTAGATAAATTTATAAAATTTAATTTAATAGATTAAAAAATTTAGAACTTAATTTTAGATCCTACTTTTTGTATCTATAGCATTTTTGATTTATTATTATATTAAAATCAATATTATCACATATATAAGGATTTTGTGATATTTATTGAAGATAAATAATTTGAAAAATATTTAAATTTATATTAAATTATAAAAATATTTTAAAATAATATTTTTATTTTATAATATTAATTTATATAATATAAAAATATTTCATGAAAATATATATATAGACAAATAATTACTGATAAGTTAATCCAATACGTCATTTATTTAATAAAGTTAATAATAATATAATTCACATTTACTCAATTAATATAATTAGTATGAATGAGTTAAAATAAAAAATAAATATAACTTATAATTATTATATATAATTATTATTAATAAAAATATTTTTATTAAAAAAATTTAAAATTATATTTTCATTATAATATTTAAATAAATTTATTTAAAATTTTTTAATCGAATCTAATCATATTCTTAATAAGTTCGGACTAACAACTTCTTCGCAAGTTGAATCTAGTCACGTTCGAATTGGGCGAATCAAATTCAATCCCATTGCTATTTCTAGTCATATATGTATCAGAGGTAATTATAATATATTAACGTATTATTAAATTTCAAATATTGATAAATTATTATACAATGTATTAAATTTATTTTTTTTAAAATTAATATATAATGAAATTATTTCTATAACATCTGGAGTAATAAGAAATTTTACTGTTACCACAATATCAAGATTTAAACATACCCCAAAGGAAGAAATATTATTTTACTCGATGCCTTACTCAAAGAAAAACAAAAACAATAGAGTCCGGTGAACTCCACACATGAGCCCTACCCTACTCTACCCAACTCTTTCTGAGAAAGGCCGAAAGAAAAAACAAAAATAATAAAGTGGGATGAGCTCCTTCATGTAAGCCGTATTCTAAAGAAGAGCGCCTTACTCTGAAGTTAGCCAGGAGTAAGATGGTTTTTCCGAAGGGGAGGCGGGTTGGAAATTCCAAGTCAATCAACTTGAGGGGGAACTGGGACCCGATAAGCAATTTGGAACGCTTATTTTCTACCAGAGGGAAAGATGATAGAAACGTTTGTGGACCGAGCACCGAGGGATTCCGTCATTCTCTGCGGTCCCGTCCACATCATCTCAAGTTTGTTGTGAATGCTGACTTTTCTTCCACTAAAAAGGCAAAGTATCTCGACTCATATTTTTCTTTCTTTAACCTATTATTATTGACTTGGTTCCCACGGCTCAGCGTCAGCCAACCCAATTTACTCTCGCACCGCGTAGGATGATCGTGCGATACACGATTTGAAAATTTTCTTTTATTTAAATTAAATATTTATTTTTATAAATAAATTTTATACTACAAAAAATGGTATAAATATGTTAAAATTTAAATTATCATATTTATTATAATCATATACTTTTTTTTTCAAATAACAATTTTTTCAATGAATTGCAAATCACAATTTTTTTAATATATGCATTTTTTATTAAATAAAAGTGCATAAAATCAACTATTCTGTCACTATTTATAACACTTTTTATAAATTTTTTATAATTAGTATTCATGATTAAATAAAAATATTCAACATAAAATAGTTATCATAGAAAGTAAATAGAAACTAAATAAATGACAACTTTCGTAATTTATCTTACACTTAATCTTTTCTTTATAAATTATATTTGAAGAAAAATTGAATTTAAAAATACTTCTTCTAATATATGTTAAAAGCCAGCATATAATATTGATATGTATACTTTATATAAATTTCTGTTTTAAAAAAGATTATATATAGAAATATAATCTCAATTTTAAATCACTTGAGTCACATTTAATAAAAAAATTTGCTGTTAAAAGATGATAGTTATAAAAATGTGAATGAGAAATTATACTCAAATTCAATCTAATAATGTTTTCAACCACTTTTTTGTGTTTCTAAAATTGCTTATAAATTTATTGAGTAACTATATAATATAAAAAATAATTTTTATTTATATTTAAATATAAAAATATTATAGTTACAGGTGTTAAAATATAAAAACATGAAAAAGAAGTTACAACTATGAATATAAGCATGCTAATAATTCTTTTTTATTTAGATAGAAATCTTAATGGTACTAAAATTAATAATAAAAAAAGAGAGAATGCATTGTAGCTACCGAACACAACTAATGAAGTTTCTTTCAAAAGTTTTTTGATTTGAAATATCTCTTAGGCTTCATTTTACATATCAATTATAGGTTAAATAACTAATTTTATAAAATATTTCTTACACAATCAGTTAATTTATTAGTTTTTAGTTATTAATTATAAGTTATCAGCTACTTGTGCATAACAAAACCTTAAAAGCTTTACATATTAACATTAAAATATATTAGATTTAAGCTTTATTCTCTAAAAAATCTACAAAAAGAAAAAAAAAAGAAACTTCATCTAAACTTTAGAATACTTACGTTAAAAGAGTGAAATTTGGTATATTTTGTAAGATATTCTAATTAAAAATTAATTAATAAATTATATATATTAAAATTTGATGAATCCTATATTGATTATAATAAATTTAATATGAAATATAACACCTACATAAAAATATTAATAAAATTAAAATAAATAATTTGATTTTATTTTTAAATATTACAAAAAATAGATACAAATTAATTAATTTAATTTATATTTTGAATATTAAAGTTTTAATTTACTTAAAATATTTTAATTAGCAATTATGTCATAATACCAAATTTTTAAGAGTAGATTAAGGCAGTAGAAACGGACATTAGGTTCCACACTAATTTGGTTATATCTAGGTGGGTTGTGATAGGTATATGACATAATTAGCAATTATATCACAATATTAGTTTTTTACGAATGGATTAAGTTGGTGGAACTTGAAAACAGGTTCTACACTAGTCATGACTATTACACCCTCCTTAGTTATAAATAAATTAAAAACTATGATGTAAGGAAGAATGATTAAGGCAACAGGTAATTTCAAGTGAATTAAGAATATTGTGTGTGAATTATAAAATAAAGTAGAGTTAATGAAAATAAGAGTGTGGAAATATGATTCATGTGAAATTTATTAGGAAAAAGTTTGTCAGAGGTATAAAGTTATACACTAATATAAGTGAGTATATGAGTATGGAAGAGGTGTAAGAGCATTTTTTCAAAAATGTCCCTAAGGCTCTATTTTCCCCCTTCTTTAACCCTAAAGACCCTTACCCTTCTCATTTCTCCATTTTCTTCCACTCTCCTTGCACACTCCTTTCTTTACTTCATCAACCAAGCAAGGGAGACTTCAAATATTCTATATTTTTTCATTTAATTAAGGCAAGAACAATGTTTTCATCAAGAATCCCTTCTATTTCTTCTTAGTTGATAAAGGATTTGAAGTTTATTTAATTTTGTTAAGCATTTTAAACCCTAACTGTAGAAACTATAGATTTTGATATAGTTAGGGTTGAAAGATCTTCAAATTAGTCTTCTAATATCCTTTTCTATTTAAGGTGAGTGGATAATCTAACTAAATCTAGAGATTTTGAGGTTATATGAAGATATATGTAAAATATGGGTTAGTTTGTGACGTTGGTTGATTTTGATTTATTTTTATGTTTTGGACGTAATAAATGACGGAAAAAAATGATATGAGATATTAGATAAGTGTATTGATGATCATACTTGGGTTTGATGTGCATTATATATGATTATGATATGTTTTGGATTGGTTATACAGTGAAAATTTTATAGAAAACTGAGTTTTTCATGTATAAATTAATTCACCAATCGATTCTAGAGATCTAGAGGCAAAATTAGGCTTCAGAATCAAGTGGCCAAGTGTTTCATGGCTTTTAAGGATTGATGAATTGATTCACTAATCGATTCTAGGGGTCCAAAGGCAAAAAATGGATTGGTGAATTAATTCACCAATCAATTCATTGACTGTAGATTTTCATATCAACTTTGAAGGGGTATAACTCCTTCATATTATGTTCATTTTAAAGAAATCACCTATTATTTTAAAGATAATTGAGTCTACTTTCAAATGGATTTAGTTTCAAATTAAAATCATATATATATATATATATATATATTGAGATATTATTAAAATAGTAAGCAAAGATCATGAATTCTGAATTTAAAAAAAGAGCACTTTTATGTCTGACTTCAAAAAGATATAACTTTTTCAAAACTTAGTTGATTTAGGCAAATAAGTAGTCTATGGAAAGGTGATTGAACCTACTTTCATATGAAAAAATTTTCATACATAATACATCTATAGTTTATGAGTTATCCCTAAGAAACCACTCATAGGTTAGAATTATGATTATCATATAACCCATTTTTAATCTATTTTATATTCCCATACCTCATAATGGTCTATCATGGATATTTAACCTCTAAGTACTAAAAGTGTATTAGTTTATGGAAAAATATAGCATGAGAGTTATGATATATGTAAATGCTTGTAGTTATATAAGAGAGTACGATAATGTTGATAGATATGGTGAGGTATATTGAATTAAACTGTGATTATATTGATTGGAGCTTGGGCTTAAATGTTTAAATTACATTGAGAACCATGCCATAAGTGGCATTAAAGGTGAGAAATATGATGTGGACAATGTTATAAATATCGGAAGAAAAATTCCTAATAAGGTGTGCCCGAGAGGAACAAGGATGGAATAGGCGGGTAGAATATAAGGTTAACTCGGTAGTCAAAAGGAGGATGAATGTATTTTATTTACTCTTTATCCATTCAATGAAACATGATGTTGAGTGCAATAATTATAAATATTGTTATATGATACATTGAATATGAGATGAGCGTGTGATAATTTTATTGTTAATGGCTCTTGCTTATCGATATGTTTAATCATAATATAATTTTGTTGAGGGAGAACAGTCCAGTAGGTAAGCTATTATACATTGTTTTTATTCTTATAGATTACCTACTCACTAAGCTCTGGACTCACTTTTCCATGTTTTATTTCATAGATTCACAAGTTGAGCCTTCACCTTTACCTCCTTAGAGTTAGAGTTCATAGGAACTCGTTGACGGTATTTTGGTAGCATAGTTCATGTATATAGAATACTTTAGGCCTTTTGTCTATTGTAAAGTAGATTGATAGAATATTGAACTAACTCTTTAAGAGTTAGTTAAACTTACTTATCCTCATTCTGAGAGGATTATAAGTATTCCTAACTTTCATATTTTTTGTAAAAATTTTGATAAATGCTATCCTTAAAATACTATTTTCTCCTATGAATGTCTCAGTTATGATAGGTCAGCTTTAAGTCACATGGTTGGTGGAAACTAGTAAAGGGATTTCACGCAAGTTACGATCGAGTTTGGATCATGATAATGACTAAATAAGTTGTGGTAAGTAGCTCTATGAAGTGTTCTTATGTAAGAAAATACAATGGAGAAGCTACATAATCTAAAAAATATTGTAACCCTTTTCAAAGATTGTTAATTTTGAGGGACCGTTTAGTTCATGGAATGTTTTTCATATTCTCAAGAGTATTTTATAGAAATGTTAAATTTTTATATTTGATTCAAAATTTTAAAAAATTTATTCGAGGATGTAACATTTCTAAAAATATTTTAAAGTCTAACTTTTCTTCTAAATATTTCCATGAGGGAAGTGGGTATCTTAGATTCCCATCTCATAGGAATATTGATACTAAAATAAAAGGATAATTTTTCTCCCATTTTTGTATGCCTTAATTTATTCTGAAAATTTTTTATTTTCATTTTTTTAATTTTAACTTATATGTCTCATTTTCATTTTTTTATGATAAAAATTACAATTACACTAAATAAGTAATTTTCAAATTCCAATCCTAATTTATTTTGAAAAATTTTCACTTTCATTTTTTACTTTTAACTCATACTTTTCACTTTCAATTTTTTTATGATGACAAGAACAATTACATTGAATAAATAAAAAAAATAAATAAGTAATTTTTAAATTTTAATTCTATTAATTTATATACAATCTCATGACATATTAAAAAAAAGGATTCGTAAAATAATTTTAACATATTAAATTTTTATTTGTATGATTACATTAATTAATATTGCATATTCACATGTAATATATATTTTTTAAAATTATCTTGTTTACATAAAAAATTACAATTAAAATTTTTAATTTTTTATAATTTTTAATGCTTTACAAGTATAAGAAAAATGAAAGTTTAAATGTGTGAGTCATTCGAAACTAATATTTTGATATTAGAGATGATTTACTTTTAATTCACTTATATAACTATTTATATAAAAATATAAATTCAAATTTTAATATTTTATATATTAAATTATTTTTTATGTTTGAATCAAATAGAATCAAATTATTAATTTATTAAGTTTGTAAAAATATTTATTCACATATTTTTAATTAAATCTATAATTTATTATAATTTATAAAAAAAATTAATAAGGATATTTTTTAAAAAAGTAATAAGATTTCTATGTGTATAAAGTATGATTCAAATATGAGAATAAATATATTTAAGAATTTAACAAAATATTTTTAGGAATATATATATATATATATATTAAATCAAATATAAGAATATTACATTCTAAAAAATTATATACTTGAGAATTACATTCTTGCAAATGTGCACGAATATAAGATTTTTTGAACTAAACGGCTCTTAAGGGATGATTGATACTCTAGCTACGGAACCAAAGGATATTTGATTTTGGAAATAAGATGTAAACAAGACATGAATTTTCTTCTTAGTGGAACCACTATATTTGAGTTTGTTGTCTTTCTTTCCTATGTCTTTTTAAATTTTTGCAATTTATTGCTTTTCTTGCATGTTTAAACTGTTTTATTTGAGTATAAATGCATGAGATATGGAAATTGGTTAAGATAATGTTAAGTGATATGAATTTTTGTTATTTTTGTGATATAAATAGTATTATTATTAACTACTCATGTTCTATTACATCATAAAAAAATATGACTCATTCCATTCCTAACTTTACTGAACATAATATAATGGTAAAAAGGAAATTTTGGTCCTATAACTTTCATTAAAGTTTCAATCTTATCCCCTGAGTTTTATTTGAAGCAAATTTATCCATTAACTATTTAAAAATGCATATTATTACTTAATAGTCTGGCATTGTTAAGTTTTTTATTGGAAATACTTATATGACATCTAACTTGGCATTTTACATAATATATATAAGTCATATTTTTATATTCTTATTATAACAAGGCACTTTTAATCTTTTAACTTTCATATACAAAAGTTTTTATATTGTTTCTTGAATTTTATTTAAACTAGATTTATTATTTAACTTAAACCTCTTCATATTGCAAGTTGTAAAGAAATTTTGTCAAATTTTAACTTTATTTAATGTCTAAAATCATACATAACTAATATTTCAACTTATAGCCTTTAATCCTATTGCTTTTTAAATTGAAAAAGTTCAAAATCACACATAACTAATCTTTCAACTCATGGACTTTAAGCCTATTGCTTTTTAAATTTAAATAAAAATTAAAGTAAAAGTCACACAATAAATCCATTAATATCAAGGAATCTAAATAAAAATAGCTTTCATATATGAAAATGCATTTTTGTAGTATCACATGCTTGTTATCAATCTTTAACAACTATTCTAATAAACAAGATAATATAAAAATATAAATATAATTTATCTTTAGAGTTCTTCAAATTATTATTTGAATTTATTTTGTATGTATATTGGTTAATTATAATGAATATCATCACATTACAATGACACTTTGTCCTTATATTATGAGGGAAATGATTAGGCTTTTTCTTTTTAAAAAAGTAAAGGATAAATTTGATTCAAATAAAACTTGAATAACAAGATTAAAATTTTGATAAAAGTAAGGGTTAAAAATATCTTTTTCTACAAGAATACAAAAATATCACTTATATGCATCACATAAGAAGTCAAGTTAAATGACATAAAGCACATTTACTAGAAAAACTTAATAACATTAGTTAATTGAGTAACATTTTACATTTTTTAAAGTTAGAAAGTAAATTTACTCAAAATAGAATTTACAAGATAAAATTGAAACTTTAGTAAAAACTTAATAATAAAAAAATACCTTTTTCCTAATATAAATATCAAATAATTTTTCTATTTTATTTTTGTTCTCATTTCATTTTTATTCCACCATACTAAACACATCGTCAAAATATGATAGATCTTAGTCTTATAACTAAATTATTCTTAATTTTTCACATTGGCATATAATAGTCTTGCAACTAAATTATTCATATTTTTTTTTGTAATTAGAGATGTAATGTCTAACAGTGGAGTTAAGGGGATTAAGGGTGGCTCTAATTCCAAAATTTAGCATATTTTCATATATATATATATATATATATATTTGTGTGTGCGTGTGTGCGCGCGCGCGCGTGTGTGTTATTATACACTCTGCACCCCACTATAATTTTGAAACATATATAGTTATGATAAAAAAATTATATGCACCTATGTCATAATAATAAATTTTATAAAAAAATATGGAGATATAGATACAAAATGTAAAATTATGATTCTTCCATGTCTTTCTCTCTTTTTGCTAAATATGAATAATTTTATTATATTATATCTTAAAAATACTTTATAAAAATACATAATTAGTTGAAATAAAAAACTTATATAACTTATAAAACATTTTTCCAACTTTTATTTTCTGCAATTTTATTTTTAAAAATATATTATGTGTACTAAAATTTATATGCACTTATTTACATTATACACATAATATAATTGTACTAGAATTATCACTTACTTGTTATCTATTTTAATTTTATTGTTCTAAATTTTTAGGATAAAACCTTTATACATGTATGTAACATTCCATAGCACTATTTAAAGTTTTATTATTTTATATACTCCAAATTATTTATTATGGATGAGAATAGTTAAATCATGTTTAATTATACTAGAATGAAATATGAATATTTTAAAATTTAACTATGTAATAATAGTGTAATTTTATATAATAGAATTGTTATCTAAATATTATTAAGATATTTAGAAGTTATGAGTGAGAAATTTTGAAATGTATGTATTAGTTTTGGAAAATAGATTTCATATATACATTTATAAATTTATGAGGACACTTTTTCAAAATTTAGGATAAGAGGAATTTGTATATACATGAGTGAATTTATGCATGCTCATAATTAAATAAGTTATTCTTTTAACATTTATAGAGAAATAAAATATTTAAATTGAGATTTTAAATTTTAATTGGAAAGAAGGAGTTTTGTAAAATATGAAGCTTTAAAATAAAAGCAAATTGTTGAGATTGATTTAAATAGAAATTAAGGACTAAGATTTTATGAAAGGGGTTGAGCTCATATAGGTGAGAAATATGGGGTTAATTCCTATAGCTCTATTTTTCATTCTAGCACTACTCCCTCTCATTTCTTTCTTGAACTGACTCTTTCTTTCTACCTGGTTCCCTTCTTTCTCCCTTCTTTCTCCCTTCTTTTCCTTCTTCTCTCTTGAAACTGGTGGTGCCCTCTCTTTCTCCGATTAACTTGCTACTGCTGCTCCACCTTGCTAATGGTGAGATGTTGCTCAATGATAGTAGTGCCCACCAATAAAGAGAAGCCGCAACGCAATGTGTAGAAGAATTGCGTAAGGACTATGGATCTGTTGTCTTTGACCACCATAATTCATCTCTGTAACGTGCCTCCATTGTGGATGCTAAGAGCTATTTTTCACCACGATTTGAAACCGTAATACCAATTGGAAAGCAATTGGAGTAACAGAGCGTAGCGCCTTTAGCCCTCTTCCTATTGCCATTATTTCGACGCACTTACTATTGCTGACATTTTAATGGTTGATCCAGGAAAATCCATTTGTGTGTTTTTAATATATATAATGATGTATATGAAAAAAAGTTAATTTTTATGTTGTAAAATGCAAAAATAAGATAACTAAAGTATATATGGAGCATTACATTTATTATTCTGATAGATTCATGAATAATTTAGAAAACTCATTTATGAGTATTTTTTAAGTATTTTGAATAAATGATGATGCTTATGAAAAATAGAAATTATATGCCATAAGATGGTTGAATGAAATAATTAAAGCCTTTCTATGTCATTGATCCTAACATTTTTTAATGATTTAGAGTTACGCAAGGAAATATGCATTTTTAAACATTGAAAAACCTAAAAATATAAGAATATTATGCATGAAGTGTTAGAATAGCATATTTAGAACAGGTATGGATCGTGAAATTTTAGTATTTATGCTTAATTGACTCTAATCCAAGAAAGAATACCTAAAATATGAAATTTAATTTCTTTGAAATAAAGTTGAAAATATTAGAAATTTAATGTATGCTTTATAAAAGGATATAAACAGAGCATTCTTAGGACAAAGGTTTTAATATTCTAATTGTTTATACTTTAATTTAGAAAATCGATTATTTATGAAAATTCTTGATTTTTCAATGAAATATTTGAAAGTAAAGAGAATAATGATCTAGAATGATTGAGTAATAGAAAACAAGCCTTTTTTTAGAGCTTTAAGTTCTAATATTTATATTTATATGGTTTTGATTTGAAAAATCCTAAATAACAATATATTTTAGTTAAAAGTTAATCTTAGAAATTATAAATATAAGGAGTGATAACATGGAGTGCCATTATATCATGATTTGAATGTGGAATCATAATGTTGAAAATAAAAATAAGTGAAGACTTTATATTTATAATTTATCATTATAAATGGTGAATGAGAAAAAATAGAAGATGACAGCAAAATATTTGAATATTATAGAGTAAACGAAATAGACGGAGCTTACTAAGTGAGTATATCTTACCCTCAAAATTTAATTATTATTTATAATCGTTGACTATTATGCTCTATAATCTTTCCATAAATTCTATTTATCACAATTGCAATTTGCGTATGGGATTTAAATATAATTACAAATAAAAAGTTTTAATTTCACTAGTTACTACTTAGTATTACTTAATACAATATATGCTTGATAGAATAGTAAGTCAAGAATATATGTATAATGAGTGAATGTGGATTAACCATGCTTAGAGAATATAGTGGTGTTATTATTGATTATTGAAAGTTTGTGATTAAGTTCCTTTGTTACTTGCATGCTGAAAGCTATAATGTGAATAGTATGAAGATATGAATGAATGTTGTGGCCATACAAAAGGGCATGGTAGTATTGTTATATACATATTGTTATGTGTTTTGACATTGCCCCATGATAATGAAATAATTTCTCTGTGATTGAAATTTGTATTGAAATTGTGACATGTAGAGTTGAGTTGTAGTGTATATATTACAATGTGAATTATGCCATGTGAGGTATTAGAAATTAAGAAATGTGATAGGAGTGATGATATGAGTACCAGATGGGAAATTTTTGATAATAAGGTGGGAATGGTATAAGGCAGACGCTAGAGGAATAAGGATGGACAATTTGTGAAAGGTATAAAGTTAACTCAGGAGTTAAAAAATAGATGTATGTCTTATGATATGTATTGTTCTTTATTATGTTATGAAATAAAAATTTAGTTGTCCTTAAATATCACAATTTGATGTGATTGAGAGGGCTTAATTATGATTGAACCTTGTTGATTATGTGAAAGTTTAATAAATTACCTAGAATGGGTTATATATAGAATGATGATGATATTGTGTACAACTAAGTAATTGATATGACTATGAATTATGATGTCACATAGGAAATTTGAGCTGTGTATAGGTAAATATGGCAACCCTAAGAATTAGTAATGTGTGTTTTAGGATCTCATGATTTTAATTTATAATTGTCTTCCAATTTGATACTTAATTAATATATAATTGTTTACATAATTGATTCTAAATATGGTTATAGTAATTATATACTCACTAAGTTCTTATAACTTCCTTTGTTTTACTAACATTTTTAGGTTAAATTAAATACTTTTGAGCTTTATTGCATTTGTAGAGAATCAAAGATAGCTTACAGGGAGATTCTGACAGGTGAATTAAGATCAGAATAAAGATACAGATTATATTGATTTAATACTTAATGTGTTAAATCATTTTATTTGTGTATATGTTTAATGGTTATATAGTATTATATATATATTATGTTGCTATCGTATATGTAAAGAATACAGATTTCATGATTTAGGGTGTGTGGCTTTCCTGAAGTGTTCGAAAATAAGGAAAACTTTGTTTATTTTTATGCAGAATTTAAAATTAAATTTAAGTTCCTATAGAAATAGAGAGATTTCCATTTGATGGAATTAGTGTAAACAATGTTAAAATTGGTGGAAACCAGATAGTAGGATCCACATCGATCACGATTGAGTTTGGATCATGACAATGTAATACACACACATAGGTGAAATGCGACATTAGGTATAAGATACTTGTTAGCAGATAATTCAAAGTGCTAAGTAGTATTCATAAGTTAAAGAGTTAACAAGTACTTTTGCTACGAAGGTGGCATCCATGCAAGCTACAGAGATAGTGAGCAATAGTTAGAGAGGCAACTACTAATCAAATAAGTTATGAAGGTAAAGAGTTCAGGATAGCTTATGAGAAAGTAGAATTAGAGAGTATCTAGACACTTTGAAAGGAGACTGCAAAGGTAGCCCTTTGAGAAATTTATGAAGGATACATTTAACCAAGAGAATACTAATATTGCAGAGGTGATAGCCTAAATTCAAGATGAGGGAATGTTCATAGTACTTAAAGAGGCAGGCTTGAGTAGTTAGTGGAGTAACTTAGATGAGTAGATTGAAAACTATCATGAAATTTTGAGAGAGTAAGTAGATTCTTCGTCGAGCTACA
The DNA here is from genome assembly GCA_020226215.1 of Sindora glabra. Taxonomy (NCBI): domain Eukaryota; kingdom Viridiplantae; phylum Streptophyta; class Magnoliopsida; order Fabales; family Fabaceae; genus Sindora; species Sindora glabra. Next base: position 10,548,396 of record CM035226.1, on the reverse strand, counting down.
TCAGATTGAAGCGTTAATGAGGGTATTAACATTTGAAATAGGAGAGAATGTTACAAGCTAATAATTATGATAGTTTAACAAACAAATGTGTTTGGATTTAGACAAGACTTGATAAAAAAATTAGCTTGCTATGGTGGTCATGTGGTTGAAATTTGGAATTAATTAGCTAGTGTATTATTTTTCCTAGTTTTCCTAAGTTTGAGGGTGTTTTGGATGGATTGAGAATTTAAAAGAGTTTGAAAAGCCTATATTTATGATTTTTACATTTTTTTCTTCTTTGTGTCAATTAGTTTTTATGTGAATTGGACACCTAAAATTTTGAGAAAAAGGCTCATGACAACTTGAAAAAAGTATGTCTACTTCTGTTAAGAGAACTTTTGCTTAAAATGCATTTTAAGGAGGGTAGAGTGTTAGGAAGGCTTGGAATGATGCTTAGACCCGGAGTTAATGACGAGAGTACACTAACTTATGGTTATCCCTTGCACATTCAAAATTATGGAATGAGGTATATACCAAGCAAAAAGAATGCTTTTCTTTCTACTCAATTATCCTTTTTTGGCCCATTATGTTCAGATGTTTTATGTATAGAGTGATTTTACGGTTTGGTATGCACGAGTGCTTCGACAACATTCAATTATGACTTGTAGACTTGTGAGTTCTGCTATCTTTAACAAGAGTGTCATGAGCGGGATAAGTGAGAAAGTTAGTATGTTCATCTAGAGTAGTAATCATGCGTTGCACGGTTTCGACAAAACAATAGCTGATCCATGACATACATATATACATACAACATATATACACACAAACATACATACATATGAACTTTATTATAGATTTTTCTTATAATTTCTTTATAAAACTTTGAATAACTTATGTATGTGTTACAACCATCTTTAACTTTATATTTTTATTCATATTACATACATAATATAATAATAGAATTGTCACTTACTTCCATTTTAGTTTTATCATCCAAAATTTTTATAATAAATATATCTAAAAAAAGTACACATACATATGAATTTTATTAAATTAATTATATTTATAAAAAAATTTATTGTAACTTTTTTTTTGTAAAAGTCTAAGTAGTTTGTGTGCTACAATTTTTATAAATAAACTTCAATAATTTTTATCATAATTTTTTTATAATTTTATTAAATATTTCATCATTTTTTATTTAATTTATTCAAAAAATTAAAATATCTTAGATAAAAATTCTTAAACAAATTATAATTATTTTATATAATTATTAATTTTTCAATAGACAAGTAAATAAAATATCATTCCTACACGATTAATCCGGCCCCAAATCGAAAGCCACCGGTGAAGCCCGTTAGATTGAATTTGCAAGATTCACTGTGATGTTTTGACCTTTTTTTCTGTTGACTTCATCGATCAAGGTAAGAAAACAAATAGAAAAAATAATGCAACAAAAATTAAGAACCTATTTGTTTATTGTTTTTAAAAATAATTTTTTTATTTTTAAAATATAATTTTTTATTTGAAATCTGTTTTTAAATTTTTTTAAAATTTTTTTCTAAAAATTTTATTTTAAAAACAAAAAAATAAATTTTAAATATTTTTTAAATTTATTTTTTATTTTTATAGTAATTTTATAATTTGAAAATTTTATTTATTTGCATCACTAAATATCATTTATTGATTATTTTTTAAATTTATAAATAATTTGTAAAAATAAAAAATAAAAATACATTCAGATACATCTTAAACCACCATGATGGTCTGATTTTTCTTTTCATGCCGCTGCTTGGATTTAAATGTCCAAGTCCAGCAGCCACTTATGATAAGTGCCTTTACATTTTCTACGGTTGAATGTTGATTAAATGTTGAGAGAAATTTATCAGAAGCTACATATTCAGAGTGGCCAATTCTAGTAATTCAAGGTATGTATAAATTAGTCTCATTAATAAATTATAAATTATTGAATTAAATACTTTTAATTAGAAATATAAAATTAGTATAAATTATTAAATATTTAATGCATAAAAAAATAGGAAAAGACTCCAATACTCTAGTGTTATTTCTAGGGTAGTCTACCCAAATAAAATAAGGAACAAAAGCCGGGAGATTAAAGTTGCAGTCAAAGGAGATAGAAATCTAATAAGCAGAAAAGGTTACCAAAAATTGGTGCACAATTCTCAAAAATTAATTAGAAAATTTGCTAACAAAATCAACTATGCCCGTAAAAGCAAAATTAACATGTGCTACTGAAACGGTGTTGTCAATCAACGTGTAAAGCCAAAATTTTGGTTTTATTCAACGCGGAAATATGTAAATTAAAATTAAGATGCCATTTATTTCGTGGAAAAATATTCTTTGTATATAAATATTATTTATATATATTAATAAAAATAATTTATTATTTATATTTGTAATTAAAAATAATATTTAAAATTATAATGACAAAGGAAGGAGAATTCTTCTTTAAAAAGAGGAATTTATTTTTTTGAAATTTTTTATGTTTAATATTAAATAAATAAAATATTTTGTTGCTTTTAGTATTTTATAATTATATTTTATAAAAAATATTTTTATTAAAACAAATAGAGTTTAAAAATAAATATAATATTTAATTCCTTGATGATAACTACTAATTATTATATTCCTTAAAATTCATAACTCGTATTGTTCATTTCTTACTTTTACTTTTATTATAATTATTTATTTTTTATTCACTTATAATACTAAAATAAATAGTAAAAAAAGAATATAACAAAAAATTAAGTTTATATTTGACATTGTTAAAGTGAGATTTAATAATAATATTTTTTATTTATTTTAACAATAAAAGTAAATTGAGAGATAAATAATTATAACAAAAGTCAAAATAAGGGATTGGTATTGTTCGTTATAAAATTAAAGAATTATAATAATCATTACAAATGAGGAACTAAATATTATATTTACTTATTAATTAATAAAATAATAAATAAAATAAGTAAGTTATTAAAATGATAATTAATAATATAAAGTAGGGGTGGGAAATTTTTTTAACCTAATTAAAATTGACCGACCTAAATCGAAAAATGGGTAATCGGATTCAAGTTGCATTATAGTTCGAGTATTAGTGGGTGTAAAAAGTTAGGGGTTTCAGGTTATCAGTCGATGCAAGTTTGGTGTGGCATTAACCAAATCTATTCGAACGCGACCAAGATGCATATTAAATGGTGTCGTTTGGAAGGTGGCAAGAAGTCATCTTCAGGCAGCTAATCTGCTAGCCTTGCTCATGGCATATCATACAGCACCACAAAAAGGGCAAAAAAGCTTTCATCCTAATCGTGTAGCTCCTTTTATCCGTTACCGTAGTAACCTTGTCCTTATGAAAGCCACCATGTGCGCCACTCTACTAGTCGATTCTCCATCATCCACCTTTTGTAGAGTTGCTTTGATTCAAATTTTGTTACTGTGAAGTTTAAGAAGCTTCGGTTGAAAGCTACGAAGGTGATGCTAGTGGAGAATCATTACTTTTGGTGAGCTCCTACTTACTAGTGTCTTCTTTTCCCTTCTGAACAATTTTTGTAAATAGGTGTTTGCTTATTTAATATTTAGTGAAAAATAAAAAATTTCCATGATTTTGTCTTGAAGACCTATAGGTTTTGAAATAAGGTTTCTGTCTTGATTGTAATTTGATGGAGGTAACAAGCTTTAACGAAATAAAAGTGAACCTATGGGATAATGCTACCGTGAAGTTCTCTATTAGAGAGTTATTATGGTAGGGTTCCATTGTTAAGCTTGTTAGAATCGAGGTTTGGGTTGGTGACAATTTGATTGAACATTAACATATCATCAAAGAACCCTAAAGTTTTATAAATTGGAGATATTTATTTATAAGATAGACAAACATTTATCTGTAATTCAGTGTTTTGTAAATATAAAAATTAATTAACCACTGGATATTGTGTGGCTTAGAGCAATCAAAGAAGAAAGAAAACAATCCAATAGTGAAGTTTAACAAGAAAGAGAGCAAGAAAACATAACACCCCATTAATATGAATTGATGAGCCTTCACTTATATAAGCTAGTTTTGGATAATAAGCTACCAGAAGTGTAATTGGAGCCTCAAGGAAATAAAACTAGCACACTTTGATGTTTTTATGAAGCTTGACTTTAATTGTAGGTATCGTTGGGTTTAACATATGATATATTGAAGGAAGGTGAATCCTTTTCACACTTTTAGAAATTGGAAGTCATGGAATAAAACAAAAAATTTCATTTCTTTGTATGTCAATTTCAATAGTCATAAAAGAATCACCAAAAGCATGTGTAATTATATTTAATGTTAGCACTGAGGAGAAGATTTAATGGGTTTTCCTTTTAGTTTGTTTGAACAATTAAATACTGAATAGAATTTGAACCATACAATCCAATAGAGTCAATATACTCTAAGTTCATGATTAGAGTACAATCTTTTTTTATTTGAATTGCTTCTTATGGATTGAAAACTATCATCTTTGTAGCCTTTAATAGGTGATTCTTTTACCATGTGTGGAATTTCATCTACCTCCTTAACAACTTGTAGTTTTTTATAACATCTTATTTTATACAGTTGTAATTAGAAAATTATAGTCTTGAGAATTGAAAACTTTGCTATTAAGCTTTGGGTAAATAAGACTAAATGGAGGCTCAACATATTTTTATATCTTTAGTTTTGTGGAAATATATAAAATAAAGGAATTCTACCTTTATTTTTATCATGATTTTATAATATACTAGTTATAGAACTCCAAACCTAAGAATCCTCAGTTATGAAAGCTAAATTTGTGTTAGATTCCTAGGCTAGATTGAATGTTGAATTTGTCTATCCGAAACATACTTAAGATAACAACTCATGTGAATAAGTTTTTTAAGCAATACCAAGCCCAATCATTGTATGTGCTTGTTAATGTTAACATGTTAATTATAGCATGTTCTCTGGAATGTTGATAGATTTTATTTAGTTTTGTATAACTAGAACGTGCATTTTATTCTTGATTGTACAAGTTCCTTCCATAAATGGATCCCGAGCCTCCATTAATTAGTGGGGTGGCTGCTCTAACATGGAATTAACCTCTCGATAAGAATCCAAAATTAACTCCTCCTGTGACATCAACTCCAATCCAATCCTCTTCTTTAAATGCAAAGTTTCAGCTTGGTTTTATTTATAAAGCCCCTGTTGCTTCAAGTGAGAAAGGCAAAGCTCCTGATGATCCAAGTAACAAAGGCAAGACTCTTGCTACTTTCGGTGAAAAACGTAAATCCCCTATTGCCCCATCTAGTAAAAACTCTAAAGTAAAGCCTCCTAGTGGTAAGAAAAAGAAGATCATATCAAGAAAGTCGGATGCTAACAAAGTAACTGGAATCCAAATAAGGAAAAGGTCTATAGCATGGAATCACTTCGTGAAAGTGCTGGAAGATGAGGTGAGCAAACCCACAACTGAATGCATTCATTGTGGCCATAAGTTTTTTAGTTAGTACTAGAGAGCAGGGCACATCAAACTTGTTAGCTCACATAAAGAAGTATCTAAAATATGCACACACACTTGACACCGACCCTAAATAAAAAGTGCTAGACTTCACAAATATGTCTACTGGTAAGCAATTAACTAGTTTTGTGTCAAATACATTTGATCCTAAAGAGTATAGGAAAGGCATATCTTTCTTTGTTATATATGATGAGCAACCATTTAAGGTTGTTGAGGGTTTAGGTTTAGATACATGTGTAAAAGACTATGTCCAAGGTTGGATGTGCTTACTAGAAAGATAATAGCAAGTGATTGCTATAAGATCTATATGGAGGAGAAAGAAAAGCTTAAGGGTTTGTTGAAAACTAGCTGTGTAAGAGTGTGCTTAACTACAAATTATTGGACATCCATCCAAAATCTGAATTATTTATCTTTAATAGCTCATTTCATTGATAATCAATGGAACTACCAAAAATGAATTCTTAACTTCTGTCAGCTCCAAATTACAAAGGGGAAACAATTAGGAAAACCATTGACGCTTATCTAAATGAATGGGGTTTAAAGCAAGTGTTCACCATTACAATTGACAATGCTAGTTCTAATGATGTAGCCATAGGATACTTGAAAAAGAAACTAAACAATTGGAATGGGTTAGTGTTGAAAGGGGATATAATACATATTTGGTGTTGTGCACATATTTTCAACCTAGTGGTGAGTGTGGGGTCGAAAGACTACCATAAGTCCATTGCTGCAATAAGGAATGTTGTTTGTTATATTAGATCATTAGCTTTTAGTTTAGTAAGGTTTAAGGAGGCCATTGAAGCAGAAAACGTAGAATCTAATACCTTGGTGTGCTTAGATGTGCCCATTAGATGGAACTCAACCTATACAATGCTTGAATTAGTTGAGAAGTTCCAAAAGGCATTTAAGAGATTGGAGGATGATAGTGACTATTTGCTGTACTTTAGAGATTTTGAGAGGAAAGAGGATCCTCCAAGCAATAGTGATTAGGATAATGTTAGGGCATTTATCAAATTCTTGGAGATTTTCTATGATATCACCTTAGCTTTATCTGTTTCATTGCATATGACTTATAACTCACTTTACACACATATATCCATTGTGCAAAGTGAGTTAAATGAATGGATAACAGCTAAGAATGCAAATTCTATGTTATATTTCATGGCTATTGAAATGAAGATGAAGTGTGACAAATATTGGGGTTTAATTGAATCTATGAATTCTATCACATTCATTGCAAATATTCTTGATCCAAGGTTCAATTAGCCTAAATTGCATGGTCATTTGAAGAGACCTATGGAGAAACACTTGCTGAAACTATGGTAAACAAAGTTAAAGCATCCTTAACTAAGATGTACGAATGGTATGCAAGTGAATATAGGAAGCTAAGTGCTAATGAGAAAGGGATATTAAAAGGAGATTCTTCGAGCAAAAAGGACCCAATAGTTCAAAGTCATGCTCAAAAAGCAAAACTGCTGCTTTTAGGTCATATTTGAGAAAGAAAGCACCGTTTAGGTGAAGAATGAATTAGAAAATTATCTCTATGAGCCATGTATTGATGATAAAGATGAAAATTATGTTGTGTTAGCTTAATGGAAAGTGAATAGCTTAAGGTTTGAAGTGCTATATAGGATGGCAAAGGATGTCTTGGCTGTCCTAGTTTCAATAATTGCATTAGAATCTGCATTTAGCATAGGTGAGCGTGTACTTGATGTCTCCAAGAGTTCCTTCCACCTAAAGATAGCAGAAGCTCTTATTTACATCCAAAATTGGTTGAAACCCTCTAAATTCCAACTCCAAGACTTTGAGTTTGGTGATGATGCTTATAAAGATATGGAGAAAGGTAATTGATAATTAGACCTTCTATGTGTTTGCACATACTAATTTTTGACATGTTCCTTGATTGTTTTATGATAAATAATTATTGCTTTTCATTATTATAGAAGTGGCAACTACCTTTAAAGATGGCAACAACAACTCTAGGACAAGCAATATAAGAGCAGGGAAAGAGATCATGCAAGACCCATAGCCTATGGCTATGAACTAGAAATATAGAAGGTTCTTTCTGCTCCACTTCACTTATGAAACTATATTTTTTTCCATTACTTATTCTTTTTCTATTCCCTACAGGTTTGCTAAAACTGATGGTGCCTTCTTTTGTTGATGATATGAGGCACCAACATCTTATCATTTTTTGACAAATAGTTCTTCACACTTTTGTGGATATTAGTGTTTGGGGCTAGCATTAATTTTTGAAGTGTTGCTGGCTTGATTAGAAAAATCATGATATATAGAAGCACACACAGCCACTTGTGCAGTAAATGTGGCTTGATTAGGAAATCATGGTATATAATAGCACAAAGATGATTTTCATATAATAAATTAAAAAATAAACTACTACACATTTAAGTTAAAACGAGACCATCCTAATTGACTAACACAAATGAGATTATTATTTATATTTGTTATACTTTAATGTGAAATGAAATAATGAATTATAATTGTTTATAATTATTTATTTTATATTTATTGAATATGTAAAATTATTATTTTAAAATGAAATAATATATTATATGATAAAATTAATACTATTATTTTAAATGATAAAATTTAATAATAAATTATTGTAAAGTAATGCTTTCAAATAAGATAATTATTTATTATTTATGATCATATAAAATTGTTGTTTAAATTAATGTCAAATTATCATGTATAATTAGTATACATAATGAAATGGTTTATGACACTTACATTATCCTTTACGCAACTTTACCGCTTTTGTTCAATTTCCGAGTAAACAAATGGTGCTCACTTGCTCTGTTTGGAAAGTAACGAAAAAAATGGAAAAAAAAAGGGTAGAATACTCTCACCTCTCCTGAAGTTTGGGTTAAATACATCTCCCTCCCCTTTATTTTCAATTTTGGATCAGACCTCCCTCCTTATTGACGAAGACAGACAGCATTAATATATAATGTGTTGAGACAAAATTGCCCTAGATGGTAATATCAAACAGTTGATCGCAACTCACTTTATTTTTCAAAATTTTTTTTACTTTCAAATTTTTATTTTGATCTTCTTTTTCTCTTAACTTAATTAATCTTTGTTAAACTCTTATTGTTGTTAAGTTGTACTTTCATTGCTACATTAACTTGAACTTAAGGTAGTAGATAAGAGTTCCCTTAAAAATTCCATCATGCTTCTAGCGACCAATGAAACCAGTAAGGGAACTTAAATCTTTAAAGATAATCGGTCCACATACAAGCGTTTTAAAACCCAAGAGTATTACAAGAGCACTATAGAAGCTAACTCATGCATCAATGTCAAGTTGCTAACCTAAAATTGGCTCCTAAAACACTAAAATCCATCACTCTATTATTTCAGTATTTTTAGCTTCAATCGACATAGTTTGTCTTCAATTCCCACTTGTTCAACTCTTTTAGGTTCTGGGCTCAGTCATAGCTTCTGCAATTTTTATTCTTCCCAACATTAATTTCCTCTCTCCATTCTTTGTGCTCTTCGTCCTAATTGGGACCAATTTACTGCAACCACATACAAAGTTTCAAACTTTACTTTATCCACCACCATTAATGGCGACCTTTACTTCTCAAACCCTTTGAATCTCATATGCGATAAACTTGTCACTTTCTCTTTCTTCAAAGCTGCCTTTACCTTCTGCTTTCTCTATTTCTCTCTAACCCAGATAGAACATGGTAGCACAACCACTTTTGGTGTGGTCTTGGTGGGTTTGGATGCCAAGCCCACTGTCCTTATGGCTGATAAGCTTAGTGAAGTAGAGCTTAAAGGATTTTGCCAATGTTATTTACTTGTATAATTTGAGCCTAAGCCTTTGCTTGGTTATGATAGAAAATAGGGAAGAAAAAAAACAGAGGAGAAGTTATTTTCCTCACCTTTGCTTGGTTGCAGGAGAAAAGAGAAGGGGAGAGAAAACAGAGGAGAAAATGTTGTATTTATTGTGAGAGAAAATAGGAATTTGTAAAATATGAGGGGAATTAATTTTTTTACCTCATTTGATGTAAATTTAGAAAATGTTAGGAAATTAATATTAACTTTATTTTACAAGTAAAATTTATATTAATATTTTTTAATATAGATTGATGTGTTCAATTTTCTTTATATCATTAAAATGTAAAATTGAATAAATAGTATAAATTTATTATAAACCTACTTTTTAAGAAAATGTAGGTTTTTTTTAACATTATTAATACTCCAAACTTATAAAAAATTAATATCAACCCATGTATTAAGTAAATAATATAATATAATTTTTATTTCACACAAATTAATTCTATATTATGTAACCTTTATTTTCTTATTTAGTAGGCATCCTAATGTACAAAAACCCAACAAAATAGCAGAAGCAAACTAACATTAAAATTCAACAAAATACGTTAGAGAATCCATATTAAGAAGATAAAGTGATGTAATTAAGGTTTACCCATTTCTTCATTTTTTATCATATAATTGAAGGAACATGAAATTTGATGAATTTTGGAATTGTTACTTGAGTTACCTAAAATTAACTGGGATAAAAATAGTCTAAATTCAATTCTATAACTGTATCAGTACCTTAATTTTAGAAACTTAATTATAAAAAAAAAGAGAACTACTGTCATCAGTTCTATAACTGTAGAAATTTCACCCATCAAGTGCTACATCCATGAAAAATAATTCTCATACAAAGCAAAGATAACTCTTAATAGGAATAATAATGATAGAAATATCTAAGTTTACTTAGTGAGAGTGTTAACATAGATAGGGGTTTAGTGAATACAGAGAACTCACACCCCCAAAACTTGTCACCCCATGCCAAAATAACACAACCTATTTAGTTAACATGTTTAGAACTACTATCACAATCTAGATACATCAAATAAGGGTTAACAATAGTACACAATTTTCTAGCACATAATACAATATGGTAAAGTAACATAGTGCTCAAGTGGTAATATAGATAGATGAATAAGGTTACAATTATCCAATCTGCAGGTGCCTTCATATTTAATGCTACACATTATGAAATATGAGGTTTGTAGTTAATCCACATCCTTTGCAACAATCTTGGCCTTCACAACTTATTGTCAGCATTTACCTATCAATTAAAAGAACAACACAATCATGCAGACACAACAAAGGTTATGATTATATATATGGTAATAGTTGTGTCCATATTGAAGATGCCTAGTTTTATATAAAATCACTGGACAAAAACCTGACTAATTATTACTCATTAACTTCAAATATCACAAGACGGATGAGATATAAGCATAACTTGTAATAAGAAATAAAAGAGACATACATACCTCCAAAGGTGGATACCAAATGTGCAAAGACTTCAAAACAAACCTGCCTCCTTCATATTTTCATATAGGATATTCCAACGCATCTCTTCTGGCACCCCAAAAAATTGTTGCTTCGTATCCTCATCCATGCATAAGAAACGATAACACCAAGTTCGAAGTTCTGGCATCACTCATATGTTCTCTAACTCAATCCAAACATCTACAAGGGTATAATGTTGAGGTTTGCTCTTCCGCATAATGGTAAGACCTTCCTTGGCTATTTAAACTTGTTCTTTAGCCAATTCAACTCCTTCTTGCATCACATCAGTTAAGTTATTTATTCCCAAGTGCATTTTTTCGTAACCGCTCTCAATCACATTAACTATAACAACTTTTCTTTTGGTGCCTTTAGAGGATGCTATTCCCTATGAATGATTTCCTTTTGATGGAGTTGAACTTCCACCTACAGGACTATAGGTGCCCATGTTGCCAACAAAGCTTGGACCCTCAGTTCCCCAGCGGAGGTCAGATTCTGACATGCCATCAATGTTATCATTTAGATCAAAATTCTCCCTCTCCCATTGCTGCACTTTATCCCTTGCACTTTCAACATTTGCACTAGTTGCTCTATCTTTGCTAAATAGATCCAGTAGTTTATCATAGTTATATATTGGTGTCCTTCGCCATTTTTATGCTTTAGGTTTTTCCTATATGTTGCAACCATAATTAGTCTAGCATATGATGATATACAAAGAGTAATTTAAAACTATTTGCCTATTATAAATATACATAATAAGTGCAGTATTTCATTATCATCTGATTTTATTTTATTTGCATATTCACCTTTATGATCTCCTCCCATACCTCGGGTTCTGCTTCAAACAATTGAGAAATAGAATTCCACCCCACCCTACTCTGTACATGAAACAGATCATAACATTCATTGAAAGTGGCTTTCAATGTTTTCATTCTGTTTTTAATGTGTTGTCTTTGCGAGAATGGTCCTACTGTGGCCTTCAATGTGTTCAGCACAGTAATGTAGGCATAAGAGGTGAATGTCCCATCCGGCCTATTTCCCTTATGAACTTCTTCAATCAATACATCTAACAATACAGTATCTATGTCCGATGTCCATCATAAGTTATCTTTGGAAGAACTCCCTTCTTTCTCTGTTCTTCTGTTTTTGGACATGATTACGCCTGCAAGTTACCACACATCAAAATATTAGTACATTGTCTACAAGTGGGAAAGTGATAAGTAAGTAAAATGATAACTTATCCACATATGTAGTCCATGATAAAGTAATTAAAAAATAAAATCAACACAAGGTTTACAGGTACAATCATGTCTATACCCCAATACTTAGGATGCCTGAATATTATGTAATAAAAAAGTGATTGTAACATAATGCCAAACACACAAAACGAGAATAAAATGATAACACATAAATAGATAATACACATGAATAACTCTAAGATCTTTATACACATAATAGATTACATAATATTCAACTGTTTACAAAAGACCAGTCATGTCACATTATCATCAAAATCATTCCATATTTGATTTGCTATGCTTTCTCTTAAGATGAGTCCCTGTCTATAATCTTCTTCCGAGCTCCGTGCATCATGGTCTCCATTGTCATCCGTAACACTATGGAGTAATTTACGGTCGACTTCGTCAAGTAGACGCTTATCGGGATCTACGTCCATGAGAAAGTTGTGTAAAATGCAATAGGCAATAGTAATGTCAGATATGGTCTCTAGTGAGTAATGCGGTTCAGTGCCGCTGGCTATAATCGGGAACCTTTTCTTTAGAATTCTAAATATTCTTTCAATGACATTTCTCAATGAAGCATGTCTTAAATTAAATAGTTCTTTTGCATTTTCAGGGCCACGCATTGAATACTCTTTCAGGTGGTAATGTGTGCCTCTATATGGTGTGAATACACTACTTTTCAATGGATATCCTGCATCTCTTAGGTAATATTTACCTAACTAAAGTTGAATTTTATGATCAAATGTAATATACCATAACTTTATATATATATTTGTTAGATACAATTTAGGGCCTATACTTCTAACCTTAATCAGATCATGAAATGGATGTACCTAAAATAATCTTAAGTCTATCTCCTTTCTTACTTAAGGCATGCTTAAAAATTCTGGAGTTAGATGCAGTGCCTTCCCAACTGTCCAGTACGTAAGTGAATCTCATATCAAATGTACAAGACGTCAGGACATTTTGAGTTAGGAAGTCTTTCCTTCCTCGAAAGTGAAGGGCATCTCTATTTAGCTCTTTCACCCGTACATGTGTCCGATCTATAGCTCTAACACAATCCTATATTTTTTAAGATACAATACAATTCATGATGTGAAATCCAAAGACACTCTAAAAGATCTACTATTAATTGAAATTTTAATCTAGCTTGTAATGTCATCTTACCCTAAAACATGGATAGAACTTTTTACTGTTAAGGATTTGTTGAGGAGTTTCTGATCTTGAAGGCTGCACAAGGTACTCATTCTCTAATGATACAATGGCTCGTAGAATATTATGAAAATGATGACTAGTTGTTTCCCTCGGACGATGGAAAAAAAAGGACACAACTCTATGCTTGACATTATGCCCTAAAATATGCAAAAACTTAGTAACTTGCTCCTCGATTGTAGCGTGTACAGAATCCCTGACTTGACCAATTCCTCTTAATTTCCCACACAATTGAAGGAATGCACGAGGACTTATACAAATCACATCACGACATTGATCAGTTGTTAGTAGATTTTGCATTAATTGTTGTCGCATTTCATCTCTTTCACTTCCCATTTCAACATTAGGTGCATGAACAAGAGTAGCTTCTAAGGTTAGCAGATGCATAGCATGCACAATGATGCACATTAGTTAGACAATACACATTTACCATCGCATTTGCCATTGCTTTAGTGCATCTATATTAAGCAATTGTTATAATTCACATTGCTAATCAAATAAATCATCATTTTCCTCTTCCATTTCTAATCCTATAGTCAATGGGGATGAGCCAAGTTTTGAGATAAATTCCATAGGTAATTGAGGAAGTTAAGAAAAATAGCTAACTACCATTTACAACTAATTTCTAGAAATAGAAATAACATTATTCTTTCCCTATGCTTCAATCATGCAACAGACAGGATTATACTAAATAAATTTTTATGCAGTGTATCAATAAGGTAAGGTGAAATGGCTTACAAAAGACCAGCGAAGTGTCCACAACTGCTAACCTAGCTGGGAGAATGGAAAGCTGTTACTGCTTCTAATAAGTCAAGCTGCAATAAAAGAATACCATGGTTAGGGTTAAGCCAGTTAACATTTCAAAAATTGTAATAATTCAAAGCATTCACCACTTAAGCATTAGGGATAATATTGATTGATTATTCCTCCTTATGTTCAATATGGAATCTTGTCAAAACTTACAATCCCATTTTTTGATTAATAGATATAATTGACTTTTTTTTAAGGATTCTCATAAGAGTTAAAGTGCATTTTTAAAGTTAAAATTCAGATAATAAATACACTATAACTAATTAGTATTCATGAATCAATTGTTTAGTTATAACAAAAAAATACAACACAAAATTGGGACATTACAAGCATGAATAAACTCAAATTTTTTTTATTGTCTATTTCTTACAACCATAAATAAATTCATTTTTTTTACTTAATGGTTACAACATAAAATATATACATCAATCAATTACCTTAATACATGTTAATTTTTTACACATTTTCTATATATATATATATATATATATATATAATATTTTCAAAATAAGAAATATTTTTTTTATCATATGTCCTAAAAGAAATCAGGTTGGGTCAGGTCGGGTCAGATCTACTAACCGGGTCGGGTACAAATCCAAATGACCTGGCAAGCAAATTCGATACTGCCCAGCAAGGTCGATTTCAGATCCTGCCTTTTGTTAACCAGAACCACGCCGGCATGTCGCTGCAGCTGGAAGATGGTCGTCAGCAGGGCAGCCAAAAACAACCAGCAAAGACGCCAATAGAAACCAGTAAAGTGTAGTCGAAAAGAATGGGGAAACTCCATGAACCAAAACTGAGGTTTACCTGCTCCAATCAGGAACTGCAGCCGGTGACTTTGCCGAATGGAAGATAACCAATAGCTGTAGAGATGTAGATCCTGCAACAGCAGTCAGATGGGGGCGGATGGTAGGGACGACACCGGGAAGACCAACAAGCGGGCGACGACTCCACTATTCAGAAATGGAAGCATAGGTTCCCGCTAGTAGGACGCACAACAATAGCAAACCAGGCATTCTTTAGCTGCGGATGGGAGCCAGATGAAACAGACAAGCAACAAACAAGGCAAAATGATTTGGTAAAGTATTCTGCTGTAGCACTGTGCATTTTTTCAACCGATTTTCCCCACAAAACTGAGGTGAAAATTTTCTAGTGGGGCCCACCATACATTTTCTTACCCGTTATCACCTCTCCCCTGTTTTCTCTTTTGAGCCTAGCAGGAGAAGGTTGAATTTTTTTGTACTTTTCACCCAGTATTTTCACTTCTCCCGTAAAAACACCCCAAACAAGCAGAGCATAAAGGAGCTCAGCACCAAAATCTCACCAATTTTAGAAGAAAAATTGACATGATTGTATTGCTTTCATCTTATCATAGAAGGGTAATTTTATCCAAAATTTTGTGAAAAGAGATATTTGACCAAGTTAGGCCCAGTTTGACCACCAATCATCAATATTTTTAATGGGGAGTTAACTGGGAGGGTAGGGAATGTAGTTTTATATGAAGTTTAAGGAGTATCCAAACTAATTTTGAAAAACTAGGGGAAGGGGATATATTTTGGTTAAACCTCAGGGGAGGTAAGAGTATTGTACTCCAAAAAAATGAACTTTTGAAGGATTTTACTGTAAAATCGGTTATAAATAAAAAGATAGTCCATACTTTAATGGGTTAAAGAAATGTCACCCGTTTACAATTAAACAAAATAAAAGTGAGTTGCCCTGGCATCGATACCAAAGCATTGTAGTTCAAAACAAGAATTTATACCGAAAGGAACTTTTAAAAATGAACAATTCTACTATACTCAAACTAAAAATTTTGGTATGGATACCTTGATTTAGTGACAATATAATAACTATCAGATTTAAGAGATAAAAAAATAGATGATTGATATAAATTTATATGCTACTTACTGAAAAATAAATATTACTTATGTGATATTAATTTTCTCACTCTCATACTTTATACTTTTTACAAAAATGATCATATATACATCAACATAATGAATAGGCTTAGTTTTATATTTTTTATGATTTTATAAATTTTTTTTGATTATGCAAATAAAAATGTATTAATTAAATTGTTAATAAAGAGCAAACACTTAATTTCTTATTTAACATAATAGAAAGCACGTAAATGGTTTACATTTTGAAAAGGAATATTGAAATAATATTTTTTTACATTATCATACTTTTAGATATAATAGTATGATTATCAATTAATTTTTATTATAGCAATACTATCATTTTTAAATTTAATACTCAATTTATTTAGATATTTTTGCATTAAATATGAATTTATTATTTTATTGCAATTTGTGAAATAATTTTTTGAGTTTTTATAAATTTTTTTAGTGTTAAAATTTATATATCTAGTAATGATTTAAAATGGACTTTTATAATGAATTATTAATATTAGGCCAATATTATTGGATTGATAGTGATTTGTATAATAATTTATTGGATTATAAAATATATTCAATAACCAATACATGTGATTTGTATATAAATTATTTATATTGAGATAAAATTATAAATGATATATCATGTATATAATATATTAAAAAAATTATAATGAAATTTTTTACTTATGAATGTATTTTTAATTTTAAATGTTAAAGTTTTTTTATAAATTTTTTATTCTTAATGAAAATGAAAATGGAAAATAATTAAAGAAAATACACGAATTCTTTATTTTGATGAAAAATATGCACTTCTAAATTTTATATACATAGGTGTATAATATTAAAAAAATAGTATTACTGATCTTGATGTATTTAATTTTTCAAATTTTCAATATCTAGATAATGATGAAGAGTTTCAAAATTAATAATTTAAATAAAATATTATTAGTAATATTATTATTTCTTAAGGAAGCATGTAAGATATTAAAATTGAAATTCTAAATTAAATTTTAAATTTTTATATGATGAATTTATGATATTTTTGAAAATTTAAAATTTTGGATAATTTAATAATTTTAAAAATTATTAAATTAAAATTATTTAATCACATCTGTTAATATATAAATAATTATGATTAAATAATTTTAATTTAGTAATTTAAAATTTTATTATATCATTTTAAGTATCTGTGCATAAATTATTTATTAGTGAAGTATATAACTAATACATTTTTACCCATGAATGTTTATAACCAAGTATTTGTATATAAATTATTTATCCATGAATGTATATAATCAATACATTTTTATTTACATATTTTTATTCATATATGTAAAAAAAATATTTTTTAAACAATAAAATACCAAAAATTATTTACAAATTATTTATCCATTTTTAAAATTTGTTGTTAAAAAAAATTAAAATCATAATATTACATACTATTTTTAAAATCTAACATATAAAATTGGATTATATATATAAGTACCAATTTTGAAAATATTGTTTCAAAAATTAAATATAATACATATATTATGCAAATCTTAACTTTCAATGTATAATTCTTAAATTTAAATTGAAATACTTCAAATATTTTTAAATTTTAGATTTATATAAAAAAAATTTGAAAGTTGATTAAGTCAATATTTTATTAAGAGAAATAAACAATAAATTTAAAATAAAATTTAAGTTATGTATTTTTTTCTACTTTTTTTAGGCCATAAAACATATTCAATAATCAATACATGTGATCTACATATAAATTATTTATATTGAGTCAAAATTATAAATGATAGATCATGTATATAATATATTAAAAAATTTTATAACAAAAATTTTTATCTATGAATGTATTTTTAATTTTAAATGTTAAATTTTTTTTCGTAAATTTTCTATTCTCAATGAAAATGAAAATAGAAAAAATTAAAGTAAACATACAAATTTTTTTATTTTGATGAAAAATATGCACTTCTTAATTTTATATATGGAGGTGTATAGTATTAAAAAAATGACATTATTGATCTTAATGTACTTAATTTTTCAAGTTTATTCGTCGTCGAAGGAATTTGAAATTATATTAAAATCTCTTAGTTTTCATTTTCCTTTTTAAATTTATTTTAAAATTTTAATTTTTTTTGAAAATTTTCATCTATATATATATATATATATATATATATGTATGTATGTAAAATAAAGTCTAAATCTTTAAATCTATAGAGGAAAAGATATTTGGAACTAACTTATTTTTATAAACTCATAAGTTCATAAAAAATTTGAGGTAGAAATAAAATTAAAATAAATATCAATCTTAAATTATAAAATTTATAAATAGATAAATTATCTAAAATTTTTTTTATATATAAATAAATATTATTAATTTATTAATAATAAAATCAATATTTAAACTTTTAATTTGAGTACAAAATATTTATCCTTTAAAAATTTCGCCTTGTCTAGATTCCTCAGAGTCCAGACGATGGCCAAATTATGTCCCAAATGATGTCATTCCCTGCAGTGTTGTCCACATCTTCGTAACTTTCTTCTACGGGAAAGACAAAGCATGGCATCTTGACTCATACTTTTCTCTAATTCATGTTTCCCTTCTTTGATTTGTTCTCCATGACTCCACGTCATCCGCCCTAATTTTGAAAGGTGATCCTTAAGATTCTCACTTGATGGTATCCTATTGTTTATCATCTCCCGTTACCATGGTTGCTAAATGATTGTTAAACCTATCCGCTTCAAAAAGATGTGAGGAAGTAGTCACGAACGAAGAATTAAAAGATAAATTATTAAATTCGTTTTAAAAATAAATTAAATTGACATCGCCTAAGAAAAAAAAAAAAACAGGGTCCATCTTTTTACTCTCAATAGAAAAGTATATTAATAAATAAAATATCAAATTTAATTAAAATAGTCACATCAAACAACTTTTTGACCGTTTACCTTAAAATATTTTACCAAAAACCTGCAAATCTTTTTTACTAAAATACTTAATTTTTTTTTTAAAAAAATAGCCGAATCACGGGAAGGGGCTTCTGTGACCAGTGTAATCATGGCCTGCCCTCTCCCGTTACTAGTTTTGAATTTTTTTAAAAAAATAATTGGTCATAGGGTGGGGGGAGCCGTGACTAAATTTCTTTTTAAAATCATTACCAAATTTTTAGTATTTATTAAACACAAGTTTTTAAAAAAACTTAATTTTAACTTATCAAATTTTTTTAAAAAAATAATTTTAAATTATCAAATTTTTTTAAATAGACTTTAAAAAAAATTAATTTTAGCTTATCATTCTTTTTAAAAAAATTATTTTTTTTAAAAATTAATTTTAACTTATCATACTTTTTTTTAAAAAAAATAATTTTAACTTATCAGCATGTTTAAAAAAATTAATTTTAGCTTATCAGCTTTTTTTTTAAAAAAATAATTTTAGCTTACCAGACCTTTTTGAAATAGACTTTTTTCTAAAAAAATTAATTTTAACTTGTCAATTTTTTAAAAAAATCATATTTTTTTAAAAAAATTAATTCTAGCTTATCAAACTTATTTAAAAAAAATTAATTTTAGCCTATTAAATGAGTTATTTTCATAAAGAAAATATATTTTGAACTTAAATTTAGCTATTTTAGTTTAAACCCTTTTTTCACTTTTTTGATTTATTTTAATTTTAATATTAATTTTAAATTAATTAGTATTTGATTTAATTTTTTTACACATTTAATGTTGCTTAAACATTAATTAGTATAATATCATAAAATCTTGAGAATAATTAAAATTTTAATAAATACATAATTTTTCCTACTCTCTTATAAATTTATAAGTTGAAAGATTTAATTTATAAAAATTATATTTTTATACAATATTTTATCATAACGCCATGGATATACATATGTAAATCCTTGGGTGCTTTTTTCAATTAATTATATATTCTTAAAATTAGAGTGTATATATATAATTTATTGAAAAAAACACCCAAGGATTTACATATGTATATACATAACGTTATGATAAAATATTGTATAAAAATATAATTTTTATAAATTAAATCTTCCAACTTATAAATTTATAGGAGAGTAGAAAAAATTATGTGTTTATTGAAATTTTAATTATTCTAAAGATTTTATGATATTTACTAATTTTATTATACTAATTAGTGTTTAAGCAACATTAAATATGTAAAAAAATTAAATAAAATACAAATTAATTTAAAATTAATATTAAAATTAAAATAAATCAAAAAAATAAAAAAGGGTTCAAACTAAAATAGTTAAATTTAAATTCAAAATATATTTTTTTATGAAAATAATTTATTTGATAGGCTAAAATTAATTTTTTTAAAATAAGTTTGATAAGCTAGAATTAATTTTTTTTAAAAAAAGTCTATTTCAAAAAGGTCTGGTAAGCTAAAATTATTTTTTAAAAAAAAGGCCGATAAGTTAAAATTAATTTTTTTAAAAGAATTTGATTCTTTTTAAAAAATTGAATTTTTTAAACATACTGATAAGCTAAAATTAATTTTTTTAAAAAATTCTAATAAGTTAAAATTATTTTTAAAAAAAAAGTCTAATAAGTTAAAATTAATTTTTTTAAAAAAATTTAATTTTTAAAAAAAATAATGATAAGATAAAATTAATTTTTTTAAAAAAGTTTGATAAGGTAAAATTATTTTTTTAAAAAAATCTGATAAGTTAAAATTAAATTTTTTTAAAAAAAGTGTTTTTAATAAATATTGAAAATTTGGTAATGATTTTAGAAAAAAAATTCTAGTCACGGGTCCCCCACCCCGTGACCAATTATTTTAAAATTTTTTTTAAAACTGGTAACGGGAGGGGGTAGGTCGTGACTGCACTGTTCACGGGAGTCCTCTTCTCCCCGTGACTCAGCTATTTTGAAAAGAAAAAAATTTTTACGACGCAGATTTTTGGTAAAATATTTTCTAACTTTAAGGTAAACAATCAAAAAGCTCACATCAAACAGTATCATATAAGTTATAATTATTATATTTTTTAATTTTATATTTAATAATATTAATTTTTTATTTTTATTATTATAATTATTTCTTTCTTTCTTTATTCATGATATTGAAATAAATTAGAAATAATAATATGGTAAAAAATAAATATACGTTTAATATTATCAAATTAAGATTTAAGAATTCATTATAATATTTTTTATTCATGTTAAATTATTAAATTTAAAAAATATAATAATCATCATTTTAATAAAAATTAAATATTATATTCGTTAAAAAATGTAAACTCACCGACGCATTCCAAATTTGAGTTCTGGAAAAATATACTTGTAAATCGAATTGGAGGCAGTAGGTAGAGCTGACAACTTATTCAAACCCATTTGATTTGATAATTTTTTTTATTTTAATTGGATTTTTATTTTACTTATAAATAGCTTGATTATTGTTTCTATTATTATTATTATCATTATTATTATTATCATTATTATTATTATTATTATTATTATTAAAAATTTAGTATTCTGTTATAGTTTTATATTTATATTGTTTAATAACATTTATAATTATATTAAAAATTATATTTTAAATATATTTTTATTATTTAGTTAATTAAAAAATATAATGATTTAATTTTGAACCAAGCTTAAAATAACTCAATTTTATTTTATTTTAAATAAATTATATATAATAATATCATAACTCGACTCGTCATAGTTTCACTTCGCAATACAACAATTACAATTTGGGGCATTTTTTTTTTCACATTTCCATCTTTTGATTTAAAAAAAATTTGTCCCAGCAATAAACGGCTAAAAATGTTAATACACTATATCAAGAGAAAAATAAATTGGTGCTTAAAATATATAAATTTAAAACTTGACAAATTTTTGAAAAATTTCTCTTCCTTTTTTTTTGAGAGAGTAAATAGTTGAAAATTATTTGGAAAGAATCAATATTCAATAGTTTTAAAAAACAGTTTTACAAGAGGCAAATATTCAACCAATTTCAAAAAAACCAAATTCTGAAAACAGAAAGTGTTTTTCAAAAAGCAGCATGAAATTAAAAGGAGTAGAATAAAAGAGATACAATAAGAGTCATAATGAAGATAACTTTGAAATTTTACAAAATTTTAATATTTTGAGGTTAAATAATCAAATTATTAATTAAGTCCAAAGGTTAAAATGTAAAAATATTCAAATATTAGAAATTTAATATTTAATAAATTTAACACTAAAAAATTGGTGTTAAATATTTTAATATTATTAAACACACCCTTAATTTGATTTCAACTTTATTTTTAAATGAATTGATTAGAAATTAATAAATTAGCATTCTCCGTGTGTTCACACCGATGCTTATTATTTGTCTATTATAAACAAGGAAATAATGTGTATGTAACAAAGGAAAAAATTCGGGGCATATAAATAATTAATTTTCAACATTCAATTCGTTTAGCGTGAATTGAAAAGCCTTAACAAATTATCATTTTATGTTTATTTAATTTAAAATATGATATTTCAAAATTAATATCAATAAAATATTAAAAATAAAGCAATTAAATTTTGTTGAATTTCTAAACACTTTTTTAGAAATATGTATTTACCGGTTTAATTAATTTTTTTATATTAATAATTTAACTCATTAAAAATTTTTCACAATGAAAATAAATATATTGTGTTATATTCATAATACTTTTGTGATATTAGCATTTAAGCTTCAAATAACAGGAGTAAATAGAAAAAAAAAGGAAAACTTGTAATAGAAAAAATAATATGAAGAGAAATGGTGACATGTAGTTAAACAATTCAATCAACTAAAATTTTAACTTATTCAAAATTTTTATAATAAAAAGGAAATATGTAATGTTGTTTCATGCTACTTAATAATATTGTCATCTGAGATATTAATAATAAGAGTGATGAAGAAAAAAAATGTAATAAAAATATAGGTAAATAAATTAAAGAAATATTTACAAAAATTATATTAATAAGTGTGATTTTAATTTTTAAATTAATATTTTTATTAAAAAATGATATGGATTAATTAATTCAATTAATATGTTTTTATTAAAATTCATTTTAGTTAAAATATTATTATAATTAAAATAAAATATATCATATTATATTTATATTACTTAGCAATACTAGCATTTGAGTTATAAATAATATGACTGGATAGAGAAAAATGTAATAGAATAAATAAAATGAATAAAAAATTTATGAATTAAGAAGTAATATAAATTAAAAATAGAATGTATATTAAATAATTTAATTAAATTAAAAATTTAAACCATTTAAAATATTTTTAAATTAAAAATAAAATATATTATATTTTATTTATATTGCATTTTATATTAAGTCTACCTTGTTAAAAATAAAAGTTGATAGAAAAACATGCAATTTATCAAATATCAAATTGTAAAAGGATAAACAGTGCATGAGTCTTAAGAAAAAAAGAATTAAAAATAAAATATATAAATAAAATATAATAAGAGTGAACATAAAAATATAAAAATTTTCAATGGAGTAAATAAAAATAAGAGATGCAGTGAGAACAGTGTACAATAAATCCTTTCCAACAAAAGTACATCTTTTTATTAGTTCTAGAATGTCTTAAAACTTAATTTACTACTGAATGAATCAATTATTAATAACAAACTCAATTATATAACTATAAAATGAATACAATAAATTAGATTTCAATATCTTTATAATATTTTTTATATAATATGGAGCTAATTTAAAATTTATTTTTACAAATAACCTTTCAATTTAAATGAAAATTTAATGCTGCATTATGGACTTACAATCTACTCCAGTATATCCACACAGAAGGCGAACAAGAATTCGCTATAGCGTGATTACAATTTTAATACATTTTCAGCAGCTACTACTTTGACACTTGCTATCAGTTGCATCGATCAATTAATCAATGTTATGTAAGAAAAAAAAAAAGCATAAATAAAAGGAAAAAGTTGACCAACTTTCACAGGGAAAAAAAAGTTGACCAACTTTCAGAGAAACGAGAGGCTTATAACTACCAGCAACGACGAGGGATTGATGATTAGAAAAAGAAAAAATGTTTCTCTTCAAACTCTCTGCTTTTCTCTGCTTGGTTGCCAGCAGCAGCTTCTTAGTAATAACGACAATCGAAGCACAGGTTGATAGAACTTATCCAGTGTATGACTGTCCAAACACAACCACCTTCTCTCCGAATAGCACCTACGAGTCCAATCTCAAAGCTCTCCTTTCACGGCTTTCCTCAAATGCCACCTACGAAAACGGTTATTACAATACCACTACCGGTGTTAACAACACCGTCTATGGCGCCTTCCTCTGCCGTGGAGATCTCACCGCCGATAGATGCCGACAATGTGTTTCCGCCGCCGCAGAGGATGTGATTAAGAGTTGTAATGTAGAAAAAAAATCTGTCTTTTGGTATGCTGAGTGCATGGTGCGTTATTCAAACGAGTCTTTCTTCTCAGTACCTACAGAAGACCCTATCAAAATTTTGGTGAATACAGCTTTTATCTCAGAGACAGAGCGGACTCGCTTTCTGGAATTGCTGATCCAAACCATGAACAAATCGGTCACGGAAGCTGCAAATGGTAACGGTGGCAAGAAGTTTGCTACCGGAGAAGCATACTTTTCTAGCTCACAGAATCTATACACTCTTGCACAGTGCACGCCTGATTTGTCAGTACAAGATTGCAATGGATGCCTGCAAATGGCCTCCGCATCCGGAGATTTGCGTGCTGGAAGGCAAGGAACAAGAGTACTGATTCCCAGTTGTAATGTTCGGTACGAACTGTACAAATTTTACACCGGAGGGTCGTCGCCTACACCAGCGGAATCCCAGCCTCCGCCTGGAGGTACTGTGGAATTTTCTAGAGCTTTTGATCATTTGCTGGTTTGAGCTTATTCTAGTATGGTTATTTTCTTTCTTAATGTTAACTTGCGTATAAATATAAACTTACTTGAGCTTTACATAATCAGCTGTCTGAAAATTCTAGGCCTTTTTGATTATCTGATTGTGAAGTTGATTTGATTGATGCAGGGAAAGGCGGGATTTCGGCTGGGGTAATTGTTGCGATTGTGGTTTCAATTGTGCTTGCTTTGCTGTTTGTGATCCTTGCACGCTGGTTTATAAATAGAAGAAGGGCAAAAGGGAAATACAATTCAGTGCCAGAGGAAAGTGGTATGATTTAAAATTAGTTTTATTAAGACTTTTTTAGTACTGCTACATTTAGCTAAATTAGCAGCTATAACTTCTTAGCATGAATATCGAATCTGAAAATTTTGATGCTTGTAGAGTCAGTAGCATGTGCTGTCTCATCTATTTGGTCGAAAAATTCGCAATATCATTTACTATATGCTTTTAAGTATTAGTTTTTCGATATTTCGGTGAGCACCAAAACTAAAGTAGGAGTTTTATTATGTGATTCTGTGTACAGTTGAAATTTCAAGTGTGGAGTTCTTACAATTTGATCTGGATACAATCAAATTAGCAACCAACAATTTCTGTGATAACAATAAATTAGGTGAAGGAGGATTTGGTGAGGTTTACAAGGTATTGTATCATCCTATCATATTTGAATATAGAATTTGGAATCTGTATGTTTTGGACTCACAACTTCTCAAAGATGGATTTCTTTTTAAACATTTACAGGGTTCACTCGCTAATGGGCAGAATATTGCTGTGAAGAGATTATCCAGAAGCTCTAGGCAAGGTGCAGAAGAATTTAAGAATGAGGTGGTTTTGGTGGCTAGACTTCAACATAGGAATCTTGTTAGACTATTGGGATTTTGCTTGGATGGAGAGGAAAAGCTCCTCGTCTATGAATTTGTAACTAATAAAAGCCTGGATTACTTTCTATTCGGTATGTTCTTCTAAATATTATGACTGCATATTTGAACTCACTGTGCTAACTTCAATCCATATAAATGCAACTTATCCTAATTTGTTCTCCTTAACTCTAACATTCTATTTTCTTAAAAGTCAGATCCTGAAAAAAGTCAAAGGATAAATTGGTCAAGGCGATACAAGATAATAGAAGGAATTGCTCGAGGATTACTTTATCTTCATGAAGATTCCCGCCTTAAAATAATACACCGTGATCTTAAAGCTAGTAATATATTATTAGATGAGGACCTTCATCCCAAAATATCAGATTTTGGAATGGCAAGAATTTTTGGTGTTGATCAGACTCAAGTTAATACAGACAGAATTGTGGGAACACTGTAAGCCTTGTCTTTTTCTATTTCAAATTCACCTAATTGAAATGTTAGATTGGATCAATTCAAGTAGTTAGAATTTATATGAACTATAAGAATGGTTATATGCATGTCAAATCCTATATTAGTTGTACAATACAATCGGTAACCATTGAATCAAACATATAAATAGTATTTTATTTATAATTTTTTTATTTACTTTGTTTATAATGGTTATATGGCTCCTGAGTATGCAATGCGTGGCCACGTCTCTGTCAAGTTGGATGTGTATAGTTTTGGCATCCTGGTCCTTGAAATATTAACCGGAAAGAAGAATACATCCTTTGAAGAGTCAGGCTATGCCGAGGACCTGCTAAACTATGTGAGTCAAACCAACTCTGCTTTAGTATTTGCTAATATGATGTTACTAGAAGTATACCAGAACCTAAAAAATGGAGAAGTGACTGAACTCTGCTGAGGCTAATTAATGATGAAAATATATTGTCGCAGGCTTGGAAAAAATGGACAGATGGGACACCGTTGGATTTGCTGGATGTGAATTTGAGAGATTCATACTCGAGAGACGAAGTGATAAGATGCATCCATATTGGATTGTTATGTGTTCAGGAAGAGCCAGCACAAAGGCCCACAATGCAGACAGTGGTTCTGATGCTGAATAGTCAATCCGTTAGTGTTGCAATGCCCGAAAGGCCTCCAACTTTTCTTAGCAAAACGCAGCCGAGCTTCCCGACCAGGGGACTGGAGACAGATACATCTACAACCACAAGCAAGTCAATCCCTTTGTCTGTCGATGAATCATCGATTACTGGCGTGTACCCTCGCTAGGTTTGCTGATTTAGATCATATACGCATGTGTATTACAAGCTTGTATTCATAGAGTTCTGAAATTCCACCTATCATATAGCTGCCATATGTTTAACTCTCAATAAGTCGATGATCTGTAAAAACTGAAAGTTGACGTGTATAATTACGATTTTCATGTGTTATTAGCCTTCCAACAGATTAAATATTTTCAAGTGTTACTAATAAGTTTGAGTCAGTTGAAATATTTTCGGTGATAGTTAAATTATCAATTTTGGGTTGTTGAACTCCAATTAAGAAGCAAAGATATATTAAAAAAAAAACTCTCATTTTACGTTTCTTTGTTCGCCATGTAACTAAAAATTAATGAAGGGACGTAATCTTTTATTTTGCTATGATTGAGAGGGTACTTTTTTTATTTCTACTCTCCCGAGTGACTTCTTTTTTTTTTAAAAAAAAAAAGATACAACCATCTCCCGCTTTCCAATTTTTTTATTAATTTCAAATGATAAATCTCTTTTTTATTCAATTTATTTTTTTAATTTTATGTTTTAACCCCCCTTTCACAATAACTTTCTCTTTTCACTTAATTTTTGTAATTAACTCTCTAATTTTTTTTAATAAGTTTCAAATTATGAATATCATTTTTATCAATTCTTTTAATTTAATTTTATATGTCAACCACCCATCTCTCTGTAATGTACTCTTTTTTACTTTTAAATAGGCATTTCCTTTTATTTTTATTTTTCTTTAATCACATCTTATTTTTCACAATTTCCTATCAACATTTGCACTGGATAAAAAACTCCTTTAATCATCTTGAATCAATTTTAAATTTTGAGCTCTCTAACAATCTTTACTCATCCATTTTACCACCATAACTAAATCATTTTTAAATTTCAAAAATCTAAATTATTCTTTATCTCAATCACCAACTTTTTAAAATATATCAACTTTTGTTGTCAGGGTGATTTACCTTTTATGACGGTTTTGACAAAGAATTTATTAGTCTCTCCTTTTTTTTTTCTTCTTCCTGTACAATTTTCAATTTCAGAATGCATTTTTTTTATAAATATTTCCATTTTTTAAGTTCATGGTTTTCAAAATCATTTTTTGTATGTTAGTCTTACTCTTTCACGTCCTCCATCTTATTTTGTGCTTTTAGGTTTTGGGATTATTGCGATTTTGAAGATTTAAAAAGTTTTTTGTTTTTTTGATGATTTTGAGAGGTTTCTATGAGATAAGTTTTTTGAAAAATGAAAATTTTCTAAACTAATTATTTTGATGTACCTAGATCTGATGCTAAGAATATCTTTTTCTACTACCTATTTTGTTGCTGAATTGTTCTTTCATTATCCTAAGTAAGATGTGAAGGTGAGAGAAATTTATCATTTTTTCATTCGTTCTCTTTCATTCCTATTAGAGGATTTCAATATTTTGTCCTTAGAGTCTCTTATAACAAAGTTGTGCATCTTTGCAATTTAATTTTATGGGCCTAAGCTCTATAGAGTTCTATATAAGTAATTGTTACATTATATTTTTTTTATAGCAATTGATGTTCCTAGCATTATCAAAATAATATAATTGAAATTACGTTTTATTTAATTTTTATTGTTTTAGAGATACAACAATGATATTTCCTTGGGTACCCTATTAGTTATAATTAGAATAAAAAGCATTGCATCAAAACTTTTGTAAATAAGTATTTATAGGCCAAAATGAATATTCCAACTTTTGTTCATTTTGATCTAACTTTTTTAATTCAATTTAATTTAAATATGTCTTCCGTATTATTAGATTTGGGAAAAAAAAACTACTTAAAGTTATCAGAGTTTGACAAAGTTATTTTAATGCAGGTTCTTATCTTTTTACTTTACTAGCAAATTGCGAATTTATGCTATCTTATATAGTTGTACAAGTGTCTTCTCTATCAAATGATGCCAATAGCTTTTCAAGTTCTACATCACTCTAATATAATTCTGCTTATATAATCATGAATTCACGTGTATAATGCATGAATATGTCCCTGATTTGATTTACCATTTTCAAGTGAACAATCAACCTGTAACAAATAAAGCTACGATAGATGTTAAGTCTTGAAATATGCATTTCGTTATATGCTACTATTTTGATTAAAAATTTCCTATTGTTTCTTGGTAGGTGTGAAGTGTCACCAGCTTTCTTATTGTTCAACATGCAATATACATAGGGCAGAGGACGGTGCAATATATATGGCTGGCAACTTGACATCATAGCAATTATACTCGGATGTATAACTCCAATTAATTAATTTCTTTCACCTCTTTTTTTTTTTATGATAATATGATGCGGTCTTTTTTAAATTGAGTTATGAAATGTAAAATTATTAAGCATATTTTCTTTCTTATCTGGTAGTAGCTTTTTTGCATTTTGTAATTAAATTCTAGAGTTCTAAAGAATATACATCATCTAATTGTTTTAATATATATCATAAGGTGATGAATTGGATTAATTATTATTTCATAACCACATTTTCACCACAACAATGAAGTGAAGGGATTTGCTTCGAACGTGCTCCGAATCTTGGGGGTAGAGAAATTCCAAGTCAATCAAGTAGAGTGGGAACTCGATAAGCATTTTGGAACGCATATCTTTTCTATCAGAGGGAACCACGATGGGAACGTTTGCGGACCGAGCTTTCCTGCAGTCCCGTCGACGTCACCTCAACTTTGTTGTCAATGCTGACTTTTCCTCTGCTACAAAATAAAGGACGCGTCTGTTTACTGATTCTAAAAATGATAATATATTTTTAAAAATTATAATTCTAAATTTATAATTTAAAAATATAAAAATAAAAATAAAAATAAATTTTTATTATCTTATTAATTTATTTTTTAAATATTAATTTTATAATTAAATAAAATATTTTTATTTATAATTTATAATATCAATTATTTTTAATTTTATATTTTTATAAAAAAATTAATTTTTAAAAATATAAAAATAAAAATATATCAAAACGCGTTCAAAATATCTTAACTCATATTTTTCTTCCTTTAACCCATTATTATTGACTTGGTCGCCCGGACCCTGCGTCAACGTCCCTCATTTACTCCCACACCGGGTACGATGTCCGTGTCATACACGGTTTGAAAATTTACTTCTATTTGAATTAAATATTTATTTCCATAAATAAATTTTATATATAAAAAAATATATAAATACGTTAAAATTTAAATTTTAGTATTTGTTATATAGTTATGCACTTTTTTCAAATAATTTTTTTAATAAATTGCAAATCACAAATTTTTTAATATATACATTATTTTTTATTAAGTAAAAGTACATAAAATCAACTATTTTATTATTATGTATAGCACTTTTCATATTTTTTTTTTATTTTAATTCATAATTAAAAAAAATTAACATAAAAAAGCTATAATAGAGAATAAATAAAAACTAAATAAATAAAAATTCTCATAATTTGTCTTAGATTTAATTTTTTATTTATAAATTATATTTGAAGAAAAATTGAATTTAAAAATACTTCTTCCAATACATGTTAAAAGGCTGTATATAATATTGATATATATGCTTTGTATGAATTTCTATCTTAAAAAAGATTATATAATGAAATATGATATTAATTTTAACTCACTTAAATCATATTTAATAAAAAATTACCCTTTAACAGATGGTAGTTATAAAAATGTGAATGATAAATTATACTCAAAATGAACTTAATAATATTTTCAACTAATTGTTTGTGTTTCTAAAATCGCTTATAAATTTATTCAATAACTATGTAATATAATAAAAAATAATTTACATTTATATTTATATATAAAAATATTATAATTACATATGTTAAAAAATAAAAAGTAGAAAAAGAAATTACAACTATGAATATAGGTATGTTTATTACTCGTTTTTGTTTAGATAAAAATCTTAGTGATAATAAAACTAATAGAAGAAAGAAAAAATGCATTGTAGCTGCCAAACCCTAATAGTGAAGTTTTTTATTTTTTTTCAAAAGTTTTGCTTTGAAATATCTCTTAGAAGCTTGACACATTAACATTAAAAAAAATTACATTTAAACTTTAATGTTTAAAAAAACATACAAAAAAAGTTAAACTTTTTCTAAAATTTAGAATTTTTTGGTCAAAAGCGTAAAATTTGATTTATTTAGTAATATATTTTAATTAAAAATTAATTAATAAATTATATATCAGAGTTTGACAAATCCCATATTAATTATAACAAATTTAATGTGAAATATAATACTTGCAAGTTAGGATAAAATATTAATAAAATTAAAATAAATAATATTTATTTTTAAATATTACATCAAGAATAGAAACAAAATAAATAATTTGATTTGCGTTTTGAATATTAAAAATTTAATTTATTTAAAATATTTTATAATAAAAAATTATATTATATTACATTTATATATTTAGTGATACTAGTATTTGAATCGTAGATAATATGAGTAAATATGAAAAAAAGATAAACATAAATAGAATAGATAAAAGAAAAAAAAATAGTATGCTCACCATAAATTCTTGACAAAATTTTATCTAACATGTATTTCATTTGTAATATATCACCTAATAATTGATGTAAAAAGATTAACAACTTTTAAATAAAAAATTTTGATTTTAATTGTTAAATTTTTACTTAAAAATAAACCATTTAATTAATTCATTCAATAATAGATTTTATTTTAAAATTTTAAAATATTTTTATAATAAATAAAATATATTATTTTATATTTATATAATTTATTGATTATTGATATTAGCGTTTGACTTAAAAATGAAAAAAATGGACATGTAAAAGAAATATATATCATGCAATAGATAAAAGTAGGAGAAATAATATTTGAAGCGTAAAATCTTGACAAAATTTTAATTAATATATGTTTAATTTGAAATATAACACTTAAAAATTAATATAATTATGCAAATGTTAAAAAATTTATATAAAAATTTTAATTTTAATTTTTACATATTTTTATTAAAAATGAAATAAATAACTAATTCATTCAATTAACATTTTCTATATTAAAATTTTAACTTGTTAAAATTTCAATTTCTAAATTTTTATTTAAAATTTCTAAATTTTTATTTAAAAATAGAATGTGTAAATAATTAATCAAATGAATACTTTCTATATATAAGCCTTAACTTATTTAAAATTTCTTATAACAAAAATAAAATATATATCACATCATATATAATATATACTATTTACTGATTTTAATATTTAAATTATAAATAATAAGAGTAAAAAGATATAATAAAATAGATAAAAAAAGAAATGCATGAACTATAAACTAATAAAATTTAAAATAAAATATATAGGATATTAGTTTAATTCAATAAAATATTTAATGTATAAAATATTTTTATAATAAAAACATATTATATTACATTTATACTATTCAGTAATACTACATCTAAACTTTAAATATAAAAAATGGGGAATAAAAGGTGTCAAAATAGGTTACATTTAATAAATTAGCTTAGGATTGGCTTAATATTGGTATGAAAAATTATAATAGTGATCCAACTTGATAAAGAATTGAAACTGAGACTAGTTAACTTGACCTAAGAAAGGACTAAAATTAGCAAGTATTAACATGTTAGATTATTATGTTAATTCATTAGTTTGATAATAGTAATAAATAATTTATTATTATATATTTATATATATTAAAATAATAATTTTAGTATATTAAAATTATACTTTAATATATATAATATTAATATTATATATATGAGTAATATTAAATTATTTTTAGTATTAAAAGTAAAAAATTTATATATTTAATATTTTCAATATATATTATATAAGTTTATCAAATTAGATAATTACATTAAACTTAAAAAATTAATAAAAATATTCAAGAAATTTAATTTATCATCATAAAACTTAAATATTAATAAAAATAATTACATAAAGTAATTATTATGAATATAGTAAAATAGTGATATATTCATATATATATATATATATATATATATATATATATATATATATATATATATATATATATATATATATATATATATATTATGAATTTAGCTAACAAAATATTCATATCTATTTTAATTAATGCTAATTTTTTTAGTTTAGATCCTGTAGTTTTTTAATTTTTGTTCTAATTAGAGTTTTTTTAAATTAAAAAATATTATATTTTGATTTATTTTCTTATTATTTTAGTTATATATAATAATAATAAAATTTAATTAATGAATAATAATAATAAAAGATTGCAAAACCCACCTAAAATCATCCGATAAAAGTTGATTTAGGACTGGAACTAAAATTGATACTATAAAAATTTGATTTAATTTGAATCGGTGAAAAAGTAATCAGGTTTAAAACTGACTTAACTTATAGTTTTTATCCATTAAGTTAGTCTAATTAGGTTGATTTATTTTGTTTTGACAGCTCTATGAATAATAAACTATATATTTTATATAATTATACATAAAAAATTTAATCCAAAATCTACCCCATTCACATCTCTAGCGTAATGCCAAGTTTCATGACTTCTTTCACGAAGGGAATAGTCCAAGTCTACTCCGCCAAAATTTTCTTCTATCACGAAAACTAACGGATTCATTTGTATCAGTCATAGTCTCATACTATATTTCAAATTGTTGAATTATATTATGCGAAGAACAAGCAAATGGAAGGCGACAACTTTCTCAAGTTCAATGTTCGCACCTCGCTTCAATGTCCTTTAAGAACAATAAACCAGCTTTTGAACAAAAGACAGGAGATTTGAAAATGTAAGTTGTATCTGATATAATAATATGGATAAACTGTTCTTTACCAATTATATTGATATTGTACAGTGATAAAATTTATATAAATTTAAATTAATTCATGCTATACCTGTAAGTTCATAAAATATTAATGTTTTGGAGAGGAATTTGGAATTACAACCACCATACATAGGAGTACTAATTTAGGACGTATTTAGATATGTTTTTATTTTTATATTTTTAAAAATTATTCTTTAAAATTATTTTTATTTTCAAAATCTATTTTCAGATTAAAAGAAAATAAAAAATAGATGATGGTCGGTATTGTAAATAAAAATATTTTATTTAATTATAAAATTGATATTAAGAATAAAAAATAATCTAAAAAATATAAAAATTATTTCTAATTTTCATTTTAAAGTTATATATTTAGAGTTATAATTTTTAAATATAGATTATGAAAATATGTTCTCAAACAAAAAATTTTATTTTTAAAAATAAAAAGATAAAAATTATTTTTTAAAATAGTAAATAAATTTAAGGTAATAAATTAATGTATCTAAAGGTTTAGATTTCATTGAAGCTCTCTACTTTGTTTCATGATAGAGAAAATAGAGTATATTTATTTGATAATTTTGTGTATCAGATAAGAACATGAAGAAATTTTTATCTTTGGAGGTTTGAGTGGTAACGATGGCTGCAATTAAAGAAAAATTAGAGAAAGATGAAGATATGTTGTATGGTTTTGTTTTTGGGCTAGGATTGTAATTTTAAAAGTTGTTTAAAGATAATTTTTTTCCAAAAAAATTCATTAACTCAGCCTCTATGTGAGCTAAAATCAACTCTCATAGAAACTTATTCTCGTAAACTTCCCAAGATAGTTTGGGAAAATAAGTTACAAAAAGGATTAGAAAGGCCTAAGTTAATTTTTCAAACTTGATCGAACAATTAAAAAATAATACAAAACTACTTATTAGAATAGATAAACTAAATTCAGCTATTTTTAAGCTAATTTCCAATCAAGTTCTATGTCATTTTAGCATAATGATGACATTTAGATAGTTATCATACATTTTTTGTAACAAAATGAGTGATAATTTACTTATCTGCACAAAATTTTGGGTTCAAAGTTCCAAATATAAAGAAGAGTAAAATTTTTAAAATAATATCAAGTGTTATTGCATTACTAAGTATCATCTATTGCCATAAAATTTTAATAATAAACTGATTGACTTTAATATCTTATTTTATTTTTAATATAATATATTTTATAAAATAAATAAATATAAATTCAAAAATAAAAATAAATAGATCTTATAATTATGAATTTTTTTATAATTTTTAGAGTTATCTTTCCTTCTATATTTTGAAAATAATTTTTAATTTTAAATGTCATTTAAAAATATAAAAAAAAATTAAAAGTGTGTTTGATAATATTGAAATTTTTAGCAGCAAAATTAAACACTAAATATTTGGCACTAAATAGAATAAGAGTGTCCGACTTGCTATGGCCATCATTGACATAAGATTAGTCATGAATAATCTTGTCAACCTTATTCACAGCCATTAGTTATCACAATAAAGAAATCATTCATAACATATGCTCATTCATTGAAGAATATCAACATGTATTATATTTTTTAAGAATATTTATTGTAGTTTAAGTTATATTTTAAAAGGATGTTAGGCTAATTTATAAGTATCATGACATATAAGCATAAGTTATCCTAACTATGCAACACACATTTTAGTGCTTAACTCCTATCTAACAAAAGAGAATTGGCACTCTAATTCTATTTAATCTCAATAATTCAAATTTATAAGGATATTAACATATTTGTTGCCAAATCCATAAAAAAAAATGCATGAATAAAGAATCTTTAAAGGAAGGCATCTTTTTATTGTGATGGGGGAAATGGAAGATCTTATTGAATGTCTAAAAAAATAAATTCATAAGGAAGTAAATATGAAATTTAGTGAGAAGTGTTTTATCTAATATAAATATAATATTTAAGTAATTTATTGATCAATCTAAACAAGCGCTTGAACTCCTTTCAAGTCCCTATTAATTACATCTATAACTTGTACGTACTTACTAACTCGTATAGTAGGCATTTTAGGCACTCACTTGGCAATTAACCTTAACATGCAAAATTTGAAAAGATGAGCTATTTAGCCTAAAAAAGCATAATAAGATTTAAAGTGTAAACAAATAAATATCCTTTTTATAGCTCTATTCATGCTTATTCATATCTTCAATTTTCTCCCCCTAAAATCAATTTTATTCCTTGACAAATGAATACTCAAATTTAATGCAATAAGTCACAACAAATGCATGCATGCATGCATACATACATACATATATACATACATACATACATACATACATACATACATATATATATATATATATATATATATATATATATATATTTATACATGTCATAACATGTCACATTGCAATATTTACATCTGAAAATAGTCTCAAATAGCATTTAAATCATTGACTATAACTTCAACATTTATATCTATATACGTATGCAAAAAATCAAGCAAAGCCACATATGACATATCTTTTTCAAATAAAACATAAACCCGTAAATCCCTTTAGCATCAAAGTATATTAAGACCTAATCATATATCTTTATTCTTTTCTTAAGTTGATTGTAATTCATTTGCTTAGTTTACTCACCGTTATTCATATTTGAATCTATTTATTAATAGCTTGTATTTACTAGATCATTTTATTTTCTCATTCTACTCACCATTATTCGTATCTAAATCCATTTGTTAATAATTTACTCACCATATATGACAAATCTATTTGTAAAGTATTATTTAGTACCTTAAATTGTATGATTTCTCAAAGTAATAGAATAGCAATCAATTATATACTCAATTATTAGTATTTGTTACGTGTAAAATGGTTTATCAATTAGCGCAAGTGCACACTATCGTAAACAAGTAATAAAGTGATGAAAAAGTATCGTTCCCACGAGGATTGTTTCACTAAGTATAAAAATTAATAATCCTAATACTATTTGGCAAATCGATTAGTTGGAATTGAAGCGAGTAAATAAATATTGATGCAAAAAATAAATATGAATGTAATTGGAGTAAAGATGAAGATGAATAAAAGACCTAGGATCAGACTTCACTTAACAATTTCGGATCGAATCATCTATCTACACTA
Source organism: Sindora glabra (assembly GCA_020226215.1). Lineage (NCBI taxonomy): Eukaryota > Viridiplantae > Streptophyta > Magnoliopsida > Fabales > Fabaceae > Sindora > Sindora glabra. The sequence continues at coordinate 10,511,460 of CM035226.1, read as the reverse complement.
ATCCAATTTTAACTTCCTTAATTGATAGTCGAGTTTCCCTAAATTAATCACTCGCCTCTTCCAAGGTCAAGTAATTCTATAACTAATTGCTAATTCACTATATTCCTATGTGAATTACAACAACTAATCATGCATTAGGATTTATGAAACTCATTAAGACTATATAAACCATATGAATATATTGCTATTTCATATGCAATTTACGATTTTAATTATAGGTTCCATACACATGTATCTCATTCCGGTCTCAACATACATATTGAATTCATTCAAAAGGTGGCCAATCAATTGAAAGCATTAAGAGCAATAATTAAAACTCAATCTAGGAAGTAAAATCGAAATTAGTTTCAATAAATTAGAATTCAATCCGTTATTATCAAGTTACATCATCACCCTAGGAAGATAAAAAATTAGAACATAATGAAATTAAAAACAAACATAAAATAGAATAAAAACATCATCACATTCATGATACAAACATAAAGATACAATTACAAATGCATGAAAATGGAAATACTATCCATCCATGTAGGAGGTAAAACCTTCCATATAGGAGGAAAACCTAACCTTCCATGTAGGAGACATACAAGAATTAAGAATGCATGAACTAAACTACTATCTAAGATGCATGAATCAATGCTTGCTGCAAATGATCTCTACTTCTACCTATTTATAGGTGAATGAATCAGCTGCAAGTCATAAATCTTGATCATTAGCTACCAATCATATTCTTTAGCTACCACTCATGGTCTTTAACTACCCTTCTTGATTTTTGCAGCAACAATTCTTCTGACTTGTTGGTAATTTTTCACCACTAGAATGGCATATTTACATTTTCCTGTCAACATAGGAGTTGTAGAGCCGGATCTTAACTTTCAAATGCCATAAAGAACTCATAATTTTGACATTTCTATCTCAAGTTATGATCAGATTAGTAACCAAAGGTCAGATTCCGTCAGAACCACTGTTTCATCTTCCAAGCAGAATTTGAGATCCTTAGATTTCGAACTGGGCTTTTCTTTAAACATGAAGATTGTAGGGATTTTTCTTAGCTTTGTAACCATATAAAGAAAAACCCAATCCAACATCTAGAACTCCAGATATAGCCTAAAATTTGAAACAGGATCAAAATACAGCATTATCTAAAAGATTTTGATTTCATTTCAAATTCAAGACCCATTCACAAAATGCAACTAAATTTATTAAATTAAACAAGATAACATCCAAAAATGCTTCATACAAGGAAAAATAAATATGTAAATATTTTACGTATCAAATTCTCCCACACTTAACTTTTGGACGTCCTCAGACAAACACAAAACAGAAGAATACTAATACTAATACTAATACTAATACTAATCTACCCATGAGATAAAAAGTACAAAAATATAAGAAAGATGATTAAAGTACAAAGATATCATAGCATTCATGAATCAACAAATCTTGACATATAAAACTAAAAAAGGATTGCAACTTCATTTGAGAAGGATTGAACCAGAATGATATAATCACTGCAATTCATCCTCTCTCAAGTGTTTATGGGCAAGTGTTTCACTCAAATTCATCCTATTAAAGATTGCACTACCATAGGCTTGCATAAATTCTCAATCTCCACTACCTGATTTACATGCACACTTCAAATCAAAAGGTCTTATTAAGGGTTGTAATGAGGCCAAGGTAAAGGAAAGATAAAACAGGGATATGAAAAGCTGAAGCAAAGAAAGAAATTAATAGAGTATTTAAAACATGGGTAATCTCTAAATGATTTTATCTCAACATAACAGCCTAAGATTCAAATTCAAGTATACATCAATTTCTCTCTTCTTCTTCTTCTCTTTTTTTTTGTTTTGTTTTATTTTTTTTTTTGTAATTTTTTTTTGAAATTATTTTTTTTTGAAAGAAAACCCTTGCAACTTTGAAGTTAATGATACATACTCCCCCACACTTTGTCAAGAACCCATTGTTTAAAGATTCAAATGCTCTACTAATCCCTAAGGTTATGTAAAAACAATTGATATTTCATTAAATGACATATTAATGGGTTAAAACAAAGAAACGGTTAATCAAGCTCAAAGGGCTTTATCAATGGTAAAACTGTAGGGTTGGCTATTTGGTTCTAACTGAGGAAAAAAATGCCTTTATCATATCTGAGTATGCATGTAAATTGTAATCTCAACCAGATTTTATGCAAGTTCTAGAGTGACAACTTAACAGGTGAATATCACACACAGGAAATACTGATTCAACAAGTAGGCTCAAAATCTTACAGTTAAAGGTTTCCAACTTAATCCAACTAGAATCCATTGCCAAACCTATTAATTCTAAAAAGTAAGAAAGTTGTTCAATCATGCTATGAAATCTTTAAAATTATTGAAAAGAACCTAATAAGTAGGAAAATATTTTTTTTATTTTTTATTTTTATTTTTTTATTTTTTTATTTTTTATTTTTTTTAGGATGCGTATCAAGAGCAAAAACTAACTCTTTACTCGGCCATCCTTTTTTATATATATAATAAATCTCATGGTTTTACTACTTAAATATCCTAAAAAGTAAATTTTTTTTAATTTTTTTATTTTTGTTCCCCCCACACTTAGTGTAGACATTGTCCCCAATGTCTTCAGTAGATTAACAAAAAAGGTTTATTAAAAGGAAATGCATAAGCAACTCACACATAAAAGAAATTTTGGAAGTAAAACCATAAGAGTAAAGAAAGTTACAACCGAAGAGTGGTGTCTGGCTCATGCTTCTGACTGCTGGTTGGAGATTGTCAATCTATCTTTTTCACTGATGGATCTGGTTTAGGTGTATAGCCTTGTAGTTGATCAATCAACTGATCAGCAATTGAGGCAGACATTATGGCACGGCGAGTCGCTTAGGGTATGAATCCCTGTTTCATAGCTTGATCTAAAAAAGACAGCAAACTATCATAAAAATCATTAACATTTAATAAACTTACTGGTTTCTGATGAAAGTTCAAGTTAATCCAATATGCAATGCTAGAAATTCCATTTAATGCTTCTAAACCACCAGGTAAAGCAATAAAGGCTTCAGCATTGTAAAGCATGCATCCAATATGTTCAGGCAAGTTTGAAACCTTTAATGTTTTACCGATGGTGCATTTCTTATCATCTAAACCATTCACAAGGATACTCGGTATTTTTCTTCTTCTAATGTTAGCAGAAAATGCTGCACTTCCTTTTAAGCTATTAAGCCCTCCTCCATACACACAGGCAATCTTTCTAATAGCTAATGCATGACTAAGTTCAGTTGCTGCTACCAGAAATTCTACATTCTTTCCAACAAAAGATTCACCAAAAACACAGATAGATTTAAATCTATATTTTGATGGTTTCTCAACCTCTTCCTCTTCTTTACTCTCACCTTCAGACATTTTGCAAAGTGTGATTGCTGAAATGCATTCTTATAATACAAAAGTAGAAACAAAGAAATCACGCAAATTAGATAATATCAGAAAAAGATAAAAAAAATGCTGTGCAAAACTGACAAGTGTAATAATGGCATGAACAAAGTAGAATACGGAATGTAAAGAAAGTCAAAAAGTTGCTGAAAAGGTAAACTTAAAAAGAAGAGAAATGTACAGAAAGTTAAAAAGCAGCTGCAAAGATAAAAAGATAAAGGAAAAGTAAAGCAGACAAACATTAATATGTACAATAGTTGTGATTGTGGCTCACATCTTCCTCTGATTTTTCGTTCAGTAACGGCTTAAACGGCTTCTATGAGTCGAGGATTTGCTTCCTATCCAATTTTCTTATAAACTGGCAAACAGGGTCTTTTACAGTCAGATCCCCAAGACTGTAGTGTTCCTTTTCTGTATTGAATAAGTTCATTAAATCAAGAAGAACAACATGAACATCTCCACTAGGATGTGTCTCAAGAGTCTAAATGATATCATTCAATGACTCTTTACTCAGTCCATCCTTTATGAATTAGATTTTGTCCTCTCGATTTACTGAAATCATTCCTTTATTCCTATAGAGCTTATTACAATTCCACCTTGCACATTTATGGCAGACTCTCATTCTTTTAGCTCTTCTCTTTTTAGAGTAAGAACTTCTTCCCATACCTGGCATACGTCTAATAAATGATTCATTAAACTCACTTGCTAAATGTACCTTAACTTCAATAATCCAACGTATATCTTCGGGAAGACCCAAACGCTTAAATGCCTTCATTCTTTCAAGTCGACAGTTGTAGATTTTCCTGAGCACATCTTTGGGAAGAGTAGGGAATCTGCTTTTAAGCTTTACAAGGGATTCCTCCATGATGAGAATGATGAAAACTAAAATTGTAAGTGAAAAATGCTGTGCGATGTGTGCTTAAATAAGTTAGAAGAAAAGAAATGAGAAGAGAAAGAAGTCTTGGGTTGCCTCCTAAGTAGCCGTCCTTCTTTAATGTCTTTAGCTAGACAAAGTCCTTTCTTTTTTTTTCTTTTCTTTTTTTTTTTAATACTTACCAGCTGGCTCCTCGAGCGTAATGACAGTCTTGATGGTGTTGAATGCACTGTCATTGTATTCTTTCAATCTTTGCCCGTTCACTTTGAATTTCCTATCACCATCTTGAATCTCCACAGTTCCATACGGCCAAACTTGAACCACAGTAAAGGGCCCTGACCACCTTGATCTTAATTTTCCTGAAAAGAGTTTTAACCTTGAGTTGTAAAGAAGTACTTTCTGCCCTGGTGTGAACTCCTTCCTTATAATTCTCCTATCATGCCACATTTTTGTCTTCTCCTTGTAGAGCTTAGCATTTTCATAAGCATTTGGTTCCAATTTTGGTGATTTTTCTCTTGATGGAACAGGTTTACTTGACCTCTCTCCTAAATCTCTGAATGGTTTCTTGTTTAAAACTGGAGAATTTATCTCAAAGCAATTAATCTGCTTCAGGATTTTAGGATTAGTAGACTTTGATGCATCAACCATTCCTACTACTAATGGCTCTTCTGTGCAGGTTTCATGCATTACATCTTTCATGCAATTGGTCAGTGTGTCTACTCTGTAACAGATATTATCTTCATATGGAAAAGCTTTAAAAATATTGAAAGATACTTGATCATCTTGAACCTCTAAAGTTAGCTTTCCCTTCTGCACATCAATTAGAGCTCGTCCAGTTGCTAGAAATGGTCTCCCAAGAATAATAGGAATTTCTTGGTCTTCTTCCATGTCAAGCACTATGAAATCCGCTGGAAAGATGAATTTATCAACTTTTACTAGCACGTCTTCAAGGATTCTGCGTGGATGCTTTATTGAACGATCTGCTAGCTGCAGTGACACGGTAGTTGGTTTCACTTCTTCCAATCCCAACTTCTTGTAGACGGATAATGGCATCAAATTCACACTTGCACCAAGGTCACATAAGGCTTTTTTGAATTCACACTCTCCAATGGTATAGGGTATGCAGAAACTCCCAGGGTCTTTAAGCTTTAACGGTAGTTTCTTTTGGAGAATTGCACTGCACTCTTCAGTTAAGGCTACTGTTTCGAAATCCTCCAGTTTGCATTTCTTTAATAAAATCTCCTTCATAAATTTTGCATAACTGGGCATTTGGGCTAAAGTTTCAGCAAATGGGATGTTGATATGCAACTTCTTAAACACCTCCAGAAACTTGCTAAACTGTTTGTCTAGCTTAGCTTTCACCAATCTTTGAGGAAATAGAACTGGTAGAACATATGGTGGGGGATTATCTGGAAAAGTCATTCTTCCTGGAATCACCTCATCTTCTTTCTGAGCTTATTCATTTTTCTTCTTTGATTCTGGCTCATTTAATTGCTTCCCACTCCTTAATGAGATAGCATTTACATGCTCTCTAGGATTTCTTTCAGTGTCACTAGGTAAAGTGCCTGGTTGTCTGGAATTTAACATACTTGCAATTTGGCCCATTTGCACCTCCAAATTTTTTATTGAAGTTGCTTGACTCTGTATGATTACTTCATGATTCTTAAATGTAGCTTTTATTCTAACCATGAATTGGGAAGTATTCATCGTTAATTGAGCCAATACTTCTTCTAAATTCGCCTTTAGTTGTGGTGGTGATTGCTGAATTTGTTGTTGATAATTCCCTTGAGGTTTGAACACATTCTGATTATTCCTCCACCCTAAATTAGGGTGGTTTCTCCATCCTGGATTGTATGTGTTTGAGAAAGGATCATTTTGACGATTTTGATTCCCCACATAGTTGGCTTGTTCAGGTTGAAAAGGAATGAATGGATTGCCTTCTTGACGTTGTGTGCTCATGTGAGAACCTCCACATAAATCACAAGTATCTACAGGAGTTCTGATTGCATTTACTTGAGCTGTTAATGAACTCACTTGCTTGGATATAGAGACAACTTGAGAAGACAAAGTGGTCAAAATGTCTAGCTCATGGACTCCAAGTGCTTTCTTTGAAGTGTTGCATTCAGAGGGCCATTGGTAAGCATTTGCTGCCATCTCTTCCAACAGCTCCATAGTAGCTTCTATGCTTTTTCTCATTAATGATCCACCAGCTGCAGCATCTACAAGTATTCTGGTAGCATTAAACAATCCATTATAGAAAGTCTGTAATTGCAACCAATCTGGTAGCCCATAATGAGGACATCTTCTTAGTAGCTCCTTGTATCTTTCCCATGCTTCATAAAGGCTTTCCATGTCATGCTGGGTGAATGAAGCAATCTTATTCCTCATTTTTGTAGTTTTTGCTGGAGGAAAGAATTTTGCTAGAAATTTTTGTGCCAATATGTTCCATGTAGTGATGCTCTCCACTGGTAAAGAGTGTAACCAGCTTTTAGCTTTATCCCTAAGTGAGAAAGGGAAGAGTCGCAACCTTATGGCATCATCAGAAACACCATTATGCTTGAATGTGTCACAAATTTCAAAAAAGCTGGCTATATGTGCATTCGGATCTTTTACTGGAGAACCTCCAAACTGATTTGCTTACATCATTTGAATTATGGCTGGCTTGATCTCAAAGTTGTTGGCTGGTATAGGTGGTCTCCTGATCCTAGAAATGATATCTATGACTGTTGGTGTGGCATAGTCACGGAGTGCTTTGGTGTCTGGTTCTTCTCTCAGATCTGCCATTGCTTCACTTTGATCTACAGTTGATTGCTTTTGTATCTTTCGATTCCTTCAACAAGTTTTCTTGATCTCAAAATCAAATAGCAACGGCTCAGCAACTTTCGACCTGGTCATACACTAGGACAAACCTGAAAAGAGAAAAGAAACACCAAAGAAAAGAAAAAAAAAGAAAAAAAATGTAAAATAAAACCAAATTAGGATTAAGATTACTTGGTATTGATATTAATGATAACAATCTCCAGCAATGGCACCAAAAACTTGTTACGTGTAAAATAGTTTATCAATTAGCGTAAGTGCACACTGTCGTAAACAAGTAATAAAGTGATGAAAAAGTATCGTTCCCACGAGGATTGTTTCACTAAGTACCAAAATTAATAATCCTAATACTATTTGGCAAATCGATTAGTTGGAATTGAAGCGAGTAAATAAAGATTGATACAAAAAATAAATATGAATGCAATTGGAGTAAAGATGAAGATGAATAAAGGACCTAAGATCAAACTTCACTTAACAATTTCGGATCGAATCATCTATCTACATTAATCCAATTTTAACTTCCTTAATTGATAGTCGAGTTTTCCTAAATTAATCACTAGCCTTTTCCAAGGTCAAGTAATTCTATAACTAATTGCTAATTCACTATATTCCTATGTTAATTACAACAACTAATCATGCATTAGGATTTATGGAACTCATTAAGACTACATAAACCATATGAATATATTGCTATTTCATATGCAATTTACGGTTTTAATTATAGGTTCCATACACATGTATCTCCTTCCGGTCTCAACATACATATTGAATTCATTCAAAAGGTGGCCAATCAATTGAAAGCATTAAGAGCAATAATTAAAACTCAATATAGGAAATAAAATTGAAATTAGTTTTAATAGATTAGAATTCAATCCGTTATTATCAAGTTACGTCATCACCCTAGGAAGATAAAAAATTAGAACATAATGAAATTAAAAACAAACATAAAATAGAATAAAAACATCATCACATTCATGATACAAACATAAAGATACAATTACAAATGCATGAAAATGGAAATACTATCCATCCATATAGGAGGTAAAACCTTCCATATAGGAGGAAAACCTAGCCTTCCATGTAGGAGGCATACAAGAACTAAGAATGCATGAACTAAACTACTATCTAAGATGCATGAATCAATGCTTGCTGCAAATAATCTCTACTTCTACCTATTTATAAGTGAATGAATCAGCTGCAAGTCATAAATCTTGACCATTAGCTACCAATCACATTCTTTAGCTACCACTCATGGTCTTTAACTACCCTTCTTGATTTTTGCAGCAATAATTCTTCTGACTTGTTGATAATTTTTTATCACCAGAATGGCAGATTTACATCTTCCTGTCAACATAGGAGTTGTAGAGCCGGATCTTAAATTTCAAATGCCATAAAGAACTCCTAATTTTGACATTTCTATCTCAAGTTATGATCAGATTAGTAACCAAAGGTCAAATTCCGTCAGAACCACTGTTTCATCTTCCAAGCAGAATTTGAGATCATTAGATTCCGAACTGGGCTTTTCTTTAAACATGAAGATTGTAGGGCTTTTTCTTAGCTTTGTAACCATATAAATAACAACCCAATCCAACATCTAGAACTCCAAATATAGCCTAAAACCTGAAACAGGGTCAAAATACAGTATTATCTAAAAGATTTTGATTTCATTTCAAATTCAAGACCCATTCACAAAATGCAACTAAATTTATTAAATTAAACAAGATAACATCCAAAAATGCATCATATAAGGAAAAATAAATATGCAAATATTTTACGTATCAATATTCAAAAATGAAATTCAGCATTCTTGTAGTCGATTATTTAGTTAATTATGAGAATTTAGAAAATAAATTTGCCTAACTATAGTTAATTATATAATTAACTATAGGTGATTAGAAGGCAATTCTATTAGATGGTAATTGATTATATAGTTGTACACTTCAAGCTTGAAAGCAACTTTACAAAAAGATAAAAGAGAGATGGGGTTGATGGATTCTTAAAAAGCATGACTGTATGAAATACGAAAGTTAATCATAAGCTATTTTTCTCTTAGCAACTTTAGGCTTTCTAATGTGATAGAACTTGACATAATACAAGAGCCAAGCTAAGAATTTTAAATCCTACTTGGAACTCTCTTTAATCAAAATTTATTTATTTTTTATAAGGCAAGGTATACACTTTATCCCAAAAACTATAGCAATGAGTGATAATACTACCACTTCAATTGAAATGTATAGGTACATATCTTTGGACATCAAAAAGGGTTTTGTGAAGTACATGGTGAAGTTGCAAGTAATTTTTCATGACAACTTTCATTTTTTTATAATTTTATATAAATTTTGTGTACAATGGAAGTCTAGAGTTATAATTTCATTAAAGTTGCACAATAGAGTATTTTTAAAATTTTATTCTCGTGTTTAAAAGTTACAATTCTAAGAAATATTCCTTACATCAAATTTATTCATGTATTGAACATCTAATGATTCATATTAAATTTTATTTTTTTAAAAAATTTACTATAATAATTTATAATTTATTAATAAAATTAATTCATCTATATTTTATTCAACATATAGTAGAATCGCTCATTTTATATGCAAACTAGAAAGCGCACAAATTTGTAATGTTTTCTCCTGCTCAAAACTCCACTAATAAAAAATCACCAATGTTAGAAAGTGAAATTTTTGTTAGATTTTCTATTGTGGGTATATTAATTCAATAGATGTAAAAGATTTGACCCAATATTGAAGTGACTATATAATTTTAGGTCAAATTATAATCTAATCCAATAGTGAAATAACTGGTGATTCTTAACAATGAGCCAACTTACTAATGTTATAATATAAGGGTTGCTACTTTCAAACTTTATGATTAATTTTGAACATTCCTTATCAACATCAAAAATTTTTCCCAATCAAGATCTCATTTAAGGTTGATGGGAGTAACAAATCCTTGTTAGAATTCATAATTAATATTGATTAAGAGTCATAATCTAGAACAAATCTTAATTTTACATTCATCTTGTAATAGATTATTAAGTAATAATAAATTATTTTTTCATATTTAATATTACTTTTTTCACATAATTCAATTGGAGTTATTATTTTTATAAAAGTTTAATTTTAATAATTAGTATCAAAGCCAATGAATCATATGGATTGAATATATTATTACGTAAATTTAGAAATCAAATTTTATTTTTTAAATAATGTTATATTTTATGATAAATTATTTTGAATAAAAATTACTATGAATATCAAAATATATCATAACCTTTTATATATTTATTTTTACTGTTATATATATGTTATTTTTATCCATCATGAATAATATAAACATTGTATATTTGGGAAATTTTATGTGTTATTCATCCATATATTTTATATCTTTTTTGAATGGATTTTATGTATTTCAATAATTTACATATCATGATTTATACTTGAATATTAATGTATTTTATGATCATAATTTTAATTGACAATTTGGAAATATGAAACCAAAAAATATTGTTAAAAAAATTCAAAGTGATGCTCAAAGACTCCAGTGCACATATATTGAATCATATTACATGATAAAAAATTCTAGTCTGCTAAAAAGCTCCAGTAAACATTTTTGGATATTTTCATGATGTTTGCCCAATTTTTTAGGTGCTTTCATGAAATAATTTCAAAACCATCTTATTGTTTCTTATGAAATGGTTTCATGAGATGTTTGCCATTTTTGGAATATTTTTTTATTTTGGCATATTTGATTTCAAAAAACAAATTATTTTTAAAAAAATTAATTAGTATCAATTATTGTGATTGAAATATAATTAAAAGGAGGCATAAATAATTTTTGACTATTTTTAAAGCATTAAAAGATTCATCTCCATTAAAGGACATTAAAAACCATTCTGGAAAATTTGTCATTCAAATCAAATTGAATTTAAAATGAGTTTTTGGAAAAAATTTTTGCATTAAATGCATTTAAACAAATTAAAGTATAATTTTGTGTAAAAAATAATATTTAAAAATGCATTAAAATGGTGTATTTATTGTTAGGTTTGAACCAGGTTGCAAGCAAGTTAGGTTAACCTAGTTGCGGAGCTGGTTAAAGCATAAGGAAGATGAATAATGCTATTGACCTGAAGTTCACTCTCAAAGGCAGCAAATGTAGTCCATTCTGCTAGGTTTTTGTTGTTCTATGATGGTGAAAATTATACTATTAAGCTTTACTTTTTGAGTCCATAATTATAGGCATTTTTTTCAATTTTTTAGAATTCAAAATATTTTAATTATTTTCTATCTATTAATTTGGATAGGCAAGTAATCTTATTTTAGGCTGAAATTTTTACTGTAACATTCTTACATTTTGGACTTTCACATATATTTTTTGCAATTTTTTTATACTATTTGATTCATTAATTATTTTTCTATATATATGTTTGTATAGGAAAATAATTTTATAAAATTATTTAGACTTATGTTATACCATAAAATTTTGTATAATTGTGAACCTAGTTATTGCGGACTCAATTACATAAAATTTTATTTATTTTTAATAAAATAATAGTTGGATTAAGGAGATTATCATATTAATAATATTTTAATACCCTCTCAATATAATATTATTAATGTAATTTATTGGTAATAACATAAGTATAGGAATAAATATCATGTTTTTAAAATTTTCATTACCCTATTGATGTTAAAATTTTAGGAATATGATATTTAGTCCTTATATTAGATCATGAGGTCTTTTAATGCATCATTAATATTAGGCCTTATAATATAATACTGAGTTTAATTGCATAGTATACTAAAGAGAATTTTTAGCATGATTAAAATTAAACATACATTAATGTTTTAAATTTTTTCCTTAATTCCTTTACCTATATAGTTAAATATGATTAAGATATTTAATAGATAAATCATAAGAACTGGATTAAATCATTAAAGTTATATCTCACAGTTTCCAACCTTGATCTAATAATTGGGGAAATAGAACTTCAAATCAATGCTAAGTGTACAAAAAATTAGAAAAATTATCATGAAAAGTGGACTTACTCTAATAAAGTATATTTGATGGTAATGAAATACATTATAGACAAAATAATAAGAGATAGCATTCCTAAAACAACAAATGCAAAAAAATTCTTCAATTTTATAGTCGAAAAGTATAAGAAGTTTAATAAGGCTGAGAAAGGATGATATTTTTCATTGCTTGAGAAATCAGTGTACGATGATGTCAATAGAGTCAAAGAGCATATTCTAAGATTATTTAACTATTATAACAAGTTAAAAATCATGCAAGTTGATCTAGGAGAAAGTTATTTAACTTGACACGTATTGGATTCTCCTCCATGTCAATTTGATGTTTTAAAAATGTCTTATAATACTTAAAAATTAGAATGAACTATCAACGAGCTTATTTCAATTGTTACATAAGTTAAGGAAGACATAAAAAAATGAAAGACTCAAGTAGTTAATTATACATCACATGACTCACATTCAAATAATGGTGGGAGGTCTAATTAGAAAGATAGCAAAGATTGTTACAATCATAGAAAGAAAAAAGGTGAGAAAGGTAAGTTTAGTGGACAATAAAGCTATAAATTTAATAAGGCCTAATTCAAGGGTAACTACAGGTTCTATAAAAAAGTATGAATATAAGAAAATAAATTATTTTAAATACAAGAAATGGGTTAGGAAGAAAAAGAAAAGAATGAATCTAGCTCTAATTTATTTTGAGTCAAACATTATTAATGTACCATTAAACTCTTAATGGTCAAATATTAATGCAACTATTTATGTGATTAATTATTTTCAAACACTGACAAATTTAAGAAGACTAAATGAAGGAGAGCTAATTGGGAAACTTAAAAATGGGGATAAAGTTGAAGTTGAAATTTGAACATGAGCTTTTACTTAATAATGTATTTTATATTAATTTCAGTTGTTGCTTTGAATTTTATTAGTTACTCTTGTTATTTTAGAAATAAAAAAGTTAAATTATTTCATAAATCTTTTATTATTAGTACTGATTTTATGTGTGATGGTTTATACAAAATTGACTTAGATTCCAATTTTATGAACTCAATGAACTTTGTTGTGGGCAAGAAAAAGTATCAAATTAATAAAAAAATCCTCAATGTTGTGGCATAGATGATTATAATACATCTTTGAAGAGAGAATTCAAAAATTTGTAAAGGGTGAAGTACTTCATGATCTAGACTTCTTAGATTTTGGTACGTATATAGACTATATTAAAGGAAAACTTATAACTAGAGGTAGAAAAGGTAAGAAAAATAGAAAGGAGAATGTTCTAGAATTGATTTATACTAATATTAGTAGGTTTATCACACCTAATGCTATGGAAGGCTACAAATACTTTATTACATTCATCAATGATTACTCCAAATTTAATTGGGTAGAGTTACTTAGTAAGAAGTCAAAATTGCTAGAAAACTTCAAATCATTCAAAGTGGTAGTTGAACTGAAATTAAAGAAATAGATAAAGTACGTTAATTTTGATAGATATAGTAAGTACAATGAAATGGGAAAAAACCTTGATCCTTTTGTGAAATAACTACAAGATTGTGGAATTCAAACAAGTTACACTATGCCTAGTACACTGAAGCAAAATAGAATTGCAAAAAGAAGAAATAAGATTCTTATAGACATGATGAGATGCATGCTAGCCCATACTTTACTACAAAAATTCCTATGGGGTGATGCCTTAAGAACAATGGCATACATTCTAAATCAAGTTTCTAATAAGTTAGTGCCTAAGACCCTTTACAAACTATTATATGGTAAAAAGTCTAGTCTAAGGCATTCTCAAGTTTAGGGTTGCAAAACTAAAGTAAAGTTGTACATTTTATCCATTAGGAAACTTAATTTGAAGACTATTAGTGGATACTTCATTAGGTATTGCAATGGTTTGAAAAGAAGTAGATTTTATTATCTAACTCATTTGATTAGAGTAATTAAGTCAAATTGAACTATCTTCTTTAATGATGAATTGAATAGTAAGAGTCAAATATTGCACATCATAGATTACTCTGCAAATAGAAAAAATGTTCTATTAGCACCAACATTGGGATAGTAATTTTTTGTTACTTCACCAGTTAATCTAGTACATCCAATGGCAGAAAATATTGACACAGATGAAGTAAATAAAAAAAATTCCATTAAGAAAATTTCATAGAGTTCATAGATTAGTAATTCCTAATGATTATCTTGTATATTTGCAGAAGCATGAACATGACATTAATGATGATACTAATCCCACAACTTTTTCTGAAGCTATATCTTATTCAAATTATTCTAATTGGATGAATGTTATAAAGGACGAGTTAGCTTCAATGCATAAGAGTTAAGTATGGGATCTAATAAAGTTTCTTGTAGATTGTAAGTTTATCGAATGCAAATGGATCTTTAAGATCAAAAGGGATGCTCGAGGTGAACTTAAGAGGTACAAGGCTAGATTTGTTGCAAAAGGTTACACCTAGAAAAAGGTATGAACTACAAGAAATTTTTTTTACCAATTTCAACTAAAAACTCATTCTATGTTATCATGGCTTTGGTGACTCATTTTGATTTTAAGTTGCATCAGATAGATGTAAAGAAAGCCTTCTTGCATGGTGATCTATTAAAGATTGTTTATATAAACTAGCTAGATAATTTCCAAGAAAAGGGAAAAGAACACCTTGTGTGTTAGTTTAAAATGTCCATATATGGCTTAAAATAAGCTTTTAGACAATGGTACCTTAAGTTTGATGAGGTAGTGACTTCTCTTGGATTCAAGGAGAATGTAATAAACTAGTGATTTATATATTAATGAGTATAAGTAGTTTTGTTATTCTGGTACTATATGTGGATAAGATTCTTATTGCACATAATGACGTGAACTTGTTGATTGAAATAAAATAAATATTTCTATACATTTTGATATGAAAGATCTTGAAAATGTATTTTATGTTCTAGGGATAGAAATCCATCATGATAAATCATAAGGTTCACTTAGTTTGTCTTAACAGACTTACATTAAGAAAGTATTGAAGAGATTCAACATGTTAACTTACTTTTAAGTTTCCATACCTATTTCAAAGGGGAAAATTTTCTCTAAGTCTTAACGTCCTCAAAAAGATGTCAAAATAGAAAGAATGAAAAGTGTCCTATATGCATTGGTTATCGATAGCTTGATGTACGCTTAGGTATGTATACGTTCTGACATAGCTTATACTATTAGTGTACTATGGAGATACTTGAGTAATCCTAATTAGAGACATTAAACTACTATAAAGAGATTACATGCTAACTTACAAGCGATTGGGAGATCCCATAGTTATAGGCTACTTGAATTCAAATTTTGCTAGTTATTTAAATGATCATAAATCTAAATCTAGATATATCTTTATAATAGTAGAAGGAGCTGTATCATAAAAAATTATTAAGTGGTTCTTAAAAGCAACCTCCATTATAGAAGCAGAATATGTCATGTGTTATGAAGCCGCTTGCACTATTGTATAGTTAAGAAATTTTAAGGTTAGTTTCAAGATTATTAAGAGCTTCTCAAGACCTTTGACTTTATATTATGACAATACTACTGTTGTAAATTTCTCTCATAACAATAAAAATGTTGCTTATATGAAGTATTTTGATATAAAGTAATAGTTTATGCAAAAGAAGGTATGCAAGCAAATCACATGTATTGAATACATTTTCACGGATCATATGCTCATAAATCCATTGACTAATGGCTTAATTGTAGAAACATATCATGATTATGTAATTAATATAGGATTAACAAAGTCTTTTGATATTTTGGATTAGTGCGTGTTCTATGATATGAACTATTTTTTTGAGATGTACATAAATGAAATATTCTTATTTTATCATATATTGTATACATTTTTTTGTTATGGCATATTTATAGAAACATTTAGATCCTATATTAATACAAAGTTGAGAATTATGATTCTTATTTAGTATCTTAGACGAATGCTTCAACCTAGTATGTAAAGATTTATATATATTGTCACAAATTTATTATGTTAATTTTATTAAGTACAATATTATTATGTATATCATTGTCGGATATTGTATATGGTTAACGAGATATAAGTGTACAATATGTGTATTTTATTAATATCCGTATAGGATACTATATTTTATGTTACTAGATATTTATGATATCAATTTATATCAATAAGTATAAAGATACCATAATTTTCTTTTACACCTTATTAAAGTGACTATTATTATTAAAATACATAGTCCAAGTAGAAGATTGTCAAGTTTTCTATTATGAATCTATTAATTCAATAATAAAATAGCATATAAAAGGTTTGGCTCAATATTAAAGTAACTATATAGTTTTTGATCTAATGATAATCTAACTTAATAGTGAGCTAACATGTAGTTCTCGATGATAGGTCAATCCACTAATATTATAATATAAATAAATATCATTACTTCTAAATTCTATGATTGGTTATAAATACTCTCTATTGGTATCAGAAAATTTTTTCAATTAAGTTCTTATCTAAAATTGATAAGAGTAACAAATCTTTATTAGAATTCATAATCAAGATCGATCATGAATAGTTTTTGAGCTGCAACAAATTAGGATTCCACAATCATCTTATAATGGATTCATCAAGTAACAATAAATTATTGTTTCATATTTAATATTATTTTTTTATATGATTTAATTGAAATTATTATTTTTATAAAAGTTTGATTTTAACAAATTTGTGATACCTAACCAACCTGCAGTGTAATAATATATTTATTCTATCAACGCAGGCAACGCCTAGGATGTTCAAAAAGAAACTTCGGAGATGCTTGATGCGCCGAAGAGTTAAAATCAAAGTCAAAGTTTCAAACATTTTTGAAAAATATTTCCATGCATCATTATAATAATATATAAATAAATTTAAATATTTAAATTTATTGATCAATTTAATATAATGTAAATTAAATAATTTTAAATTATTAATATATAAGAAATTGACATATCTTAATTTATATTAATATTTATACTAAAAATTAAAAAATTTATAAATATGACTGCAACCCTCAAAAAAATCGGCGTACAAAATCTAGGTGTGAAGTAATCGGATCCACTCCTAAATTATAAAAAAAGAAAGAAAGTCTCAAACATTCGAAAGTGCAAGCAACCGAACTTTATCCTTGTGACCATGGCCATCTTTTATCTCAACTCAAATCCAACATGTAACACTCCATTATGCACAATAAATAAATTAATTTATAATGTAATAATTTGATTAATTAATTTTAAGTTAATCGTTAAAGATATTTCTCACACTAATTTATTAAAAAATAAGTTTTAATTTAATAAATTATTTGAAATAATTTATAACTTATAAACTATAACCTCTTTAATTTTTTTTTTCAAATCTATCATTATTCTTTTTATTAATTTATGGCCTATACCATTCATAACATAAATTTATATATTATTTTTTATAAAATATAATTAAATTAATTTTAATATAATTATATTCTAATTATAAATTATAAATATATAAAAATATGTATATAAATAAATAAATAATATCATAAAATATAATTAATTATAATTATAATTTTATTATAAATAATAAAATAAAATTTGTATAAATAAATATATAAGTTCATAAAATATAATTAATTAAATATTAAATATTATATTTTTATTTTGAACTTTGTAATTACATTAATTTAATTTAATTTTTAGATAAATATGAATTATTTTAATTATATATATTTTTATTAATATATTTTTATATCATTTTACAATTTCATCTACTTTAACAACTAATTTTGTAAAATAATTTTTATATAATCAATTAATTTATTAATTATTAATTATAAATTTTTAACTATCAACTAACTTATTAACTATTAATTAACTTATTAACTATTAATTAATTTGTTAACTACTTATACGAAACAAAACCAATAACACCTCGTTGTGACTTTTGTCTGTTGCCAATCAATTTCTATTGGAATCTTTAAATGCAGCAAATGAAGAATAGAGAAATGAATATATAAAATAAGTAAGAGTGATTTAATATTCACTATCTTATCATAAATATTATTTCCATATTACTCATACATAGTTATAAGGGCAATTTAATAATAATCTATAATACACAATTATACTTCTAAGGATTTACAGGTGGATATATATATTATTTGTATCATTTATAAGTAAGATAATTAACATGTCATTTAAACAAAATAATATTAGAATATTTATTTAAGAATGATATATATACTCGCTTAGTGACGTTTACCCATTTTTAGACACTTCAATATATCCATAATTATCTTTCACTCTTTTCTTAATTCGCCATTTATAATGATAAATTATAAATATAAAAGTATTACTTATCCTATTTTCAAACATTCTAATTCTAAGTTCAAACCATAACATAATAACACTCTAGGTCATTGGATTCTTACTTTTTTTTCCTATGCTAAGTTTTAAAATCAAAATATGCCTTTACATTACGATATTTGGAATTAAGCTTATACGAGTAAAATATTAAAATGTGAGGCTGCTAACAAAATTTATTCATATCACTCTACCATCATATATTATCACTCTCTTATATTTTCAAAATTATTAAAAAGAAATTTAATGATTTTCATAAATGGGAACTTTTCGTATCAACTGTAAAATAATTAAAATAATATAGCTTTATATTTTAAGAATGCCTAAATCATATTATATTATAAAACCAAATACTTAATTCTTAATAATTTCAACTCCATTTTAAGGAAATTAAATATCACATTTTAAGGATTTATTGGAATCAAACTTCAAATACTATAAATATTAGATTTTTATGACATTAATTTACTCTAAGAATGCTAGTTTAACATTCAAGAGCATCAAATTCTTATTTTATTAGTTCTATGTCAGGTAATTAAAATAAGATAATATAACATAATTCCTTTTTCTGAAGTCAATATAAGACAATTGAATTATTAAAATTTTATGTTATAAGAACATTCTATTCACATCATTTTATGAAATTACACATTCAAATGATAATATTTTTAACTTTACTTTAATAAAGTCACTCAATCACATTTCTCATATCCAGCTCCAACCCATTTTTATCATATTGATACCAGCTATATGATAGTAACACAAATTGAATCATATCATATCATTCATATATATATATATATATATATATATATCAAATAAATTTCACATTTTATAATATCACAGTCTCAACTTATTTATAATACGAGGTAATCAATTTATCACCATAATTATTTTTATTCACAGTATCATAACTTCAAATACATTCATATTTCAATACAAGCACACCCAACTGCTAAATAGTATCTCCACACTTCTTATGTGCAATGACAAGCCAAGTACAATCATAATAATGATTTCAATGAAAGCAAACATTCATTACAACTAAATAATAATCTATATAATACCTTTACAACATCATTTACAAAAGCCCAATCAACAGTAATTAACAAGAAACAAATGATGCTCTAAAAGCACCATTACATGCAATAATCTTTAGCATAATAAAAAGCAATCAAGATTACAAGTTCCTTATATTCATTCATATTGAGGTACATAACTACACCCATTCAATTTCATAGTTTCATAATACATCATCTTAGTATATAAAACAAATAGAGTGTATGGAAATTAAGCAAAAAATTCCAAAAATAGATATACACTCACTTGGAAATGCCTATTTGCTCCAATGATCCCTAAGTATTTTGCTTTCATCTTTTCTTTTTCTTTTTCATAAATTATAAGGATAAATTATAAATATTAACATTACTTATTTAGTGATTACCTCATTATGTACTTATCATATAAACATCATAGACTACCTTATCTTTGATGTTTGAAGATCAAACACCCAATGTTAAACTATTATAAATCATGGAAATATAACATAGGTTGAATATGACATACTATATAGTCACTAAAGTTGTGACCTTTGAATGGTATTTTATGAATAATTCAAAAATTATGAATTTATTATTTATAAAAATTATTTCATATGAAAGTAGACTCAATTAGTTTTTCATAAACTAGTTATGCACATAAATTGGTTAATATTTGAAAATGTTATGCTGTTTAGAAGATAAACAAAAAAAATAGTTTTTGAAATATTAAGTTTTTAACCTCTGCTCACTATTTTATTGATATGTTAAAATATATATAAGATATTAATTTGAAAGTAATTTCATTTAAAAATAAACTCAATTATCTTTCTAATGATAGGCAATTCATTTAAAATGGGAGTAAAAGAAAGAGTTATACCTCTTTAAAATTGACATAAAATTTTAAAGATAGTGAATCGATTATGTAATTGATTCACCTGCCTTAAACTTGCCTGCACAAGGATAATAGATTGCACACTTAATTCTTATGCTTAGATTTTGCTTTGGACCATTATAATTGATTGTACACTCAATTCATACATAAAATGATAATTTTTTTGCAAAAATTTCATTATTTATTCGATTATAAATGCCCTCTAAACACATGTATTATATAATAAACCTTGATATAATCATTAATACTCTTGTTCGATATCACCCATCTTCATCATTTAATACTTCCACCACGTCAAATCAAATATAATTCAAGTAAAATCATAAAATAACTAATATTTTATTAATACTATCATATAATCATAATCTATAAATTTAATTAGACTATCTACTCACCTTGTATGAAAGAGTATATTGGAAAGTTAGTTTGAAAAATTTTCAACCTTGATCATATCAAAATTTATGATTTTTAGAGTTAGGGTTTAGAATTTTTAACAAAACTAAATGATCTTAAATTTCTTCATCAACTAAAAAGAAATAGGAAGGATTCTTGATGAAAGCAATATTTTTACCTTGATTGGATGAAGAAATCAAGAAGAATTAAGGATTTCCTTACTTGATTGATGTAATAGTAGAAGAAATTATGTAAAAAAATTCAGAAAAATTGAAAAGATGAAAAGAAATAAGAGATATTAGGAATTTAGAGCTGAAATAGTAAGTTAGAGTCCTATGAGCGTTTTCAAAAAACTCTCCTAAACCTCTTTTGTAGTCATACACTTACCTATATCAGTTTAAAACTTTATACTTCATAATTTTAATATATTTTCCTTATCAAAATTTCACAAAATTCATATTTTCATAGTTACAATTTTATCAACATCATTTTATTCCATATTTCATATATAAAATTCCAAACTTAATCAAATTTATTGGTTACCTTGAGTATTCCTTATAAAATAATTTCTAATTTACTATAATTTGAGAAGTATGTAACAGGAACACAATTAAGTCAATTACAGAAGTATAAAGAGCTTGGTATCAGTTTAGTAACCTTGGAAGAGGAAATCCAATATTTAAAGCAATATAAATTCATAATTGAGCAACAAGTGAAAGATTTCATAGCCATTGTGGAAGTTGTAAAAAAATTTACTTAATTTAGACAACCTCATCAACAAAAGGATAAGTTACTTTCAACATCACAAGTTGGTTCCTTTATTCTTAATAGCCAAGGTGATTTAGTATTAGTTTTATTTAAGAAGGAAAAAATCATTTGAGTTTACTTGAATTATGGCCAAATAGGATAATATAAAAATCAATGTTAGAAGGGAAAGAATGAATACTTTCTATTATTAGGTTTCATGATATGCCCATTTTATTTCTAATTTACCATAAGTCATTGTTCCTATGATCCTTATGTTTATTCAACTTTTAGATCTTATTATAGTTCTTTCAACAAGGCCTCTATGGATAAAAAAGATATCTTATAAGATAAATCTAGTAGTTATATGTTAGTGTCATAAGAACCAATGGATTTTGAATCTAGTATGCTTTACACCAAGATTTTGTTGAAGGAAGAAAACAAAAAGCATAGTCCATTTCTATCTCTCATCCTAAAATAATCAAATCAATATCTAAAGCATGCTTTTTCTCCTAAATTTAGTGGAAAAAAGCATCCAGACTCTCTTATCACATGGGAGATAATTCTTCCTTGTCCAATTCAAGAAAGTTAATCCTAATATCAACTCATCTTTCAAGAAGCAATAAGCAAACTTTCATTTCTATATCTTTTTCGAGAAGAGTTAAGAAACATAAAGTTATCGCAAAAGTTCTTGATTAACTATCTATTATGGACTAGGAAGTCATGGTTGAAGTTTAGTTTTATCTTTAAGAGGTTCTTCTTTAAGTAATTGTTTTTCAATTTGTTATGTTTTTGATATGGTTTTTGTTATTTCAAGTTTCATCATAGTCTAAGTTCTCCTTAGTTTTGGTATGTTGTTATTTTTAGGTTTATTTCTTCTTTTGTATGTAATTATTTCATCAACAACAAAAGAAGAAGAAGAAGTTTTATTCAAATTGATAAATATGGTTTAATAAATTTTATTCAAATTAGACCTATTGTTCAATGATTTGGGTTTAAGTCTAATTATTAAATATTTAATAAGTCTTAGATCCTTTTTAGGTATCATATTGGATACATTAAAATTTATGTTAAATTAAAATAATATTTTAATATAATATTTTATTTATTTTATAATATTAATTTATATAATAAATGAAAGTATCTTTTATAAATATTTAATAAGTCTTAGAACTCTTCTGAGTGTCACATTAGAATTGTTTGAATAATATACCATAATTAATCTATTACTAGAAACATTGTCATGATCTAAATCTAATCGTGATTGATATGGATCCTGATACTTAGTATCTACTAGCCTTTCTACTAATTCCTCTAATTCTACCTATTGAAAATCTTTCTATTTTCATGGAAACTTAAATCATGCTATAAATCCTTGTAGAAAAAAAAAGAGTTTCATTTATTTTTAGACATATTTCAAAAGCTCTCGTCTTAAATCACAAAACTTGTATATGATGGCATTATCAACATACATAATACTATATAACTTCAGTATGTATACATAGATAAAGGATTCAACACATCAGGTGTTGAATCAACATAATCTCTATAGGTATATCTCAATCTTAATCAACTATTAAAATATACAATTAGGTCGTCTTTGATTCTTCACAGATGTAGTATGCTTAAACTATTCAATTCAACTTGAAAACATTGAAAAATAAATAGAATAAGTTATGAGAACTTAGTGAGCATATATCTACCACTTCTAAATCTCCATTCAATTATATTAGATGGTCACATGCTAATTAGATATTTGATTAAATAAATAAACACAATATAAACTCTATAAGTTTTTTGAAACATACGGGATCAAGCTTCATATTAAGTATTCACCTATACTTAGCTTAGATTTCATACTTCATAATACAAGTCATAGTAATCTCAACTATTCACTAGCACACAATATCATCATCATATCACATGTACCCATTTTGAGTGATTATCACATTCATAAATAATCATGAAGGCTCAGTTACAATTAAATCATCATAATCATATCAAGTTTTTATAATTATATCAAACCATAATATCCAATCACAAATAAAATTTCAATATCACATCAATTACATAAGTATTTATACTAACTATACATGCATCTATCTTTTGACTCCTCGGTCAACCTTACACCTTTCACAAGTTGTCCATCTTTATCCTTCCACGACCTGCCTTATACCTGTAACAAGCTCTTTCGCAAGAATTTCTCATCATCGTCCTATCCTATGTCTCATTTCAAATGCCACTCATGGCATATTTCAAATTATAATATATATACTAAAGCTCTACTTTACGAATCACAAGATCTAATACAATGTTAGCACATGCAATTATTCTATTATCATAAGGCAAATCAGAGCATATAACACAATATATATATATATTAGCACCACCATACTTTCTTGCATGACCATAATAGTTAATCCATATTCACTCAATATCATACACTTTCATGGTTTATTGTTCCCTTAAATATCAATAAGTAACAATGTAAAATCAATTATAATACAAATATCGCTTGTCATTAAATTTCCATCGTGATTACTCAACAGTTGGTAACATCATTCTTATGCCTTACAAACCTACATTCTCTCTAATAGATAATTATTAACTCATCACAAGTATTAATTTTGAATTTCTCGTATATAACCACATGTTTGGTTTCATAATATATATTATGATTCATAATTATATTATTTAAAATTCATAGATGAATAGATATATGATCTGTATCATTTATAAGAAGAATTATAATTTATAGTATTTAAAAACTTTATTATTAAATTAGAGTGGCATATATAGTCACCTAATGATGCGCATCCGTTATAGGACTTGGAATAGTTCATTCATTTCCTCTGTTTTTCCTATTTATAAATTTATAGAAATAACCCATAAACACAAAGACATCACTTACGCTATTCCCAAACATCATAGTCTTATATTCGCATTGTAGTATCTTTGCACTTTAGTTCATTTGCTTCTCATGTTTATAATATTCTCTTGAAATTATCATGAAGAACCTAAAAGTTCTTTTCCAACAAAGATTTCTCTAAATTAAACACAAAACTATTAAAATATTGGAACTTCATACTCTAGGGATCCTATAATCATCTTATTCTTTGATACCATATAGTTGCTTTCTTATATATATATATATATATATATTCTCTCTCTTTCTCCCCCCCTCTCTCTCTCTCACACACACACACATACATATCTATATATACATAATTATTCACCCACACTTTAAACAAATTACCAAGTCACATTTTATATGTAAATGAATTTCTTCGATTATACTTGAATCACTTCCAGTTATTACGATATAATATTTCAGAAACACTAATTATCTTATTATAACATCTTTTACTTTAAGAAAATCATACCCTTTCCATGTATCATCTTATATATCAAGTTTGTAATAACTTAGCATCTTAGAGCTTTAGATTCTTATTTTATTAGTATCATATTAATTATCTAGATAAGACGATAAAATAGGATTTATTAGATCATGTATGAATCCTTCAAAATAGTTTCATATAATATTCCATATATTTTTTTATCATCTTATCTTTAGCATTTTACAACATAAGAATCATATTTTTTGTATATAAATCTTCATATATGTCAAAATCACACAAATGGGTTTTCCAGAGTATATAACCACCACTGAACATATCACTATATCATATTCTAAAATAATGTTACCTATGTTAGTTAAACATTTCATAGCATATAAATCATGTTTTTTTCTAAGTTTTCATCACCTATCTCATATGTAAAATGGATTTCTTTAACTCTCGCATGGATTTACCATAATAGTAGAACAAAATGTCATCTTATACTTCATATTTATTTTTATTTATATCATATTTATTTTTATTAATAATAATCATAAATCATATTTATTTTATTTATATTAAGTTTTTTATTAATAATACAGAGAATGAGAGAATCCCCCGCTCCATAAACGTTTGTATCATAGTTCCATGCTTATCGAGTTCACACTCTAGTTGATTGCCTTGGAAAACCAACCCCCCGGGGGATGTTTGGATCTTGATTCTGTGGTTAACAGTAAAAATTACTACTATAATTTGTTGCCCCAGCATTCCCCGCATCAAAGGAACATATAATAATATATAATTAATATATTAATATATTATTAAATTTAATTATATGTTAAATTTATTTTTAAAATAAATTTAATATATTATATAA
Organism: Sindora glabra; assembly: GCA_020226215.1. Lineage (NCBI taxonomy): Eukaryota > Viridiplantae > Streptophyta > Magnoliopsida > Fabales > Fabaceae > Sindora > Sindora glabra. The sequence goes on along the minus strand of CM035226.1, from coordinate 10,485,675 downwards.
CAATTCAATTTAAAATTATATTTTTATATTAATGATACATCATAATTATCTCCCATACATATAGGACTAAAAATGCTAAAAGGATTAAATTTCATTGAGCCGAGTTAAACATAACTAGGTTCCAAACTTATTAAGAATACGTTATCTTGAACTTATTAAAATTATGATTAGATTGAATTAAAAAATTTTAAATAAATTTATTTGTCATGTCCATAAAAAATAAATTTACATTTTTTAATAAAAATATTTTTTAATAATAATTATAAATCATATATTATTTTTATTTATATTATCTTTTATTAATAATACAAAGAATGACAGAATCTCTTGCTCCACAAACTTTTTTTTTTTTGGAAAAGAAGGAAATTTTATAACAAACTAGCAATCATACACAGCTCTTGGCAATGTGTTGTCTATAACATCATTAAGCATGGTATCAAAACATTTGAAGAAGGGAGGGTATGATATTCAAAACATGAGAACTATGTGCAACATGTTTTGCTATAAAATCCACTACAAAATTTACCTCCTGACCTCTGCAATCCCACAAGTGCACGGGTTAAGTCGAGTTAGAGTATAAAAGATTATCGTTCTTCACAGGGATTGTAGGTTGAGTACTAACTAAATCTCAAGTAAAATTATCTAGGCGGATCAATTGATTTTGAGAATCAAGAATGAAATGTAAAACAGAGCTTAGCTATCAAAAATAAAGTTTGATTCAATGTAATAAAAGCGTACTCAGCTTAAGGATCCCTTGTACATGTCATTATGGAATGAATATAGTCCTCTAACTTGGTTTACTGTTAATTATGATTGCTGGATTATCAAAATTAAGCTATACCTCATTGCAAGGCTACTAGCTACTAACCAAGAGATTAAGTGCCCAGAATTACTCTAGTAATCACTAATCTAGGTTGCATTAACTTGCTTAGAATCCATTCTTGCACATTTCATCCTGTGTAAAAGAATCCAATCAGCTTAATTCCTAAGTCTAATTGATATTCCCAATGATCATGCAAGATCCGATTAATTAATTGATCATTTCAACTTAAAATCAATTAATCCATAACACAAATCTAATATTCCGGATATATTGGCTTATTCCAGACAAAACAGCATAATCAAATCATAATTCAACAGTAAATCAAGCTAGATTATATAAAATTCAGTTCCATAAATCCATGAACAAGTTCACCTAAGCTGAGCACAAGGGTTTAGTGTGAAAACATTACAAGATCAGAAGAAAACCAGAAAACAGAGAGGGAAGTCAAATAATTCATGAAGATCTACAAATTTCTTGCTTAATTTTTCAATTCCTTGCTTGAATCCACGCTAGATGGTGCCCTTGGTCTCCCTTAGGGTTTCTCCCAGCAGCTCTCTTTATTAATTCTCAGTTTCTCCTCCTTTCCTTCGCTCCCTTATCAAAATTTCGCGTAAAACTTATATTGGTGATGTACACGGGGGTTAACACGGCCCATGTTGTACCCCGTGTTTCTCAGCGAAAGTTAAGCAGCACGAAACACGTTGTGTGACACGCCCCGTGTTCTTCAGCGAAGTGTCAAGCAGTAATGTACACGGGGTAGTACATGGCCCATGTTGTACCCCGTGTTCTTCTACGAAGACTGATCAGCATGTTACACAGGGTGTGACACTCCCCGTGTTTACTTCAGAAGCGAATGGTAGTAAGATACACGAGGTAGTACACGGCCCGTGTTTAACCCCGTGTTCTTCTCTGTGCAGCTCAGTGAAGCCTCGAAGCAATCCAGAAGGAAACACGGCCCTGAACACGGGGTTCCCATACCCCGTGTTCTTTGTCAAGTGGACAAACTAACTTCAATTCTTCACAATTTGAATGATTTTGCTTCTGAATCCTTTTCTAATGCTCATATGTGGCATTTAAAGACCTGAAAAATAAAATATAGAGCATCTAAGTATCCTTTTCAATCAATTTGCACAAAATACTAAGTAAATGAGTGATGAAACACATAGAATTTAGGTGCATTTGTGCATTTATCAATTCCCCCACACTTGAATCTTGCTCGTCCTCAAGCAAGGAAATAAGAGAACAAGAAAATCCACTCCAATTTTTATTCTCTTCTTTCTTTCTTCTTTTTTTTTATAATCAGGCAATCATTCAATAAATCAAAGATTAGGATCAAGTCATGCCAAGCAACTAAATGAAAATAGAACAACTAAACAAGTCAATCCTCAGCATAGAAGCAAAAGAGAATAGCCTCACAGGTAAAGTGTTTACTCTCACTCTCAAAACAAGGCTTGTGTTTACTCTCGAGTCAATCAACTCATGACTTAATGCTATCATATGCTTGCACAAACTCTAATCTCCACTACTATAATATAAAATACATGCAAATCAGAGGATTTTATTAGGGAAAAAGGTGAGGATAGGGGATAGGAACAACAAAGGGTGAAAAGTGATAGAACCCCTGAGTTTGAAGGAAAAAGACACATTGGTCATGAATTTGACCATTGTCGAGTTCCAATACTCAGCTTAACATAATTCCTTGCATCAACCTCCATTCTTCTCCTTTTGATTTTCATGATCATTTTTTTTCTTTTTATACAGATAAATCAGCAAACACAACACATTTTCTTCTTCTTCTTTTTTTATTTATTTATTCCCAACAAGCTTTTCTTCCTTTTCTTCTTCCCAAATTATTTATTTGACACCATTTTTTTATGGTGTTTTGTTTTGTTTTTTTTTATTTGTTTAATTTTGATTTTTTTTATTTTTGCTTGTTTTGTTTTTTTTTTAACAACCAAAACTATAAATCAACTTATCCAACTAGCAGCATTAAGTAAGGACCTCTAAAATAGCCAAACTCATATAATGTGTCTAAGTTTCCTCAAACTCTAAGGTTCAAGTTCACCCTTGGGCAGTGGCTTGGGATGTACATGGTATGGCTAGGCTAGGAATGAGGGTCCAAAACTCAAAGTGGCTAACTAGGGGAAAAGTTTTAGGAAAAATTAAAGAAAATGATTCAAATAAGCTAAACAAGTAAAAGGGTAAAGAAACATGGCCTCATCATTTTTGACATGCAAAATACATAAAATGTAGCCTCAAAAAGAGAAAATGCAAGTTCTAGAGCACAAAGACAAGAGTGATGACATAATCCCTCAAGAAGAAAAATGAACTTTAATTTCTAATGAGAAAATAGCTCAAAAGGCTCAAATCTCACAAGGGTCAATTATACTCATTACTCTTAGCTTCAAGCTTTAGATTTTCCTTATCAAGTTGCCAAATATTCATTAAAGAAACAAGGCATAAATCAATCACTTTATTCAATAGATTTGCCTGAAATTAATTTTTTTTATTTCTTTTTAATTTTTATATATATCATTGAAATTGGAACAAATTTCAGTACTCTAAATACTCTCAATCAATCAAGCAAGTTCAAGTGCAAAACATTGCAAAACACTGCTCCCCCACACTTAAAATTGGACATTGTCCTCAATGTACAAAATAGTAAATGGGAAAAGAGACAGAGTATAGATGGAGGACTGAAACTTCCTTGACAAATGAAGTATGGTGTCCAGTATACCGCAGGGAGATCCAGAAATAGAGATAGAGTAGGAGAGAGAGAGAGAAGGCTGGAATCTAGAAGAAAGAATAGATAATACTAGAAAAATAGACTGTTAGTTATTATAGACATTAATATGAGAAGTGCAAGAAAATAAAAGAGAAATAGGTAATATAATAAAGAGTAAATGAAAGTGCATAGTCAATATATGTACAGACCAATAGAAATAAAAATAGAGAGTATATCTAAGTAAAAAGAAAACATAATAGCGAAGTAAACAGTAAATAATCTAAGCTACTGAGTAGGTGGATCCTGGTCAGCCGGAGAGGAAGGATGGAAAAGGTGGAATAGGGGCTCCACCATGCTCTCGATATGTTTGGAGCGCCTGTCCAAGTCATCATAGAGTCCCTCGATCCTCGTCTGACGCTCGGATATAAGTCGGAGCTCAGCTAAAATCTGCTGCTGACCGGAAAGGATGTCTCTGAAATAGGCCTCTGATGGTACTCTGCTCCCGGCAGAAGATGAAGGACCCACATCAGGAGCTGGATCATCATCTGGAATATGCTGCTGCTGCTGCACCGGCTGGATCCCCATATCTATAAGAATGCCCCTTTGAAGGGGTGCCATGCGGGATACTATGGTTAGGGAACCATATGGCCGGTCAAAGACGCCTAACCGTCTGGCTAGTGGAGTGATGTACGGGCCGGCAGCTATACTCGCAGCTCTCTTATCCGTGGCTTGGGCTGAGAAGAAATGAGCAAATGCTCCTCCAATGTGAATGGGCACCCTCTCAATCATACTGTATAAGAATAGAATATCAGAGGTGCTCACAACTCTGTGACTATGCCCCCGTCCACTCAGAGTGTGACTGAAAATTGAGTGAAGGACTCTCTAGGCAACCCTCCTAAGGCTAGATGCCTTACTCTTGGTGGGATCATATATGTGCCCTATAGCTATGTCAGTCCATACTCGCCACTCCTGGATCCCGTGTGGCAGTCCTACCAGCATGTCCTGGTACTCTGGAGTAGTCACAAACTCCACTAAATAAAGGCCCAGGCAGACAGACAGCTGGGTCACACTCATAGAGTAAGCAACGCCTCCAAGTCTGAACTGAACGGTATCAGCTGAGTCGACCGATCCGAAATACCTCTCCAAGTAAAATGTGCTCAAAAACTCTAAGGTGAGCTCTCTGTAGGTAGGCTCTCCAATCTCAAAGAAGTCTCCCAAGCCCCTACACTGATAAGCTCACGAATCTCCTCCTCCAGTCCAAACTCCCTCAGCACTCCCCAGTCTAAATATCTCCCCTCCACAAAAGACCTATCCTTATGTCTATCATAGGCTTGGATGTAAGCCTCTTCAGAAAACTCCAAGAAAGAATGAGTTAGTCCTCTAGAGGAAGCCCTTCTAGAAGAACTACCCTTAGTAGTCTTCCTGGCAGTGGTCTTTTATCTTTTAGACATTGTTTGCAAAAGGAATTAACAAAGTGAGAGATTGTATTGAGAGTATATCAGCCAGCAGCAAACTCTAAGAACAAAAATTCAGCAATAGCCAACATCCAATCATTCAATATTCAATCATCTAATATGAATCACAATTCAAAATGCAGAACAATTCAAAATCCAATATCCAATCAATCAATCTCATGTTTATCAACAGTGTATCAGTCAGCAGATTCAAAGGCAATAGTTCAGTATGTATTTTTAATATCATCCAATATCAAATGAAAAACAAGTCAAAGGTCAATGTCATGAATACAATTGAGTGGTCATGACTATGAGGCAAAGCAGGCAATTGGTCAAGTAATCAGTAAACTTCAAAGGATTTCAATTCAAGCAATCAAAGGGTTCAAGTTTGATCAGTCAAAGTTACAATAAACATAAGCAATGGCATTGGAGTTCAATGAACATCAAATTCAACCAATCAAACAATTCAAGACTTAAAAAGTAGAGATTCAAACTCAAACCATCAATCAAAGAGTCTAATTCAATCAATCAATCATCAAAGATGCAAATTCAATCTATCAAACATGTGAATTCCTATGAAAATGGCTATGTAAATTCATTCAATTAACCAATCAAACAGCAGTCATCAAAGATTCCAACATTCCTATGAATTCTAACATGCATTGGAAGTTAATAATCATAAGTAATTGTAATAAACTCCAAAGATTTCAAAGAAAATGCACTTACCTCGTGAGATGATGAAGAAAACCCTAAGTTCGTGTTGAAGTGACAAGAAGAATCCAAATCTCAACTTTCAACCGATTAAATTACAAATCAAATAGCAAAACAACTTCAAATGGCCAAATCAAACACTTTAATCGGTGGATTTCGGCAATATGGTGGCCGAAAATGCAAGGAGAGAAGTTAGGGCAGCGAGGAAGAAGAAGAAAATGGGGGGAAATCTGGAAAAATCTGAGTTTTTGACGATTAAAAGCTCCCCCGCACAGGAACACAGGGTTAAACACGTCCCGTGTAGTACCCCGTGTTTCTCTACGGATGAGTGTTCTGGATTTCACAAACTTACACGGGGTCTGACATACCCCATGTTCTTCCCCGTGTTTCTCTCTGAAACGTGTTAACAATCCTCGCAATTGTACACGGGGTCAAACACTACTCGTGTTTTGACCCGTGTTTCTCTTTGAATGACACTAACAAAATACGTAATAGTACACGGGGTATAACACGATCTGTGTGTTACCCCGTGTTTCTCTCTGGAAGGCTCAAGTGTAAAAGCTCTCATCAGTGGTTCAACCAGAGAGGTACACGGGGTAAGACACGGTCCGTGTTCACCACCGTGTATCTCTCTGAACCTCCATGAAAATCATAAAGTTTTTACGTGAATCAGACAGTGAGGAACACGGGGTCTAGCACGGTCCGTGTTCAACACCGTGTTTCTCATTGGACTGCGTTGAAAATCACAAGTTCTTTAAAATTGTCCAGACAGTGAGGTACACGGGGTAGTACACGTCCCGTGTTCAACACCATGTATCTCACTGGACTGTGTTTTGAGCCCTCTGTGTAAGAAAACAGACAACAATCATGAATTCATGCCTAATCTACCTCAAAGACAGAGTCCACATGCAAAAATGAGCATTCAACATCAACACTTAATGACTTAAATTCCTCCACTACTCAGAAACTCAGATTGAAAAGTAGAAAATTAAGAATTAAAAGGCACGAAAACAGAAAAACAAGCTTGGGTTGCCTCCCAAGAAGCGCTTGTTTAAGGTCATAAGCTCGACCCCTGTTTCTTTATCAGTCTGGTGCTTCCATTATTGGTGGCCCAGCAACGTAATTCTTCAATCTTTGGCTATTTACTTTGAAGTTGCCGGTGCTTTCGCTCCAAATCTCCACAGCTCCGAATGGATACACCTTCTTCACAAGATACGGTCCAATCCATCTGGTTTTAAGCTTCCCTGGAAATAGCTTGAATCTTGAACTGAATAATAACACCAAATCTCCTTCTTGAAATTCCCTTCGAAGGATGTGCTTGTCATGCCAAGCCTTTGTTCTTTCTTTATAAATCTTAGCATTATCATAAGCTTCATTCCTCAATTCTTCAAGCTCAAGAAGTTGGAGCTTTTTCTTCTCTCCAGCAGATTGTAAGTCAAAGTTGAGCAACTTGATTGCCCAATACGCCTTGTGTTCAACTTCCACTGGTAAATGATAGTTTTTTCCATAGATGAGCCGAAATGGTGCCATTCCAATTGGAGTTTTAAAGGCAGTTCTGTAGGCCCATAAAGCATCATCCAACTTGAGTGACCAATTCCTCCTTGATCGAGACACTGTCTTTTCTAATATGGACTTGATTTCTCTATTGGAAAGCTCAACTTGCCCACTGGTTTGAGGGTGATATGGAGTAGAGATCTTATGGGTTACTCCATACTCTCTCAAAAGCGACTGAAACTGATGAGCAATGAAATGAGATCCTCTATCACTTATGACAGCTCTAGGGATTCCAAACCTAGGGAACAACACCTTCTTGAAAAATCGAACTACAGCCTTGGCATCACAAGTTCGAGTGGCAATTGCTTCCACCCATTTGGAGACATAGTCAACCACCACAAGTATGTATCTGTTGCTGCAAGAAGGTGGGAATGGTCCCATGAAGTCAATTCCCTAAACATCAAAGATTTCAACCTCCAGAATATTGTTTAAGGGCATCTCATGTCTCTTTGATATGCCGCCAACCCTTTGGCACTTATCACAAGAAGTGACATAATGATGAACATCTCTGAAAAGAGTCGGCCAATAAAATCCTGCCTGGGCAATCTTTGTAGCTGTCCTTGAAGCACCAAAGTGTCCTCCATATGGAGAGGAGTGACAATGGAACAAGATGCTTGCAGTTTCTTCCTCAGGCATACATCTTCTAAACAGGCCATCCGCACATCTTCTAAAAAGAAAAGGCTTATCCCAAAAGTAATGCTTTACATCTGCCAAGAACTTCTTCTTCTTTTGATACCCAGCATCTGGGGGTAAAACTCCACTCACTATGTAATTCACATAGTCAGCAAACCATGGAATGGTCGAAGAAAAAACAGCCAAGAAATAATCATCAGGTAGGGAATCATTGATTGGCATGTCCTTATCTTCCTCATCTCCTAATTCTTGCTTTAGCCTTGAGAGATGATCAGCTACAACATTCTCGGTACCCTTCTTATCTCGAATTTCCAGATCGAATTCTTATAACAAAAGAATCCATCTAATGAGGTGATGTTTAGCTTCCTTCTTACTTAGAAGGTACCGAATGGCTGCATGATCTGTGAAAACAATCACCTTTGAATCCACCAAGTAAGATCTGAACTTGTCAACTGCATATACCACTGCAAGAGTTCCTTTTCGGTTGTGGCATAATTCAATTGAGCTTCATCTAAGGTCTTGTTGGCATAGTAGATTGCATGAACCTTTCTATCCTTCCTTTGGCCAAGCACCGCTCCTATTGCATAATCACTAGCATCGCACATCACCTCAAATGGTAGATTCCAATCCGGTGCTTGCATGATCGGGGTGGAAATCAAGGCTTGCTTTAACCTGCAGAAGGCATCCAAACAATCTTGATCAAAATCAAAAGGAATATCTTTAGCTAGCAAGTTGGTCAAATGTTTTGTAATTTTAGAGAAATCTTTGGTAAAATGCCGGTAGAAACCAGCGTGTTCTAGAAAGCTCCTCACTCCCTTGATAGAATTTGGGGGAGGCAATTTCTCTATAATGTCCACTTTGGCCTTGTCTACCTCAATGCCATGTTCAGATACTTGATGGCCAAGAACAATCCCTTCTCTTACCATAAAATGGCATTTCTCCCAATTGAGAACCAGATTTACCTCCTCACATCTCTGCAACACTTGAGATAAATTGGTTAAACAGTTATCAAATGAAGTGCCATATATAGAAAAATCATCCATAAAAACTTCCATGATTTTTCAATAAAATCAGAAAAAATAGCCATCATACAACGCTGAAAAGTAGCTGGAGCATTACACAGACCAAAAGGCATTCTTCTATATGCAAAAGTACCATAAGGACATGTAAATGTGGTCTTTTCCTGATCATTTGGATGTATAGGGATTTGAAAGAAACCATAATAACCATCCAAATAACAGAAATGTGAATGCTTAGCTAACCTTTCCAAAGTTTGATCAATGAAGGGAAGAGGGAAATGGTCTTTCCGGGTTGCCTTATTCAATTTCCTATAGTCAATGCACATTCTCCAACCCGTGACAGTCCTAGTGGGAATTAGCTCATTGTTTTCATTTTTCACTACAGTTAGCCCCCTTTCTTAGGCATAACATGAACCGGGCTAACCCACTGACTATCCGAAATTGGGTAAATTACCCCAGCATCTAACAGCTTCATTATTTCCTTCTTCACAACTTCTTTCATATTAGGATTCAGCCTTCTTTGGTGTTCAATGGAGGGCTTACTGTCATCCTCCAACAATATCTTATGCATACAGATAGAAGGACTAATCCCTTTTAAATTAGAAATGGAATACCCCAAAGCTTTCCTATGAGATCTAAGCTGCCTAAGTAATTTTTCTGTTTCAATAGCAGTAAGATTGGCATTAACTATAACAGGATAAGTGGAATGGGGTCCTAGAAATTCATACCTGAGGGAAGATGGGAGAGGTTTCAGCTCTACCTTAGGTGGTGTGTCTTCCTCAGTGGTGGTATTGTTGGACTCCACTTCCAATGATTCAATAGTTGCTTCAGGGAGGGGAAGTGGTGGGCTTGCTTCCAAAAACTGGGCATGTGCAGCAGCTTCCTTATCTTCAATCACTTCTTTTGTAACTAGACATGCTTCTAGAGGATCTTGGAGGCTCTCCTTTAGAAGGTTTTCTTTCGCAGCTTTGTCCAGCACATCTATTCTGCAAATTGAGTCTTCACAAACAGGTAATTTGATTTATTCATTCAAATTAAATTCAACCTTCTCATCCCCAACAGATAATGATAGTCTACCATTTTTAACATCAATTAAAGCACCAGCAGTGGCAAGAAATGGTCTACCTAAAATGATAGGGATTTGTGAATCCTCTTCCATCTCAAGAACAACAAAATCAACAAAATCAACTGGTATGAAAAACTTACCCACTTTAATAGGTATATCCTCAAGAATACCTACTAGATATTTGACTAAACGGTCGGCTAATTGAAGTGAAACCGTGGTGGGCTTCATCTCCTCTATGTTTAATCTCTTAGCAACCGGCAATGGCATGAGGCTCACACTCGCTCCTAAGTCACACAATGCCTGATCAATAGGGACATTTCCTATCACATAAGGAATGGAGAAGCTGCCTGGGTCTTTTAACTTAGGAGGTAGCTTATTTTGGATAATGGCACTACACTCCTCAGTTAAAGCTACAGTTTCATGCTCCTCTAACTTCCTCTTGTTGGAGAGAATGTCCTTAAAAATTTTAGCATATGAAGGCATTTGTGAAAGTGCATCAGTGAAGGGGATATTGATGTACAGCTTTTTCAGCACTTCCAAGAACTTTCCAAACTGCTTATCAAGTTTAGCCTTGGCTAATCTTTGAGGATAAGGGATAGGCGGTTTGTACGATTCCGGAGGGACATATTTGGACTTGTCTAGTAACTCCTCTTCTTTCTCTTCAGCATCAATGGGATTTGAGGCCTTATTGCTTTCCGTTTGCTTCTCCCCCACACTTATCTCTTTTTCACTTTCTTGAGTGGCAATCGGATCATTCAATGATTTTTCACTCCTAAGAGTTACTGCCTTACAATGCTCCCTAGGATTTGATTCCGGTTGAGCAGGGAGTTGGCCAAAAGCTCTTGAAGATGATGCAGAAGCTTGTTGAGCAATTTGAGTTTCCAGCATCTTTCCATGAGTGGCCAAGGAATCCACCTTAGAAGACAGTTGCCTAATTGAGTCCTCCATGGCTCTACCATGCTGTCTAAATTCTTCATTGGTCTTCTCTTGAGAAATAAGAAATTTCTCCAAGAGGCCTTCTAATTTGGTAGTGGAAGAGGTTTGGGCTGGTGGGTTGTATGATCTTTGACCTTGGAAACCGGGTGGTGGTGGTCTATTGGTGGTGTTTGGAGTGTTGTATGGCTGGGTGGGCTTGTAGGAGAAATTTAGATGATTCCTCCATGATGGATTATAAGTGTTTCCAAATGGTTCACTTGAATTTTTCTATCCAAACCCACTGTTATTCACATAGTTCATTTGTTCTGTGAAATCTTGCCTCAATGTGCATTCAGTTGCAACATGCCCTGTAATTCCACAAATCTCATAAGGAATGTCAGTAGCACCTGTTGCATTTACACTGTTAACATGAAATTTATCAAACTTAGCCATAAGTGCATCTACTTTGCTACCTAGGCTTCCTAATGCATCTACTTTAGCAAACAAATGATTAAAAGCGTCTAATTCATACTTCCCTACTGCTTTCCTTGAAGGTCCCCTCTCATTTAACCATTGATAATGGTTCAAAGCCATATCTTCAATCAGCTCATAAGCTTCATCCAATCTTTTATTCATCAAGGCACCTCCAGCAGCAGCATCTACAGTAAGCCTAGTGTTGTAGTTCAAACCATTGTAGAAGGTATAAAGAACAAGCCATTTTTCTAATCCATGATGTGGACACAGCCTTAATAGCTCTTTGTATCTATCCCAAGCATTAAATAGGGATTCTCCTTCCCTCTGAGAAAATGTAGTAATTTCATTCCTCAATTGGGCAGTCTTGCTTGGAGGAAAGTATCTTGATAGGAAAGCCCTCAGTAACTCCTCCCATGTGGTAATTGATCCAGCTGGTAAAGAGTGCAACCAAGCTCTTACTCTATCCCTTAAGGAGAATGGGAAGAGTCTAAGCTTGATGGCATCCGCTTGTACACCATTGATCTTTATTGTATCACAATATTTTAGGAAAATCTGGATATGGAGGTTGGAATCCTCCATTGGCAATCCACCAAATTAGTTTTGCTGCACCATAGACAACAAAGCTGGCTTCAATTCAAAGTTGTTTGCCTCAACAGCGGGCCTTCGTATACTGGATTGAAGACCAGTGGCATCAGGTGCTGCAAACTCTCTAAGTGATTTATTGTCCATGTCTTGAATTACTGGTTCAATATAGATTTCTTCTTGGATGTGAACTGACTGCTGCTCTCTTCTTCTCCTATGTAGAGTTCTTTCAATTTCTGGATCTAAGTCAAGAATTCCTTCAAGGCTTCTTTTTCGCATATACAAAGATTTTTTGCACAAAGATTAGGTAACACTCTAACTGAACAAGGTGAGAAAGAAATGTTATAAAAGTAAGAAAAATCAAAACAAGATGAATTATGAACTAAAAGAAAAAGAATTGCCTAGTCTAATTCACTCAAAATTTGCTGTTAATATCAACTGGATACAATCCCCGACAACGGCGCTAAAAACTTGACCTCTGCAATCCCGCAAGTGCACGGGTTAAATCGAGTTATAGTATAAAAGATTATCGTTCTCCACAGGGATTGTAGGTTGAGTACTAACTAAATCTCAAGTAAAATTATCTAGGCGGATTAATTGATTTTGAGAATCAAGAATGAAATGTAAAACAGAGCTTAGCTATCAAAAATAAGATTTGATTCAATGTAATAAAAGCGTACTCAGCTTAAGGATCCCTTGTACATGTTATTATGGAATGAATATAGTCCTCTAACTTAGTTTACTGTTAATTATGATTGCTGGATTACCAAAATTAAGCTATACCTCATTGCAAGGCTACTAGCTACTAACCAAAAGATTAAGTGCCCAGAATTACTCTAGTAATCACTAATCTAGGTTGCATTAACTTGCTTAGAATCCATTCTTGGACATTTCATCCTGTGCAAAAGAATCCAATCAGCTTAATTCCTAAGTCTAATTGATATTCCCAATGATCATGCAAGATCCGATTAATTAATTGGTCATTTCAACCTAAAATCAATTAATCCATAACACAAATCCAATATTCCGGATATATTGGCTTGTTCCAGACAAAACAACATAATCAAATCATAATTCAATAGTAAATCAAGCTAGATTATATAAAATTCTGTTCCATAAATCCATGAACAAGTTCACCTAAGCTGAGCACAAGGGTTTAGTGTGAAAACATTACAGGATCAGAAGAAAACTAGAAAACAGAGAGGGAAGTCAAACAATTCATGAAGATCTACAAATTTCTTGCTTGATTTTTCAATTCCTTGCTTGAATCCACGCTAGATGGTGCCCTTGGTCTCCCTTAGGGTTTCTCCCAGCAGCTCTCCTTGTTAATTCTCAGTTTCTCCTCTTCTCATTTGCTCCCTTGTCAAAATTTCGCACAAAACTTATATTGGTGATGTATACAAGGGTTAACATGGTCCGTGTTGTACCCCGTGTTTCTCAGCGAAAGTTGAGCAGCAGGAAACACGTTGTGCGACACGCCCCGTGTTCTTCAGCGAAGTGTCAAGCAGTAATGTACACGGGGTAGTACATGGCCCATGTTGTACCTCGTGTTCTTCTACGAAAACTGATCAGCATGTTACACGAGGTGTGACACTCCTCGTGTTTACTTCAGAAGCGAATGGCAGTAAGATACACGGGATAGTACACGGCCCGTGTTTAACCCCGTGTTCTTCTCTGTGCAGCTCAGTGAAGTCTCGAAGCAATCCAGAAGGAAACACGGCCCTGAACACGGGGTTCCCATACCCCTTGTTCTTTGTCAAGTGGACAAACTAGCTTCAATTCTTCACAATTTGAATGATTTTGCTTCTGAATCCTTTTCTAATACTCATATGTGGCATTTAAAGACCTGAAAAACAAAATATAGAGCATCTAAGTATCCTTTTCAATCAATTTGCACAAAATACTAAGTAAATGAGTGATGAAACACATAGAATTTAGGTGCATTTGTGCATTTATCACCTCCCTATATATATGCTTAACTCCCTAGTTTAAGAAGCAACTCCCTACAATTTGCAACCAAGCTATAAAGCAGCTAAAGAGTTAGTATTTTGCAATACCACTTTAACAATAGATGAAGAATCTAGTTCCACTATTATTGGGAGTAGGTTTGTATTATATGCTAAATGAAGGCCATCTCTCAATCCATATAACTCCACCATATAATTTAAGCATACATCTAATCCTCTGCTACACCCTACCACCCAATTTGCATTATTGTCTCTAATTATTGTAAAGCATGCTACTGATCTTAGGTTATTTTTTATAGCACCATCGGTATTGAGCTTAAAAAAACCTAAAGGAGGAGGTGTCCATCCAATTTCTCTAACTGATTGTTAAGTTTGTATCCTACTAGATGCCTTAATGGCCCAGAATTCCATGACTTTTGATAAAGCAGTGTTCTTTATATCATGATTTCCTTGGATATCATTGAAAGCTTTCTTATTTCAATTTAACCATAGTTACCAAATACCAAAAGAGAACATAGTAGCCTAAGGAATTTTGAAATTTAGACACCATTCAAATGAAGATAGGCTATGTTTTAACCAAACAAGGAAGTTAGCATGAAAGGAACTAATACATGAAGCTAGAATTTGAAAGGTATCCCAAAATTTCATGGCCATTGGACATTCTCTCAATATATGTGTAATAAAGTTTATCCCACTGATATGTAAAATATTTACATATTTATTTTCCCTTGTATGATCCATTTTTGGATGTTATCTTGTTAAATTTAATAAATTTAGTTGCATTTTGTGAATGGATCTTGAATTTGAAATGAAATCAAATCTTTTAGATAATACTGAATTTTGACCCTGTTTCAGGTTTTAAGCTATATCTGGAGTTCTAAATGTTGGATTGGGTTGTTCTTTATATGGTTAAAAAGCTAAGAAAAATACCTATAATTTTCATGTTTAAAGAAAAGCCCATTTCGGGATCTAAGGATCTCAAATTCTACTTGGAAAATGAAACAGTGATTCGAATAGAATCTGACCTTTGGCTACTAGTCTGATCATAACTTGAGATAGAAATGTCAAAATTAGGAGTTCTTTGCGGCATTTGAAAGTTAAGATCTGGTTCTACAACTCCTATGTTGATAGGAAGATGTAAATCTACCATTTTGGTGGTGAAAAATTACCAACAAGTCAGAATAATTGTTGCTGCGAAAATTAAGAAGGGTAATTGAAGACCATGAATGATAGCTAAAGAATGTGATTGATAGCTAATGATCAAGATTTATGATTTATAGCTAATTCATTCACCTATAAATAGGTAGAGGTAGAGATCATTCAAACATTCATTTATGCATTCATCTTAGAGAGTAGTTTAGTTCATGTTCTTCTTGTATGCCTCCTACATGGAAGGCTAAGTTGTCATCCTATATGGAAGGTTTTACCTCCTACATGGATGGATAGTATTTCTATTTTCATGCATTTGTAATTGTATTTTAGGTATGTATCATGAATGTGATGATGTTTTTATGTGATTTTGAGTTTATTTTTAATTTCATTATGTTCTAATTCTTCATCTTCCTAGGATGATGACGTAACCTGATAATAACGGATTGAATTCTAATATATTGAAACGAAATTCAATTTTCTTTCCTAGATTGAGTTTTAATTATTGCTCTTAATGCTTTCAATTGATTGGCTACCTTTTGAATGAACTCAATATATGTGTTGAGACCGGAAGGAGATACATGTGTATAGAACCTATAATTAAAATCGTAAATTGCATATGAAATAGGAATATATTCATATGGTTTATGTAGTCTTAATGAGTTTCATAAATCCTAATGCATGATTAGTTGTTTTAATTCACATAGGAATATAATGAATTAGCAATTAATTATAGAATTACTTGACCTTGGAAGAGGCTAGTAATTAATTTAGGGAAACTCGACTATCAATTAAGGGAGTTAAAATTGGATTAGTGTAGATAGATAATTCAATCCAAAATTATTAAGTGAAGTCTGATCCCTAGGGCTTTTATTCATATTTATCTTTACTCCAATTGCATTCATATTTATTTTAAATATTTTTTGCATAGATCTTTATTTAATTACTTCATTTTCCAACTAATCGATTTGTCAAATAGCGTTAGGATTATGAATTTTGGTACTTAGTGAAATAATTCTTGAGAGAACGATACTTACTTATCACTTTATTACTTGTTTATGACAGTGTGCACTTGCGCTAATTAATAAACCATTTTACACGTAATAAGTTTTTGGCACCGTTGTTGGGGATTGTTATCATTAATATCAATACCAAGTAATCTTAATCCTAATTTGGTTGTTATTTTACAATTTTTTTCTTTTCTTCGATGTTTCTTTTCTTTTTTCAGGTTTCTCCTATTGTATGACCAGATCAAGAGTTGCTGAGTCGCTACTATTTGATTTTGAGATCGAGAAAACTTGTCGAAGGAATCGAAAGATACAGAAGCAATCAACTGTAGATCAAAGTGAAGTAATGGCAGATTTGATAGAAGAACCAAACACCAAAGCACTTTGTGACTATGCCACACCAACAGTCATAGATACCATTTCTGGGATTAGGAGACCGCCTATACCAGCCAACAACTTTGAGATCAAGCCAGCCATAATTAAAGTGATTCAACCAAATCAGTTTGGATGTTTTCCAGCAGAAGATTCGAATGCACATATAGCCAGCTTTCTAGAAATTTGTGATACATTCAAGCACAATGGCGTTTCTGATGATGCCATAAGGTTGCGACTCTTCCCTTTCTCACTTAGGGATAAGGCTAAAAGCTGGTTACATTCTTTACCAGTGGGGAGCATCACTACATGGAATATATTGACATAAAAATTCTTAGCAAAATTCTTTCCTCTAGCAAAAATTGTAAAAATAAGGAATGAGATTGCTTCATTCACCCAGCATGACATGGAAAGCTTTTATGAAGCATAGGAAAGATACAAGGAGCTACTAAGAAGATGTCCTCATCATGGGCTACCAGATTGGCTAAAGTTGTAGACTTTCTATAATGGATTGTCTAATGCTACCAGAACACTTGTAGATGCTGCAGCTGATGGATCATTAATGGGAAAAAGCATCGAAGCTGCTATGGAGCTGTTGGAAGAGATGGCAGCAAATGCTTACTAGTAGCCTTCTGAACGTAACACTTCAAAGAAAGCACTTAGAGTTCATGAGCTAGACATTCTAACCACTTTATCTTCTCAAGTTGCCTTTATATCCAAGCAAGTGAGTTCATTAACAGCTCAAGCAAATGCAATCAAAACTCCTGTAGATACTTGTGATTTATGTGGAGGTCCTCACATGAGCACACAATGCCAAGAAGGCAATCCATTCATTCCTTATCAACCTGAATAAGCCAACTATGTGGGGAATTAAAATCGTCAAAATGATCTTTTCTCAAACATATATAATCTAGGATGGAGAAACCACCCTAATTTAGGGTGGGGGAATAATCAGAATCTGTTTAAACCTTAAAGGAATTATCAACAACAAATTCAACAATCATCACCACAACCAAAGGCAAATTTAGAAGAAATATTAGCTCAATTAATCATGAATACTTCCTAATTCATGGTTAGAACAGAAGTTACACTCAAGAATCAAGAAGCAACCATGCAAAGTCAAGCAATTTCAATAAAAAATCTGGAAGTGCAAATGGGTTAAATTACAAATATGTTGAATTCCAGACAACCAGGCATTTTACCTAATGACACTAAAAGAAATCCTAGAGAGCATGTAAAGGCTGTCTCATTAAGAAGTAGGAAGTAGTTAAATGAGCCAGAATCAAGAAAGAAAAATGAAGAAGCTCAAAAAGAAGATGAGATGATTCCAGGAAGAATGACTTTTCCAGATAATCCTTCACCATATGTTCCCCCAGTTCCATTTCCTCAAAGATTGGTGAAAGCTAAGTTAGACAAGCAGTTTAGCTAGTTTCTGGAGGTGTTTAAGAAGTTGTATATTAACATCCCATTTGCTAAAACTTTAACCCAAATGCCCAGTTATGCAAAATTTATGAAGGAGATTTTATCAAAGAAACACAAATTGGAGGATTTCAAAACAGTAGCCTTAACTGAAGAGTGCAGTGCAATTCTCCAAAAGAAACTACCGCCAAAGCTTAAAGACCCTGGAAGTTTCTGCATACCCTGTACCATTGGAAAGTGTGAATTTGAAAAAGTCTTATGTGACCTTGGTGCAAGTGTGAATTTGATGCCATAATCTGTCTACAAGAAGCTGGGATTGGGAGAAGTGAAACTAACTACCATGTCACTGCAGCTAGCAGATCATTCAATAAAGCATCCACATGGAATCCTTAAAGATGTGCTAGTAAAAGTTAATAAATTTATCTTCCCAACGGATTTCATAGTGCTTGACATGGAAGAAGATCAAGAAATTTCTATTATCCTTGGGAGACCATTTCTTGCAATTGGACGAGCTCTAATTGATGTATAGAAGGGAAAGCTGACTTTACAGATTCAAGATGAGCAAGTGTCTTTCAACATTTTTAAAGCCCTATCTCTTCCTAATGAGGGTGATACCTGTTTTAAGGTTGATTCAATGAACAGCTGCACTAGAGAAGTAGTAGATGAAATTTGCTTCAATCAACCTTTAGCAATCAGCATGATGGATACATCTCATACTACTGATCCTAAAATTCTAGAACAAGTCAGCTATCTTGAAACCAATTCACCAATTTTCATAAAAAGGCCATTGGAAGATTTGGGAGAAACACCACCAAAACTGGTTCCTTTAATTGAAAAGCCACCAAAATTAGAGCTGAAAACACTACCCACTCATCTAAAGTATGCTTTCCAAGAAGAAGATTCATCTTTTCCAGTTATCATCTCATCTGATTTAATCGTTGAAGAAGAAGAAAAGTTGCTGAGAGTGTTAAGACAGCATAAGTCCGCACTGGGATGGTCGATTGCAAATATTAAGGGAATAAGCCCTTCAATTTGTATGCGTAAAATACTGCTAGAAGATGATGCCAAGCCCTATATAGAACATCAAAGAAGGCTTAATCCAAATATGAAGGAGGTAGTTCGTAAAGAAGTGCTCAAATAGTTAGATGCTGGCATTATCTATCTAATTTCTGATAGTCCGTGGGTGAGCCCTGTACAAGTCGTACTAAAAAAGGGAGGCATAACAGTGGTTCCCAATGAAAATAATAAGCTGATCCCGTAGAGAATAGTGACCGGATGGAGAGTTTGTATTAACTATCGAAAGCTCAACAAAGCTACCAGAAAAGATCATTTTCCTTTGCCATTCCTAAATCAAATGCTAGATAAATTAGCGGGACAAGCTTATTACTGCTTCCTTGATGGATACACTGGTTATAATCAAATTTTGATTGCTCCTGAAGATCAAGAGAAAATAACTTTTACTTGCCCATATGGAACATTCGCCTTCAGAAAAATACCCTTTGGATTGTGCAATGCTCCTGCAACCTTTCAACGAACAATGATGGCAATCTTTTCAGATATGGTGAAAAAGTTTATTGAAGTATTCATGGATGATTTCTCAGTGTTTAGGGAATCTTTTGATCTCTGCTTAGCTAATTTGAAAAAGGTGCTACAATACTATGTGGAGACCAACCTTGTATTGAATTGGGAAAAATGCCACTTCATGGTGAAAGAAGGTATTGTGCTGGGACACAAAGTTTCAATTCATGGGATTGAAGTTGATCGAGCAAAAATTGAAACTATTGAAAAATTATCTCCACTTGCGATAATAAAAGGCATCAGGAGTTTTCTGGGCCATGCTGGTTTTTACAGGCGATTCATTAAGGATTTATCAAGGATCACAAAAATGCTATGCAAACTATTGGAGAAGGACATTCCATTTGTGTTTGATGAGAATTGCATGTCAGCATTCCAAACCATGAAGAAAAGCCTTGATCTCAGTACCAACCATTGTCGCTCCAGATTGGAATTTTCCATTCGAAATAATGTGTAATGCAAGTGACTATGCAGTTGGAGCAGTCTTGGGCCAGAGAAGAAATAAGATTTTTCATGTAATCTATTAAACTAGCCGAACACTCAATGAAACCCAAATAAATTATGCAACAACTGAAAAAGAGCTCCTTGCTGTTATATTTGCTTTTGACAAGTTTAGAGCCTACTTAATTGGCTCAAAAGTCATAGTCTGGACGAACCATTCAACAATAAAATACTTGATAGAGAAGAAGGATGCAAAGCCTAGACTAATCAGATGGGTACTTCTGTTATAAAAATTTAATTTGGAGATCAGAGATAAGAAAGGGACCGAGAACCTCATTGCAGATCACCTTTCTCGACTTGAACTTCCCAAGTTTGAACCAGAATTGCCAATCCAAGAATCCTTTCCAGATGAGCAGTTGTTTAATGTAAAATCATTATCAACTCCATGGTATGCTGACTTTGTGAATTATCTAGCAAGTGGAATGATGCCATATAAGCTCTCTGGACAACAAAAGAAGAAATTCTTAGCCAATGTGAAGTATTACTTCTGGGAAGATCCATTCGTGTATAAACATTGCCCAGATAAAATTATAAGGAGGTGTGTTCCAGAAGAAGAAATGACCAGTATCCTTTCCCATTGTCATTCATCCCCATATGGCGGTCATTTTGGAGCAAATCGAACTGCTGCTAAGGTTCTTCAGTCTAGATTCTATTGGCCTACCCTATTCAAAGACTCTCAAGCCTATGTAGTCACATGTGATAAATGTCAAAGAATAGGAAACATTTCTCAGAGACATGAAACCCCATTGACTAACATTCTAGAGGTAGAATTATTTAATGTATGGGGTATTGACTTTATGGGTCCTTTCCCATCTTCATTTGGTAACTAATTCATTCTAGTGGCTGTGGATTATATATTCAAATGGGTAGAAGCAGCAGCATTTCCTACAAATGATTCTAAAGTGGTTGTGAAGTTCTTGAAAAAGAATATATTAACAAGGTTTGGAGTACCTAGAGTAATCATAAGTGATGGAGGTAAGCATTTATGCAATCAACAACTTCAATCTGTGCTCACTAAATATGGAGTAACTCACAAGGTGACAACTCCTTATCATCCACAGACCAGTGGGCAAGTAGAGATATCAAATAGAGAGTTGAAATGGATTCTAGAGAAGACAGTGAATTCCAATAGGAAAGATTAGGCAAAGAAGCTGGATGATGCATTATAGGCTTACAGAACAGCATTCAAGACCCTAATTGGTACATCTCTTTACCAATTGGTATATGGCAAGGCATGTCATCTTCCAGTTGAATTGGAGTACAAGGCATACTGGGTAGTAAAGGCATTAAAATTTGATTTGAAAACAGTTGGTGAAAGAAGGTTAATGCAACTAAATGAACTTGAAGAATTTCGCCAAGATACTTATGAAAATGCTAAGCTCTATAAGGAGAAGACAAAAATGTGGCATGATAAGAGAATTATAAGGAACGAGTTCACACCGGGGCAGAAAGTACTTCTCTACAAGTCAAGATTAAAACTCTTTTCAGGAAAATTAAGATCAATGTGGTCAGGGCCTTTTACTATAGTTCAAGTTTAGCCATATGGAACTATAGAGATTCAAGATGGTGACAGAAAATTCAAAGCGAACGGGCAAAGATTGAAAGAATACAATGACAGTACATTCAACACCATAAAGACTGTCATCACGCTCGAGGAGCCAGCTGGTAAGTATTAAGAAAAAAAAAGAAAAAAGAGAAAATAAAATAATAAGTTAGGACTTTATCTAGCTAAAGACGTTAAAGAAGAGCAACTACTTGGGAGGCAACCCAAGACTTCTTTCTCTACTCATTTCTTTTCTTCTGACTTATTTAAGCACACATTGCACAACATTTTTCACTTACAATTTCAGCTTTCATCATTCTCATCATGGAGGAATCCCTTGTAAAGCTTAAAAGCAGATTCCCTACTCTTCCTAAAGATGTGCTCAGGAAAATCTACAACTGTCGACTTGAAAGAATAAAGGCATTTAAGTGTTTGGGTCTTCCTGAAGATATACGTTGGATTATTGAAGCTAAGGTACATTTAGCAGGTGAGTTTAATGAATCATTTGTTAGACGTATGCCAGGTATGGGAAGAAGTTCTTACTTTAAACAGAGAAGGGTTAAAAGAATGAGAGTCTGCCATAAGTGTGCAAGGTGGAATTGTAATAAGCTCTGTAGGAATAAAGGAATGATTTCAGTAAATTGAGAAGACAAAATCCAATTCATAAAGGATGGACTGAGTAAAGAGTCATTGGATGATATCATTCGAACTTTTGAGACGCATCCTAGTGGAGATGTTCATGTTGTTCTTCTTGATTTAATGAAATTATTCAATTCAGAAAAGGAACGCTACAGTCTTAGGGATCTAATTCTAAATGACCCTGTTTGCCAGTTTATAAGAAAATTGGATGGGAAGTAAATCCTCGACTCATAGAAGTCATTTAAGCCGTTATTGGACGAAAAATCAGAGGAAGATGTGATCCACAATCACAACTACTGTACATATTAATGTTTGTCTGCTTTACTTTTCCTTTATCTTTTTATCTTTACAACTGCTTTTTGACTTTCTGTACATTTCTCTTCTTTTTAGTTTACCTTTTTAGCCATTTTTTGACTTTTTTTACATTTTGTATTCTACTTTGTTCACGCCATTATTACACTTGTTAATTTTGCACAGCATTTTTTTTATTTTCTTCTGATATTGTTTGATTTGCGTGATTTTTTTTATTTCTGCTTTTGTATTATAAAGATGCATTTCAGCAATCACACCTTGCAAAATGTCTGAAGGTGAGAGTAAAGAAGAGGAAGAGGTTGAGAAACCATCAAAATGTATATTTAAATCTATCTGTATTTTTGGTGAATCTTATGCTGGAAATAATACAAAATTTCTTATAGCAGCAACTGAACTTGTTCATGCATTAGTTGCTAGAAAGATTGCCTGTGTGTATGGAGGAGGGCTTCATAGCTTAAAAGGAAGTGCAGCAATTTTTGCCAACATTAGAGGAAGCAAAACACTGAGTATCCTTGTGAATGATTTAGATGATAAAAAATACACCATCGGTAAAACATTAAAGGTTTCAAACTTGCCTGAACGTATGGGATGCATGCTTTACAGTGCTGAAGCCTTTATTGCTTTACCTGGTGGTTTAGAAGCATTAGATGGAATTTTCAGCATTGCATATTGGATTAACTTGAACTTTCATCAAAAGCCAGTAGGTTTATTAAATGTTAATAGTTTTTATGATAGTTTACTGTCTTTTTTAGATCAAGTTGTGGAACAGGGATTCATACCCCAAGCGACTCGCCATGCCATAATGTCTGCTTCAACTGCTGATCAGCTGATTGACCAATTATAAGGCTATACACCTAAACCAGATCCATTAGTGAAAAAGATAGATTGGCAATCTCCAACCAGTAGTCAGAAGCATGAGCCAAACACCACTCTCTGGTTGTAACTTTCTTTACTCTTATGGTTTTACTCCCAAAATTTCTTTTATGTGTGAGTTGCTTATGCATTTCCTTTTAATAAACCTTTTTTACTAATCTACTGAAGACATTGGGGACAATATCTACATTAAGTGTAGGGGGAATTTAAAAAAATATATATAAAAAAAAGAAAAAAAAATTTTAAGATGTTTTGGTAGTAAAACCATGAGGTTTATTATATATATAAAAAAAAGGATGACCGAGTAAAGAGTTATTTTTTACTCTTGATACACATCCTAAAAAAAAATTATGCTTATTAGGTTCTTTCTAATAATTTTAAAGATTTCATAGCATGATTGAATAACTTTCTTACTTCTTAGAATTGATAAGTTTGGCAATGGATTCTGAGTTGGATGGATTGAGTTGGAAACTTTTAACCGTGAGATTTTGAGCCTACTTGTTGAATTAGTATTATATTTCTTGCGTGTGATATTCACATGTTAAGTTGTCACTCTAGAACTTGCATAAAATCTGGTTGAGATTACAATTTACATGCATACTCAGATATGATAAAGGCATTTTTTTTCTTTTTAGTTAGAACCAAATAGCCAACCCTGCAGTTTTACCATTGATAAATCCCTTTGAGCCTGATTAACCGTTTCTTTATTTTAGCCTATTAATATGTCATTTAATGAAATATCAATTGTCTTTACTTAACCCTAAAGATTAGTAGAGCATTCAAATCTTTGAAAAATGGGTTCTTGACAAAGTGTGGAGGAATATGTATTAATAACTTCAAAATTGCAAGGGTTTTCTTTCCAAAAAAAGAAAAAGAAAAAAATGGTTCAAAAAAAGAAAAAGAAGAAGAAGAAGAAGAAGAGAGAAATTGATGTTTACTTGAATTTGAATCTTGGGCTGTTATGTTGAGATAAAATTATTTAGAGATTACCCATGTTTTAATTACTCTATTAATTTCTTTCCTTGCTTCAGCTTTTCATATCCCTGTTTTATCTTTCCTTTACCTTGGCCTCATTACAACCCTTAATAAGACCTTTTAATTTGAAGTGTGCATGTGAATCAGGTAGTGGAGATTAAGAATTTATGCAAGCTTATAGTAGTGCAATCTTTGATAGGAAGAATTTGAGTGAAACACTTGCCCATAAACACTTGAGAGAGGATGAGTTGTAGTGATTATATCATTCTGGTTCAATCCTTCTCAAATGAAGTTACAATCCCTTTTTGATTTTATATGTCAAGATTTGTTGATTTATGGATGCTATGATATCTTTGTACTTTAATCATCTTTCTTATGTTTTTGTACTTTTTATCTCATGGGAAGATTAGTATTAGTATTAGTTTTTTTCTGTTTTGTGTTTGTCCGAGGACGTCCAAAAGCTAAGTGTGGGGGAATTCGATATGTAAAATATTTACATATTTATTTTCCCTTGTATGATGCATTTTTGGATGTTATCTTGTTAAATTTAATAAATTTAGTTGCATTTTGTGAATGGGTCTTGAATTTGAAATGAAATCAAATCTTTTAGCTAATGTTGTATTTTGACCCTATTTTATGTTTTAGGCTATATCTGGAGTTCTATATGTTGGATTGGGTTGTTCTTTATATGGTTAAAAAGCTAAGAAAAATCCCTATAATTTTCATGTTTAAAGAAAAGCCCAGTTCGGGATCTAAGGATCTCAAATTCTTCATGGAAAATGAAACAGTGATTCTGGTGGAATCTGACCTTTGGCTACTAATCTGATCATAACTTGAGATAGAAATATCAAAATTAAGATTTCTTTGAGGCATTTGAAATTTAAGATTTGGTTCTACAACTCCTATGTTGACAGGAAGATGTAAATCTACCATTTTGGTGGTGAAAAATTACCAACAAGTTAAAAGAATTGTTGCTACAAAAATCAAGAAGGGTAATTAAAGACCATGAATGGTAGCTAAAGAATGTGATTGGTAGCTAATGGTCAAGATTTATGACTTGTAGCTGATTCATTCACCTATAAATAGGTAGAAGTAGAGAGCATTCAAGCATTCATTCATGCATTCATCTTAGAGAGTAGTTTAGTTCATGTTCTTCTTGTATGCCTCCTACATGGAAGGCTAAGTTGTCATCCTATATGGAAGGTTTTACCTCCTACATGGATGGATAGTATTTCTATTTTCATGCATTTGTAATTGTATTTTAGGTTTGTATCATAAATGTGATGATGTTTTTATGTGATTTTGAGTTTGTTTTTAATTTCATTATGTTCTAATTCTTCATCTTCCTAGGGTGATGACGTAACCTGATAATAACGGATTGAATTCTAATATATTGAAACTAAATTCAATTTTCTTTCCTAGATTGAGTTTTAATTATTGCTCCTAATGCTTTCAATTGATTGGCCACATTTTGAATGAACTCAATATGTATGTTGAGACCGGAAGGAGATACATGTGTATGGAACCTATAATTAAAACCGTAAATTGCATATGAAATAGGAATATATTCATATGATTTATGTAGTCTTAATGAGTTCCATAAATCCTAATGCATGATTAGTTATTTTAATTCACATAGGAATATAATGAATTAGCAATTAATTATAGAATTACTTGACCTTGGAAGAGGCTAGTAATTAATTTAGGGAAACTCGACTATCAATTAAGGGAGTTAAAATTGGATTAGTGTAGATAGATGATTCAATTCGAAATTATTAAGTGAAGTCTGATCCCTAGGGCTTTTATTCATATTTATCTTTACTCTAATTGCATTCATATTTATTTTAAATATTTTTTGCATAGATCTTTATTTAATTACTTCATTTTCCAACTAATCGATTTGCCAAATAGCGTTAGGATTATGAATTTTGGTACTTAGTGAAATAATTCTCGAGAGAACGATACTTACTTATCACTTTATTACTTGTTTATGATAGTGTGCACTTACGCTAATTGATAAACCATTTTACACGTAACACCCACCCACACAAAACAGATAGGTTAAAGGAACATTCATGCCTCTATTGTTCAGAAGGTCTCTTATTGGATTTTTTTGCAAAACAGTCAACCATATGAAAATTTGGATTTTTGGTAGAATGAGAACTTTCCAAATCCATATAAAAAAAAGGACCTAGATGGTTTTAGAAAATGATATATACTTTTAATAATATATTCCTTATATCAATTTATCTTCTTTACTAGTTATACTAAAAGGAGTTCCAAGAATACCTACAACAATCTCTTTCGATAAAACAAAAAATAGACCATTTATATCCTAATTCCCTTGATTAATAAAACATTTAAATCATCCTCCTTAACAAGCATAAGGCCTTGATTATGTTTTCTAATAGGTCCTAACCTTGTCCAATTATCATACGAAAAATGTATTCTTTCTCCATTACTAACTAGCTATCTTATACTGATAAGATAACATCTTTTGTACACTTTAGGGCCTTCCAAGTTTGGGAGCAAACTGTATTTCTTTTATTTAAACTATTAGGTCTATTGGGAAGATATTTCTTCCATAGAACCTAAAACATAAAGCTTGGTGGCTATTAATAAATTGCCATGCTAGTTTTCCTAACATAGCTATATTCATAATAGAAAGTTGACGAATACCTAAACCATCTAACCTTTTAGGAAAGGTTACCACATCCCAATTAACTAAGGCCAATTTTCTATCTATAGATCCTCCCTATAAAAAGTTCCAAATCATTTGATCCATTTTAACATTTATATTTTTTGGAATTTTAGTACAGGACATGTGATATAAGGGAAGGGCAGATAAAACTGATTGAATTAGCACCATTCTCCCTATTGAAGATAAGTGTCTAGAGCTCCACCCTTGAATTCTTTCCTTAAGATTATCAATAAAAAATGTGAAATCTAAAGTCTTATAATTAGCTTTGATATTCATTCCTAAGTATTTGCCTAAGTTATGACTACAATTAATACCTAACTCAGTACTAATGGCTTCTTTAATGGAAGAAGTAGTATTTTTTGAGAAGTAAAGTCTTGATTTAGCCAAGTTGACTTTTAATCTTGATATATCAACAAAAGTATTCAAAGCATTTTTTTATAGTTGAACTATTTTTCGGATCAGTTTTAGCAAATAAAATGACATCATTTGTATAGAAGAGATGGGAGAAATTTAATACATATTTACTAAATTTAATGGGAACCCAATTTTTTAGCTTACATTGTTCATTAATCATAATGTGTAAATATTCTAGACATAGAATAAAAAGATAAGGGGTTAAAGGGTTACCTTGTCTAATACCCCTTGAAGGTTTGATAGACTGTAGCTTTCCCCCATAACCCAAAATGTGGCAAGAGTCTCCAAACACAATATTCATTATCAAAGATATACATGAGGGAGGACAATTAAAAAAATGGAGGATTTTTCCAATAAAATCCTATTTTAAAGAATCATAAGCTTCCTCAAGGTCAAGTGTTAGGATCATACTACCTTTTTTTGCTTTAAATTTACCTATTATGTGAAGGATTTCTCTGAGTATGATGATGTTATTTGTTAGTTTTTCCATTTTGGATAAAAGCCGCTTGAAAGGGAGATACTAACCTACTTAAAAGAGTTTTAATCCAGAGGTTAAGATCTTTGAAATAACCTTAAGGACATTAATAGTTTCCCTGATTGAACCTCTAGGAATAAGATTTAAGTTTCATTGAGCCAATCAAAAACTTTATTGAGAATAAAAATTTGAAAAACACATTCACAAACAAATGTCCTAACTTCATTCTAAAATCTTTTAAAAAAACCTTGGATGCAAACTATCAGGACTTGAGGCTTTAGTATCTTTTTGTGTTTTTAGGACTTCTCAAATTTCTTGATAATTTGGCCTTTGGTCCACTAGCATTTCTATCATACTTCCGTGTTTATCGAGTTCGCACTCTAGTTGATTGCCTTGGAATTGCCCCCCCGAGGGGCGTATGTTTAAATCTTGATACGTGGTAACAGTAAAAATTACTATTATAATTTGTTGCTTTGCCATTCCCCGCATCAAACATACATTACGGAACGTATTATAATATATAATTGACATGTTGATACATTAATATATCATTAAATTTAATTATATACTGAATTTATTTTTCTTATAAAATAAGTTTGTATATTATATATTAATTGTGATATTTTTTATCTCTTATTATAATAAGTGTTATTTCCATAATTTGTTAAATGTTAATTTATTATTTTTTAGTATCTTATCTTTTATCATGACAAGTGTCATTTTTATAGTTTTTTATATGTTAATTTGTTATCTTCTAAAGATTTGATGCCCATTACATACTTTTTATTTATTTATTATTTTATATTTGTTATTAGATTCTAAGGAAGAAACTTTATTATAATGTATCTTTTAGAAGATATTAATCATGACCTAATTATTAATATTTTTGAATCAAAAGTTATTTCTCTCTTTCATGTGAATTAAAAAAGTATAAAATATTTGATATCAAAAACATTAAATTTTAGTCAATATGTATATTATAATTTGTCAATTTTAATGAGTTATTTGTAATATAAAATTATTACTTTTAAAAGTTTATTTTATGCTATAATGTGGTAAATAAAAAATATATTATATTGCCATTACAAAAAAGATTTGTTCTTATCATAAATCATGATATTAAATAATAATAATAATAATAATAATAATAATAATAATAATAATAAGTATCTTAAAAAATAGTATCTAATTAATATGATATTTGAATGTAAAATTAATTTTTTAGTAAAATAAATTTAAAATTTATTTATTTATTTAAATATTAACTAAAATGAGTGAAGAAATAACATTTTTCTTCTCTTAAATTTTTTAATTTTTATTTTATTAAATACTTTTTATTTCAAGCATTTTAGAATTAGAAAAATCACTTTTTTCTAGAATATTGATTACATATTAATTAATTTTTAATTTAATCTTCTTTATAAATAATTAATATATAATTATAATGTTATATTATTAAAATAAATATTCATTTGTAATACAAAATTACTACTTTTAAAAGTTTATTTATATTATATTGTAATAAATAAAAAATATATTATCATTATAGAAAAAAATCTATTCTTAACATGACTAAATAATTTATTTTAAATTTTTTAATTCAATCTAATGATATTCTTAATAAGTTCAAAATAACGTATTCTTAATAAGTTAGGAATCTAGTTACGTTTGAATCGCTCAACCAAATTTAGTTCTTTTAGCATTTTTAGTCATACATGTATAGGAGATAATTATGATGTGTTATTAATATAAAAATATATTTTTAAATTAAATTATTTATAAATTATTATATAATATATTAAATTTATTTTAAAAATAAATTTGATAATATATTAATATTTTGATATATCAATTATATATTATAATACGTTCTGTAACGACATTTGATACGGGGAACGCCGGAGCAAGAAATTATAATAGTAATTTTTACTGTTACCACAACATCAAGATACAAACATGCCCCTGGGGCGGGGGGGGGTACCGATTTACCATTTTTCTAGAAATTTTTTTTTATTTTACCATTGTTTTGAAATATTTCACCAAAATACGCATGCAGTTGAAGGGCGCCACGTTGAATGGTGTTCATGGGAAGAAGAGGCGTCACACTACATGGCGCCTTTGGAGCAAAATTTGCAGGCCGAAGGTGCTAAGTCGAATGGCGTCTTTGCAGCTTGAAGGCACCAAACGCAATGGCGCCCTCGCTGTTCTTTGCATGCTTCCCATCCTTTCTTCATTCGCTGCATGCGCCTTCCCCTCCTTGATTCTCTGCATGTTTCTTGTTATTTTTGCTTCTCTGCATGTGCCTTCCCCTCTGTGCTTTTCCCCTTCTTGCTTCTCTGCCTGTTTCTTGCTTCCCTGCATGTTTCTTGATTTTCTTGCTTGTCTACATGTTTCTTGCTCCTCTACATGTTTCTTGATCTTCTTGCGGCTAAAGTTCCAATTTACCATTGTTCGCTAAATAAATTTTTATTTTACTATTTTTATGAAATATTTTACCAAAATACGCATGGAAGGAGAGAGGCGCCAGATCGGATGGCGCCTTTGGTACTACATAGTGGCGCCATTTTGAACAGCGCCTTTAGAGTGAAGGCACCGTAAGCTTTGGCACCTTCGGCTTTATGGTATTAGGAATTAAACAGAGGAAGGCCCGCTATGATTCTTTGAAGCATAATTTTGCTAAAAAAAACTCTCTCTGCATATATATAATTTATTATTTTTACGAGTTCAGATGAAAATTATGTACATGTCTTATGAATATAAATCGAAGATCAAAATTTTTTGATCAAAATTGATGGGACTTCACTTTCAAATGTGTTTGCTCAATTTTTATTTATTAATTTCAGGTATTTTAGATAGTCCGAAGTTGCTGGTAAAGCAATATGTACTTTCTTGATTGGTATGTAATTTAAAATATGAATTTTAATGCAACCAGAATGACCCAAAAAGAATTTGATAAAAATTCAATGGTTTGTATTGAACTCCCAAAAATTGTATGAAAATCATCTAATCTCAAATTTTCATAATAATTTCTACAGAGCATACAAACTATCTTACATAAATTATAATGTGATTTCTATTTTTCAAATAATAGAAATGTTTCAATATAAATCAATAATCGCTTTTATATGCTTAGATCACCACAAAGATAATTTCAGCTAGCCACGATTCAAGAAACCAGAGTGTATTGTAAAAATGTTAAGTGTAAGTTACCCGACTTTTATGTTAAACTTATACAAAAGCTCAAATTTTACTAAGAGCATACCATAGAAGAGCCCTTTCATTTTTGGCACTACTATTATGTGATTTTTCAAATAGACTGAAATTTTGTTGTAAGTTTTTTGTTACAGACACAAGCATTGACATGTTCTGCGCTAAAGGAAAAGCCATAAAATGTTGCATTTGACTTACTGCTACTTAGCAAACATTTTTGTAACCTTTATTTCATGCTATCAATATCTTAGACGACAATACATTTCCTACTAGCCGCCAAAAGAGCCATTTTGAATAACGCCATGAGGGCACCAATATTTGATACTAGAGGCGCCATCCACTTTGGTACCTCTCCGCTTCGGTACCTCTCCGCTTCTATGCGTATTTTGATAAAATATTTCATAAAAATGGTAAAAAGAAAATTTGTTTAGCAAACAGCGGTAAATTGGTCCCCGTCCTTGTCATGTTCCATTCTTTTATTTCCATTTAAGTTCTTAAATGTCAATTTTGTTGCTGTGACCATAAATATTAAATAATTGAAAATTGGCCTTTTAACCTAACCATCCACTATTTCAGAATAAATATCAAACGATCAATGATTGTACTAATTATTTTAAATTCATTGGGCTCATGCTACAATTTTTTTCTTTATTCTTATTTAGAAACTGATTGACCTTTTTAGATGTTGTTACCATGCACAAGTCATTCTAAATTCACATAGTCGTTCTTGATTAAAAAATTCCATATGAGGCATTTAATAAATTTTAAAGAAGTACTTGAAAAATATTATTATTTAGATTATAACTCAGCTTTACAATATAAAATCAAATGTATGATCAAATGAAGCTAATTAGATATTTATGCTAACGCTAGAGGTAATTATATTTTTTTCACATAATTAATGTAACTGCGATGAAATATGGTTTAGGATCAATATATTTCTCATCTCAAAATATTAGTTGATGATAAGGAATTGCAACATTGAATTGCATCTTTTTTAGGTATAAGTGAATGAGATGAACGATATGATGTAATAGATCGGAACTAGAATGAGAATGTAAATAAAATAAATTACTCATTTTATAATTATATTTGATATCATAAAAAAATATTTTATTCCACTTTGATATTTAATATATTAATATATTATAGGAATCAAATAAAAAAGTAGTTAATGATAATAATATATTTAATAAAAATAAAGAATATTTATTAAATAATTTAATATTATTAAAATAAAAGATAGGATCAATAAAGAATAATTACATAATTTATATTAACTTCTCTCAAATTTTGATCTAATGACACTTAATATTTATCATTTTTTAAAATTATACACTTCCACCGTTACGATTTAACTATATCACCTCCTCTAATATCATCCCTCGTATGGCCAGATGATTAGTTTCATAAATTTTTATGTGCAAATATCATATCACGTAGAAAATATTTTTATTCTTCAAATAAAAAGCATAATTGCATATAAAATTATATGAAAATATTTTTCCACTTATAAGCTACAAAGATAGAGAATGGATTATAATTTAAAAGTTTAATATTATTATATTTCATAATTATAGAAACATTTTAAGACTGGATGTGTATTTTTAGAAAAAAAAAGAAGCATCAAGTGTAATCAAGTGTAAAACTTGTCTTTAGTTTTACCAAAGGATAAGAAGTTAATGTTAATTTTTTTAATTTTTAATATCTTGAAGACTGAAAAATAAAAATTTTAATTTATGGATCTTGAAAAAATAATAAATGAATAACACAGTCTATAATTATCTTTTATTTATTAAGTGAATCTGAAGATAATGTGTTATAACTTGAATATTTAAGAATTTCTCACTGCATTTATTATAAAATAAAACTTTCATAATTCAATAGAATAGTTTTTTTTAGGAAAATTGATACTTATATTTTGTAACACTTACCAAATAATTTTTTTACTTATTTTTTTTATCTTATTTATTCCATTTCATTATACTAAACACACACATTTGTTATTATTATAACATTTTTATAATATTTTTATAAAAAAAAATTATAAATGATATTAAGCGTTATTATAGGGTTAGGATAAAAATACAGGTAATTATTTAATACTTTATTAAACATAAACAAATTTAATAAATTATTCAATAATATTCTTTATTTACGAAGTTGATGATGGTTGAAAATGAAAAGAAATGTAACGAAATAAATATATTTTCTTTTATTTTATATTTATTTCAATAATATTCTTCTTACTTTGTATTTATTTCAATAATATTTATTTATTTTGTAACAAAATAAATACGAAATAACGAAGTTGAAGATGGTTGAAAATAAAAAAAAATATGATTATTTCATTACAATATTCTTTTCATTTTGTAATGAAATTAAAATTATAACATGAATTAATTCTTTTTTATTTCGTTACAATGTTAAAAATATTTTGTAACGAGTTGTGGAACATGAATTAATTCTTATCATTAGAAAAAAATAAACATAAATTCATGGAGAAAATTTGTAATTAATTTATGTTAGTTAATAATTTAAAATAATTAAAGTTATGAAAATAAAATACGAAATGAAAAAATAAAATTCTAGGTAGAAAGATGCTATTGAAAAAAATTGTATATATTTGATGCATTATATGAGAATTCAATTGATTATGTATTTGTGAGAAGATTTGGTAATTAAAATTGATGTAAGTACCTACGCAAAAAGATAAATATGTTGTAATAATAAAAACCATCCTAAATTTTGATGTTTGGCAATAAAGTTATAAGATAGATGTGCATAAATATACAATAAATATGAAAAAGAAAGTTAATATCTACGTAAATGATATCCAGTCCCACATCCAAGATCAGTAATGTGGTAGCCATATCTACTAACCTTCTGTGTAGGTTCGGGAGTCACATCTCGGTGTTTGTGGCTCCTCTACCTCTATCTCTGGCTCTCACTCTACCTTTACCTCTACCTCTCTCTACAAGTACTGAGTCATCTGTAATCATGCCACTAAGTGATGTTCCCTGATCCTGAGTATGTAGATCAAATGCAGGATGATATGGCTGTGATGGACCAGCATCATCGGAAGGAAAGACATGGAATGAAGATGAAACTCCTAGTATATGTGGAAATGCCTGAAATGATGATGGAACCCTAGAAGTAAACTGGTACATCTGGGATGATGAGGGAACATATAGTGCAGCCGGGAACATGGTGGAGGATGAAGGAACATTTGGTGCAGTAGGGTACATATGAGATGAGGCGGTCATATCTAGCATCATCATCATGGTGTACTGAGCAGACGATGATGAAGTCTGGTGCACTGCTGAAGTGGATGGAACATCAGCTTGCGACATAGGTCGTGGACCAGTGTGACGACGTCGACGAGTATGAGGCTGATCATGGTCACCCTCCGCAGGGTCAGGCATATGATGGGCATGAGGAGCTGGCTCCACATGTATGCCAATAATCACATGATCACCTCGTGAATAGCATGAAGGATAGAGTCCGTCGCTGATCTAAGAGCATCAAAGAAGAACCTAAACTGCCCCTCAGGTGTAGTAAAATCATGCAATGTGGATACCTCATCATCTGTACAATTTTTTGACATTAAAGTTAGTTACAATACTAATGCACATGAAGATAATTAGACACAGATAACTAGCATGCAGTAATACCACAAGGTCTAGTGCTCTCCCAACTGGTGTAATAAATCACCTAGTAATCTGTCTGTACCATGCCATATACTCGGACCGTGGCCCTAGGACTAGTAGTGTGGTCGGCTCGCCGATAGCACACAAGTCTCACTGGATATCCCATCGTGCAATGTACGGCTGATGTCAGATGTGCCACTCCTCATCATACCGATTGAATAACTGAAGGCAATGGACCTCCGCTACCTGCTTTGGTGGCTCAGGAATAGGTTAGCGAAGGCTAAACTGCCGCAAAACCCTATTTGGCTGGTGCCACTCGACAATCTGAGAATGTATAAATGGCACCACTGCTATCCAAACAGTACTGAGGAAGTGACGCGGTGACCACCTCAGTGTACGGGATCTAGGTGATTTGAAATTACACATTTATATTATCATTTAAATGCAATAAAAAAATAGATAATGGAATGAAATAAAAATATACATTATCCTCTTCATATTTGATCGAGTCGAAGATGGTCCAGCACATATCTATAATAAGGCAGGCTGTATGCCGGACTATCCTGGAACGTCTTTTGATAGTGCCACATACCAAGTACAATAATTAAGTTAAACAACTTAGACGTCAACTCAATTACAAGTATAAATTAAAATTTTTTCTAACCTATGGGTTAGGGGGTCAATCCCTGCATCCTCCTCTGGTGTATCTGAAACAGTAATCGTGGGGGTAATAGTGGAAAATCTATTCCATGCCCAAAGCTGCAGTAGTAGGCAACACCCTCCTATTTCCCTATAATCTGGAGCAGTGGCCTTACAGAGCTCTCTGTACAGATAGGCCAAGCAAGCAGATCCCCAACTATACGTCCCAGCCTCCTGGAAGTCTTCGAGCAAAGGTAAGTGTATAAGGTGGACATACGTGTTGGAGTGGTTGGGAAATAATGTCTCACCAATAAGACGTAAAATATAGACACGGGTGAATCTCTGCACTGTCACATCATCTGCATCATTTGGAAGATGAGTGAAATGCCTCTCCAACCAACTCATCCTTAATCACCCCCTCTAATGACATTCTCATCTACTGGTAACTGCAATCCCAGATATTCCTCTATCAGCCCTCCCTATCCCCATATAGTGGGTCCCATCACTGCTCGATCGTCAATGGGTAGGCCGAGCTGAAAAGCAACATCCTACAATGTAACAGTGGTCTCCACCTACGGCATGTGAAAAGTATGTGTCTCCGATCTCCACCGCTCTACAAAAGTACTAATTAAATGATGGTCTATCGAAACAAACTCGTATATCGCCAGGCCGTAAAAACCTACTTGTCGTAATAAGGGGATAATCAACTCCGGTGGCTCTTGATGATGGTAGTGATGAGCCCATCGATCCTCAGCACACGATCAGGCTGCAAAAAAAAAATTATTACGATTGATAATATGGAAAAGTATAACCAAATTTAATATCTAACTATTTCCATACATGGCCTGCCCAAATCGACTGGAATATGTGTGAGTCCTGAGTCGTCAGAAGTGAAGGATCCCGTGGTCTAGGATTGATACGCCGGGATGTGGATGCCATCTGCCATTAATTAAATTGCATTAGGCTGGAATATAAACACACACTAATATAGCATACATGTGTAATTTTTCTACAAATATCCACATAGGAATTTATAGCAAAACAAGATTGAAGTAATTTATTAACATTACTAGTCATGAGGTCACACACACACACACACACACACACACACATATATATATATATATATATATATATATATATATATATATATATATATATATATATATATATATATATATATAATGGTATACAATTTTACAATAATGAAACAAATCACATCGTCCAAGCATTACACTTATGACATTGGTTAACATACTTCCTAACACATTTGCAAAAGTAAAAATTAAAATTAACGTGAAAAAGGGCCTTCATCTCTATGGAGAAGTGGGTAGTGCCTACAATTATAACATTCCATCTTACAAAGACCGCACTTTTGCCTGACACCACTCTCTTGAGGCCAATCCATCTCATTCCTGATCTGTGTCAACTTCAGTCTTCCCTTTTCATGTAATCTTTTAGAATTTGGAACCAGGATAGGAAATAGTGGTAAGTTATTCCATTGCGACTACTCCCCGATCGGCCACCACTCAAATTTGTAGCAATTAAGTAAGGTGTTAAGTCTGTATACAGGATCAACATATGGTTCCCACGATATGTTGACTGAGGTACAACCAGCAATAATATGAGCGCAAGGATACCTATATGCTTGGAATTGTCCATATTCACATTGGCCTTTGTCTAATAGCACTTGGACGACCTTTCCACATGATCCCCTAGTCAGATCAGGGCCCTCCACCACTTCAAACCTAATTCCTTGTCTATTATACGCACAAACGTGGTAAGAAGAAGCACGTGTCTGGATAGTCGCAAGCTCTTGTCTGAATCTGCTTGCGTATCTATGACCTTGTTGTAATTCAGCATGTGCTTTTTTTATCCTTTCCATAAAGTACTTAACACATCTATAAAATGTTTATTGAATAAGGCCTGTGATTGGTAGCTTCCTTAATCCTTTGAAGAAGCCATTAATGCACTTTATTATATTAGTCATCATATGACCGTATCTTCTTCTTTCATCATAAGCAAATGTCTACTTCTCCATCGAAATAGCAATTAACTTCTTGTGAATCTCCTCATTGACTTTGCTTAAGTTGTCCAATCTCTCCATGATCTTTTCTTAATTTAGCTCATAGGCTGAACACAAGGAAACAAATAGTTTAGCTGGGTTGAACTACTAGACAGAAAAATTTACAAATCCAAGGTTCAACAAAAAAGTTGTGATATAAGGTGTACCAATCTTAAGGACAGCTTTCTTGATATTGTCATCCCTGCATTTCTTGCGAACGTTGCTAGCAATATGTCTAATACAGTACCGATGAAGAACATGAAGAGGATGCCATCCTAGACCTTCTTTGGTTACAGCATCTTTTATAGTTCTGTGTCGATCTGATATTAAGCATATTCCTTGCTGGTTTGTAACATTTACCCATAATAATGCCAAAAACTAACTCTAGTTTTCAAAGTTCTCCTTTTCAACAATAGCGAAGGCAAGAGGTACGGGACATTTGTTACCGTCCTGTGTCGCAGCAATTAATAGCACACCTCTGTACTTGCCATATAAAGACATTCCATCAACTTGTATGAATTGCTTGCAATAGGAAAATGTGGCAATACATGGCTTGAAAGCCCAGAAAACTCGGTGGAAAACATGTTTTTGTGGATCAACACGATTGTAAACTGTAATGAATTCTTCAGACTCCAACTTGAACAGAACTTGGTCACAATAACCTAAAATGTCCAACCATTTGGGGAGCATTTCATATGATTTATCCCAATCCACATACACCTTGACAATTGCTTTTTGTTTTACCTTCCATGCTTTTCTGTACGAAATCTTATACCCATACATGCTTTCCACCCTCTCTTGTATAAACGAGATTGGGACATCTTATTTCACTTTAATCATCTCCAGTATCAAGGAACTGATATACTTGAAGTCAAGAGACTTGGGATCTTGTGTTAAACTGGCATTAATACATGTGTGAGGCCCTGAAAATCTAGTTATTGTCTAAGTGCTAGAATTCTTTAGATTCATCGCTTTAAGGCGGAATTTGTATTCGTCCCCATAATTATCACACTTCACACTCAATCTTCTAGTATCTGATTCCTCCACGTAATAACTATGATACCTCCTGATGTGGTAATGCTTGGTTACAGCAATCAATACCTCCTTGCAATCAAACTCTTGTCCAATATGTAAGTCCTCCATGCCATAGTCATCGCTCAGTTTCATTATTTCTGGAAATTCATTAGCATTCCTTACGGCATCCTAATCAATGTAAGAGAAGACAACAGCTTGAAGGACACCACATGATGTTTATTGAGCATCATCACTCCTCATACACCGAGCTGCAACACTGTCATCATGTGTAGTTGCACGTTGTTCATCATCAATGTCACGATCATCACCGCTACTGCAAGAAACCTCATCGTCTTCAAAACCAGACTCAAGATGGGCATCCATGATTATAGGATCAGTGGATTCTTCCTTTACGACCGGTAAGGTACTTGTTGAACCCATCATGGTATGTGATACATTTTTCGAGAAAACACCTACCACAGATGAGTCCAATACAGGAGTATAACTATCAGAAATGTGGAACCCAATTCCATCCGTGTAAGAAGGGCACTCTTGCACCATCGAACAACTAGTGCTGACATAAGCTGTTGGCTCTACGAGTGGTCTAATTATTGGTACTCTTTCTTATGAATCAAGGTTGGTAGCATGCAGTTCGGATATAATCACCATCACGTACAATTCCATTGCTGTCATCATCGGATGTTGTTCGTAGTTTGCTATGGCACATGCCAAGTCTTCATCGTCGTCTAATTCGTATGCCATATATTGAGCCTCTATTTGATGCTGTGGAAACCTATAAATAATTCTCCCAACAGCTTGATTTTGGGCAAGCTTCATTCGGGAATGAATTCTTTCTTGCAAAACGTCCATGGTGCTGCATCCTTTCAGTTTCAATGCTTTTGGGGAAGGTTCATCGTACATTACCCCTATTGGTCCCTCAATTATTGTACCATTTGAATGTACAAAAGCAATCAAACCTTTCTTCATCTTGTTACTTTTAACTGCAATACATTCACTGCATCCCCACAACTGGCACATACATTATCCCCACTAATTGTTGTATTTATCAACCAATCAACTAGTTACACATTTTATAAGTAAAAAGAAATAATATGTATTTTTAGATCTGATACGGTATATATTTTAATAGTATATAATAATCTGTCGGCATAGGTCAAACCGATTCCAACTTGCATAGGCCCACATATTTTTCCTCATATATATTGCTATTTTTATACTAATTGCAATTTTTTTCATACAACGCAAATTTTTAATTTTCAGTTACAAGTGTGATATAAATAAATAAATTCTAAACCTTTTTTTTAATATTATTTTGAATGTAATATAAATAAATTATTATAAAAATATTAAATTTATATTTGAATTAATAATTTCAATTTTGAATTACTTGAACACAATTGAAAAAATTAATTTTTAAATATGATTACCTATGTATATTTTTTGCATTATGATTAAATTATCAATTATGACAATATAATTTATTTCTGCTTGTTTCATGTATTATGTTCAAGTCTAGATTCCTTCTTTTAAAATTATTATTAAATTGATTAACTATTTTAATACAATACATTAAACATTTCATAATAATTTTTAATATATAATAGACATACTATATAATATAATAATTTTTTCCTGCCAATTAAATGTTATTAATTTTTTATCCTATATAATGTATGGCTATATAATTTTATTTATATTTTAATTTATCTTTTCTAAGTGTTATTTTTTTTGTTTATTGGTTACAAATTATTCTTATTAAATTGATTAACTGTTTAATATACTACATAACATTTTATAATAATTTTTTCCCTTCACACCTTTTAATAATTAGCAAATAAAAATATTTACACATTACTATTTGTATTTTTTTATGATTAAAATTATGAATTCTTTTTTACATACACTAAGTTCGTTCAATATTATATTACAATACCTCTTTATATATTTTAATATTTTTATAATAAACTTATGTATAACATAATTTTTTCGCTATAATTATTATTCTTACATTTTTTATATCTATTATTTAAATGAGAAATTATTTATTTTTTAGTAATATTATCCTAATTTTTAAAGCTTCTTTTTATTTCAATGTATTTTAAAAATTTATTTTTGTTACTTCTCTTATTATATATCAAAATTTTACATTTAAAAAATATCTAAACATAATTTTTACCTAAATCCTATTTCAAGATACTTTTTTTTATCCCCTCTATTTCTTTTTTTTTCCACTACAAACTATCACAGTACATATAAATTTCTACAAAATTTTCATATCAT
This sequence comes from Sindora glabra, assembly GCA_020226215.1. NCBI lineage: Eukaryota > Viridiplantae > Streptophyta > Magnoliopsida > Fabales > Fabaceae > Sindora > Sindora glabra. Next base: position 10,444,918 of record CM035226.1, on the reverse strand, counting down.
AAATCATAATTTCACATCATAAATCATAATAATTAATATAAAATAAAAAAATCTTATTATTTATATCATACCCTAAATCCTAAAAAAATTTCTCTACCATTATAAAATATGTTTTCATAATAACTAATAAAAATTATAATACAAATACAAAAACTATAAAAATACTAATCTATAAAAAGAAGGAAGAGCAAAGAGAGAAGAGCCGATCTGTAATCTGTTGTGGATGAAATGCAGAGAAAGAAATGTTGTCGGAGGATTATATCATGAAGAAAGAACGAAGAAGTGTGAATGGGGGGAGCGGCGAAGACAAAGAATGGTTTGCAGGATTTCGGCCAAAGGGGAGGGTTTTATAAAAAGGGTTAAGCGGGAGGCGCCATCGCGTTTGGTGTTTGCATTGGAATTTGAAATTTGAAGCAGCAAAGACGCCATCTTATTTGGCGCTTGACGTGAAATTTTAAAAATTAGAAGCACCAAAGGTGCCATTTTGTTTGATGCCTCTGCTGGAAATCGCGCATCATACATGCACAGCGGAATAAAATTTTTGCACAATTTCCACCAAAGATCCATGCGAATTTAGAACGCCATAGATTAGGGATTAGGGTTTATACCTTTCGCCAAAATTCTTCTGACCGCTGCAGCAAATCCGATCTGCTTCCAAATCACGAACCGGAATGGAAACCAGTAAATCAGATCACCAGTACAACGTTTTGTGGCTGCACCTCTGTGGTATCCACACGAACCCGTGAATCACCGATGAATGTCTGCTACACACACCGGTTGGAATTGATCTCCTTAGACCTCGTAGTGCTAGCTACGCCTCTTCAGAGATTTTGGTCAATGAGAGTGGCTAGGGTTTTTCTATGCTTTTACTTGGGGTGCATGAAGAATAATAGTAATCCTATTATTACCCAATAAGCCTATTTAAATAGGTGCATAGAAAAACCTAACCTATTTGGGCCTTATTCCATTGTATAATTATAGGCTTACTATTGGGCCTTATAATTATAACATGAATTCCCAAATATTAAGCCCAAACAATTTGGTCCATTAATTCCAAATTCACTAAGCTCTAAGTGTGCGACCCTACAGGCTCTCATTACGTTGGCAATGGCCATTAATCATATTAATGATCATAAACAAAGATTGGTGTCTAGCAACACATCATTGTTACCCAAGTAATGAGAAAGTCGGTGATTTGACTAAACCTTTACACGTGATCATCACTTATGTCCTTTTGTCCTATACATCTAGATTGAGCACGAGACATGGACTGTGTCATTCCCGTATAGCCCAATCTTAAGGTTTCTTGACTCCTAAGTAAGCTGACTGAAACAAATGTAATTGACATCTCATGTCAATTCATCTGAGCATGGCCATGCATTTTCTCAACTTTACTTAGTCAAGGGGCCCATAGATGTTACTCATGTTATATAGGAGGGACAAATCCCATCTTGATCACACAAACCCCTCCGCATGATATGTGACATATCCAATATCTACCCTTGCATTCACTTAACCATTAGTGACATAGAATAGTATCAAAATATGAAACTCACATGTAGGGAACCTTGGTGATCTCAGGTCAAAGGACCATATTAATAATGATCACTAAGAACCACTTATGACACTCATATAACGATCCATGTAGTGTTCTTAATATGGGTCGGTCCAGTATACAAGTTCTCTAACTTGTACTCATGTGTAAACTTAATATCCCATATAAGTTTTCACACATGCTAGTCTTAACATATCAAAGCAACCTAATCCACAATGATATATGACTAGGGACATTTAAGAATACAATTATTCTAAGGTTATTATTATAATTAAATATATTACGCAAACAATAAATATAAATATAATAATTGGAATTGCCATTAAAATAACATGATTCAAAATTACAATCACCAATATGATTGGTTTTAGGGCATATACACTAACAGCCTCCACAAAGGCGCCTTCTTGTTTGGCGCTTTCTCACTACCACCAAGGACGCCATTCATTCTAGCGCCATTCTGTTCGAAGAGCCATTCAATCTGGCGCCCTGCATATTCTGGTAAATTATTTCGAAAGAACTGTAAAATGAAAATATATTTTTGAAAAAATAGCAGATTGATTCTTTAGCTGGCGAGGGGAGGAGGAATTCCAAGGCAACCAACTAGAGTGCGAACTCGGAACTATGATAGAAATGTTTGTGAAGCGAGGGATTCTACCATTCTCTACATTATTAATAAAAAATAATATAAACAAAAATAAATATGATTTATAATTATTATTAATAAAAATATTTTTTTAAAAAAAAATTAAATTATCATATTTATTATATAATAACATACTTTTTTCAAATAACAATTTTTTTGACAAATTGCAAATCACAAATTTTTTTAATATATGCATTTTTTTTATTAAATAGAAGTACACAAAATCAATTATTTTGTCACTATGTATAACACTATTTATAAATTTTTTATAATTTTAATTCATAATTAAATAAAAATCTTCAACATAAAAAAGTTATTATAAAGAGTAAATAGAAACTAAATAAATGAGAATTCTCATAACTTATCTTATACTTAATCTTTTATTTATAAATTATATTTAAAAAAATTAAATTAAAAAAATGGCATATTATTTATATTTGTGATTAAAAGTAATATTTCAAATTATAGTGATGAGGGAAGGAAAATTCATCTTTAAAAAGAAGAATTTATTTTTCTTAAATTCCTTATATTCAATATTAAATAAATAAAATATTTTTAATATTTTATAATTATATTTAAAAAATATTTTTTTATTAAAATAAGCAAAGTTAAAGAGTAAATATAATATTTAATTCATGATGATAACTTGTAATAACTCGGGCTAATATTTGAAGTTTTTATAAATTTCATTGTCCATAAATATTTATTTTATTTATTAGATTAATATTTGATTTCAAATTTATTTTTAAAAAAATAATAAAATGATACCAATAATAATATTAAAAATATATTTATTTTATATGACCATTATTGATTCATAACTTGTTTAAATATTTTTCAATCTATGTGGATTTTCTTGTAAGTTGGAAATAGTGATTATGGATATAAAATTTTATGAAATTAATTATTTGTATTGAATAAATTATTTTTGAAATTGAGAAAGATTGAAAATAATTAAATTTACAAATTAATAAAATTAATTTTATGAAAATAAGTTTTTGAATTAAAAAAAAATGGTTGAGATTTTAAAAGGGAAGTTAGCTTATATTGAGTGAGAGAGACACAATCTTAAACCTTAGCTTAATTTTTCTGCGTTTCTCTCTCTTTTCCTTATTCTTATTTCTAGTCCTTCTCTCCACCCTCAACTCTCTCCATCAACAATTCTTCCTTCTCTCTTCCCTCTATTTTCTTTCTCTTCTTGGCGACCTTCCCTTCCGGCCACTAGTGCTCGCCTCTCGCCGAAGTGCTACCATGCCACCATTTCCCTGCTCCTCCGATTCAGTTTGACTGTTGCTGGTGGGTGATAGAAAATGCAAAAGATCACAGCCAAACTCCTTCCATCACCACAACTAACTGATCTACATCACGCGCTTCTCCTTCCATCGAGCAACTATTTGTTGGCGTGGCTGTGGGAGTAGTAGATTGAGGTCGAGCAAGAACATTGCACAGTGTCAGAGTTTTCTCATTTTTTGGTGATTTTTCATGTTTTCTGATGCTGACAAGTTTTTGGCCACCTCTTTGGGGATATGGTAAGGTTTTTCATACAAAAATATTCTAATATTTCTTCATGATTGAAGTCCAATCCACGGAAATCCATTTGTGCATTTTTAATATGTATGATGATTATGCATATAAAAAATATAAATTTTTTATGTTATAAAGTGTTAAAATAAGATGATTAAAATGTTTATAGAGCATTTTATTCTATTATTTTGAAAGATTCATTCATGATCTAGGAAACCCATTTTCTATGTATACTAGAAATATACAGTAATGATTCTAAAAATAAGAATTTTATGAGATAGAATATTAGAATATTGTGATTAGAGTAATTGTGAAGCACAATATTTTCATATTTTAAAAGTTTCAATTTGATTCTAGCAAAATCCATTCTTACATATATTATAGATTTTGAGCAATGCTTTTGAAAAATGGGAGCCTTATGCTGTAAGATGTTTGAGTAGCATAATAAAACACTCACACTCACACACACACACACAATAGAATATATATATATATATATATATTCTAAGGAACGTGATAATAAACTAAAGATAAAATGTTATGGATCTTTAAGTCTTATTAATTATATTTAAATTGCATGAATTCAAGAAATTACTATCTAAGGATATATCTCTACTTTTATGAACGAATAGTTAAAAATAAGTGAAACTAATAATCTAAAATGCTTAAGTGAAACAAAATGGATCTCTTAGAATTTTAAGTTATAATAATTTCATCTATATGGCTTTAATTTGAAAGTTCTTAAATTATCGCATGTTTGAATTTAAAGCTAATGACCTAGATTGTTAATATATCATGATATAAAATTGAAATTAAGATGATTGGAAAAAGAATAAAGAATGTTATTTATTTATGACTTATTCTTGCAAATTATGAATAGGAAGATGAGAGAAAGTTGACCTTCGATGTTTCAGAGTAAAAGAAATAAATGGATCCTACATATGAGTATATATCTTACTACCAAAATTTATATAAATTATTTATCTTAACAAATGGTATATTTTATTGTTTCTTCATCAAACTTATGAACGGTAAATATATTCATACACAGGATTTAATCTAATTATAATTAGAGAGTTTAATCTTAATAGTTATGATGGCTGACTAAAAGATATATAGTTAAGACAATTGATTCATTATCATATAATCATCTCATAAGAGATAGTTATTTGCTATCTTGAGACCTTGAGGTGAAAATAAGGTGCCATTATTTTTTAACATCACTAAATAGTAATTATGATTGATGAGAATTACAATGATGTATGATAATTGTATTATGATTGGATTTATATTATTATTTAATGATGCTTAATGGAACAATAAACTATGAAAGTGTATAACATTGAAAGAATATGGATTGATTGTTATGGCTATGCAAGAAGGTATGGCGATACTATTGCATGTATATATTATTATGTGCTTAATTTACCCCATGTTAATGAATAATTGATTTGTGTTGAAATTATATTGAAATTGTGATTGGTAGAGCTAAGCTCTATTGTGGATATTGTAATGTGAAATATACCACAAGTAGCATTTAAAATGAGACATGTGATGGGGCCATGATATGAAAGCTGAATGAGAAATTCCTAATAATAAGGTAGGAAGGATATGAGGCTGATCTTGGAAGGATAAGAATGAAAAGGTAGGAAGGGTATAAGGTAGACTCGAAAGTCAAAAAGTGGTTACGTAATATGATGTAATATTGAAAATTTATTTATGATTGGATATTATGGTTTGATATGATTGTAATAATTTGATTATGATTGAACTTTGTTAACTACTTGTGAATGTGATAACCATCTAAATAGAAGTTAAGATTATGTTAATTTAACATTTAATATATTGAATTGTTTATTTGTGTATATGTCATGAGGTTGTGTAGCATCATAAGTATATGTGATGCTGTTATATCTGTAAAGAATGCAAGTTTTGTATTTTAAGGCATGTGGTCCTTAGGAAGTGTTTGAAAATAGAAAAAATTATATCCAATTTTATATAAAAATTTAAAATAAATTTTAAGTCATTATAGAAATAAGAAGATTTTGTTGAGTAGAATTATGGTAAATAGTGCACGATCAAGTCTGGGTTATGATATAGATAGTATCAGAGTATGATCTAAGTTCCTAGTGGTGAATGGGTTAGAGTAATCTAACTGTTAAATCTGAGTAGGTGAGCTAGGTTCATGGTAATATGGCTAACAACATTAATAATAAATAAGAGTATATTTAATTATACTTTAAGGCATATTTTTAAATATTTTCATGGATTTCCTATTATGTATATGATACCCATTGTTTGTTAATTTGTTAAACCTCTTTATAGTTTATACTTTGGGATGAACTATTTGCTTGGTGAAATGTTTCTAAATTGAATATTGAAAACATGTGATGGTTTAAATTGTCTGAAAAGAATCTAAATTATGACTGATGATTATTACTGACAAGGACAACATTTCTTCCTTGTTAACTAAGAAAATGAATGTGCTTAGGATTATGTGTAAAATTAATATATGTGGTAATGTTTAGTGAGTATATGATTATAAATTCATATTTGATTATTGTTGATCTTTGAAATAGGAAGTTGTGAAGATATTATTGCAATAGTAATTTGTGTGATTTGTCATCAGGTATATACAATTATGATTTATAGTTATTAATTGTAAATTTTATTAGCTAATCGAATAAAGTATAAAAATGATTGTAGTTTGGATAAAGCCAAGTTATAGGCTTATTTGCATGATTGAGTCTTTGGTTGAGATCCTTAATTATGGATTATTGGCTATGATTTGTTTACATGATAACTACTAGAATCACTTATTGATTGTGTGTGGATTGTAATGGAATTGCAGGGAATGACCAATGCTAATGTAAATAGCATTTCTTGCTTGATTAGATAAGATAAGAGATGAAAGATAAGATGTATGTTTATAAATAGCGCAATAAACCTTAATTTGTGTTTAGGGCATTTATGTTTGACTTGCCTAAATGTGTTTAACACATAAGTAAATATGTTAGCTTGGATCTAGCGAAAGTGATTTGAAGAACTGTTTAAGTACCGGATGCTCCTATGATCACATTTAGATTAAGATGTATGTGAAATCATTCAAAAAAGGAGAAAGAAATACTTATTTAGCTCATATAATGATACATTGATTTGATAAACAAACCATTGACAAATCTATGTCATCATGACTAATTTCTTAAAAATTCGAGGATGAAATTTCTTGAAAGGGGGAGAACTTATAATACCCTAAGTTAATATTTGAAGTTTTATAAATTTTAATTCTCATAAATATTTATTTTATTTATTAGGTTAATATTTGATTTTAATTTTATTTTTTAAAAAATGATAAAATGATACTGATAATAATATTCAAAATATATTTATTTTATATGATCATTATTGATTTAAGGCTTGTTTCAATATTTTTCCAATCCATGAGGATTTTCTTATAAGTTGGAAATAGTGATTATGGGTATAAAGTTATATGAAATTAATTGTTTGTATTGGATAAATTATTTTGGGATTAAGGAAGATTAAAAATAATTAAATAAAAAAATTAATAAAATCAATTTATGGAAAGGGGTTTTTGAATTAAAAAGAATGGCTGAGATTTTAAAAGGGAAGTAAGCTTGTATTGAGTGGGAAACAGAATTATAAACCTTATTCTTAGTTTCTCTCTCTTCTCCATATTCTTATTTTTAGTCTATCTTTCTCCATCGACAACTCTTCCCTCTCTCTCTCTCTCTCCTCTCCTTTCTTTTTTTCCTTGCTGGCCCTCCATTCTGGTCATCGGTGTTCGCCTCTTAACGAAGTGTTGCCATGTTGCCATTTCCTTACTCTTCCATTTCAATTCAACCATTGCTGGTGGGTGACGGAAAATGTAAGAAATTGTAGTTAAACTCCTTCTATCATTGATGCTGTCCACTGCTAGCCTATCTGCAGCATGTGCTTCTTCTTTTGTCGAACAATAGTTCATCGGTATGGTTGTGGGAGCAGTAGATCAGGGTCGAGTAACAGCATTGCAGAGCGTTGAAGCCCTCTCATTTTCTGGCGGTTTTCCATGTTTTCTGATGCCAATGAGTTTCTGGTGACCCCCTTAGGGATATAGTAAGGTTTTTCATTCAAAAATATTTTGATATTTCTTTGTGATTGAAGTCCAATCTAGGAAAAGCCACTTGTGTATTTTGAATGGGTATGATGATGCATATGACAAATATGATTTTTATGTTATAAAGTGCTAAAATAAGATGATTAAAATGCATATGGAGTATTCCATCCTATTATTTTGAAAGATCCATGTATGATTTAGGATGCTCATTTACTATGTATGCCTGAAATATATAGTAATAACTCTAAAAATAAGAGTTTTATAATATAGAATGTTAGAATACTATAATTAAAGTAATTGTGAAGTGCTATATTTTCATATTTTGTAAGGTTTCAACTTGATCCAAGCAAAATTCATTTTCACATATACTATAGATTCTTAGTAATGCTTTTGAAAAATGGAAGCTTTATGCTATAAGATGTTTAAGTAACATAATAAAAGTCTTTTTATGCTACCAACTTTAATATCCTTGGATGATTTAGAGTTGAACTAAAGTAAGCACATGTTTATATATATATATATATATATATATATATATATATATATATATTAAGGAACTTGATAATAGACTAAAGATATCATATTATGGATCATCAAGTCTTAATATTATATTTAAACAGTATAGATCCAAGAAATTACTATTTGAGGACATATCTCCACTTTGGTGAGTGAATAGTTAAAAATAAAGGAAATTAATAATTTAGAATGCTTAAGTGAAACAAAATGGATATTTTAGAATTTTAAGTTATAATAATTTTATTTGTATAAGTTTAATTTAAAAGCTCCTAAATCATGGCATGCTTGACTTTAAAGCTAATGACCTAGATTGTTAGTATATCATGATATGAAATTGAAATTGAGATGATTGAAAAGAGAATAAAGAATGCTATTTATCTACGACTTATTCTAATGAATCACAAGTAGGAAGATGAAAGAAACTTGAACTTAGATGTTTTAGAGTAAATGAAATAAATGGATCCTACAAGTGAGTATATATCATACTACTAAAATTTTTATAAATTATTTATCTTAAACAAATGGTATATTTTATTGTTTCTTCATTAAACCTTTAAATAGTAAATAGGTTCATACATAGGATTTAATCTAATTATAATTAGAAAGTGTAATCTTAATAGTTATGATGGTTGATTGAAAGATATGTAGTTATGGTAATTGATTCATTATCATATAATCATCTTACAAGGGATAGTTGTTTGTTATCTTGAGATCTTGATGTGAAAATAAGGTGCCATTATTGTTTAACATTACTAAATAGTAATTATGATTGATGAGAATTAGAACGGTGAATAATAATTGTATTATGATTGGATTTACATTGTTACTTAATGATGCTTGATGAAATAATAGATTATGAAAGTGTATAATATTAAGTGAATATTGATTGATTATTGTAGCCATGCAAGAGAGCATGGCAATGCTATTGTATTTATGATGCTATTGTATGTATATATTGTTATGTGCTTGATTTGCCTAGTGTTGATGAATAACTAATTTGTGTTGAAATCATACTAAAATTATGATTGGTAAAGCCAAGCTGTATTATAAATATTATAATGTGAAATATACCGTGAGTGGCATTTAAAATGAGACATGTGATAGGGGCGATGATGTGAAAGCCAAATGAGAAATTCCTAATAAATAGGTGAGAAGGGTATAAGGCTAACCCTGAAAGGATAAGGATGGAAAGATAGATAGAATATAAGGTGGACTCAGGAGTCAAAAGGTGGATGTATGTATGTTTATTATGAATGGTTATATAATGTGATGTAATATTGAAAATCTATTTATGATTGAATATTACAATTTGATATGATTGTAATAATTTAATTATAATTGAACATTATTAGCTGCTTGTGAATGTGGTAACTATCTGGAATGGATTGTGTGTGATATGGCGATGATATTATGTGCCAGTTAATAGTTAAGTTTATTATGGCTTATGATATGAAATATGAAATCCCAACTGTGTGTAGGTGAAAACTTAATCTAAGGCTTAATTCTGTAGATTTTAGAAACTCGGGAAGTTTGGAAGGCATTTATTTATTTATTTTTATTAAATACTTAATTATCATGTGACTATTTAATATAAGTGAATTAAGGTTTAGTAGTGATAAATATATGCCCATTGAGTTATTTAACTTATTCCATTTTATCTTCAATCTTTTTAAGTAAAGATGAGTGCCCATGTTACATCCATGATAAATCAAAACCACCTTATTAAAGGATTATGATAGTTGGATTAGGATTTAAATAGAAATAAGATTACATTGGTCCGACATTTGATGTGTTGAATTATTATTTGTATATATATCCTGAAGTTATGTAGTATCATAAGTATATGTGATGCTATGATATCTTTAAAGAATACAAGTTTTGTATTTTAAGGCATATGGCATTTGGAAATTGTTTGAAAATAAGTGAAATTCTGTCTAATTTTTTGTAAAAAAATTAAAATAAATTTTGAGCAATTACAACAATAAGAAAAGTTTCATTGAGTAGAATCATGATAAATAATGTTAAAGTTGGTGGAAACTAGACAACAAGGTTTACGCCAATTACGATCAAGTTGAGGTCATGACATAACCATTAACTATTATGTCCTTTAAAATTCATAACTAGTATTATTAATCTCATATGTTTACTTATATTATAATTATTTGTCCTTTCTTTTACTTATAACATTAAAATGAATAATGAAAAAAGAATATAACTAAAAAGTATGCTTATATTTGACATTACTAAAGTGGAATTTAATAACTCACTTTAATATTTTTTATTTATTCTAACAATAAAAGTGAATGGAGAGATAAATAATTATAGCAAAAGTCAAAATAAGCAACTAATAATATTAATTATGAAATTTGAGAATTATAATAATAATTACTTTTACAAATAATGGACTAAATATTGTATTTGCTCATTAATTAATAAAATGATAAATAAAATAATTAAATTATTAAAATGATAGTTAACAATACAAAGGTAAATTTTATTTAATGAAAAAGAAAAAATATATTTTACTTACTTTTCATTTCGTCAATTTTCACTTAATTCACTTAGACTCTTCGTCAATTTTCACTTAATTCACTTAGACTCACCTGATGTGCCCATCTTACTTTGTATAGATATTTAATATTTAGAGTGAAGATGATAGAAATTAAATCATTGACCTTTTTAGTTTAAAAGATTTTATGACTATACTTAGCATAAATTTTTCCTAAAAGCTTAAACTATTAAGAAAAGGTTTAGGACTGGTTTTATTATTACTTTAACACACTTTGTCCACTTAGATTTTTTTCCATCTAAATTAACTTCCATTATAGATGAATTAAGCAAAATTAAAAAAAAATCACATGTGAATAAAGTATAATTTTTCTATATTTATGTGAATTGATATCAAGAATTCTCAATAGGAATTAAAAAAAATTGTCTTCTTCTTTTAATAATTCACTTAGCTTACTTATTATAGGATATTTTTTAAAAAATTGAATTAAAAAAATTTAAGTAGACAAATTGTTAGGACTAAAAAATGCACGTAAACAAATTTTGACAATTCAAAATACAAGCGTGTCAATCACATGTGTTCAAAGTATAATTCCCCTATTAAAAAATTAAGTTAAAATTTACTTTCATTTTCTCTAATATTTAATGAAATTATGATAATCTTCTTAGAGTTTAAAAACTTACTCAATTTTTTATTATGATAAATAGGTACTACACTTAAATCAAAATTTGAATTATCCATCAATGAAATGATAAAAAGAATGACGAATATATAATTCAAATCAACAATTAAGGATATGGAATATTCTAAATATTTTGTAATTAAAGAAATGTTTTTATTCAATTTAGACAATTAAAATATGATAATTGAAAAAGACAAATTTAATATAAGTATATTTGTCTCAATTAAACCCAAACATATCTTTGATTACAAATTATTGAAAATATCTTATATTCTTTGATTTGAATTATGTAATCATCCTTTTCTCATTTTATCGATAAAAATTTTAAATTTAATTTTAAGTGTAACATTTTGTAATGCTTTGAAGGAGGTCTTAAAAAATTATCTCATGAGAGTATCTTTCTCATGTTATTTTGTTATAACTTTGAGCCGTAATATATGTAATTTAATATATATAATAAAAATCTCTTATGTTTAAATAAAATGGCTTTCACAAAATAAATTAAAAAATAAACTACTATACATTTAAGTTAAAATGAGACCATTCTAATTGACTAACACAAATGAGATTATTATTTATATTTGTTATACTTTGACATGAAATGAAATAATGAATTATAGTTGTTTATGATTATTTATTTTATATTTATTGAATTTGTAAAATTATTGTTTTAAAATGAAATAATTTATTATATGATAAAATTAACACTATTATTTTAAACGATAAAATTTAATAATAAATTACTGTAAAATAATGCTTTCAAATAAGATAATTATTTATTATTTATGATCATATAAAATTATTGCTCAAATTAATGCCAAATTATCATGTATAATTAGTATACTTAATGAAATGATTCATGACACCCTTATTTTGTTCAGTTTCTAAGTAAATAAATGGTGCTCACCTCACCTACTCAAAGCAACGAAAAAAGACAAATTCTTGAAGGGTTTTACCGTAAAATCGGTTATAAATAAAAAAATTATCCATACTTTAATAGGGTTAAACACATTTACTCCCTCACAAAATGAGAGAGTTGCCCTAACCACAATACAAGAGCGATGAAGTCCAAACCAAAAATTTAATCCCCAAAAGAACTTCTCAAAATTTCACCCCATCTAGATTTCTGAGAGTCCACATCATCTTGACTCATACTTTTCCCTAATTCATGTTAACTTTCTTCTACTGAAAAAACAAATGATGTCATTCCCCACTGTGCTGTCCACATCATCTTAACCTTCTTCTGCTGAAAAAACAAAGCATCTTGACTCATACTTTTCTCTAATTCATGTTTCCTTTCTTTGATTTGGTCTCCATGACTCCACGTCATCCACCCTAATTTTAAAAGGGACCCTTAAGCATTTGATGGTATCTTATTTGGAGAATTCTACAGTGACACGAGATTTCAAAATTCTGAATAATGTGATACATTCTAAATTATTAGATAAAATTATTAAAATTTTTAATAATTTCATCTAAGAATTTTGTGCTATACCACAATACCTCAGGTTTGGAACCCCGAAATACCGTAACAATGCCATCTTATTTTGTATCACCCCGCGTTTTGTGGTTGCTAAATGGCGGTTAAACCTATCCGCTTTAAAAAGGTGTGAGGAAGTAGTCCCGAATGAAGAATTAAAAGATAAATTATTAAATTCGTTTTAAAATAAATTAAATTTACATCGGCTTAAAAAAAAAAGGGGTCCATCCTTTCACTCTCAATAGAAAAGTATATTAATGAATTAAATATCAAATTTAATTAAAATAGCCACATCAAATAATATCATATAAGTGCTGATTATTATATTTTTTAATTTCATATTTAATATTATTAATTTTTTATTTTTATTCATATTATAATTATTTATTACTTCCTTTATTTATAATATTAAAATAAATTAGAAATAATAATATAGTAAAAAATAAATATACATTTAATATTATCAAATTAAGATTTAACAATTCATTATAATATTTTTTATTCATTTTAAATTATAAAATTTAAAAAATATAATAATCATCATCTTAATAAAAAATAAATATTATATTCCTTAAAAAATTAAACTCACCGACGCATTCCAAATTTGAGTTCCGGAAAAATATACATGTAAATCGAATTGGAGGCGGCAAGCAGAGCTGACAACTTATTCAACTCCATTCGATTTGATAATTTTTTTTATTAGATTTTTATTTTACTTATAAGTAGCTTGATTATTGTTTCTTTTTTACATATTTATATAATATATAATAAAAAAATTTAGTATTCTTTTATAATTTTATATTTATATTGTTTAATAATATTTATAATTATATTAATTATTATATTTTAAATATATTTTTATTATTTAATTAATCAAAAAATATAATCATTTAATTTTGAATCAAACTTTAAATAACTCAAATTTATTTTATTTTAAATAAATTATGTATAATAATATCATAACTCAACTCGTCATAGTTTCACTTCGGAATACAACAATTATAATTTAGCGCATTTTTTCACAGTTCCATCTTTTGGTTTAAAAAATATTTGTCCCAGCAATAAACTGCTGAAAATGTTAGTACACATACATCAAGAGAAAAATAAATTGGTGCTTAAAATATATGAATTTAAAGCTTGACAAATTTTTGAAACATTTCTCTCACTTTTTTTTGAGAGAGCAAATAGCTGAAAATTATTTGGAAAGAATAAATATTCAATATTTTTAAAAAATAGTTTTACAAGAAGCAAATGTTCAATCAATTTCCAAAAAAAGCAAATTTTGAAAACAGAAAGTGTTTTCCAAAAAGCAGCAAGTATAAGTGCATGAAATTAAAAGGAGTAGAGTAAAAGAGATACAAAAAGAGTCATGATGAAGATAATTTTGAAATTACACAAAATTTTAAACAATTTATTAAATTCAGTGCTTAAATAAGAAATTATTCAAATATTATAAATCTTGTACTTAATTTTTTAGATTACAAATTCAATGCTCAATTTTAGTGGTTGATAATTAGAAATATCATATATATATATATATATCACCTTATTTGAGAACGTGGTGCATAAATTTTTTAAAATGATAATCAAAGGTAATTTTGAAATTTTACAAAACTTTAATATTTTGATGTTAAATCATCAAATTATTGATTAAATTCAAAGGTTAAAATATAGAATTATTCAAGTGTTAAAAATTTAATATTTAATAAGTTTAACACTTAAAATTTGGTACTAAATGTTTTAATATTGTTAAACACACCCTTAATTTGATTTCAACCTTATTTTTAAATGAATTGATTAGAATTTAATAAACTAGCATCTCCGTGTGTTCACACGGATGCTTATTATTTGTCTATTATAAACATGGAAATAATGTATGTGTAACAAAGGAAAAAATCCCGGGCATATAAATGATAAATTTTCAACATTTCATTCATTTAGTGTGAATTGCAAAGCCCTAAAAAACTATCATTTTATGTATATTTAATTTAAAATATGATATTTCAAAATTAATATCAATAAACTATTAAAAAATAAAAAAATTGAATTTTGTTTAATTTCTAAACACTTTTTTAGAAACTATGTAATTACTGGTTCCATTAATTCTTTTTATATTAACAATTTAATTCATTAAAAAAATTTCATAATAAAAATAAAATATTATGTTATATTCATAATTCTTTGTGATATTAGCATTTAAGCTTCAAATAGCGAGAGTAAATACAAAAAAAAAAATGAAAACATGCAATAGAAGAAATAAGAAGAAGAGAAATGGTGCATGAACCGAAAGAGTTAAAAATGAAATATGTAATTAAATAATTTAATTAACTAAAATTTTAATTTATTTAAAATTTTTATAATAAAAGGAATATGTAATGTTGTTTTATACTACTTAATAATATGAGATGTTAATAATAGGAGTGATAAAAAAATGTGTAATAAAAAAGAATATGGATAAATAAATTCAAGAAAAATATTTACAAAACTTATATAAAGAAATTTGATTTTAATTTTTAAGTTAATATTTTTATTAAAAAATAATATGGATTAATTAATTCAATTAATATATTTTTTATTCAAATTTATCTTATTTAAAATATTATTATAATAAAATTAAAGTACATCGTATTACATTTATATTACTTAAAAATATTAGCATTTGAGTTATAAATAATATGACTGGATAAAAAAAATGTAATAGAGTAAATAAAATGAATAGAAAAAATATATGAATTTAGAAGTAATATAAATTAGGAATAGAATGTATATTAAATAATCTAATTAGATTAAAAATTTAAACTATTTAAATTATTTTTAAATTAAAAATAAAATATATTATATTTTATTTATATTGCATAATGATATCAAGTCTAGGTTGTTAAAAATAAAAGTTGATATGAGCAAAAAGGAAAACATGCAATTTATCAAATATCAAATTGAAAGAAGATAAACAGTGCATGAGTCTTAAGGAAATAAGAATTGAAAATAGAGTATGTAAGTAAAAATATAATAAGAGTGAACATAAAAAAATATACAATGAAGTAAATAAAAATAAGAGATGCAATAAGAACAATATATGATAAATCTTTTTTAATAAAAGCACATCTTTTTATTAATTTCAAAATGTCTTAGAATTCAATTTATTATTGAATGACTTAATTATTAATAACAAATTCAATTATATAATTATAAAATAAATACAATAAATTAGATTTCAATATCTTTATAATATTTTTTATATAATATGGAGCTTATTTAAAACTTATTATACAACTAGCTCTTCAATTTAAATGAAAATTAATTTTCTAACTCATACATTGTGGACCAATAATCTACTCTAGTATATCCACATAGAAGGCGACGAAGAATTCGCCACAGCGTAAGTAAAAATACAATTTTAATACATTTTCAGAAGCTCCTACGTGACGCTTGCTCTCATTTGCATCAGTCAGCCATTCAATGTTATTTTAGAGAAAATAAAAAGGGATATAAATAAGGGTAAAAGGGAGAAGTTGACCAACTTGTGGTGAAACGAGAGGCTTACAACTACCGGCAACGACGAGCGATTGATGATCAGAAAAATGTTTCTCTTCAAACTTTCTGCTTTTCTCTGCTTGGTTGCCAGCAGCAGCTTCTCAGTAATAACGACAACCGAAGCACAGGTTGATACATCTTATCCAGTATATGACTGTCCAAACGCAACCACCTTCTCTCCTAATAGCACCTACCAGTCCAATCTCAAAACTCTCCTTTCACGGCTTTCCTCAAATGCCACCTACGAAAACGGTTATTACAACACCACTACCGGTGTTAACAACAACACCGTCTATGGCGCCTTCCTCTGCCGTGGAGATCTCAACGCCGATAGATGCCGACAGTGTGTTTCCGCCGCCGCAGGGGATGTGATTAAGAGTTGTCCTGTACAAAAAATGTCTGTCTCTTGGTATGCTGAGTGCATGGTCCGTTATTCAAACGAGTCTTTCTTCTCGGTACCTACAGAAGAACCTGTCCAAATTTTTGTGGATACAGCTGATATCTCAGAGCGGACTCCCTTTCTGGAGTTGCTGAGCCAAACCATGAACAAGTTGGTCACGGAAGCTGCAAATGGTAACGGTGGCAAGAAGTTTGCTACCAGAGAAGCAAAATTTTCTGGCTCACAAAATCTATACACGCTTGCACAGTGCACGCCTGATTTGTCAGTACAAGCCTGCAATGGATGCCTGCAAACAGCGACCGCATCTGGAGATTTGCGTTCTGGAAAGCAAGGAGCAACAGTACTGATTCCCAGTTGTAATGTTCGGTACGAAATTTACAAATTTTATATCGGAGAGTCGTCGGCTACACCAGCAGAATCCCAGCCTCCGCCTGAAGGTACTGTGGAAATTTTCAGAGCTTTTGATCATTTGATGGTTTGAGCTTATTCTGGTATGGTTATTTTCTTTCTTAACGTTGACTTAGGTCTAACTATAAATTTACTTGAATTTTACATAATCCGCTGTTTTAAAAGTTTACGCCTTTTCGATTATCTGGCTGTGAAAGTTAATTTGATTGACGTAGGGAAAAGCAGGATTTCGGCTGGGGTAATTGTTGCGATTGTGGTTTCAATTGTGCTTGCTTTGCTGTTTATGATCCTTGCATACTGGTTTATAAATAGAAAAAGGGCAAAAAGGAAACACAATTCAGTGCCAGAGGAAAGAGGTATGATTTAAAATTAGTTTTAGGATATTTTTAGCACTGTCACAGTTAAATGAAGTGGCAGCTGTAACTTCCTAGGATGAATACCCATTTTCAAAATTTTGATGCCTGTAGAGTCAGCAGCATGTACTGTCCCGTTTATTTTGTCGAAAAATTCACAATCCCATTCGCTATATGCTTTTAAATAAATCTGACTATTTTAATTCATATTTATTTATTTATTTATATTTATCTTATTTTAACTTATTTATATCCCTCCATTTTAAATTTCGGATGAATATAGATTGGACCATTATTAACTCATTGAAATGAGAATCATATTAAATCAATCCTAAAATAACTATTTATTTATTTATATTTATAAAAGAGGTAGATTTATGCATTATATAAATTAATATTATAAAATAAAAAAATATTATAATAAAATATCTTCAAAAATTTAATATAATTTAAATATTTTTAAAATTAATTATTTAAAATAAATATTATAATATTTTTATATACATGAAGGTATTAATTTTTTTATAAAAAAGTAAGATCAAGTTCAGTCATTTGTACTAAAATTCATATAATTTACTATTTTTACTATTAAAACTTAAAAATAATCTCAAAATTATTTTTTTAATTTTTAAATAAAAAATCTTACAATGATACATATCACATGTAATGCACTATATAGCTATATGTTAAATCCTTGACTATATTTGCAAATATCAACACGTCAGTAATATTAATTTTTATTTTTTAGATGATTCTTTATAAATTAAAATTTGATTGTTGATATATATATAATTTTAAAAATGTAATATAGTATTGTAAAAGAATTCATATAATTTATAATTTTAAATTCTTTAATTTTATTGTAATACCTATTTTAAATTAAATATGTTTTATTTAATGTATATTAATATTAAAATATTTAAACACTTGCATTTAATATTAAAATAATTTTAAGAAAGTAATGTTAAGAAAATAAAATAAAAAATGATAAATTTAAAAATGGAATAAAAATAAAGAATAAGTTTGTTTTGAAATAATAACAATAAATATGATAAAGTAGTGAAAAATAATATTGATAAAAATGATAAAATATAAAATAATAATTTGATACGTAAATGAATAAATCAAGTTAATTATATATTTAAAGATCATGAATCATTCACAATCTATTTAAAATTTTATAATTGGTTAAAAATAAATAAATGGATCAATAATGACCCATCTATTTTCATTGTAATCCATCTATTTGCCACCTCTACTTTTAAATATTAGCCTTACTATATTTTGGTGAGCAACTGAACTACGGTAGGGGTTTTATTGTGTGATTCTGTGTACAGTTGAAATTTCAAGTGTGGAGTTCTTGCAATTTGACCTGGATACGATCAAAGTGGCAACCAACAATTTCTGTGATGACAATAAATTGGGTGAAGGAGGATTTGGTGAGGTTTACAAGGTATTTTATCATATTTAAATCTAGAATTTGGAATCTGTATGTTTTGCATTCATAACTTCTCAAAGATGGATTTCTATTTAAACATCTATAGGGTTCACTTGCTAATGGGAAAGATATTGCTGTGAAGAGATTATCAAGCAGCTCTAGGCAAGGTGCAAAAGAATTTAAGAATGAGGTGGTTTTGATGGCTAGACTTCAACACAGGAATCTTGTTAGATTATTGGGATTTTGCTTGGATGGAAAGGAAAAGATCCTCATCTATGAATTTGTAACTAATAAAAGTTTGGATCACTTTCTATTCGGTATGTCCTTCTAATTATGAGTCTATAACTATATGTTTGAATTCACTGTACTAACTTCGATCCATATATATATATATATATATATATATATATATATATATATATATATATATATATATATATATATATATATATATATATATATATATATATATATATATATATATATATATATATATGCAAGTAATCCTAATTTATTTTTCCTTAACTCTAATATTTGATTTTCTTAAAAATCAGATTCTGAAAAAAATCAAAGGTTGAGCTGGTCAAGGCGATACAAGATAATAAAAGGCATTACTCGAGGATTACTTTATCTTCACGAAGATTCCCGTCTTAGAATAATACATCGTGATCTTAAAGCTAGTAATATATTATTAGATAAAGATTTTGATCCCAAAATATCAGATTTTGGGATAGCAAAAATTTTTGGTGTTGATCAGATTCAAGCCAATACAAACAAAATTGTGGGAACATTGTAAGCTCTATCTTTTTCAATTTCAAGTTCACTTAGTTAGATTGCTAGATTGGATTAATTTGAGTGGTCAATGTTTGCATGAGTTATAAAAATGGTTATATGCATGTCATATTTTGTATTAATCTATATTGTTATTGCATATCTCAAATCAATAACCATTGAATCAAACATTTAAACAATATTTTATTCATAATTTTTTCATTTGTTTTATCTACAGTGGTTACATGTCTCCTGAATATGCAATACACGGTCACTTTTCTGTGAAGTCGGATTTGTATAGTTTTGGCATCCTAGTTCTTGAAATAGTCACCGGAAAGAAGATCACATCCTTTCAAGAGTCAGGCTATGCCGAGGACCTGCCATACTATGTGAGTCAAACCGACTCTGCTTTAGTATTTGCTAATATAATGTGTCTAGAAATATGCCAGGACCTAAAAAATGGGGAGGTGACTGAACTCCGCTGAGCCTGATTAATGCTGAAAATATATTGTCGCAGGCTTGGAAAAAATGGACAGAGGGAACGCCTTTGGATTTGCTAGATATGAATTTGAGAGGTTCATACTCACGAGACGAAGTGATAAGATGCATCCATATTGGATTGTTATGTGTTCAGGAAGATCCAGCACAAAGGCCAACAATGCAGAGAGTGGTTCTGATGCTGAATAGTCAATCCGTTAGTGTTGCAATGCCCGAAAGGCCTCCAACTTTTCTTCATAGCAAAACGCAGCCGAACTTCCCGATCAAGGGACTGGGGGCAGATACATCTACAACCAGAAGCAAGTCAATCCCTTTGTCTGTTGATGAATCATCGATCAGTGGAGTGTACCCTCGCTAGCTTTGCTGATTTGGATCATATATGCATGTGTGTATTACTTAAGCTTGTATTTATAGAGTTCTGAAATTCCACTTATCGTATAGCTGCCATATGTTTAACTCTCAGTAAGTTGATGATCTCTATAAACTGAAAGTTGACGTGTATAATTACAATCTTCATTTGTCATTCGCCTTCCAAAATAGTAAATATTTTCAATTGTTATTAATGAAGTTTGAGTCAGTTGAAATATTTTTCGTGATAGTTAAATTATCAGTTTTGGGTAGTTGAACTTCAATTGAGAAGCAAAGATATTGAAAAAAAGGAAAAAAAAAACTCATATTTAACGTTTTTCCTTCGGCCATGTAATTAAAAATTAATGAAGGGACATAATCTTTTATTTTGTAATGATAAAGAGAGCACTTTTTTTATTTCGACTCTTGCCAGTGGCTAGTTTTTTTTAAAAAAAATTCATAACCATCTCCCTCTTTCCAATTTTTTTTATCAATTTCAAATGATAAAGCTCTCTTTTATTCAATTTATTTTTTTAATTTTATGTTTTAACTCCCCTTTCAACATAACTTTCTCTTTTCACTTAATTTTTGTAATCACCTCTCTTTCTCTAATTTTTTTTATAAATTTCAAATTATGAATATCTTTTTTTATTAATTTTTTAATTTAATTTTATATTTCAACCGTCCATCTCTTTGAAATGCTCTCTTTTTTACTTTTAAATATGCTTTTCCTTTTATTTTTTATTTTTCTTTAATCACATCTTATTTTTCATAATTTCCTATATCAACATTTGCATCTCACTACATAAAAAATCCCTTTATCTTCTTGCCATCACTTTGAATCAATTTTAAATTTTGAACTCTCTAACGACCTTTACTTATCCATTTTACCGTCATAATTAAATCATTTTTGAATTTCAAAAATCTAAAATATTCTTTATCCTAATTACCAAAATTTTAAAATATATCTATTTTCATTGTTGGAATGATTTACTTTTTATAACGGTTTTTGACAAAGAATTAATTGGTCTCTCCTTTTTGTTTCTATACAATTTTCAATTTCAAGATGCATTTTTTAAAATACTTTCATTTTTTTGGTTTATGATTTGCAAAATCATTTTTTTCTCTATCAGTCTCACTTTTCTTTTTCCTCCATCTTACTTTGTCCTTACAGTCTCTTATAACAAAGTTGTGCATCTTTACATATTTGTTTTGTCGGTCTAAGCCCTATGAGAACTCCATATAAATAATTCTTACATTAGATTTTTCTTTTTAATGCCAATTGATGTCCCTAACACTATCAAAATGATTCAATTTTTAATGTTTCAGAGATACAACAATGATATTTTGTTGGGTACCTAATTAGTGATAATTAGATTAATAAGCATTCCATCAAAAACTTTGCAAATAAGTATTTACAGGCCAAAGTAAATATTTGAATTTTTATTTATTTTGACCTAATTTTTTTAGTTAAATTTAATTTAAATATGTGTTCCTAATTATTAGATTTGGAAAAAAAAAAAACTACTTGGAGTTATCATAGTTTGACAAAGTTATTTTAATGAAAACCCTTATATCTTTCCACTTTACTAGTAAATAGCAAATTTGTGCTCTCTTATATAGTCGTATGAGTGTCTTTCCTATGAGATGATGTCAATAGCTTTTCAACTTCTGCTAATATAATTCTTCTTATATAATCATGAATTCACGTGTAGAATGCATGAATATGACCTTAATTTAAGGACAGGACTTCCATCCCCCATATGCAAATAGGGAATGGAAACTCTGGACATGTGGTCAACTAATGACTCTTCTTTTTGGTTGAATATCATTCTCTCGGTATAGAGAATTATTTTCTCCTTTTGTCAAATCAAGCAAATTAAACATATTAAAATTTGATTTCAAGGTAAGTAGATTGGTACACTTCATTTTTATTTTTCTATTTAAATAATAGTTAAAGAATTAATAATTTTATTTTTTCTATTTTTTCAATAATTTTTTATTGGACTTCAATATTATTGTTATTTATTCAAATTAAGATAGTTAAAAGTTTATTTAAAATTAATTTTCAATCTACCAAGATTTGAATAAATCCTTATTTTAAGCATTGCATGTAATTAATAGTTTAAAATTTTTATAACAAAATATTAAAATTTTATATAAATTTAAAATCATTCTTGACTATGACTCAAAAACTTTTATGCATTAAAATTTTAAATCATGTAATATATCTCAACTTTACATTTGAACAAGAAAATTATATTATTAATTTAATAAAAATATTTTAATGAAGAAATATTAATTTAGAATATTTGAATTAATTTTAATTATTCTCTTTCATTATTGTAATAAATGTACTTATTAATTAAAGTAATTATTGGTAGTGATATATTAACTATAATATTTTTTATTATTTTATTATTTTTAAATTCAAGAAAATTAATTAATATTAATGTAAGGATAAAAAACTTATACCAAATCTATATTATTGATTCTAGTTCCATAATAAATATAAAGAAAGCAATTTAAAAGTAAAATTTTCTTTTAATAAAGAGAGAGAATAAGTGAAATATATATTTATAATGAAAAATTCTAAGATATACTGGAGTGTTTGGAACCCTGGGTAATGTGGTAAAATTCAAGTCATTGGATGAGATAATCAAAAGACTTGATCATTTCATCCATTTTTTGATCATCTCATCCAATGGTCTAAATTTTGTCACATCATCCAAGATTTCAAACCTTCTAAAGAGTACCATAGCAAGCACCATTTATAACTCTTTCCATTTTTTATTATCTACTATACTAAATATTAAAAAAGTAATTTAATTTATTTATTTTTGTTAAACTTTTCAATCTATCCTTTATGTATAAAGTTTTAGGTAGTTAAAAATAAAAAGAGAAATATAATGAAATAAATATAAATGGATTGAAAGTGTAGAATAATAAATTATTTATTAATAAAAAATATCAATTTAAAAAATATTTAATACTTAATTAAAATACTAAAATAATATATAAAAATAAAAATATTTTTAAAATGTGATAGATAAAAAGAAATAAAAATTGATAAATCTCTTTTTCTTAGAGTCATTCTTTATTTTTTTAATCATCGAAAATGTTATCTTAAACTACCACACATAAAATTTAAACCTTCATTTAATAAAATATGATATAAATAACTAAATAAATAAATTAAACAAAGCGTCAGTACTAATTTTTGTTTGTTAGGATTCGAACGTGAAGAAAGTATTCAAATTTTTGTTGATCCTTGTATATCATGATATATTTTAATAAATTTATATGTATTTTTGTAATTTTCTATAATATATTTATATTTTATAATTAATTACAAATATGTTATTAACCTTAAAAAAATTGTTGTATTGACAATATTTTATAATTCTACTATTTTGAATTATCACGCAAAACATGACTGCTTATAAACAATTGAAAAAATTATTTGTCAACAATAAAAAATGATTTACATATAAAAAGGTAATTCGTTAATTATCAAAGTTTAAATAACACTATTTGATGATTCCATTTTAAAATGATAATGGCAATATTTTTTGTCTTAATAAATATATTTTATATAATCTATTTTTTAGAAAAAGAGAAAAAATGATTTGTTGATAAAAAATTTAAATTTTTATGAAAATAGAAATAAATTTTTTTATCAAAAATTGAAATAAAGGAGTTATTATAAGAAAGAGAAGATTAATAAATTTATGTTCTATTTATTCTCTTTTAATTAAAGAAAAATTTTACTTTTAAATTATCTTTTTTTATAATTAATAGATGGTGTTAAATTAACGGTGGAGGTTTAATGTAATTTTTTATACCTGCGCTTATATATATGTCATGATTTAAAAATTTGATACATAAAAATTTTTTAATCATAATCAAGAATAGTTTTAAATTTATATAAAATTTTAATTTAATATTTTACGGTAAAAATTTTAAAATATCAATTACATGCAATGCTTAAAGTAAGAATTTATTTGGGAGTGAGAAAATTAATTTTAAATAAATTTTTATCTATCTTTAATTTGAATAAATGATAATATTAAAAATTAATAAAAATTATTGGGCAAAATAAAATTTTTAATTTTTAATTATTATTTAAATAAAAAATATAAAAAGAAAGCATGTTAGTCTATTTGCTATCACATCAAATTTTAATGCATTTCATTCATGAGGCTTGATTTGATAGGAAAAAATAATCATCTACCTCTTGTGTATAACATTCAACTAGAAAAGATAGCCATTAATTGGCCACCTGTACAGGGTTCCAATCCCTCGGATGCATATGGGAGACAGAAGTCCTGACCCTAATTTAATTTACCTTTTTCTAGTGAACAATCAACCTATAACAAATAAAGCTAAGATAGATGTAAAATTTTAAAATATGCATTTTGTTATATGCTACTATTTTGATTAAAATTTTCTTAATGTTTCTTGGTAGGTGTGAACTTTCATCTGCTTTCTTATTGTTCAACATGCAACATACATAAGGTAGAGGATAGTGCAATATATGTGGTCGACAACTTGACATCATAGCAATTATGCTCGGATGTACAGCTCCAATTAATTAATTTCTTTCATCTCAATTTTTTTTAATGATGATATGATGTGGTCTTTTTTAAATTTTGAGTTACAAAATGTAGAATTATTGAGCATATTTTCTTACTTATCTATTGGTGGCTTCTTTGCATTCTATAATTTAATTCTAAAGTTCTAAAGAGTATTCACTATCCAATTGTTTTAATATCTATCATAAGGTGAAGAATTGGATTGATTATTATTTCATAACCATATTTTCACCACAACAAAGGGATTTGTGGTAGTTTTTGAAATATCTAATTTTCTTCTAATGATGATACGATGTGATCTTTTTTAAATCATAAGTTATGAGATATAAAATTATTAAGCATATTTTTCTTTCTTCTTTGTTGGTGGATTCTTTACATTTTATAATTTAATTCTAAAGCAATAAAGAGTATACGTTATTTAATTGTTTTAAAATCTATCAAAAGGTAATGAATTGAATTGATTATTATTTCAGAACCACATTTTCACCGCAACAAAGAAAAGACATCTTTTTTTTTTTGGGCAGGAGAAAATATTTTCATTGTTAATATATTAGTATGAAATAAAGGGGTTGTGATAATTTCTGAAATAATTAATTATATGCTGATCATTAAATTTAATTAAAAAAATTAATGAATTTATATTCTTCATGGGAAAAATATATGAAAAATTTATAAAGAAAGTTCAGTGTTAGAATATTCCATGTTATTAAGAGATATTTTTATTTGAATTTATAAATATGTATTATTTCTAATTCCAACTCTAATTTGAAGAAAAAATTCAATATGTGGAAGATAGGAAAAGAAGTGATGAAGAAAAATAAACTCTAAGCATTTTTTTAGTATTAATTTTAATAGAAAAATATAGTTCAATATTTGATTTTTTTTTTTGTTAAATGATTTGTTGAATTCTATCGTGAAAGTATGCTAGACAAATTGTGAAGCATATTTTGTTTATGCTTATAAATTTGAAAATTTTAATTTTGTGTTGTACGAATAATAAAAGTTATTTTTTATGCATCAAATAAAGAAAAATATTTTTTTTAAAAATAGAGAAATAAAATTAATTTTTTACCTCTAGGCCTTTTCCTCCCTTCGCGTCTTTGCATGTGTTTGTGTGTATTAATTGACTTTCACTCTGACTAGCACTAAAAAAAAAAAAGATAAATATTTTAACTTTCAATGTACATTAATCAATGATTAATTAAGAAAAAGAGAATTACACTTTGTGCATCACACCGAATACATTTTATCAATTTAATAATAATATATTTTATTGATTGATTTAAAATTAGGATTTTTTTTCATATTTAAGCTTCAAAATTTGCATTTTTATAACAAAAAATAGACAAAAGAAGCGAGAGAGATCAGGTTCTAAATTTTATCTCAATTCGGTTTAATTGCTGAAAATATTAATTAAGTAGGCATTGTGTTAAATTGGTTAAATAATTTTTTTCCTTAATTTTATATTCAGGCCTAACAAATTAAATTAATAAAGTTCAATTTTTCAGTTTGATATTCTTTTGTTAACTTATGAAATAGTGTATTCCAGCACATCTTTATAAAAATAACATAAAGTTTCATTTACAAAATTGCAATTAACATTTAGTATAGACTTTGTACTGTAGTATCTAGAGTTCAAATTTTAATTCTTATATAAGTACATCTAGTAATTTAATGAGTCTTACCCTTATAAAAAAATATTATACTTGGCAAGTGATATTTAATATGTTGGTAAAATAAAAAGGCACGAATTAGGTTAAGTTGTTTAATTATTTATCGTAAGATTTTTCATTTAAATTATAATAAATGTATTAGTTATTATAATAATCATTATTCAAAATTGTAATTTTTTTTGGTACAAAAAGGGGCAAAGCCCAAAGTTAGAAGACAATAGTTCTTGGAGAAGAAGCTCCTGTCATTTCTGAAAGGAACAACAAATGTAGCTCAAGCGGAACACTGGAGAAGACCATTGTAGGTTTTTGAATGGAGCACTTGGAATGAGCAAGATTGACCAATCTGTCTGCCACCATATTTGCTTTTCTATAACAATGAGTGAATTGCACCAACTAATTCCTTCTCTTCAGATTACTTATGGCTTCGACAATAGAATAACGGGGATGAACACAATCACAGCCTTACATGAGAAGTGTGATACGCACTGCAGAATCAAGCTCAAAATGGATTTTCTTCTAGCCATACTACTAAGCTAGATGCAGTCCAGTGAGTAAACCCCATAATTCTGCCATAATGACATTAGAAGTGCCAGTCCAACGACAGAAGCCTAGCAACCAAGCACTAGAGCTATCCCGAAAAACTCCCCTACAAGTTGCTCTCTGGCCGTGCACTGATCCATCCGTATTACATTTAATCCAATCTCTCTTGGGAAGTATCTAGGTAATCATAACTTTTTGTCACCGAATATTATTGGTTGGTAGGTGCTGAGAATACAGGCTATCCTAAACTTGTCTGGTCCTAGACATAGCCATGAAGGGGATTTGGTGCACCTTCTCAGTATTTCCTTGGAAAATTAATTTGTTCCTATATAACCAGAGTATCCAAACCATGAAACCAAATACAATAGGCCAAGACTTATACTTTGCGTGAGTCGTATTTATAGATAAATTCCAAGATAACCATTCTTGCATGTTTAAAGAGAAAAAGGTCTCCCAGTATGCGATATGAATTTGCCCCAGCCACAGATCATGAATAAAAGGGCAATCTCAGATCATATGGATATTTGTTTCACGTGCTCTCCCATAATGAGGACATAAATCAGAAACAATAAGTTTTCTCCTCCTCCTTTGGTCATTCGTGAGAGCCATGTTATTTACTAGTAACCAGAGAAAAGCCTTTATACGTTCCGAGTTAGATCATCTCCAAACCTTTTTCCAAAGTTTGCTGATGGGTGTAACATGATCTGTCAATAACTTGTATGCAGACTTAATTGAGAATTGGCCATCAAGGGTGAGTTTCCAGGATAATGAATCGGAACAGAAACTTGGATTAGGAGGAACTTCCCCCTGAATTTTGTTTATGGTATCTGTTGACAGATAAGCAGATAGTAAATGTAGATTCCAATTACCATCATCCCCCACATAGTCTGCAACCACGCAGGTTTTCTCTTGCTCTGGAAGGTTAACTATTATGTTATTAATGAAAGACAGACAATCATAAATCCATTCATCCTCCCAGAATTTCATAGTATTTCCATTCCCTACATTCCATCTTAGACCCTTTTTGAAAGTCTGTCATACATTACAAACACCCTTCCATAAATTTGACTGATAATTACTCTTTTTAATGTTTGGCATAATTTGATTATCACACCCATACTTGCTCCGTAACACCTTAACCCATAGAGAGTCCGGAGATTATATAAGTCCCCAAGCTATCTTCATCAAACAAGCTTCATTACATGATTACATTCTCCTTATGCCTAACCCCCTTTCTTCTTTTGGAAGACATAATTTCTCCCAAGTGATTAAGTAGACCTTACGTTCATCCGCATGCGAACCCCAAATAAAATTCTTACTTAATTTATCCAATTGTTGACAAATGGAAGATGGAAGAGTATTTGTTTGCATATAATAATTTGGTATTGAGGAGAGTACAGCTTTTGTGAGCATGATTCTCCTAGCCAATGATAATGTTTGAGCTTTCCAAGCACTCAACCTTTGATTTAGTTTATCAATAATGAAGTTGAAAAATCTTGGAAAGACTCTCTGGTGATGAAGAGGCACACCCAAGTAATTTTCTAGATCCATCGTAGTTTTGAAGCCCAGTTTATCACTAATTTCCTTAGATCTCATGTGATTGACATTTTTGGAGAAAAAATTCTTGATTTTTCTTTATTCACTTTTTGATTGGAGCTATTACAAAATGAAGAGAGACATAGATTCAAGATTTATGCCTGTTCTATAGATGCTTCCGCAAAAAGTATGAGATCATCTACGAAAAACAAATGTGAAATGGGAACTCTATTCCTTCCCAACAAAACTGGCTTCCATAACTTTCTTTGGACTACTAATTCGATAACATGGGCAAGTCTTTCCATACGAAGAACAAACAAATATGGTGACAGTGGGTCTCCTTGGCGAATCCTGCTTGAGGGCTTGAAACTATCTACAAGGCTCCCATTCCATATAATCTTCATTTGGGAAGATTCCACAAAAGCTTTAATAAGGGAGACAAAGTGCTGACCAAACCCTATCTCCTCTAAGATATTAATCAAAAAATTCCAATCCAATCTGTCATATGCCTTTTCCAGATCTATCTTTATGGCCATGTATCCAGTCTTTCCCTTTTTGTACCTCATAGTGTGGATAATTTCTTGTGTAATAACAATGTTATCTGAGCTATGACGTTTCGGGACAAAGCTGCATTGGTTTGGGGAAACCAATTGATGCATAATAGGTTTTAAGCGGTTAGCAATTATTTTTGTGAGGATTTTGTAAACAACATTGCATAGGCTTATCAGTCGAAATTCCCTCAATGTTTGTGGGTTATCAGATTTTGGGACCAAAAGTATAAGAGTTTCGTTTATTTTAGCTACATTCTCCAGGTGTTCGAACATCTCCTGAATCAAGTTACAAACCGATTCCTTTATCAAGTCCCAATTGCTTTGAAAAAAAATATGCCCTGTAAACTATCACTGCTAGAAGCTTTAAAAGCTCCCGTGCTAAAGACAACAGCTTTAATCTCCGCAATCTCCACTCCCTTTTAAACTTGAGCAATTTTCGCATGAATATTGGAAAAATAGCCAACCAACGAACATGTTGGGAGTAAATCGTGATCTTTTGAAAATAAGGAGCAATAAAACTCAATTGCCATCCGCTGGAGTGTATGTGGATCCTCTTACCAATTCTCATCATTATCTTGGAGCATTTCAATTTTATTCCTTTTAGCCGAATAACTGTTGAGGAGTGAAAGAACTTAGTATTATAGTCTCCATAAAGAAGCCATTTGCACCTGGATTTTTAAAACCAAGTAATTTCCTCCTGAAGGAGTATATGTTCATAATCCTGCCATAGCACTTCCCTAAGTGATAGAAGATAAGGATTAAATTTCTGTTCCAGGCTTTATCAATACCTTCCAATCTAGCCCTTAGAATTCTTTTTTTTTCTAAAAATATTCCCAAACGTGTTTTAATTCTAGGTTCGGACTTCAAAACAAAATGGCCTGACGCTTGAAGCCAATCACTAGAAGTAGCCCAAGCATTCTTAACCACTTCTGTGAAGGTTTCATCTAATAGCCAAGCTGCATGAAAATGAAAAGGCCGGTCACCAATAGCTCTACTTTCTCTGTCATTCATTTTGATCAAAATTGGCCGATGATCTGACTTCATGTACATTAGATGAAACACTGAGGCTTCTTAGTTTTCCATTCTCTATTCTGAATGCCGTTGTTTAACTAAGGTGGTGGATATTAGTTTCTCTGCTGGATCTTTAAATTTAGCCTGGTTGGTACTGTGGCCCATTTTTCATAGACCTTGAGCACTGGGAGATGTAGTCTTCAAGACATTAGGTGAGATGTTTTCTTTAGTTGGGGGAACTTTGTCTTTGTCAAGAATGGGCCCTTTATTAGTAAACTTTACTACATTAGCTTCCCTATGATTCCGCATTGTATTAAATGCTCTTCCATCTGTCTCGCTTATATCATCCTTATTAAATGTCGAAAGGGCATCAAATCTGGACTTAAATGCATCAGTTCTGCTGCTGGGTTGTGGGTCAACCATTACAGATTTTCCCTTTGATGAAGCAATTAATTCAGATTTTATTTTTCTTGCCTGAATTTTTGCCTTCCTAATTTGTTTCTGTGGAACCATCCATCCTCCGAATTCTTCCTTACCAGTGTGACTTTTTGGTTAACCAGAGCAACCTCCTCTGCCATAGAAAGCGATTACAACTGGCCATCAACTTTCTTTGCTTGTACGTTGCTGGTTTCCACAAAGATACCAGATTGACCTTCCACTGAGTGTGGTAAATTGAAAGTACAAGATTCCTTCCATTGTCCAAACCGATCACAGTTAAAATAGATTAGGTGTAATCCCTCATACTGAATAGGCAGTATTCTTTTCTGGACAGAAATTTTAGAGATAAATTGTTTTCGTAAATCAACCTCCATACAAATTCTAGCAAAGCGCCTTTTTTCAGTTACAGTGGACTGTTCCTGTTCCCTGAGAGTGTGTATGTCCACTTTGAAGATTCTACCCACCTTGTTCCCCAGGCGCCAAAGAAGGCGTTGATTATAATACTCCAGAGGTAACCCTAGAACTCTTATCCACACTGCCAATTTCCTGAATTCAGCATCGAAAGGATCAAAATCGGGCCCCTATCGTTGAACTACCAAATAGTGGTTTGTGATCATCCATGGTCCATTCTCTAAAGCATTCATATAATCCTCTTTATCACTAAACCGAACTACATAGTATGCATTCCCAATGTCTATTAACTAGATGAACCCTTTCAACATCCATAACTTCTCCAACTGAGATTTCAGAAATCTGAAGGCCAAATTTCTTCCCAACAGATTTATTATCAAAGAGTTTCTCCAAGGTTGACACCACTCTCTGCATTCCTCCTTCGAGACATTAATACGTGGACAAAGGAGATCTTGATCCTCTATTAGGATGTCTTCTTCCTCCTTCTCTGAATCTTGCTCATCATCCATGTAAAACGCTATATCCTCAAGCAAATCATTATGTGCTCCACTAATATGCAGCAACTAATCTTTATAAGACCACCGTGATCTGATATCTCCATAATCCTTCCCAGTGTCCTTCTCCTCCTCCCCACACATCATGTCCTCATCCGCATCATTTGGTTTGGCTTTTTTCGTACTCCGATGGATTTGATCGATTTCCTCACTAGTCAAAGCTTGTTCGTTGCTCTCAAACATGGCCATGCTATTAAAAGCTTCTTCAAATAGGACAATATTTCTTCAAATTTTAAGTTAAATACACTCTCTTCTCCTCAAAATTGTAATTTGATGATAACAAAAAATTTCAATGTTGTAATAATTTTTTTACAATAATTAATACATATATTATCATATGAATAAAGAATCTTATTACAAATATTTAAGAAACTTCACATAAATTTTATTCAAAAAAAATTGCAACATATGTAATGTATTTAATATAGAATTATAACATATTGCCAGAAAAATTTTAAAATATTATTAATTAGGTAATAAATTTTCAAAAAATGTTTTTTTCTTTAAATATTTGAATCATTAAACTAAAATGTTTATTATAGTAACTTTAGGATTTTAAAATTTGGAATGACATAATAAATTTAAAAATTATTAAATTAAAATTATTTAATTATATTTAAATATAATTTAATAATTTTTATAATTTACATATTATTTTAAATTTTTAAATTTTAAAAATACCATGAAATTTTTCTTAAACTAATTACTTGTAATCTAGAGTAAACAAAAAATGGTAGGTCATGCAATGTACATGGTACATTCTCTAGTTTTTAGGAGTCATTTAGTTTGCAGTAAAAATATAAAAAATTATATTTCTTATGAAATAGAAAATTGTGAGTTGTTTAGTTGTCCACAAAATATGAGAAATCACTTTCCAAAAAATTATATTTTTCCATAGAATATGGGAAATCATTTACTTAGTCCCCCCTTAGATAACTTCTATTTCTTGAGAAATACAACTTCCTTCATGTCAACTAAATAAAATTAAAAACTTTTTGGAAAGTGCACATAAAAAATAACTTCTTAAAAAATTTAACTTTTCATAAGAACTTATTTCCCACATGGGATAAGTGGAGGGCAACCTTCTTTTTTGGCTTGATGGAAGGGCACTTTTAGAACAAGTCTGAGTAAACAACAAAGTAATAAATTCTGAAATGGATAGAGTATTTTAGAACAAAACCAGCAAGTCCCCCCCCCCCCAAATTTTTCCATGCAAATTCTTAGACATATATGATATAAAATTAATTATAGTATAACTTTGCTTAAATGTGATAAATTAATAAATAAGCATATCAATCAATAATTAATTTGAAGTAATATATGACATATAATTGAAAATAGGTAATAATTTTTTAATAATAGGTGTGATAATCTATTTAATGCATATATAAAATTTTAAATTTAAAATTCACCGAAAAATAAAATATGTAAAGTAACTGTACTATCAGAGTATCGGTATAAATAATAATTTAATACATATATCCAAAACATTATCAAAAATTAAAAAAAAAATTACCCATGCATTAAAGTCTTAAAAAAATTCTGCACCATTTGGCGTAACGCCGGGTCCCGAGGCTTGTTTCACGGAGAGAATAGTCCAAGTCTACTCTCTCAAATTTTCTTCCGTCACGAAAACTAACGAATTCATCTGGATCACGTCATAGTCTCATACTATATTTCAAATTAAATTGTTGACTTGTATTCTACAGAGAACAAGCAAATGGGATGCGACAACTTTCTCAAGCTCAATGTTCGCGCCTCGCTTTAATGTTCTTTAAGGGCAATAAACCTGATTTAAAAAAAAAAAAAAGAAGCTAGGGGATTTGAAACTGTAAGTTGCACTTGATATAATATTATGGATAAACTGGTCTTTATTAATTATATTATATAGTGATAAAATTTATATTTAATTTAAATTAATTTGTGATATACCTATATGTTGATAAAATATTAATATTTGGAGTGGAATTTGGAATTACTGCCACCATATATGGGAGCACCGATTTAGGATATGTTTTGATGTTCGTATTTTTAGAAATTATTCTTAAAATTACTTTTTTATTTTCGAAATCTGTTTCCAAATTAAAAGAAAATATAGAATAGAAGGTGATTGATATTGTAAATAAAGAAATATTTCATTTAACTATAAAATTGATATTAAAAATAAGAAAATAAATTAAGAAAACATCTAAAAGTTTTTTTTTTTTTTAAAGGTTACATATTTGAAATTAAAATTTCTAAAAATAAATTACGAAAACATATTCCCAAATAAAATTTTTTATTTTTAAAAATAATAAATAAACTGAAGGCAGTAGATTAATGCTTCTAAAGGTTTAGATTTCAATGGAGATCTCTACTTTGTTTCATGATGGAGAAAATAAAGTCTATTTATTTGATAATTATGTGTAACAAATTAATGCAACTATGATTTTGGATTAATGTATCTAATCATTTCATCCATCTCCTATTCTCCACTTATGCTACATATTACAAACTATCTTCTCTGAAAAATCTTGTTATTGAATTCATATTCATAGAAATGGAGAGATAAAAAACAGAGAGATAAAGAGATTTTTAATAACTTAAAAATATCACTAATACTTTTACAAACCAAAATACACAAAATAAGGATAAACAAGATCAAGATCAGATAAGAATATGAAGAAATTTTTTTGCTCTAAAGGTCTGAGTGGTAACGACAATTGCAATTAAAGAAAAATTAGAGAAAGATGAAGATGTATTGTATGGTTTTGTTTCTGGACTAGGCTTTAAAAATTATTCCTGAAATTCATGTTTTAAAAAATGAAAAAGAATAAATTTTAAATATTTTTTAAACATTTTTCTTAATAGTAGTTTTATAATTAATTAAAATTTTTATTTATTTATTTATTTATTATTTTTTAAAATTTAAAAATAATGTTTAAAAAAATTTAAAAATAATTTTTAAAAATAAAAATATATCTAAACACCCATAATTTGATTTTTCTTTTCATGCCGCTGCTTGGATTAAATGTTCAGAGAAATTTCTCAGGAGCTGCATATTCAGACTGGCTGATGATATTAATTTAATGTATGCATAAATAAATCTCATTAATAAATTATAAATTATTAAATAAAATATTTTTATTTAAAAATATAAAATTTAATATAAATTATTAAATGTCCGATAAAAAAAAATTAATACTGGAGCTCATTCCCCGCAGTGCTGTCAGCATCATCTTAACTTTCTTCTACTGAAAAAGCAAAGCATCTTTACCAACATTTTTAAAAAAAAAAAAAATTAATGTTTCACTTGTTTGATTTGGTCTCCATGACTCTACGTCGTCCAACCTAATTTTAAAAGTGATCCCCAAAATTCTCATTTGATGGTATCTTATTTTTATATCACCTTGCGTAATCATGGTTACTAAATGATGGTTAAACCTATCCACTTTAAAAAGGTGTGAGGAAGTAGTTCCGAAAGAAGAATTAAAAGATAAATTATTAAATTCGTTCTAAAATAGATTAAATCGACATCACCTTGTAAAAAGGTCTATCCTTTTACTCTAAAATGGAAAAGTATATTAATTAATTAAATATCAAAGCCACATCAATTAGCACCATATGAGTACTAATTATTATATCTTTCAAATTTATATTTAATATTATTAATTTTTTTATTTTTATTTTTATTATAATTATTTATTTATTCATAATATTAAAATAAATTAAAATTAATAATATAATAAAAAACATATATTTAATGTTATTAAATTAAAATTTAACAATTCACTGTAATATTTTCTATTCATCTTAAACTATAAAATTTAAAATATATAATAATCATCATTTTAATAAAAAATCAAATATTATATTCCTCAAAAAATGCAAACTCACCCACGCATTCCGAATTTGAGTTCTGGAAAAATATACGTGTAAATCGAATAAGAAGGCGGCAAGCAGAAATGACAACTTATTCAACCCATTCAATTTCATAATTTTTTTATTAGATTTTTATTTTACTTATAAGTAGCTTGATTATTTTTTTTAATATATTTATATAATATATAATTAAAGATTTAGTATTCTTTTATAATTTTATATTTATATTGTTTAATAGTATTTATAATTATATTAAATATTATATTTTTAAATATATTATTATTTAATTAATTAAAAAATATACTATTTTAATTTTGAATCAAACTTAAAATAACTCAAGTTCTCTTAAACATGTGACTAGGATTTGTTGCTAGGTCATCAAATAATTGTCAAATTGTTAGATTTGACATGATCAGAGAATTATAGGTTACACAAACACATTAAAGGGTTTTTTGTGTTTAGAATTTGGATTTTCCTTTTAATTATGATCTTGTTAGTGGCATTTTCACTACAACAATTTAGGGATATACAGACGATCGAGACTTTATCATCTATATAGGCCTTCAAAATTTTGATTTAAAAAATTAAAAAACCTATTTGTCATCTGTATAGATATATGGTCTATATAGATAGGGGCTATACAAATTACAAAATCATTTGTATAAATCCACCAAAATGAAAATTTAAGAGAACCTATACAGATGACAATATTATCTGTATAACTTAACTTTATACAAACTACTAGGGTGGTTTGTATAAAGTTGAGCTATACAGACTACCATGTCATCTGTATAATTCCTCACATATATATTTTTTTTAGCATTTAGCATTTAATGAGCTATGACCCAACTCTATCCACTCTTTGAAGGAAACGCCCTCAAGAAATCACCAATGTAATGAGCTATAACACCAAAAGTTAAATTTTTTTGGCATTTCATATATTATTCGAAAAAAATGATGCAAGTAATTATGTATGACAACATTAGCCATTTTATTTATTTATTTAGTTTCCATTGGTTTGCTTAAAGAAGACAAAGAAATTCAATTTTACTTAATGGCTACAAAAGAGATTTAAATTTGTCTTAGACTTAGATACTTAGTCATTACTATTATTGACTAAAAAATATTCCCTATAAGCCTTATGACACTTTTAGCATTTGAATGTAACTTCACAATATTGTGGAATTTCCATTTAAGCCAAGAGCCCAATCCATATGTAAGCAACCATTTGTCATTTATATTCCATGCAAAACCACTTGCAAATCAGAGAGGTTGTGTCCATGGACATTCAAAGGAAACATGTTCAATGATTTCATATTTTGTTTCACAAATAAGACATATTGAGCTTTTCACAAGCTTCCTACAAAAAAGACTACAACAAGTTAGTAACTCTGAGGAATATCTTGTGAGTTTCCATACAAGTCTTTTTACCTTTTTTAGAGCTTCCATGACTGATATTGCCTCCCATATAATATTTTTTGTATCATAGTCACCTTTTCTTATAAAGCAATAAAATTCTTCTCACTCCTATGAGTTTGTTGTAGTGTCAGAAACTTGCATGCCTAAAATTGGGCAGAATCTTTTTGACAATGAGGAGCTAGTAATCAAGTTCAACTTATGATTAATGGTAAATGTTCTATTTAAAGGATTAGGATTTATGAATCAAACATTATCTGGACCTTTCTTATATGCATGAACTCTTATACTGTGTATAGCTTGTCCATCATGTTAAATTAAAACATGATTCTATTCATCCTTTCTTAGTACTATTATTCTTTTCTTACTTCACTCATGTACATTATGTGCTTTTATACATGGAATCTTTCACCCCGTGATTGCAATGCCATTATGCACTAAAATTAAATTAAAAATTGATTTGCTACAACAATGCAGTATAGTGGCATAATCAAGTCATACTAACGATCCATTAATATTATCTTTTCTAATTGAATTTTTAACAATATTTACACAATTGTTAAATTATTTATACACTGAAAATGAAAAAAAAACTAACGCAAACAAGATAGAATACTGTAACAAAATGCAGAATGCAATAATATGCAATATATGGAATGCAGAACTAATACAGAATTAGAATTGAGGGGTTTATAGTTCAAAATTAAATTGAAAATATTTAAACAAAATGAAAATGCCAAGAAAACAACAAGAAGAAAAATTAATGCAATGAAACAACTGATTCAAAGAATTGAGAGTTTTAGTTTAGAGTAATGATGGATCAATTATGATTTGACTTTTTTAATTAATTCTTCAATCTTGAATTACTTAGAATTCTTACAATAATTCATAAATCCTATACTAGATGATTATCTAGGATTTAATTAATTATGATTAGTTGAATCAAGCAATCATTATAATCCCTAAGCTAGATTAAAATTGATTTAATGATAGAATTCAGTTGAATTAAGAAATTAAATTAGAAATCTTTAAATTAATGCCTCAACCTTCTACCTCTATGTGTAAAATCATGATTTATCAA
This sequence comes from Sindora glabra, assembly GCA_020226215.1. Lineage (NCBI taxonomy): Eukaryota > Viridiplantae > Streptophyta > Magnoliopsida > Fabales > Fabaceae > Sindora > Sindora glabra. The sequence continues at coordinate 10,406,475 of CM035226.1, read as the reverse complement.
CCATAATTTTATATCAAAATAGCAAAGGATTAGAAATCACAAAGATAAAAAATCAATTATATCAAATTAACATCTAACATAAGTAATTTCAAAAAATTAGCACAAGTAAATAAGGAAAGAAGAAAATTAATCAAAGAAAATCAATATTACAAATCATAATCTCATGATCCAATGAAAAAGAGTTTCAAACTCTTTGAATTAACTTTGAATTTAAATTTTCATTAATGAAGAACAAAAGAAAAATAAAAAGAAGAAGAGAAAAGCTGTGCTGCTAAATGTTTAAAAAGTATCTAAAGTCTAATGAGTTCTCCTCTCTTATTTGACTTAATTAACCTAAAACTTTATTGGACATGGATTGTATGTCTTTTAGGACTATAATAATGGAGCCTTCTTAATTTTTACAAGCCTATACCTATTTTTAATAAGACAATTAACTTTAATAGTTACATTAGTAAATTCTTGCAAGTTTGACCTCTAATCAATTTAAGACCATTAAAATAAGGTAATTTGGATAATCCATAAACATTATAGTTGTAGACCTGTGTCTTATGAAAATTTAGTCTCTAGTTCCATATTAATTTGACCTCTATAATTCCAGATATGACTTAAAAATTGAGGCGGGCTTAGTTGGAATAAAGACACGACTTACAACTTCTTAGTCATATATGACCTCTAACATGTTTGAACTGGGCTTAGGTTAAAATATGAAAGTTGTAGCTCTTTCCTTCATATTTCTAAGAATATAAAGATTACATCAATCTGATATTTAAAGTTCAAGATATAATTAAAAAATAGAAATAATGTTAAAATTTAGCATTAATTGAATAAATTTAAAATATTATAAAATTAATCCTAAATTATAAAATATGACCAATTCTGTAAAATTAGGCATATGTAACTCACAAAGAGACATAAAATATGAAAAAATAAAATAATAAATATTTTTCTCATCACCCCATCCGATAACCATTGAGCAAGTAATATGTGGGAGCTAACACTTTAATCTTATTGATGAACATGCAAATCCTAACCTCGTAGAAAATGTAAACAAACCGTAGAGCTAACCTTAGAAATTCATCATGAAACTAGAAGGATATTGATAATTCTACACAATGGTGGTCCAACCATTTTGGTATCCAATATCTCAGAACATTAACCTCTTTGCCTTTATCTTTGTGAAAGCACTGTCAGTCAAATATATAAACTTTAAGCATCATATTCATGTAAATATATTTTGAATCACACTATACATATTAGGGATGAATCTTACCTGACTCAATAATTTTCTTGAGGACTAGAAAGTCAATTATATGCAATTATGTACCCTAAGGTATTATATGTTTAGTGGAATTCCATTAACTTATTGAAGATCCTTGCAATTAGATAGAATAAAAGTCTCCAAAATGACACTCATTCATGCACTCTAGAAGAATTGTGAACTTATCATAATATAGATTCAAATATTTTAAGCTAAGGAAGTAAGGAAGTCGTTGATACAAAAATTCTTCTGTTAAATTATTGAACTTAAGACTTAAACCTATCAAGATACAATAGTAAGGATGCTAAGTAGGTTGTTGGTCATTGTTATTCTATATCATTCTATATTTTCATTGTGAGTCTAGGCAAATATTTATTCCAAATTTCCATTGCTATTTTATATTATTCTATTATTCCATATCTCTATTGCCATTAAAATGATTGCCATATGCAGTAAATATTTAAAATCTAATCTGATAATTTATTTTTCAATTTGTAGGTTCCATTTCAAGTATGGAGCCTATTGAACCCAATCCTAGTAGGGCAACAGTTGTTGGTCTAAGCCAACTATATGCTGATAGGCCAAGTTAGCCATTTACTACTACTAATATCGGTTCAACACTAAATGAGAAACCTACAAAAGATGCAAGTAAAAAGCCCTCTATTGTCCTTAAGAAAATGAAGAAAGTTATGTCAAGAAAGTCTAGTGCTAATAAGTAAGTTGGGATTCAAATAAAAAGGTCACTAGTATAAAAGTAGTTTAAAAGAATGTTAGATGAAAAGAGGTTAGTGAACTAACTACTGAGTGTATATACTTTGGATTTAGTTTTTATATAATAATAAAGAACACAGTATAACATGTTGGTGTGTATCTTAGGAACTAATCATATAGATGATTAAAATAATACACAATGTATTATATTTTATTTCAGGCAATGCAATCATTATATTTTATTTTTAATTTTTACGTAATTTATAACTTAATATAATAATTATCCTTAAAATAGTTTTACTATTCCTAAAATGCCTCTAGTCAAGTATTATTACGAAAGGGATAGTAATAGTATATCGAGACTGACATGTATAGTAACTGATGATTATGAATCATGGATATGTGATATCAAGTCAATACATGAGTACATTGTTAGTGAACAGATGTACTGGACTGATCCAATATGAGAATATTGCATGGATAAGATTTATGTCATTAGTAGTTCTCATATGGTCATAATTACATATAGCCCTTTGACGTTAAGTCACTACGGTTCTCTACATGAAAGGTTACTCACTTTAATGTCGTCCTGTGTCACCTTTAAACGGGATGACAAGTAGGGTGTTGATTGGGTGTATCAAGAATCATGCAGAAGGAAGTGAGTGATGTAGATGAAATTTTGTTACTCTTATAAAAGGGATATATCCTTGGGTCTCTTGATTGAGTGAGACTTAGAAATGCATGACCATGTTCAAATGATCAATAAATATGTAATATTGATAATTTGTTTTAAAGTCTACTCAGTATCAAAAAATATAAATTGAACATTGACGAGGATGACACACTCCATGACTCTAGTTCAATTTAGATATTATTACAAAAAGAATTATGATACAAAATATTGATCATGTATTAGGTGAATGTCGAATCATAGACATTCTTACTACTTGAGTGGTAGTGATATATTGTTAGATACCACTCACTGTTTATGACTTAATAATAAGTCATTGTCAACGTAGTAAGAACCTACAGGATCACACAAAAGGGGTAGGAATAAGACAATAATTAATTAGACTTTAATTAGATTAATATCTAATTAATTGGACTTATTTTCATGCATATATATATTATTAAATAATAATATATTTTTATGTGATATTATTATGTGATATTATTTGATATTAAAGTAATATCAAATATTTACATTATCAGATATTAGATAAATATATTATGAGATAATATTATTTTAATATTTGATAACTATATGTAATTATCTAATATCAAGATATTTATATTATGAGATAATATTATTCAATATTAGATAATTAATAGATAAGTCATATCTCTCCTTATTATCTCTAGGATAAGGATAAGATAAGTTATTAAGTGTGATTACGATTTTGGAAGCATTATTATAGTAGAACTAGGATTGTGGCTTGTCTAAGTTCTATAAAAGGGAACTTGAGGGTAGCACTTTGATGTACACGCTTATAGCTTCCATACAAATCCCAAATCACTCAAAAAACATCCAATCCTAAATCTTAGAGAGAAAAACGCATCCTAGCAGATTCATGGAGGGTGAGAGGTCATTGTTCACTCCATGTGGATACCGTAGAGACGCTGTACCTTCTAACTGACGTTTGATTCATCCGTTCTCAAGTTTTGATTAGTAGAAACATGAGTGCCCAATAGGTAAACCCTAATCATTGATTTATACTTTTTGCATGGATCCTAGGTAGAATTTGAATCAAATTTTTAAATTTTCGCTGCATATGGTAATCCGAATTCCCAACATAACAAACATGCTTGCTCCCATATACCAAAATGTCCTAAATCTCCAAATGCACTTAGCAATGACCCTAGTTAAAAATTATTAGAGTTTGATAGGATATCTTCTGGTAAATAGTTAGTTGGTTCCATTCCTCATACTATTAACTTGAAAGAGTGTAAAAAAGAAATAGCCTTTTTTGTTATATATGATGAGCAATCTTTTGAGGTTATGGAAGGGCATAGTTTTAAATATATATGTAAGAAAGTTTTATCTAAAGTTAGATTCCTTTTCAGGTATACCATAACTAGATATTGCCTTAAGTTTTATGTAGAGGAGAAGGGTAAGCTCAAAGCATTATTGAAAAGTGATTGTCAAAGGGTGTGTTTGACTGCTAATTGTTGGACATCAATGTAAAATCTTAATTACACATGTCTAACTACACGCTTTATAGACATTAAATGGAAATTACAAAAACACATCCTTAATTTTCAAGTTATTCCTAATCATAAGGGTGAAATGGTTGGTAAATGTATTGAATCTTACTTAAATGATTAAAGGCTTAAACATATGTTTACAATAATAGTTGACAATGCTAGCTCTAATGATAGAACAATAACATACTTGAAAAGGGAGGTTAAGAATTAGAAAGGTTTGATGTTACATAGAGATATGATGCATATGCGATTTTATGCACATATCCTCAATTTAATGGTGAATGAGGGTCTAAAAAAGTACCGTGATTCTATTGTTGCCATAAGACATGCCATTAGATATGTTATGTTATCTCCAAGTAGGCTAGCAAAGTTCAAGGAGGCCATTGAGGCTAAAAATATCACTTCCAAATCCTTAATGTGCCCTAATGTTTCGACAAGATGGAATTTAACCTACCAAATGTTTCAAGCAATTGAAATTTTTCAAAAGGCATTTGAAAGGTTAAAGGAAGATGATGGAAAGTTTAAATTGTACTTTCAAGAATATGAAAATAGAGAAGTTACTCCAACTAATTTGGATTGGAAAAATGCAATAGCCTTTATCAAATTCTTTAAAATTTTCTATGATGTCACATTATCTTTGTCTAATTCATTTTATGTCACTTCCAATACTACCTACAATCATCCCTCACTTGTATAAAGTGGGAAAAAGAATTGGACATCTGAAGATAATGTAGATTTTACCTTTTTTTATGGTAAATGAAATAAAGGTAAATTTTGACAAATATTAGGGAAAACTTGAAAATATAAAGCTAATAATTTTTATTATGAATGCCTTAAACCTAAGGTACAAAATGACTCATATTACATAGTCTTTTAAAGATATCTATGGAGCCTTGCTAGCATTATGGTTAAGGATGTCAAACCATCTATGTTAAAAAATTACCTATGTTAAAGACATATGAATGGTATTCAACTAAATATGAATAGCCTATTAGGAATAGGATAGGCCAGTAAACCATGTTAGGATATGCAATAAATCCAAGGGATTTTAGGCTTGTAAGCCATACCTAAAAGGCAATGAGTGTTACCTTTAGGTCACACTTAAAGAGAAAAGACACAATTGAAGTAGAGAATGAGTTAGAGAAGTACCTAGATAAGCCTTGTGTTGATGAAAATGATAATTATGATATTTTAGCTTAATGAAGATTAAATGCATCTAGATTAAATGCATCTAGATTCCATGTGCTGCCCAAAATGGTAAGAGATGTATTGGCTGTCCCAATGTCCACTATTGCATTTAAGTCTGTATTTAGCATAAGAAGTTATGTATTAGGTATCTATCAGAGCTTTTTCTCCCTAAAAGTAATGAAAGCATTAATATGCACTTAGAATTGGTTGATACCCAACAAGTTTGAGTTTAAAGACATAAACATAATTAATGATTTTCAAGCTTATGAACATATGGAAAAGCTAATTAGAAACTATAAACCTTAAATTAGTCTTTTTTAATTCTTAATAAAATTAATAAATGTTTTTGTATTTCTTTTTAGAGGTAGTGACTGAATTTCAAGGAGACAATAAATATAGAACTAATCGCTCTTGTAGTATTGGATAAGAAGATGAAGAAATGGTATAGCAATCACAGTCACAGCTTATGACTATTGACTAAAAGATAATTTTTCTATAATATAAATGCATTTAATTCACTATTAAAGTGTTGTTCTAACTATCCAACTAGATTTTTATTTTTATTTTTTTGCCTTGTAGGGAGCTAACCTTGACTAGCAGATGGTACCATTGCTGTAAAAAATAAAGAAAATTTGCTAATTGTAAGTTTAAACTTGCTAACTTAAGAATTTTTTGCCTTTTGAGAAGTCTTTTGGCAACTTGCAAATATTTTGCCTTTTGAAAAAGCCTTCTAGTGTTAGAGAGGTTCACTCACTTAATTATATAGTGCAATAGGGTTAGCACTATTTTTTGATATTGTTGGCTTATATAATATTAGGTTAGGAGGTACATAGAGATAAAGCACACATACAAGATTTTGAATTAGCTTAAATAGCTTCCTTCTACCACTAGTACAATATTGTGGTAGAATTTGAATTTTTTTTAAGATGGTAGGCCTTTATACACAACTGGTGCTGATATGGAAAAAAAATCTTAAACTTTTTGACACTTTTTGATGTATTCCTCCAAATTGTGAATGAAACACTCAAATTTTAGAGTTTAAGTATGTTCAATGAAGGTGAAATTTCATATTTAATGATTGTATTTTTTTTAATTTAATGCTTTATTATTTTTTAGCACTATTTATTGTTATATCATCACAATTAAGCAAGTCTCATTGGTAGTTTTGGCTAATTTTTTAGCTTTGGAACATTGTTGTGCACATTACTGTGTGCACCTTAAATTTTCCCTAGGTTTAAACTATTAGTATCTATGTTTAACCAATCAAAATTAATTTTATTGGTTAACTTTGAGTGGATATTGGGATTCAATTTAATGCAGTTCAAAATTAAGGTTAATCGGTTAACTTCAAACTATTTAAAATACTTCTTTAACTGCTTTTACCACCTACTAATCACCCCTAGGAAAATTCATATCAAAAGGAGTATAAAACAATGCATAAGTGTCCAAAATGCAAGGTATCCAGTTACAAATTGAAGAAGTATGATAGTATCATTAAAGAAAGGATCCTGGCTAAGATATTATGGTGTCTTCACATAATATCAAAGTTTAAATAGATGTTTGCTAAAGTAAAAGATATTAAGAACTTAGTGTAGTATGTAGAACATAAGGTTATTGATAACAAGTTTTGTCAACTAGTAGATCCTTTTCAATAGATAATGATTAACTCATTATTCCCCAAATTTAACAATAAAGCAAGAAACTTTAAATTTGCACTATGTACTAATTTGCAAGAATAAATTTTTATATATAATAACTTTTTAGATCTTAGCTTTGAATTATAGCATGAGATGAATGAGAAAACAAAAAACTTAATATCATAAGGAATTATATAATTAAATAACTGGAGGTTGAGGTTTTATTCAATGTTATATTCTTTAATTCTTTAGATTCCTGTAAAACTATTTAATGACAATGTTTTAAGATTGATTCTACCTTTATAATAACCACCCTAATTCTCACTCTGAGAAATGAACAATAATGTTTAAGAACTAATAGGACAACACAGATTAAGTTTAGGTTACTAGAGTCAAGGGATCTCATTAAATACATTGGATTAGGTTATGGATCCTACTCATCATAAGATTTATATCTAACTAACCCATATTTAGGTCATAATACCATACAAAGCCTAATTTTATTTATCATTTTTATTTAGAGCCTAAATGATAAAGATTAACATTAATTATCATTTATAAATTAATGAAAGACCCATATTAATATTTCTAATAATCTCTCACTTAGACCCATATTAATTTATAAATGATGACTTTTTAAAAAGAATTAATGTTAAAAATGATATTTTCCCTCTTATAAGTCTAATTAAGATCATAAACATCCAATAATATTAAATATTATATCCGAAAGGCTAGTAATATAAAATATGTTAAATGCCTACATCTCACCAACCAAATGATTAAATATAATATTATAACAAAATTTACACTATCTTAATATCACTAAATGTAAATTCCTCATACAACCCAGCATCTACCTAAGATACCTTATGAGAATCAATATCCTCAACACATAATGAGAGAAGGTCTAAATGTCTCTGTTCATAATCATGAGATTGGATTTGAATGTTTCTATTCTCACGCCATAACTAAAATATGTACAATATGTAACGAAGACATGAATATCTTATTATGAGTATTTCACTTAAACATATCATAAGATATCAATGAGCTCATATCAACAAAATTCTCATTAACCAAGACATTAAAAAGGCTTAGGAAAATTTACTTTATTCACATGAACATGCTTTATATTTATCTTTAAGCCTCCTAGTTAGTGGATTTGCAAGCAAACAACCTATGGAAATTAAGTAATATGCTTGTGTATTTTTTTCTCTCACAAATAAGTAATTTAATTTGAAGTTTATCACATAAGCAAATTTGTTATTATTGAGAGAAAATCCATAATAGCAATTTTATTCTTTATCATAACATAAATCTGGTTAAAGTTAGAAAACCTTTAACCTTGTCAACTTGATAAGGAATTTATTATATACGGCATGCCCTACCTTTTAATGGAGGTTGCTGCAATTAACTATATAATAATTTCACTATATAGCACTTTCTAATACATGTCCAATCATAATTTTATGATCATTTGGACAATTGATAAAATAAGTTTAAGTAACCTATATACATGATATCTCTTAATCTTCTATAAGTCAATGTGTAAATAAATATGTCATCTAGATATAAAACTTTTTATAATACAAAACTATTGACCTAAATTAATAACATGCTACTTATAATTAACGCATATGAGATAACCCTTATCACTTAGAAAATATTTAAGCTTGATAAATTTAATCCTTCTAGATTAATTAATATGAGAGCACACTAACATTTTGGACTCTTTTGATACTAAAATAAGATAGGTTAAATAACTTTAGGATTTGTATAATATAAGCCCACCATAAATAATTTTGGGCTTATAAGCCCACTATATATATGTTACTATGGGCTTACCACATTTTACTCCCAAGCCACTTTTGATTAGGTTTAATTTAATTATCTTGACTAACATATCTTGACCATGTCCAATATGATCATGCATATCCAAAATGTACTAAAATACCTGAATTCATCATACATTGATCTATGTAGCTCTTTGAAAAAAAAATTACAATCTCACTAAAATGAGATACAAGTATGTAAATAGACATTATTCTCACTTTCTAAAAATAATTTGGCTATTATGTCACTAACCAAAAAGGTTAATCTCTTTTCTGACTAATACAACTCCCACTAAAATGTGTTACTTTAGACTATAAGTAAGTTTTAAAAAGTTGAAAGATGAGAGTCTTTAATGAATTATACCTTTTCTTAAAATAGGTACTAACTATTGATTGACTTGATCTTGAACCTACAAATGCACTTGATCATCCCTTAAACACAAAATTATATTTATTTCTAACTTTTACCTGTATAATTTGGTAGTCTTTCACTATCCCAAGACATCCTTAAATGGATTGATCCTATTAAGACTTAAAAATGGCATTAAGGTTAAATTTTGAAACTTTGAATTTTAAATATGTATCCCAAAATATCTTAAAAATTAAGTTTTATTTACTAAAACTTGACAACTAGTTAAAATAAATTTTCACTATTAAAATTTAATAAAATTCTATGTTTTCTGGTATAACATGAACAAAAACCCATTGCTAGTTGTAAAATATTTTTTAAAAAGTCAATAAGACTTAGTGGAAAAATTTTGATAAATGCCAAGTTATAAAAATCAAAATTTTATAGTTTCAATAAATTGAAACAAGATAATTAATAAAGTTCATAATGGGCATTTACAGCCATTTGATCCCTCTCTTAATTAATAATCATTTCTTGCTTGATCTAATTTCATATACTTTCCTCATTTGAAAATAAGTTAGATATTTACCATTTTAAAAGATGCTCTATTTAACGGTTCGATTTAAAATGACCATCAATTATCTCAATTTGCGTGAAAAATACCTTTTGTGTTCTAACTTTATCTTATACTTGAATTCCAACTCATAGTAAATTTTATAGTTAAAATTGCGAGATATATCATTTAGAACTAGGCCCTTATTAAACATAACATGTCTCATTTAGCATCTTAAATTTTTTATTGCCTAGATATTAAAATTTATAAAATATTGAAAATATTTGATACATGTCAAAAATTTAATTATGCAAAATCTTTTATCATAGAATTACACTATGTAGTATCAGTTAGTATCACGTTATAAGAACTAATGTGAAAAGGCATTCAAATATTTATAACATGATACAAGGGTTAAATATTATACTCCTAAAATCCAATATCGAAGGATGTTTAAAAAATCTTAGAAATACAATATTAGCCCAGCACTCATACTATATAGTTAACTTACCATATTAATAATATAATACTAAAGAGTATTTAATATTACCAATATAATCTCTCTTTTATACAATTCAGAAAAAAATTTCAAAATTTCATAAAAAATTTTATATAATTGGTCTTATAAAGGTGAGTATACAATTACATAAAAAAAATTTGGCATGATATAAATACACAATAATTCCTAATTTAATACAATAATTCTCCAAAATTATTATGTTATGTAAATAATTTCCAAAAATGTTACAAAAATTACAGTAGATAGCTTATAATATATGATTTACCTAAGAAAAATTTCAGACAAAAATAACTTTAAATAATTATTTAAATAAATTAAGCAATAATTAGTATAAAAAATTTTATTCCAAAAAAGTTTAAAAAATTACCCAAAATTACATGCTTGGAGACCAGAGTACAATAGTGTAATCAATATCATCGAAAAGTTCTCTTATGGTGATGCATGCACTACACTTGCCATCAATGTGCCTGAGCTATGCATGCATTGCACTATTCACTCTCTTCCCTAGTTTGTTAGGTTCTATAATGGGTTGTTTAACTTGGTTCATCACTAAGGCAGTATCCAAACAAAAAATGTTCTATTTTCATGCCATGTCTACCCAATTTTGATCTAAAATCATTCCAAAATTGATTTTGCTACTAACCCATATAAAATTTTCACAAAAAACATATTAAAATTCAATTTTCAAAATGGCAAAACATGGTTTTGTTTGTTGCAATTTTAGAAGCCTTTCTAACTTTATTTTTGACTTTAATCATTTTAATGACCCAAAAATTCAACTTTTAAACTTCCCGACTTATTGTTTAATCCAAAAAAAAAAGTTGATGCTTGAATTCAAAATTTTACAAAATTTATGTTAGATAGTTTCAGCAATGCTAACATATTAAGGAAATAAATTCTATTTTTTTAACTTAAAACAATTTATTTTATCACACTTTTATATATAAATCCAAGATAACAATTTACGTAACTAATTGGCTTTCCAAGTGACAATTTTAGTTCAATCATCACTAACACAAAAAATTTAAGCCCAATCATGTAACTTTAATATCTAGATACTATCATGCATATTATTTTGGCCAAATGCAAATGCATTCACAACACAAGACTGGATTTTAAGAGCATTATTCCATAAAAACTCTATATGCACATATACAATTGATAGACATATGCCATAAACTATATGAATAATGCAACATCCATGGTAAAACATGTAAGATGTAAGAATGGCAACAAGCATATGTCATATACATTCACAATAGTAGACAAAGACAAATATAGGAGTATACTCCAACATGCCAACAATATAACATTAATTTTTAGCCAATTTATATATAAATTTGTAACGAGCAAGCAATTAGAATGTATATAGAGATTTCATGGTGAATTAAACAAGCACTTTAAAACTATTGCTTAGAACACTCAATTGAATTCATATATGCCATTAAAATATTGAAAATTAGCAGATAAAGAGAGAAATAATAATTTGTCAAATCACACCAAAATTATTCTAAATTCTCAACTACAATTCAAAGCTAAGTCAAGCTCTAATACCAATTGTAAGAATGAATTTTTATATATAATAATTTTTCAGATCTTGGCTTTAAATTATAACATGAAATGAATGAAAAAACAAAGAACTCAAATATATTATCATAAGGAGTTATATAATTAAATACCTAGAGATTGAGATTTCATTTGATGTTATATTCTCTAATTCTCCAGATTCCTGCAAAACTATTTGATTAACAATGTTATGAGATTGATTTTGCCTCTATCATAATCACCTTAATTCTCACTTTGAGAAAGGAACAATAATGTTTAAGTACTAGTGGGATAACATAGACTGGCGTTAGATAATTAGAGTAAGGGAACCTCATTAAATACATTGGATTGAGTTATAGATCCTACCCATTATAGGATTTATACCAAATTAACTCACATTTAAGCCATAATACCATATAAGGCCTACCTCCATTTGTCACTTTTATTTAGAATCCATATGATAAAATTTAATATTAATTGCCACTTATAAATTAATGAAAGGCCTACATTAAATTTTTTAACACTAATGGAATGAATCTTTATAGTAATATGAACAACAAACATAGTACATAGCTTGTAACATTGGTGATTCATAACCTCCTTATTTCATTATGTATAAAGCAGAAGTATGTAATGTTGACATTATTAATATCAAGTTCCAACAATTAGAAAATGACATAGATGTCTTCTTTACACTGCTCATTAAAGTCCTATGACTAATATAGGATAAAGGTGCATTAATGATTGACACATACAAGTAAAAATCCTTTAGGTTGCTTGTAATAAATTTTCTATAATACAAGTTCAAAGTACTAATATTTTCATTTTTAAAGTTATACTTATATAAATAATTATTTAATTGTGAGCTTGTATAGTATAAAAAAGTATTCAGTTAATGCAAATCTCACTTGAGAGATTTACATCAATAATAAATTAAATATATTTAGACAAAATGATATTCATAATAAATTAGAAGGTAATTTTTTCTTCATTATAATAAATCTTTTCTTTGTAATTGTTGCAATATTCAAATTTTTATTTATTTATTTTATTCCTTTATAGTTTGAAAAGGCTATGGACATATGTCATTCAATAGTGCAAATCACTAAGTATTCTCTAATCTCATTTCCAAATTATATGGAATTAATATAAACGAAAATTTGGCTTCTGTTTGTTATGAATTGCATGGGCTAAATTTGAAATTATGTATTGTAATTAATATGAAATATATGTTGCTTTTTTATTTTATTTGAGATGTATATGCATTATAAAGTTAGAGTACTATTTTTAGGGGATTCCTAACGTATTTCATGTTGAAAATAATATAGTATGAAGGGTTTTGAGATGTTGTACAAAATGAATAGGGTTTAGAAAATGAGTCTTTTATTTATAATTTTTTAAGGCAATAATACAATTTCAATTATATAAATCACTGATGTTGTATATAACAAATTTCATGTAAGTTAATAAAATAAGTTGACATTAAATTTTAATTTTTAACTATGATTACAAACTTAAAAATTGGTATATTAATAATTGTAAGTAATTATCGAATTGCGTGACCTATAAGAAATGGTAATGACTTATTTATTATAAGAATCAATATAATATTTGTTGTTCGCAATAATTTTATAACTAAGGTTATAAAATAATTACAATAATGCTTAAAAAATTGATGTCTAATCCGTTGAATAATGGACATAAACCAATAATTTTATAAGAGCGGATAAATTATGTTTAGTTGTATGGCATGCAATAAATATAAAGAGTGGAGATTAAAATCTGGTAAGCCAGCTCAAGCAACCGGTTGGGGTTCCATCCTTTTCTAAGTTACTTTCATCATAAAACCCACCACTATACAAAACACCTAGCCGATTTGATTATAAAAAAATTCTTATCATCTTTATCACTCTCTAACTTTGTAACTCACAATAAAATGTTCCATCTAATGACACTTTTTTTAATAATTTCGGCTCTTTGGGATAAATCTTTTTATGTTTAAGCAATTGGAGATGAATGGATATTTTATTTAGAATTTCACAAGCAAAACAATAATTGCTATTTTTTTCCTGTGTCTAATAACAGTTTCAAAATATATCATGCAATATAGTGCTTCAATTAAATTATGTTTGGTTTTACTCGAGGTGTTGCTTGATTAAATTCTTCAGTTAGACTACATCAGAAAGTTTGACATCATTTACCTTTAATAACAAAATCTTCAAATTTAACCAGAAGCTTCTAGTGGGCTTCTACTGCCGTGATGGTGGTGCTCTTTCTCATGGCGGAACCAGCCATTTCAATGGCTTCCTTTCAATTTTTGGAGAACCTGGCACGAACTCGACTAATACAACCATCAACCGCTGCTGTTGAGTCTATTTGGCTGCACTTCAATTCCGAGCACAAGAACAAAAGTACTTTCTTTTTATGCATCGAGTTCAACTTATGAGAAGGAATTAACGCAAGATTGACTAAAATGCGTCAGGGAAAAAACAGAAAATTTGCCACAAGGAGAAGCAACCAAAAAATGGAGGAGGCAGTACGGAGGTGAAGCAATAAGAGATGGGGGTTGAAGAAGGAGACAAAAGAAAAGAAAAGGAGGTTGAATAAAGAGATAGATAGAGGTAGATGAAGAAGAATAGAGTTCTGTACGTAAACTGTTTTTAAAAATAATTTTTTATTTTTTTTATTTTTAAAAAATAAAAAATTTTATTTGATAAATTATTTTCAGAATTTATCTTTAAAAGTTATAATTTCAAGTATATAATTTAAATTTAAAAGATAAAAATAAATTTTGAATTTTTTGAATTTATTCTTTTATTTTGCATGTTATTTTTATAATTAAATAAAATAATTTTGTGTATATATAAATATTTAATAATTTGATTATTCTTATTATTAAAAAAATATTATTAAGTATTAGTTGCTTATTTTCTATCCAATGAAAATGAGAAATAGTAAATCTAATTGCAATTTGCAATGAATGTGGGTTGTTTTAAGTTATGAATTTCTGAATTTACAAGCAAATGCAAGCATAACACATGGCAAAGTTACAATCTTCCTCACGGACACTCTCGGATGGAGCAAGGAAAATGGGCCTATGCCTGCGGACTGGCCATCTGTATTCGAGCTTTTACAAATTAAAATTTTTAAAATAAAAATATAGTTAAATGCAGGTTTAACAGCATGACTTGCTGTGCATGTGAACCGGCCTGCTTAAATTGCAAGCCGGTTCGATCCAATTCGTTTAAACCCGGCCCACAGGAACTTGTTATGTTCGCAGACGAGTCGGACTAGCTGGTTTAATCACCGTAGTGTTGCATATGTGCACCATTTTTGTATCTTGACTAATCAACAGGGGTGTGTCTGGATATTTTGGGGTTTTAGGTAAAATTATTGAAGTAGCTTTATATAATATAAATTATTAAATTTTCATATTATTTTTTTAACTAATATAATATAAATAATCAAAATTTTATATTATTTTTTAACTTTTTGAGTTGCAAAATTACTTATGAAAATTTTATAATCAAATAATTCTAACATTTCACTCTCAATAGATAATATGGTTAATTTATTTAAACTATCTTATAACATAGTTAATCTTAAATTAGATTTAAGTAATTTTAGTTTTGAGAAACTTCTTTCAACTTGTTACAGGTATTATCAATAATATTTTATAAGTAATGCATACATTTGAAAGAGAATCTAATCTTTTAATATAATTTAATACTTCTATGGGAGTATTAATTTCTTCTATTAATACTTCTCTCAATACCTTCAATTCTAAAAATAAATCAAAACTATCAATATCAGAATATTTACTAAAACTTAAAAACTTTTCAAGATTAATTCAATATTTTTGCGATTGATCCTCATCCAAAGTTTTAATTTTTTGGGATTTAAATAAAAAATCAAAGATAGTTTCATATCCAAAGTTTTTCTTTAATTTTTCAACGCCACATTCATACTTTCTATTTGATATCTTCTCTTGCAACAAAGTATAAAAATAAAATAGAATAACAACAACAATAAAAATATAAATAAAATAGATGTACAAAGTAAGTAGAAAAAAATGATGAAATAATAAAACCTGAAAACTTGGAAATAAAGAAAATTACACGTCGTACTATCTACTACAATAATTTGATATCAATTTATTTTGACAATTTACTTTAAAAAAGTATGAAGATAAGAGTGAGAAGAAAGAACAAAATGTAAGAGTTAAGAAAATTTGAAGAGAAAATGTTAAAAATATGTGGTATATATAAATAAAAAATGACCATTATAAATTATAATATTAAAAATTTTAATTAGTAATAATGTGCAAATATGCAATTAATTAGGAAATAATCCTAAAGAGAGTAATTATTGTTGGATTACTAACCTACAATTAATTTTTTTATAGTTATTAGTCATTTATTTTATATAATCATACAAAAAACCTACAACTAATTAGGAAATAAACTCCTAAATATTTTTCAATTAGTTATTTATTTTGTATAGTCATACAAAAAATTTATAACTAATTGAAAAATAATTTCAAAGAGAGTAATAATTGTTAGATCACTAATGTATAATTAATTTTTTTATAGTCATTAATTATTTATTTTGTATAGTCATATAAAAAATCTATAACTAATTAGAAAATAAATTCTCAATTATTTTCAATTAGTTGTAGATTGTATAATCAATGTTAATGACAATTGAATTTGAATTTCAACTAATTGTTCAAGAATTATATAAAATAAAAAAAAATTATATATGAAACCTAGAAAAAATTAGGAACTTAAGATAAGTGGCTTCCTTACCTACCTAAAGACACTGTCCAGCCCTGCTGAGTAAACCACTTTTTCCTTTTTGTTTTTGTCCTTCTCACTTACACAGTTAGAAAATCATCTCTCTCTCTCGTTAGTATACAAAAGAGAAGGTTAATTAGCATCAATTTTTACGCTTTGCACAAGATGTATTTTAAAAGAATAAAAAATAATAATTGTTAATTAAAAAATCAATGATTTTTGTCCGTGTATATATTACACTTAAAAGAAATATATATGTTTGTATATGAATCTTTGTAATTTTATAAAAATGTCATCTTTTATTTTTTATATACAAAAGAAACTTTTATTTATAAAATCTGAATAATAAAAAAGTTGTAATAAAAGTTTTGTTTTTATTGAAAGGTGTAGCGTTTTAGTGATTCATTTTACGCATTTAACTCTATACAAAATTACAACTTTCTATTAAAATAGTTTTTAAGATTTTACATTACTCCTTTCATAAAAACAAAACTTGTAATATATTTTATTATATATCAAATCTTTATCTTATGAATAATTTATAATTTATGAATAGATTATAACTATTTAGTAGCACACAGAGCAACAGATATGAAATGATAAACAGATAATAAAGCGGAGAGAGAGAGAGAGAGAGAGTAGAATCTATTATAAATCATATGCGTGACAATTTCAATAATATGTGGATATATATTAACACCACACATTCACATAAATCTTCACCATATTTAAATATTTAATTTTATTACTTATATCAATTAACAGATTATTTCTATCATTATTGAAAAATATGTGTTACTAGTTTCACAAATAGTTGGGCTATAACTTTGAATTTAATATATATATATATACAGGCGCATGCACACAACAGAATACAATATGTGTATGTAATTCATTTTCTTCTTTCATCAATCCTACCATACATGACCCCCCAAAAAAATTCTAGTGGGTAAAAAAATATTCGATAAAAATCACTAAAATTTTCCTATTCTAAAGATTTACTTTGAACTAATTATACATAATTCTTTTTTACGTGTGATTTACTTCATATATTATTAAAATGTATTTATTACTTGATTTTATTCAATTATTAGTGTAAAGAGTTCTTTTTTTATTGATTTTAAAATTTTAATATTTTATCAGAATCTATACTTATGATTTTTGTTTTTTTTTCATAAAACCTTGTAAGCTTTCTCAATTCTTTACATATTTTGCATTTCAATTTATTAATTTGCTGAATTAGCATTTCATTTTACTGATCCAAGAATTTATAAGAATTTTATTAGCCACATTTAGAAGTTGGTTTATTAAAAATGTTCTATAAATACAAGTTTTCTCACTATAATTCTCACTATTCAAAGGATGGTCCCACTAATCAATTGTTCCCTCTCTTTGGTTTCATTCCGCACTTGAATGGTAGGGATTTGTGTTAACCTTGCCCTATTTAAATGTTAATTTTTAACGATAATAACACATTTTGACATATTTAAATGTGATTTAAAATTATTTGTTACATTGGACATCAATCGAAGGGTTGAAGATTATTAATGAAACTTAGGTTCTTTCAATTTTATTGGTTCAATTACAAAAGAAGAAATTATATTTAAGGATTAAAATAATAGCTTGGAGAAACTGTTTCAAAAATTAAAATTGTGTGAAAATATGCTTCATGAGTTGGTACCAAAAATTTACAAAGACAACTTTGTTTTTCATCTTAAAATCACTTTCATAAAGTATTATGTATAAAAATGTTAAAAGTTTTAAGGTGATTACAAAAAGATTTAAAATTGCTTTGAAAATAAGCTATTTTTATAAAATAATTTTCTCGAACAGTTTCGGGAAGCACTTCCCCTCTTCAAAATAGTTCCGAGAAGCGCTTCGCAAATTAGACTGCCTGGGAAAGCTTCTTTCCGTATCGAAGTAATTTGTGTATAAAATCATGCATCATATGTCTCTCAGCAAAAACATGTTAGAATTTTTGAGTTTCTATTAATTGATAATTTTTTATTTAATAAAATTAATTATTTAAAATTTAGTCCAATTATAAGACATGTATGAAACTCATTTAAAATTATAATTTTAAAGATATGGACTTAGTACATCTACATAATTTAATGTGATTTAACAGTTGTTTAGGTCCAAAGACTCAATAATCATTTTATAGGGAGGATTGTTAGGGTTTTATAAATAAGGATTATGGATAGATCCCTTCTTCACTTTTCACATACACGATTTCTATCCATTGAGAGCCACCACTAAAAAAAAGAATAAAAAGGGAGATCTAGTTGAGGAGAATACATTAACTTCCGCTGAATTCGATTATATCTACAAATCTATCATGTAAATAAATATTACTTTCATATTTATGGTGTTCTAATTATCATACATAAGATCCTAAAACAAATTGAAAAAATTCTTACATGTGGTATTAGACATGTATAATATTAGAATTTAGAATAACTAATTATATTTTATATTATTTTAATTGAATATTTATAATAAAATTTTCCATGTATGATTTTCGAAATAAAATCATATGATCAATTTATAATATTTATTTTTTATAATTTTTTAATATATCATCATGAACTTTTTCTTGAAAAAAATTTTAAATTAATATTTTTTTTATATATATTAGGATTGTTGAATTAAAAATCCTAATTTATCGCATGAAATTGTGCGAGAAGTATATAACGTTTGGCATTCTGTTTAAAATTTACATAAAGGATTTTTTACTGGTTTCAGCAAGTGTTTGAATGTTTCGGCCGGTGTTTGAATTTTTCGTTCGTATGTTGTCTATATATATATATATATACCAAAACATGGCTCCATGACATGCGTTTATCTTAAAGGATTTTGTTCCTGACAAATGTTTGATTTTTTGTTCATACATATGTATATCCAAGAAGAAACCTGACTCTTTTACACTAAATGGATTTATTTATTTATTTTTTATCTCTTTTTTTTTAATCTCGTGCCTGTGGTTTCCTTTCTTTTCAAAATATATATATATATATATTAGGATTTTTATATATTTGTATCTTTGAATCACCTTTTTTTTGTTTTTGCCGATCTTCTTAAATTCTTCGATCGACGTGCCCCATATATCTATTTTCAGATGGAATATTTGAAATCTATTATATATATATATATAATCTAGTGGTAAAGTCTGTGGCTTTGAACACGCGGCCATCAAATCTTCAGTCTGACACTCTCGCAACTGAGTATCCACGGGACAACAGAGGCCATACGGCCTTTTATTTTATTTTATTATTTTATTTTTTATATATAGAAAATACTTGCTATGTATATTAATTTTTTAATTAATTAAAATTATTTTCCAGAACTATAAGATTATGAAATTTTGTGGAAAAATAAAGTAAAATAGTTGTAATCCATCAATCTATTGATGATATTTACAGTGAATTCTAAGGTATCTCTAGAGATTTAGTATTCAGAGTGGTGTAGCAAAATACAAGTCATTGGATGAAATTATTAAGTTGATACCAAAATTTTTGTAATTTTATTCAACAACTTATATTTTATCACACCACTCGAGTACCAAACCTCTAAGGGCACCTTAGCAAACACTTGATATTTACTCTTCTTAATTTTTTTTATTTTATTAGTATCTTATTAAATTCCTTTATTCCAAAAAGTGAATATAATTAGATGTTATAATTAGGTTAATTTTTAAATTTTATTCAAGACTTTATTATGCAACATTATTTATAAGTTTATTGAGATGCATTAAGTTTTAACATCTTATCAGGAACAATTTATTGCGTACATATGATTGAGTATGCAAATTAAAATTTTAGATAATTTATTTTCCTAATTTACGAAAAATTTTCATTAATAAGTATGAATGCTTGGCTGTCAAAGTGGCTCATTTATAATGATTAATGAAATATTTTCTTATTTAGAAATCATGATATAGTACTAGAATTATCTTATATAATCACCTGCTCAAAGGGAGTTATTATGTAAAATAATTTTGGTATGCGGCATAAGGCATCACGGTTGGAAATATATCAATTTAGAAAATCTATCTGTCCAAAGAGGATGGATTTTTAAAAATTGGATATTTTCATATTAACCTTATGAGGAGGGTATTTACTAGTATGTTATATTCTCTACCTAAAAAGGAGAATATGATGATGCGCCTAGACTCTCCAGTTATTATAGCACATCAGGAATTATTACTATTTATACTCTTTTTAAATTATCCATTGGTCAATTGTTGCATTTTGTCTTGAACAATGACTTTTGTTATAAATAGCAATCAAGCTACCATTGAGATCCTACATGGATCTAATTATAAGAGGTGGAATGAAGACCTGAACTTTACCTTAGTTATAAGTGACATAGACATAGCCTTATGTATCGATCCACCCACTGCTATCACTACTAAAAGTACTACTAAACAAAAAGAATTGTTTGCTAAGTGGGATAGAGCAAACCATATGTGCTTACATGCTAGTAAGACATCTGTCTTTGAGCGTCTTCTGAATGGTTTGGATGAGATTGAGAATGCTAAAAACTCCATGATGCTGTTAGTTAAATGTACAAAAAATTTAGCAAGTTTAAGGTTAGGAACCTTATGAGTACGCCTGCTCATTGGTCGGATATGTTCAGTCAACATATAAAATTCCAACCGATCGTGTAGCTTAAAGTAACATGTTTTGTCAACCGACAAAACCCATTTCATTGCCCCAAACCGACCATCACTTGAAATGGTGTAGTCGGTCGGGCAATGATGGGTCCAAACAGATGACACTTTTCAACTTTAGCTCCAATGTATGACATTTCCAAATATAATATGGATATCAACCGCAATATCAAAAGTGCTACTTTATCTTAATATAATAAATAATACTGAAATATCTCCTTAATTTTAACACTCAATTGTCAATCATAATATCAAAAATGCTAATTTATCCAAATGTAATCAATAATATTGAAATCTTATTAATGAAGTTGAACCATAAGCTGAGATGCTATGTAACTACAAGATAACTAGGCTAAGAGATAATTAATTCGTGTATAGGGAAATACTCTGGACATGAAAATAAATCATGTAGATAGTGTATGAATGAAATTTTAATTTGAAGCACAAAGGACAGATGCCTATCAAATAATTTTTAACATAATTCTTGTCTTGTTTTTACAAGAAAAGAAAACCTTATTACACTTTTTTATAGAAAATTGAAAGACTGTTGCATTCTTGTTGGGATACCCTTTGTTATGCATCCTTTATCAACCAGCTAGAGTAACATTCCTGTTGTATTACCCTTTGCAATAGTCTTATAAAGAATACTAGAAACAGGCTATTAGCTGAATAGGACGATCATAGTTGGCAAGTAATTCAACAATAATGAATTATCCATATTTGTAGGTGCAGACCTTAGTAAAAAATTGACCAGAATTGATTAACCTCAGCCAACTAATTAAATTCAATCTTGAGCCATCAGATGCAACATAAAAAGAATAAAATAATACATATAAACAATACAGAGTAACTTGTACCTAGATTCCATGTATTTTTTCATCATTTCCTAACTTAATTAGAAGCTGCCTTAACTTGCCCCTACATCCGTGACATGAGGAAATATGCTAGCCTTGTGTCCCTGAGATCAACCAATATATCAATTTAATAGATTGTTTAAAAACGAAGATTCCATGGGTGATAAGGTAATGATGGCCAAGTTTTACATATTTCAATTTAACAGATTGCTTAAAACCTAGAAGCTTTCATGAGGGAGAAACTATTAAGGGCCTATGGCCCACATATTTAGCCTACCTGCAGGTTTAACAATGAAACTCAAGACTTGATTGATGAAGTTACCCAAATTACTCAGTAACTCACTGTTTAATTTTGTTTGCAAATCACACCAGTTGAATAATGTATCCAATACCTAGATTGCACAACGACATTCAAACTAGTTATGACACAAACAGAGAAATAGCAATAAAAGGAGAGGAAATAGCACCTCATTCCATTTCTATATATTAATTTAGTCCTTAGTAGATTAAGCTTAAGTGTTCAAGAATGGATTACCTCTGGCTTATTCATGAGCAAGTAATATCTCCATACTTCCACTGGAATATTAGTATCCTTAGCATCATTACCAAACACTCCAATACCTTTACTTTTAGAAAACTTCCCTAAAATAGTATCCATAGTAAAATTTAGTCAGTTAAAAACACTCAAGACTTCAAATGTTAGAATGTGTATAATAAACAAATATATTACGGGATAGCTTTCCATTTATATATATCATTTATCGATTAATGCTACATATAGTGCCAAACCACTGGAGGACTGCTAACCTGCTTCATAATTCAAGTATTTAGTGACACTAATGGTCTTCATTAGTGTCCAATTTTCACCAGTTCCAAGTAGGGTGGTCGGAAACATCACCTGAAGGGAAAATTGCATTAAATTTGAGAAGCTATATCCCTAAACCATGTTGAAACACAATATCACGTCAAACAGTAAAAGCCTAGATCTGATTTCTACAAAACTCCACTAAGCAAATAACTTATATATGACAATATGGCTGAAGAGATCAATCATAAATATAGCATTTTAAATTGTGTTGCAAGATCACGGAGACAGATTACAAGTATTAAGTCTAATAAAGATGATTGAGAAGTGATGATGCCTCAAATTAATATTTCCTTTAACAATAAACAATTAATAGGATGACAATGCAGAATAAGCATGTAAAATAAATTTTAAAATCAATGCAACATTAATGGACTTGTAACTCAGCTAGAGAATGAATGCTAATGTAATGGAATAGAATGACAAACAATAATACTTTGTTTGCCACACATAATCCCAAAAGAAAATAAAAGATTCCAACAGAAAATAGAAGACAATTAATGGCAAAATATCCACAAACTTAAGAAAATGAATAACTTACAGTATGCAATGGCACATTATCCTTACCTATAAATTAATAGAGCTTTGCATTTTCTGGGTTCTTCCACCATTTCTCCCAACCAGTTGTGTAACAAAAAGTGATTGAGACATATCCAATAAGTGCATCAAACCAGACATAAAAAACCTGAACAATTTAAGAACACAATTTATAGAATTAAAGAATGAACAACATCTTTATTACATTACACTGAAGAAGCCAACTTCATAATGAAATGGGACTTACTAACCTTGTCCCTATATTTTTCAAGTGGAACTGGAACTCCTTACTTCAGATCCCTAGTAATAAAACGTGGCTTTAGTCCTTCTTTAAGCCACGAATTTGTTATTTGAACAACATTATGACCCTAAGATCCTGTCGTTGACATCTCATTATTATATTTTTCCAACCTACCTTTCAGCAAAGGGAGTTCAAGAAATAAATGATTTGTATCACGAATATGTGGAGTTATTTGTCAAACCTATAAACAAATTAAGGGCATGAATAGATGTTTAATTTTCAAACACAAAAAGTTACCTTGATTATCCCATGCTTCTCTAACTATGAAATTATGTTAGATGAAAAAATATTCATACATGTGCTTCTGAAGAAATAGAAAGAAGATAACTATGGAAAAGGGTGTTAACTATAAAAAAAAATACAGGCACTGAAAACAGTTGGAATATGATTAAGTTTCCCTAAAGCTAATTGAACTCATATAGAACTTCTCATCAAGTTAGCGAAATTAACTTTGACTTTTAAGACTATTAACCTTGAAATACAGGCCTCCTTTCCAACAGATTAAAACCTTAAATTGCTCATAAATTAGAAAAAATAATAAACATAGGCAATAACATTCACAAATCTTGTATTCTTTTCATCATTCAAATAACTTTAATTAAATTCTAAAAAAATTATCTAAAAGCTTGTATCTTATAGAAAAATTAAACTACTTTTTCCATCCATCTACATTTTTCCTCAGGTTTTCACTCAAAGACAAATAGAATATCACTAATCTCTTTTATGAAAAGAATGTCATCAATATTGGATTTAAGGGATTTCCCATGTCTGGTTTGCCAATTCTTTCACCTAAAATCACAGCTATATACATGGCTTCAGAAGTACATGGACAAAACTTCTACCAAACATTGAAACAAGGTAGCTAGCTGGCATAGTAATAATAAAAACCTAGGTCTGAAGATTTAGCAATGTTGATGTTTCCTTTCTTAGTTGAAGATGCCATGAACAAACAACTTTTGTTAGAACCTTTGGTTTCAAAATAACCTGCAAACATAGGCAAAACAATTAAATGGACTTTGTAAATGGTTGAATGCAGTGATTTACAAAATAAAAGTGAGCTAACAGACTATGTAACTGTAAAAAAATGAGTAAAAGAGAAAATCAATCTGGAGAACATTACCTTCATAGGCATGCATGACTTAACTATTCTTCTGGCTTCATTAGTTTCATTTTTTTCCTATTGAAATAAGGTCAATCCAATACTAACTGAACAATTATTAAAAGTCCATTTTCTAAGCATAGAAAAAAAAGGGCAAAATAAGTCCTAGTTTATACATTAAACCAGCCAAAATTTCATATCTTGGCTTGTAATGGTTGCTATTTTTCTACCCACAATGAAGATGGGCATAACCTACTAATGAATCAATAACTAAATTCCTTAATGCACTAATATGAAAGTAATTTGAGCAAATAACAATAGGTAATTAAATAAGTATATTCCATGAAATTTCAGCAAGCATGATAGATAAATAGACTGCATTCTTTACAACTAATTAGTTCAACATGGTTACAAAGTCTTCAATCAAAAGCTAATAAGCTATAAAAATTCAACCAACTTACATGACAATATAAAAAATTAAAGCTGCACACATAAACCAAAAAAGAAAGTTGTATTGCTATACATTGTTCCAGCTATGCTACCACCATAGTGTGTTTTTTATCAGCACATTCTATGCTAAAAATCTGTACTAGCTACTAATTTACCAAGAGCCCAAAAATAAAAGTAATTTGTGCCACAATCTGTACCAGTGGCTGTTTGTGCAACATAGGCCAGTAGCTCCAAAAATTAATGCCAACCCAATAGCAAGTGCAATCAATATTTACCAAAAGAATTCTATGTAGCAATATATCTAATTCATGCCAAATGGAGGATCTACTCCCTATACACTTATTGATGCCTTACCAACTATCCAAAAGAAGATATCAATGTTGTTAAAAAGGAAATCAAATCAGTCAACAGCCATAGGCTGTTGTGATTGCCCTTCACCAACTTGAGTAAGACTTGTTCCAGATGGATTTGTATCTCCAAGTGTTGCTGTTGTAGAAGAATTTGGTGCACCATTTCCTAGAATTTCTAGAAAAATATAAAGAAAGGTGTAGAAATGGATTTGTAATTAAGTAAAATAGTCAAGGGGTAGAAAATAAAAAAAATTATGCAGAAAAAAATATAATCATATGTGAATGAATAGAATTATACCTTATTCTACTTCTTCACACTTGTTAAGCTCTTCGTAATCCTCAACTTTATTAAAGTCAACCATAGAGGGCTTCAACTAATTTTGGTGCAAATGAGAGCTTCAGCCATTTTAGGAGTTAGTGAGCTCCTAAATGCATCCAACACCCGTTTACCAATGCTAAATGTTGATTCAGAGGCCACAATGGATATGGGGACAACCAACACATCTCTAGCTAATTTGGAAAGGATATTGAATCTTGAAGCATTATCCTTCCACCAAGTTAAAATGTCCAAGTTATCTTTTTCATCCACACAAGCTTCTAGCAAATATCTTTCCACTTCATTTTTTGACTTAATTGTATCTTTTTGCTTCAAATGGGATCTAAAGGCAACAGTTATAGCTTTCTTAGCATGACTTTCAATTTTAGCAAGAAAAGGTTGTGATTCTCCTAATGCTTTGGTGCTTGAGGATGCACTAAGTTAGTCATATTCTTTTGTATACCACTCATACATCCTAACCAAATTATCCTTAACTTTCTTAGTCATTGTTTGAGCCATAACTTCCCCATATATTTCTTCGAATGACCACCTAACATAAGCCATCTTTTACCTAGGATCTAACACATTTGCAATGAAGAGAATAGGATTCATGTTGTCAATTGTCCCCTAATATTTCTCATATTTCATTTTCATGTTCATTGCTGTTAGGAACAAAGTAGATTCAACCATCCTACCTGCACTCCATTTCTTAAGCTCATGTTACACTATAGATATGTTAGTATAGGCAGAATTTGAGGTGACATGCAATGAGCTTGAAAATGATAAAGTCACTTCATAGAAGATTTTCAGGAAGTTGATGAATGTCCTAACATTATTCCAATCATCACTAGTTGGTGGCTTACCCTTTTAGTATCCTCCATAAAATAAATGGAGTAATTACTATCTTCATCCTCCAATCTTTCAAATGCTTTTTGATATTTCTTAACTGCCTCTAACATCTTAAAGGTGGAGTTCCATCTTGTAGGGACATCAAGGCATACAAAGGATTTATGAATATTGTGCTCTTCCTCTATAGCTTGCCTAAACCTACCTAACTTTGAGGGAGAGGACCTCATATATCTTACCGCATTTCTAATAGCTGAAATTAAGCTATGAAGATCCTTTAATCCTTCATTCACTATTAGGTTCAAGATATGAGCACAACACCTTATATGCATCATCTCACCATCTAAAACTAACCCCTTCCAATTTTAAAATTTTTTCTTCAAATATGTTATAGCCCCATCATTGGAGCTAGCTTTATCAATAGTTATAGTGAACACTTTCCTCACACCCCATTCATTCAAGCATTGTTCAACTTATTTCCCTATAATTTTCCCCTTATGGTTTGGTATAGGGCAGAAGTTAATAATCTTTTTTTGCAACTTTCAATCATTATCAATGAAGTGTATTATCAATACCATATAGTTAAGATTCTGCACACTTATCCCACAATCAGTAGTTACACATGCCCTAACACAATCATATTTCAATAAAGCCTTTAACCTACCCTTTTCTTTTGAATAAATATTCATGCAATCCCTCCTAATAGTATGTCTAGATGGCACATACAACTGAGGATATAATCTCTTACACATGTATTTGAATCCAAACCCTTCAACTACTCTAAAAGGTTGTTCATCACAAATGACAAAAATAGAAATTGCCTTCTTACATTCATCTTGATCATATAC
Source organism: Sindora glabra (assembly GCA_020226215.1). Classification (NCBI taxonomy): domain Eukaryota; kingdom Viridiplantae; phylum Streptophyta; class Magnoliopsida; order Fabales; family Fabaceae; genus Sindora; species Sindora glabra. The sequence goes on along the minus strand of CM035226.1, from coordinate 10,378,743 downwards.
ATGAGGAGTAGACCTTACTAAAATTTTCTTATTAGATATTTTATTAAAATCAAGTATTTACTGTTTAGGGTCATTCTTCAATGCATAAGGGTACTTAGGGCACTTAAGGATATGGGCTAACATGTTTGAGGTGCCATATTCTTTGCTATCATAAAGGAATCTAATTCCATAATAATAACATTTAGCAATTGGTTCACTTACCTCCCCATCCGAAACTCGCTTAAAATGATCCCATGTAATGTTTTTCTTCCTTGTTGTTATACCCGCTGTCTTATTAGCTGAAGGCCTCCTCCTTGTGATTCTCTTTCTTTTAAGAGCTTGTTTCTTACCTTCCATGGTTGGTGGTGCACTTGGACCAGTAGCTTGGACACTTGGACTACCATCTTGGCCAAGTGGAGTAAGAGAAGGGGCTGCTGCCCTACCAGTTAGTGGCTCACCAGTCTTATCCATATTGCAATACAACTGATTAATAGTAAGCATATAAGAGACATCCATTAAATGGTGTTTAAAGTTGGAACTTTGAAATTATGAATCTAAAATAACCCCTAATTTCAGATGGCTCATGCTGTTGATTAAGAACATTTAAATTATGCAAAATTGTCAGTAAAATATAGAACATTTTTTATAATTTTAGTTAGACCTATTATGTATGCATGTAATATAAGTTATTAGTCTAGAATTCTTGCCATTATTTGTTCATGAAAGTGTAGAATTATCTAAAGAACAAAGTCATTATTGGGATATAAAGGGAATTTTATTAAACAGGTAAAGCAATATATGTGTTGTTTAAATCTAACTTTGTTACAAAGCAACCTAACTCTTCCAAACTCCATCAAAACAAATCCTTGTAGCTACTCATGTTGTTTAAATCTCCATTACAACTACTCTTTAAAAATTCACAAGAAACTTTCAATTTCTTTGTTAATTCATTATCTCATCTTCAACTTTATCCAAAAACCAAGTAGCATTTTGAAAAACTCATCTTTTCTTTTCACTTTTTTTAATCCAGAATGAAAAATATCTAGGCCTGTTCATCGTAAAACCCAGAATTGATGCTCAACTAGGATATAAAATGATAGTTACAAAAATCTTGAAGTTTTATGGAGTTAACTTGTTAAGAGAGAAAGGTAAAGGAATGAGTATATATAATGTTATGAATGTTGATGTTTTGGTAAAGCTAAAGAAATCCCTACCAAAAAATAGAGAAAAATTATAAATCCGAAAATAATAAGTTGAAAGGAAGCTCCCTAACTACATATGCCAATGTCAATGAGTGTACTTGTCTCTTTTAATTTCTTATGCATTCGGACACCTCATGTAATGTATGTGTCCACATCCTTCACTTAGTAGCATTCACCCAAATGGTCTTTTTCTTGCTTGAAGCTAGCATTCAGCTTACCAAAGCACTAATCATAGTGTTACAGATAATTTATACATAGTTTGTACATGTCAAAAATTGGGTAAATCATTTTGGGGTTCACATGGTTTATGATTTGGCTTGTGTTAGTATGTTACAAGCAATGTCTCTATTATAAAAGTGACTTACTGGGGGAATTGCTTTGTGGAAGAGACAGAAACTATTGCTTCAAGTCTTTATGATATTTGTGGGCTCAAGTTGGAATCTGTTAGTTATGTACTTCCTACAGAAGATATTACTCATGAATTTCATGAAGGCTTTGGTATAACTGAATACTGAGGTTCAGAAAAAATCTAGGACAAAATCTGAAGTCTTGGGAACATGATAGTTGTGCTATCATTCTCATTTTTTATTGACAAATTATACACAAGGCATAATTTAAATCAAACTGGCTCTTTCTCGAAGCTTGAATTAAATTATGCCATGTGTAATGGTATTACCAGAGGTATTAGAAGAGTTATGGATGTATAAAATTATAAAGACTGCCTTCTGTCTTGTAGACTTATAATAATGCTAAAAAAATAGTATCAGTTTTATTAATGAATAATGATAGTATTCCCTTTCTTAATGGATACAAAAATTAAAAAACAAGTTTCTAAAAGTAGAGTTTTGTGCAATATGCAACTTGTGCTTTAACCAAAATTTATATTGACTAATTTATTTTAGTATTCATTGCACGCCAGAAAAACTAGATATAGCTCGTGTTTATGCTGTTATCACCTATCTTCTTTTGGAACCATAAAAGGATAAGACTAAACTAGATTTAATTTCTTGGACAATTCTAGTTTTCTTGTTTAGGTCCAAACAAGGAATTAGCCTCAGTTGTACATTCTAGTAGGGGAAATTTTAAAAGGTGCACTCTTTCAAACATTGTAAATTTGTGGTAAAAATTGTTGCTTTTAATTAACTTGAGCTACAACTAAACAAATTTCTAGTGTCAAATGGTATATCTTAGACTAACAAAACACAGCACCAAAACTTATTGCATTGGCATGTGATTGCCTACCTATAAAGTATTCAATATCATATTGGAATAACAAAGACAGAAGAATAAATACAAAGCAACCTAAAAACTAGGCACACTTGATATTGGAGTTCCTAATCAACATCGTGAGTCATCTAATAACTTCAAAGAAGAAAGACAACAAACCAAGTAATGAATCATACCTTGCAATGATGCTATAGAATCGTTGAATGTGTTGGAAACTTGGATTGTTTGATGGAGATTGTTAGTTACAGAGGATGCGAGCTTCGATCAGAGGTCAACTTCGGTGCCGGTGAAGGGCTGGTGGGGCAGAATCGGGAGAAAAGGCTTGGACTTTGCTTTGTTAGGGCTAGGATCGAGTGAGAAAGGAAGAGGACAAATGAGCTGAGGAATGGATCGCATCTCTGGAAGCTTCTTTTCTTAACACTGAAATGCTGTGTTGTCACTGTTAAAACGGTGTCGTCTGCTTCATCTTCAATCGGTTTAGTCTTCAATAGTCTGCACCTCATCCAATTGCAACTGATCGATAAATTCAAATTTTTTAGAATTTTGCTTCGATTTTGACCTGCCTGTCACAGGGACCCGCCGCCGGCCGACGTTCTTCGGTCGTAAGCAGTCGGTTGTCGTCGGATGTCTAAAGCTTGAGCAACCCTACCCTTGTGAATGTATGAATTGGAAAAATGAATTAATTAGGGCCAAAGAAGTAAAACATGCTTTATTAACCACCACCTTTAGATCAAATATTCACCAAAAAATAAAAAAAACATTGATAAAATTATTAGGTTAATAGTCTTTTCTACTATTATTTATTACAATTGTTACTCTTATTGTCAACACAACCTCCTAGGAAAAACTAATTTACTACAAAACAAGGGTATTTTTCATTAACAAAGGACATAAATTTGGGATCATGGAATCGAAGTTATTTAATTTAGCTAACATGTTAGATCAATTAGAGTAGTTCTCTAATATTATTTAATTTAGTATTGATACAAGATGTCAATCATGATTACTTAGTCAATATTTGAGAATTTTGAGAATTAGTCTGAATATAAGAATTAACTATTAAAGTCAAATTATCTTATGTTACTTACTAGTAATTTTAGTTCCACTAACTAAATTTTGTAGGCTCATTTAATATAAGGGTGGGGAAGTAATTTTGGACATAATAGGATTACCTATAATTGATTTTAAAGTTTAAATTTGATTATTGTTAATATAAATTTTTTACATTATTAGTGAAAAAATGATATATTATTAAAAAATAAAAAATATTATATGTAATGAAAATAGAATTCAAAATTGAATTTGAAATTTTTTACATTTATTGACAATTTTCAATTTGTATTCGAAATCTAATTTGAAATTTTATTTTCATTGTATATAACATTATTGTTATAAAATTAATAATTTTTACAAGAAATGAAAGCATTTTAACAATTTTTATTGACATATCAACACATAATTAGGTGATAGATTTACAATAATAATAGATCAAAATTAAATTCTAAATTTTATAAAATTTTGGTTGTATAAACTATTTGATGTTTGATAAAAATCAAGAAGCATATGGTGATGTTAAAGGTTCTGCCTCCCTATCCATCCTATATTCGATTCCTCGATTATATATATGTATTTCTAATAATTTGACCACTCCTATAAGATTTTTTCTTATAATTCTTAACAATTGAACATTAATGCTTTTTTTTTGGGTAATTCTTAGCTTGAGTATATTTTATTTTAATAAGAATCATGTAGAATTAGTGTTTAATTGAACAAATTCAAACTTAAATTTTATTTGTTTGGCTTATTGAGAATAAGTAAAAGTTATGGTAAGCACTTGAGTGATTTTGTATATAGAATTTTCAAATCATAATTAATAAAATTATCTCTATTTTTAGGATTTTGTATATAGAAATTTTTTATCATAATTAAGAGTAAATTTTAAGTGTTAATTAAAAATTGTTAAAAGCATTTTATTTTTGTACTTTTTATGTTTTTATGTCATTTTTTATATTTTTTAATAATAAGAGTAGTAATTCATTTAATACACATAAAGCATGATCCTAGGTTCAAACTCTAGATATGATAAAAAATAAAATCTTTAAAATAATATTAAGTAATACTGCACTACTAAGGTATGAGCTAGTTTTTATACTTTCTTTTATATTACAGAAATAGATAAATTATTAGATATACATGCAAGGATTAAAATCCTGAATTATTAAATATTTTAAAAATATTATATGTCACTTGAGTTAAAAGTTTTCTATTACACTTGATTGCACTCTCATATATATTATTAAATAAACTATAATTTTAAAATTTTATAATTTCATAACTTTTAAAGTTTTGTTATTGTTCCTTAAACTAATGAATTTTTAAAATAGTTGACTACATATTTTTCAAAATTAACTAAATTTGTTACATGTCTGATTGAATTAAATTAATAATAAACATGCGAATATATTTTTATGAAATATATAATCATAATTTTAAAATAAAAATTTAATAATGAAGTTTCATTTTAAATTTTTGAAAATATAAAAAATAATTTATATATTTTTTAACTTTAAAACAAAAAATTGGATAAATGTATAATTATATTTATAAGTAAGAAATTTAATATAAAATTTTAAAAAATAAAATATTTAAAACTATCAAGTGCATTTTACTGATTAATATATATTTTTTCAAAATTAACTATATCTCACCTAGATGAATTGCTATTTTAAAACAAAATAATTAAGAATAAAACTTAATAATGAAATATTTTAAATGACTTAGCAAATATAAATATCAGATAATCAGATAATAATAACAAATTGGAGTAATTAAACAACCAATACCCGTTGCCTGCTGTGTAAGTGCTAAAATAATAGGCACAAGTGCAATAGTAGGGGCAAAATGGAAGTTTATTTGTATTAATAGGAGCTTGTTAAGCTACTTTCAAAATTCAGGATAATATAATAAATATAAAAAAATTAAATTTAAATTATTTAATTATAAATATTTATTTTTTAATAGATATAATCAAATAATTTTAATTTGATGGTATTTGAAACTGCCGTATTATACTAAATTTTTAAAATTTTAGAATATTATAAGATTCATCATATATTGAGAAAAGTGAGATGACTTTTATTACTATTTTTTATTCTCTACTTGATGATTAAGCTTATTAACAGTAATTAAATAAGGCAAAAAAATTTCATCCAATCCAAATATCTATTAAGAATGTTGTTATATAATTCTTTCTACTTTAAAACAATCATGGATAATGCCGAGCTATTTGAAAATATGAATATTATGTTAATTATACATCAAAAGTAATATTGTTGTTGTGTTATTTTGCAATATATTTTGAATTTATACATTACTAATACCTTGATTTTTCTTGTAATTAATTTTAAAAATTATTATTAATATTAATTTATTAAAGTATTTAAGTTTGAGAATTAAAATGATAATTAATTTAATTGTATCAAGAAATTAAGATGAATTGCATAAATTATGGGTAGATTTTGAAATTATTCATTTTAACTTAATGGTAAATAAATGTTAAAAGATTTTAGGATTATTATTTTGAAGTAAGTGGTGCAATCTTTTGAATCTATCAATTAAAATACCTATATTCTAAAATTTTTTGAAGATGTAGAACTCTTTCCAAATTTTCAGATGTAAATTTATTTTTTTCTAATTTTACAAAAAGAGAAAAATTTTGTTTACTAAAGTTTTGTTTTAATTTTTAAGAAAATTTTACTATAAGTAAATTGGTAATTTATTTTAAATAAAAATAAAAAAATTTGCCTCTGTTTAGACACAAAAATAACCCTATAATATGAGCAAAGGAGTTAACTAAAAGAAAAATAACATCTTGATAATTTCTTTAGGTGAATTGACATGTTGATGTTTAACTGGCTATACAACACATAGGAATGTATTGCTTCGCTTATTTCAAAATGTCTCAAAATTAAAATTAAATTTGAGTAAGTTGTAATTTTAGAAAGGAGAATAAGGGACTGAGTTGCAAATAGAAACAGGTTACTCATAGGCTTCATTGGTAGACGGTAACATTCAATGCTGTTGACCAGGGTTAATAGACCTTAAACATATAAGTAGGGTATGGAAGTCCAGTGTCAAAATAGATCGAGTTTAACGAATTATCTTGAGACTAATATAATTTTATCTGATTTAGGACTAAGATTAGGACTAAAATTATAATGAAAAAAAATAATAGTGGTTTGACCTAATAAGAAATTAGAACTGATTAGTTTGATTTGATAAAGAAATATTAGGTATCAGATCGTTAGATTAACCCATTGTCTAATAACAGTAATAAGTAATAAATAATTAATTTATTATTATATATTTAATTTTTTATATATATATTAAAATAATAATTTTGATAAATTAAAATTATACTTTAATATATATAATGTATAACATTAAAATTATATATATTAGTAATATTAAATAACTTTTAATATTAAAATTAATAAATTTATATATCTAATATTATCAATATATATTATATAAGTTTATCAAAATAAATAATTATGTTAATTTGAATTAGTACTTTTATATTAAAATTTTGAATTATTTTAAAATTTTAAATAAATAATTTTGATATTAATATTAAATATATTGTATACATATATATAATATAATACATCATTATTTATTTATTATTATTATAATTATTTTTATTAATATATTATTTATATTTATATTTAATAAAATATATTTATTTTAATAAATTAAATAAATTTATAATATAAAATTCTTGATAAATACAAAATTCAAATTGTTTTATTAAATGCATATATTATTAAATGCAAATTCATGCATTTACTAATTTTTAATAATATATATTTATTTTTTAAAATATGTATTTAATATTATATATGAAAATTAATTAATTAATTTATTATTATATATCTAATTTATATATATTAAAATAATAATTTTTGTATATTGAAATTATACTTTAATATATATAATATTAAATAATTTTTAATGTTAAAATTAATGAATTTATATATTTAATACTGTTAATATATATTATATAAATTTATTAAAATAAATAATTATATTAAAATTTGAATTAGTACTTTTATACTAAAATTTTGAATTATTTAAAAATTAAAATAAATAATCTTGATATCAATTTTAAATATATTATATACATATATATTATAATACATTATTATTTATTTTTTATTATTATATATAAAATTTTAAAATATATTTATTAATATATTATTTATATACTTATTTATTTATATTTATATTTAATAATATATACTTATTTATTAAATAAGATAAATATATAATATAAAATTCTTGATCAATATAAAATTTAAATTATTTTATTTAATATATATATTATTAGATGCAAATTCATGTATTTACTATATTTTATTAAATATATATCTAATAATATGTATTTATTTTCATATATAATATATATGACTAACTGACATAGATAATAAAATTTTAAGTGATAATAATAAAATATAATTTTATTTAATAAAAATAATAATAAATTTTAATTAATTAATAATATAAAATTAATTATAAATAAATAATTGATATGATAATAATAATAATAATAATAAAATATAATGAGTTATAAAACTTATTTAAACTTACTTAATAAATATTGACCTAGAATTGGGATTGGAACTGAAATTATAACAACCCAATGTAGACTCATTCTGATGAAAAAGTAGTTTAATTTAAAACTAACCTAACATTCAATTTTTTTCTATTGGGTTAACCTAATAGAATTAAGTTAACCCATTTTAATAAATCTAAAATCCTGCCCCAAAAGGAGGCTTATTGTTCTTAAAGAACATAGAGTGAGTTGTGAACATTGAACTTGAGAAATTATCAGCATACCATACTTGTCCTTGGGAGGATATAACTCAACAAGTTGAAATATAGTATAAGGTGATATAGATGAATCAGTTCGTTTTCGTGATAGAAAGAAATTTGGGAGAAATTGGTATCCATAATTTTCTTGCCAAAGTTGGTACTTGGGGTGGGAACTTGCTGATTTTGTTCTAAAATACTCTTTCTATTAAGTCCATAACTTTATTTGTTGTATATCCGGAATTGTTTCTAAAAGAACCCTTCCATTAAGTTCATAGTTTAAAGTTGCCATCCACTCGCCCCATTTGAGCCAAGGTGCGGTCCCCCAACCTAACTGGAACACTTAATTATTATAAAGCGTATTCTTCTATGTATTAAATTTTATTCGATAAATGAAATTTAATAATTCATATTAAACTTTACATCCTTTTAAAGTAAATAAATTCCATATAGTATTTTACAATTCATTATTAAGCTCAATATATATATATATATATTGAATTTTATTCAATGCATAATAGAATTGACCTTATTAAAAATTATGATCTTTCATTAATTTAGTTAATGTACATGACTGGAAAAAACGTTACTTAAAAATTAATTAAGTAAATAAATTTAATATAATATTTTACAATTCATTATTAAGTTCAATTTATATATATATTGAATTTTATTTGATGCATAATAAAATTGACATTATTAAAAATTATGGTCTTTCATTAATTTAGTTAATGTACATGACTGGAAAAAAATGTTAAATTTTAGTTTTTTTTTTTTTATGAAATTGAATTTATGATCTTTGCTTCTTAATTGAAGTTCACCTGCCCATCACGAAAAATATTACAACTGACTCAAACTTGATTAATACCCCTAAAAAATATTCAATCTTTGGAAGGCTAATGAAACATGAAAGTCATAATTATAATTATTCACATCAACTTTCAGTTTATACAAATCATCACCCTTTCGAGGAAGGAAAATTAAGAGTTAAATATATGACAGATATATGATAAGTAGAATTCCAGAACTCTATGAATACAAACTTAAATTATAAGCACACTGTATATATGATCTAAATCAGCAAAGCTAGCGAGGATACACTGCAGTAATCGATGATTCATCGACAGACAAAGGGATTGTCTTGCTTGTAGTTGTAAATGAATCTGTCTCCAGCCCCTTGGTCGGGAAGTTCGGCTGCGTTTTGCTGTGAAGAAAAGTTGGAGGCCTTTCGGGCGTTGCAACGCTTACAGATTGACCGTTCAGCATCAAAACCACTGTCTGCATTGTTGGCCTTTGTGCAGGATCTTCCTGAACACATAATAACTTGAGTGCGAATCTCTCGAACTCATATCCAGTAAATCCAACGGTGTCCCCTCTGTCCATTTTTTCCTAGTCTGCAACAATATATTTTAAGCATAGGCACAGCGGAGTCCAGTCCCCTCTCTGTTTTTTCAGTTTCTGTCATATATTAAGTTAATATTGGCGATACTAAAGCAGAGTCGTTTCACTCACGTAGTCTTGCAGGTCCTCAGCACAACCTGATTCTTGAAAGAATGTGTTCTTCTTTCCGCTCATTATTTCTAGAACCAGGATGCCAACGCTGTACGCATCTAACTTGATAGAGAGGTGACAGTGCATTGCATATTCTGGAGACATGTAATTACTAAAACCCAATTTAATGAGAAACTAATTTTGAAAAACTTATATATCAAATGTTTTTTTGTCAATGTCAATCCATTGGTTGTTTGATTTTGAGTCACGCAATAAATAAAACAGAGTAATACAGGATATCACTATAGGCATTTTTACGGTTCATGCAGATGCTAAATGTCTAAGATTTGAACCATTCTATTGATCTAATCAAGTGAGAGGAGGGTATTGGCATAAGACTAAGAGCTTACAATGTCTCCACAATTTCGTGTGTGTTACCTTGTGACTAATCCATATAAAAAATTCTTATCATACCAAAATCTGAGATTTTGGGATTTAAGTCCTCATCTAGTAATATATTACTAGTTTTAAGATCATAATGTATGATTCTGAGTTGAGAATCTTCATGAAAATAAAGCAATTTATGGGTAATTCCTTCTGTTATTTTGCATTGCATTGACCAACTCAAACTTCGGTTTTTTTCCAAGATTTAATTTACCCCAATAGAACAGTCATCATACTTGGATGGACATACCAAATAGAAATGATCCAGGTTCTTATTGGTTACAAATTCATAGAGGTGGATCTTTTCCTCTCCCCGCAAGCAAAATCCCAATAGCCTAACAAGATTCCTGTGCTGAAGTTTGGCCACCACATTCTTAAATTCTTCTGCACCTTGCCTAGAGATGTTTGATAGCCTCTTCACAGCAGTATGTTGCCCATTAGGGAGCCAACCCTGTAAATGATTAAAAAGAAATTGATTCTCGGGAAGCTCTGAACCCAAAACATTAAGATTCCATATTTTGTACTTAAATATGATAAAATACCTTGCAAACCACACCGAATCCTCCTTCACCTAACTTCTTGTCATCACAGAAATTGTTGGTTGCCACTTCGATTTTATCCAAATCAAATTGCAAGAACTCCACTCTTGAAATTTCAACTGCACAAACAGTCACAGACAAGGTGAACCCTCGATGTTAAGTTTGTAGTTCATGAAACATAAACTGAATGATATTAATGTAAATTTTTCAATAAAAGTGATCCAACAGAACATGATATTGACTCTAAACGCATCAAAATCTTGTAACTAAAGAAAAATTAAAGATAGAACTAAAATTTATAAATCATACCAGTTTCTCCTGGCACGGAATTGTATTCCTTTTTCACCCTTCCTCTATTTATAAACCAGCATGCAAAGATCAAAAGCAACAAAGCAAGATCAATTGAAACCACCCTTTTTTCCTTGCATGAATCAATTTAACCTTCTCAATCAGTCAGCTAATCTTATGCTTCATCCGTAGCACAAATGCCGAAGGATGATTACTGATTACTGCCAAGTAACAACGATACTTTCAAACCCAAAATGGAAATTTGATAGAAGCCTAAACTTTTGGGCACAGTGGTTACTTAAAATCAAAGTGCATTCATACCTTTAGGCTCAGGCGGGGATTCGGCTGGTGATGTAGCAACTGGTGTACTGGTGAAAAATGGGCATGTTTCGTGCCGAAGATTACAACTGGGAGTCAGAACCCGTCCTCCCTGGCTGTAACTAGGCAATTATCTTTTTGACATTTGCACACATCTATTGCAATCGGTCACTGACAAATCAAGCGTGCACTGTACAAGCGCAGACGGATTCAGTGCGCTCGAAAAGTTTGTTTCTTTGGTGGCAAACTTCTTGCCGGTGCCACCATAACCATTTGCTGCTTCTTGGCCCAGCTCGTTCATGGTTTGACCCAGCAACTCCTCAAACTTACTTTGCTCCGACTCTGAGATATTAACAACACTCATCAAAACATAGATGGTTTCATCAACTACGGAGAAGAAATTTCGGTTCGAATAAGGAACCATGCGCTGAGCGTATCAAACCACAGATTCCTTGTTTAAGTTACACTGCCGTCGAACATCTTGAGCAGCGCTGGAAACACAGTCTCGGCATGTACCGGCGGTGATATCTCCACGCCGTAGACGGCAGATTGGTTCGACCTGTCCGTTCCCACCTCTACCTTCAAACGTAATAAATAAGTTACTCTTTAAAATTGTTTAATGCACTGATTCATTGAAAAAAATAAATCTCGATTTAATAAATTTTATATAATAGCTTACAATTTCTCAAATCTTTTTTAATTTTATCTTTCTTCTTTTAATTAACATTTTATTTATTTCAATAAAAAATATTTTTTGTAAAATATAATTATAAAATATTAAAATAAAAATATTTTATTTATTTAATATTAAATATAAAAATTTAAAAAAAAGTAACTTCTCTTATTTCAAAAAAAATATTATTTTTCTTTATTACCAAATCTCTAAGAAACATTTATTTTAATCAATAATACAAGTGATATCACTCTTTTATGAATATATAAATATATACGTATAAATAATATTTTTTTTTAAAAAAAATGCCTTCAAATAAAATAATAGAGATTAAATTATAGTCTATATTCTCTTATTTCAAAAAAAATTAATTTATTTTATTATTAAATCTGTAATAATCATTTATTTTAATTAATAATACAAGTGATGTATCACTATTTTATTAATATATATATATATATATATATTATATTTTCTTAAAAAAATACTTTCTAATCCTAAGTGATATTCTATATTCTAATTATATAAATAAATATATATTATATACTAGTTAATTCACTATAAATAAATAGAAAAATAAACAAGTATATAAATATATAATATCATAAAATATAATTAATTAAAATTTAAAATAGTAATATTCTTATTTATCCATTTTAATTATATTTTTAATTTAATTTTAAATAAATATAATTTAATTTAATTTATATATTTATTTATATTAATATATTATTTTATTTTATTTTATATTATTTAATTAATTCAACAGTTGATATTATGAAATATTTTTAATACAATTAATTAAATTATTGATTATTAAGCAACAGGGCAACAACTTTTAATTATCGACTAATTTATCATCCCTGCGTATCCCCGCTCCATCGTAGTAACTGCCGAAAAGATGCATCAAACAATTGCTGCTGGGCCATAAGGACGGATCGAGTATTCATATTATTATATGCATTTTTTAGGAAAATGAAAATTTTAAAATATTGTTAATAATTATAGTTCATTATTAACGCAAATAATATTTATAAAAAAAATTGGCATAAAATTTTTAATTATAATAATTATTAAACAAATAAATTTATCAAGTTAATATCGATTATTATTTATTGATGAAAACATTAATTTATGTAAATGTCATTATTGTTGAAAAGATGGATAGTAGTTGTTTTTATGAATAATTTATTAATAATATTACCATCAAAGTATTTGGTCTAATATTAAGTCATTATTTTATTCAAAGATTATGAGTCCCATTTAAGGGTTGTCACTAATAAGTTATTCATAGAAAATAATATTTTTATTTAATGTGTACTTATTTTATATTTAAAGTAACTGAAAATTATTGTTTAATCTTGTTACCTTTAAAATAAATGAGAATATACTTATTTTTTGGAAAAGAAAAGCGTGAACACAAAAATCGATAATTTCTTTTATATAATTTTATAATAACCGTTTAAAATATAATAATTTTGAGCGAATTTAAACTTGATTTGATTTGAATTTAAATTACTATATCTTAATTAATTAAATATTAATAAGAAATTAAAATTATAAAAATAAATTAAATTCTCATTTATATATTATAGTATATAAATAAATAATAAAAATTAAATAAGTTAAATAAAATCTTATCTAAATTGAAAATTATTAGATCAAACCGAGGAAGCCGTTGAGCTGCTTGACGGAACTGCGGCGTCCCATTTATAAGTTTATATTTATATGGCAAATCCCCTCAATACCGGGACATTTATTTCCACAAGTCAATTTGGGATGTCCTTGGTGTGGTAAGTTCAAAATTTTTCATGAAATTGATTTTGAAACTCTTTTATTACGTGGCACGCAAGGTTAGTTTTGCATACAATTTTATTAGAAATAACTTTATTTCATTTTATTTTAATAAAAATAATTTTAATTAATTTATTTAAAATATATAAAATTTAATTATAAAATAAATTTTAATAATATCATAATAAATATAATATTAAAAAAAGTAAATCTTTTATATAATTTATTTTTATGTCAAACGAAATGAATTTTAATAAAACACTTATTAAGTTGGATGGATTTCATAATAGTTTAAATATAATTATAATAAAAATTATAAATAAAATGAATTTTTTTATTTAAAATAAAATCCTATTGTTAAAAAATTATTTAAAAAATGAAATCTTATGTCAAATAGGAGTAACTGACATTTAATTAATATAATTTTGTATCTGTATATCTATATACTAATAAGAAAAGAGGGTTTTTTTTTTTTGGTAGGGATTGTCTTCTTTTTTTTTAATCTTTGCAAGTATCACAATTATAACAAATTTTTCCCGACAATTTTTTTCTTCATTTTTACTATTATATCCTTATAATGATTACTTTTTAAATTGTATTTTTGTCGCCCTTCTATGACATTTTTTGGGCCCTACTTTTAGTTCTGGTGCAAGCCTGTTTATCAATTTATGTTATTTTATTTTTCATATCATCCACTAATTTTTTTAATTTTATATCTTAATTCTTAAATTTTATTTTATTATAATATTTTATATATTTTATCTACTTTATTACATATATTTTTATTTCTTATATCTTATATAATTTTATAACTCATGCATTATTTTTTAATTTTTTCATTGCATTTTTTTGTTCATTTTCATTATTTACAATTTAGATGATAATAGTATAAATATAATACAACATAAAATTTTCATTATTATAAAAATATTTTAAATAAATTAAAATTTTAATTAAAATAAAATCAAATTTTTGGTAACGATTTAATCCTATTTCTTAACTATATATCTTATTTTTAATTATTATTACTTTATATCTCACAAAATGTTATTCTTCTTTTTATCGCTACTTCTATATCTCTTCTCTATATCTTCAAATATAACCTCTACCTATTACAAATTGAGCATTTTTTGGGAATGCATTGCTTCATTTTATTTTATTTTACATGTGTTGCTCTATAGGAGAAAACTCCCCCTTCCAAACTTTTTCATTTCCCTTCTTTTTTTCATACTTTTTTCCCTTTTTTACATTAACTATTTTTTATCCACACATATCATCTACAACTCAAACATAATTGTGTAATAATATCATACAATATAACATGATTTCTTTTCACTATAAGTTAAAAAATTTATTTATTCAATTAAATTAATTTATTTTACTATATATTCCATTTTTAATTTTTAACTTTTACTACTTTATAAATTATGCATTATTTCTCTTATTTTTAACTGTTATTACTTTTTTTAAAATTTTAAACCTTATTTTTTTAACTTTCAAATTATTATAAAATTTTATGTGTTTTTTCTTTTATCTACTTTATTTCATATATTTTATTTTTTGTATCTTATATTATTTTATAACTAATACTTTATTTCTTCCTTTTTAGTCTATTTCATTGCATTTTTCTATTTGTTTCCATTATTTACACTTCAGATAATAATATTAATAAATTGTATAAATATAATATGATATGTTTTTTATGATTATGAAAATAATTTAAATAAATTAAAAATTTTAGTAATAGTCTAGTTCTATTTCTTAGCTACATATCTTAATTTTTAACAATTATTATTTTATATCTCACAAAGTAATTCTCTTTTTTTTTTAATCCCTACCTTTCTATCTCTCAAATAATTCTCTTATACCTATCAAGAGTTGAGCATTTTTTGGGATGGATTGTTTTATTTTACATGGGTTCTATGGGAGAAAACATTCCTCCCCCCCCAAACCAAAACTTTTGCATTTACTTTTTTTACATTAATTATTTTTATTCATTCATATTATTTATAATTTGAACACCATTTTGTAATAATATAATGAAATATAATATAATTTTTTATTATATGCTAGAAATTTTATTCAATTAAATTAATTTATTTTACTATATATTCTATTTTTGGATTTTAAATCCTAATACTTTACAAATTGTATATTATTTCTCTTATTTTTGTTTCATGTTTTTAATGTCTATTTATTTTGCTTATAACCAAGGAATATATATATGATATATATATTTTCTTCTTAATTGTAAAAATATTGTAAATAAATTAAAATTTTAGTATAAAATTATTTATGAAATTAACATTAAAAATAAAATTAATCAATTTATTAAAATTTTGCTTATATATTCTTAATATCAATGAAAGCATTATATTTCAAATTAAAATGTTTCCATATTTATCAAGGTTTTATGGTCCACACATTCCATTCTATTCTTCTTATTTATTTTATTATATGATTTGCTTTTTCTTTATTATTCATAGATTGTCAAAACAGATTAAACCAATCCTACCAATCTAACTTAATAGACAAAAATTATACGTCAAGCTAGTCTTTGGTTGAATTACCTTTTAAGCAAATCAAATTAGGCCAAATTACTACAATAGTAATCACAATTCTAATCCTAAATCAATTTTTATAAGGCAGCCTCAAGCGGATTTTACAACTTACTTTTATTATTATTACATTACTTATCTATTTATTATTAATTTTAATTATTATTACTCTTATTATTATTTAAAAATTTATTATTATTAATGGATATAACTGAAATAATAATAAAATAAATCAAAACATAATATTTTTAACATAAAAAACCTTAAATCAGAAGAATAATTAAAAATTATAGGACTTAGACTAAAAAAATTTAGTATTAATTAAAATTGATATAAATATTTTATTAACTAAATTTGTAACATATATATATATATATATATATATATATATATATATATATATATATATATTAGTATTTTACTATACTTAAAACAATTTTTACTTTAATTAATATATTTATTTAGTTATACTAATTATTTTATATATGTTTAGTTATAATAATTATTTTTCGTAATTATTTTTCATTAATTTTTAAGTTTATGATGATAAATTAAGTTTCTTGCATAATCTTTATTAATTTTTTAATTTTAATATATTTATTTATTTTGATAAATTTATATAATATATGGTGATAATATTAAATATATAAATTTATTAATTTTAATACTAAAAATTATTTAATATTTTTCATATATATTATTAATATTATGTATATTAAAGTATAATTTTAATATACTAAAATTATTATTTTAATATATATAAACATATAATAATAAATTAATTATTTATTATTTACTATTATTATCATATTAATGGACTAATTCGATAACCCAACAAACTAATACTTATCTATCCTAATCCTTAATTAAGTCAAGCTAACTAATCTTAGTCTTGATCTATTATTAGGTTAGGTTACTATTATTATTTTTCATACCAGTTCGAAGTCAAGTAAAATT
The DNA here is from genome assembly GCA_020226215.1 of Sindora glabra. Classification (NCBI taxonomy): domain Eukaryota; kingdom Viridiplantae; phylum Streptophyta; class Magnoliopsida; order Fabales; family Fabaceae; genus Sindora; species Sindora glabra. The sequence goes on along the minus strand of CM035226.1, from coordinate 10,361,402 downwards.
ATATCAATTCTAAACCAATCTATTAAATCTAACTTATTTTAACACTTGTCACTTCTTACTTTTGATATTTAAAGTTTAGATGCAATATCACTAATGTAATATATTTTTATTATAAAATATTTTTTATACATTAAAGATTTTGTTTAATTGAACTAATATACTATATATTCTATTTTAAATTTTATTATTTTATAGTTCATACATTTCTTTTTTTATCTATTTTATTATATATTTTTTACTCCTCTTATTTATAATTTAAATATTAAATCACTAAATATTATATACTATATATGATGTGATATATATTTTATTTTCAATATAAGTAATTTTAAATAAGTTAAGGTTTATATATAAAAAGTATTCATTCAATTAATTACTTATACATTCTTTTTTTAAACAAAATTTAGAAATTTAAATTTTAATAAGTTAAAATTTTAATATAGAAAATACTGATTAAATGAACTAGTTACTTATTCTACTTTCAATAGAAATATGTAAAAATTGAAATTAAAATTATTTATTTAAACTTTTTAACATTTGCATAACTTTAGTTTTTAAGTGTTCTAGTTCAAATTAAACATATATCAATTAAGATTTTGTCAAAATTTTACACTTCAAATATTATTTCTTTTACTTTTATCTATTGCATAATATATTTTTCTTTTACATGTCCATTTTTTATTGTTTATAACTCAAATGCTAATATCAATAATCAATAAATTATATAAATATAATAAAATATATTTTATTTATTATTAAAATATTTTAAAACTTTAAAATAAAATCTATTATTAAATGGATTAATTAAATAGTGTATTTTTAAGTAAATATTTAACAATTAAAAGCAAATTTGTTCATGTAAAAGTTGTTAATCTTTTTACATCAATTTTCAAATGATATATTGCAAACTAAATACACATTAATTAAAATTCTGTTAAGAATTTATGGTGAACATACTATTTCTCTTTCTTTTATCTATTCTATTCATGTTTTTTTTTTCATATCCACTCATATTACTTATGGTTCAAATATTAATATCACTAAATATATAAATATGATAAGATATATTTTCTATTATAAAACATTTTAAGTAAATTAAAATTTTAATATTCAAAATATAAATCAAATTATTTATTCTGTTTCTATTTTTGATGTAATATTTAAAAATAAAAACTATTTATTTCAATTTTATTAATATTTTATCCTAATTTACAGGTATCATTTTTCATATTAAATTTGTTATAATCATTATGGGATTTGTCAAATTTTGATATATAATTTATTAATTAATTTTTAATTAAAATATCTTACTAAATAAATCAAAATTTTCTCTTTTAACCAAATTATTCTAAAGTTCAGATTAAGTTTGATTTTTTTTCCATTTTGTATATATATTTTTTAAACAACAAAGTTTAAATCTAATTTTTTTTAATATTCATGTGGAAAGCTTCTAAGAAATATTTCAAAGAAAAACTTTTGAAAGAAACTTCACTATCTGTGTTTGGCAGCTACAATGCATCTTTTCTTTCTTTTATTAGTTTTATTATTACTCAGATTTTTATCTGAATAAGAACGAGTGATTAACATACCTATGTTCATAGTTGTAACTTCTTTTTCTTGTTTTTATTTTTTAACATATTTAACTATAATATTCTTATATTTAAATATGAATACAAACTATTTTTTTATTATATTATATAATTACTCAACAAATTTATAAGTGATTTTAGAAACACAAAAAAATATTTGAAAATATTATTAGGTTGATTTTGAGTATAATTTCTCATTCACATTTTTATAACTATCATCTTTTAAGGGCAATTTTTTATTAAATATGATTTAAGTGATTTAAAATTGATATCATATTTCGTTATATAATCTTTTTTAAGATAAAAATTCATACAAAGCATATATATAAATATTATTTACCGCCTTTTAACATATATTGGAAGAAGTATTTTTAAATTCAATTTTTCTTCAAATATAATTTATAAATAAAAGATTAGGTGTAAAACAAGTTATGAGAATTTTCATTTATTTAATTTTTATTTATTCTCTATTTTAACTTTTTTATGTTGAAGGTTTTTATTTAACTATGATTTCAAATTATAAAAAAAACTTATGAAAAGTGTTATACATAATGATCAAATAGTTGTTTTTATGTACTTTTATTTAATAAGAAATAATGTATATATTAAAAAAATTGTGATTTGCAATTGATTAAAAATTATTATTTGAAAAAAAGTGTATAATTATATAACAAATACTACAATTTAAATTTGAACATATTTATGTCATTTTTTGTAACATAAAATTTATTTATAAAAATAAATATGTGATTAAAAAAGAAGTAAATTTTCAAACCGTGAATGACACGGACATTGTACCTAGTGTGGGAGTAAATTAGGGAGGTTAACATAGAGTACTGGAAACCAAGTCAATAACAATGGGTTAAAGCAGTGTTTTAAAATTTGGATCGAACTGATCGGTTTAACTGGTTTGATCCGGAACTGGACAATGATCTGATTTGGGTTTAGCTATTAATTCGGCGTAATGGTCAAATTAGTTTGGACCGGTTTGAACCATTATTTGCTCGACAAACTCGTTAAAGCAGTAGCAACCCAATTTGGACGGATCAATAACAATGGGTTAAAGCAGTGTTTTAAAATTTGGACCAAACTGATCGGTTTAACTGGTTTGATCCGGAACTGGATAATGATCTGATTCGAGTTTAGCTATTAGTTTGGCATAATGGTCAAACTAGTTTGGACCGGTCTGAATCATTATTTGCTCGACAAACTCATTAAAGTGGTAGCAACCCAATTTGGACGGATCAATAACAACTCAATATAAAAATATTCGGCGTGCGTTCTGCAACTCCTAAACTGCTATGCATGCCTCTTCCACTAGAACCAGGACCTGGACTTGGACCCAGATCGAACGGTTTAACCAGTCCGATCGAGAACCGAATCGTGATTTGGTTTTGGTTTAGTTATTAGCCCGACATAATGAACTGATCTAAACCGTTATTTGCCTAGTAAACCCATCGAACTAGTTGCAACCTAGTTTGGACGAGTCAACAGTAGCCTCAACATGAAATTATTTGGTGTGCGTTGCAGGAGGCTTGAACTTGCGACTCCTAAGCTGTTCCGTACGCCTCTTCCACTAGGACAAGTCATCTATCTAACAGTCTAACAACAAACTTTATATATAATGTCTACAAGTTTCTCATTTTCCCAATTTTACTTCATCTACATTTTTATTAATAATATTGTATTATATATATATATTTATATTATATATTATATAATTAAATTATTCTCATTTAACTAGTATTTACTTTAAAATTTTTATTAAATTGAAATAAAATATGATTTTAATATTATAATATTAAAAATTTAGTAAATGTTTGTAATTAGAATAAGATTAATATTTATTATTTTACATTTCATAAATATGCTTATACAAGTTAGGATAATTTAATTTTTATGTATATATATAATATTATAATATATATAATATTAACCAATTCAATCGATTGAACTAGTTTGACCTTTACCTGCTCAACCTATTGGATCAATGATTAGTTCGGGTATGAGAACATTAGGTTAAAGAAAGAAAAATATGAGTTAAGATATTTTGAATATATTTAGATATATTTTTATTTTTATATTTTTAAATATTATTTTTTATTTTTAATATAAAATTAATTTTTAAAAAATAAAAAATAGTTGATATTAATAATAATATTTTATTTAATTATAAAATTAATATTTAGAATAAAAATAAATTTTATTTTTATAATTTTAAATTATAAATTTAAAATTATAAATTCGAAAATAAATTATTAAATAATTTTTTTATTTTTAAAAATAAAAATAAAAAATTATTTTGAGAATCAGTAAACAAACGCATCCTTATTTTGTAGCAGAAGAAAAGTCAGCATTCCCAACAAAGTTGGGATGATGTCGACAGGACTGCAGGAAAGCATGGTCCGCAAACGCTTCTATCATAGTTCCCCCGGATAGAAAAGATGTGTGTTTCAAAATGCTTATCGAGTTTATACGCTACTTTGATTGACTTGGAATTTCTCTTCCCCCAAGATTCGGAGCATGTTTGAATCTTGATACTGTCGTAACAGTAAAAATTACTGTTATCTTATGTGCTGCAGAAATAATTTATTGCTCTAGCATTTCCCGCGTCAAATATACATTACGGCCAAAAATATATATATATACACACACGTTACGGAATGTGTTATAATATATTATTAATATAGTAATATATTATTAAATTTAATTATATATTAAATTTATTTTTTAAAAATTAAATTTAATAATATATAATATATTAATATATTATTATATTAATAATGCATATCATCATCTCCTATACATACATGACTATAATGATTTTTGGCTTACCCGATTCAAGCATGACTAGGTTACAACTTATTAAGAATTTGTTATTTTGAACCTATTAAGTTTGGTTAAAAAATTGAAAATAAAATTATTTCGACGTGTTAGTATTAGTAAAAATATTTATTATTAAAAATAATTTTATATAATAATTATAAAATATATTTGTTTTTTTATTTATATTTATTTTTTATTTGAACTTATTCATACCAACCATATTTATTGGATTAATGTGAATTATGTCATTATTAATTTTTGTCAAATAAATCCCATATTGGATTAGCTTGTGAGTATTTATTTATTTATTTATATTTTCATAAAATAATTTTGTATTATATAAACTAATATTATAAAATAAAAATATTATTCTAAAATATCTTTATAATTTAATTTAAATTTAAATAATTTTTAAATTATTTGTCTTCAATAAATATCATAAAATTCTTATATATGTGATAATATAATTTTAATATAATAATAAATAAAAAATGCTATAAGTATAAAAAATGGAATCCAAATTGAATTGTAAATTTTTTATATACATTGATTTAAACTTTACAAATTTATCTAATCGTTTTATATTTAATGATAGTATTTGATTTGAATTTGCAATCTAATTTTGAATGTCATTTTTTATGTATATAAAATTATTGCAAGTGGATTAATTATAATATATTATTCAAATAGGTCTAATTTGATGCTCAAAAAATTTTAAAATTCATTAAATATTTATAACAAATAAATTTTTATATTGTATAAATTCTATAAAATAAATAAAATATTTTATTACAATATTATTTTAATTTGACATAAATTTTAATGTATTTAATATGATACTTAAAAAGGATTTAAAGCCTATTAAATATTTAACAATTAGATCCAAATTTAAATCATTAAATAATAAGTCTAATTTAAATAAAATTTATTAAACAAATATGTATCCATTTAAATAAGACTTTTTTTAACCCATAAAATAGTTACATAAAAAGAGGAGAAACAAACCCAAAAACAACAGGACACCAAAACTAAGAAGAACCTAGACTATGAGGAAACTTGAAACAATAAAACACCACAACAAAAACACAATAAACTGGAAAACAACTTAAAGAAGAACCTCTTAAAGATAAAACCAAACTTCAACCATGACTTCCTTAGTCTATATCAGATGGCTAATCAAGAACTTCTGCAATAAGTTTATATGCTCCTTACTCTTCTTGGAGGAAATATGAAAATGGAAGTTTGCTTGTTGCTTCTTGAAAGATGATTTGATATTGGGACCAACTCTCCTGAATTGGACAAAGAAGGATTATTTCTTAGGTGATAACAGTCTATGATGCTTTCTTTCATCAAATTTAGGAGAAAAAGCATGCTTTAGACATTGGCTTGATTCCTTCAGGATGGGAGATGGAAATGGACTGCGCTTCTTGTCTTCTTCCTCTAACAAACTCTTAGTACAAAGCATATTGGATTCAAAATCCATTGATTCCTATGACACTAACAGATAACTACTGGATTCGTTCTATAAGAAATTTCCTTTATCCATGGAGGCTTTGTTAAAAGAATTATAATATAATTTGGAAGTTGAATGAATATGAGGATCATAAGAATAATGGCTTGTGGTAGATTAGAAATAAAATAGGCATCTCATGAAACATGATAGTAGAAAATAATCATTTTTCCGTACCGACATTGATTTTTATAATATCCTATTTGGCCACAATTCTAGCAAACTTGAATGATTTTTTTCTTTGTTGAATAAAACTAATACCAAATTACCTCAATCCTGAAGAACAAAGGTACCAAACTGTTGTATTGAAAGTAACTTACCCTTTTATTAATGAAGTTGTCCAAGTTGAGTATATTTGTTTGCAACTTCCACAGTAGCTATCAAATCCTTCACTTGTTGCTCATTTGTGAATTTGTGTTGCCTTAACTATTGGATTTCCTCTTTCAAGATTGCTAAATTAGTACTAAGCTCTTTGTGCTTTTGCAATTGACTTAGCTATGTTCCAAGATTATTAACTTGTTCCAATAAATCGTTGATAGCATTTTCCGAATGACGAGTTTTTTGTTGTAATTTTTTAACATCCTCACTAATAATCTTTACAGCTTTGACTTCTGAAGCATCAATAACCTTGGTCTTGAATTTTTTATCAATCATTGTCTTAAGAATGGCCAAAAAAGGATACCCGATTGAAGTAAATGCAAAAATATCATTACAATCATCTTTAAAATCTTGAAGTGCTGTAACAAAATATGGCTACTCATCTCCCAGTGATGCCTAAATACCTGACTTATTTATACCAAAAAATAATGGATCTTCATATTTAGACCCATAAGGTTGTGGTTGCTTAAGAGATTTCTCCTAAAGCAAAATCTGTAAAGGAACCTCCTTAAAAGTCAAGAAATGCTCATTTGGTGCTAAAAAGCCTTTCTTTAATCAAGAGATGAGAATTCTTTCCCCATATTCCAGGATCAAATGACAAATCAGAGCCGAGAAAATAGAGAATATAACAAAAATTGAAATGATCTTCAGAGCCACCATAAACTAAACTAGAACCGTCCAAAATTTGCTACAGACCAAGAAATTACTTACGAAACCTACTAATGATCAAAGGGATGGTTGCAACACAAAATCCGTCAGATCGCCCCATCGCCTTTGATCTAAATGGGTCGTATCCTAAAATTGCAGAAAGCCAGATGCAAAAGGTGGAAATACCGGTGGGTTGAAACTCAGCTAACGACAGTCGTCCACTCCTATAGAAAGAACAACCTGTTCTATTAATGCCGACCTCACCACGAGGGTTTCTAAACTGTCAAATTTGTCGATTGATGCTAATTTTGTGATGTTCTATTAATGCTAATTTTTGCAAAGAAAAGTCATCATAAGCAAATAAGCAAATTAGTTGATGATATTATAATTTTTTATGTGAAATTAAATTTTTAAAGAAAATTTATATATAGTCTCTTCAATATTTAAAATATTTTTATCAAAATTCTTAATAAATTTTATTTTAACCCTTCAATTTTTCATTTTTATCTTCATTTCTGTTTGACAAAATTAAAGAAAAATGTGTATTTTATTTTATTTTTATACTTGGTACATTAAAACAATAAAATTTTTAAAGTTTAATTTCACTTTAATTTTCGTAATATTAAAATTAGGTGAATTTAACCCCTTTAAAATGAAAATTTTATTTTTATTCCCTAATATTGAACTTGGACAAATATTGGTCCATTCCATTGAAGCTTGAATGGAATCGGTTACGTGGCAAACGTGCCAACAACGTGGAAGGCATGTCACTTATGTGTTAAATAAATTAATTTGAATTTCTAAAAAAACTAAATCTTTAAAATTAAAAAGCTAAAGTAAAAAATAAAGCTTAGAATTTGTTATAAAATGAAATATTAAACAAAAGATGAACAATAGAAATGGGGGAGACGAAAATGAAATTTGATTTCTCTCTATGTATTATTTTTTGTAGGAATATTTTCATTTTATTTTAGGATTTCATATATGATAATTAGAACACCATAAATATGAAATTAGTATTTACTTACCCGATGAATTTGTAGCCATAATCGAATTCAGTGGAAGCTAATGTATTTTCTTTAACTAAATCTTCCTATTCACTTTTCTTTTTGATGGCAGCTCTCAATAGGTAGAAACCATGTATGTGAGAAGTGAAGAAGGGACCTAACCATAATCTTTATTTATAAAACCCTAGCAATCATCCCCATAAAAGGATTACTGAGTCTTTGGGTCTACACAATCGCCAAACCATACTAAACTATGTAGATGTACTAAGCTTATATCTTTAAGATCACAATTTTAAATGAGTTTTATGCATATTTCATAATTGAGCTAAATTTTAATCAATCAGTTTTATTAAATCAAAAATTACTAATTAATTGCAGCACACTTTATGAAAAATTCTAACATTCTCCCACTTGAGTAATATTAATTGAGTTTTACAAGAGTTTTAACTAAATACAGTTTGAAAACAAGACTCCAGACTGATTTATTAAAAACTTTTATGTGGCCACAATTAAAAGCAATTTAGCCCTCTAAGATAACATCACAATAATCCTATCTAATATAGCTAACTAACACTAAATCATAACGACCTTTATACCCCTTATTGAGATAAGACCAATCTATGATTACAAGTGCTAGTGACTTTATTGACAATCGATTTTAGTGTGGCTGTGTAGTAAGAAAATAGCACCAAATGTGATCAAACATGCTATTTTCATTATCAGTCCTCCATGATTTCTCTAAACTTGATGAAAAATCCTTATACTATATGTATGTCTCATTTATATTCTCGAGATCATTCAATAGTATCATTCTATGAGACATACTTTATTGACATCAAAGTCATAGTTAAGATAGATACCAGTCTTAAGAAACAAGAATTTTAATACTTATAAGTATATGTACAAGTAAGAATATATAATAGCATAGATTATCCACTTTATGATGATCATAAATGAAATTAAAAAATCTTATAAAAAGAGTGTCTAGCATAACAAATTATAACATGAGAGTATAAAATATAAGGAATATGCTCCCACTAATTAAATACATCAAAAGATCTTAAGACATCCATACTCTTAACATGTTTGTTAAAAATTGTAGGTCTCAATCCTTTAGTCATAGGATCAGCAATCATATTGTTTGTATCAATATGCTTTATGGTAATATCACCATTTTTCACAAAATCTCTGACCTTAAGGTACTTTATTTCCAAATGCTTAGACCCACATGTAGTTTTGTAATTTTTGAAAAATAATACAATAGATTTATTATCACAGTAAATTCTTAGTATATTAGAGATGGAATCAATAATGCGAAGACTAGAGATAAGATTCTTTAGCCAAATAGCTTGCGTAGCTACTCTATAACACACAACAAACTTAGCTTGCATAGTAGAAGAAACCAAAAGTGTTTGTTTTATACTCTTCCAAGATATAGCTCCTCCAGTTAACATAAAAATGTATCCTAAAGTAAATTTTGTATCATCCTGAGAGCCAGTAAAGTCAGGATCTATGTATCCAACAATCTCAAGATTGTCAACTTTTTTATAAATCAGCATGTAATCTCTCATCTTTTGCAAATACCTTAACACTTTCTTGACAGCAACCTAGTGATCTATACCGGGATTAGAAAGATACCTACCAAGAACTCCCACTACAAAAGCAATGTCTGGTCTAGTGCAAACTTATGCATACATGAGACTCCCCACTGTACTAGAATAAGGTATATTTTTCATTGATTCTCTTTCTAAATCATTCTTGGGACATTGACTAAAGTTGAGTTTATCACCTTTTATAATAAGTGCATCCCCACCCTTACAATTTTGCATGTTAAATCTTGTAAGTACACAATCAATGTAAGATTTTTGTGAAAGTCCTAACAAACCTCTACATTGATCTCTGTAAATCTCTATTCCAAGAACAAATGAAGCATTTCCAAGATCTTTCATACCAAAAATCTTAGACAATGATCATTTAGTCTCATGCAGCAATCCATTATCATTACTAGCTAATAGAATATCATTCATGTAGAGGATAAGAAAAATGTACTTGCTACCACTAATCTTAAAGTATATGCACTGATTAACTTTATTTTCTTCAAAGCCCATGGAAGTGATCATCTCATCAAATTTAACATACCATTGCCTGAAAGTTTGTTTAAGCCTATAAATAGACTTTTTAAGTCAACATACTAAGTGTTCTTTTCCAGGTTCTTGAAAACCTTCTGATTATACTATACAAACTTCTTCTTTCAAATTCGTATTAAAAAAAAAGTTATCTTTACTTCCATCTAATGAAGCTCTAGGTCATAGTGTGCTACCAAGGCTATGATAATTCTAAAAGAATCTTTAAATGACACTGGTGAAAAGTTCTCATTGAAGTCTACTCCTTCTTTTTAAGTAAATCCTTTTGGAATAGTCTAGGCACCCTATGAAGTACTAATGAGCAAATTAAGGTTTAGTTTTCTTTTCAAAAGGATTATAAATTTTGACTTCCACAAGACATCCCCAAACTTGAGAGTGGTTCAAGCTAGGTTTCGTATCGGTCCACAATTCAAAAGGTGTTTTTGTTACAGATTTGTTGAGTACTTTATTCAATATATATAATGCGCATTTCATGACTTCACCCTAAAGAGATTCAGGAAGATTTGTTCTACTCATCACGCTCCTCATCATATCTTTAAGAGTGCGATTTCGTCTTTCAGCTATACCATTTTACTTAAGACTATTAGACATAATATATTAGGCAATTATCCTATTCTTTTGTAGGTATTTGGCAAATGATCCCATATGTTGTTTAGTTGTATCATGTCTACCATAATACTTACCACCTCAATCATACCTAACAATTTTGATGACTTTTCCTAATTATTTCTTTATCTTTATTTTAAAAAAAATTTTTTTTTAAAGCATTAGACTTATCCTTAAACTTATCCTTAATTAGGTAGAGACAACCATAATGAGAAAAATCATCAATAAAAAAAAATAATTATTACCACATAGAGTAGGAGTAAATGGTTCATTAATATCAGTATGCACAATTTTTAAAAGATTAAAACTTCAAGTGGCCTTTTTGCTTTTAGTCTTAGATAACTTACCCCTTATACAATCAACACATATGTCCAAGTTTTTAAAATTAAGAGAAGATAAAGAACCATCTTTTATTAATTTATTAATTTTCTCATTCGAGATGTGACTTAATCTTTTATGCCATAACAAAAAAAAAACTTTTTACTAATTAATGTTCTCTTAGACACTATGTTTTCAATACTTATACTATTGTATTCATTATTTTGGGCCAAGCATAATCTATATAAATTATCAATCATCTTAAATTTATTAACAACTTTAGAATTTAAAGATAAATTAACTTTTTCATTCTTAATAATAAAATGATAACCATGTTTGTCCAAAACAAAAATTGAAATCAAGTTTCTCTTAAAGGAGGATACATAGAAAATATTTTCCAAATAATTTCAAAATTTAACTCTAAATTTGAACTTATTGTTCTTATAAAATTGATTTCCACTTCAATATTATTTCTAACTTTAAGCTTGGCCTCTTTCTCACCTAACTTTCATTTACTTTTGAACCTCTACAAAGTAATAGCTATATGAACAATTGGACTACTATTAAGCTACCACGAGTTTAATGGTGCATTTAACAAAATGAGATTCAAAACAAATGAAAGCTAGTGGTTTACCTTTTGCCTATTCTTTTTCTCTAACTAAGATTTGTATTTCTGACACTCAAATCTCTTATGACCTTTCCTTTTACAAAAAATATTTATCATCTTTCTTCATGATAGTTTTAGGACCACTTACCTTTTTTGTCTGATTACTGCCTTAGCTTTTGTTATCCTAAAACTTATTAGAAGCTTTTAACCTAAATTCCTAAGCTTGTTGGAAATTTTCTAGTGGCTAGGTTTGGAGTTAATAGTGGGTAAGGCACTCTTATTTTTTTTTCTTTCTTTTGAGTTTTTTTACTCTTCAGAAACACACTTCGATATAAGATCATTGATACTCCAAACTTCATTCATGGTGTTATAAGCAATTTTAATTTAGGTAAATTCATGAAGGGGAAAATTAATGGCATGGTGAACAATGAATTTTCGAGTAAGGTGATTTCATGCGAAGCTAATTTTGATTTTTTAATGTGGACCATTTTCATGATAAAATTTCTAACATTTCCAATAAAATCATACCTCATACTCATTAGCTCACTCATAAGTAGGGCTATTCAGGCTTTGGACATCCGACGGCAATCGACCGCCTATGATCAGAGAATGTCGGTTGGTGGTGGGTCTCTATGATAGGCCAGTAGAAATCAAAGCAAAATTTTGAAAATTTTGAATCTATCGATCGGTTATGATTAGATGAGGTGCAAACTGCTGAGGACCAAACCGACCAAAGATGAAGCAGATGACACCGTTTTAGCAGTGACGACACAACGTTTCGGTGTTAAGAAAAGAAGCTTCCAGAGATACGATCCATTCTTCAACGCATTTGTCCTCTTCCTCTCTCACTCGATCCTAACCCTAACAGAGTAGAGTCCAAGCCTTTTCTCTCAATTCTGCCTTACCAACCCTTCACCAGTATTGAAGTTGACCACTGATCGAAGCTTGCATCCTTTGCAACTAACAATCTCCATCAAACAGTCCAAGTTTCCAACGTATTCAGTGATTCTGTAGCGTCATTGTAAGGTAGGATTCATTACTTGGTTTGCTGTCTTTCTTCATTAAAGTTATTAGATGACTCACGATGTTGATTAAGAACTCCAATATCAAGTGTGCCTAGTTTTTAGGTTGCTTTGCTTCTATTCTTCTATCTGTGTTATTCTAATGTGATATTGAATCACATGCCAATGCAATAAGTTTTAGTGTTGTGTTTTGTTGGTCTAAGATATACCATTTGACACTAGAAATTTGTTTAGTTATAGCTCAAGTTATTAAAAGCAGCAATTTTTACCATAAATTTACAATGTCTGAAAGAGTGCACCTTTTAAGATTTCCCCTGCTAGAATGTACAACTGAGGCTAATTCCTTGTTTGGACCTAAACAAGAAAAGTAGAATTGTCCAAGAAATTAAATCTAGTTTAGTCTTATCCTCTTATGGTTCCAAAAGAAGATAGGTGATAACAGCATAAACACAAGCTAGATATAGTTTTTCTAGTGTGCAATGAATACTAAAATAAATTAGTCAATATAAATTTTGGTTAAAACACAAAGACTAAAAACACAAGTTGCATATTGCACAAAACTCTACTTTTAGAAACTTGTCTTTTAATTTTTGTATCCATTAAGAAAGGGAAGACTATCATTATTCATTAATAAAATTGATACTATTTTTTTTAGCATTATTATAAGTCTGCAAGATAGAAGGCAATCCTTATAATTTCATACATCCTTAATTCTTCTAATACCTCTGCTAATACCAGTACATATGGCACAATTTAATTCAAGCTTCGAGAAAGAGCTAGTTTGATTTAAATTGTGCCTTATGTATAATTTGTCAACAAGAAATGAGAATGACATCATAACTATCATTTTCCTAAGACTTTAGATTCTGTCCTAGATTTTTTCTGAACCTCAGTATTCGATTATACCAAACCCTTCATGAAATTCATGAGTAATATCTTCTGTAGGAAGTACATAACTAACAGATTCCAGCTTAAGCCCACAAACATCATAAAGACTTGAAGCAACGATTTCTGTCTCTTCCACCAACCAATTCCCCCAGTAAGTCACTTTTATAATAAAGACATTGCTTGCAACACACTGACACAAGCCAAATCATAAACCATGTAACCCCTAAAATGATTTACCCAATTTTTGACATGTACAAACTATGTATAAATTATCTGTAACATTATGATTAGTGCTCTGGTAAGCTTAATGCTAGCTTCAAGCAAGCAAAAGATCATTTGGGTGAATGCTACTAAGTGAAGCATGTGGAAACATACATTACATAAGGTGTCCGAATGCATAAGAAATTAAAAGAGATAAGTACACTCATTGACATTGGCACATGTAGTTAGGGAGCTTACCTTTAACTTATTATTTTAGGATTTATAATTTTTCTCTGTCTTTCAGCAGGGATTTCTTTAGCTTTACCAAAATATCAGCATTCATAACATTATATATACTCACTCCTTTACCTTTCTCTTTTGACAAGTTAACTCCATAAAACTTCAAGATTTTTGTAACTATCATTTTATATCCTAGTTGAGCATTAATTCTGGGTTTTATGATAAGCAGGCCTAGATATTTTTCATTCTGGGTTAAAAAAAGTGAAAAGAAAAGATGGGTTTTTCAAAATGCTACTTGGTTTTTGGATAAAGTTGAAGATGAGATAATGAATTGACAGAGAAACTGAAAGCTTCCTATGAATTTTTAAAAAGTAGCTATAATGGAAACTTAAACAACATGAGTAGCTGTAAGGATTTGTTTTGGTGGAGTTTGCAAGAGTTAGGTTGCTTTGTAACAAAGTTAAATTTAAACAACACATATATTGCTTTGCTTATTTAATAAAATTCCCTTTATATCCCAATTCAATGACTTTGTTCTTTAGATAATTCTACACTTTCATGAACAAATAGTGGTAAGAATTCCAGACTAACAACTTATGTTACTTGCATACATAATAGGTCTAACTAAAATTATAAAAAATGTTCTATATTTTATTAACAATTTTACATAATTTAAATGTTCCTAATCAACAACATGAGCCATCTAAAATTAGGGGTTAGTTTAGATTCACAATTTCAAAGTTCCAACTTTAAGCACCATGTAATGGAAGTTTAGATTCACAATTTCAAAGTTCCAACTTTAAGCACCATGTAATGGTCGTCTCTTATATGCTTGCTATTAATCGGTTGTATTGCAATATGGATAAGACCGGTGAGCCACCAATTGGTGGGGCAGCAACCCCTCCTCCTACTCCACTTGGCCAAGATGATGGTCCAAGTGTCCAAGTTACTGGTCCAAGTGCACTACCAACCATGGAAGGCAAGAAATAAGCTCTTAAAAGAAAGAGAATCATAAGGAGAAGGCCTTCAGCCAATAAGACAGTGGGTATAACAACAAGGAAGAAAAGCATTGCATGGGATCATTTTAAGTGAGTTTCGAATAAGGAGGTAAGTGAACCAACTGCTGAATGTTGCTATTGTGGAATTAGATTCCTTTGTGATAGCAAAGAACTTGAGACCTCAAACATGTTAGCCTACATCCCTAAGTGCCCTAAGTACCCTTATGCATTGAAGAATGACCCTAAACAACAAGTGCTTGATTTTAATAAAATATCTAACAAGAAAATTTTAGTAGGGTCTACTCCTCATGTATATGATCAAGATGAATGTAAGAAGGCAATTTTTATTTTCATCATTTGTAATGAACAACCTTTTAAAATAGTTGAAGGGTTTGGATTCAAATACATGTGTAAGAGATTGTATCCTCAGTTGCATGTGCCATCTAGACATATTATTAGGAAGGATTACATGAAGATTTATTTAGAAGAAAAGGGTAGGTTGAAGGCTTTATTGAAATATGATTGTGTTAGGGCATGTCTAACTACTGATTGTTGGACAAGTGTGCAGAATCTTAACTATATGGTATTGACAATACACTTCATTGATAATGATTGGAAGCTGCAAAAAAATATTATTAACTTTTGCCCTATACCAAACCATAAGGGGGAAACTATAGGGAAACAAGTTGAACAATGCTTGAATGAATGGGGTGTGAGAAAAGTGTTCACTATAACTGTTGATAATGCTAGCTCTAATGATGGGGCTATAACATATTTGAAGAAAAAATTTAGAAATTGGAAGGGTTTAGTTTTAGATGGTGAGATGATGCATATAAGGTGTTGTGCTCATATCTTGAACCTAATAGTGAGTGAAGGATTGAAGGATCTTCATAGCTCTCAGTTATTAGAAATGCAGTAAGATATGTGAGGTCCTTTCCCTCAAGGTTAGGTAGGTTTAGGCAAGCTATAGAGGAAGAGCACATCACTCACAAATCCCTTGTGTGCCTTGATGTCCCTACAAGATGGAACTCCACCTTTAAGATGTTAGAGGCAACTAAGAAATATCAAAAAGCATTTGAAAGATTGGAGGATGAAGATAATGACTACTCCATTTATTTTACGGAGGATGCCAAGAGGGTAGGGCCACCAACTAGTGACGATTGGAATAATGTTAGGACATTCATCAACTTCCTGAAAATCTTCTATGAAGTGACATTATCATTTTCAAGCTCATTGCATGTCACATCAAATTCTGCCTATACTAACATGTCTATAGTGCAACATGAGCTTAAGAAATGGAATGAATGTAGGATGGTTGAATTTGTTCCTAACAACAATGAACATGAAAACAAAATATGAGAAATATTGAGGGACAATTGATAACATGAATCCTATTCTCTTCATTGCAAATGTGTTAAATCCTAGGTATAAGATGGCTTATGTTAGGTGGTCATTCGAAGAAATATATAGGGAAGTTGTGGCTTAAACAATGATTAAGAAAGTTAAGGATAATTTGGTTAGGATGTATGAGTGGTATACAAAAGAATATGACCAACCTAGTGCATCCTCAAGCACCCAAGCATTAGGAGAATCACAGCCCCTTCTTGCTAAAAATGAAAGTCATGCTAAGAAAGCTATAACTGCTGCCTTTAGATCCCATTTAAAGCAAAAAGATACAATTGAGTCAAAAGATGAAGTGGAAAGGTATTTGCTAGAAGCTTGTGTGGATGAAGAAGATAACTTTGACATTTTAACTTGGCGGAAGGATAATGCTTCAAGATTTAACATCCTTTCCAAATTAGCTAGAGATGTGTTGGTTGTCCCCATATCCACTGTGGCCTCTGAATCAGCATTTAGCATTGGTGGACGGGTGTTGGATGCATTTAGGAGCTCACTAACTCCTAAGATGGCTGAAGCTTTTATTTGCACCTAAAATTAGTTGAAGCCCTTTATGGTTAACTTTAATGAAGTTAAGGATTACGAAGACCTTGACAAGTGTGAAGAAGTAGAACAAGGTATAATTTTGTCCATTCATATATGATTATGTTTTCTTTTTGCATAATTTTTTTTATTTTCTACCCCTTGACTGTTTTACTCAATTACTAATCCATTTCTACACCTTTCTTTATATTTTTCTAGAAATTCTAGGAAGTGGTGCACTAAATTCTTCTATAACAACAACACTTGGAGATACAAATCCATATGGAACAATTCTTGCTCGAGTTAGTAAGGGCAATCTTAACAGCTTATGGCTGTTGACTGATTTAATTTCCTTTTTAACAATATTAATGTCTTCTTTTGGATAGTTGGTAAGGCATCAATAAGTTTATAGGGAGTAGATCCTCCATTTGGCATGATTTAGGCATGAATTAGATATATTGCTACATAACATCCTTTTGGTAAATATTGACTGCATTTGCTATTGGGTTGACATTAATTTTTAGAGCTGCTGGCCTAGGCTGCACAAACAGCCACTAGTATAGAATGTGGCACAAATTACTTTTATTTTTGGGCTCTTGGTGAATTGGTAGCTGGTACAGATTTTTAGCATAGAATGTGCTGATAAAAAACACACTATGGTGGTAGCCTAGCTAAAACAATGTATAGCAATACAACTTTCTTTTTTGGTTTATGCGTGCAGCTTTAATTTTTTGTATTATCATGTAAGTTGGTTGAATTTTTATAGCCTATTAGCTTTTGATTGAAGACTTTGTAACCATGTTGAACTAATTAGTTATAAAGAATGCAATTTATTTATCTATCATGCTTGCTGAAATTTCACGAAATTTACTTATTTAATTACCTATTGTTATTTGCTTAAATTACTTTCATATTAGTGCATTAAGGAATTTAGTTATTGATTCATTAGTAGGTTATGCCCATTTTCATTGTGGGTAGAAAAATGGCAACCATTACAAGCTAAGATATGAAATTTTGGTTGGTTTAATGTATAAAATAGGGCTTATTTGGCCCTTTTTTTATGCTTAGAAAATGGGCTTTTAATAATTGTTCAGTTAGTATTGGATTGAGCTTATTTCAATAGGAAAAAAATGAAACTAATGAAGCCAGAAGAATAGTTGAGTCATGTATGCCTGGGAAGGTAATGTTCTCCAGATTAATTTTCTCTTTTATTCATTCTTTTACAGTTACATAGTCTGTTAGCTCACTTTTATTTTGTAAATCACTGCATTCAGCCATTTACAAAGTCCATTTATTTGTTTTGCCTGTGTTTGTAGGTTATTTTGAAACCAAAAGTTCTAACAAAAGTTGTTTGTTCATGGCATCTTCAATTAAGAAAGGAAACATCAACATTGCTAAATGTTCAAAGCCATATTTTTGTTATTACTATGCCAACTAGCTACCTTATTTCAATGTTTGGTAGAAGTTTTGTCCATGTACGTCTGAAGCCATGTATATAGCTGTGATTTCAGGTGAAAGAATTAGCAAACTAGACATGGGAAATCTCTCAAATCCAATATTGATGACATTATTTTCATAAAAGAGATTAGTGATATTCTGTTTGTCTTTGAGTGAAAACTTGAGGAAAAATGTAGATGGATGGAAAAAGTAATTGAATTTTTCTATAGGATACAAGCTTTTAGATAATTTTTTTAGAATCTAATCAAAGTTATTTGAATGATGAAAAGAATACAAGATTTGTGAATGCTATTGCCTATATTTATTATTTTTTCTAATTTATGAGCAATTTAAGGTTTTAATCTGTTAGAAAGGAGGCCTGTATTTCAAGGTTAATAGTCTCAAAAGTCAAAGTTAATTTCGCTAACTTGATGGGAAGTTCCATATGAGTTCAATTAGCTTTAGGGAAATATAATCATATTCCAACTGTTTTCAATGCCTGTATTTTTTTTATAGTTAACACCCTTTTCCATAGTTGTCTTCTTTCTATTTCTTCAAAAGCACATGTATGAATATTTTGTCATCTAACATAATTTCATAGTTAGAGAAGCGTAGGATAATCAAGGTAACTTTTTGTGTTTGAAACTTAAACATCTATTCATGCCCTTAATTTGTTTACAGGTTTGCCAAACAACTCCATATATTCGTGATACAAATCATTTATTTCTTGAACTCCCTCTACTGAAAGATAGGTTAGAAAAATATATCAATGAGATGTCAGTGGTTGGATCTTGGGGTCAGAATGCTGTTCAAACAACAAATTTATGGCTTAAAGAAGGATTAAAGCCACGTTGTATTACTAGGGATCTGAAGTGGGGAGTTCCAGTTCCATATGAAAAATATAAGGACAAGGTTAGTAAGTCCCATTTCATTCTGAAGTTGGCTTCTTCAATGTAATGTAATGAAGATGTTGTTCATTCTTTAATTCTATAAATTGTGTTCTTAAATTGTTCATGTTTTTTATGTCTGGTTTGATGCACCTATCAGATATGTCTCAATCACTTCTTGTTACACAACTAGTTGGGAGAAATGGTGAAAGAACCCAAAAAATGCGGAGCTCTATCAATTTATGGGTAAGGAGAATGTGCCATTCCATATTGTAAGTTATTCATTTTCTTGAGTTTGTGGATATTTTGCCATTAATTGTCTTCTTTTTTCTGTTGGAATTTTTTATTTTCTATTGGGATTATGTGTGGCAAACAAAGTATTATTATTTGTCATTCTATTCCATTACATTAGCATTCATTCTCCAGCTGAGTTACAAGTCCATTACTGTTGCATTAATTTTAAAATTTATTTTACATGCTTATTCTACATTGTCACCCTATTGATTGTTTATTGTTAAAGGAAATATTAATTTGAGGCATTATCACTTCTCAATCATCTTTATTAGACTTAATGCTTGTAATCTGTCTCCATGATCTTACAACACAATTTAAACTTCTATATTTGTGGCTGATCTCTTCAGCCATATTGCTATATATAAGTTATTTGCTTAGTGGAGTTTTGTAGAAATTAGATCTAGGCTTTTACTGTTTGACATAATATTGTGTTTCAGCATGGTTTAAGGATATAGCTTCTCAAATCTGATGTAATTTTCCCTTTAGGTGATCTTTCCGACCATTCTACTTGGAACTGGTGAAAATTGGACACTAATAAAGACTATTAGTGTCACTGAATACTTGAATTATGAAGCAAGTTAGCAATCCTCCAGTGGTTTGGCACCATGTGTAGCATCAATCGATAAATGATATATATTAATGGAAAGTTATCCTGTAATATATTTGTTTATTATACACATTCTAAAATCTGAAGTCTTGAGTGTTTTTAACTGACTGAATTTTACTATGGATAATATTTTAGGGAAGTTTTCTAAAAGTAAAGGTATTGGAGTGTTTGGTAATGATGCTAAGGATACTAATATTCCAGTGGAAGTATGGAGATATTACTTGCTCATGAATAGGCCAGAGGTAATCCATTCCCGAGCACTTGAGCTTGATCTACTAAGGACTAAATTAATATATAGAAATGGAATGAGGTGCTATTTCCTCTCTTTTTATTGCTATTTCTCTGTTTATGTCATAACTAGTTTGAATGTCGTTGTGCAATCTAGGTATTGGATACATTATTCAGCTGGTGTGATTTGCAAGCAAAATTAAACAGTGAGTTACTGAGTAATTTGGGCAACTTCATCAATCAAGTCTTGAGTTTCATTGTTAAACTTGCAGGTAGGCTGAATATGTGGGCCATAGGCCCCTAATAGTTTCTCCCTTATGAAAGCTTCCAGATTTTAAGCAATCTGTTAAATTGAAATATGTAAAACTTGGCCACCATTACCTTATCACCCATGGAATCTTCATTTTTAAACAATCTATTAAATTGATATATTGGTTGATCTTAGGGACACAAGGCTAGCATATTTCCTCATGTCACAGATGTAGGGGTAAGTTGAGGCAGCTTCTAATTGAGTTGGGAAATGATGAAAAAATACATGGAATCCAGGTACAAGTTACTTTGTATTGTTTATATGTTTTATTTTGTTCTTTTTATGTTACATCTAATGGCTTGTTGGCTGAGCCTAATCAATTTTAGTCAATTTTTTACTAAGGTTTGCACCTACAAATATGAATAATTCATTGCTGCTGGACTGCTTGCTAACTATGATCGTCCTATTCAGCTAATAGCTTGTTTCCAGTATTCTCTATAAGATTGTTGCAAAGGGTAATATAGCAAGAATGTTACTCTAACTGGTTGATAAAGGATGCGTAACAAAGGGTATCCTAACAGGAATGCAACAATCTTTCGATTTTCTATTAAAAAGGGTAATAAGGTTTTCTTTTTCTGTAAAGACAAGATAAGAATCATGTTAAAAATTATTTCATGGGCATCTGTCCTTTGTCCTTCAAATTAAAATTTCATTCATACATTATCTAACATGATTTATTTTCATGTCCAGAGTATTTCCCTATACACAAATTAATTATCTCTTAGCTTAGTTATCTTATAGTTACATAGCATCTTAACTTGTGGTCCAACTTCATTAATAAGATTTCAGTATTATTTATTACATTTGGATAAATAAGGACTTTTGATATTATGATTGACAGTTGAGTGTTAAAATTAAGGAATTATTTCAGTATTATTTATTATATTTGGATAAAGTAACACTTTTGATATTACGGTTGATATCCATATTATATTTGGAAATGTCATACATTTGAGCTAAAGTTGAAAAGTGTTATCCGTCGGGACCCATCATTGCCTGACCGACTGCACCATTTCAAGTGATGGTCGGTTGGGGCAATGAAATGGGTTTTGTTGATTGACAAAACATGTTACTTTAAGTTGCACGGTCAGTTGAAATTTTATATGTTAACTGAACATATCCGACTGATGAGCAGGCCTACACAAGGGCCTTACTTTTTTGGGGCTTCGTCAACCCATCATTTTATATGGAACCAATTTTCAATTACTAATTTTTATGTACCAATGTGCAAAAAAAGGAACCCAACCCAACTTAAAAGTTGTCTGTACCTCCCGTCCAGTTGGAGTATTTTGTATTTTTCCTCATGTTTAAATTTTTGTGGTTATCAATCTACCACCTATTCGAGGTTAATTAACCACAGTTTTATCGAGGTTTAGAAGTCTTGCCCCCTACCTTTGAACAAAAGCCACACGCTCTTATGGAAAGAAAAATGTAGGTTGCATTGTTTACGATACATACATATATATAAATATTAGTAGCATTTAATATTATATTTATATATATATTAGTTGCATTTAATATTACATTTAGTATTTACAAATATTTTTTTCTAATAAAAAGAGAATAAGCGCAATTAATGTTGATTATCCTTTCTACATATTATCATAAGAATACTTTCTTGTTATAAAATATCTAGTAGAATTAATTTATGATGTGAGACGATTTATTAAGGGTGTACAGTCTAACCTACTTAAAGCATAGTGTAGTCTAATTTATTTATCTAAATAAATCAGGCTTATGCTAATAAATTGATATATTTAGATCAATAAGCCGGAACTTTTTTCTTTAGGCTTGATATGTAAGCATATTAAGTCGGACTATTTAATTGTACATATATTTATAAATAATATAATATAATATGTATTATACATATAAATAATATAAACATTTTGATACACACACATATATATACATATATATAAGCTTAATTTTGTTATTGGATAATTTTAGATTTTAAGAAAACTTTAATCTATTCATAAATTGAAAAACTTATTTATACAAAGAGATTTTTAAATAGATTAACAGACTTAGTCAGACTTCTTTATTAAATCAGGTTAAGCCCAAATTTTAGTCTTATATAAATTAACAGGAAACAAGTTAATAATTTAGAAAATAAGTCTGATTTATTTAATGTAAAACTTAACTCAACCTAACTTATTCACATCCTTATGTGCATATAAAGTTAAGTATCTTCACACTTGAATTTCTTTTTTCTTTCAAATTTTAAAATAAATTAATTAAAATAAAAATATTAATATTAATATATTTAAAATAATCAAACAATAAAAATATTCAGATCGTGCTCCAGTTGAATTACATAAAAGGAGATATGAATGCACCGGCGGACCCCGTTGGGGAAAGGGTGTGCATTTGCCCCCACCGCACTTCTTGTTTTCTCAAATGTTTTTGAGTAATATTGAAAAATTTCCATGAAATTCAAAGTTGAAAAGGATTGTTGACCAATAATGGATTTGAATCCCCAAATTGGTTTACAAAGTTATTTTTACAGTGAAGAGACATATATATTTATTATACATAAATTGAGTATTTTTTGTGTAAAAATTATGCCTGTCATTACTGACAGATTTTGATCCAAAACTTTAAAGATTTTTTTTAAAAAAAATGTCAAATAACATAATTTTGCCCCGAAATGACCTAAGGGTTCTAGGTCCGCCACTGTTAAATGCTAATAGAAATGGTGAAGTAATAGGCTAAGCTTGAATCAAGACCTGTGATCATCAAGAGTTTAACGTATTTCTTTTCGAACTTTTTTTTATTTTAAATTTGACTCAAATTTAAATTATTATTAACTTAAAATTATTTCTTATTTTAAGTTATCTTATGACTTTAGTTAAATATTTATATTAAAATAGGATTAAAATTCCTTATCTAATAGATATTTTTATAATATAAAATGTCATTTAATTCATAGAAATTGCATGAGATGTACAACAATAAGAAATTTGTAAGTCATTTTATTAGTCATTAACTATCAAAATATCAAAATAGATAAGTAAATATAATTTTTCAAGATTTATAAGAAGTTCTACTATCTACAAATTATAAAAATTTGCTTAGCCACATTCTCTCTGGTAAGAAGAATTTTTCATATTTTTAATAAATAAAAATACAAAACTACTCCTACTTAAGTTATCTAATGACTTAACCTTTTATTCTTACCATTTGAAAACAATAATAAATGTAATTTATTAATTATAAAATATAAATATAAATAGATTTATTATTATATATATTATGTTATTTTATTTATTATTTTAATATTCAATTATAAAAATAAAAAGGTTTTTCTTATACCTTTTATATGAATTTGATGGAATTTATTATTTACTATATTAATTATTTAAGTAATATTTTTCTTTATTTGAATTATATTGTATTTTGATTATATTGAGATATTTAAGATATATATATATATATATATATATATATATATATATATATGTAAGGTATCTTAATTTTTAATATAAACCTATCTTACATTTTTATAGTAAATGAAAAAAATAAGAAATTACAAATTTAGAAAAATTATGATGGAAGGAGGTATTAGAAATATAGTTTAAAAAATAAAATAATTATAGACAATTAAAATTTATTGATACTTTTATTTTTTATATTTTAATTTCAAAATATATATTAATTATTTTAACAATACTTTGTAGGAAACAACCAAGCAAAATACAAAAAGTTAGTTTTGGGAAGTGTTAATTCTTTAATATCAATCAAATAAGTTTGAATACTTCCTAAAAAGTTAATTTATTAAGAAATTTATATTTATGTTAATTAAAGGTTTGATGTTTGAAGTGTGAAAAAAAATCTTATATAAGTATCTATGGAAGATTACATGAGAACCTTCGAGAAATTTGATTAAGAAATTGTAAGGTTAAACCTTTATATGTATTATTTTTAATTTTTTTTATCATATTTCTTCTTAAATTTTGAATATTTTTCACGTTAAATTTGATTGTGTGCTATTTCATTATTCTGACTGATTTAATTACCAAATTTTTGATTGTTTGGATGAGATATTTTTCCCGATGCTTTCTGCCTGTCTTTGTTTAGTTGCAAGCATCTCAATAATAATTACCAGAACGAAAGCACAACCATTTGACTGTAAATTTTGCACAATATAACTGTCTAGACACGTCCACTCTCTCTCCCAACAGCACTTATCATTCCAATCTCAGGACACTCCTTTCCTAGCTTCCCTCCGATGCCAGCCATGAAAATGGTAATTACAGAACCAGTATTGATGATTCGCCCGAAAGTACCATGCCACCATCTCCGGTGCTCTTCTCTGTCGTGGAGATCTCACCGACGCCGGATGCCAATACTGCGGTTCAATCGCGGTTAGAGCTGTGCTTGAAAGTTGCACGGTGGAGAAGCAATCTATCATTTGGTATGTGCTCAGTGCATGTTGCGTTATTCAAACCAGTATTTCTTCTCCCCAGTTCAAAATTCAAGCAATCTATCATTTTGCTTGGATGGAGAGGAAAACATCCTCATCTATGAATATGTAACCAATAAAAGCCCAGATTATTTTCTATTTGGTATGTCAATCTGAATATTGACAATTGAATTCCAAACATATTTTAGCAGTGGTTTATACATTGACTTGGGTATATCTCTAAATCTAATCATGCGTGTACAATTGGATTGGTTAAAATGTGTTAAAACGTTTTAAATTTTTAAGAGAAATTGCTCAATACCTTCTTTATTTATATGAAGATTTTTTATTATGAATTATTCATTGTGATTTTAAAATAAATAATATTCTTCTAGATGACAATATGAATGTTAAGATATTAGATTTTGGAATGTTCATAATAGATTAAACCCAAGGCAATCCCATAAATATTGTGGGGACCTAACAAGTCCTAGAATACCTTAAAGCTTATATTATATTATATTATAGATAGAATTTGTATTAGTTTATTATCAATAGTCCCATGAATTAAAAGAATATTGATAAAGCTTATAGGTTAAGAGGGGATAAATTGGCCTTTTTTAAAAAGGTAAGAAATAAAACTTAGATTAAAAAATTAATGATGAAACCGTGAGGTGAAATAATAAAACTTTTGGTATTTTGATGAATATATATTTTTAAAATATAAAATATCTCAATAATGATTGAAAATATTTTATCAAAGATATTTCAAAAATGTTTCTTTTTATTAATGTGATAAAAAATCATAAACTTATTTTTTTAATGTAATGCTATTTTTGCAAATAAGAAATAAGTAGAAAAGTAAAGAGAGAACACTAAGAATTTTTATAAAGTTTTGATTGTTTGAAAAGGTACGCCTTTTGGATCTACTCCTTGTTTCTTAAGCTATCACATATCGCTTGAGATATCTACCAACTTTTTACTAAGTTATAATATTTAACTTTATAAGATTCTTCCTATATATATTAGGATTTTCACAACCACCTATCTTTACAAGATTTTTTCAATCTCATTAGGATTTCACAACCATTTAACTTTATAAGATTCTCACAATCTCCATTAGAATTTCATAATTACATAACTTTACAAAATTCTCACAATCCCCACTAGGATTTCAAATAGAATACAAAAAGGACTTGTCTCACAATCTCTTGAAGAGATTTCACAAGCTTTCACTCACTAATACTCCTCAAGTAGATATGCAAGTTTTAGTTCTAAAGTGAGAAGAAAATGAGAGCTATAGTTTTTCTAGAATGAGAGATAGAGAGAATTTGTAACTTGTAGTGCAATGTTTCTTCTTAATCTTCAAAGATATGTAGCCTATTTATAGAGAAAAAGATAATGAAACAATTTTGAATTCAAGTCATCTTTTTTTTAGCTCTAAGTTGTCTTAGGCTCCAAAGTATTTTTGGACTCCAATGATTTGAAATTTCAACTTTTGGCTCCAAGACTCTTTTAGACTTTGAGAATTTGAAATTTGAAAAATGACTCTATAAAATATTAGCTTACATTAGAAGCTTTCTAAAATATTATATGATTTAAAAATATCATATTTGTACTATATATGTTAGATTTCAACTATTTTTTTCATTTTTTTCTTGAATTTCACCCAGGATAGCAAATACATTACTATTTCGCTAAAATTGAATTTTCTTTTAGAAATCTAATCCAATTGGCTTGCACTGCATTGGTACTATTTGAAACTATTCATCCAACTATAAAAGAGATGTCACAATGGCCTATATAATTTTTTTAATCAATTTTAGCATATATTGGATAATTTAAAATTTAAAATTTTCTCCCATTTTGATTTTCTAACTCTTATTTAATTAAAGGCTCAAAATAACTATTAAATATTTAATATTAAATTTAGTCATCTTTCTTTTAAAAAATAAATATTATATTATAGTCCATAAGATTACTACTTGAAAAGCAAATGTGGTATTTTCAAAATAGAAATAAATGGAAAATTCTAAAACATTTTTGTCACATGAAAAAATATACTTTTATGAAATCAATTAGATTTTTGCAAATATGAAAATGTAATAGCCCAAAGTCCATTAAATATTTGATCAGTTTAAAAATCATAATCCATTAATTTTGAATCTAAATAAATTGGATATATATAATAATAAAAATAATTAGCCCAAGTTATAACTTACATTTGCAAAATAATTTATAAATCCAATTTATTTCCCATTTGTTTCCTCATTCTTCCCTTTTTTGATGATGGTAAACCTTTACAAAGTTTTGCTGAAAAAGATTTCAAAGGATATATCATAATGGATATTAAAGTTAAAATATATCATAGCAAGTATCAGAGCAATCTAATATTTAAGAGGTATCAGAGCATATTAAGAAAATTAAATTATGTCATAAACCATGCAAAATTGTTTGCAAAAAACCAATTTTCCATTAAAAAACTAATTTTGCATTTTGAAAAATGAATCATGCAAAGCTTTATAAAATACTCCCCTGAAACTAAGATTTTCATGTTCTTCCCCTTTCATTAGAAACTCTTAAAAGAAAATTGCTCTCTCTAAAACCATAAGTATTTTAAAAAATTAAAAATTTACACCTCTTTCCAAATGCTTTGCCAAAAACTTTGCATCCATGTTTTCTTTTTCCAAAAACTTTTAACTCACATTGTATTTTCTTCTTTTGCCATTAGAAAAACAAGTAGGAAAGTAAAAGTAAAATAGGTAGAAAATTGTAATATCTCAAGGTGATATTTAAAGTTTTGTTACTAGATACTTGAAAATATTTATTTTAATTAAAGAGACAAGTTAAATTATTTGTATTTATACCAAGGTGAAATACAAAAAAATTTTAAATTTCTGTTATATGATAATATCATGATTTTATATAATGGAGAAGCTATTCAAATATTGACTTTTAGGAATTTAAGTGAGGAATATGGAAGAATGTGTAACTAAACTCAGTAGATGGCTTTTACCTATAAAATTACAAATTTTGATAGTATTTTTGAAATTTGGGATATGGTGAATTATAATGAATGCATAAAAGAATAGGTATATATATGCTTATAATTAGATATTTAGTTCTTTTAGCATTATAAAAAAGGAATATTTACCTGAAAGGAAGAAGTTTTATAAAATATATGAGTTAAAAGGCTAGGATGGAATCTTAATCGAATGGGAGGGTGTGAGGTTTAAAGTAAGATTTCAGCTCATATGTGCAAGAAGCATGGGAGCAAAACCCATAGCCTTTCTTTTATATTTTTCTTAGTGTATCTCTTCAACTGACTTTCTTTTCTCTCCTTTTATCACCCTCGGTTCTTTCTTTCTTTTCCCTCTCTTTTTTTTCTTTTTTTTTTCTTCCCCTCCTTGTTAGTGCTTTCTCTCTCATCAGTCAAGATGTTGCTGCTATGAGAACCACCAACCTAACTTTTCCCCTTACCAAATAGTAGCACATGGCATCGTGCAGAATACTCGAGTGGAGCTGTATGGTAATGTATGGGAAGTTATCGTAGTTGCTGCTTGTTGCTCTTCCCATCCCTAGCCTAGAGAGTGCCAATCTCTACTATCCTCATTGCCATGTTCCCACTCTTCCTACAATTGGCTATAATTCAAATGTGAAGGAGTCGTGATTTAAGGTAAAATTCGAACCATAACAACTAGGGGTTGTTGGACCTCTTTATTATCAGTGTTTTGGTGAGCTTCTACCACTAGTGAGCTTAGGCTAGGTACTTTCGATGATGGTTAGCATAACTATATCATAAAATCTTAATTTTTATTATAATTTGATAGTTTATCCAAGAAATT
Organism: Sindora glabra; assembly: GCA_020226215.1. Lineage (NCBI taxonomy): Eukaryota > Viridiplantae > Streptophyta > Magnoliopsida > Fabales > Fabaceae > Sindora > Sindora glabra. The sequence continues at coordinate 10,332,487 of CM035226.1, read as the reverse complement.
CATTTTTGTGTATGCTTGAATACATAATGATAGCTTGAAAAATATAATTTTTATGTTATAAAGTGTTGAAATAAGATAAATAAAATATATATAAAGCATTACATCCTATTATTTTGAAAGATCCCTGTATGATCTAGAAAAACTTATTTTCAATATGTGCTTGAAATATACAATATTGACTCTTTCATGATATAGAACTTAAAATACTAGCATTAGAGTAATTGTGAAGCACTATATTTTCTTATTTTGAAAGGTTTCAACTTGATCTGAGCAAGACCCATTTTTGTATATTATAGATTATTAGTGATTCTTTTAGAAAATAGTATTCTTATGCTATGGAGTGATAGGATCATATGATTGAAGTTTTCTAGAATGCTATATTTTGATATTATGAAAAATCTATGCTTGATTCAAAAAACCCTTAGTTTATAATCCTATTTTGAGAACTTGGTAAAACCTTGATAAAATAATAATTTGAGGCTTTAAAATATTATGTTACTATACTTAAAGTATACTTATATTATAAAAATTAATATCTTAACATTCAAAGTTGATTTAAGTAACTCTTTAAAATATGGTATTTTGATGCCATAAGCCCATATTAGGAAATATAAGGAGTTAATAAGTTTGAGTGTTAAAATAATTATAAATAATAGGGAACCTTTGAAGTAATTGAATGATTCCAGGTGAATATATATCCCACTTTAATTTAATATTTTAATATTAAAGTATTTAAATGCCATAAATTATAATCCTTCCTATAAATGATATAGATAATATATTTGTTTATATATGAATTTTAAATAATATAGTTGTGAATCATAAAATATATTATGAAATCAATCATGTGATTATGTATGAGAAATTCAAAAATAATACTTGTGATGAGTTAGTAATTTTCTGTTAGAGAAAATGATAGGTTTGTAAGGCATAGGGATGATATTACCAACTATTGATTGATCGCATGGAAATTTCATGACAAATTATATTTGTATTATGATTGGTTTTACATTGTTACTTATTAATATTTAATGGAATAATGGATTATAAAAAAGTATGATATTAAGTGAATATGGATTGACTATTATGGCCATGTAAGAGAGCATGGTGGTGCTAATATATAATATGTTATATGCTCTGATTTGCCTTATGATGATAGAATGATCGCTTTGTGTTGATATTGTATTGGATTTTATGATTCATAGTGCTGAGCTCTAGTGTGCATATTATAATGTGAAATATACTGTGAGTGGCATTTGAAATAAGACATGTGATGGGGTAATGATGTAAAAGTCAGATGAAAAATTTCCAGTAAATAACTTGTAATGGGTATAAGGCAAACCCTGGAAGGATAAGAATGGATAGCTTGTGGAAAGTATAATGTGGATTCAGAGTTAAAAGGTGGATACATGTATGTTTATTATAAATAGTTACGTAATGTAATATGATATTGAAAATTTGCTTGTGATTGGGTATTACAATTTAATACAATTTAATATGATTGTAAAGAATTGATGTGATTGTGATAATTCAATTGTAACTGAGCCTTCATGGCTAATTATGAATGTGATAACCACCTGGAATAGGTGCGTGTGATATGATGATGATATTATGTGCCAATAAATAATTGAAATTATTGCGACTTATAATATGAAATATGAAATGAAGTTATATGTAGGTGAATATTCAATCCGAGGTGTGATTTAGTATATTTTAGAAACTCATGGAGTTAGATCGCATTTACTTCTTTAAACAAAAATCTAATTAGCATGTGACCATTCAATATAAAAGAATTGAGGTTTAGTTATGGTAGATATATGCTCACTGAGTTCTCATAATTTATTCCATTTTATTTTCAATGTTTTTAGGTTAAGAATGTTTCAACTTTGCTACATGCACGAAGAATTAAAGATGATCTGGTTGAAAGATTTTGACAGTCAAATTAGAATCGAGATATACATATAAAGATTAGGTTAATTTAACACTTAATATATTGAATTGTTTATCTGTGTATACATAATGAGATTGTGATATATTGTGTATATTAATAATGTTATTGTATCTGTAAAGAATATAGGTTTTATGCATGTATATACACCTATACATGCGCGATGAGCAGCTCCGACTGGGGAAAGGCCCAGTTCCCTGGCCAAAGGAGCAGAGTCAGTGACTAGGGCATATGGTTTCTAGAAAATGTTTGAAAATTAGGGAAACTTTGTTTGTTTTTTTATAAGAATTTATAGTATGATTTGAGTTTTCATGAAAATAGAAAAATTTTCATTAGGTAGAAGTAGAGAAATTAATGGTAAGGCTGATGGATATTAGGTATTAGGACTTATGTTAGTTACGATTGGGTTCAAGTTGTCATGGAAATAGTATTGGAGAAGAAGTTAAAAAAAATAAAGATGTATCAAAGCAAAAACAAATTAAAAAAGATATATCATAGTAAAATAAAATAGAGAAACTAAAGTATCAGAGCAAAAATAAAAGATATATCATAGGTTTGAAAATATGTGGAGACAAATAATAGTGATGAAAATCAAAATATGAAAAAAAAAGAAGAAAGAATACTAAAAAGTCAATAATTTCAAGTTAGTTAATCAAAATAACGCAAAATAGAGGCATGTAAAATAAGGAATCCCAAAGTAGCACAGTAGTTAATAACAAAAATGGAAAAAATGGAAAATCTTATATGAAAAAAGTCATCATACTAGGTGATAGTAGATAGAGAATATCAAGTGACAAAAAAAATTGAAAAGCAATGATAAGTAACTTTTAACTACTACAAATATTAAGTATTAGAACAAAAACATTTGGAACAATTATTCAAAAACCAGAAGCAATGTAAAGACATGTAATGGCCTAACAAAAACTACTAACAAAAGTTAACTATTCTATTACTTTTAAATGTATATGTAAAGTTGAGACTTCTACAAATTACAATGCATATGCCTAGGTTTAATAGCAAACTAAGCTATCTAAGGCTTTTAGGAAGATTTATTTTGTGAGAGCAATAAATCAATGATAGTTTTCATTTGTGCCTATAAGTCTTGAAAATCACTATAAACCCTATTAAAGAGATTAGTAGCATCTTCTTTAAGCCTGTTAAGTTTGTCTTATTACTTGGTTTGGAATTGGATGAACCTATTTATTTTGGCATAGATGGGAGACATGACATGATAGGCAGAAATGCTTCATGTACCATTAGGTTAGCAAACAAGGCAAAAAGGTCAAGTAGTGGTTGGTTGGAGTATGATAGAGGGGTTTGTGGTTTAAGTGGAGTTATTTTGGATTTGACTAGTGGAGTTACTTCAACAGGTGGTGCTTCAGTAGATAAAGCTTTAGTAGGATTAGGAGAGGTGTAATTAAGAGTGGCTAATGTTTGTGGTGTATATGGTAAGGCTGAGGTAGTTTGATTTAGTTGTTCTATCCAGATAATCCACTGTTTTAACTCATTTCCTTGAGTTGCAAAGAACTTAGTTACTATTGGGCCTAAGTTGCACTAGATTGGTATTTGTGGTCTTCCTATTTCTTTGAGGTATAATTCAACCAGGTTGGAAATTAAGAATTAATCTTCAAGTGATTATGGTGCACGAGAAGTCCAATAATTAAAGCATAATGACAATGTCTATAACCTAAAGGAACTTCGAGGTGGATTGCTACTATCCTTAGATTCTGGAATCTCACTAGCATTCTTTGACAACCCTACTTTAACATGGTTTCTCATGCATTGATACTTTAAGATCAATATTTGTTCCCATACCATATTCTTCTAGTTCATTTGTTTCTTTTTCTACATTTATCAATGGTTCATACCATATTTCATTTTCCTAATTACTGGTAAATTGTTCCTTTTCTTCCCCTTTTTTCCTTTTTCTCTCCTTCATCATTTTTTCTTATTTTATTTCTATTTCTTCTGCCTCTTTTTCTTCCTTATTATCCATTATATTTAGTTTTTCCTTTAGTTTCTTAATTTCTTCTTCTAATTGTCTTTTCCTTGCTATGTTTATTTCAATCTTAATGTTAAACAATACGTTCAAATATTCTTCATTCACAATCTCAGGTTCAAATTTAACCTAAATAGTTTTTACTAGGTCTTCAAAAGATGAGTCATTTGTTTCCAATTCATTAACTTCTTGTACTTTTGGTTTTACAATAATTTGACATTTTTCTGACATCTTTCACCTCACTTGATCTTATTCTTTCTCCTCTAATTTGTATTTCCATTTTTCCATCCTTACTGTTACTCCTAAATTTCATATTTTTAGAGCTTTAGTAGCTTTTTTCATTTCTTTGGCTTCTATCTCTCTTAGATCTTCTTCTAATTTTCTTTTTCCTTTTCCCTTATCACTTTTCTCTTTAGATTCCTTTTTACCTATATTCTTTCACCTTTTTTTAGTATTTATTCTACTAGTAGTAAGCATTCAAATGGGACTACCTATTTTTGATTCATCATTCTCCTTCTTTTCTTTTACTTTTTTCACTAATTTCTCATTTGTTCTTCCTTTTCTAACACTGAATCTTAGCATAATAATTCTTCAAATTAGTGACTTTTCTATTCATATTAGCAGGCAATTCAAGCTTTTTGCTAAACGCTAATGTCTTTAACTAGCTATCATTCATTATATTCCCTTATGAAACTTCTTGACCATCCTTTTTAGATAGATTAACTTTAAAATGCTTTAGGATTTTGATAATTATCATATCATATCCAATGTGCGCATTAACCCGTGACTTAATGGATATAATTTTTCCAATGATCAAATATCCTAAATTTAATTTATAATTAGTTTTAATGGCTTATAATAGAAAAGTTCAAAATTACTCACATTACTCATAGAACTCCCTTTAAGGCATAGAACTTTGCATATATAGGAATATAGCACTTTGCAGTAGGGGTGGCAATTCGTATCCACGGGTTAGGTTCATGTTAGGTTGAAATATGCCTTAAACTCATTTATAGTGAACTCAAACATAACATGAATAATTATATAAGTTGACACAACATAACTTATTTATTAATAGGTTGACATGACACAACTTGCCCAAATCAAAATTTAATAATGTGAGTATATGACCTATTTAATATGAACCCGATTATCAACCTATGTAACTAAAATTCTTACTTGCTAGTGAAAATAAACAAATTCAAAGACTACCGTTCTCACATCATAATTAACATGTCTTTAACATTAAATAAAACACATATCTAAGGGAAAATCCTATTAATAAAACCTAGCAAACTAAATAGAACACACATTCAAAGGAAAATCTAACTAATAAAAACCAACATACTAAATCATTTTGATCATTCATTATGAATATATGATCAATAATAATATTACATTCTAAAACTTTTGAACCTCCATTATTTCTTAGTAATTCTTCTCTATAACAATTCACCTATAAAAAAAATATTCATATTTATACTAAAAGTTTAATTTTACAAATTATAATGAAAATATAATGATTGTATCAAATGATCCTTAATAAAATTGTTCTAATGATAAACAGTAGTCATGGCAATTTATTTGCTCAATTTGGTTAGAATAAGAGCAGAGAATCATGAATAAAGACCAACACTCAGGCTTTTAGGAAATACAAAAAGGTTAAAGTGGGTCCTTATATATAATGTTGCCTATTGGATAAGATGTTTTTTTATTGTAAAGCATACTTAAAAGAAATTTCCAGTCATAACACTACTTTGCATCTTTTTTATATGATTTTGATAATATGATTGATCACCTACTTTAAAGAAAAAGAGGCGAAGATTTTCAAAGTCATAGTGACCTCAGAAAATATACTATAACCAAGCTAGATAGTAATTGATTATTCATTTCTAGTCATATTTACAATTCTATAGCTAAGAAGGCAACCAAATGTTACTCTTTTAATTGCTTTTAAAAATAAGTACATTACTCTTTTAGAAAATGTAAACAAGCAACAAAATTAGGCTAAATACTCTTCTAAATGCTGCTACTGTGTTATTATTATGCCACTAAGTGCTACACCTCATCATCCTCACAAGTTACATTTGTAATTGCATATTTTCAAATACCAAATAGGGGAAGGGGACTATGGCTTATGGCTGTACTTAGGGTTTTTTTTGCTTTATTTGTGAGTTGTGCCTATACTAGAGAAATGGATTGAATTGTTTTGGTAATTGCCTACTTGTTTTGGTGAAGTAACTTTAGTTAGTACCAAATACAGATTCACTTTTTAATTTTTAATTTTTACGTTTTCTTTCTAAAAATTGAAGTAATTAAATTAATAAATTATATTGTGAACTTATTTTATATAATTATTTCATAGATAAAATAATATAACTTTGTGACTCTGGAATAGTGACACAAGGGTAGCGTGTAGTGTTGTTTCAAATTAAAGTTTAAAAATATCAAAATCATCCACTATTATATTGTTTTCGGTATGAAAAATGTTATTATTAGCTCTAATCTAGTGTGATTGTTACATCTATTTTATTTCATCTAACTTGGCTAGTTGCCCACCACCTTTATGCTTTCCAGCTTTTTCCTTTCACTGGTTGCGGTTGGCTCCTTGGTTGACTATATATTTAACATGCAAATTATAAGTGGTGAAATTTCATTTTAATTTTATGTTTGGTAAATAATATATTTTTATATAATATAAATCATTATATATTTATAATTATAATTATAAAAATTATAATTATGATAATAAATTATTTAAACTAATTTAATTAACTTTTTATTATATAAATTAATAATTATAATTTTATTATATCGGTTACACAAGTTGTGTTAAGTTATGTTGACCTGATTATTAATCAATGTAAAATAAATGGGTTATAATGAATTAACCCAAACTTCATACAATTTTTTTCATATCAAATAGGTCAACTTGTTTATGATATGAACTCGATTATAGTTGATCCAAACCTACATAATTTGTGTCATATCGAAAATTAGCACCTCTACCTTATGGTTTATAGTCAATTAATTTGTCAAGGGAGCCTTGTTTGCATTGCCATTTCCTAATTTTTGAACTTATCTCCTAAAGTTAAATTCATTTTCATCCTTAATGTTTCTACTTGGGTTTATCTTTGCCTCTTTATTTGGGGAGCCTAGCAGATAATTCATCAAACCTAAGCTAACTTTTTGTTCTTTTTCGTTAGTGAAAATTATGAGGCTTTTATCATCCCTTGAAGATTCAACATTAGTGTAGAAAAGTTTAGTGTGCTATTCATAACTAGTTCATCCATTTTTAGAAATTTACATCCTCCTTAAATTATAGTAAATTAGAAATTTATTTTGTAAAAAAGAATACTTAAGGTAATTGGTAAATTTGGGTGGATTAGGAATTTTATGCGTGAAGTATGGAATAAAATAGAGTTAATAAAAGTAAGCATGTAGGAATATGATTTGGATGAAATTTTAAGGAGAAAAATTTATTGGAATCATAAAGTATAAAGTTATATATTGATATGAGTAAGCGTATAAGTATGGAAAAAGTTTATTTTGTGAGAACGAATACTTAAGGTAATCAGTAAATTCGGGTGGATTAGGAATTTTATGTGTGAAGTATGAAATAAAATAGAGTTAATAAACGAAAGGATGTAGGAATATAATTTGGGTGAAATTTTGATGGGAAAAGTTTATTAGAATCATTAAGTATAAAGTTATATACTAATATGAGTAAGCATGTAAGTATGGAAGGAGTTTAGGAGTACTTTTTCAAAATTACCCCTAGGACTTTATTTTCTCTATTTTAGCCTCAAACCCTAACCCCTCTTTAATTTCCTCATTTATTAACTTCTATCCATTCTCTTTACGCAATCTCTACTCTATTCCTTTAATCAAGTAAAGAAAACCTCTATTCTTTTTTATTTCTTCATCCAATCGAGGTAAGGACATTATTTTCATCAAGAATCATTGCTATTTCTTCTTAGTTGATGAAAAGATTTTAGGCCATTTAGTTTTGTTAGAAATTTCAAATCCTAACTTTTCAATCCATGGATTTTGATGTGGCTAGGATTGAAAGATATTCAAATTAGTCTTATAACATCCTCTTCCTTATAAGGTGAGTAGATAATCTAGCTAAATTTATAAATTTTTGAAGTTATATGAGGATATAAATGAAATATGGTTAGTTTGTGATTTTGTTAAATTCTAGTTTATTTTGATGTTATGGAAGTTATAAATTATGGAAAGAGGTGATATAAGATGTTAGATAAGTATATTGATGATTATTCCTGGGTTTAATGTGCATTATATATATCTATAAGGTGTTTTGGATAAGTTGTATAGTGAAAATTTCACACAAAATTAACTTTTTCATGTATGAACCAATTCATTAATCGATTCCAGGGGTCTAGAGGTGAAACTGAGCTTCAGAATCGAGTAATCAATCGATTTTAGGGGTCCAAGGGTTGATGAATTGATTTACTAATTGATTCATAAACTGTAAAATTTTATGCTAATTTTAAAGAGGCATAACTTCTTCATCTTATGTCTATTTTAAACAAACCACATATCATTTTAAGGATAATTGAGTCTACTTTCAAATGAAATTTTTTCCATTTCAAAATATTTTGAGATATCATCAAAATAGTAGACAGAAATCAGAAACTCAATTTTGAAAAATGGACATTTCATGTCTATTTTCTAAAAGGCATAGCCTCTTCAAATTTTAACCGATTTAGGTAAATGAGTAGTCTATGGAAAACTAATTAAGTCTATTTATACATAAAATAAGTTTTAAAAATAATTTATTCATGATTTTTTATTCATCCACAGGACATTATTCAAATGTGATAACCATGGTAACATTATAGTCAATCATACCCATCTTATGTTTTCATGATTTATAAAAGTCCAACATGGGATGTTTGATCTCTAAACATCAAAGATAAGTTATTTATGATATTTATAGGATAAATACATAATAGGATAATCATTAAGTGAGTGATATTAATGTTTATAAATTATCCTCATGAAGTTATTTATGATATTTATAGGATAAATACATAACAGAATAATCATGAATTGAGTGATATTAATGTTTATAAATTATCCTCATGAATTGTGAAGTAGGAAAAAGGAAAAAGAGATGAAAGTGGGATACTTGGGAATCCTTTAAGTAACTAAGATACTCCCAAGTAAGTGCATATCTATCTAAGGAACCTCTCTACTTGATTTTCCTATGCTCTATTTGTTCTATTTACTAGGATAATATATCGTAAAACATACCCATCTTGTGTTTTCATGATTTATAAGGGTCCAACATGGGATATTTGATCTCTAAACATCAAAGATAAGTTGTTTATGATATTTATAGGATAAATACATAACCAAATAATCACGAAGTGGGTGATATTAATGTTTATAAATTATCCTCATGAATTGTGAAGTAGGAAAAAGGAAAAAGAGATGAAAGTGGGATACTTGGGAATCCTTTGAGCAAATGGACACACCCAGGTAAGTGTATATCTATCTAAGGAACCTCTCTACTTAATTTTCCTATGCTATATTTGTTCTATTTACTAGGATAATATATCGTAAAACTAAGAGACTAAATGTGTGTAAATGTATACTTCAATATGAATGAGTATGAAATACTCATGATTTGGTTGTTTCCTATTATGATGAGGATTATGATGTGCAATGATGCTTCCAATGTACCACTTGTTTCTTGTTAATTACTATTGCTTGATCTTTTAAAAATAATGTAATAAAAGGCTCGTGTAGGTTATTGCTTGATCAAGATGAATGTATCCTTTGACTGAGAGTGTGATTATGATTGTGCTTGGCTTATGACCACACATGAGAAGTATGGAACTACAATTTGACAATTGGGTGTTCCGGTATCTGAATATGAATGTATTTGAGGTTATTGTATTATGAATAAGGATGACTAAGATGATGAATTGATTACTTCATATTATGGCTAAATTGAGATCGAGATACTATAATATATGAAACTTATGTGATATATATATGTAGTAATGTGCTCTAATTTATGTTGCTAGTATACAAATAGTACTAATGTAATAAAAATGATTTGGAGCTGGATATAAAAATTATGATCAGGTGGCCTTATTAACATATAGATAAAAATTATATGGAAGAAGGGCTTCCACAGTCTAATGATGATGGAGAAATTGATGAGCTTGAGGATGAGGCTATTACGTTCATTGCCATTGACTCAAGTTAAAGAAATAGCATTTTTTTTGTATTACAACTTATAATTATGTAAAAGTAATTATATAATTTTATTATATGAATACAATAATTTATATGTTATTGTCAATTAATTCAATAGTGGACTTTTCTTTTAAATACTTATAAAATGTGTATTTTCCTAATCATGGTGATGTTAAGGCACAGTATCATGAAGGTGATGCTTAAAGGGACCCTCCATATTAGCCTACACACATTCCATTGCAATGTCAAGGATTAGCTTTTTTAATTTACACATTTAAATTGATTATTTATTAAATATAAATTCATGGTACTAATATTTTCTCTTATCTATTAAAGCTACAACTCTAAGAAAAAGGAGCTTGAATAGGTTTTTCAAGTTACACAAGAATATGGAAAAGAGAAAAGAGATATTAGTGCTTGTATAGTTTGATATAACTCGTACATGGCATGCGATCAGTGAGAATGCTAGCCATCTCCCTTGTGATATAGGCAATATCATTCGAGCCTATGTCCTACCCTATTATAAATCATAATGGTCGATGCCTCAGCAATTGTGGTATAAAGTCACGCAAGAAGTTTGTGTAAGTATCAACCTCCTCCTTATTATTATCATTGTATATTCAATATGAAATTATTAGATATAATATTCATATATTTGTTAAATGTCTTCTAATGTAGTCTCACCTTAAGTTCTAGTGTCTCTTTGAGCCTGAATAAGATAGAGCACTTAGTAGTTTAATGTAGATTGTTACCAACCTATACAACGATTGGAAATATAGGTTGAATAAACTCTTTTTGTAGTACAAGGGTGATTAGGAGTAAAGTTTTAACTTGGATCGTACTAGGCACTCCATGCCATGATCTGTCTATCTTCAGGCATGGTAAAGATGTGTAGATTTTTTTTATAGAGACGTTTATATGATAAGTATGATATTTAATAAATTTTATGTGATTATTTCATATGTCTAAATTGTATTTCAGTTGTCACTTTTAAATAATACAATTTTGTATGGTTATTTTTTATTTTATAGGAGCTATCTATGATGAATGCAAAGAACAGGGTGAAAAAGGTGGTGAATGATTAGTATGGATCAAAATCTAATGCCACATATCGTTATAATGAGGTAATTTAACTTATTATTCATGATTTAAATGTATAATCTATTCACTAAGTCAATAATAATGGCTAACCTTTTTTCATAAAACATAAATAAAGAAATAAGGACACGGGTTAGCTATAGTTAATGCCACAGAATTTTAGGGATTGATATGCATATAAAATAAGGGAATGGGTGCATTCGACTCTCGAAGAGCAATATATAAGTTAGATAAACCCTATATTTTAATGATAAAAATTTTATAAACATATCATGTAATCTTTATAATTGATTTTTGTTTTAACAATTCAAAGCAAAAATGATTGAGTTAGCGACTCAGTACATGCAATCCAGTGTATCATCCACTGACTTGCTTGGCATTCTTGTAAAGGTTGACAAGGTTGTCATCGCTAATGAGGTACTTGACACTCGTTGAGGATATAGAAAGGTGATTAATTGCATGCTTACTGGCTAATCGTACCCTTCAGCTAGCATCTTTGGTTTCAAGGCAGGCTCTTAGCACTTTTCCAAGGTGATTGAGTTACAAGAGCAATAATAGCAGAGCTAGTAGTTGATTCGGGAGCAATAGTAGCTTGCTAGCAGTAGAAGATGTAGTAGCAGTGGCGAGTTTACTTCACAAAGTTGACTTTTTTACATAGATAGTAGGAGCTTACACTACCTACATCTCCTTTTTGACTGTACAACTTGGGACAAGTAGATTTGTAACAGCTTCCCCAGCCCAGCCACCCCATTCCACCTAGGTACCACTTTCAATATATTGTTCACATCATCAGGATAATGGTAATAACCCTAAGATGGATGACAATAAATCTGAATATCTAGAGCTCCTTTCCCTTTAGATTACAATATATATACAACTTGTTTACTTTCATGTATAGATATTTATATGGATCATGTATATACAACTTTTTATTTTTATGTATAAATATTTATAGAATTATTTCATGAATATTCATTTTTTTTCATATGGATTATGTTTTTTTATCACTAATATTGTTAGCGTATTTTATTTGTATTATTTAAATTAGATAAAATCAAATTAAAAATTGTTAAATTAATTCAATTGAATTGAAGTAAAATATATTATTATTTATGCTATCAAATATAATATATTAATTTAATTAAAATTTTAATTAAATATAATTTATTTTAATGTTTCTAAAATTTATTTAATTTTATTTAAATTTTAAATTTAATTATAAAAATTTTCAATGACGACAAAGTTGTTGTTATAAACTAAAATAATAAAAGCAATATTAAATTTAATTTTTACAATCTTTGTTGTCACTAAAAGTTAAATTTAAAAATATTTAAATTTTGATAATATTTTCAGTGACGATATTGTTGTTGCTAAAAGATGCTCCTTAATTTTTTTATTTTTTAATTTGAAACTATAACAATGACATAGTCATCATTAAAGATTTTTTTTAATTTGAAAGCATAGTGATAACACTGTCATCGCTAAAAGTTTGTCATAGCTAATTAATAAAATCAAAAAAATTTAAATTTCAGGGCATATTTCACCGATGATAATGTCGTTACTAAATAAGTAATTAATTTTTTATTTTTTAATTTAAACATACAATGATGACTTTGTCATCACTAAAGAGTAAAATTAAAAATTTTTTGAATCTTAAAAATATTTCCTACGACGATTTTATCATCACTATTAGTCAGGCTTTTGGCAACAATAATTTGTCTTCAATATTGGATCCTATGTCAATAATTTTTTGTCGACGACATTTTCTCTAATGACTTCTTTGTTTAACAACAACTGAGTTATCTATAGCGAAAACAATTGTTATAATTGAAATTTTTTTTCTTGTAATGAAATCAAAAATAGGTTTTACACTAGTCATAGTCAAGTTGGCCATGATAGGTAGCTCTAGGGAGTGTTCTTGTATGAGAAACAATGGAGGAGTTATACAATTTGAAAAACATTGTAAGGTTTCTCAAAGGCCATTAACTTTGAGGGATTATTAGTGCTCTAGCTACAAAATTAAAAGATATTCAATTCCAGAAATTAGATGTAAATAGGAAGTGAATTTTCTTCTTAGTGCAACTATTATATTTGAGTTTGCTATCTTTCTTTGCTATCTTTCTTTAAATTTCTACAATTTATTGCTTTTCTTGTGTGTTTAAACTATTTAATTTAGGTATTAATGCATGAGATATGGAAATTAGTTGAGATAATGTTGAGTGATATGAATATTTTTTATTTTTATGATATGAATATTATTAACATTAATTGCTCATGCTCTACTATGTATCTATATTACCAAATGTAAAAATGAAATGTAATGCTCATTCCATTCCTAACTCTACTAAACATAATATAATGATAAAAAGATAAATTTAGTCCCCTAACTTTTACTTAAATTTTAATCTTATCTCATAAGCTTTATTTGAAGTAAATTTATTGTTTAACTTTTAAAAAATGGTCAATATTACTTAATAGTCTAATGTTGTTAGGTTTTTTAATAAAATTGCTTATATGGCATCTTACTTAGTATTCTACATAGTGCATATACGTCATATGTTCATATTCTTATAGTAATAAGGTACTTTTAGTCCCTTAACTTTCATATACAAAAGTTCTAATCTTGTCTCCTAAATTTTATTTGAACCAAATTTATCATTTAATTTAAATCCCTTCGTATTGCAGTTTGTAAAAAAGTTTTGTCAAATTTTAACTTTTTTTTATGTCTGAAGTCATACAAAACTAATCTTTTAGCTCATGGCCATTGATCCTATTACCTTTTAAATTGAAATAGAAACTAAGGTAGCAGTCACATAATGAATCCATTAGTATCAAAAAATCTAAATAAATATAGCTTCCAAACTTGAAAAATGCATTTTTCCAGTATTACATGCTTGTTATAAATTTTTAACAACTATTTTGATAAGTAAGATAATTCCAAAATATAAGTGTAATTTATCTTTAGAGTTCTTCATATTATTATTTAGATTTTTTTAGTATGTATATTAATTAATTATAATGAATATTAACACACTATAATGGCGTTTTATCCTTATATTACAAGATTAGGTTGTTAAAAAATTAAATGGTAAATTTGATTCAAATAAAACTTAAGAGAAAATATTAAAACTTCAGTGAAGTTATGGGATTAAAAGTGTCTTTTTCCATGAAAATATGACTTATGTATTCTATATTATGAGAAAAGTGTCTTTTTCTATAAAAATATAACTTATATTACAAGAAAAGTGATCAATTTTTTAAAAAAAATTAAAGGATGACTTTGATTCAAATAAAACTTAAAGGAAAAGATTGAACTTCAATGAAACTTACCACATTAAAAGTGTCTTTTTCTACAAAAATATGAAAATATGACTTATGTGCATTTTGTAAAATGCTAAGTTGGATGTCATATAAGCACATTTACGAAAAAAATTTAACAGAATTAGCTAATTGAGTAATATTGCACATTTTTTTAAAGTTAGAGGATAAATTTAATCCAAATAGAATTTGAGAGACAAAATTGAAATTTTAGTAAAAAATTAAGGGATAAAAAATGTCTCTTTTCCTAATATAATTATAAAATAGTCATCTTATTTTATTTTATTTCACTTTTATTTTCATTTTATTGTACTAAATACATCATTAGCATATCATAGATCTTGGTCTTGCAACTAAATTTTTCATTTTTTTTTTTTTTGTAATTAGGGATGTAAAGCCCTACTACAAAGTTAGGGGACTAGAGGTGGTCTAAACCTCTAAAACTCAATATTTTCCTCTATACATATACATATATATATGTATATGTGTGTGTGCATGCGCGCACAAGGCACGGGCATATTATTCACTCTAGCCCTTATTAAAATTTTAAAACACATACAACCACGTTGAGAAAGTTATATACATCTATGCAATAATAATAAATTTTATAAAAAATATAGAGATATAAATACAGAGCATAAAATTATGATTCTTCTATAATTAAAAGTTTTAAATAATTTATATATTAATTTTTTTTGTCTTTCTCTCTTTTTACTAAATATGAATATTTTTACTATATTATACCTTAAAAATACTTTATAGAAGCATATAATTAGTTGAAACAAAATTGATATGGCTTATAAAATATTTTTTTAATTTCTATTTCCTCTAATTTTGCTTTTAAAAATATATTATTTATATGCACTTATTTACATTACATACATAATATAAGTATAGTAAAATTATCACTTACTTTACTTGCTATCTATTTTAATTTTATTATTTTAAATTTTAGAATAAAACCTTTATACATGTAAGTAAGTATGTATGTATGTATGTATGTATGTACATATACATTTACATATGAACTTTATTAAAATAATTATTTTTTTGCAAATTTTATAGACTACTGCTGTAAATTTTTTTTTATAAAACTTTAAATAACTTATGTATGTGTTACAATCATTATAACTTTAATTTTATGTTTTTATTTACATTATGCACATAATATAACGTAATAGAATTGTCACTTACTTTCATTTTGATTTTATCATTTAAAATTTTCACAGCAAATACATCCAAAAGAAAAGTATACAAACATATGAATTTAGAATTCTATGAAATTAATTATATTTTTAAAAAAATTTATTGTAACTTTTTTTATAGAAGTATAAATAATTTATGTATTACAACCTTTATAAATGAGCTTCAATAATTTTTCCTATAAAAAAATTTTATAATTTTATTTAATGTTTCATATTTTTTATATTTATTTTTAAAAAAAATTAAGATGCCCTAAATTAAAATTATCAAAAAATTATAATTATTTCATATGATCATTAATTTTTCAGTATATATCTGAATAAAATATGGTTAATTTATAATTAATTCGATACCCAACTCAGATTTTCCAACTCCGCCGCCGTTGAAGCCTGAAAGATTGAATTAGCAAGAGCCACAGTAATGTTCTGAATTTTTTTGTTCTTTTAATTTTTACTTCAACGATCAATGTAAGAAAACAAACAGAAAAAATGACACGACAAAGACTAAACCACCCTGATGGCCTGATTTTTCTTTCCGTGCCGCCGCTTGGATTTAAATGTCCAAGTCCAGCGAAGACTATAAGACCTAGCGTACAAATAGAAATGCCTTTATATTTTTCTACGGTTGAATGTTGATATGTTAAGAGATATTTCTCAGAAGCTACATATTCAGAATGGCCAATTTCACTAATTCAATGCATGCATAAATTAACCTTATTAATAAACTGTAAGTTATTAATAAAATTTAATGTAAATTATTAAATAGCTGATGCATAAAAAAAATTAAAAAAAAAACTTGGTGCGGGAAAGAACCTATCAAACTTTCACCTCATCTAGAATTCTGAGCGTGCAGACGATCACCAAAATATGTCGTTCCCTCTAGTGCTGTCCACATCATTTTATTAACTTTCTTCTACTAGAAAAAAAAAATCATCTTGACTCTTACTTTTCTTTAATTAATGTTTCACTTGTTTGATTTGGTCTCCATGACTCTACGTCATTCACCCTAATTTTAAAAGTGATCCCCAAAATTCTCATTTGATGGTATCTTATTTTCATATCACCTCGTGTTATCATGGTTGCTCTATGATTGTCAAACCTATCCACTTTAAAAAGGTGTGAGGAAGTAGTCCCGAAAGGAGAACTAAAAGATAAATTATTAAATTCGTTTTAAAATAAATTAAATTCACATCACCTTTAAAAAGGAGGTCCATCCTTTTACTCTCAAATAGAAAATTATATTAATTAAATAAATATCAAATTTAATTAAAATAGCCACATCCATTAACATCATCTGAGTATTAATTATTATATCTTTCAAATTTTATATTTAATATTACTAATTTTTTATTTTTATTTTTATTATAATTATTTATCTATTAATTATATGTAATGCTAAAATAAATTAAAAATATATAATAAAAAATATATATTTAATATTAATAAATAAAAAATTTAACAATTCAGTATAATAATTTTTCATTCATTTTAAAAATTAAAAATTTTAAAATATAATAATTATCATTTTCATAAAAAAATTCAATATTATATTCCTTAAAAAATTGTAAACTCACCTACGCATTCCAAATTTGAGTTCTGGGAAACTATACACGTAAATCGAACTAGATGCAGGAGGCAGAGCTGACAACTTATTCAATCCCATTCGATTTTATAATTTTTTTATTTTGATTAGATTTTTATTTTATTTATAAGTAGCTTGATTTTTTTATTATATATTTATATAAAATATAATTAAAAATTTAGTATTCTTTTATAATTTTATATTTATATTATTTAATAATATTTATAATTAAATTAAATATTATATTTTTAAATATATTTTTATTATTTAATTAATTAAAAAATATACTAATTTAATTTTGAATCAAACTTAAAATAACTCAAGTTTATTTTATTTTAAATAAATTATGTATGATAATATCATAACTCGACTCGTCATAGTTTCACTTCGGAATACAACAATTACAATTTGGCGCATCTTTTGACAGTTCCATTTTCTGATTTTAAAAATATTTGTCCCAGCTAAACGGCCGGAAATGTTAGTACACGTACATTAAGAGAAAAATAAATCGGTACTTATAATATAAATTTAAAACTTGACAGAATTTTGAAACATTTCTTTCACTTTTTTTTTTTTGAGAGAGCAAATAGTTGAAAATTATTTGCAAAGAACAAATATCCAATAGTTTTAAAAAGTAGTTTTACAAAAAAAAATTCAACCAATTTCGAAAAAAGCAAATTTTGAAAACGGAAAATGTTTTTCAAAAGCAAAGTTCATGAAATTAAAGGAGTAGAATAAAAGAGATACAAAAGGAATTATAATGAGGATAATTTTGAAATTATAAAAAATTTTAAATAATTTATTAAGTTCAGGGTTTAAATGAAAAATTATTCAAACATTATAAATTTTGTACTTAATTCTTAAAATTATGAATTCAATGCTCAACTTTAGTGGTTAATAATTAGATATATATATATATATATATATATATATATATATATATATATATATATATATATATATATATATATATATATATATATATATATATATATATATATCACCTTATTTAAGAATGTGATGCATAAAATTTTTAAATTGAAATTTTACAAAATTTTAATATTTTGAGGTTAAATTATCAAATTATTAATTCAATTCAAAGTTTAAAATATAAAATTATTCAAATGCTAAAAACTTAATACTTAATGAATTTAACACTTAAAATTCAGCTCTTAATTTCAACACTAAACATTTCAATATTATCAAACATACCTTAATTTGATTTCAACTTTATTTTTAAATGAATTGATTAGAATTTAATAAATTACCTTTCTCCCTGTGTTCACAAGGATGCCTTTTATTTGTCTGTTACAAACACGGAAATAATATGTATGTAACAAAAGCAAAAATTCCGGGCATATAAATAATAAATTTTCAACATTTCATACATTTAGCATAAATTGCAAAGCTTTAACAAACCTTCATTTATATATATTTAATCTAAACATTTTTTTAAAAATATGAAATTAATTAATTCAGTTAATACTTTTTATATTAATATTTTAATTCATTAACAGTTTTTCATAATAAAATAAATATATTATATTATATTCATAGTACTTTGTGTTATTAACATTTAAGCTTTAAATAACAAGAGCAAATACGAAAAAAAATGAAAACATTTAATAGAAAAGAACTAAAAAGAAGAGAATTGGTGTGTGAATAATAAAATAATAAGATTTAACAATAAAATATATAATTAAATAATTTAATTAATTAAAATTTTATTTTATTTAAATATTTTTATAATAAAAAATGTAATGTTGTATTATATTACTCAGTAATATTAATATCCGAGATGTTAGTAATAGGAGTGATTAAGGAAAAAAAAGTAATGAAGTAGATAGAAAAAAAGGTAAAATAGTGTATAAGTTGTAAAGTATGATAAAATCCTAATTGATGAATATTTAATTTAAATATATAGTTATTAAAAATTAAAACCAAGAAAATATTTACAAAAACTTGTATAAATAAATTTGATTCTAATTTTTAAATTAATATTTTTATTAAAAAAGAATATGAATAAATTAATACAATTATTATATTTTATATTAAAATTTTAATTATTTAAAATATTATTGTAATAAAAATAAATATATCATACTATATTTATATTACTTAATAATATTAGCATTTGGGTTATACATAATATGAATGGATAAAAAAAATGTAATAGAATAAATAAAATGAATAGAAACAATGTATGAGTTATGAAGTAATACAAGTTAAAAATAGAATATGCATGAAGTAATTAAATTAAGTTAAACTTCTAAATTATCTAAGGTATTTTCAAATTAAAGAGAAAATATATCTTATTTTATCTATTTTACGTAATAATATTAAGTCTGGGTTGTTAAAAACAAAGGTTGATATGAACAAAAAAAAATAGAATTTATCAAATAGAAAGAAAATAAACATGAGCGGTAAGAAAATGTGTGTTAAAAATAGAACATGTAGTTATAAATACAATTAGTGTGAATATAAAAAAAAGGAAAAACATTAAATAAAGTAAACAAAAATAAGAGATTTAGTAAGAGTAGTATACTGCAAATTCTTTCTGACAAAAACGCCTCTATTATTGACCTTGGAGTGTTTTAGGATTCAGCTTCCCACTAAACCATTTAATTATTAACAAAACTTAAATACATGATTATAAAATGAATACAATAAATTAAATTCTAACATCCTTATAACATTTTTTTTATATAGTATAGAGCTTATTTAAAATTTATTTATATAAATAACCCTCAATTTAAATGAAAATTAATTTCAATTCATACATTGTATGGACTTACGATCAACACACAGATGGCGAAGAAGAATTCGCATTCGCTGCAGGGAAGTAATAATAATACAAATTTAATGCATTTTCAGAAGCTAGTACTTGACCTTTGCTCTCGTTTGCATCAATCAACCAATATTGTATAAGGGGAAAAAAAAATAAGGGAAGTTGACCAACTTGTGGTGAAACGAGAGGCTTATAACTACAAGCAACAACGAGTGGTTTGATGATCAAAAAAATGTTTCTCTTCAAACTTTCTGCTTTTCTCTGCTTGGTTGCTAGCAGCAGCTTCTCAGTAATAACGACAACCGAAGCACAGGTTGATACATCTTATCCAATATATGACTGTCCAAACACAAGCACCTTCTCTACTAATAGCACCTATCAATCCAATCTCAATGCACTCCTTTCATGGCTTTCCTCAAATGCCACCTACGAAAGTGGTTATTACAACACCACTACCGGTGTTAACAACAACACCGTCTATGGCGCCTTCCTCTGCCGTGGAGATCTAACCGCCGATATATGTCGACAGTGTGTTTCTACCGCCACAGCGGCTGTGATTCAAAATTGTCCTGTAGAAAAAAATTCTGTCTTTTGGTATGCTCAGTGCATGGTGCGTTATTCAAACAAGTCTTTCTTCTCGGTACTTACAGAAGACCCTGTCAAAACTTTGGTGAGTACAGCTGATATCTCAGAGCAGACTCGCTTCCTGGAGTTGCTGAACCAAACCATGAACAAGTTGGTCACGGAAGCTGCAAATGGTACCGGTGGCAAGAAGTTTGCTACCAGAGAAGCATACTTTTCTAGCTCACAGAATCTATACACGCTTGCACAGTGCACGCCTGATTTGTCAGTACAAGGCTGCAATAGATGCCTGCAAATAGCGACCGCCACCGGAGATTTGCTTTCTGGAAAGCAAGGAGCAAGAGTACTGATTCCCAGTTGTAATGTTCGGTACGAAATATACAAATTTTACACCGGGGGGTCGTCGCCTCCGCCTGAAGGTACTGTGGAATTTTCTGGAGCTTTTGATCATTTGATGGTTTGAGCTTATTCTAGTGCGGTTATTTTCTTTCTTAGTGTTAACTTGGGCATAACTATAAATTTACTTGAACTTTACATAATCAGCTGTTTGAAAAGTTTAGGCCTTTTTTATTATCTGGTTGTGAAGGTTAATTTGATTGATGCAGGGAAAAGCGGGATTTCGGCTGGGGTAATTGTTGCGATTGTGGTTTCAATTGTGCTTGCTTTGCTGTTTATGATCCTTGCATGCTGGTTTATAAATAGAAGAAGGGCAAAAAGGAAATACAAATCAGTGCCAGAGGAAGGTGGTATGATTTAAAATTAGTTTTAAGACTTTTTTACTACTGCCACAGCTAGCTGAATTAGCAGCAATAACTTCTTAGCATGAATACCGATTTTCAAAATTTTGATGCTTGTAGAGTCAGTAGCATGTACTGTCCCATCTATTTTGCCGAAAAATTGAGAATATCATTCGCTATATGCTTTTAGATATTGGCTTTACTATATCTTGGTCAGCAGCAAACTAAGAGGTTTTTTTGTGTGATTCTGTGTACAGTTGAAATTTCAAGTGTGGAGTTCTTGCAATTTGATTTGGATACAATCAAAGTGGCAACCAACAATTTCTGTGATGACGATAAATTAGGTGAAGGAGGATTTGGTGAGGTTTACAAGGTATTGTATCATATTTGAATATAGAATTTGGAATCTGCATGTTTTGGATTCACAGCTTCTCAAAGATGGATTTCTTTTTAAACATTTACAGGGTTCACTTGCTAATGGGCAAAGTATTGCTGTGAAGAGGTTATCAAGGAGCTCGACACAAGGTGCAGAAGAATTTAAGAATGAGGTGGTTTTGGTGGCTAGACTTCAACACAGGAATCTTGTTAGACTATTGGGATTTTGCCTGGATGGAGATGAAAAGATCCTTGTCTATGAATTTGTAACTAACAAAAGCCTGGATCACTTTCTATTCGGTATGTCCTCAGAATGTATGTTTGAATTCACTCTGCTAACTTCTATCCATATAAATGCAACTAATCCTAATATGTCCTCCTTGACTCTAATATTTTGTTTTCTTAAAAGTCAGATCCTGAAAAAAATCAAAGATTAAATTGGTTAAGGCGGTACAAGATAATAGAAGGAATTGTTCGAGGATTACTTTATCTTCATGAAGATTCCCGCCTTAGAATAATACATCGTGATCTTAAAGCTAGTAATATATTATTAGATGAGAATTTTAATCCCAAAATATCAGATTTTGGGATGGCAAGAATTTTTTGTGTTGATCAGACTCAAGCTAACACAGACAGAATTGTGGGAACACTGTAAGTCCTGTCTTTTTCTATCTCAAATTCATTTAGTTAGGTTGTTAGACTGAATCAATTCAAATTGTCAGAATCCGCATGAACTATGAGAATGGTTATATGCATGTCAAATCCTGTATTAGTCTATATTTTTTATAGCACAACTCAAGTCATTTGTTTTATTTGTAGTGGTTACATGTCTCCTGAATATGCAATGCGTGGTCACGTTTCTGTGAAGTTGGATGTGTATAGTTTTGGCATCCTTGTTCTTGAAATATTAACCGGAAAGAAGAATACATCCTTTCAAGAATCAGGCTATGCAGAGGACGTGCTAAACTATGTGAGTCACTCTGCTTCAGTATTTGCTAATGTAACGTACCTAGAAATATGCCAGAACCTAAAAAATGGAGAAGTGACTGAACTCCGCTGAGCCTAATTAATGCTGAAAATATACTGTCGCAGGCTTGGAAAAAATGGACAGACGGGACACCGTTGGATTTGCTGGATGTGAATTTGAGAGATTTATACTCGAGAGATGAAGTAATAAGATGCATACATATTGGATTGCTATGTGTTCAGGAGGATCCAGCACAAAGGCCAACAATGCAGACAGTGGCTCTGATGCTGAGTAGTCAATCTGTTAGTGTTGCAGTGCCCGAAAGGCCTCCGTCTTTTCTTAGCAAAACGCAGCCGAGCTTCCCGTCCAAGGGACTGGAGACAGATACATCTACGATCACAAGCAAGACAATCCCTTTGTCTGTCGATGAATTATCAATTACTAGAGTGTATCCTCGCTAGCTTTGCTGATTTAGATCATATATATTGTGTGTGTATTACTTAAGCTGGTATTCATGGGGTTCTGAAATTCCACTTATCATATATCTGCCGTATGTTTTACTCTCAATAGGTTGATGATCTGTATAAACTGAAAGTTGACGTGTATAATTACGACTTTTATGTCTCATTAGCCTTCCAAAAGACTAAATATTTTTAAGCGTTAATAATTTGAGTCGTCGAAATATTTTTCGTGATAGTTAAATTATCAATTATGGGTAGTTGAACTTCAATGGGGAAGCAAAGATATTAAAAGAAACCTTTTTTCTTCGGCCATGTAACAAAAATTAATGAAGGAACAAAATCTTTTATTTTGCTATAATAGAAAAAGTACCGTTTTTTATTTGTACTTTCTCGAGTAACTATTTTTTTCTTTCAAAGAATTCATAACCACTTCTCTCTTGCCAATTTTTTATCAAGTTCAAAGGATAAAGCTCTCTTTTATTCAATTTATTTTTTTTAATATCACGTTTTAACCCCGCGTCTCACCATAACTTTCTCTTTCCCCTTAGTTTTCATAATCACCCCTCTTTCTCTTTTTTTTTAATCAATTTTCAATTACAAATATCTTTTTATCAATTTTTTAATTTATTTTTTTATAATTGTGAGATTAATTAAATTACTTAATGTACACATAAGAATTAGCGATTGAACTCTTGATGCAGCGGAAGGTATAAAATTTTCAATAAACATTAAGTGCTATTAAGGTAAAGACTCTCAGCTCAGTTTTTTTTTAATTTAATTTTGTGTATCAGCCACTCCTCTCTCCATAATATTCTCTTTTTTACTTATAAATATGCTTCTCTCTTTTTTTTTCCCTTTAATCACACCTTGTTTTTCACAACTTCCCATCAAAATTTGCACCTTATTGCATAAAAAACTCCACTAGCTTATTGTCATTCCCTTAAATCAATTTAAATTTTCAGCTTTCTAATGATCTTTACATATCCATTTTACTACCATAACTAAATTATTCTTAAATTTTAAAGATATAAATTATTCTTTATTCTAATCGTCAACTTTCTAAAATTTATCTATTTTTGTTGTTATAGTGATTTACTTTTTGAAAAAATAAATGAAAAATAAATTGAACTTATAAACTTGGGCTTATTAGTTTTATTATCATATATCTAACTTATTTTGATTTAAAATTAATGGATTATGATTTTCAAGCCTATCAACTATTTATTGGACCTTGGGTTTTTTATATTTTCATATTTGTTAAAGTCCAATTTAGTTTCATAAAAGTATATTTTCTTATATGACAAAAGTACTTTACAATTTTTCATTTATTTTTATTTTGAAAATGCCAAACTAGCTTTTGAAGTAATAATCTCATTGGTTATAATATAATATTTATTTTTCAAAGGAAAGATGATTAAATCCAACAGTTAATTTTTAGTAGTCATTAGAGTGGAAAAATCAAAATCAAAGAAAATTTTAAATTTTAAATTATTTGACATATGCTAAAATTAATAAAAAATTATATCAGTCATTGTGACAACTTTTATATAATTGAATGAACAATTTAAAATAGTACCCACGTAGTACAAGCTAGTTGGATTAGATTTCTGGAAGAAAATTCAATTTTAGTGAAATAGCAACGCGATTGCTATCTTGGGTGAATTTCAAGAAAAAAAATTGGTTGAAGTCTGACATAAACAGTAAAAATTTGATGTTTTAGATCATGTGATATTTAAAAGCTTCTAAGATAAGTGAATACTTTATGAAACCATTTTTCAAATTTCGAGTATTTTGAGCTTAAAAGAACATTAGAGATTAAGTTCAAATTTCAAATCATTGAAGCTTAAAAATACAAATCATTGAAGCTTAAAAATACATTGAAGCCAAAAGTTCAAATTTTAGATCATTGAAGCCTAAAAATACTTTGGAGTCAAAAGTTTAAATTTCAAATTTAGAGCCTAAATTCAAACTCTAACCTAAGACAATTTGGAGCTAAAGAAAATATGACTTGAAACTAAAGTTATTTCATCATCTTTTTCTCTATAAATAAGTTACATGCCTTTAAAGATGAAGAAGAAGTATTGCACTATAATTTGTAAATTCTTTCTAACTCTCATTCTAGAAAAATTGGATCTCTCATCTTTTTACTCTAAAACTAAAACTTGTATACCCACTTAAAGAATATTAGTAAGTGAAAGCTTGTAAAATCTTTTCAAAAAATTGTGAGAAAAATCCTTCTTATATCTTATTTAAAATTCTAGTGAAGATTGTGAGAATCTTATAAAATTATATAGTTGTGAAATCCTAATAGAGATTTTGAGAATCTTGTAAAGTTAGGTGGATGTAAAATTCTAGTAGAAATTAGAAAAATCTTATAAAGTTAGATGGTTGTGAAAATCTTAGTATAGATCAAGACAATCTTATAAACCTAGGTTTTGTAACTTTGTAACAAGTTAGTAAATACCTTAAGTAATACTTGATAACTTAAGAAAAGAAGAGTACACTCAAAAGACATTCCTTTTGAACAACCGAACCTTTATAAAAATTCTTGGTATTTTTTCTTTACTTTTCTACTTATTTCTTATTCTCAAAAATAGCATTTCATGATTTTTCATCACACTAATCAAGGATTTTTTTTGAAAAATCTTTGATAAAATATTTTCAATTATTATTGAGATATTTTATATTTTAAAAATATATATTCATTAAAATACCAATAGTTTTATTATTGCACTTCATGGTTTCATGGTTTCATTAAAATACCAATATTTTAAAAGTTAGGTGGATGTGAAATTCTAGTTGAAATTGGGAAAATTTATAAAATTGGATGGTTGTGAAAATCCTAGTATAGATCAAGACAATTTTATAATCCTAGGTGTTATAACTTTGTGATAAGTTAGTAAATATCTTAAGTGATACTTGGTAACTTGAAAAGAGAAGAGTACACTCAAAAGGCATTCCTTTTGAACAACCGAACCTCTATAAAAATTCTTGATATTTTTTCTTTACTTTTCTACTTATTTCTTGTTCTCAAAAATAGCATTTTACGATTTTCATCACACTAATCAAGAAGTTTTTTTGAAGAATATTTGATAAAATATTTTTAATTATTATTGGGATATTTTATATTTTAAAAATACATATTCATTAAAATACCAAGAGTTTTATTATTGCACTTTATGGTTTCATTATTAATTTTTATACAAGTTTTATTTTTTATTTTTTAGAAAAGCACAATTCATCCCCTCTTGACCTGTAAGCTCTATCAATTGATATTCAAGTTTAGTCTTATTTTTTAAAGTTTAACAACTTTGTGAGTTAAGATCTTGTAAATAATGAAATTTTTTGGCCAAAATCATTAACTCGATGGACATTCTCCAACTAAACCTCTACTCTTTAATGATGTAAACTATGATTATTGAAAGTTTAGATTGATGATTTACATCAAATCCACTAACATTGAAGCGTATAAGGTTATCAAGGAAGGTTATGAAGCACCCATAAAACTTGAAAGAGAAATAAAAGTGCTTATGGTAAAAAAAGAGTGGATGAAAGGCAATTACAAGAAGGAAGCAATACATGCTAAAGTTATACATGCTATTATGTATGCTATAATACTTAGTAAATTTAAAAATATCTCTAAATGTACTTTTGTAAAAGCAATATGGGATAAACTTGAAGTAATTTATGAAGGCACTAATTAAGTGAAAGAAACTATGGTAAATATGCTTTTACATGAATATAAAATATTTAAAATGGAAAAGAACGAAAAGATAAAGCCTATGTTTGAAAGGCTCATAACCATCATCAATAATCTTCATACATTGGAAAGAATCATTATTGATAAAAAAACTAGTAATAAAAATCTTAAGAACTCTTCCAAGAATATGGCAATCAAAAGTAAATGCTATACAAGAAGGAAATAATCTTTTTATATTTACTTATGATGAGTTAAGAGGAAAACTATTGGCATATGAAAAAACATACATGAGAAAAGATCAAGAAAAGAAAAAATAATAACTTTTAAAGCATTCTTATAAAAAGATGATAAAAAAAGGATGATCTTGATCAAGAAATAAAAGAATAAAAAGATGAGCTAGCCTTTTTAGTAAAAAATGTTTTTAGAATATATAAAAGAAAAGGTGGTTTCAATCCCAAATCACTTTATAAAAGAAAGCAAAATAAAGAAATGGGCAACTAATCCTTAGTTTATTTTGAATATAAAAAGTTAGGATACAAAAAAAAAGTATCCAAAATTAAAGAGAAAACCTCTAAAGAAAATAACTAAAAAGAAGGCAATGATCGCTACATGGGATGATGAAGTTGTTTCATCTGAAGAAGAGCTTGAACAAGAAAAAGAAGTAGATGACATTACCAATTACTACTTTATGAAAAAAAGTGAAGAAGACAATGAGATAATTGGTAATGAACTTGAATCTCCTTTATTTTATGATGAATTGATGGACAATTTTTCATAAAGTTTTAAATAACTATTTTTCTTTGGAAAAACAAAACAAAGTTTTAATAAAAGAAAATAATGTTCTCAAAAAGGAAAAAGAAATTTCAAACTCTTTTAAAAAAAATCAAATTTTAACAAATGATTTAAAAAATTTTAAAAATAAAAAAGAAGCTCTTAAAAAAAAGTTTTACAAAGTGATTTTGAATTTTTGGTAAAATTAATTAAAAAATAGAAAAAATAAGATTTGTTAAAAGAAAAAAAATCTTTCAAAGAAAGAAAATCAAATTTTAGAAAATGATCTTAAAGTTTTAAAAATAAAAAATTATAAAATAAGATCTAAAATAAAGCATCAATCTTTAAATCTTAAAAAGGAAAATATTTATTTAAAAAGAAAAATAAATATTCTAATAAATGATCTTGCAAAACTTATCAAAAATAAAAATTAATTTAGATACTCTTTTAGAGATTAAAAAATATTCTTAAAAAACGAAAGACTAGGTTATCTTTACTCATGTTGTGATAAATATTACAAAAAAAGTTTTGTGAAAGCTTCTCATCCATCAAATTTGTATATAACTTGTAATTATTGTAAAAATAAAGGTTATATTGCTTCTTTTTATTATTTGAAAAAAAGAATGTTTACAAAGCAAAATCAAGATTGGATGCCCTAATAAACAAAATAAAAAAAAAAGAGTATCAATTAACTCCCAAGGACCCAAAAAAATTTGAGTACCTAAGAAAAATCAATTGTTTACTATAAGTATGTCTTAAATCCACAATAAAAAAATATGATTAGTTTCTTGATATTGTATACTCAAGATATATGACCAAAGATTAAAGTAAGTTCTCATTATTCAAGACTATAAATGGTAGATTTGTCATACTAAGAGACAATATTAAATGAAAAATCATTGGTGGTAAGATAAGTATAGGTTTTATTTTCATTGATAATATTAGTTTAGTTAATGGTTGTAAGTATAATCTTTTAAGTGTTAGCCAACTTTGCGATAAAGGCTACAAAATGATATTTGAATCATTACATTATTTTATTCAAAATAGAAAGAAAAATAAAATTTGTTTTATTGAAAAAAGAGTTGATAATGTCTAAGTTTCAAATAGACAAGATATTTTTTTAAAGTCTTTAAAATGTCTAGCATTGGCTAATAATAAAAGTTGGCTATGAGATAGAAAACTTGATTATGTTAATATGTGTCTCATTTCAAAAATTTTGAAGAAAGACTTAATGATAGCTCTTCCAAAAATAAATTTTGAAAAAGATCATATATGTGATGCATATTAACAAGGTAAGCAAGTAAAATCATTTTTTCAACCATACATATGATTTCAACTTTTAGACCACTAAAGCTTTTACATATGAATTTATTTAGTCCTACTAAAACTTTAAACTTTAAAGGAAGAAGGTATGGTTTGGTAATTGTTGATAATTTTTCTAGATTTATTTGGGTATATTTTCTTACACATAAAGATGACATTTTTAAAATATTTGAAAATTTTTGCAAGAAAGTTCAAAATAAAAAAGGTGTTTGCATCACAAAGATTAGAAGTGACCATGATGGAGAATTTAAAAATAAAAAGTTCAAAAATTTTAGGATGAAAATGATATTAGCTATAACTTTTCTTATCATAGAACTCTCCAAAAAAATAAGATGGTAGAAAGAAAAAATAGGGCATTATAAGATATAACTAGAACCATGCCTTGTAAAAATAATTTATGAAAATATTTTTAGACTGAAGCTATCAATATATCATGTTATATTTTAAATAGATGTTTCATTTTAATGAAAACACCGTATGAGTTATGGATAGGTACAAAAAAACCTGATATTAGTTATTTTTATGCCTTCAAATGCAAATGTTTTATTTTAAATAATGGAAAAGATAATCTTACAAAATTTAGCTTAAGAAGTGATTAAAGAATTTTTGTCAAATACTATAATACAAGTAAAACATATAGAATATACAACAAAAGAATCTTTACTATTGAAGAAACTATGCATGTTGTTTTTAATAAATCTAATGCTTATTCTTTGAGAAAGCAAGCTAATGATAAAGATCAAAATATCTTAAAGGAGCAAAAATTTAAAGATCAAACTAAATTAGCTAAAAAAGAACAGTTTGAATCTCCTTTTTCGAGAGAGTAAGGAGGTTACTATTTCAAGTAGAACAATTACTATTTGGAACAAAATAATGAAACTATTGATAATCCAACTAAAAATAATCAACATACGCCTTAAAAAGGCAAAAAAAAATGTATCAAAAGAATGGAGAAATCATCTAAACTATACAAATGAATTTATTGTTAGTGATCCGCCTCAAAATATGAGAACTATATCTTTTTTTAAAAAAATAAAACTAACTTGGCTTTGTTATAGCATATAGAACCCAAAAATGTACAAGATGTTTTTAATGATGAAAGCTGGGTTAAGGTTATGAAAGATGAATTACATTAATTTGAGAAAATGAAGTATCAAAGTTTATACTATAATTGTCAAATCATTCAATCATCGAAACCAAATAGATATTTAGAAATAAATTTATGATCCTTGCATGCTGGTTTATAAATAGAAGAAGGGCAAAAAGGGAATACAATTCAGTGCCAGAGGAAAGTGGTATGATTTAAAATTAGTTTTATTTAAGACTTTTTTAGTACTGCCACAGTTGGCTGAATTAGCAACTGTAACTTCTTTGCATGAATATCGATTTTCAAAATTTTAATGCTCGTAGAGTCAGTGGCATGCACTGTCCCATCTATTTTGTCGAAAAATTCACAATATCATTTACTGTATGCTTTTAAATATTAGTTTTTCTATATTTCGGTGAGCAGCAAAACTAAGGTAGGGGTTTTATTGTGTAATTCTGTGTACAGTTGAAATTTCAAGTGTGGAGTTCTTGCAATTTGATCTGGATACAATCAAAGCGGCAACCAACAATTTCTGTAATGACAATAAATTAGGTGAAGGAGGATTTGGTGAGGTGTACAAGGTATTGTATCATCCTATCATATTCGAATATAGAATTTGGAATCTGCATGTTTTGGATTCACAGCTTCTCAAAGATGGATTTCTTTTTAAACACTTACAGGGTTCACTCACTAATGGGCAGAATATTGCTGTGAAGAGATTATCAAGCAGCTCTAGGCAAGGTGCAGAAGAATTTAAGAATGAGGTGGTTTTGTTGGCTAGACTTCAACATAGGAATCTTGTTAGACTATTGGGATTTTGCTTGGATGGAGAGGAAAAGGTCCTCATCTATGAATTTGTAACTAATAAAACCCTGGATTACTTCCTATTTGATATGTCCTTCTAAATATTATGACTGCATGTTTGAATTCACTCTGCTAACTTTGACTCATATAACTGTAACTAATCCTAATTCATTCTCCATAATTGTAATATTTTATTTTTCTAAAAGTCAGATCCTGAAAAGAACCAAAGGTTAAACTAGTCAAGGCGATACAAGATAATAGAAGAAATTATTCAAGAATTACTTTATCTTCATGAAGATTCTCGCCTTAGAATAATACACCATGATCTTAAAGCTAGTAATATATTACTAGATGAGAACTTTAATTCCAAAATATCAGATTTTGGAATAGCAAGAATTTTTGGTGTTGATCATACTCAAGTTAACACAGATAGAATTATGGGAACATTGTAAGCTTTGTCTTTTTCTATTTTAGGTTTATTTAATTGGATTATTAGATTGGATCAATTCAAATGATTAAGGTCCGCACGAATTATAAGAATGGTTATATACATGTCAAATCCTGCATTAGTCGCACAACACAACTCAATTAATAATCATTAAATATGTAAACGGTATTTTATTTATAATTTTTTTATTTGCTTTATTTGTAGTGATTATATGTTTCCTGAATATGCAATGTGTAGTCATGTTTCTGTTAAGTTGGATGTGTATAGTTTTGGCATCCTGGTTCTTGAAATATTAACCGGAAAGAAGAATACATCCCTTGAAGAATCAGGCTATGCGGAGGACCTGCTAAACTATGTGAGTCAAACCAACTCTGCTTTAGTATTTGCTAATATGATGTAACTAGAAATATGCCAGAACCTAAAAAATGGGTAAGTGACTGAACTCTGCTTAGCCTAATTAATGCTGAAAATATATTGTCGCAGGCTTGGAAAAAATGGACAGACGAGGACACCGTTGGATTTGCTGGATGTGAATTTGAGAGATTCATACTCGAGAGACGATGTGATAAGATGCATCCCTATTGGATTGTTATGTGTTCAGGAAGATCCAGCACAAAGACCAACAATGCAGACAGTGGTTCTGATGCTGAGTAGTCAATCCCTTAGTGCTGCAATGCCCGGAAGGCCTCCAACTTCGCAGCCGAGCTTCCCGACCGAGGGACTGGAGACAGATACATCTACGACCACAAGCAAGTCAATCCCTTCGTCTGTCGATGAATCATCGATCACTGGAGTGTACCCTCGCTAGCTTTGCTGATTTAGATCATATACGCATGTGTGTATGACTTAAGCTTGTATTCATAGAGTTCTGAGATTCCACTTATCATATAGCTGCCATATGTTTAACTCTCAATAAGTTGATGATCTGAATAAACTGTAAGTTGACGCGTATAATTACGATTTTCATGTGTCATTAGCCTTCCAAAAGATTAAATATTTTCAAGTGTTGATTAGTTGAAATATTTTCCGTGATAGTTAAATTATCAATTATAGGTTGTTGAACTTCAATTAAGAAGCAGATATTAAAAAAAAAATCTCACATTTAACGTTTTTTCTACCGCCATGTAACTAAAAATTAATGAAGGGACATAATCTTTTAGTTTGCTATGATAAAGAGAGTACTTTTTTTATTTGTACTCTCGCTACTTTTTTTTTTTTTGAAGAAAAAAATTCATAACCATCTCCCTCTTTCCAATTTTTTTTATCAATTTAAAATGATAAACCTCCTTTTTATTCAATTTTTTTTTAATTTTATGTTTTAACCCCTCTTTCACCATAACTTTCTCTTTTCACTTAATTTTGGTAATCACATCTCTTTCTCTCTATTTTTTTTTTTATAAATTTCCAGTTATGAATATCCTTTTTATCAATTTTTTTAATTTAATTTATATGTCAACCAGCCATCTCTCTGTAATGTTCTCTTTTTCACTTTTAAACATGCTTTTCGTTTTATTTTTATTTTTCTTTAATCACATTTTATTTTTCATAATTTCCTATCAACATTTGCACTTCACTGCATAAAAAACTTCTTTACCTTGTCGTTATCATCTTGAATCAATTTTAAATTTTGAGCTCTATTGACCTTTACTTACCCATCTTACCACCATAACTAAATCATTTTTAAATTTCAAAATTTTAAATTATTCTTTATCTCAATCACCAACTTTTTAAATATCTCTATCTCTGTTGTAGGGTAATTGACTTTTTATGATGGTTTTTAACAAAGAATTAATTAATCTCTTTCTTTTTTTTCCTTCTTCCTATAGAAATTTCAATTTTGAAATATATTTTTTAAAATATTTTCATTTTTTTGGTTTATAATTTGTAAAATCATTTTTTCTATGTTAGTCTTACTCTTCCACTTCCTCCATCTTATTGCTTTTAAGGTTGGGGATTATTACGATTTTGAAGATTTGAAAATTTTTTTTGATGATTTTAAGAGGTTTCTATGAGGTAAGTTTTTTGAAAAATGAAAAATTTCCAAGCTAATTATTTTGATGTACCTAAATCTGATGCTAAGGACATCTTTATCCACCACCTATTTTGTTGTTGAATAGTTCTTTCATTATCCTAAGTAAGATGTGAAGGTAAGAAAAATTTATGATTTTTCCATTTGTTCTCTTTCATTCCTATTAGAGGATTTCAATACTTTGTACTTAGTGTCTCTTATAACAAAGTTGTGCATCTTTATGGTTTAGTTTTATGGGCCTAAGCCCTACGAGAATTCTATATAAGCAATTCTTACATTAGAATTTTTTTTATACCAGTTGATGTCCCTAACACTATCAAAATAAAATAATTGAAATTAGGTTTTATTCAATTTTTAATGTTTTAGAGATACAACAATGATATTTCATTGTGTACCTAATTGGTGATAACTAGATTTATAAGCATTGCATCAAGACTTTTGAAAATAAGTATTTATAGGCCAAAATGAATATTCCAACTTTTGTTTATTTTTGTCTAATTTTTTTAGTTCAATTCAATTTAAATTTGTCTTCCTAATTATTAGATTTGGAAAAAAAAACTACTTAGAATTATCATAGTTTGACAAAGTTATTTTAATGCAAGTTCGTATCTTTTCACTTTAGCGAATAGCAAATTTATGCTATCTTACAAAGTTGTGTAAGTGTCTTTTCTATGAAACGATGTTAATACCTTTTCAAGTTCTACATCTTGCTAATGTTTTTTTTGGTAGGAGGGGGAATTACAGAAAAGAAATAGAAACAAAAAATAGACACCAAAACATACAAAGACCAAACCTAAAAACAACAAAATTATCAAGGAAATGAGATACCCATAATGTCAGCCCATAGCAGTGGCTTCAAATTAGCAGGAGGAGATTCCTAAATTTTTTCCTTGAATCTGTTATTTGCACCCAATCTAGCTAAATAATCAGGAACTTGGTTCCCTTTTCTTAGAATATGACTAATCTACACTTCCCCAAAAGCACTCAAAAGATCCCTAATATCTTGGATAATCCCCCAAAGATTATGAGTATGATGAATTCTTTGATTACATAGATTAACCATTTGCTGAGAATCAGATTCCACTATAATCTTTTTGTATCCTTTGTTCTTAGCAATATTTAGAGCAAATAAAATACCCCTAGCTTCAGCCATACTATTGGAAGCTATGCCCAAAAATCTAGAAAATCCAAATAACCATTTCCCTGAATCATCTTTACACAATCCACCAAAACCAGCAGTACCAGGATTACTAGTAGAACTTCCATCCATATTAATTTTAATTATCCCATGAGGGGGATATTTCCATTTAATCATTCTATATTCAGTATCTTTATGATCCTTCTCATACCACCCAAAAGCATTTTGATAATCTTTCAACATACTTTGAATCATTTTAATAGACAAGGAGGGTTTATGAATTTCATTTCTAAACACACAATCATTTCTATCTAACCAGATTTGCCAAATAGTAATAAAAAATAGTAAGTCCAGTCAATTTCCCTTTGAATTTTAGAATGTTGAATATTTCTTAAAAATCAATCTTTAAAGTTTAGCTAGAAAAAATTAGGGACATGAAGAGTAGCTCCTAAACTTCTCCGAATCTCCTTAGCTCTTAGACAATCTCTTAATAGATGTATTAAAGTTTCTATTTCAGCATCACAAGTAGTACACAAGGGGGAGGCTAAAATACCCCTTTTAAAACAAAGATCACTTGTAGATATTCTATCATGCAAGTAGAGCCATAGAAAAGTATTGATTTTTTAGGGAATTTTGAGCTTCCAAACTTTTCTCTAATGTGTTTCATGATGGATATTCTAGATTTGAGTAAGCTAGTTATAAGCCGAATTTAAGGTATAGTTCCTATCCATAGCTGCATACTAGATTGGAATGTTTTCTCTCTGTGAGATTTTGGGAATAGGCATAGCTTGAATTATTAATAACAAATCTTCAGGAATATTGGTCAAGAGCCCATCCAGCTTCCAATCATTGTTGTGAATCAAGTCTTTAATCATTAAGTTTTTCTCATAAGGGTGGATAGAATCCACTTTATCCTTCAAGTAAAAAGGGCCAATCCATTTATGATTCCAAATATTTAAAGTACTGCCTGACCCAATTTTAAGAATAAAACCTTCTTTCAATTCTTTTATACAGTAGGTAATATCCCTCCAAATATTAGAATCTCTGTAGCTACAGGAGAAAAATCAAAGAATCAGAATTTCTTCTTTTATATTTATGATTAAATACATTCACCCAAGGCCTGTCCTCCTTTTGAATAAGCTTTCATCCTAATTTCCCATGAGAGCCAAATTAGACTCCCTTGCTCTATGAATACCTAGCCCTCCTTCTTTTTTGGGATGGGTAATAGTATCCTAGTTAACCAGGTGAAGGCTTTTTTTGACTCCATGAGAACCCTAGATAAAGCAATGAACAAGTTGATCAATTCTATTACAAACTCCAATAGGAAGAATAGCTAACTGCATAAAATAAACTGAGATGGAATTAAGAACAGATTTAGCAAGAGTTACTCGCCCAGCCAAATTAAGGAGCTTCCCTTTCCAAGCAGAAAACTTTGCTTTAATTTTCTTAATAACAAATTGAAATTGGGTTTTACTAAAATGTTTCCTATGTAATGGAAACCCCAAGTATTTATCTATCTCCTTTGTGAGATGTAACTGACTTATAAGTTTAATCTCCCTCCTTCTCTAATATAGCTCATATATATGCCTATATCATCAAAATCTAGGGAAGAAAAAAATATTCTCTTTAATTAATCTCCCCATCCAGTCCCTAGATATATATCACAATCTCCTATGCCATAACATTGATAATATTTCCTTAACTCTAGGTCTTTTTGAAACCATATTTTCAACATTTAAAGAAGTATAAGGACTATCAAAGGCTAATAATAACTTATATAAATCATTATCAAGAACACCAAAATCAATGGACTTAAAATGTAATAAAATATCAACTTTTTCATTTTCAAAAATAAATTTGTATCCAAGCTGATCTAAAAGAGAAATTAAAATTAAATTACGTCTAAAACTAGGAACATAAAAGATATTATTCAATGTAATCTCAATAGAGTTTTCTAAACGTAAAATAACATTTCCTATACATTCAACTACAATTTCAAGATTATTTCCTACTCTAAGCTTAGACTCTTTCTCACTTGGTTTCCTCTTACTTATGAATCCTTGCAAGGTAATTGCAACATGAGTTGTGGAACCACTTTTAAACCACCAAGAATCTATATAATTTCAACTAAATTTGATTCAAAGTAAGCTAAGGATAGAGGTTTACCATTCTCATTGCCTTTTTTCTTTTCTAACCAAGACTTGAACCTATAGCAGTCATTCCTCTTATAACCTTTCTTATGACAATGATAGCACTCTACATTCTTATGAATGGAACCTTTAGGACCTCCCACTTGTGGTTTCTGACTGGTATTATTATTATTATTGTCATGACTCTGGGCCTCCTAAAATTTAGAAGAATTGTTCCTTAGAGCATATGATTTAGATTCCTTTTTCTTGTAGGTTAGGCTTTTACTACGTAAGGATTTTAGTTGGACTAAAAAACTTATTTCATTCTTTTCTTTCTTCATTTTTTCTTCTTCAATAACACACTTAGTGATGAGTTCATTAATGGTCCAAGGTGTGGCCAAGGTATTATAGGCTGTTTTGATTTGATTAAATTTTGGAGATAAGGAATTCAAGGCATGTGGGACAAGAAATGTATTTGGCAAATTAATTTTTAAGTTCTTTAATTGAGTTTGGAGGTGAACCATTTTGATAATAAACTCTTTTACACTACTAATATTGTCATACTTCATAGTCGTTAGTTCCTTTATCAGGCATCCAGATTCGGCATTATCAAATACTTGATATCTTTGCCCTATAGCATCCATAAATTCTCTAGCCTTGGTTACATCTACCAATCCACCCAGTAAATGTTCAGGTACAAATCTCTTGATTGCAATGAGGCTGAACCTATTAGATCTCTTCCATTTTGCATAATAGTCCTTTTGCTCTTAAGTACTTGCAAGAATAAGTGCTAGCGATTCTAGGTCATATAAGGCTAAATCAAGATCTATAATACCAAGATCAAATTCTATATCCTACTTTCACCTCTTATAATTTGTACCATTTAACAATTCAATAGTTGCAGTGTTATTATTTACTACTAAAGAGACTGTGAAATAATAATTAGAGATGCAATATGTTAATTCTAAGCATTTCAACTTTATCCATAATCACATTTAAGAGTATATGAAATATTATTGCATTCTTCCCTTTGGACAAAGAATGCATTGTGTAAAAGATCATTCTAAAATTGAAGCTAACCGATATAATATATTATTATTACAAAATTATACCTTTTAAAAAAGTAAAATTTATAATAATAAAATAAATTTAGAAATAATATTTTATTTCAATAAATTAATTTTTAATCATATCATATAATAACCTCATTTGAGCAGGTTATTATATGAAATAATTAAAAATATATAAGCTCATTTTTAATTATAACACATATTTATCCCCTTTTTAATTATGTGAAATAATTAAAAATCCATCCTATATATATTTATCAAGCTTTACAAATTAAAATAAATGATTTCATTTTAGTGATAATTATCTATTTCAACTTATAAGTCTCCTAAAAGAATTAAGATATTTAAATGTAGTCCAAAATTATAAATTAAAATAAAACATGACCAGTTCATTAAGATATATTAAATAATATATGCCAATACTAATCATAAAAAAATTATATTGCATAAAAAAATAAAATCTCAATATATATTTTTGGTACAAATTAAAAAGATTTAAATTTTCCTAATTTTTCTCCTAATTTTTTTAAGAGAATGTTCATTTAGGATTGTAATTTTGAGAGAGTAAAATATGTTATATAAATATGAAAAAATATATTATTTTTTCCAAAAAATTTTCATAATTTTCTATTATTGGAAGTAAAATTTTTTTAAGGAAACATGAATACATAAATATTTATCGCAACCAATATATATATATATATAAAACAAAATGCGTGGACCACACGTAGACTGCCTATGCGTGGGTCACGCATGAGCGATGCAGCACCTTCAGGTTGAAGATGCAAGGTACCTGCATGCTGCGCAGACGCCATCAACTATACAGCCCCTTTTAATTTTTATTTTTTGGTCGAAACAAAAATCCAGAAAAAGACGAAATATCCATACCCACAATTGGTACTACTTTACAGTAGGGGTGGGAATCGATCGGTTGAAATGCGAATATCTATACCCACAATTGGTACTACTTTCGAAGCTCATTGTTTGAAATGCTCTATTCACATTGACCGAACAAATCAGTTTTGAGCGAGTTTGGTCGGATTTGAGCCTACTTGCTATTATATTGCTTCCCATTCCCCGTATCCTCTCCACTTATCTTTTTCTCTTGTTTTTGCTAGTGATCCCTGCATCCCACTTTCTCTCTGGCCGGCTTTGCTTACTTCTTCCCCTAACTTTGACTCAATTTTTTTTTATTAAAAAAAATGCTACTTCAACGTGCAAATCTCTTACCGGTCCCTTTCATTACGCACTTGCTCAAACACCTACAAAAACAAGCAGGTTGCATTCATCAGCATCTCACACCATTTGAAGCAAAACCCATACTTGCTATTGTTCTATTCGCTACTGCAATCTCTTCGTACGAAATGGAAGGTATTTTCCATAGTAGAAAGTTCGTAATGGCATTCCCCTTGCTTGCATTTGCTGTTGGGACAACCAAAGTCCTTGGCCAAGGCCTTCATGTACATAAGGTTCGATGCAAGGACATGCCCCAGGGCTGAAGCCATTGTTAGGTCCAAGGTTCAGTCCCATTTAAAGTCTGACATCTTTTTGGCGGCTGGGCTGCTTAGAGCACTTCCATGACTGCTTTGTACAAGGTTGTGATGCTTCCGTTCTTATCGATGGCCCCAACACGGAGAAAATAGCAATCCCAAACCTCAGTTTAAAAGGGTACGAGGTAATTGATGACGCAAAAGCACAGCTTGAGGCTGCATGCCCTAGCGTCATCTTTTGTGCCGATATCCTCACCCTTGCTGCCTGTGATTCTGTAGTTCTCGTAATTTCTCTTTGGCCTCATGTTATTTACACATTTCTGTGAGTTATAACGTTTCAACCCTTAATTTGTGAAGTCTTTCTTTGCATGCAGACTGGCGAACTAAGTTATCAAGTGCCCACAAGACGCAGAGATGGACGTGTATCCCAAGCTTCGGATGCCCTCAATTTGCTAGGCCCTGGCGAACTCTGTTGATCTCCAAAAGCAGAAGTTTGCTGCAAAGGGTCTGACCACACAAGGCCTTGTCACCCTTGTCGGTCGGGTTAGGGCAGAGTCGGTCAAAACTATACCAACCCGCTACCGACCGATAATCTGAAACCCTTCCTTTTTACACCCACAAATACCCGAATCATAATGCAACCTGAATCCGGCCGCCCATACCCGAATCATAATGCAACCTGAATCCGGCCGCCCATTTTTCGGATCAGGTCGATCAATTTTAATTGAATTGAAAAACTTTTCCCACCCCCACTTTGCAGATCAACACTAACAAATAAACTTAATTCACCTTCGAAAATAATTGATTCGAAGAGTTCAATATAAAATATTAATTGATAAAATATATTTTCATCAATGATTCGCATCAATTATCGAATCAGATCCAAATCAAAACTTATAAAATATATACACATATCAACATAACAGAAAAGGATGAAACAGTGATTAAAAAAATATATGATGTCAAGTAACATACACTGTATGTGAACGAAACAAACAAGAAAAAAAAAATATTCCGTAACTATGTTATATTATTTACAATATGCTTTTATCAATTTTACATCAATTTGATAAAAATAGAAGATTGTAATTTTATATTCATACAATCATCTAAAATAATCACAAAAATCATAAATCATACAAAGAAAATATGTATTTCAATTCTTAATCTAATGTAAGTAGTTCTGATACCAGTAAAAATTATTCATACAAAATATAAATTTATATGAATCAAAAATATAAAATATATTATTTTAAAAAATAGATAGCGTACTTATATTTTTTATAATAAAATATGAATAAATTAATAAATAAAAATTTAATTTTTCTTACTTTCTCTATGAGTTTGCACTCGATGAAATACTAAAATTTATAAAATATTTTATAATTAAATAAAAAATCCTATTGAACTTATACATTAAAAGTTCAATTAGTTAATAAAAGATCTACGTTTGTTACAAAATACATCAATTTATAAAATATTTTTAATTAATAAAAATGATCACAAAAAATAAATTTAAAATAATAACTTTAATATCAACTATTTTAAATAAAATAAAATAAAAATCTATTTAATGAAAGTGCATTAAAAATATTTTTACAACCAAATCCGCAGTTTTTTGGGAAATTCTTCTATCTGGGGTACAATTTTTGATGGTAACATATTCAAAAGTCAATATCTGTCACGGGTGCAGTTGGACGCAGTCCAGCAGCGAACGGTACACTGTCACGGATACTGGGAGGACAGGAACAGCTCATTGACGCTTCACGATCATAACCCAAGAATCATAATTATAAATGCTGCCACACGTTTTCGTCCATCTCAGGCCAATTACACGTAAGTCTCAATTCATTCTCAGAAGACATGAGTCTGGACCAGGGTTAAATCAATGTGCTGTAATGCTAGCGGTCTTGTCTGTCCCAGCATAGAAATATCACTGTTGGAAGGATCCTCTGATTCTGTCCTCTTCTATTGAAAATGAAATATAACTATAAAGATTTAATTCAGAACTTCTAAAACCTAAGGCGATTGAAACTATATACAGAAACCAACAAAGTAATTTATCCTGTATCTGTTAAATTTGATTTAAAAAGAACCTATTATTTCATATGATGAATTTACTAGTTAAGCTTCTCCTAGTTAAACATATATAAATAATTAAATAAATTGAATTCTACTGTCTAGGGTATATAATAATAATAATAATAATAATAATAATAATAATAATAATGCTATTCTTAGTCTATTATTTTCATGCTCTTAAGAAAAGATTGAATTCCAGGCTAGTCTCATATCCTTTGGCTTCTTTATCAAAAGGTGCGGTAAATTCGCGATCAAATTTGACGTGAGAGTGAATATGTTTGTATGATCACTCTATATTCGTAGTTGACTATATTACACTTAAAAGAGAAGGTAAATTAGCATCAATTTTTACGCTTTGCACAACATGTGTTTAAAAAAAATAATTGTTAATTTAAAAATCAATGATTTTCCCCATTTCAGTATATATTACACTTAAAAGAAATATATATGCTTGTATATGATTTTTTTGTAATTTTACAAAAATGTCACCTTTTATTTTTATATACAATAGAAAAATTTTTATTGATGCAATTTGAATAATAAAAAGTTATGATATAAGTTTTATTATTATTGAAAGGTGTAACTTTTTACTTATTCATTTTACGCATTTAACTCTATACAAAATTACAACTTTCTGTGTTAAAAGTTTTAAAGATTTTATATTACTTCTTTTTATAAAAACAAAACTTGTCATATATTTTAGTATATATCAAATATTTATCTTATAACTAATTTATAATTTATGAAAATATTATAACTCTGTTTCATGCAAGTAACTCATAAGTTAACTAATAACTAATAAGTTAATTAATAACTAATAATTGATAAATTTATTAAAGTATTTTATAAAATTAACTGTGAATTTACTGAAATTATAAAATAACATAAAAAGACTTATTAATAGAAATAGATATATAATTAAAATAATTTATATTTATCTAAAAATTAAATTATATTAATGTAGTTAAAAGTTTAAAAAATATAATATTTAATGTTTAATTAATCATATTTTATAAACTTATATATTTATTTACTTATATAATTTTTATTTTATTATTCATTATAAAATTATAATTACTTAAATTTAGGATATCATTATGTTAAAATTAAATTAATTATATTTTATAAAAATTATTTAAATTTATATTACAAAGGGTATAGATTGTAAATTAATAAAAAGAATAAGGATAAATTCAAAAAGAATTTGAAAAAGTAGTAGCTTATAAGTTATAAACTATAAGTTATTTTAAATAATTTATTAAATCAGAATTTATAGGTTAATTTAAATAACTTATAAACTAATACGAAAAATATTTTTAAAGGTTAACTTATAACTTATTGACTACATCAATAAGTTATAAGTTAATTTATTGCGTGAATCGAAATTTGTAACTATTTATTAACACACTGAGCAACAAATGTGACATGATAAATAGATTATAAAGTGAAAAAAAAAAGAGAATAGAATCTACTATAAAGTGAAAAAAAAGAGAGTAGAATCTACTATAAATCATATGCAGGACAATCTCAATAATATGTGGATATATATTAATACCACACATTTACATAATCTTCACCATATTTAAGTATTTAGTTTTATTACTTATATCAATGAATAGATTATTTGTATCATTATTGAACACTATATGTTACTAGTTTCACAAATAGTTGAGCTGTAAATTTGCATTTAATATATAGGCACACAACAAAATATGTGTATTTTATTCACTTTCTTCTTTCATCAATTCTACCACACATGACCAGAAAAAAAATTTTATCGTACATATTCCATAAAAAAATAATATTTGATAAAAATTAGAAATTGTTATGATTTTCCTATTCCAATAATTTTAGAAATTGTTAGGATTTTCCTATTCCAATAATTTACTTTGGATTAATTAAATGTAATTTTTTAAACTTTTTTACGTGTGATTTACTTTATATATTATTAAAATGTACTTATTACTTGATTTTATTGAATTAATGGTGTAAAGAGCTTTTTTTATTGATTTTTCATTTGATATTCTAGCAAATTCTATACTTGTGAATTTTTTTTTCTAAAAACATTTTATCCTTTCACGATTCTTTACATGTTTTGCATTTCAATTTATTAATTTTCTAATATAGCATTTCATTTTACTAATCCAAGAATTTATAAAAATTTTATTAGCCATATTTAGAAATCGAATTATTAAAAGCATTTTATAAGTACAACTTTTTTTCACTATGATTCTTATCATTCAACGGGAGGTCCCATTAATCATAAGTTTCCTCTCTTTGGTTTCTTTTTCCACTTGAACGGTGGGGATTTGTGTTAGCCTTAACTCTATCTAAATGTTAATTTTTAATGATAATAACATATTTTAACATATTTAAATGTGATTTAAGATTACTTGTTACATTGGACTTCAAGCGAAAAGTTAAAGATTATTGATGATACTTAGTTAGGTTTTTTCAATTCTATTAAGTTCAATGGTAAAAGAAGAAATTAGATTCAAGGGTTAAAATGATAAATTGAAGAAGATGTCTCAAAAATTAAAATTGTGTCAAAATATGCTTCATGAGGTGGTACCAAAATTTTGGGACAAAAACAACTTTGTTTTTCATTTTAAAATCACTTTCATGAAGTATTTTGTGCAAAAAGTTTTAAGGTGATTACAAAAGGTTTCAAAAATTATTTTGAAAATAGGTTATTTTTACAAAAGGAATTTTTGGGAGGGTGAGTAGCTTTGCAAAGCGTCTCCCCTTTTCCAAAATAATTCCGAGAAGCGCTTGACAAATTAGACGATTTGCGAAAGCCTTTCTTCCTATTGAAGTAATTTTTGTATGAAAGCATGCATGACATATCCCTCTCAGCAAAAAATAATACGAAGAGAGAAATTAAATTTCCTGCTCGTCTCCTCAATTCTACCATTTATCTTTTGTTTAATATTTCATTTTATAACAAATTTTAAGCTTTATGTTTTACTTTAGCTTTTTAATTTTAAAGCTTTAATTCTTACAGAAACTTAAGTTAATTTATTTAACACATAAGTGACATGCTTTCCACGGTGTTGACAATTTTGCCACATAGGCGATTCCGTTTTAACGGAATGGATCAAT
Organism: Sindora glabra; assembly: GCA_020226215.1. Classification (NCBI taxonomy): domain Eukaryota; kingdom Viridiplantae; phylum Streptophyta; class Magnoliopsida; order Fabales; family Fabaceae; genus Sindora; species Sindora glabra. Next base: position 10,288,023 of record CM035226.1, on the reverse strand, counting down.
CTTTATTCAATTTCAATATTAAGACATAAAAATAAATTTTTCATTTTAAGGGAATTAAATTTGCCCAATTTCAATATCATGAGAACCCAAAGTGAAATTAAATTTTAAAAATTTTATTATTTTGATGTACAAAATATAAAAATAGAAGGAAAAACACATTTTATCTTTAATTTTGCCAAATAGAAATGAAAGTAAAAATAAAAATTTTGGAGGGTTCGAATAAAATTTATTAAGAATTTTAATAAAAATATGTTAAATTTTGAAGAGACTATATATAAATTTTCTTTAAAAATTCTATTTCATTAAAAAATTATAATATTATCAATTATAAAATAATTTTCTCAAAACCATGCTTCCTCTTCACTATCAAATATAATTATAAAATGGACAATTCTACTATATCCAAATTAAAAGTCTAGGTATGGATACCTTGATTTAGTGGTAATATAATAGCCATCAGATTTAAAAGATAAAAAAAATAAATGATTAATATGAATTTACAAGCTACTTACTAAAAAAATAAATATTACTTATGTGATATTAATTTTTTTACTCTTATACTTCATACTTTTTACAAAAATGACCATATATACACCAATGTCATAGATATGCCTAGTTTTATATTTTTTATGATTTTCTAAATTTTTTTATTAAACATGCAAATAAAAATGTATTAATTAAATTTTTAATAAAGAGCAAATACTTAATTTCTCATTTAACATAATAGAAAGCATGTAAATGATTTATATTCTGAAAAGGAATATTAAAATAATATTTTTTACATTATCATACTTTTAGATATAATAGTATGATTATCAATTAATTTTTATTATAGCAATACTATCATTTTTAAATTTAATACTCAATTTACTTAGATTTTTTTGCATTAAATATGAATTTGTTATTTTATTGCAATTTGTGAAATAATTTTTTTGAGTTTTTATAAATTTTTTCAATGTTAAAATTTATATATCTAGTAATGATTTAAAATGAACTTTTATAATGAATTATTAATATTAGGCCAATATTATTGGATTGATAGTGATTTGTATAATAATTTATTGGGTTATAAAATATATTCAATAACCAATACATGTGATTTGCATATAAATTATTTATATTGAGATAAAATTATAAATGATAAATCATGTATATAATATATTAAAAAATTATAATAAATTTTTTTACTTATGAATGTATTTTTAATTTTAAATGTTAAAGATTTTTTATAAATTTTCTATTCTCAATGAAAATGAAAATGGAAAATAATTAAAGTAAATACATAAATTTTTTATTTTGATGAAAAATATACACTTCTAAATTTTATATACATAGGTGTATAATATTAAAAAAATAGTATTACTAATCTTGATATGTTTAATTTTTCAAATTTCTAATATGTAGGTAATGATGAAGAGTTTCAAAATTAATGGTTTAAATACAATGCTATAAGTAACATTATTATTTCTTAAGGAAGTATGTAAGATATTAAAATTGAAATTCAAAATTAAATTTTAAAATTGAAATTCAAAATTAAATTTTAAATTTTTATATGATAAATTTATGATATTTTTTAAATTTTAAAACTTTGGACAATTTAATATATTAAAAATTATTAAATTAAAATAATTTAATCACATTTATTAATATATAAATAGTTATTATTAAATAATTTTAATTTAATAATTTAAAATTTTATTATATCATTTTGAGTATTCATACATAAACTAATTATCAGTGAAATATATAAACATTATATTTTTACCCATAAATATTTATAACTAAGTATTTATATATAAATTATTTATCTGTGAATATATATAACTAATACATTTTTATTTGTATATTTTTATTCATATATGTAAAAAAACTATTTTTTAAACAATAAAATGCCAAAAATTATTTAAAAATTATTTATCCATTTTTTAAAATTTATTCTTAAAAAAATTAAAATCATAATCTTGCATGCTATTTTTAAAATCTAACATATAAAATTAGATTTTATATATATATATATATAAGCACTAATTCTAAAAATATTGTTTCAAAAATTAAATATAATACATATATTGCGCAAATCATAACTTTCAATGTATAATTTTTAAATTTAAATTGAAATACTTCAAATATTATTAAATTTTAGATTTATACACAAAAAAAATTGAAAGTTGATTAAGTCAATATTTTATTAAAAGAAATAAATAATAAATTTAAAAGAAGACTTAAGTTATGTATTTCCCTTTACTTCTTTTTGCCATAAAACATATTTAATAATTAATATATGTGATCTGCATATAAATTATTTATATTGAGCTAAAATTATAAATGATAAATCATGTATATAATATATTAACAAATTTTATAATAAAATTTTTTATCTATGAATGTATTTTTAATTTTAAATGTTAAAATTTTTTTTTGTAAATTTTACATTCTTAATGAAAATGAAAATAGAAAATAATTAAAGTAAATGTAAAAAATTTTTTATTTTGATAAAAAATATGTACTTCTTAATTTTATATATGGAAGTATATAATATTAAAAAAATAGCATTATTGATCTTAATGCATTTAATTTTTTAAATTTATTTGTCATCGAAGGAATTTGAAATTATGATGAAACTTTTTAATTTTTATTTTCCTTTTTAAATTTATTTTAAAATTTTAATTTTTGTTTAGAAAATTTATATATATATATATATATATATATATATATATATATATATATATATATATATATATATATGTAAAATAAAATCTAAATCTTTAAATCTATATAGGAAAAGATATTTAGACCTAATTTATTTTTATAAATCAATAAGTTCATAAAAAAATTTCAGGTAGAAATAAAATTAAAATAAATTTAAGCCTTAAATTGTAAAATTTATAAATAAATAAATTATCTAAAAATCTCTTTCATACATAGATAAGTGTTATTTATTTATTAATTTATCAATAAAAATATTAATATCCAGACTTTTAATCTAGAGATCAAAGAACTTTCCTTATAAAATACTTGCTTTATTTTATTATTTTTTTTCATTCTCATTTTTATTTCGTCCTGCTAAACGAATCATCAAAGTACGGTAGTCTTGCGATTGCAACTAATTTGCTTATGATGACTTTTCTTTGCAATTATGGATGTGAAACCTGAAGGATTGATTTGGCAAGAGGCAAGACATGACATTCTGAATTCCTTTTTCTTCTTTTTGGTAATACTGAATTCTGATGGTGTGACTTTTCCTCCCATTGCCGCTGCTTGGATTTGAAGGTCCAAGTCACGACTTACAATAGGATGTCCTGCCCAAATTGATATCCATCTATATTTCCACTGTTGAATGTTCATTATGCCTTTGCTTGGTTCGAATAAAAAATAAGGAGGAAAGAAAATAGAAAAAAAAATGAAAAGAAATTTTTTTTTCTAGGTGTTATTAGTTAAAGGAGAAAATAAGAAAAAACATAGAAGAGAAAATATTATGTTTAATTATGAGAGAATAAAGAGGAGAGAGAAATAGTAAGATTAACTTTTTTTATATCATTTGTTTGTAAAATAGAAATTTGAGAGGAAATAAAGCTTATTAATATAAAATGTCCATGTCACCATTTCTACAAAAAATTTAATATGAACTATAAATACGACAAATTTGTATAAAGTTTATATAAACCCACTTATTAAGTAAATAATATGATATAAATAATTTCATACAAATTATTTGTATATTATGTAACCTTCTTTTTCTAAATTTAATAGTCATCTTAATTAATAAAAATACAACAAAATAATAAAAATAAATCAATAGGTCTTCAATAAAATAGATTAGATTACAATTCCTAACAGATAATGGAAAAATATAATTAAGGTTCACGTATGTAAAAATTTTGTATGACATGCCATCGATAACAAGAACTTATGTATTGTGACATTGTTTTGTAAATTGTCCAAAATTAAATTACAAAAAATATAAAAAAATTAAGGTCCAATTATATTAGTAGCTTAATATCAAACCTCAATTACAAAAACTTCATGGGAGGATCGCGTAGAAAAATCGCTAGGAAAGTGTAATCCTATTGTAAAATTTTGACTCTCATACAAATCAAACATTTCCTATTGTGAACAATAATAATAACAATAATGATAATCCGTACTCAGCAAAGAGCAATCTAACTACTAAATGGCTTGTTGTAATAAGAGAATTCAATCTCTTAAAATTGTCAACACATGGCACAACCCAAATTTATAGAAAGGATGCAAACTTTATGTTGTTAAGCATGCTGACAATCATTTATAGCAAACTCTCGCCATTTGGTTAACAAAAAAAGGTTAAATGCCCACAAATTACAATAATACAACCTTTTTAGTCAACATGTTCAGAACTACAGCTACATTTTACAAACACACAAATAGGGTAAACAACAATGAATAATTTGTCTACCATATAACTCGATGCTATGAAGGAACATAGTGCTCAAGTGGTAATATAATTAACTAACAATTTACAGTAATCCAATGAAAAGTGCCTCCGTACTTTATAGTACACCTTATATGAAATGAGGTTATAAGTAAATTCGCAACCTTTGCAGCAAATTGGCCCTCTAGAATGATTAAAGCAATTAGTTCTTAATAGTGACCTATCATGAACAGAATAACATAATCATGCATCTAACAAAAGTTATGGTTACAAGCACAAAAAGTAAACACAAATATTAGAGACATACATACTCAGATAACAAAACATAAAACATGCAAGTGCTTTAAAATAAACCTGCATCCTTCATATTTTTGCATATAATATTCTAACGCATCTCCTCTAGCATGCTAAGAAATTATTGCTTGGCATCCTCATTTGAGCATAGGAAATGATAGCATCGAGTTTGGAGTTCTGGCATCACTCCTATATTCTTCAACTCACTCCAAACATCCGCAAGGATATAGTGTTGAGGTTTACTCTTTCGAAGAATGGTAAGACCTTCCTTAGCTATTTGTACCTATTCTTTAGCCACTTCAACCCCTTCCCGTAGCACCTCAGTTAAATTATTTATTCTTAGATGCATTTTCTCGTATCCACTCTCAATCACATTAATTGTTGTAGCTTTCCTTTTAATACCTTTAGAAGATGATATTCCCTATGATTGATTCCTCAGTGATTGATTTGAACCACCACCTATAGGACTATAAGTGTCCATGTTGCTTACAAAGCTTGGTCCTTCATTTCCCTAATGAAAGTTTGATTCTGACATGCTATCAAAATAGTCATTTAAGTTAAAGTTCTCCCTCTCCGAGCGCTGAACTTTGTCCCTTGCACTCTTAGCTCATTCACCAGTTACTCTATCTTTGCTAAATAGATCCATCAATTTATCATAGTTGTTTATTGAGGTTTTCCTCCATTTCTATGCTTCAAGTTTTTCCTGTGTTTTACAACCATAATTGTTAATGTCAATACTTTAGGAATAATTTAAAACTCGTTGCCTATTAACAATGAGCATATGATTTAAATAGTAATTCATTGTAAAATTTCTTTATTTCACTTAGACAGTTACCTGTATGATCTCTTCCTATACCTCAAGTTCTGCTTCGAACAATTAAGTTGTGGGATTCCACCCGACTCAACTCCACATGTGAAACAAGTCATAACATTTGTTGAATGTTGCTTTCAACGTTTTCATTCTATTTTTAATATGTTGCTTTTGCAAAAAAAGGTCCAATGATTGCCTTCAATGTGTTCACCACTGTGACATATGCATATGAGATAAAGGTACCATCCAATCTATTTACTTTATAAACTTTCTCTAACAATGCATCCAATAATATAGTATCCATCTCTGCTGTCCATCATAGATTGTCTTTAGAGGAACTCCCTCCTCTCTCTAATCTCCTATTCTTAGACATGCTTTAATTTACAAATTGTCACATAAACTAACATCAGTACAAAATCTACAAATAAGAAAGTGGTAATAAAGGGAAATGGCATGTAAACTTGGTATGTAGTCCCTGACAAAGTAGAATGATAGCAATCAACAAACTTGCATCACTCTCTAATTACAAACCAATATATATAACACATCTACCATTTGACAGAAATGTAATAGTTATAGCTTGTGATGAAATTTTAATGTACACATAAACAGATAATACAAATGCATATAAGTGTAATCAAAACTCTAAGTTTTTTAAAAATACAACCAATTACATAATGTTACATGGATAATAAAATAAATCTATGCAAAACTCTCTTCGTAATTATTGCACATTTGATTTGCAATGCTTTCTCTCAAGAGAAATCCTTGTCTATAGTTTTCCTCTGAGTTCCGTGCATCATTGTCTCTATAGTTATCTGTAATATTTTAGAATATCTTATAGTCCACTTCCTCAATCAAATGCTCATCGGGATCAACATCTATTAGGAAGTTATGTAATATGCAACAGGCAATAGCAATGTCAAACATGGTCTCCAAGGAGTAATGTGGCTCTATGTCACTGGTTATAATTAGGAATCTTTTTTTTAAAACCCTGAATGCTCTTTTAATGACATTTCTTAAACTAGTATGTCACAAATTAAAAAGTTCCTTTGCATTTTCAAGACCATGTGTTGAGTATTCCTTTAGATGGTAACGCACAACTTTATACAGGGTGAGAACCCTACCTGTAAGTGGATATTGTGCATCTCCTAGGTAATATTTACCTAGCACATGTGAGAGTTGTGTGAATAAATGTAATATAGCATATTTTCTATGTAATTTCATTAACTACAATGTTTCTCCTAATATAGCATACTTACCTACAGGTATTCTAAGTCTATCTCCTCTCTTACTTAAGGCATGCTTTAGAATTCTAGAATTAGATGCAGTGCCTTCCCAACTAGCTAGCACTAGGGCTGGCCAGCGGTCGGTTATTGGCAATTTTGGCCCATTTGGTTAACCGCCCGTTGTTATTTGCTTCTGCATTTTCATCACCCGACGCCGACCATGTTGGTTCACTCATCCGACTTTAACCGCTCACATCGGATGATAACAGGTTCAAATGGTTCAAGTCGGTTGGGATTAGGACCTTAACAAAGTCAACCAGAATATGATCCATAACTTTGAAGAGGCAATAGAGAGGGGAGAACAGAGCATAAAAGTTCAAAAAAGGCAAAATTCAATTTTTTCTTGCTAAAGCCCTAAACAAAATAGAGAAAAAGGAGCGTAAATTAATCAAATCAACATCCTAATGTTCTGTTAAGATATTGAAGTAGAAACATGAAAATGCAAAACAAACAAATAAAGCAACAAGAAACTCAAAAAACACAGAAGAATAGGAACCAAAAATAGCATCTTTGCTACTGACTCACGGGCACAAATACAGTGCATAAATAGTTCGCACTCATAGGCTTCCTTCTAGTGAAAAAAGTCAAAACCTAAAACAAATGAACAACATAAAGCTTGAAAATCAAAGAAAGGAAATGAATTTCTTACCTCTCCGGCAAAGCTGTAACTTGTTGTATTAGCAGGATTATTTCAGAAGGACATCAAAATTTTGAATGGCAATGGCGAAAGATGCTTATAACTAGTGATTTCTTGAATCATATCAGCAGAGCTAGCAACTGATAGGTAGAATGAAAATGAGCCACAGGAAAAAGCTCTGCTAGGGTTTCCTCGAGTAAAAGCTTGAAATCGAAATGAAAAAGGGATTGGGCTTTTGAAAGGTTGGCTGCATGTTATAAGTGTTGGAAATCAGCTTTTAGCCAAGATTGAAATGACGTAGTTTTTGTATGTATATCGGTCGGTTTTCAGCTTCAACGGTTTAACACAACTCCTTCTGCTTCCGACCGATCACCCAAATTTCCCTAATTTTCTTTTTCGCCTCCACTCGTTACATCTTCCAAAACCACCACCGACTGCACATTATTGGTTTCCAGCAGTCGGTCTTCGGCGGTTCACTAGATTTTGGACACCCCTAGCTAGCACATAAATGAATCTCATATTAAACGTGCAAGCAGCTAACACATTTTGGGTAAGGAAGTCTTTCTTACCTTAAAAGCAAGAAACATCCCTATTTGGTATTTTCACCCGTATATGCATCCCATCTATAACTCCAACATAATCCTATATTTTTAAGTTAGAGTAAACCTTATGATGTTAAAGAAAGAGAAAACCAAAAATTAGAATTATACATAAATATATTATATCCTATATGCACTATTATCTTACCTTGAAATAAGGATAAAACCTTTTACTATTGAATATTTGTTGAAGAACTTCTAATCCAGAAAATTGCACAAGATACTCATTCTCCAATGAAATAATGGCTTGTAGAATATTGTGAAAATGACAACTTATTATTTCCCTTGATCGATGGAAAAAGAAAAATACAATTCTATGTTTTACATTTTGGGATAAAATGTGTAAGAACTTAGCAACTTGCTCCTTTGCTGTAGCATGTACATCATCCCTCACCCTTCTAGTTCCTTTCAATTTCTCGCACAAATTAAGAAATGCACGAGGAATCATATGTATCACATCACAACACTGATTGGTTGTTAGAAGATTATGCATATGTTGTTATCATATTTCATGCCTTTCGCTCTCCCATACAACACTTGGTGCATGAATAAGTATTGATTGTACAGTTAACAAATGAATAAGTGTTACATTTGCAATCGCATTCTCCACTTCTCAAACATATCTACGTTAATCAACTACTTTAATTTTTCACTTTCCATTATTAATCCTATGAGAAGTAGATAATAGCCATATTGGTTTTGAATCCTAGGTAGGAAAATTACTAATAGCAAGTATGATAGGATTTTAACACTTTACTAATGGTTGATAACTTTATATGCAAAGGAAAATCCCTTCTCCTTGACAATCCTGGTACAATATGCTATGTATTCTAGTGCAGTATGACAGCAAAATAAAGTGAAAAAACTTACGCTAGGCTGTAGGAATGTCTGAAAGATAAGCTTATTGGGAGAGTGAAAAGATATTCCTCCTTCTAATAAGATAACTTGCACTAACGTAAAACAATAACAAAGGTAAGTAAGGTATAATGTAGTAAATGTAGTTGGTATTAACTCCATATCAATACTATAGATAATAACTAAGGATACCCTTCAAGTTTCACTAAAATTAAGAGTGAACAAAATTCATATAATAATTGAAATATGTATTTTAGTTGCCAAAGATTTTGTATAACTTCCATTGTTAAAATTCAATTGATGATGAATTATGGGCATACATAATGGGATGACGTTATAATGTTGTAAAAATAATTTTTAAGCTTCAAATAGAATATAAGTATATTAAATTACTATAAATATGTACATAATGGATTCCATCATTTATATTAATAAAGAGATAAGGAGCATGTCAAAAAATTGACTTGATATATTAATTAACTAAAAATATGTAATTCATCTTAATTGACTTCTTGGAAGTAATAACTAATTATGACCCCACCTCTACTTCATTTCAATTTGTAATCTTGCACAATACTCAAATGGGAATTATAGGAAAACATACTTAAACATTTAGGTGAAATTGTGAAAATATAATAAGCATGTATGTGAGAAAATGAAAAAAAAATTGAAGGAAAAAATTCTATAATTTAATATATATTTGTTACAAAATTCTTAAAAAAAAAAAAGTAGGTTTGTGACCTATATATCGGGTCACCTGTGAATCTGGGTCGGACCCATAGATGACTCGACTACAAGAGAGACCCGATCCCCTTCCTAGAACTTGTTCAGCTAGTGGAGTGTCACCTTGTCTCTAAGCCAGCCGAATCAACCTCCCTATGCTGTCGAACAAAAGTCGATTGCCAAGAAGACCATAAAGCAATGGACAAAACCAGCCATAGTAGCTGGACAACATGGAATCTTCAAAAGGAAAGCAAGAATAGCTAAAGCCACAACGATGATGTAGACAAGGAGTACTCATTGGAGGAAAAGAAGATCGCCAATTTTGTTGGTGGTTCCGATAAACAAGATTGTGGTTCCAGCAGATGGAGGTCCTCGACGTTGCTATACTTCACATAGGGGAGAAACACGGACTGCAACTACTGCTAAAGTGCCAAGTGCATGCACTGTGCAAATTTCTACCCTATTTTCTTCACATTTCTGAGGGGAAAAAATAGGACTAGGCCCCATCATACAACTTCTACCTCAACTTCTTTTCTTCCCCAATTTCTGCGGTCATCCAAACGAGAGAAAATGAAAATTTTCTTGTACTTTTCTGCTTATTCATTTCTTTCCCATATGTTTTACCTGGAAACAAGCAAGAGTAAGGTTCAATTTATTTATTTGAAGTTTTTTTTCATAAAGAATTTAAATTTTTTTATAAATAAAGAATTATTATATATTTATCTTATAATTAAAATAAAATGATATATTTAGAATTATAGTAATGAATAAAAAATTCTTTAAAAAGATTATGTTATTTTATTAATCTTTTTAAAATATAAATTATTTTTTATTATTTAATATTTTACAAGTTTATTATTATGAAAATGATTTTTTTAAAAAAAGGCTAAATGTTTAGTCTATCACACTTGAAGCGTACAGAAATCACATATATTATAAATAATTATTAAGCTTATTAAATATGGGTATTCATAAGTCTGATATTATATTTTTATTATGTTCAATTATTAGGTTTAAATTTTATTTATGAACCATTATTAGGAAATAGTAATGTTTGATTTATTTACATTGTAAATATGGATTATATAAATAATTGTATATACAATTAAATCAGATGTTTTTTCATTCTTATAATTCTCCTTTATCTCTTTTATATCTTTCTTTAGTTATTTTTTAAGTGTTTATTAACTTTTTAACACACTATCAATACAATTTTTTCAAGATTGAGTTTTTTGGATTCATAAAAAAAGCATTATTATTCGATTGTTTACATTTACAAGTATGAACTTCTTTTCTTATCAAACTTACATATGATCAAGTAATGATATCTATTATATTATGTAAATTATTTATTCAAATATTTTTTATTTTTCTTTAGGATTATGCATATTAAGTTTTATACATAAAATAAGAAAAACTTACATGTGATTACTTTTGTTATTTGTGACCATTATTATTTATGTATAAACTTGTTGCATTGCATATAAAATTATGTCCTTATTCATGAGTTATTGCTTTATATCATGATAAATGATTCTTAGATTTCTATTTTGTAATATTAATTTTGTTATTCTCTAATTTTATTTTACTAATTCAAGCATTCAAATTATTTGATAAGAGAGTCAGCTCATCAATTTGACACTTATATGTAAATATTATTTATTTACTATTACATGTTGTATACTTTTGATTTATCTATATTTTGAAATAATATTTATATATATGGTTTAATGATTTAGGTGTGCATAAATTTCTTTTATTTTAATTGATATAACTTTTAATTCAATCAATATTCATATTATAGTTATTAATACTCAATATTACAAGAAAAATTATTTATTATGGATATTAAATGCTTAAATTCTTTTACATGTAATGGATCCTAAAAATATGATTTAATAAAAGAATAAACTGTTAATGTAAAATTATGTAAAAATACCAAAGAAGCTTTATCTTACAAGTTTATTATTCATGTCTACAATAATTGCATTTGGTGGGCTTATTATGCCAATAATAACTTTATTGAATTTACATGCCTATTTTCTTTTATACCACTTTATCATTAATATGCAACTTTATTGCAATAGATCTATGGTTAAATTATTCTTATTCCACTTATATATTTAAAAATGCATTTTTATAGCATCACATATTTGTTATTAATCTTTAATAACCCTTTTTTATGAGTAAGACAATTCAATAATATAAATATAATTTATCTTTAGAGATCTACAAATTATTATTTGGATTTGCTTAGTATATATATTGGTTAATTATGATGAATATCATCATGATACAATGACACTTTATTCTTATCTTATGAGGGAAACAGTTAGTTTTTTTTTTAAATAAAGAATAAATTTGATTTAAATAAAACTTAAATAACAAAATTAAAATTTTAATAAAAATTAGGAGATTAAAAATATCTTTTTTCCACAAGAATATGAAAATAAATTATGTGCACTATGATGTGAAGTTGAATGATACATAAGCACATTCATTAGAAAAATTTAATGGTGTTAGTTAATTGAGTAATATTGTATACTCTTTTAAAGATAGACAGCAAATTTATTCCAAATAAAATTTAAGAGATAAGATTGTAACTTTAATAAAAATTCAAAAATAAAAAATGTCTTTTTCCTAATATAATTATAAAGTAGTTATTCTATTTTATTTTATTTCATTTTCATTTTTATTCGATTGTACTAAACACATCATCAGCGTATGAGAGATCTTGGTCTTGCAACTAAATTATTATTATTATTATTATTATTATTATTATTATTATGAAGCCCAGCGGTAGAGTTAGGAGAATTAGGGGTGCCCTAACCCAAAAACTAGTATTTTTTTTCTTATATGTTTGTGTGCGCTATTATAAACTCCATCCCCACTGAAATTTTAAAATATATAGTCATGATAAAAGTTGTAACTAATAAAGATATTATTTTTTTGTCTTTATCTCTTTTTGCAAAATATAAATATTTTTATTATATTATACCTTTAAAATACTTTGTAGAAACATATAATTAGTTAAAATCAAACACTCATATGAAATACAAATATTTTTCTGGGTTTTATTTTCTCTAATTTTATTTTTAAAAATATATTATGTGCACTAAAATTTATATGCACTTGTTTATGTTACACACATAATATATTTGCATTAGAATTATCACTTTACTTACTATCTATTTTGAGTTTATAATTCTAAATTTTTAGAATAAAACCTCCATACATGTAATACATACATACACATAGATACAAAATTTATTAAAGTAATTATCTTTTTGTAAATTTTATAGTATTTTTTGTAATTTTTTATAAAACTTTGAATAACTTATATATGTGTTACAACCATTATAACTTTAACTCTACATTTTTATTTACATTATATACATAATATAATAGTAATAGAATAGTCACTTACTTCCATATTTATTTTATCATCCAAAATTTTCATAATAAATATATCTAAAAAAAGTATACATGCATATGGATTTTATTAAATTAATTATATTTATAAAAAAATTTATTATAACTTTTTAAAATTTTAAATAATTTATGTGCTACAATTTTTATATATAAATTTCAATAATTTATATCATAAACTTTTTATATTTTTATTTAATATTTTATAAATTTTATATTTAATTTTTCATAAAAATTAAAATATCTTAAATAAAAATTCCCAAAAAAATTATAATTATTTTATATAATTATTAATTTTTCAATAGGCAACCAAATAAAATATCATTCCCTTACAATTAATCCAGCCCCAAATCGAAATCTTTAGCTTCGCCTCTGGTGAAACCCGCTAGATTGAATTGGCAAGAGCCACTGTGATGTTTTGAATTTTTTTTTTTTTGGGACATCATCGATCAAGGTAAGAAAACAAATAGAAAAAATAATTCGATTAGTGTTTTTAAAAAATAAAATTTTTAATTTAATAAAAAAATTTTAAAATTGTTTTTGAAATTCTTGTTTTAAAAATAAAAAATAAATTTTACATATTTTTAACTTATTTTTTAAAAAACATTAAAATAATTTTTAGATTTTTTTTAAATTTTGTTTTAAAATTTTTTTACTTCAACGATCAAAGTAAGAAAACAAATAGAAAAAAATAATGCAACAAAAATGAGGATTTTTTTACTTTTTTTAAAAAATTATTTTTTCATTTTTCAAAATAAAAGTTTTTATTTGACAAATTATATTCAAAATTTAATTTTAGAAATTATTCTTGAAATTTTTATTTTAAAAATAAAATAATTTTTAGATTTTTTAAATTTATTTTTATTTTTAGTAATAATTTTTTTATTTAAAATTTTTATTTATTTACTTCACTATTATATATTCATTATTTTTTAAATTTAAAATTAATTTTTAAAAATAAAATAATAATTTTAAAAATAAAAAATACAAATATATCTAAATGCTTGTTTGGGGTGTTTTTACGGGAGAAGTGAAAACACCCGTAAAAACACTAGGTGAAAAGTACAGAAAAATTCAAACTTCTCCTACCTGGCTCAAAAGAGAAAATAAAAGAGAGGTGATAACGGGTAGGAAAACGTACGGTGGGCCCTACCAAAAATTTTTCACCTCAGTTTTGTGATGAAAATCGGGTGAAAAAATGTATAGTGCTTGGTGCTACTTTACCAACTCGTTTTGCCTTGTTGCTTGTCTGCTTCATCTGGCTCCCATCCACAGTTGAAGAACACCTGGTTTGCTGCTGCTGTGCATCCTACCAGCGGGAACCTGTGCTGCCATTTCTGAACGTTGGAGTCGCCGCCTGCTCGTTGGTCTCCGTGGTGCCGTCCCTGCCATTTGCCCAGTCCAGCTGCTATTGCAGGATCTGCATCTTGGCAGCTGTTGGTCATCTTCCACCCGACGAAGTCGCCAACTGCAGTTCTTGGTTGAAGCAGGTAAACCTCAGTTTTAGTTCATGGAGTTTCCCCTTTCTTTCCGGTTGCATTTCACTAGTTTCTGTTGGCATCTTTGCTAGTTGTTTTTTGCTGCCTCACCGCGCATCTGCCATCGATGGAGGCAACTGTGATGGCCGTCCTCCAACTGTAGCAGCACGCTAGTATGGTTCCGGTTGGCAAGAGCCAGGACCGGAGTCGACCTTGCTGGGCAACGCCGGATCTGTTTACTTGGTCATTTGGATCCAAACTGGATCCGTACCCGACTTGACCCTTTTTTTTTAAGGACAGATGATAGAAAAAAACTTTCTTATTTAGAAAATATTATATATATATATATAGAAAACGTGTAACAAATTAACATGTATTAGGGTAATTGATTAATGTATATATTTTATGTTGTAACCATTAAGTAAAAAAAAATTGTTTGAATTTATTTATGGTTGTAAGAAATAGACAATAAAAAAATTTGAGTTTGTTTATGCTTGCAATGTCCCAATTTTGTGTTGTATTTTTTTGTTATGACTAAATAATTGATTCTTGAATGTTAATTAGTTATAGTGAATTTATTATCTGAATTTTAACTTTAAAAATGCACTTTAAGTCTGATGAGAATTCCAAAGAAAAATGTCAATTATATCTATTAATCAAAAAATGGGATTGTAAGCTTTGACAAGATTCCATATTGAACATAAAGAGGAATAATCAATCAGTATTATCCCCAATGCTTAAGTGGTGAATGCTTTGAATTATTACAATTTTTGAAATGTTAATTGGCTTAACCCTAACCATGGTATTCTGTTATTGCAACTGAACTTATTGGAAGCAGTGCAGTAACAGCTTTCCATTCTCCTAGTTAAGTTAGCAGTTGCGGACACTTCGCTGGTCTTTTGTAAGCTATTTCACCTTTCCTTATTGATACACTGCATAAAAATTTATTTAGTATAATCCTGTCTGTTGCATGATTGAAGCATAGGGAAAGAATGATGTTACTTCCATTTCTAGAAATTAGTTGTAAATGGTAGTTAGCTATTTTTCTTAACTTCCTCAATTACCTATGGAATTTATGTTAAAACTTAGCTCATCTCCATTGACTATAGGATTAGAAATGGAAGAGGAAAATGATGATTTATTTGATAAGCAATGTGAATTACAGCAGTTGCTTAATATAGATGCACTAAAACAATGGCAAATGTGTATTGTCCAACTAATGTGTATCATTGTGCATGCTATGCATCTGCTAACCTTGCAAGCTACTCTTGTTCATGCACTTAATGTTGAAATGGGAGGTGAAAGAGATGAAATGCGACAACAATTAATGCAAAATCTACTAGCAACCGATCAATGTCATGATGTGATTCGTATGAGTCCTCGTGCATTCCTTCAATTGTGCGAGAAATTAAGAGGAACTAGCCAGGTCAAGGATTCTGTACACGCTACAGTCGAGGAGCAAGTTGCTAAGTTTTTGCATATTTTAAGGCATAATGTCAAGCATAGAGCTGTGTCCTTTTTTTTTTCCATCGTTGGAGGGAAACAACTAGTCATCATTTTCATAATATTCTATGAACCATTGCATCATTGGAGGGTGAGTATCTTGTGCAAGTTTCAGGATCAGAAACTCCTCAACAAATCCTTAACAGTAAAAGGTTCTATCCATATTTTAGGGTAAGATGATATTACAAGCTAGATTAAAATTTCAATTAATAATAGATCCTTTAGAGTGTCTTTGGATTTCACACCATGAATTGTATTGTATCCTAAAAAATACAGGATTGTGTTGGAGCTATAGATGGGATGCAAGTACAGGTAAAAGTGCCAAATAGAGATGCTCCTCATTTTCGAGAAAGGAAAGACTTCCTAACTCAAAATGTCCTGGCGTCTTGTACATTTGATATGAGATTCACTTACATACTGGCCGATTGGGAAGGCACTGTATTTGACCCCAGAATTTTGAAGCATGCCTTAAGTAAAAGAGGAGATAGACTTAGGATTCTTTTAGGTACGTCCATTTCATGATCTGATTAAGGTTAGAAGTATAGACCGTAAATTGTATCTAATAAATATATATAGTAAGTTATGTTATATTACATTTGCTTATAAAATTCAACTTTGGCTAGGTAAATATTACCTAAGAGATGCAGGATATCCACTGAAAAGTAGTGTACTCACATCGTATAGAGGCAAACGTTACCACCTAAAAGAGTATTCAATGCGTGGCCTCGAAAATGCAAAAGAACTATTTAATTTGAGACATGCTTCATTGAGAAATGTCATTGAAAGAACATTTGGAGTTCTGAAGAAAAGGTTCCCAATTATAGCCAGTGGTACTAAGCTGTATTACTCACTAGAGACCATGTTTGACATTATTATTGCCTGTTGCATTTTACACAACTTTCTCGTGGACGTAGATCCCGATGAGCGTCTACTTGACGAAGTCGACCGTGAACTACTCCATAGTGTTATGGATGATAATGGAGACCACGATGCACGGAGCTCGGAGGAAGATTATAGACAAGGACTTGTCTTGAGAGAAAGCATAGAAAATTAAATGTGGAATGATTATAATGATAATGTGACATGACTGGTCTTTTGTAAACGGTTGAATATTATGTAATCTATTATATATATAAGGATCTTGGAGTTATTCATATGTATTATCTATTTATGCATTATCATTTTATTCTATTTTTGTGTGTTTGGTACTATGTTACAATCACTTTTTTATTACATAATATTTAGGCATCCTAAGTCTTGGGGTATGGACATGATTGTACCTGTAAACCTAGTGTTAATTTTGTTTGTTGATTACTTGTTGTTTACTTATAAAGGACTACATATGTGGATAACTTGTAATTTTACTTGCTTATCACTTTCCCACTTGTAGACAATGTACTAACATATTGATGTGTGGTAACTTGCAAGTGTAATCATGTTCAAGAATAGGAGAACAGAGAAAGGAGGGAGTTCTTCGAAAGATAACTTATAATAGACACCGAACATAGATACTGTATTGTTAGATGCTTTGATTGAAGAAGTTCATAAGGGAAATAGGTCGGATGGGACATTCACCTCTTATGCCTACATTATTATGCTGAACATATTAAAGGCCATAATTAAACCATTCTTGCAAAGACAACACATTAAAAACAGAATGAAAACATTGAAAGCCACTTTCAATGAATGTTATGATCTGTTTCATGCGTGGAGTAGGGTGGGGTGGAATCTTATTTCTCGATTGTTTGAAGCAAAACTTGAGGTGTGGGAAGAGATTATAAAGGTGAATATGCGAAGAAAATAAAATTAGATGATAATGAAATACTGCACTTATTATGTATATGTATAATAAGCAAATAGTTTTAAATTACTCTTTGTATATCATCATATGCTAGACTAATTATGGTTGCAACATGCAGGACAAACCTAAAGCATAAAAATGGCGGAGGACCCCAATACACAACTATGATAAATTGCTGGATCTATTTAGTAGAGATAGAGCAACTGGTGCAAATGCTGAAAGTGCAAAGGATAAAGTGCAGCGATGGGAGAGGGAGAATTTCGATCTAAAAGATAACATTGATGACATGTCAAAATCTAACCTCCGCTAAGGAACTGAGGGTCCAAGCTTTGCTGGCAACATGGGCACCTATAGTCTTGTAGGTGGAGGATCAACTCCATCAGAGGAAATCAGTCACAGGAAACAGCATCCTCTAAAGGCATTAAAAGGAAAATTGCTATGGTTGATGTGATTAAGAGTGGCTACGAAAAAATGCACTTAGGGATAAACAACTTAACTGATGTGATATGGGAACGAGTTCAATTAGCTAAAGAACAAGTTCAAATAACCAAGGAAGGTCTTACCATTATGCAGAAGAGCAAACCTAAATGTTATACCCCTGCAGATGTTTGGACTGAGCTGGAGAACATGGGAGTGGTGCCGGAACTTCGAACTCGGTGCTATCGTTTCTTATGCAAGGATGTGGATGCGAAGCAATAATTTTTTGGAGTGCCAGAAGAGATGTGTTGGAATATCCTACATGAAAATATGAAGGAGGCAGGTTTGTTTTGAAGTCCTTGTACATTTGGTATCCTCATTTGGAGGTATGTATGTCTTTTTTGTTTCTTATTACAGGTTATGGTTATGTCTCATCCTTGTTGTGATATTTAAAGTTAACGAGTAATGAGTAGTCAGGTTTTTGTCTAGTGGTTTTATATAAAACTAGGCACCTTCAATATGGACATAACTATTACCATATATGTAATCATAACCTTTGTTGTGTCTGCATGATTGTGTTGTTCTTTTGATTGATAGGTAAATGCTGACAACAAGTTGTGAAGGCCAAAATTGTTGCACAGGATGTAGATTAATTGCAGAGCTCATATTTCATAATGTGTAGCATTAAATATGAAGGCACTTGCAGATTAGATAACTGTAACCTTGATCATCTATCTATATTACCACTTGAGCACTATGTTACTTTACCATATTGTATTATGTGCTAGAAAATTATGTACTGTTGTTAACCCTTATTTGATGTATCTAGATTGTGACAATGATTCTGAACATGTTGACTAAATAGGTTGTGTTATTCACTAAACCCCTATCTATGTTAACACTCTCACTGAGTAAACTTAAATATTTCTATCATTATTATTCCTATTATGAGTTGTCTTTGCTTTGTATGAGAATTATTTCTTCATGGATATAGCACTTGATGGCCGAAATTTCTATAGTTATAGAACTAATGATAGTAGTTCTCATTTTTTTATAATTAATTTTCTAAAATTAAGGTACTGAGACAGTTATAGAATTGAATTTAGATTATTTTTATCCTAGTTAATTTTAGGCAACTAGGTAACAATTCAAAAATTCATCAAATTTTATGTTCTTTCAATTATATGATAAAAAATGAAGGAATGTGTAAACCTTAATTACATCACTTTATCTTCTTAATATGGATTCTCTAACGTATTTTGTTGAATTTTAATGTTGGTTTGCTTCTATTATTTTGTTGGGTTTTTGTACATTAGGATGCCTACTAAATAAGAAAATAAAGGTTACATAATATAGAATTAATTTGTGTGAAATGAAAATTATATTATATTATTTACTTAATATGTGGGTTGATATTAATTTTTTGTAAGTTTGGAGTATTAATAATGTTAAAAAAAGTTACATTTTCTTAAAAAGTGGGTTTATAATAAATTTATACTATTTATTCAATTTTATATTTTAATAATATAAAGAAAATTGAACACATCAATCTATATTAAAAAATATTAATCTAAATTTTACTTGTAAAATATAGTTGATATTAATTTCCTAACATTTTCTAAATTTACGTCAAGGGAAGTAAAAAAAATTAACTCTCCTTATATTTTACAAATTCCTATTTTCTCTCACAATAAATACAGTAATTTTCTCCTCTATTTTTTCTCCTCTCTATTTTTTCCTGCAACCAAGCAAAGGTGAAAAAAATAACTTCTTCCCTATTTTTTTTCTTTCCTATTTTCTTTCATACCCAAGCAAGGGATAAGTGTCCAAGTCCAGCAACTACTTACAATAAGTGCTTCTACATTTTCTACGGTTGAACATTGACTAAATGTTGAGAGAAATTTCTCAGAAGCCGCATATTCAGAATGGCAAAGTGTCCAAGTCCAGCAACTACTTATAATAAGTGCCTTTAAATTTTCTACGGTTGAACGTTGACTAAATGTTGAGAGAAATTTCTCAGAAGCCGCATATTCAGAATGGTCAACTCTACTAATTCAACATATGTATAAATTAATCTTATTAATAAATTATAAATTAAATATTTTTATCTTAAAATGTAAAATTTAATATAAATTAGTAAATATTTAATACATAAAAAAATTTAAGGAGAAATTACAATACTCTAATAATATTTCTAAAGTAGCCCACCTAGGTAAGACCGAGAGCACGAACCGTGGGATTAAAGTTGGAATCAAAGGAAATGGAAGTCTAATGGGCAGGAAGAGCTACCAAAAATTGGTGCATAGTTCTAGTGAATTAATTAGAAAATTTGTTATCGAAATCAACTCTGCCCATAAAAGCAAAATTGACAAGTGCTAATAAAAGGGTATTGTTTGTCAACATGAAAAGCCAAAATTTTGGTTTTATTCAACGAGGAAATATGTAAATTAAAATTAAGATGCTGTTTGTTTCATGAAAAAATATTCTTCGTATAAAAATATTATATATACATTAATTAAAAATAATATATTACTTATATTTATGATTAAAAATAATATTTAAAATTATGGCAATAAGGAAGGAAAATTCTCATTTAAAAAAGAGGAATTTATGTTTTTTAATTCTTTGTATTTAATATTAAATAAATAAAATATTTTTATCCTTTTAATATTTTATAATTATATTTATTGAAAAATATTTTTCATCAAAATAAATGAAATTTAAAAGTAAATATAATATTTAGTTCTTTATTTATAAAGATGATAATTACTAACTATTATATTCCTTAAAATTTATAAATAATATTATTAGTCTTTTATTTTTACTTTTATTATAATTATTTATCCTTTCCTTCATTCATAATGTTAAAATAAATAATAAAAAAAGGAATATAACAAAAAAATAAGCTTATATTTGATTTTTTTAAAGTGGAATTTAATAATTCACTTTAATATTCTTATTTATTTTAACTATAAAAATGAATGGAAAGATGAATACTCACAGTAAAATCCAAAAAAAGGAATTAATAGTATTAGTTATAAAATTTGAAAATTATAATAATCATCACTTTTACAAATAAAAAAATAAATATTGTATTTACTCATTAATTAATTAAATGATAAATAAAATAAGTAAATTATTAAAATGATAGTTAATAGCACAAAAATAAATTTTATTTAATAAAAAAGGAAAACTACATTTTATTCACTTATGATTTTGTTGATTTTCATTTAATTCACCTGCATCCTAGGCTCATCTTGCTTTACACATATATTTAATATTTAGAGTGGACATGACAGAAATTAAATCGTTGACCTTTTTAGTCTAAAAGGCTTTTTGACTATATTGAGTGTGAAAATTTCTTAAAAGCTTAGATTATCAGGAAAATATTTAGGATTAGTTTTATTATTAATCTAACGCCCTTTGTCTACTTCAAGTTTTTTCATCAAAATTTTAATTTCCATAATAGATGAATTAAGCCAAATTAAGAAAGATTATATGTGAATAAAATATATTTTTTTATATTTATGTAAATTGATATCATAGAAACTAAAAAAATTCTTATCTTCTTATTTTAATAATTCACTTAACTTACCTATTAAAGGATGTTTTGTTAAAAATTAAATAAAAAAATTTAGGTAAAAAAATTAGGTAAGTAAAGTATTAACACTAGAAAGTACACATAAACAAATTTTGACAATTGAAAATATAAGTGTGTTAAGTAAAAACATATAAAATTATATATGTGCAAAGTATAATTCCCCCATTCAAAAATTAAGATTCACTTTCATTTTCTCTAATATTTAATGAAATTATGACAATCTTCTTATACTTTAAAATTTTACTCAATTTTTTATTATGATAAATAGTTACTAAACTTAAATCAAAATTTTAATTACCGCATCATTGAAATGATAAAAGAATGATGAATATATAATTCAAATCAACAATTAACGATACGGAATATTTCAAATATTTTGTAATTAAAGAAATGTTTTAATTCAATTTAGACAATTAAAATATGATAATTTAAAAAGATAAATTTAATATAAGTATATTTGTCTCGATTAAGTCCAAACATATCTTTAATTAAAAACTATTTAAAACATCTTATATTCTTTGATTTGGATTATATAATTATCTTTTCCTCATTTTATCGATTAAAATTTTAAATTTAATTTTAAGTGTAATATTTTGTGATGTTGTAAAGGAGGTTTTAAAAAGATGTCTCATGGAAGTACCTTTTCCATACTATTTTGTTATAACTTTGAACGGTAATCTATGTAATTTAATATATATATATATATATATATATATATATATATATATATATATATATATATATATATATATAATAAAAAGATATCTTATGTAAAAATAAAATGGTTTTCACAAAATAAATTAAAAAAATATAAACTTCTACACATTTTAGTTAAAATGAGATCATTCTAATTGACTAACACAAATGAGATTATTATTTATATGTATTATAGATTGATATGAAATGAAAATAATGAATTATATTTGTTTATAATTATTTATTTTATATTTATTGAATATGTAAAATTATTATTTTAAAATGAAATAATTTATTATATGATAAAATTAACACTGTTACTTTAAATGATAAAATTTAATAATAAATTGCTGTAAAATAAATGCTTTAAAATAAGATAATTATTTATTATTTATTATTTATGATCCAATAAAATTATTATTTAAATTAATATCAAATAATCATGTATAATTAATATACTTAATGAGAAAAATTCTAAGATACCCTTAGAATTTGAAACTCAAGATAACATAATAAAATTGAGACTAAGATTACTAAGTTTCTTAATTATCTCAATTAATAATTTAAATTTTAACACAACACCTTAAATTCCAAACCTAAAAAAGAACATAGAAAGCACCACTTAATGAAATAATTTATGATACTCTATTATCGTTCGCTCAACTTTACCTATTTTGTTCAGTTTCTAAGTAAATAAATGGTGCTCACCGACTTCGTTTGGAAAGCAACGAAAAATGAAAAATGAAGAACGACTTTTGAAAGGTTTAAATCGATTATAAATAAAAAGATTGTTCATACTTTAATAGGGTTAAACAAATGCCACCCATTCACTCTCCGAAATAGCAAAGGTTAGTTACCCTGCCAACAACACCAGAACATCGTAGTTCCAAACAAAATTTTAATACCGAAAAGAACTTTTCATCTAGATTTCCCAAGTCCGAAATGATGTCATTCCCTGCAGTGCCGTCCACATCATCTTAACTTACCTGTACTAAAAAAAAACAAAGCATCTTGACTCATAATTTTCTTTAATTCATGTTTTCCGTCTTTGATTTGGTCTCCATGACTACACGTCATCCACCCTAATTTTAAAAGTGATCCTTAAGATCCTCATTTGATGGCATCTTATTTTTTTTTATCACCTCACGCTATCATGGCTGCTAAATGGTTGTTAAACCTATCTACTTTAAAAAGGTGTGAGGAAGTAGTCCCGGAAGAAGAATTAAAAGATAAATTATTAAATTCGTTTTCAAATAAATTAAATTGACATCACCTTAAACAAAAAAAGGGTCCTTCCTTTTATTCTTAAATAGAAAAATATATTAATTAATTAAATATCAAGTTTAATTAAACTAGCCACATCAATTAGTATCAAATAAGTGCTGATTACTATATTTTTAAATTTTATATTTAATATTATTATTTTTTATTATGATTATTTATTTGTTCCTTTATTCATAATATTAAAATATATTAACAATACTAATAAAATAAAAATAAATATATATTTAATATTATTAAATTAGAATTTAACAATCTACTATAATATTTTTATTCATTTTAAATTATAAAATTAAAAAATACAATAATCATCATCTTAATAAAAAATTAAATATTATATTCCTTAAAAAATGTAAACTCACCGACGCATTCCAAATTTGAGTTCTGAAAAATTATACATGTAAATCGAATTAGAGGCGGCAGGCAGAGCTGACAACTTATTCAACCCTGTTCGATTTGATAATTTTTTTTATTTTGATTAGATTTTTATTTTACTTGTAAGTAGCTTAATTATTTTTTTATTATATAATATATTTATATAATATATAATTAAAAATTTAGTATTTGTTTATAATTTGATACTTATATTATTTAATAATATTTATAATTACATTAGATATTATATTTACATATATATTTTTATTATTTAATTAATTAAAAAATATATTAATTTAATTTTGAATCAAACTTAAAATAACTTGGGTTTATTTTATTTTAAATAAATTATGTATTATAATGTCATAACCCGACTCGTCATTAGTTTCACTTTGGAATGCAACAATTACAATTCGGCGCATCTGTTCGCAGTTCCATCTTTTGATTTAAAAAATATTTGTCCCAGCTATAAACGGCTGAAAATGTTAGTGCACATACATCAGGAGAAAAACAAATTGGTGCTTAAAATATAAATTTAAAACTTGACAAATTTTTGAAATATTTTTTCACTTTTTTTTTGAGAGAGCAAATAGTTGAAAATTATTTGGAAAGAATAAATATGCAATAGTTTTAAGAAATAGTTTAACAAAAAACAAATATTCAACCAACTTCGGAAAAGGCAAATTTTGAATACAGAAAGTGTTTTTCAAGGGGCAGCAACTAAAAGTGCATGAAATTAAAGGAGTAGATTAAAAGAGATACAAGAGGAATCATAACGAGGATAATTTTGAAATTATACAAAATTTTAAATAATTTATTAAATTCAGTGTTTAAATAAAAAATTATTCAAACATTATAAATCTTGCACTTAATTGTTAAAATTATAAATTCAATGCTCAATTTAGTGGTTAATCTATATATGACCTTATTTAAGAATGCGATGCATGAAAATTTTAAAATGATAATCAAAGATAATTTTCAAAATTTTAATAGCTAAAAATAATGTGAATGTAATGTTGTATTATATTACTCGATAATATTGACGTTTGAGATGTTATTAATAAGAGTGATCAAGAAAAAGAAAGAAAAAATGCAATAAAATAAAAAATAGTGCATAAGTTCTAAAGTTTAATAAAATCCTAATCGGTGAATATTTAATTTTAAATGTATATTCATTAAAAATTAATATAAAAAATTCCAAAAACTTATATAAATTAATTTAATTTTAGTTTTTAAATTAATATTTTTATTAAAAATAATATGGATTAATTAATTCAATTGTTATATTTTATATTAAAATTTAACTTATTTAAAATATTATTATAATAAAAATAAAATATATTATATTATATTTATATTACTCAATAATATTAATATTTGGATTACAAATAATATGAACAGACAAAAAAAATGCACTAAAGTGAACATAATAAACAAAAACAATGTATGAGTTATGAAGTAATACAACTTAAAAATAAAATATTTATTAAACAATTAAATTAAATTAAACTTCTAAATTATTTAAAGTATTTTCAAATTAAAAATAAAATATATGATATTTTATCTATATTGCATAATAATAATAAATCTAGGTTGTCGAAAACAAAAGTGTATATGGATAATAAAGAAAAAACATGCAATATGTGGGCTAAAAATAGAATACGTAGTTATAAATATAATAAGAGTGAACATAAACAAAGAAAATCATTCAATGGAGTAAATAAAAATAAGAGATTTAGTAAGAGCAATATATTGTGAATTCTTTCTAAAAAAGAAAACACAACTATTTATTGGAGCGCCTTAGAATTTAACTTACCACTAAACCAATTAATTATTGATAACAAATTTAAATATATGATTATAAAATGAATATAATAAATCAAATTCTAACATCCTTATAACATTTTTTTATATAACATGAAGCTTATTGAAAATTTATTCATGTAAATAACTCTTCCATTTAAATGAAAATTAATTTTTAACTCATGCATTGTATATACTTACAATCCACTCTGATACATACACATAGGTGGCGAAGAAGAATTCGCAATAGCTGCAGGTAAGTAATAATACAAATTTAATACATTTTCGAAGGCTACCGCTGGACCCTGGCTGTCATTTGCATCAAACAATGAATGCTATACAAGAAAAAAAGGGGAAAAGTTGACCAACTTGTGGTCAAACGAGAGGCTTATAACTACAAGCAACAAGGAGTGGTTGATGATCAGAAAATGTTTCTCTTCAAACTTTCTGCTTTTCTCTGCTTGGTTGCCAGCAGCAGCTTCTCAGTAATAACGACAACCCAAGCACAGGTTGATACAGGTTATCCACAATATGACTGTCCAAACACAACCACCATCTCTCCTAATAGCACCTATCAATCCAATCTCAAAGCACTCCTTTCACGGCTTTCCTCAAATGCCACCTACGAAAATGGTTATTACAACACCACCATCGGTGTTAACAACAACACCATCTATGGCGCCTTCCTCTGCCGTGGAGATCTAACCGCCGATTTATGTCGACAATGTGTTTCCACCGCCGCAGGGGCTGTGATTCAGAATTGTCCTGTAGAAAAAAATTCTGTCTTTTGGTATGCTCAGTGCATGGTGCGTTATTCAAATGAGTCTTTCTTCTCGGTACTTACAGAAGGCCCTGTCAAAATTTTGATTAATACAGCTGCTATCTCAGAGCAGAGTCGCTTTCTGGAGGTGCTGGGCCAAACCATGAACAAATTGATCACCGAAGCAGCAAATGGTAACGGTGGCAAGAAGTTTGCTACCAGAGAAGCAAACTTTTCTAGCTTACAGAATCTATACACGCTTGCACAGTGCACGCCTGATTTGTCAGTACCAGACTGCAATAGATGCCTGCAAATAGCGATCGGAAATTTGCGTACTGGACAGCAAGGAGGAAGAGTACTGATTCCCAGTTGTAATGTCCGGTACGAAGTGTCCCCATTTTACACCGGGGGGTCTTCGCCTACACCAGCAGAATCCCAGCCTCCGCCTGAAGGTACTCTGGAATTTTCTAGAGCTTTTGATCATTTGATGGTTTGAGCTTATTCTAGCATGGTTATTTTCTTTCTTCATGTTAACTTGGGTATAACTATAAATTTACTTGAACTTTACATAATCAGCTGTTTGAAAATTTTAGGCCTTTTTTTATTATCTGGTTGTGAAGGTCAATTTGATTGATGCAGGGAAAAGCAGGATTTCGGCTGGGGTAATTGTTGCAATTTTGGTTTCAATTGTGCTTGTTTTGCTGTTTATGATCCTTGGATGCTGGTTTATAAATAGAAGACGGGCAACAACGAAACATATTTCAGTGCCAGACAAAAGTGGTATGATTTAAAATTAGTTTTGTTCAAGACCTTTTTAGTACTGCCACAGTTAGCTGAATTAGCAGCTATAACTTCTTAGCATGAACATCGATTTTCAAAATTTTGATGCTTGTAGAGTCAGTAGCATGTCCTGTCCCAAATTCACAATATCATTCGGTATACGCTTTTAAATATTAGCTTTATTATATTTTGGTGAGCAGCAAACTAAGGTAAAGGTTTTATTGTGTGATTCTGTGTGCAGTTGAAATTTCAAGTGTGGAGTTCTTGCAATTTGATTTGGATACAATCAAAGTGGCAACCAAGAATTTCTGTGATGATAATAAATTAGGTGAAGGAGGATTTGGTGAGGTTTACAAGGTATTGTATCATACTTGAATGTAGAATTTGGAATCTGTATGTTTTGGATTCACAGCTTCTCAAAGATGGATTTCTTTTTAAACATTTACAGGGCTCACTTGCTAATGGGCAAGGTATTGCTGTGAAGAGATTATCAATGACCTCTAGGCAAGGTGCGGAAGAATTTAAGAACGAGGTCGTTTTGGTGGCTAGACTTCAACACAGGAATCTTGTTAGACTATTGGGATTCTGCTTGGATGGAGAGGAAAAGATCCTCATCTATGAATTTGTAACTAATAAAAGCCTGGATTACTTTCTATTCGGTATGTCCTTCTAAATATTATGACTATATGTTTGAATTCACTGTACTAACTTTAATCCATATAAATGCAACTAATCCTAATTTATTCTCCTCAACTCTAATATTTTATTTTCTTAAAAGTCAGATCCTGAAAAAAATCAAAGGTTGAGCTGGTCAGTGCGATACAAAATAATCGAAGGAATTGCTCGAGGCTTACTTTATCTTCACGAAGATTCCCGCCTTAGAATAATACACCATGATCTTAAAGCTAGTAATATATTATTAAATGAAGATTTTAATCCCAAAATATCAGATTTTGGGATGGCAAGAATTTTTGATGTTGATCAGACTCAGGCTAATACAAACAGAATTGTGGGAACATTGTAAGCTCTTTATTTTTCTGTTTCAGGTTCACTTAATTAGATTGTTAGACAGGATCAATTCAAGTGGTTAGAATCTACATGAACTATAAGAATGGTTATTTGCATGTCAAATCCTATATTAGTCTATATTGTTTATTGCACCACTCAAATCAGCAATCGTTGAATCAAATATGTAAATGGTATTTTATTTATAATTTTCTCTTTTGCTTTGTTTGTAGCGGTTATATGTCTCCTGAATATGCAATGTATGGTCACGTTTCCGTGAAATTAGATGTGTATAGTTTTGGCATCCTAGTTCTTGAAATATTAACCGGAAAGAAGAGTACATCCTTTCAAGAGTCAGGCTATGCGGAGGATCTGCTAAACTATGTGAGTCAAACCAACTCTGCTTTAGTATTTGCTAATATAATGTAACTAGAAATATGCCAGAACCTTAAAAAAGGAGGAGTGCCTGAACTCTGCTTAGGCTAATTAATGCTGAAAATATATTGTCGCAGGCTTGGAAAAAATGGACAGAGGGGACACCGTTGGATTTGCTGGATGTGAATTTGAGAGATTCATACTCGAGAGATGAAGTGATAAGATGCATCCATATTGGATTGTTATGTGTTCAGGAAGAGCCAGCACAAAGGCCAACAATGCAGACAGTGATTCTGATGCTGAATAGTCAATCCGTTAGTGCTGCAATGCCCGAAAGGCCTCTAACTTTTCTTAGCAAAACGCAGCCGAGCTTCCCGACCAAGGGACTGGAGAAAGATACATCTACGACCACAAGCAAGTCAATCCCTTTGTCTGTCGATGAATCATCGATTACTGGAGTGTACCCTCGCTAGCTTTGCTGATTTAGATCATATATTGTGTGTGTATTACTTAAGCGCGTGTTCATGGGGTTCTGAAATTCCACTTATCATATATCTACATATGTTTAGTTCTCAACTAGACTATAACCCGTGCATCGCACAGGTTACAAATTTTCTCCACTTAATTAAACTTTATTTATATCATAATTTTAATATTTTTGTATTTACATAATTGCATTACATATAACATTTTTTTTTATAAAAAAATGATTTCTCTTCTAAATTATTTTCAAAATTTTGCAATAAGTTTATAGTATAATAATTTCAAATTTTTAGATAAATCCTAAGAAAATAGAATAAGTTCATTTATTTTTTTATAATATTTATTTAATTGCAAAGTATCCTTACAAATATTTATCAACTTCTATTATTTACATAATTTATTTTCACGTTCCCACTTTATAATCATTTTTTTTCTTCTTTTTTTTGGTGATATCCCACCACTTCCAAGGAAGAATGAAATTATTTAGTTAATAGTTAAAATTTTTTATTTACTAAAAAAATATAGTAAAAATTTTAAAATCATTGTAAATATCATTTTAATGGCAAAGGTATAATGACTGGCAACATAAATTAGCAAATTAATTTAGGAATGACGAAAAAGCAGATTTTAGGTTTGCTTTGTAGGGTGTGAATTTAGTATAAATTTTGCTCCCCTAGGTAAGGTGTGGGGAAAAACTTAGAGCAATTATGTAAGGTAAAGTAATATTGTCCTGCAATACTCTAACTTGTTTCAAAATAATAAATTATTTTTTATTTTTATATTATACTAAAAATATATATTATTATAAATTTATTTTATTAATTTTATAATTAAAAATATTTATATTAATTATTTTTAATTAATATTTATTCTAATTATTTTTTAAATTTAAAATTAGTTAAATAAATTATATGTAATTTTAAACTAATGTTATTATATTATATTAAATATTAAATATTAATTATTAATTATGTGTAAATTTAAAATTTATAAATTTTAAATTTTTTAAATTTTTTTGAATTTATCTGCAAATCATAGGATTGCAATCGAAAAAGGGGTGGGAATAAGGTTAATCACTACAACTACAAGGCGGGATAATATCCCTAAATCTACACAAACAAAGAATTTTTTTTCCTATCATTCAATCTTATTCTTTATTTTCCTTAAAAATAATATTGATATGAGATATAAAATTTCATCTCTCTTTTTATGAAAGATTAACCTTATTTCCAGTTAGGTATAGGAAAAAAAAATCTTTATATTTAATTCCTCTTATATCTATGTCTATAAAGTAAAAGAGGATGAATCTATCTTTACATTACACAGGTAGTAAATTTAATAACAAATAATTAATAAAAAGGTAAATATAAAAAAGAATGCCAGTAAATATTTCTATAAATATATGTATAATTAAAATAAATTTCAAGAAAGATAAAAATAGTTTACTTATATAAAAACTTTTCCTTAAATCATTAATAACATCTACCATTTTAGGCCATGTAAATCCAATTTACACATCATCAATAACATTTAGTATTTTATGCCAAGCAAATCCATTTTACAGACGTACAATGTTAAATTAGAACTACCCGTGACAAAGAAACTTACAAAGTTAGATAGACTTTCCTTAGAGGTTGAGTTCAAATAAGGTTAAAATTTGACAGAACATACTACATTTATTTAAATGGAATAGGTTTATGTATTTTTTCCTTTTCTTTATAACAAATGAGAGTAACTAAACCTTTGTGGAGGAAAAAAGAAAAAGTCATTTTGAATTATGGCACGTCCCAGTGAAGACCACCACATAATCCCACATGCAACCTGTTTCTATGAAATCATTATTCAATGTAGCTTAAAGCCTTGTAGCTTATAGCACAACAGCTTATAAATTTGAAGTGCAAAATAAAATAGCCAGAGAGATGTAAGAGAGCTGGATTGAAATACTATCAGGCCGCGCTCAACGAACTAATTATATGCAAATTTTGCATACGCATCATTAAAGCTCAAACAAAAATTGAAGCCAATAGATTTTGATCATTGATGGATCATTTTTAACATCATAGCACAACAGAACTCAACTTATTTATCCAAATCCAAATTAACAATAATAGACAGATCATAGACCATAAACTAGCAAAAACCCTAAACATGCAGATCCAATAGAAATAAATTTCAAATAACGAACACATATTTAGCTTGTTTCCAACCGCATTGAGCTCCGCAGATGTGTCATGATGCATCACAAACATGCTAAGGTCCTGCACATCACAAGTTTGTAATGACAACACTGAGGCACACAATGACTTGGGTTTAGATCATGATATTAAGAAGCAACTTGAAGAAGAAACCACAAAAAGGACATGAGGAATGGAAGCAATTAAAATGAAAGAGTGAACAAATGAATCAAAATAAGAGGGCGGCCTGTACCTTATTGGTAATGGAGCTTTTAATTTTGGAGGAACAGTGTCACCAAAAAGGCAAGCTTCCTCAGCCATTTTGCACAGCACTTTGTGGACAATTTCTCCTAAATACATTCTAGATATGGTCTTCTCAAAAATCTGAAAGCATAGGTGCAAAAATTCGAGTGAAACAAATGATGTGCTCTCAATTAGTATTTAATAAAGTGGATGAGATGAATCATACAAGTGACATGAACTCGTGTTCACCAGGGTTTAAGCTCTCAACATCCAATTCATTATACACTCTATTAATAGATGGTGTTATAACAGAAAGTTTCCCCACTCCATGTTGATAACCTACAGTTACAAATTGATAGAGGTTTTTTATTCATTCTAAATATTTTATATTGATATTTTGTAGCCATTATTAGCACCATAGACTTAAATGAAAAGTACAAGACAGCAATGGTGCACCATTTCTCCAGACTTAGGTTGGCCATGCCATTTTCGAATTGCCTGAGCACATTCCACATGCACTGCATTTGTTCCACTACCTAACATAATAGCAGCAATGACATCCTTTTTTGTGAATCATGGCTAGAAGGGTAGTGTTTTTTTTACCAATTTGTACCCTACCACCATCAGAGGTCTTAAATAGATCTCAAACCTGAGATGCATTGCGCAAGGAATAAAACCACATTCATACATGAAGCTAAAAAAAAAAAATACAGTTAAGAGCACATTCACGCATTCATAGATAATCTTGTAAGTTTTTATGGACCCCTTGCAGCATCTGGATTTCAAAAGCGCATCTCAGATATTTTGTTCTGTTATAATTAATTGCATTTATGCATGCTATAGAGTATAGTGTTCATACTCATTTCCAAACACTATTTTTGACATAACAACTTGAATATCAGAAACGAACCTTAGTTGCAGCAACCTTATCATCTTTATACTCAATCTTCTCAATAAACTCATGTATAACGGTCAAATCCATTCTTAGACAAGTTTCACCGAATGGTGACGAAGGTAAATCAATGGCACCATAAGGTATACCCATAAGTAGAAGAGAAGGTACCAGCAAAATAATATTACAAAAAGTTTAACCCATCTTACCAAAATATGGCTTTAGTTCCAGTAGAAAATTATAGATATTGATTTGTGCCAAAAAACTATTTATAATGACAATAGAATAGAGAAAACCAAGTAATTGAGGAATTATGCAGGCCTCTAGCCCCTAGGAAAACCAATCTTCAAGCATTTTTCAAAGAGGTTCTCTTATTCAAAAATGAAGTTTTACAATGTATATTTCTCAAAACATGAAATTCTGAACCGAATGGAACATTGTTAACCTCAGTCCTTCCATTAAGGTATTAAAGCAATAAACAATGACCTTGGATTAGGATGCTACGTGGCTCAGTTTGTAAACATTGTGAGGTTAACCGTACTAATAACCCCCTGATCATTTGAAAATAATACTTCTAAACAGAAGTCTGTTAGCGTCTGAAGGTTTTTGTCCTGAATCAAGTTAAGTGCTTGAAAATTAAGACCAACTAATTTTTGAATTCAGAAAAAGAAAATAGCAAACACAGAGGAAAAGTGCTTGGCTTCGAGCATAAAGAGGCAAACATTTTATAGACACAACAAAACTTGAACAATAACAATAACAATAACCCTATAATTTATCTTCATATTAATACTTTTTAAGCTTACAAAGAGAAAAACATTTTATGAACCTTCTCTTACACAGAAACCCAGCACTTTTTAACTACAACATCATTTTATACACATCTTATATGAAAGCTTGAAAAAAAAAAAGAGGACAAAAACCATTGGAGCAAGTGCTTAGTAAAATGACAGGCTTAACAGATTCCCTCCAATGATTGAATGAGATCTTCCAATAGAACATAACAGCATAACTCATAAAGAAATGACACAAGTGAAAATATGAAACAGATAAACATAGAAAAAGAAAAAATAACAACCAAAAAAAAAATAACAAAAGGTAAAGCACATGCGTCATCTCACAGATTTTCAAACAATATTCATGGAGAGGAATAAAAAATAATAATAGAAATAGTAAACAATAATAAACATAGGAACATACTAACCTACGCTTCCAATGGATGAATGAGGTCTTCCAAAATGAATAAATGTCACAAAACATTGAAGGATATACAAAGAAAAGAATAAAAAACTTAAAACGGAAGAAAAAAACAAATGATGGCAGAACAAAACAGCAGTACACTTATAGAGAGCATTAGAGTAAATAATGAACAAAGGAAGAAAACATATGTCTTACCTCTACTAAGCGGGTGATAAAGGTGCCAAATACCTAGGAGAACTAGAACAACAATACCCAGATACACTGACCGTTCAGAGTAAAAGAAACAAATTTGCCATAATAGGAAAAAAATTACTTATTTGTTCATAATAAACATATTACTTCAGATTCGATAATGCTAGAAATTTTAACTTACCTCTACCAGCATTGTTTTTCACAGAGGAGAATAGTAAAAGGGCGGAAACAGTGAAGCTTGCCCTGTAAGAACCACGCAATAAAATTAATAAGCCAAAAATCAATAAGCTAAAATCTATTGTTCATAATAAACATTTTACTTTAGATTCAAGAATTTTCCACATCAAAAGAACAATACAAAAATTTTGCTCTTCTGTAAGCGGAGGTTGCTGAAACCCCAAATAGTGGGATGTGAAAGAACATAATACATAGTCTCGAGCTAAAATAAGAAGAGGTGAACAATTTGAAATGCAGTGAGGGTTCATTTATTGCCACCTAATTAGGGATTTCAAGAAGTACAAATGATATCCCTGCATATACTTTTGCAGGAGAAAAAGTAATATAACTGCATTAGTAATAAACATAACTTAGGTAACTGCATAAACAAAAGAAGCAGAGTCAATTAACACGAAAAGAGAAGTGCTGCCTGCAGATAGATTAGAATTAACTATTCATAATTAGCAAAAATTAACCATCTGCCAACATACAATTAGACAAAAAAGTAATCACAAAAACACACCTAAGAGAGTAATATCAGAAAATATTACTGGCATTCCATTAGGGTTTTCTCATTTTAGGACACAAAATCGATCCTAATAGTGCGGCCATCTTGAAACTCATTACAGTAAAATTACAAAAACAAAGTAAAATATCAAAGAGGCAGATAGGGAGTTCAGACTGGCAAAGAGAAGATAGCAAAAACACATAACGCAGTGGAGCACCACACGCGTAGAATCGAAGAGTAAGAACAAATGGTACCTCACAGGGATGTTAAATAAAAGAATAAATGAAATACATAAAGGATAAGTCAAAGGTGTTATTTTTCAAATTCAAAATCGGATTTCAATGTCATTTGAAAGTCCAATCTAGAATCCAAATCCAAAGCTGAGTAATTTATATATTTTCGGATAACATTTCATCAAAGTAAATAATATGATTTGGCGCTTTCAAAAATCTAAAAAGGCGATTTGGACAGAAAAGATTCATGCCTTCATCAATGTATGGAAAGTAATATTACACAGAAGGAGCATGCAATTAGATCAGAAGCAGGCAAACAACAGAAAAAAGATATGGAAACCTAACCAATTTAGACATACGTACAGATATCTACAATCAGCAAATGGAAGAAATCGAGAATCACAGAATAGGAAAACACTTTCTTTATTTTATAATCCAGAAATGAAAATATTGTGCAAAACCCCAAATCACCCATTCAAAATTGATTTTCAATGCAATTGCATAATCCAATTTAGAATTCCAGAATTGAAATTAGAGTTAAGAAATCCGAATTTGGGGGCTTTGGATTTGCGGAAAAGAAATATAGAGAAAAATAAATTTATGACTTCATAAATGCCTGAAAAATAGTTTTGCACAAAGGAAGCATACAATCAGAACAACAGTAAGGCAAATGAGCAAAAAGAAAAAGAAAACCTTAATCATATCCAGCATACGTACAGATCCCTGCAAATTGAAGAAAGGGGGAATCACAAAAGAGGCAAACAATCACCTTATTTTATAATCAAAACACAGAGGAAAAAGTATTGGAAGTTCGATCTGACAATCTATAAGGCTGAGAGAATTGATTGCCCAAATAGTCTGTTAATCGCAACGGAAGATCGAGAGGTAAACAAACTGAATCCAAATTCCAAACCTTTGGCAATGGAACGAAGCTCAAAGAAGAACCCCTCGTGCGCAGCAACTGCATCGTCATGCATTGGAAAAAGAGGTTGATGATCTGCTTAAACCGAAAGTTGACATCTATAATTATGATTTTATATGACATTAACCTTCCAAAAGACTAGATATTTTTAACTGTTATTAATCAAGTTTGGGTCAGTTGAAATATTTTTTGTGATAGTTAAATTATCAATTATGGTTCGTTGAACTTTAATTAAGAAGCAAAGATATTAAAAAAAAATCTCATATTTAACATTTTTTTCTCCGGCCATGTAGCCAAAAATTAATGAAGGGACAAAATCTTTTATTTTGCTATAGTAGAGAGAGTACCTTTTCTATTTTTACTTTCTCGTGTAACTATTTTTTTTAAAAAAAAATTATAACCACTTCTCTCTTGCCAATTTTTTTATCAATGTCAAATGATAAATTTCTCGTTTATTCAATTTATTTTTTTAATTTTATGTTTTAACCCCTTCTCACCATAACTTTCTCGTTTCACTAAATTTTCATAATCACCCCTCCTTCTCTAATTTTTTTATCAATTTTGAATTATAAATATCTTTTTTATCATTTTTTAATTTTTTTTATAATCATAGGAGTGAATACACACACATATGAAGATCAAAGATCGAACTTTTAATGTAGTAGAAGGTATAAAACCTTCAAGAGACATTAAGTGCCATTTAAACTAAAAACTCTCAAATCAATTTCTTTTAATTTAATTTTATGTGTCAACCACCCCCTTTCTCTATAACTTTCTCTTTTTAACCTATAAATATGCTTTTTTTGTTACGACTCTAATCCAATTATGTTTAGTATGAAACCTATTTTTCAATTTTCAGTAATATATTTTTAATTATTTAACTTGATCTTAAGTAACAAATATCATACATATATAAAAAAAAGTTAGGAAAATCTATAAATTAGCTAGATTATTCAAAATTTATTAATTTTAAATTATAGATATCTTTTTTATCAAATTTTTAATTTATTTTTTTATAATCAAAGGAGTGGATACACACACATAAGAATTAGAGATCGAACTCTTAATGCAATGGAAGGTATAAAGTATTCAAGAGACATTAGGTACCATTTGAATCAAAAGCTCTCAACTTAATTTTTTTAATTTAATTTTATATGTCAACCACCCCTTTCTCTATAACTTTCTCTTTTTTACCTATAAATATGCTTTTTTATTACAACTCTAACCCAATTGTGATCAATGTAGAACCCATATTCAAATTTTCACTAATATATTTTAATTATTTAACTTGATCTTAATTAACAAATATCATACATATATAAAAGAAGTTAGAAAAATTCATATATTAGTTAGATTATTCACTCATCTTCTATGGAAGAAGATGCTAAGAAGTTAGTTTGAAAATCTTTCAATCCAATTTATATCAAAATTCATGCGTTCTAGAATCAAGGTTTAGAATATCCGACAAAACTAAATAAATCTCAAATTTCTTCATCAACCAAGAGAAAATAGAAAGGATTCTTAATGAAAACAATGTTATTACCTTGATTGGGAAGAAATCAATAAGATTTAAGGTTCTTCTTACTTATTTGGTAGAATGGTGGAAGAGATTATTAAAAAAAGTTAAGAGAATTTAAGAGATAAAGAAAAATAAAGGAGATTAGGATTTGGGGGTTGATAAAGGAGAAAATAGTGCCATAGAGGCATTTTTGAAAAATTATTCCTAAATCTCTTACATACTTATACACTGACTTATATTATTATATAACTTTATACTTCATAATTCCAATTAGTTTTCCTCATCAAAATTTTACTAAATTCATATTCTTATATTTTTAATTTTATTAACTTTATTTTATTTTATATTTTATACACAAAATTCCTAAATCAACCAAAATTACCAGTTGTCAAGTTATTCTTTCTCATGAAATAATTTCTAATTTACTGATAATTAAAAAAGGTATAACAACACTTCCCTCTACAAAAGAATTTGCCCTCAAATACTCAATATATATAGTATTTTAAAGCTATTACGAAACTATAACTATATCAAACTCACCGTTCACAAAATAAATGAGGATATTGTTAATGCATTTTAGACTTTAATTCTCACCTGGCCTCTTCTACTTTACGATGTTTCCAATGAACCTTCACAAAAAGAACCTCTTTAGATCTTAGCTTTCAAACTTAGCAATTTAAGATCTCTACTAACCGTTCCTTATATGATAATTTAGGATCAAGTTGTAGTAGTCTATCTTGGATAATAGAAGACTTATCTAACAGTTATTTTCTAAGCATAGATACATGGAATACATAAAGGATAGCTTGTAAACTATCTGACAACTTCAAATGATAGGTTATTACTCTAACACACTTAAAAATTGGGAAAGGTCCAATAAAAGATGGTGTTAATTTACTCTTTTTCCCAAATCTCATGACACCTTTTGTAGGTAAAACTCTTAGAAAAACCATATCTCTCACTTGAAACTCTAGATTTCTTTTTCTCTTATTTGTATATGACTTTATTGATCTTGAGCTACCTTTAATTAATCTCATATTATTCAAAATTTTTCCAAAGTATTACTTACAAAATTTAGTCCTAAGAGTCATGCCTCCGTAGGATCAAACCTTCTTACTGGTGATTAACATTTTAAATCTTAAAGTGCTTTATACAATGCCATCTGGATACTAGATTAATAGTTATTATTATAAGTAAATTCTATTAATGGTAGATACTTTTCCTAAATCCTTCAAACTCTAATGTATAAGATCCAAGCACATCCTTTAATATATGAATGGTTCTTTCGAATTTCCCATCAATTTATGGATGAAAGGTTGTACTAAATTGCAATTAAGTTCCTAAAGCTTGTTACAATAACTTCTAGAAGTGAGATATGAATTGAGTACCATGATCTGATACAATAGTAACTAGAACTCTATGCAATGGTATAATCTTGTTAAGGTATACTTGAGCATATTAAGTTATAATGAAGGTAGTCCTAACAAGAAGAAAATATACTGATTTTGTCAATCTATCAATGATTACTCAAATAAAATCATATCCTTTCTATGTTTCAAGCAACTCGATCAAGAAACCCATTGTAATACTTTCTTATTTCCATACTAGGAATGGCTAGTGCATTCCAATCAAACATTGAGAGATGCTTCACTACCTAGTTCGATACATCCTTTTCTTTCCTTTCCATTAGAAGACTTCATTTAAGTCATGATATATTTTTGCTACTCTTAGATGTATAGTGTAAGATGAATTATGAGTTTGGTGCATCAATTTATTCTGCTCACTTGTTGAAACCTAAATCCTTACTTAATGATAAATTATTCCTTTTTTAATAATAGTTAAATCAAATTCTAGTTCTTTAATTGCCTTTTTCACTAAGGTTGTATCGTTCGAATCACTCTTTTGTGTATCCTTGATCCTTTCTATAAAAGCAAATTGAATGGCCACATATGCTAACATCGCACTTAAATCTTTAGTTAGTACTTTCATTAATTTATTTATGGTTTTCCTGCTAAGTGCATTTACTACCACTTTAGCCTTGTCAGGGTGATACAAAATAAAGCAATCATAGTCCTTAACTAACTCCATCCATCCGTGATTTGATCGAAATGTATAAGGCATGGAAATAAATGGCCAATATACTGTGCTGGAAATTCTTTTACCCAAAACACTTAATCATTTTTTTTTAAGAAAATAGCAGTGATGAGGAAGGGCTTCCCATGACACAGTGCACATGTGGCAGCCCCCTAACTACCAGGAACCATTAACTGTGTTCCCTAAACCCTTTTTTTTTAAATTGATTAAATTTAAAAATTTTTGTTATATATTTGGAACTAAATTTTTTAAAATATATAATTATTCATGATTTGTTAGCACTTTTTTTTACATTTAATCCTGAGATAATTTATAAAAAATCTAATTGTTGACATTTTAAATTTTGGTTTGATAGTATCTATTGAAGATTTTAAATAATAATTAATAATTTAATTTATTCTCAAAATATTGTATAATATACAGAACATAATAAAATTGATAACTACTAAAAAATCAATGGAACAATTAAAATCTCAATGAATATAAATTTTGACTGATTTTTTTATAATTTTATTTATTAGAAGATTTAAATTATAAAATTAAATCGTTAAAAAATATTTTATTAATGGGTGATGTATATATCCATTAAATCATTTCACTAAACATAAAATTAGAATACAATCTGTACCATGAAAGTCAATATTTTATTAGTAAATAATGTTAACTTATTATTTGAAATAATTTAATTTATAAAAAATTAATTACATACAGAATATATATTCCTAAGAATATGTTAAATGAGAATTATAAAATTATTATATGAAATTTATTTTTTATTTTCTCATATATAATATTAATATTATATAAATAATAAAAATAGATTATGCATAAGAATTTTTAAAGAAATACTTAAAAATGATGCATTGAATTATACAATTTTTCTAAATTAAGAGATTATAATGCTGTAATTCTTATACTACCGTTAAAAAAATCACGTCATTTGATGAAATATCTACTTAATTCTATTATAGGAAATACTTTAGAAATTTCTCTTATTTTTTTCTTTAGAAATTTCTCTTATTTTTTGTATCAAGTGTATTAATCATATATTATATGTCAATTAAAAATAGTTCAAAATTAGTTAATTTTATTAATATTAAATTAAATTTTTCATCAATGTTGTGTAAAGCTCAAATATACTTGTTTTCTTTTATTATTATAATTCTATGAATTGTTTTTAATAATCACATATAGAAGTATCATATTACTCCTTTGTTAAAACATATTCCTTATTTTTTCAGTGGAAAATATTATTTAATAAAACTAGTAGTGACTAAATTAATAACATATATTTATTCTAAATACTAACATTTCGATATTGAAGGCAAATATCACTTTTAAACTACTGTAAAATAAGTAAATATTTTACCGTTGAAGTTCAATCAGGAATTTGAACTTTAAAGATTGAATTTCATTAAATTAACACTTAATATTTAGCTATTGTAATGAAGTGTGACTTGAATAATGTGATTTGGATTACTTGTTAATAGTGGAATACATGATTTTCAACTTCTACAACTTGCCTTTAGAATTGCATAATAAGACAAATAAAAGGTGTAAGAGTACTGAAGCTAAAGTAAAAAAGTAATGAATTAATTAAATACACAAATTGAATATTTTCAGTCTCTAAAGTAATGGCTTCCGGTCCCACATCTAGGGCATCGCCTTGCTTGTTGTGGTCGCTAAGGAAGGGTTTGATACTATTCATCTTAGTTTTCATCGTCGTCAGCATCTATGTGACTCGGACCGGCTTGACCCCTAGAGGGTGGAGAGTTCAAGTCCCATTGGGAGGACTAAAATGGTGACTTAAGGTTTTGTGGGGTAAAAAACCCCTATTGCTCCTGATCCAAGGATGCACTAATGTATTCAGCAGTGAATGCGAACGGATCAGTAAACAACGCCATTAGTGATTTGGGGCCTCGTGGAGTTGAATGCGACGGTGATGGGTCAAAGAATGTAGATTGTGGACCATCACGAGGGTGCTGTGGAGGCAATGTCATACTATATGACGGGCCAGTATCTGCGCTTGAGAAGAAATGTGCTAAAGGAGTGTTAAACGATGGACCCGCACCTCCTATATTAGCCTGCGTAAATGGAGGGGTGTAAAAGGAATAGGCAGATGCTTGTGGCATTGAAGGATGGTCATGCGAGATACTCTCATCAT
This sequence comes from Sindora glabra, assembly GCA_020226215.1. NCBI lineage: Eukaryota > Viridiplantae > Streptophyta > Magnoliopsida > Fabales > Fabaceae > Sindora > Sindora glabra. The sequence goes on along the minus strand of CM035226.1, from coordinate 10,246,263 downwards.
CATCTCCCTCTTCGGGCAAAATAGGATCCCTAAAAGATATAAATCCGTGACTTCTCCTACCACGCCTTGGCTTGAGAATGGGAAATCTAGGTAATTATGTAGCCGGATAAACAGGTTGGGATGACGTCATGTCTCAATGCTCTCTCAATGCATGCAACATTAGGCCACATTCTTTATCCACCATCTCTCTAAATTGGCTATACGATTGAGAAGGTGAATCCTCAATGCTAAGCCTGCATAATCTTTCGGCTACATTAACCTGCAAAGAAGCCCTAACATTACAATTTAATACCGTCACATTTTAAATGCATAATATGAAAAGATAGTGAAAAATGCAAGATTACCACAAAACCTGAGCCACCACTGACTGGATGAACCCACCATCTGGTGTGTCTCCAGTACCACCTCATGTAGCCCAAGTCATGACCTAAGACATCTATTGACACTTCAGTCAATGAAAGTGTCTATTGCCATGCATTCCAATAGGCAATAAAAATTATGTGCTCCTGGTGCCAGTCCTTTGAAGTTTTCCCTCGAAGCTACAAGGTATGACAAAAATTGAGATTGAATGGCTCCTACGGGATTGGGTGGCACCTACCAAACTGTCATAGCACACAGTCTGCATAGTGCCATTCCAAGATGTGGAAGCAGATGATGGGGACTGATGCTAACCATATATTAGGTGAGGCCAAGCAATACCCTAGTATAAGTTGTTGCACATCGGGGATGTCATAAGGGCACTAAATAATCTGCATCACATATGTTTAATATAAATAAGAATATCAGTAGATCTGGTATTAGGGGTGTAATAGTCAGTAAAGTAGGGATTCCAACTTCATCATCTCTTATCTGATCAAACAATACTCTATATTGGTGCAGGGTCGTTGCTAATGCTTGAAGAGGTAAACCAATATTCTTCCACCTGCGAGAAATAAAACAAAGGGTGTTATTATTACAAATATTACGAGCCGTTGCAGGAAATTGAATATCAGTAAAATGTCTGATCTAAACCTGAAGCCCAATGGTAAGAGCAATGGGTAGATGTCTAGTCGAGGATTGGGATATGCAGGATTCGTCGGTGCTAGCGTGGAAAAGCGATCCCATGCCCATAAATGCAAGAGGTGCAAACACCCGTCGATATTAATCTAGTCATATTTTGTTATTGTACATAATTTCCTGTACAAGCATGCTAGGACTGTCGATCCCCAACTATATTGACTAGCATCTTCAAAATTTGCCAACAATGGTAAATATATTAATAGCACTCTGTGACCCAAAGTGTCGGGTATAAGATAACTGCCAATGAGCCTCAATATGTAGGCACGTGCAAAGCACTACCTCTGTTCTTCATCTGCATCATCGGGTAAGTGCCCAAACATAGCCGTTAACCAAAAGATGCTCAGTTGCTGGCCTATAAACATTCATCGGGCGGTCTGACCCTGAGTAAATTCTTGCACACACTTGGCCAGTTGTATCTGGTGTATCCAGACATAAGGATGCCCTCGCATGGCAAACCTAGCTAGATAGAGACGTCTTGTAGGGTAATTGTGTACTCCCCTAAGGTGGTGTGGAAGGTATGTGTCTTGGGACGCGATCGTTGGATAAGAGTAGAGACCAAGGCCGCATTGAAGTCAAAGTATCCTAACCGACTGACACCATAGAACCCAGCCTGCTCAAGATAAGCCACAATTGCGGGTGGTGGATCGAATAGACAATCTCAATGGGCAACGCATCGTATTCGTAGGATTTGATCCCTTTTTACATGTCAATTGAAAATATAGTTAGCACATTCACATATAATTAATTATCACTTACTGAGTCGAAATACCTGGCCCAACCACACAGCCTGGGAAATATGTCTAGATTGTAAGTATAGAAGAGACTCATCATCGGGCTCAGGTGTCAAAACACGACGTTGACCTGCCATTATATTAAGTGGCTACGAACTGCATAGGACTAGATAAATAATGTAAATTTCAGAACCATCAAACTGTGCATGTATTCTGTTAAAAAGTTAGAGATAAAATAATTTAATACAATGGGGCAAAGTATAATAAACATAATAGGTGCAACAAATTTCCTAGCTTCTACAAATACATCAAAAAACATAATAGGCTCGTCATGACAAATTCCATCAGGCGGATTGACAGGTTGCGCGGTTGTGTCCAGTTTGCCAGCATAACCCACATCTCTGAGGTTTTGAAGGAGTCTCTCTCCAATCCATTTTGTTTCGTATTTGTGTGGATCATGGTCGACCACCTGGGCGCATCTGGGTTGGATCCGGTAGTAATGTCAATCTGTTGAATGGTGGCCAATGCTCCATGCCTCTAATAGGACGGAACTCAAAATTGTAGGCTTTCAACATTGTATCTAAACAGAATATAGGATTAACATACAGTAATGGATCCAACAAAACTTTCGCACAAGCTGCAAAGACATGTTGACAGGGCCAATATTCTGCTTTGAATTCACCACAGTCCCACATTCGATCTGACAAGCTAACCTTGTATAATCGACTAAATTGTTTCGATGTCAGGTCCTATGGTTCATCCACTTCAAAAGTTGACCTTACACGATCAAATCGACGAACGTGATAGGCAAATGCTCTGCGGATACACGCTTAAATCTTTTTTTGAATATCTTCATTGAACACCTCTCTTGCTTGTAGCTGTGCTACAATGGACTCTGCATGTTTAACAAAATATACATTTGTTTAATACAATGTAGCTTTCACTAACCTAGTGATAGGTAAAAATCTAACCCCCTTGAATACACCATTAATGCATGCCGCTAAGTTAGTGGTCATATGGCCCCATCGGCGTCCTTCCTCATCATAGGCACGGTTCCATTGATTTATTGGGATATTGCTAATGCAATCAGCAGCTCTTGGTTGTAATTGGTGTAATTCGTCCAACTTAAAGTCCACAGCATGTCGCTCGTATTGGTAACCTATACCACACACTGCAGTGATTGATTAAACAATGAACACCGCAGGCAATAACAATTAGTGACGTCAGTATTAAATAAAATGTACCAATGATGGTAAATAATTTTTTCAGCCACGCTGCCTTGAAGGTTGAATTGAGGCTACTGGCGATGTAGCGTAAGTAGAACACATGATAAGCATAAGGGGTTGCCACTCTACATAAGGGTTTGTAACAGCAGATATAATTCCGGGGTGTCTATCTGATATTAAGCAAATATTCTGTCTACCCTGTGCAACACGCCATCGAAGGTTCGATAAAAAGCAAGCTCATGTCTTGTATGTTTCCTCTTCCACCACAATAAATGCAAGAGGCATGAATTTTCTCTCTCCTTTTTGTGACGTCATGATGAGCAACACCCCCTTATACTTTCTGTATAGAAAAGTGCCATCTACTTGGATAATCGATTTCAAATGAGGAAATGCCTTGATGCATGGTTTGAAAGTTCAAAACACATGACGAAAGACCATAATCGGCTCATCTTCAGAACTGCTTACCGGACATTCCTTGCTAACAATCTCATAGTAAGACCCTGGATTAAAGTGTCGTACTGCGACGAGCCACCTAGGGAGTATGGAATATGATTTCTCCTAATTCCCAAATGCTAGTGTGATGGCATGGTGTTTGCCCTTCCATGCCTTCTTATAGGACACTGAATATCTAAAAATACTCCAGATTCGCTTGATGACCTCTCAAATGGATACACCTGGGTTCTCGGTCACCATAATCGTAATATACGAAGAAATAACATCCATGTCCAACTTTGGATGATCCAGGGAGAGTGAGGTGAATACACACGTATGCGGCTCGTTATATTTCGTTATCTGCCAGTGATATTCTCTCAGTTTGTGGCATACTTTAACCCTCCAATTACATTGAACATCATAGTTAGGGCACTGATATTCTTCGTAATTAGCCGATGAGTAGTGCACATAGAATGTGTGGTGAGTCCGGATTGAATATATCTTTATTACACGCTGGAATGTCTTTTGGTCCACGTACTGCAAGCTTTCATATGACTCCTGGTCATCATTCATATCATTGATGTCTCCCACCTCGGGGTAGTCAAGACTCGTTGCAACTTTTATATTTATTTATGAAAAAAAAACAGTCGTTGATTCCACATATTGGTTTATTGGTGTTGTCGGGATTGTATTCATTTCGTCTTCTCCGTCGTTGTCATCATCGTGACTATCATCATTACCCCTAAACCCCTTAGGAATACCACCATATGCATTTTCTTCTTCAAAATCATCTATTATATCTTCTGTCCCCTCTAGGGAAGAGAAGGATTGGACTAAACCATGTTGGGTCGGAGAAAAGCATGGTTCCGGAAAATGGTTGATGATAGGTGAGTGCAACGGCCGTCCATATTCAATTTGACTATTTATACCAGGATGGTATGGATTGTAACATGATGGACCTGAATCAAAGATATGAGGTTAGGTGGTGATGGTTGTGTGCATGGGCCACTATCATCAACAGGTTGGCTTGCAATGTTCAAATCAAGTTCCCTTGTTGAGACGTATGCATATAATTCTAAGCAAGACAACTGTGTTAAAAATCATGCATTCACTTCCTATATTTTTTGGATGTCATCATCATCTTCTAGCAAATATGTCTTATACCATGTCGGATTCAATGAAAGCGGATGCCCATAAACTAACTTAGTTACGACTTGATTTTTGTTAAGTCGTATCTTTTGTCCAACTATAGTTTTAAGAGCGTCTAGGGTGATGTCTGATCTAACTTTTGTTACTTTAATCCTATGACACATAAATGTGTCACCTTCGTCTCCCTCATATATCTCTTCATTGCATAAATACAAATATTTTCATCCCGGGTACTCATTCTTAACCCTAGTTGAATTTATATGACATTTAAAAATACACAATAAATAAAAAGTACTATGGTTACAAGCATACTATTGCTACATAAATTGAAAATAACAAGATGCACTATACAATAGCCACTTCAAACAAAATTTTAAGTAAATAATTTTTTTGTTCTAGTGGTCACTTGTATGGTAAATTGAAAACACTTACATTATGTTTGGTCTAGGGTTTATGTACATAAATGTTTCTGAGAATACAACATGGGAATGCGATATTCCCATGTTTGGTTCAAGTCTTCATAAAATTTACTTAGAATGTAACATCCCCAAAAGTATTTTAAATAATTTTATTAAAGTCTAATAATTTACACATAAAAAAGTTTTAAATAATTTTACTTGTGAAAAATTTTATAAAAATACAATAATTTAAAAAATTAGGTAATTTTTTTATGTAAAATATTTATATAATTTTTTAAAAATACTAATAAAATTAATATCAATAAACTTTAATTTTTAATTTTTAAATAGTTTAATTAAAATCCCATATTTATAATTAATTAAAATTTTAAATAATTTCAATTGTAATTATAACATTTTATAAAAATAAATAAATTTTAAATTTTAAAAAAATTTAATGCTTCCATGAAAAAATTACTAAATTTCAAATCAATAGATTTTAAATTAAATTTTTAAATAAATTTATAAAATATATTATTTTAAAAGTAAATAAATCTAAAGTTATTTTAATTTTAAATAATTCAATAACTTGAGAAAGTCTGTAATAATACAATATCTTATAAAAATAAATAATCATTAATTTTAAAAAATATAATGCTTCCATAAAAAAATCACTAAGATTTAAATCAATGGATTTTAAATCTAATTTTTAGGTCAATTTATAAAATATATTATTTTATAACTAAATAAATTTGAAGTGGTCTTAATTTTAAATAATTGAATAACTTTAGAAAATCTGTAATTATGTAGTATTTTATAAAAATAAATAATCATTAATTTTAATAAATTTTAATGCTTGTATAAAAAAATCACTAAGATTTAAATCAATGGATTTTAAATTTGATTTTTAAATAATTTTATAAAATATATTATTTTATAAGTAAATAGATTTGAAAGTGATTTTAATTTTAAATTATTCAAAAATTTTAGAAAATCTGTAATAATACAATATTTTCATAGAAATAAATAATTTTTAATTTTAAAAAATTTTAATGCTTCTAGTAAAAAAACATTGAGATTTAAATCAATGGATTTTAAGTTAATTTTCAAGCAAATTTAAAAAATATATTATTTTATAAATAAATAAATTTGAAGTGATTTTAATTTTAAATAGTTGCATCATTTTAGAAAGTCTACAATGGTCCAATATTTCATAGAAATAAATAATTTTTAATTTTAAAAAAAATTTAATGCTTCTATAAAAAAAATCACTAAGATTTACATCAATGGATTTTAAAAATAATTTCCAAAAAAATTAATAAAATATACATAAATATAAGTAAATAAATTTAAAAGTGAATTTAATTTTAAATAATTCAATAATTTTAGAAAATCTGTAATAATACAATATTTCATAGAAATAAATAATTTTTAATTTCAAAAAAATTTTAATGCTTTTATAAAAAAACTCACTAAGATTTAAATCAATGGATTTTAAATTTAATCTTCAAACAAATTTATAAAATATATTAGTTTATAACTAAATAAATTTGAAGAGATTTTAATTTTAAAAAATTTGATAATATTAGAAAATCTGTAATAATACAATATTATATAGAAATAAATAATTTTTTTAAGTTCTTTTGTAAAAATATTAATGAAATTTAAATATAAAGATTTTAATTTTAATTCTAAGCAAACTTTTAATTAATTAGAGATTTTTAAATAATTTCATATAAATATAATATTTTAAAAAATTCATTAATTTTTAAATTTAAATAATTTTATGTATTTTTAATCTTAAATATGATTAATATTTGTATTAGTTATATAATTATTTATTCCTAATCAAAATAAAATTTCTACATGTATTTCAATATCTATTCTTAATTAAATTCAATAGGGGATCTACAACAGTGCAGATACAATAATAGGCAACTGAGTAGTTTAATGCAAATATAATAATAAGTAACATGGTCATATAGAATAATAATAATAATAATCTAGCAGCAATATTAGACAATAATGCAAAATAAAATTAGGGATTACTTGTAACCCTCAATAATATACTCAGATATCATGATAATAAAAGTAAATTACAAAATTATTAGCACATCAAAATTAAACCTATAACCATAACAATGGAGGGGAAATAAAACAGTAAACATAACAATAAGCATATAAGATTTATTAATACAAGAGTAATAATAAAATACATATTCACATATGATAATAATAATCTAATCTAGTCACAATGACAATAATAAAATACTTGTAAAAATTATTACACTCGATACAATAAATTTTTTCATGATCTTAGAATATTTTTTCAAAAAAAAATATCTTACTTAAACTGGCACTTTCATATCATGCACAAAGAAAATAAATTAAAAGACTTACAGATTTTGAACTCTCAATACTTGAGCTTCTGGGGTTAGGAATTATGGGTTGCTAAAGGAAAAAGGGCTGGGACGAGTGTAAATGGATGCTGCATGAAGGGAGGGTAGTTTTATAGGCTAAATGGCACAGGGTGAACAGTGGCCTGCGTGAGTGAACAGTGGGCCACGTGTTCATCAATAGTATCCATGCAGGGAGCTATGCAAGAGGCCGTGCATGAACAAGGCCGCATACAGGGAGGTCGTACGTGAACAGGGCCGTGTATAGGCCTACGTGTCGTGCATGCAGGCCGTGGACAACGTTTAGTCACGGGGCGGGTTAGGCCATAACCAGAAAAGCTAATCATAGGCTTTGATCCGACGTGACCAGACTGGTCACAGGCTCTGACATGCCGTGATTAGTCTGATCACATCTAGCCCCACACCGTTATCAGCCTATTTTCCAAAAAAAAAAATGGTTTTAAGTGTATCAAGCAATAGTTTTGGCGGCACAACAAATTAGGCATTTGTTTCCATGGCCCAAGCATCTGGGTCAAATAGCCTCCATCCATCTCTTTTATCTCAAATTGAGATATTTTTACTAAAAGATACACTTCAAGCTCTTGTGACCTATGTAGATTTCAGTGGTTTCTCCATACAAGTAATGTCTTTATATCTTCAAGACGAAGATTACTGTTGTCATTTCCAAATCATGTGTAGGATAATTTTATTCATGCCTATTTTATTATTAAAAAGTATAAGTTATCACCTTACCATATTGCATAAGAATATACCAAAGTACAATTCTTGATGTATCACAATACACCACATATCCTTTAGGGCTTGAAGGAAGTGTTAATATTGTTATTGATGTAAAATATAACTTTAGTTTCTAAAAAATGCTTTGATATGCATATGTCCACTCAAATTTAACTCTTTTTTTTATGTCAATTTGGTTAATGGTGCAAAGATTTTGAAGAAATCTTTAATAAATCTTTAATAATAACCTATCAGCCCAAGAAAACTATAAATTGCTATAATTGATAATAGCCTTAGTCAATTCTCTATTGCTTCAACTTTTTAGGGATCCATCTAAACTCTTCCCTATCTTACCATATAGCTTAAGAAAGTAACACTGGTAGTTCAGAACTCACATTTGGAAAACTTTCCATATAATTTATTCTCTCGTAATATTTGTAAGACTGCTCAAAGATGTCAAACATACTCCTTTTTACTTTTTAAGTATACTAAGATATCATCAATAAAGATAATGATAAATTTATCCAAATATGACTTGAATACATGATTCATCAAATCCATAAAAGTAGCGGGGGTATTGGTTAATTCAAAAGACATTACTAGGAACTTAAAATAGCCATATTGAGTCCTAAATGTAATTTTAGGAATATCTCTTTCATGGATTTTCAATTGGTGGTAACTTATACGCAAGTCAATCTTAGAGAAGTACTTCACTCTTTAAAGTTAATTAAAAAGATTATCAATATGAGAAAGAGGATATTTATTTTTTACAGTAACCTTTTTGAGCTAACAATAATCAATACACAATCGTATAGATCCTTTTTTTCATAAAAAGGATCAGAGCTCCCTAAGGATGAAGAACTTAGATAAATGATAAATGAAACCTTTATTTATAAGATTTTGCAATTACTCCCTCAATTTTTATAATTTTATCAAGGCCATTTGATATGGAGGAATTGAAATAGGTTTGATTATAGGAAATAAGTCAATATAGAACTCCATTTCATGATCTAGGAGATTCTTCTAGGAACATATTAAGAATTTTTTTCACTATTGGAATAGTATTAACATTAAGAATAGGCTAATTCAAATCTCACACTAGTGCTAAGTATGTTGTGCCTCCCTTCCAAATGATTCTTTGAGCTTTAATGTTGGAAATAATGATAAAAGAGTTCATCAACATATCTCCTTAGAATCTAATAGGTGCAGAGCCCTTTATGGAGAATTTTACAGATTTATCAAAATAGTTTATATATGCATGGCACTCAAATAACTAGTCCATCGCTAATAGTACACAATAGTCACTCATATCAAGTAAGATTAAGTCAACAGGCATTACCTAATCATGAATTCTTATAGGATAAACCTCTAAATTATAGGTGGCTGTAAGGGATTTCTCTATAGGGGTCACTATATTTAAAAGGGTATTCATTTCTTCAGTGTATTTATTTAAGGTGATAACAAATCTCTTTGATACAAAAGAGTAAGTAACACTAGGATCAAATAAAACTTTAGCAAAAAAAGTTGTAATAGAGATAGTACTTGTCATAATAACATTAGAGGTATAGGCTTTTTAGTGGTAAGTGCATACACTTGAGCTTGATTCCTACTTATTTCTCCTTTTTAGTGTAAAACATTGACACTCTTCAAAAGTGCTAGAAGGTTTTCAAAATGTGAAGCCGATGGAGGATTTAGATTACTCTATTGAGATATGGAATAACTCATACCTTTGCTTGCAACATTTCTAAGGTAATTCTTTGCTTTGTGCCAAACTATCCCACACTTGAAGCATTGTCCCCTAAAGTGATTGCAAAGATCGCTATGGTAAGAATGAGATTATGAATAACAAGATTTTAAGGACTGATTTTATTGTTTGCTAGGAGGAAGATTGGATTGAGTTCTTTGCCATTCAGAATTATTTCTTAAAAAATCTCCACCACATATGCCTTGAAAGGATGGTTGCCCTATTGTAAAACCGCTTCTACTATGCCCATAAATAAGTTGAGAAGGCATTCTCTTCAAAGAATGTCCTTGACTTGATCCCTCAAACTAACTTTTTTTAACTCCCTTTTTCAGCTTACTTTTTCTTTCTCTCATTGACTTTATCTCAAGTGCTAATGCTTCGTCTACCATTTCTTGATATATGACATCATAATCAACTAAACTCTTTTAAAATAAAGATCTTTAAAGTTATGCATAAAATTTTTAATTTTAGCCTTTTCTATAGAAACTAAATGTGGAATATATAGGGATAATTGGGTAAATTAAGCATTATACTCTACGACAAACAAGCCTTCCTATTTTAGAGTCTTAAATTCTCAAACTCTTCCATGATGAACACTTAGTGGTAAGAAATGATCCATAAATAATTCTCCGAAAGCTTCCTAAGTTAAATGTTTTAATTGTAAATTTTGATTAGTCATTATGTTAGTGAACTAATAATGGATCACATCATCTAGTTAGTAGCCTATCAACTCAATTAGCTAAGAGGCAAGGCTTTGTAACATCTTACCCAACCTCATAATATGCTCAAGAATTTGATATGGATCCATTACCAAATCAAGACCTAAGTATCTAGGCAAGTTTAGTCGAAGGAAATCATATATGATTTTAAACTTATCTCTTGTTCCCATTGTAAGAAGGGTATGCTTATACTTGCATTCTCTTATTTGATCATAACTTTCATCATGATCACCAAGATTACTTGAATACTTACTTTGATCTTTTAAGGCATCATGCCCTAACTACTGGGTAAGGATCATATCAACCCAGTCTAAGACATGTTCTAGAAAGAGTATATTTAAGGTGGAAATTATTGATTAGTTTCTCTATTAGCTTTTTGCTTATCATTATGAGCTTAAAGGCTCCTAGATGATTCTTTATCTCTATAGTGATTGGTTCATGCTTGACTTCGCATGTTAACTATTTCCTAATTAGTCACAAATTTTCTTAAATAGTTATATAACAATTTAGATAATCAATATACAATTCATTAGTCAATTTACTACACTATTTATAATGCACTATATCATACGTAAACTCCATCACCCACCGCTATGGTATAATAGGGTCTATCAAAATAATATTAGTGGTACATGATCTCGGGTGCACACATATCATTGATACATTTCGGTTAACACCTATCATGGTAGCATATAGATATAACTCAAGGGTTTTATCTCAATAAAAACTTAGGCTTTGCTCTGATACCACCTTTTGTCATGACTTTAACTCGACCATGACTGGTGTGGAACCCATTTTTTTATTTTCACCAACCTAGTCCAAATTATTTAACATGATCTTAATTAACAAGTATCATGTATATATAAAAAATGATACTTTAGAAAGAAAATATTCATAAGAATTCATTGAGGTTTCTACAAAAGATAAGGAAGTTAAGTATGTTTATAGTCTTTCTAAAATGAGTATAAGTAAGTTTAACTAACTATTGAAAAATTAGTTTAAATACCTTCATATCCAAAGTTATGATATGACAAGGCTCAAAATATACTATATACAAGATTCTATACCATTATACTATCATTAGTGAACTCCCATGAAACCTCACTTTAAGGAGATGGATGTAAAGGTTTAACCTAGAAATCTATAAAATAAATTACAAAGGAATGAGTTTGAAATTTAGTGAATGAATAATTTATAATAACATCAATGAATCATAGTAGTTTACCCATAAGACTATCCTCCTTTGACAATGGCTAATAACAATGAGATTAATACATAATCATTTTATTTTTAATGTATCATATAATAATACTCATGAATAACTATAGTTAAGATCACATTTCATTTGGAACAATAAGCAATAAATAAAATATTTTTATCCACCTTTTGACTCCGGGGTCAACATTATATCCTACCCACCTATTTTTATTCTTATTCCTCCTATGTCAACCATACGTACTTTGTTATTAAGAATTTCTCATCCAATATTCACATAATCACCCATGTCATATTTCTTACCTTTAACGTCACTCATGACATGATTCACAATGTAATTTAAACATTAGAGCTTAAGCTTTATCTAATGCAATTATAATTTAATTTTAATATACATCATAATATATGTCAACACAATTATGCTCTCTTGTATGGGTACAAACATTAACACATGTCATAATATCAATCCACAAAACATTTCCAACACATCTCATCTTATGAGTAATGTAGTGAATTCATTATAACATATATTATATCATATAACTTTTACTTTCTCATTTCATAATTGCCCAAGATATACTTATCATATAATTATCATAAACCACTCTATTTTTAATGCTTAAAAACTAAACACCTTATGTTATGTCATTATAAATTATGAAAACATAAAATAGATTGTGTATGGTTTATTATATGGTCACCATGATTATGACCTTTGAGTGATATTTTATAAATAACTTAAAAATTGTGAATATACTATTTATGAATCTTATTACATATGAAGATAAACTTAATTAGTTTTTCATAAATAGGTCATTTGTTTAAATCAACTAAGTTTTGAAAAGGTTATGTATTTTTGAAGATAGACATAAAAAGTCTTTTTTTTTTAAATCTTAAGTTTTGGACCTCTATTCACCATTTTAGTGATAGCTCAAAATATACATAAAATATTGATTAAATCTAATTCCATTTTAAAATAAACTCAATTATCTTTATAATAATAGATAATTCGTTTAAAACGAATGTAAGATGAAGGAGTTATACCCTTTTGAATTCAACATAAAATTCTAGGGTCAGTGAATGATTGACCAATTGGTTCATCTATGAACAAGTAAAATCGATTGGTTACTCAATTCTAAAGTTGAGATTCACCTTTAAAATTAATTGATCACTCATTTCACACAAAAAAATTATAATTTTTTACAAAAATTTCATCATTCATCCAATCCAAAATGCCCTCTAAACACATATATTATATATCAGATCTTAATATAATTATTAATATACTTACCTAATATATCGTATCACTTCTTTTCATCATTTATTACTTCCACCATATCAAGATGCATTTTTTTTTAAATATTTCCATTTCTTTAGTTTATGATTTGCAAAATCAATTTTTTATGTTAGACACACTCTTCCTCCTCCTCCATCTTATTCTATGCTTTCAAGGTTCAAGATGATTGCAATTCTAAAGATTTGAAATTTTTTTTTGATGATTTGAGAGGTTTTTATGAGCTAAGTTTTTTGAAAGATGAAAATTTTCTAAGCTAATTATTTTGATGTACCTAGATATTACACTAAGAAAATTTTTATTTACTCCTCATTTTGTTGCTAAATAATTCATTAATTATCCTAAGTAAGATGTGAAGGTGAGAAAAATTTATGATTTTTCCATTTGTTTTATTTCATTCGTATTAGAAGATTTCAATACTTCGTCCCTAGAATCTTTAATCACTTTACCTTAAACCTTAATTTTTATTAGCTATGACATTGGAAGAGATAAGCATCAATGAACTTCTTTTTAGTTTAAGAACCAGAGTTGTACATCTTTATGGTTTAGTGTTATGGGCTTAGCTCTATAAAAATCCCACGTAAGTAATTCTTACATTAGAATTTTCTTTTTAACCAATTGATGACCCTAGCACTATCAAAATAATATAATTAAAATTTAAGTTTATTTAATTTTTAATGTTTCAGATATGCAACAATGATATTTCGTTGGGTATATAATTAGTGATAATTAGATCAATAAACATTACATCAAAAACTTTTGCAAATAAGTATTTACAAGGAAAACGAATATTCCAACTACTGTTTATTTTAATCTAATATAATGTAAAAATGACTTCCTAATTATTAGATTTGCAAAAAAATTACTTGGAGTTATCAGAATTTGACAAATTTATTTTAATGCAAGTTCTTTTATCTTTTCACTTTTCTAGCAAATAACAAATTTATGTTATCTTATGTAGTCGTATAAGTGTCTTTCCTATCAAATGATGTCAATAGCTTTTCAACTTTTACATCTTGCTAATATGATTTTGCTTATATAATCATGAATTCATATGAGTAATGCATGAATATGACCCTAATTTAATTTACCTTTTTCAAGTGAACAATCAACCTATAACAAATAAAACTAAGATTTAAATTTTGAAATATGCATTTTTTTATGCTAATATTTTGATTAAATATTTTTTTATTGCTTCTTGGTAGAGATGAAGTTTCACCTGCATTCTTATTGTTCAACATGCGACATGTATAGGGTAAAGGACAGTGCAATATATGTGTGGTTGGCAACTTGAAATCGTAGCAGTTGTGCTTGGATGTAAAACACCAATTAATTAATATCTTTTACCTCATTTTTTTTAATGATGATACGAAGTAGCATTTTTTAGACTTTGAGTTATGAGATGTAAAATTATGGAGCATATTTTCTTTCTTCTTTGTTGATGCTTCTTTGCATTTTATAATTTAATTCTAAAATACTAAAGAGCATAGATTATCTAATTATTTTAATATCTATCATAAGGTGATGAATTAGATTGATTATTATTTTATAACCACATTTTCACCACAACAATAAAGCAAAAGCGGTTTGTGCTAATTTTTGAAATATCTAATTTTATTTAATGATGATATGATGTGATTTTTTCCAGATTTTGAGTTATAAGATGTAAAATTATTGAGCATATTTTCAGTTTTCTTTATTGGTGACTTCTTTGCATTTTATAATTTAATTCTAAAGGAAAAAGTATACATTATTTAATTGTTTTATTGTCTATCATAAGGTGATGAATTGAATTGATTATTATTTTAGAACCACATTTTTACAGCAATAGAGAAAAAAAATTTTATAAGAGAAAATACTTTTATTATTAATATATTAGCATGAAATAAAGGGACTTACGGTAATTTTCAAGGTAATTAATTATATTCTAATCATTATTAATAATTTTTTAAATTTAATAAGAAAATTTATGAATTTATATTCTTCATAGGAAAAATATATGAAAATTTTCTCAAGAAAGTTGAGTATTAGAATATTCCATGTTATTAAGAGATTTTTTTTATTTGAAATTATAAATATGTATTATTTATATCCAACTCTAACTTGGAGAAAAATTTCAATGTGCAGAAGATAGCAAGAGAAGTGATGAAGAAAAGTAAACTTTGAACATTTTTTTAGTGTTACTTTTAATAGAAAGTATAATTTAACATTTGATTTTTTTTTTCTGTTAAATGATTTGCTGAATTCTGTCGTGAAAGTATGCAGGAGAAATTATGAAGCATATTTTCTTTATACATTATAAATACGAAAAATTTATGTTTGTGTTGTACAAATAATAGAAGTCATTTTTTATGCATTAAATAAAGAAAAATATATGATATAAAATCAGTTTTTTGCTTCTGGGCCTTTTCCACCCTTTTACGACCTTGCAAGTGTTTATATGTATTAATTGACTTTCACTCCGAGTATTACTAGAAGAGATGATAAATATTCTAGCTTTTAACTTCCAAATATTAATCAATGATTAATTAGAAAAGGAAAACAATTCTCACATTTAATCATTCTTATCATTATAAAAAAATATTGTGCTTGACAATTGATATTTAATATATTAGTAAAAGAAAAAGGGCAGAAATTAGGTTAAGTTATTTAAGAATTTACTATAAAATTTTTTATTTAAATTATGATAAATATATTAGTTGTTATAATAATGATTATTAAAAAATGTAATATGATGATTACAAAATCTTCCAACGTTGTAATCTCACTATAAATACTTAAGAAACTTTACATAAATTTTATTTAAAAAAAATTGTAATATATGTAAGGTACTTAATAGAGACTTATAACATATTGATGAAATAAAATTTAGAAATACCATTAAGTAAGTAATAAATGTTCAAAAGAGTTATTTTTCTTCAAATATTTGAATCATTAAACTGATATGTTTGCTATAATACCCTTAGAGTTTCAAAATTCAATATAACGTGATAAGTTTAAAAGTTATTAAACTAAAATTATTCAATTATAACTGTTTAATTTTAATAAATGTGATTAAATAATTTTAATTTAATAATTTTTATAATTGACACAATATTCTAATTTTAAAAATCTAAAAATATTACAAAATTCACCTTAAACTAGTTACTTGTAATTCAAAATAAAGGAAAGATTGTAGCTCGTGCAATGCACATGGTACATTCTAATTTTTAAGAGATTGTTTGATGCACCTCAATAATATGAAAAGTTTTATTTCTCAAGAAATTAAAAAGAGTTAAGTTATTTAATTGACCATTATTTAACAATTCAGAAGAAATATGATTTTTTAGAAAATTTTACTTCTTAAAGAACACAAAAAGTTACTTACCTACATTCTCAAAGTAAATTTTATTTGTGCGTTATTTATATATGCAACGATAAAATTATACTTATTAAATTTAATTAATAAGAACTAAAATTTATTAATTTATGTTATAATAATATTAAAAATATAGTTGTCATTTTATTAATATTTTTTAAGATATTCAAAATTGAATTAAATAAAATATAGGAAGTTACTTCCTATGAAGTGTTTCTATTAATGTATCAACTAGGTACTTCTCAAAAATTTACATAAGAAGTTATTTTCTTAAAAATTTAATTTTTTGTGAAAATTTATTTTTTTTGCGGTCCAAATAACTCTTAATAATTGAGTGCTCGAGTTAGGCATGGGGACCCTGCCTCAAGTGGGGTTAGTAGAGAGCAATTTTCTTTCTTTTTCGGCTAAATAGAAGGGTACTTTTAGAACAACTTCGAATAAACAATATATTAACAATTCAGAATGGAAAGAGTATTTTAGAACAAAACCAGCAAGTTCCCGTCTCATTTTTCCATACAAATTCTTAAACATATATGATATAAAATCAATTATAGTATAACTTCCCTTAAATGTGATAAATTAATAAATAAGCATATCAATCATAATTAATTTTAAGTTATACAAGAAATATATTTGAAAATAGGTAATACTTTTTTTAATAATAAGAGTGGTAATCCCATTAATGTATACGTAAAATCTTAAGTTCAAACTCTAGATATAATGAGAAATAAAGTCTTTAAAATAATATTAAATATTATTACACTATTAAAGTATCAATATAAATGATACTTTAATACATATTTAATACATATTTGAAAACATTATGAAAAATAAAAAAAAATCATAGATTTTGCATAGGTAGACGCATGCATGAAAGATTTAAAAAAATTTTGCACCATTTGGCGTAATATAAACTTGTATATGGATCAAGCGATTTGCTCGTCTTGAAAAGCCTAATTTGACAAAAAATCTTAAGGTTTGAATTCTTTTTTATGATTAGAATATTTATTGAATTTTTGTTCTTATGACTTGATTAATATTTAAGTTAGCATTGAGCCATGATAATAGAAAATAAATTAACTTAATTTGATCTGATTATATAAATTTATTTTTAATAATATAATTATATATTACAAAAATAATAATATTTAATTATTTTTAATACAAAAAAATTTAATTTAATATAAATAAATATTTTATATATTTAAATTTTCTATTATATCTTTAAATATGTATATTTATGCAAAAAAAATTAATTAAAATAATAAAAATAAAAATAATTAGACCTTTAAATCAAGCTTTAAGCCATATATAAAATTAATTAGATTAAACTTGACAAATTTTTTTGAACTCAAGTTTAAATTGTAAGAATATATTCATGAAATAATAATAATAATAATAAAATTATTTACCTTAACCTTGACCTTTAATTGCAGCATGATAAGGAGGAAAATACAATTATAAAATTATTCACAATATTTAAATTTATACAAATTTGTCATCCAAAGCACTAAGTTTGACATTGATAGATTAGGAAATTTCTCCTTTAATAATCTCCCAATCATTGTATAGTAAGTCTCATCAATGAAGCAAAAACTTAGAACTTAAGAGATGTGAAGTAGAGATCTATTTATATACAACACAATAAATTTTATCTATCAAAAGATCCAAACCCGTTTTTTAATGTTTTTTAATGTTGGGTTGAGTACTCATATACTCATATATAATTATCATACACATTGAGACTAATTAACAATAATTTCTTTATTAATAAATTATATAAAATTCACAGAATACTAACATAAATTATATATTTCATATAATTATATATAAAAAATTTAGTTCGCGACCCCGTCCATATATATCTCTCTATCGTAATGCCCGGTCTCGAGACTTCTTTCACGGAGAGAATAGTCCAAGCCTACTCCCCCAACTTATCTATCATCACGAAAACTATCGGGTTCATCTGTATCACTCATAGTCTCGTACTATATTTCAAATTGTTGAGTTATATACAGCAAAGAACCTGCAAATGGAATGCGACAACTTTCTCAAGTTCAGTGTTCCCACCTCGCTTTAATGTTCTTTAAGAGCACTAAACCTGCTTTTGAACAAAAGATAGGAGATTTGAAAATGTAAGTTGTATTTGATATAATATTATGGATAAACTGGTCTTTATCAATTATATTATACAGTGATAAAATTTACATCAATTTAAATTAATTTGTGATATACCAATACATTGATAAAATATTAATATTTGGAGTGGAATTTGGAATTCCTACCACGATACGTAGGAGCACTAATTTAGGATGTGTTTAAATATATTTTTATTTTTTGTATTTTCAAAAATTATTCTTAAAAATTATTTTTATTTTTAAAATCTATTTTTGAATTAAAAAAAATAAAAAAATAGATGATGATTTTATTATAAATAAAAGTATTTTATTTAATTATAAAATTGATATCAAGATAAAAAATAAATTAAGAAAATATGTAAAAATTGTTTCTATCTTCTATTTTAAAGTTACACATTTAAAATTATAATTTCTATTCTTAAACATAATTTTTTATTTTTTAAAATAAAAAGATTAAAATAATTTTTGAAAATAGTAAATAAATTTAAGACAGTAGATTAATGCATCCAAAGGTTTAGATTTCAATGGAGCTCTCTACTTTGTTTCATGATAGAGAAAATAAAGTACATTTATTTGATAATTTTGTGTATCAGATAAGAATAAGAAGAAATTTTCTCTTTGAAGGTTTAAGCGGCAATGATGCAATTAAAGAAAAATTAGAGAAAGATGAAGATGTGTTGTATGGTTTTGTTTCTGGGCTAGGATTGTAATTTTAGAAGTTGTTTGAGGATAATTTTTTCCAAAAAAATTCATTAACTCAGCCTCTACGTAAGCTAAAATCAACTTTCGTAGAAGCTTATTCTCATAAGCTTCCCAAGATTGTTTGGGAAAATCAGTTATAAAAGGGCTTAAAAAGGCTTAAGTTAATTTTCTAAGCTAAATCAAACAATTAAAAAAAATAATATAAAAGTACTTATTAGAATAGATAAATTAAATTAAGTTATTTTTAAGCTAATTTCCATACAGGTTCTATGTCATTTTAACATAATGACGACATTTAGATAGTTACCATAAAATTTTTGTAACAGGAAGAGCAATAATTCATTTATCATACACATAAGATTTTGCTTTTGAAGTTCCAAATATAAAGAACAATAAAACTTCTAAAACAATATCTAAATGTCATTGTATTATTAAAATATTGGCTATTATTATAAAAGTTTAATAATAAACTGATTGACTTTAATATCTTATTTTATTTTTTAATATAAAATAATTTATAAAATAAATATAAATTTAAAAATAAAAATAAGTAGATCTTATAATTATGATTTTTTTTATAATTTTTAGAGTTATCTTTCCTTCTATATTTTGAAGATAATTTTTTATTTCAAAAGTTATTTGAAAATATAAAAAATTACTAATAATGTGTTTGATAATATTAAAATTTTTAGCACTAAAATTAAATATTAAATATTTAGCACTAAATAGAATAAGCATGTTTGACCTGCTATGGCCATGACCAACATAAGACTAGTCATGAATAGTCTTATCAATCTTATTCACAACTATTAATTATCATAATAAGAAAATCATTTATAACATATACTCATTCATGAAGAACATCAACATGTATATTATTTTTTAAGAATATTTATTACACTTTGAGTTATATTTTAAAAGAATAGTTAGGCTAATTTATAAGTCTTATAATATATAGGCATAAGTTATCTTAATTATGCAGTACACATCTTAGTGCTCAACCCCTATTTATACAAAGGAGACTTGACCCTCTAAATTTACTTCATCTCAATAATTCAAATTTATAAGAATATCAACACATTGTTGTCAAAATCATCAAAAGATGCATGAATAAAGAATCTTTGAAGGAGGGCACATTTTTTATTGTGATGAGAGAAATTGAAGATCCTGTTGAATGTTTAAAAAGATAAATTCATAAGGAAGTAAATATAGAATTTAGTGAGAAGTATTCTATCACATATAAATAATCAATCTAAACAAATACTTGAACTCCTTTTCAAAACCCCTTTAATTACATCTATAACTTGTACGTACATACTAACTCGTAAATAAGCATTTTAGGCACTCATTTGGCAATTAACCTTTTTTAGGGTAACCTGCACAATTTGGAAAGATGAAGTATCTAGCATGTACAAACATAATAAGATTTAAATATCTTCTTTATAATTCTATTCATACTTATTTGAATATCCAATTTTGTCCCTCTAAAATCAATCTTATTCCCATGCAAATGGATATTCAAATCTGACACAATAAGTCACAATACATACATACACACATACACACACACACACACACACACACACACATATATATATATATATCTCAACATCTCATATCATCATTCACATCAAATTTACATGTCATAATGCAATATTTACATCTTAAGATAATCTCAATTAGTTTTTAACTTATTAACTATAACTTAAACATTTGTATCCATATACATATGTCTTTTTCAAATAAAACATGAAATCCTAAACGTGTTTAGTGTCAAGGTATATTAAGGCCTAATCATGTGTCTTCATTCTTTTCCTAAGTTAATTATAGTCTATTTGCACATTCTACTCAAATCCATTTGTTAATAGCTTACTCACCATATATGACATCCATTTGTAAAGTATTATTTAATACCCTAAATCATATGATTTCTCAAAGTAATAGGATAGTAGTCAACTATAAACTCAATTATTAGTATTCAAAGGTAAAACTTGGCACTCTTATAGTCAATTATGTAGCTGACTACAAGTGTTTAGAAAATAATTCTACCTAACTATAGTTAACTGATGAGAATCTAAGAAAGCCCATTGAAAATAAAAGTTTGAAGGCATTGGAAGAGCTTCAAGGACCAAAACAAGAGCAAAGGCAAAGAGGATTAAGAAAAACCTAGAGAAGATGGTTGCTACACTATTTGAAAGAAGGCCTAATTTGGAGTTAGAAGAGTCCAAGATGCTCAATTGCGTGTATTTGGAAGACTTGGGCTCCAATAAATCTATTAACATTTAGTTAGTTTAGTATTTTTGTAAAAAATAGGTCATATGGGCCGATACTTATTTTTAGATTTATTTTGGCATGAAGACTTATTATTTTATTTAAGTCAATTAGAATTGAACTTGTTAGTGTAAAAGGCCCATTAGGGTTTGCACATGATGGCTTATGGGGGCTGGTCATATATATAAGCCCTTGTAAACAGATTTTCATTCAGTTTTGAATACAATTTGAGATTGAAAGCTTGTGACTTTTAGGTTCTTGAGTGAGCTAATTATCTTTGATCTTATTAAAAGGCTTTCTCTTGTGGCGATCATTCCTCTGACTTATCAATCCGTGATTGTGGCGCCCATCCTCCATCTTTTTCCATTTTTGTTATTTGAAATCTAATTCAAGATCTGTCTTATTTCATCAATTGGTATCATGAGCTTTAGTTGGAATTGGATTTGAGGGTACTATTCATCGATACTGTTCATCCATTACTATTCGTGCACTATTCATGCGGTTCTATTTTCTGCAATTTGACACTGTTCAACACAGTACTGTTCACACATTTAGGGTTTTTTTTTTTTGCAATTCACACTATTCACATGCCATCGCACTGTTCACGCAGCTAGGGTTTCATCATTTCTTAGTACAATCTTTCCTTAATCTTGTTGCAACACTTATTTTATTGCTGGATTCTTATTTCTTGATGATTAGAATGGCTAAATTCATAATCAATTGTTAAGTTTCTGTACTTGTATTCTTCATGTTCATCACATGTTCTTAATTTGAATTTGTCCAATCTTCTAAAATTCTGTTAGTTTGGTGTTTGGTGTTAAATAATAGCTTGATTTGAGGGGAATTATGAATACAATTAATTTTAATTCTTTATTTACTATTTCTTTCTAAAATTCTAGTTCAATTGAATTGAATTGTTGCTGTATCAAATATGAACATTTTCATATTCTTGTTTATTCTTGCAAGTTCATCAGTAGTGGTTAATTGAAAATTGTTTGATTCAATTTGAAAAGGGGTACAACTATTGTGCAAAAAAAAAAGGATGGGTGAAGGAAAGCTTAAGCCCTTGTGCTGTACCAGTCATCCTAGTACCCAAGAAAGATGGAAGCTGAGGATGTGCACTGATTGTCATGCCATCAACAATATCACTGTAAAGTATAGATGCCCTATACCCCATTTGGATGATTTACTTGATGAATTATTTGGTACTTGTTACTTTTCTAAGATTGATCTTAAGAGTAGATATCGCCAAATAAGAATAAGGGAGGGGGATGAATGGAGAATAACTTTTAAGACTAAATATGGGTTGTATGAATGGTTAGTTATACCATTTGGGTTGATTAATGCACCTAGTACCTTCATGCATTTAATGAATCATGTGCTTAGAAACTTCTTAGGAAAATTTTTTATTATTTACTTTGACGATATCCTAATTTATAGCAAATCTTTTGATGAGCATATGTTACATTTGAGGTGTGTATTGGAAGTCTTAAGGCATAAACAATTGTATACAAATATTAAAAAGTGTATATTTTGTAAGGATCATGTAGTCCAAAGGTGTGTATATAGATGAGGAAAAGATTAAAACCATAAAAGATTAGCCAACCCTTAGGATTTTGAGTGAAGTGAGGAGCTTTCAAGGGTTAGCAAGCTTTTATAGGCGCTTTGTGAGAGATTTTAGCACAATTACTACATCTTTAAATGAAGTTGTCAAGAAAAATATAGGTTTTAAATGGAAAAAGGAACAACAAGAAGTCTTTGATATATTGAAGGATAAGCTTATGCATGCACCCATACTTGCACTTCCTAATTTTGCTAAATCATTTGAATTGGAGTGTGATGCATCTAATGTAAGGATAGGGATTGTTTTGATCCAAGAAAGGCCCCTCATTGCTTACTTTAGTGAAAAGCTTAATGAAGCATGTTTGAAGTATCCTACTTATGATAAAGAACTTTATACTTTGATTAGAGTACTTCAAACATGGCAACATTATCTTTTACCTAAAGAGTTTATGATTCATAGTGACCATGAATCATTGAAATATCTCAAGAGTCAAGGAAAATTAAATAAAAGGCTTGCTAAGTGGGTAGAGTTCCTAGAATAAGTTTCTTATGTTATTATGCATAAGCAAGGAAAAATGAATGTAGTGGCTGATGCTTTATCTAGGCGTTATGCTTTGCTTTCAATGCTTGATGCAAAATTGCTTGGATTTGAACATGTAAAGGGACTTTATGTGCATGATGCTGATTTTACTAGTTTATATGTGTTGTGTGAAAAGGGGACTCATGATGGGTTTTATAAGCATGAGGGGTATTTATTTAAGGGAAATAAATTATGTGTGCCTAAATACTCAATTCGTGACTTACTTGTGAAAAAAGAGCCTATGAGGATGGTTTGATGGGGTACTTTGGTGAACTTAAAACCTTAATAATCTTGTAAGAACACTTCTTTTAGCCTAGAATGAAACATAGTATTTATCAATTTTGTAAAAAGTGTATTGTGTGCAAGAAGGCTAAATCCAAGGTACAACCCCATAGCCTTTATACTTCATTACCTATTCCGGATTTCCCTTAGACTGATGTTTCTATGAATTTCATTATAGGTTTGCTAAGGACAAAGAATGATAAGGACTCTATATTTATGGTTATGGACCACTTCTAAAAAATGGCTCATTTTGTTCCATGCAAGAAAATAGATGATGCTACACATATTACAGACTTGTACTTTAAGAAGATTGTGAGGTTGCATAACTTGCCAAGAAATATAGTTTCGAATAGAGACTTTAAGTTTTTGAGTCACTTTTGAAGGACCTTATGAAAAAAGCTTGGAACCAAACTTCTATTTTCTACCACATGTCACCTATAAATAGATGGACAAACTGAGGTAGTAAACCGTTCCTTGACTACTCTTCTTAGGGCTATGGTAAGGAAGAATGTTTACCTCACATTGAATTTGTATATAATAAGATATTTTATTCGACTATCATACATTCACCATTTGAGGTTGTTTATGGATTTAATCCCTTCACCCTACTTGATTTGTTGCCACTGCCTAACATTTCATCTTTAATGCATAAGGATGGTAATGTCAAAGCTGAATTTGTTAAGAAGTTGCATGAAAAGGTGAAGGCTTAAATTGAAAAGAAAGTAGAGTAGCAAGCAAAATATGTCAAAAAGGGAAGAAAGAAAATGGTATTTGACCCTGGAGATTGGGTTTAGATACATATACGCAAGGAAAAGTTTTCCATGCAAAGGAAGTAAAAGCTTCAACCAAGAGGAGATGGACCATTCTAAGTTTTAGAGAGAATTGGGGGTAATGCATATAAAGTGGACTTACCAGGTGAGTATGCTGTAAATGCTACTTTTAATGTTTCTAATTTATCTTTCTTTGATGTAGGTGATGAAGAGTCAAATTCGAGGGCGAATTCTCTTGAAGAAGGAAGGGTTAATGAGAATCTAAGAAGGCTCATTGAAGACAAAGGCTTGAAGGCATTGGAAGAGCTTCAAGGACTAATGACAAGGGCAAAGGTAAAGAGGATTAAGGAAGACCTAGAGAAGATGGTTGCTGCCTTATTTGAAAGAAGGCCTAATTTGGAGTTAGAAGAGTTCAAGATGCTTAATTGCGTATATTTGGAAGACTTGGGCTCCAATGAATCTATTAGCATTTAATTAGTTTAGTATTTTTATAAAAAATGGGCCATATGGGTCGAGACTTATTTTTAGATTTATTTTAGCATGAAGACTTGTTATTTTATTTGGGTCAATTAGAATTGGGTTTGTTAGTGTAAAAGGCCCATTAAGGTTTGCACATGATGGCTTATGGGGGCTGGTCATATATATAAGCCCTTGTAAACAGATTTTCATTTAATTTTCAATACAATTTGAGATTGAGAGCTTGTAACTCTTAGGTTCTTGAGTGAGCTAATTATCTTTGATCTTATCACAAGGCCCCTTTCGTGGCAATCGTTCCTCTGACTTATCAATCCGTGATTGTGGCCCCCATCTTCCATCTTTTTTCATTTTTGTTATTTGAAATCCAATTCAAAATCCGTCTTATTTCATCATTAATTATGTAGTCAACTACAATTAGCTAGAAGGCAATTCTATTAATTAGTAGTTGACTATATAATTGACTACCTCAAGCTCAAGAACAACTTTATTTGATAGTAGTCGACTATGGCAGGTCAGAAAATAACTCCTAATTGCCATAATCGACTACACAATCGATTACATTGGCTTAAAGCACAACTTTGTTAACCATAGTCAACTACTTCATCATGCATTATAAGATTTTTTGCATTTTCATTATTCATTTACCATAAATGGCCATTAAACCTCATTTATTTCATACTAACACTACTATAAATTACCTTTTTAATGTTGGTTATTTTAAGGCTTTAATATTAGTTTCTACCTAACATTTATACGAACAATCTAATATATCCAATATATTTAATGTCGATTTCAAACTAACATGAAATATAGGTAATAATGTTAGTGTATAATGGACATAATTATTATAAGAAACCAATATGTATTTTCTTTCCAAAATATGTTAATTTTTTTATATTTCATATGGATTTTTTTTACTAAAAATTAATGTGAAATGTTTACATAATTTTTCTAATGTCATTTTCTCGTATCTTACTAAAATATTTATGATAAAATTTGAATAAACTTAGCATTCAGATAAAAAAATTATTTTTTGAATTAAAAACTTTCAAAAGCCATAATTTCATGCTCAGTTATCTATTTGAGAATTTTTTTTATTAATTTTATATAACTTTTCAAGATCTATCCTAACGCAATTTTGCCCCTCCTAAAAATCACAAAAAATGGTTATTTTCTTGATTTTTTTTATTTTTTATCTCTTATTGTTATTAGTTGATTTCAAGCTTTCTACAACATTTTTTTCAAACATATAAAGACATTTAAGACTCAGTTATAACTTTAGAAGTTATATGAAGAAAATATAAATAAATTTTTTTCTAAGAAAAACTATGTAATAAGCATCTCTCATCATTATTTGATTGGTTTTGATTTTCATTACAATATTTTATTAAATGCATAATAAGCATTAAAAATTCAGAAGCAACCACAAAAGTTATAGAAAAAACACAAATAAAAAATCTCTTAAAAAACATGCCTAAAAAATTAGAGAAATAAAAAAATGCAAATTTTGGAAATAAAAGTAAGAAAAATAGCTCTTATATTTACAATCTGCTTCATGCTCAATGCTAGTTGAAAAAGTATTAATAATTTATTAATACGTGGTGGAGAATGGAGAGAGATCTAGTTCTTTGCAGATAGAGTTAGATAATGATAAAGATTGAATATGGGAGCTTAGAAATAAATAAGAAAAAAAGTTAGAGTGATAATAAAAAAATGATTTGTTTTATTTTATAATGCAAAAATGTTCTTACTCATATAACTTCAGACGTCAGTTATTTTATGAAGTAATGTCTAAAGTCTCATAGGAAGAAAGATGACAATTTTTAAAAAAATCAATACCTAAAGTGTCCTTGTATTTTTAAAAAATAGCATTACTTGCATGACTTTAAATGTTAGATATTTTAGAAACTAACATTTAAAGTCTTACAAGAAGAAAAAAGGATGATTTTTAAAAAAAATTAACAAATAAAACATTCTTATATTTTCAAAAATAGATTTGTTCACATAATTTTTGATGTCAATTATTTTAGAAACTAATGTTTAAAGTCTTATAAGAAGAAAGACAACAATTTTTTAAAGAATTAACATCTAAAATATCCTTGTATCTTTAAAAATAGTATCACTCACATAATTTTAGATGTTGATTATTTTATAAACTGACATCTTAAGGCTTATGGGAAAAAATGATATTTTTTTTAAAAATTGGCATCTAAAGTGCCCTCATATCTTCAAAAATGGTACTACTAATATGATTTTAGATGTTTATTATTTTATGATTTGACATCTAAAGTTGCATGAGAAGAGAAAAATAACAATTTAAAAAATTTGAAATCTAAAGAGTTTTTGTATTTCTTTAGATGTCGGTTTTTTTATTTAAATTAACGCAATAAATTATATTTATTCACAAAAATATTATTATGATATTATATACATTATTTTTTACTTTAATCAACATTAAAAGGAAGATATGTAGTAGTGTAAATCACATTTAAACCTTTAAAACATTAAAATACTATTTTTAAACAACAAAAACTATCAATTTAGTATCAATTCTATGGCATAAATCTTCACTTCAATCATACTCATTAAAATCTTTATAAATATCAAAACTAAGCAAAATAAGAAATTTAAATTAAGGTTTAGGTAGGATGTTACTTACAAATCTTAAGAAAGAAGCTTGGAGTATAGGGTTTGAAATGGATCAACCTTTAAACATCAAACAATAAGGAGCCGTGGGTTAGGGTTTGCTTGCCCAACTTTCATCAACAAAATCTAACTTTAGATTTGAATATAAAAGAGAGAATAGATGAGATTAGAAGAATTATGGGAAATTGTGTTGCTTAGCTTAAGGTGATAAAGATTTGAAGAGAAATGGGAGGAATGCTTCTTGGAGAGTTCCAGGATTTCCTTAAAGAAGTTATAGAGGAAATAAGAAATGAGGAAATACGAGAGTTTTAAGTTTTGGGTGAGGGTATTAGAGGAAATATGGTGAAGAGCATTTTGGAGAAAGGAAGGTTTGAAATTCCTCTTCTTTAATTATTACTCCCCAATTACCGAACTCTCTTTACAAAATTTCTTCTTAAATTCTTCTTTCCTCCACTTACCATCAAATTTCAACAATTCAACAAACTCTTCTCTTTATTAGATTTTTCAACACATCCATTATCTCATTTATATTCTCATACTCTTAACCAATCTACTCCTTTCCACTTCCTTGGTCGCTAGAATCTAGGTCATACCATTAAATCAAAAACTGATTAACAATAAAGAAAAAAACAAGTCTATATCTATTACATGGATAAATAAGTATATACTGAATTTTGATCTTAGGAGTCTAACGAAGCATTAATTTTTATGTATTTAATTTAGTTTTATTTTAAGTGTTGAACTATAATTTAAATATTTAAAAGTATTAACCCATTGTTTTAATTGTGAAATGAGATTATAAAAGGATATTTAAATTTTTTAATTAAACTTTTTATTTTTTCTTTTATAATTACTTTATTTGTATAAATGAACTTAAAATACTTGTACATATATTTTTCTGGATTTGTATACATATGAAATTGAATCAAATTGATCACTTCTATTTTAACAGTAGGTATTCAATCAAATACTACCGCTTATTTATTAGAGAGAGAGAGATCATTAATAGGTGTTATTCATTATTTTATTATATTATATAAATAATTAATATATTTTTTAGTATATTATACTTTTTTAATTTTTATTGTCATTAGAAACAAATATACATATTTAAATACAAATGCTATTCTTTATAGGATAATTAGCATGTTATCATACGTAAAAATGAATTCAAATGGTAAAGCCGTCACTTATTAACCCCCCCAATCCCTTGTTTCTTTAAGAGGTGAAAATAGAGAAGAATTTTTTTTATATATATTTAGATACACAAGAGAAAAACAAAGATAATAGAAAATAGGGTAGAAATTAGAGGTGGGAATGCCAACTTTTTATTCTTTCCGCTTCCTGAGAGAAATTAGAGAAAAAAGGACAAAAAAATTACATTCTTCAGTTTGTTCTCTCATCCTAATATAATGATGGCTCGTTTGTATTAAAAAAAACAAATTTTAATTTCCATTCATAATAGACATTTTGAATTTTTTATATATTCAAAATAATTTTTGTTAATAATAGTCACAAAATTTTTTTCAATCAGATAATTTTATTAATTTTATTAATTTTATCCAATTTATTTTATTGAGCTTCTTTTGATAACAATAAAGATTATTTTTTAAGTTAAATTTATCCATCAAATTTTATCAATTTTAATTATAACGATAATATTATGTATAAAAAGATAATTTATTGTAATGAAAATTCTTAATAATTAGTATAAAAAATGTATTGAATAATAAATTTGACATTAGATTTGTATGATGGATATTATTATCATTTTAATTTGTTAATTCTTCTTTTTTCTTATTTCTCAATTCAACTAAATTAAAAAAAAAGTTCTCTCCTGATATGATGAAAGAAAAAAAAAAGCATAAATAATGTGAACAGTTTTAATATTATAAAGGGCCGTTTGGCCGAAAATCACTAGGAAAGGGAAAGAGAATTATGAGATTTCATTCCTTTTTTAATTTAGAAAAAAATTATTCTCTTTTTTCATTTTTTTAATAGGATTACTCCAAATGAGAAAATGATGATTTTTTCCAATTTATCAGAAAATTTCATTCCCTCATTTTAGATTTTGAATTTATCATATTCAAATATGATGATGATGGTGATGATAATAATAATAATTTATTATAATAAAATAATAATATAAGTAAAATAAAAATAATTATTAAATAGTAGTTAATAGTAGAAATAATTAAATTAATTAAATAAAAATAAATAATCATATAATTATTATAATGAATATAACAAATTATCTAATAATATAAAAATTAATTCTATTAATAAAATATTAATAATTTATCCATAATAATAAATATTAATAATAAAATAATAACTTTCATAATTACAAAAATAACAAATAATACAGTAATAATTGAAATAATAATAATAAAAATAAAATATTAATAATTAAAATTAAATAATTATGAAAATAATAACATCAGTATATATAAAATATTTAATAACATAAAAATAATTAATATTATTAATAAAATAATAATAAATATTAAGAATAAAATAATAAATATAATAACTATTAAAAATAATAATTAAATAAAGAATAATATTAATTATTATTAAGAAATTGATAATGATTGAAACAATAAAAGTACTAACTGAAATAATATTAACAAGATATAAATAATTAATCTTAAATAATTAAAAAAATTTAATATCAGTAAGTAACATAAAAATAATAAGATAATAATAATTATAATTATGAGTGAATTATTTTTTAATATAATAATTACTAATAAAATAAAATAAAATAAAAATATTTAATATTTTTTATTTAAACTAAATAAAATGGATAATGACCAAGTTTTCATTCCCATTCTTCAGTTGTTTCCTTTTATTGGTTCATTTCTTTTCTTTAATTGAATCAAATCACCCCTAAAATAAGTGGATAGATGGATTGTTACAGGTAAAAAGATGTACCAGGATAATACAGGGAGAACAATATTAGGCGTGATTTTTGCTACTGCTGAGTGTCACTGGAATCGGTAAAATATTCAATAATACCCTTCTCCGTAATACCCTTGTCACTGGGCTCGGTCAATGGCAACATCTACTCGGGTTAAGAAGAATGCTCTCTTCTCTTATTTTTATTGGCTCACATTCTCTTACTAAAAATAATTAATACTCCAATTCGTTCCATTGAAAAATGTTTAGTTGAAAATTATTATTTTTCATTTTTAAGTATTATTTTTAAAAAAATTATATATTTTTATTTTTAAAAATTAAAAATATATTTATTATCTTCTTTTAAATATTATTTTTATAATATAAATAAAAATTTAATAATTTTATTTACCACAAGATTTTTAATAATAACATTGCTATTTCTCCCGACTTGATGTGCCAAAAATATATGCTGAATTCAATGCAGCTATAGGATTAAACTATTGAATGCAGTATTAATAACCAATCAAGGCACGCAAATGATCCTATCTTGTTCGGAGTACTGTTCAGCACATATTTTCTTGGGATAGTCAATATTTTTATATGCATTAACTTTAATTGATATTTTAAAAAATGGGAGATGTATTTGTATATATTTATAAAAAATAATATATTATTTAGTTTTATATTCAATCAAGATTTGATCTCGTTAAGGGCTGTATATTCTGTTTTTTGCAAGTTTAAATATCAAAAAAGATTTCTAGATATAATAATTTAGATTTATTAATTTGTTTAATATTGTATAAATTTTAAAAAATTTAATAATTTAAAATTATTAATATACTGTAAAATAATATATCAGACTCTAGACTTCAAATATCTCCCATGGAATGTAGTTGTCCGTACATAAATAGTCTCTTCTCTAACGTAAATCCGTTGACGACTTTGACGACGTCTCAACGATGACCATGTGCCTGCTTCTTTCAATTCCACATCAAAGACAAAAAACGACGTCTCAAACAAACCAACCCCTGCATCCCACCAAGCTGCAGTCCAATTGTACTCTCTGTGTCCGGTCATAAATATCTGTACCTCTCCCTCATCCACCGCTCACTCCCGCCTGCATATTTCGATGATGATCCACCAGAAACAAAAACAAAAGTCCATGTACTCTCTCTCCTTTTTCTCCCTTCAATTATTTGTTATCATTTTAGAAAATTGAAAATATATTTATTATTTTTTAAATATTATTTTTATAACCTAAATAAAAATTTAATAATTTTATTTACTAATTAAATTTTAATAAAAATATATAAATAAATTATAATTCATATCTTTTAAAATTAAAATTATTTATTATCTTTCTCAATTATTAAGCATTAATCTTAAATAATATTTAAAAATAAAAGAAGTATTTATATATATTTATACGAAGTAATATATTATTTATATTTATAATTAAAACAGTAATATCTAGAGAAAAATAAATTTTTCCTCTAAAATAAGAATTTATTTTTAAATTTTTTTATATTTAATATTAAATAAGTAACATAATTTTTTATTATTTTATAATTATATTTTATAAAAAATATTTTTCTTATCGAAACAGAGCATAAATTTCATTTTAATTTCATATTCTCGCTGACGTAAAAAAATCAAACCTCAGTTCAATTTTTTGGCTAGAAACCAAATTGCGGCGGTGAATAGGGTAATCAGGAGCAAGATATCGAACACAAAGCAAAAATGGTTTTCATCAAATTTTCTTGTGCCCCAGTAATACCAATTCTCCTCTGCTATCTTGCAAGTTTTACTTTGACGAGCATTACTGCTAGATTAGCGCCTACTTATCTAGCTCATTTTTGTCCCAACACCACCACTCTCTCTCCCAATATAACATTCCACTCCAATCTTCTTAATCTCCTTTCCGTGCTTTCCTCAAATGCTACCCAAGATTACGATTTTTATAATACAACCATCGGTGTCAACGATCCTGTTGGCATCGTCTACGGCATTTACCTCTGCCGCAGAGATGTTGCCCCCGACGTTTGCCATGACTGTGTTTCAGCCGCAGCCGGACAAGTTCTTCAATGGTGTCCAGTAGAGAAGGATTCTGTGATCTGGTTTGATGAGTGTATGTTACGTTACTCCAATAAATCCTTCTTCTCCACAGCTGAAGCTGAGCCTCCACTGTATATGTGGAATGGGCCTAATATCTCCGATCAGAATCGGTTTATGCCGCTGCTGGCTGACACCCTGAACGCGGTGGCAAAAGAGGCTGCTAATGGCGGAGCTGCCAAAAAGTTTGCCACCAAAAAAGCACCATTCAACAGCTTTCAAAATCTCTACCCACTTGCACAGTGTACGCCAGATTTGTCCGCTGAAGATTGCAGAAGATGTCTGGAAAGAGCAGGTGGGACTTTGCCTAATTGCTGCAGGGGAAAGGTAGGAGCAAGAGTGCTAGCTCCAAGTTTTAATGTTAGGTATGATATGTCCCAATTTTACCAGGTGGCAGAGCCTAACCCAGAAGAAGAGAGACCAAAAGGTAACGGAACCTTGGGTCTATGGCTTTTGACGGGTCTATCAATACTTTCAATGTTGAATTAACTGAATTTAGATTTTTTATTTTTTGAGAATTTGGGCATGTCTTGACTTGTACTGACAAGAATTGGGTGTTAACAAGGCTGGCCTTTGAAAGTTTTGCAAATTTGGGGTTCCAGGGTTTGTGTGCGCGCGCGCGAGCGTGCGTGCGTGTATTTTTTCCCTTTTCACCCTTGGTATCTGATGATCATTTGGTCATTCAGTGGAAGATGTTGCTAATTGGTGCAGGAAAGGGACGAATTTCAACCTTAATAATCATTGCAATTGCAGTTTCAACTGTGGTTTCTTTATTGCTTTTCTTCTTGGTCTGCTGGCACATAACTAGAAGACCAAGAAAAAAGCAGGCTTCGATTCCAGAAGAAAATGGTATGACTCTAATGAGTGAATTTGATTTAGAACTAGTGTAAAACTGCAGATTTTACAATTTATTCGATATATGATTTGAAATATAAGTCTTATAATGTTTTTCTGAGCTGCAAACTAACGCAGAGGTTTTATTATGTGACTGGTTGTGCAGTTGAAATTTCGATGAAATTCTTGCAATTTGATTTGGATACAATCAAAGTGGCAACCAACAATTTCTGTGATGAGAATAAATCAGGTGAAGGAGGATTTGGTGAGGTTTACAAGGTATTGCATCATATTTGAATATAGAATCTGGAATCTGTATGTTTTGGATTCAGAGCTTCTCAAAGATGAATTTCTATTTAAAACATTTGCAGGGTTCACTTGCTAATGGGCGAGATATTGCTGTCAAGAGGTTATCAAGCAGGTCGAGGCAAGGTGCACAAGAATTTAAGAATGAGGTGGTTTTGGTGGCCAAACTTCAACACAGGAATCTTGTTAGGCTACTGGGATTTTGCTTGGATGGAGAGGAAAAGATCCTTATCTATGAATTTGTAATCAATAAAAGTCTGGATTATTTACTATTTGGTATGTCCATCCAAATATTATAACTGCATCTATGAATGTGTTGACTACTAACTGATATTTGCAACTTCCTCTCTCAGTTTGAATGCTTTTTTACACAGACCCTGAAAGCTAACAAAGGTTGTACCGGCCAACACGATGCAAGATAATAGAAGGAATCGCCTGTGGATTGCTTTATCTTCGTAGAGATTCTCGACTTAAAATTATACATTGTGATATTAAAGCCAGCAATATTTTACTAGATGAAAATTTAAATCCCAAAATATCAGATTTTGCTATGGTGAAACTTTTTGGTGTTGATCAGACTCAAGCTAACACAAATAGAATTGTGGGAATATTGTAAGATCGATTTCTTTATCAGTGTTATTTTAATGTTTTCTTTCCCATTGGGTTATAGAAGGCATCAATTTAAACAAGCAGCTTCTGCAAGAACTTTAATGCCTGAGTTTGTGATATCTTATATCAATCTGTTTTTTTCTTTTCGGTATTTAACTCAAAGTCAGTAACCTTTGAATTATATGTGAAAAGTTTCTTACCGATTATTTTGTCAAAAATATGTACTCATTTACTTTGTTCTCAGGGGTTACATGCCGCCAGACTATGCGTTGCATGGCCATTTCTCAGTCAAGGTGGATGTGTATAGTTTTGGCATCCTGATTCTGGACATAATAAGTGGAAAGAGGAACACATCATTTCAAGAATCAGGCTACGCTGAAGACCTGCTAAGTTATGTGAGTTCAAATCTACTCTTCTTCGTTAGTGCTATAAAATATAATCCCTAAAAACCTACAAAAGAAAAACAGAGAGGACTAAAATCTCCAGAATAGCCTCGTTTGATGCCTGAGATATATTGTTTCAGGCTTGGAACAAATGGAGAGAAAGAACACCATTGGATTTGCTGGATGAGTTTGAGAGATTCATATTCGAGAGACATTTGTGTATTCAGGAAGAGCCAGCCGAAAGGCCAACAATGCAGGCCGTAGTTGTGATGCTAAACAGTCCCTCTGTTAGCCTCGCAATGCCTCAAAGGCCTCCATATTTTCTCCATAGCAGAAGTAGAGATGCAAGCGAACCCATCCCTTTATCTGTTGATAAAGCAACAATTACGGGAGTATACTCTCGGTAGCCTTGCTCATTTAGATGATATCCGATTTAAACTTATTTTTATAAAGAGGTTTATAGCATATTCTCAAACGCTACTTTTTGTCATACATGTTTGATTTCCAATTTCCCTTGGTAGAAAGACATTTGTCTTAACTGGAATTGTATTTGTAGTTAATAGCGTCCCAAGAGAATTGAAAATATTTTCAAGTGTGATTACTTGTTTGTGAATCAGTTGAACATATCATTCTAAATATTTACTGAGGGAGCGATTTTGCTTCCAGCTTAAATGGTGAGTTTCGGGCTTAAAAATTTGGTGCTAACAAACATTATAAAATAAAGGATAAAAGAGAGACGGGGTTGATGAATTCTTCAAAAGCATGACTGTATGAAATACGAAAGTCATTCATAATTATAAGCTATATTTTTCAGCAATTTCAAGCTTTCTAATATACTTGAGATAATATAAGAGCCCTTTAAGAGAAGATAAGAATTTTAAATCCTGCTTGGAACTCTCTTTAATCAAAATTTATTTATTTTTTATGAGGCAAGGTATACACTTTATCCCAAAAACTATAGCAGTGAGTGGTAATATTGCCACTTCAATTGAAATGTATAGGCACATTTCTTTGGACATCAAAGAAGGTTTTGCTGAAGTATGCGGTGGAAGTTACAAGTAATTTTTCATGATAATTTTCATTTTTTTTTATAATTTTATATAACTTTTGTGTACAACGGAAGTCTAGAGTAATTTTTCATGATAATTTTCAATTTTTTTTATAATTTTTTATACGCTAGAATCGCCCATTTTATATACAAACTAAAAAGCGCACATATTTGTAATTTTTTTTGCTGCTCAAAACTTCACCGATAAAAAATCATCTGTGACAGAAAGTGAAAATTTGTAATGCCTAACCAGTAACCAACTCCCATTGTAGTAGTATATTTATTCTATCAACGCGTGCAATGCCTAGGATGTTCAAAAAGAAACTTCGGAGATGCTCGACACACTGAAAAGTTAAAATTAAAGTCAAAGTGTCAAACATTTATTTATGAAATAGATTTCCACGCATCATTATAATAATGTATAAATAAATTTAAATATTTAAATTTATTGATCAATTTAATATTATGTAAGTCAAATAAAATTAAATAATTTTAAGTTATTAATATATAACAAATTGACATATCTTAATTTATATTAATTTTTATATAAAAAATTGAAAATTTATAAATATGAATATAACCCTTTAAAAATTGGTGTACAAAATCCAAGTTTTTTTTTTATTTGTGGACCCTCTGTTTCTGGTGGCGGCAGTAGCTTCCCACTAATTCAAAGTTGAATCGGGTTGAATCCATGCGAACAAAATTTTTTTAACAATAATTTCTTTATTCACAGAGTTCGGTTCCGATACGACCGAGTGGTACGAAATGCAGGTGTGAAGTTATCTGATCCTCTCCTAAATTATAAAAAAGAAAGGAAGTCAACATTTGAAAGGGCAAGCGACCGAACTTTATCCTTGTGACGGTGGCCATCGTTTATCTCAACTCAAATCCGACGCGACAAGTGCACCCCGTTGCAACGATGTTCTTTCGCCAATCATTTTCTATAAACGGAGAAATGAATATATAGAGTAAGCAAGAGCAGGTTATTGATCACGAAGCAAAAATGATTTTCATCAAATTTTCTTCTGCCATAATACCCGTTCTCCTCTGCTATCTTGCAAGTTTTACTTCGATGAGCATTACTGCTCGAGCAGCGCCTACTTATCTAGCTCATTTATGTCCCAACACCACCACTTTCTCTCCCAATACCACACTGCACTCCAATCTTCTTAATCTCCTTTCTTTGCTTTCCTCATATGCCACCCAAGATCATGCCTTTTTCAACACCACCTTCGGTGTCAGCAATCCCGGTGGCACCGTCTACGGCCTCTTCCTCTGCCGCGGAGATGTTGCTTCCGGCGTATGTCGTGACTGTGTTTCGGCTGCAGCTAGACAAGTTCTTCAAAGGTGTCCAGTAGAGACGGATTCTGTGATTTGGTTCGATGAGTGTATGTTACGTTACTCCAATAAATCTTTCTTCTCCACAGCTGAAGTGGGGCGTGTGGTGTTTATGTGGAATCCGGCTAATATCTCCCACCAGAATCGTTTTATGCCGCTGCTGGCTGATACCATGAACGCGGTGGCAAAAGAGGCTGCTAATGGCGGAGCTGCCCAGAAGTTTGCCACTAAAGAAGCACCATTCAGCAGTTTTCAAAATCTGTACACGCTTGCACAGTGCACACCAGATTTGTCAGTGGAAGATTGCAGTAGATGTCTGCAAATAGCAATTGGGTATTTGCCTAATTGCTGCAATGGAAAGGTAGGAGGTAGAGTGCTAGCTCCAAGTTGTAATCTTAGGTATGAACTGTACAAATTTTACCAGGTGGCAGAGCTTAACCCAGAAGAAGAGAGATCAAAAGGTAAAGTGGAACCTTGGGTCTATGACTTTTGAGGGGTTTATCAAATCTTTCAGTGTTATATTAATTCAATTTAGAAGGCTTCTTTTTCCCCCATCAATTTGGGCACGACTTGACTACTATTTACAAGAATTGGGGGGTTAATAAGGCTGGCCTTTGAAATTTTGCAAATTTGCGGTTGGGGTTGCAGAGTATACTTTTTTCCTTTTCACACTTGGCATATATGCTAGGGATGAAAATGATGATTAATTGGTCATTCAGTGGAAGATGTTGCTATTGGCGCAGGAAAAAGACGAATTTCAACTTCAATAATCATTGCAATTGCAGTTCCAATTGCGGTTTCTTTATTGCTTTTCTTCTTGGGCTGCTGGCTCATAACTAGAAGGCCAAGAAAAAGGCATGGTTCAGTGCCAGAAGAAAATGGTATGGCTCTAATGAGTATAGAGAGTTAATGTAGAATTGCAGATATTAGTATAAATTTTTTTGTTCGATCTATGCTTTTGAATAGTTTACAATACATCCGATGTATGGTTTGAAATATAAGTCTTACTATATTTTCTTGAGCCGCAAACTAAAGTAGAGGTTTTATTGTATGACTCTTTGTGCAGTTGAAATTTCAATGGAGTTCTTGCAATTTGATTTGGATACAATCAAAGTGGCAACAAACAATTTCTGTGATGACAATAAATTAGGTGAAGGAGGATTTGGTAAGGTTTACAAGGTATCGTATCACATTTAAATATAGAATTTGATGTCTATGTTTGGACTTTGGTATCAGAGCTTCTCAAAGATGGATTTCTTATTAAACATTTACAGGGTTCACTTGCTAATGGGCAAGATATTGCTGTGAAGAGATTATCAAGCAATTCTAGGCAAGGTGTTGAAGAATTTAAGAACGAGGTGGTTTTGGTGGCTAGACTTCAACACAGGAATCTTGTTAGGCTATTGGGATTTTGCTTGGATGCAGAAGAAAAGATCCTCATCTATGAATTTGTTACCAATAAAAGCCTGGATCACTTTCTATTTGGTATGTACATCCAAATATTATGACTGTATGTTCGAATTCACTGTGCTAACTTCGATCCATATATATGCAACTGATCCTAATTTGTTTTCCTTAACTTGAATACTTTGTTTTCTTAAAAATCAGATCCTGAAAAAAACCAAGAGTTGAGCTGGTCAAAACGATACAAAATAATAAAAGGAATTGCTAGAGGATTACTTTATCTTCATGAAGATTCTCGCCTTAAAATCATACATCGTGATCTTAAAGCTAGTAACATATTATTAGATGAGGACTTAAATCCCAAAATCTCAGATTTTGGAATGGCAAGAAATTTTGGTATTGATCAGACACAAGCTAACACCAACAGAATTGTGGGAACATTGTAAGTGTCTTTGTCTGTTTTAGTTTCAATACCCACTGTTCTCAGTTGATTAGATTGATATATCTGCAAGAGCTATGAGAATGACTATATGTATGTCATATCCTGTACTGGTGGTCTGCTTTGTTTATTGCACAACTCAAAATCCATAACCATTGAATCATAAAACAGTTTTTTATTTATAGTTTTCTCATTTGCTTTATTTATAGTGGTTATATGTCTCCGGAATATGCAATGCATGGTCACTTTTCTGTCAAGTTGGATGTGTATAGTTTTGGCATCCTGGTTCTAGAAATAATAACTGGGAAGAAGAACACATCCTTCCAACAGTCGGGCTATGCTGAGGACCTGCTAAACTATGTGAGTGAAACCGACTCTACTTTAGTGTTGCTAATATAGTCTAACTAAAAATATGCCAGGACCTAGAAGAACCAGAGGGTAATGAACTTTGCTGTACCTAATGCTTAAAATGTATGGTTGCAGGCTTGGAAAAAATGGACAAACGGAACACCTTTGGATTTGCTTGATAAGAATTTGAGAGATTCATACTCGAGGGATGAAGTGATAAGATGCATCCATATGGGATTGTTGTGTGTTCAGAAAGATCCAACACAAAGGCCAACAATGCGGACGGTGGTTCTGATGCTGAATAGTCAATCTGTTAGTGTTGCATTGCCTGAAAGGCCTTCATATTTTCCTCATAGCAAAACGCAGCCAAGCTTCCCGACTAAAGGGCAGGGGAGAGATACATCTACAACGACAAGCAGGTCAATCCCTTTGTCTATTGATGAATCATCAATTACTGAAGTATACCTTCGCTAGCTTTGCTGATTGTGATCATGTTTACATGTGTATGTACTACTTAAGCATATATTGATGAAGTACTGAAATTCTACTTATCATCAGTCTGTCATGTTTTAACTCTCACTTTCCCTTCTTCAAAAGGCTGATATGTATGAACTGAAAGTTTACGTCTATATTTACGACATTCTTGTGTTCTTAGCCTTCCAAGAGACTGACCATGGACTTTATTAACAATTCCGAATAAAGAAGAAATTAACACAAATTAACAATTCTGAATGTTAAATCCACCCCCCCCCCCCGGGGGGGGGGGTCTTTTTCCTGAGAAGAACGGGTATGCAATGGACTCAATGGAAGAGCATTTTTCGAAAGGCATCTTCTCTCCATAGAGAAACACATCCAAACTTAACGACAAAGGATGGAGGGTTGGGGGATCATAAATAAGAATTTTGGTAATTTTGTGAACTCTTTTAAAAAATTTATGATAAAATAGTCATTTGGTATTCACAACGGATGAAGTTTCACCTTTAACAAATGGCGTTTTAAAATGCTAATCGTATTGTCATGTATTCTAAACAATTATCGAATGGCTGAGGTGAGAATAAATTTTTCATAAAAAATTAAACATACTATGTATTTTTAGTAGCATAGATTGCAGTGTCGCTTATTTACAATTTCGAAATTCTCACTTTTTATGACTTGAAATTAGACTCGATATTTTATACATACTCAAAATATTTTATACATATTGAGTAACTTAATACTCATTTTTATCTTTATCCCATACTTTTAAAAGAGTTGATTGTGCAGCTTCCACTGCTCAACGAAGATTTGATAGCCTTTCATATTCTGTTTCTTGCAAGTTTAAGTACGCCTCTTATGGAGTGTACTTGTCAGTACCATAAAAAATCTCTTTCTCTAATGTAAATCCGTTGATTATGTCACAACCCAAATTTTTAATTAAAAAATCATGATCGGCGTGAATATATCATAATCCTATAATATATTCACAAGCCTTTTCTTATTTTTAACCAAACACAATAATATTAATACTAATAAATTGATATATATACATATATATATATATATATATATATATATATATATATATATATATATATATATATATATATATATATATGTATATAAAGATCGATCATATTTACAAATCAAAATAAAAGTATTATCTTATAATTCATACAAACATCAAGAAGTACTTCACTACTAAAATATCATACTCTAAACATTTAATAGTTCAAAATACATGGTATATCGGTGATCACATATGATTTAGGGATCCGCCTATAAAGAAAATTAAAATAACAACAGAATGAATATTTTAAATACTCAATGAACCTATTTAGATTCCAATTTCTAAAATAATCCTATAAAAAATCTACATTTTTCTCATAAATTTTTAACTAACAATAATTGTCTATTAACATAATCTAACTTTATCAATTTACCTGAATTTAAATCTAATATACAATTAATGTATAATACATGAGTGAGAATGGTGGGGATATATAAGTTCCACCTTGTGTCTCTCATTTTAACCTTATCTCTCACACCCCACCCTTATCCCTTCATTCCAGCCTTATTCCTTTTTCCAATATAATGCTCCCCACACGAATAAAATTTGCCCTTTTCATAAGGTCACCGCTTTGAGGGATTAGGGTATAGTCAATATACCTCTCACCATAACTTTTTTATATCCCAAATACAACAATAGCCTATAATTTCAAAGAAATTCACAGTTTTCTACGCATAAGCATCAAATAATCATATACGTAATTTCAATCACAAATCATTTATTTATCATGTTCAACAATTAAATTTGCAATTATATTACTAATTCTTCTATTTACAACACTACTAATAATATCAAATGGAAATTCTAAAACTACAATTCTGAATTCATAACTTTTCTAATTTTTCTAAACAAAATCTAAGCCTAATGGAAATTATTTAAATTAAACATAATTATTGTCAAATATTATATAAAAGTTAAATAAAATTCAATTAATTAAAAATAGAGTAAATAAAACTCACATCAATTTTTCTAAAGATACCTCTTATTTCTCTCTCTCTCTCTTCTTTCTCTCTCTTCCTATGTCCTTCTTCTTTTCTGGTCCTGAGACCTTTCTACCCCCTCCCTCCTTTTATAATGTGTTAAGGCGGTGCTGTCACTGCCTTAACCATTATTTATTTATTTATTTTTAACTTATTTTTATTTTCAATTTTACCCCTCACTTTTTTATAAATTTACATTCTTGTCCTCATAAAATACTTTTTTAATTTTACCCTTCCACTTTATAGAAATTTACATTTTTGCTAATATAATTACTTTTCGATTTTGCCTTTTTTCTTTTATGAAAATTTCAAATATGTCCAAAAAATTTATTTATTTAATTTCTTTGAAAAAATTACATTATAACACATTTGTAATATTTTTATATTTTTATCTAATAATTTTATTTATTTAATAAATTAAAATATTTGGCTATTACAAATTCTCCCCCCTTAATTAAAATTTATCCTCGAATTTTCAAGAAGGAAAGTATGGTTGCATAGCATTATCAATGACTTGTGTACTAATTTCATGCATCATCATATGGGATAAATTATTATAAAGGATCTCACCTAAAAATTCAATCATATATAAGTCTAGAACTTAGGCTTTGTTTCAAATTACAATTGGATTCACACTTTATTTGATCGATCAATAAAACTTACAACCGATAATTATATACGTTACATCCTTACTTGCCCAATGGCAAATCATGCAAGTCACTATAGTAATCAACATTGCTTGATCATTTCACTTAGAGTGTTGTCCAACTATTAGTTTTTCACAGCAAAAATTATGAATAGCAATAGTATGATTACAACTAATACAACAACCAACGCTACTTGATTATTTACAAAACGAGGATTCATAAACCATCTTTAAAGAAATAGGCAAAGCATTCCCCATTGGTCTAATTCTAACCATGAGTATCCCTCATGCTGCGATGAATCACAAATCACTATACATGATAAAACTACAGTTTAGAGTATAATAATCAAAACATACAATTTTCACATCACTATATATCTTTTTTCAGATTGTTACAAGGTCTATTTTGGTGCGAAACAAGGTCTATTTTGGTGCAAAAGAAACTAAGAAACCTGAGAGAAGGAAAGAGATTAGGTAATGGAAACTCATATATGGTAAGGAAATAATGATAGGAACCAACAGATAAACCAAATATTAACAACCAGCAAAATGTAATGGAATGGTGATGGAAAAGCTAAATTAGAAAAAATATAAAGAGAGATCGAATAATGGAAAGGGTAAGGAAGTTTTGTGGTGAGAAAGGAAGAAAGGT
This sequence comes from Sindora glabra, assembly GCA_020226215.1. Classification (NCBI taxonomy): domain Eukaryota; kingdom Viridiplantae; phylum Streptophyta; class Magnoliopsida; order Fabales; family Fabaceae; genus Sindora; species Sindora glabra. Next base: position 10,202,826 of record CM035226.1, on the reverse strand, counting down.
AATTAGGTGGTAAAGATTGTAAAGATAAAGGAATATAATAGAATAAAAAGAAGAATCCCAAAAGAAAAGAATCTAGCGCTTTCAGCACTTGTTATATAAACAACTCATGACTATTCACTCACAATTAGGAATCTCAATGATTTAGTCGGGTTTTTGACCAGTGCGCTTGATTTTCAAAATCAAATTCCCTAAATGCTGCGTCGCAAAATTATTTTAGCAAAATCCTTAAATTATTTTTTTTTGAAAAATTCTTTTAACATGGGAAGGGAGGCCCCGTGATGAATTGATCACGCGAGCCCCCTCCCATGATCAAAATTTTTTAAAAAAATTAATTTATTTAATTTTAATTCTTTTTTATTTTACTTAATTTATACTTAATTTTTTTATTTCTTTGGATCCATTTTTTTAAAAAATTTATTTATGTTTAATTTATTGTCTTATTTTTATTTTATATTTAATATTTACTTAATTTATATTTAATTTAATCTTTGATATTTTAAATTTTTTTATACTAATTATTCAAGATTTTAAATAATAATCAATAATTTTATTAACTTTCAAAATATTGTATAATATATATATATATATATATATATATATATATATATATATAATATAATAAAATTGGTAGTTATTAAAAAATTATTGAAATAATTAAAATCTCAATGAATACAAATTTTTATTTATTCTTTTGTAAATTTATTAGTTGAAAGATTTAAATTATAAAATTAAATTTTTAAAAAATATTTTATCCTAATGTGATGTATATATCTATAAAAATATTTAACTAAATATGAAATTAGAATATAATTTGCATCATCAAAACAAATGTTTTATTAGTAAACTATGTTGATCCATAACATGATACAATTTAATTTATAAAAAAAATTATATATAGACTATATATTCTTAAGAAATTGTTAAATGAGAATTACAAAATTATAATACGTTATTTATTTTTATATGAATAATAAAAATAATATATTATGATAAAATTTTTTATTTAAATGCTTGAAAATAATGTGTTGAATTACATGCCAAAAAATTATTAAAAAATTAATAAATTATAATGTTGTATTTCCTATGTAAAAATAAAAGAAATCATATCATTTGATAAAATATTTAATATTTCACTACCCTAATTAATTAAGTATTTTATCAAATAATGTGATTTTTTTTAATTTTTACATAAGAATTATAATATTATAATATATTAATTTTTTTAAAAAAATTTACATATAATTCAAAACATTATTTTCAAGTATTTAATTAAAAAATTTTATGCATAATTTATTTTTATTATTTATATAACATTAATATTATATGTGACAAAATACAAAATAAATAATGTATTATAATTTTATGATTCCTATTTAACAATTTCTTAATAATATATAATCTATATGTAATTAATTTTTATAAATTAAATTGTATCATATTATGGATTGATATAGTTTACTAATAAAATATTTATTTTCATGATGTAGATTATATTCTAATTTCATGTTTAGTTAAATATTTTTGCAAATATATACATCACATTAGGATAAAATAATTTTTAAAAATTTAATTTTATAATTTAAATCTTCTAACTAATAATTTTATAAAAGAATAAATAAAAATTTGTATTAATTGATATTTTAATTATTTCAATAATTTTTTGATAGTTACTAATTTTATTATATTATATATATATTATATAATATTATGAAATTTAATAAAATTATTAATTATTATTTAAAATTTTAAATAATTAGTATAAAAAAATTTAAAATATTAAAAATTAAATTAAATATAAATTAAGTAAATATTAAATATAAAATAAAAATAAGACAACAAATTAAACATAAATAAATTTTTTAAAAAAATGGATCCAAAGAAATAAAAAAATTAAGTATAAATTATGTAAAATAAAAAAATTAAAATTTTTTAAAAATTCTGATCACAGGAGGGGGGCTTGTGTGATCAGTTGATCACGGGGCTTCTCTTCTCATATTCAAAGAATTTTTCAAAAAAAATATTTTAAGGATTTTTGTAAAATGATTTTGTGGCGCAGCATCTTAAGAATTTGATTTTGAAAATCAAGCGTACTGGTCAAAAAGCCTAATTTAATCTCTTGTTTTTCTTTTCCACTTAAGGCTGCTAGCCATACTTGACACCTTTTATTCATTAATTTTTGCACCTTAGTCCAAGTTATAATTGGTAGGGTTATTATTTTTCTTTCTCCTTGAAAAGTTATTTCCACGCCTTTACTAGGTTCGAGAGTTATTACTTTGTGATAACTATTTATTCTAGCACGATATTTTGAAAGTCAATCCATCCCTAAAATGATGTCATAATTTCCTCTTTGCATTACTACTACGTCAATGTTAATGGGATGTTAATTTATAACTATAGTGCAATTATCTATGCCATTTCTAGCAATTAATTCTTTTCCTATAGGAGTAGATATTATCATCATTTACTCTAAGGGGCGCATAAATTTAGGTATTTTCTTTGCTAGATTATAAGATATAAAAAAATGCATAGTACCAGGATCAAATAAAGCATTATCATCTTATCCTTCAATTAATAACGTACCTATCACTACTTCATTAGATTTTTTTGCCTCCTTTCATGTGATGGCAAACACTCATGCTTGCAATCTCATAGTTTCCCATTTTTTATTCTTTTTATTAAGCATTGTTGGTGCTTTTGCTGATTGACGCCGCTTGATTATTGTTGTTAGTCACTCTGGAAATGTATTCTTTAGCTTGGTATCCTAGTTTCCTATATTGGAAACAAATTATGCATATTCCTAGATAAGTTCTTTTACATTGCTGGCAATAAGGGAAACTTTCTCTTTATTGAAATGGAGATGATACACTTTAGCTGCCTACCCTCAAGAATCCTGATTTGCTTTTACCACTTCTATTTTGAAAATTTTGTTGACTTTGAGGTCCTCTAACAAATCGTTCTCCAATGCTCCTAGATAGTGCATTAGAAGTTAACGCAATTCCTTTAATCTTCTTACTACTCCCTTATTCGAATATGTTTATCTTTTTACTTGAAGATTCTTCTTTTCCTCTTTTTTCTTGTAAATGAATCTCTGTCCAAATTGCTTGATTTAGTGTTTATTGATAGGTGGTCGCCTCAATAATAATCACCCGGTCAAAGTGGTAGTCTTGGAGCCCATTGACAAATCTTTCAACTTTACCTTTTTCAATAGGTATCAAATACGTAGCATATCTTGAAAGCTGTGTAAACTGAGCATCATATTCTGGAATAGTCATATGTCGTTGAGTGAGACGCTTAAATTCCCTAACTTTGGCTTCTCGGATGCTTGGTGGCAAAAATTGATCCACCAAGTCATTACAAAAGTGTTGCCAAGTTAAGGGAGGAGCAGAAATGCTTCTTTGATCAACATGTTGCATGTACCAATAATAGGCTATATCATCTAATTGATAACCTACTAGCTCAATTAATATAGTTTCTGAATAGCCTAACATTCTTCCAATTTTCTCAATTTGTCAAAGGAATTGGTATAGGTCAATAGAAGGATCAATGCTATAATATCTTGGTGGCTTAAGTTTGAAAAATTCATGGACAATTTGTAATTTATTAGTAGGGGGTATTGGGGTTGGCTGTCTTTCTTCATTTTCCTCATAGTTATGATTCTCGACTCTTTTGCTTTTATTTGTCTCTTTATCTTTGTTCGCATCTACTATTTCAACTAATCTATTGACAGTTTATTGCATGCAGACTGCCTACTCAAGCATTTCAGACTGCCCACTAGCAGATCTAATTCTCTCGTGTTCAACCATATTCCTATGGCACACAAAGGAAAGAACAACATATAATTTATGTTATTCAAATATTAAGAATTTCAAAAAAGTACCTGACTATGCTGATGGATCCCTCATATTACATCATTGGTATATCATGATTAGGAAAACCTAGAACTATGCTATGATACCATAATTGTCATGACCCAAATTTTTAAGTTGGAAATTGCGATCGATGTGAATATATTATAATCCTATGATATATCCACAAACCTTTTCTCATTTTTAAACAAATACAATAATACTAATAAATTGATATATATAAAGATCAATCATATTTACAAATCAAAATAAAAGTATTATCTCATAATTCATACAAACATCAAGAAGTACTTCATTACTAAAATATCATACTCTAAACATCTAATATTTCAAAATACACGGTATACCAATGATCACATACGATCTGGGATCCGCCTATAAAGAAAATTAAAATAACAACAGAATGAGTATTTTAAATACTCAGTGAACCTATGTATATTCCAATTTCTAAAATAATTCTATAAAAATTTTATATTTTTCTCATAAATTTTTAATTAACAATAATTATTTATCAAAATAATCTAACTTTATCAATTTAACTGAATTCAAATCTAAAATATATAAGTAATGTATAATATGTGAGTGAAAATGATGGGAAGGTATAGGTTCCACCTTGTACCTCCCATTTTAGCCTTATCCCTCACGCCCCAGCCTTATCTCTCTCTCCAAAATAATGCCCCACATAAGAATAAAATCTGCCCTTTTCATAGGGTCACCCCTTTGAGAGGTTAGGGTATGGTCAGTATACCTTCTACCATAACTTTCTTATATTTTAAATATAACAATAGCTTATAATTTTGAAGAAATTCACAGTTTCTTAAGCATAAGCATAAAATAATCATATACGCAATTTCAATCACAAATTATTTATTTATCACGTTCAATAATCAAATTTGCAATTATATTACTAATTCTTCTATTTACAACACTACTAATAATATCAAATGGAAATTGTAAAACTATCCTCAATTCATAATTTCTCTAATTTTTTTAAACAAAATTTAAGCCTCATGGGAATTATTTAAATTAAACATAATTATTGTCAAATATTATATAAAAATTAAATTAATTAAAAATAAAATAAATAAAAGTCACATCAATTAAAGATACTTCTTATTTCTCTCTTTCTTCCCATGTCCTTCTTCTTCTCTTGCCGTGAGACCTTTCTGTCCCCTCCCTTCTTTTATAATGTGTTAAGGCAGTACTGTCATCGCCTTAACTATTATTTATTTATTTTTAATTTATTTTTATTTTCAATTTTTTTTCTCACTTTTTTATAAATTTACATTCTTGTCTTCATAAAATATTTTTTTAATTTTATCCTTTCATTTTATAGAAATTTACATTTCTGTCAATATAATTATTATTCGATTTTACCCTTTTTTATAAAAATTGTAAATATGTCTAAAAAAATTATTTATTTAATTTCTTTGAAAAAATTACATTACAACGTAATATTTTTATATTTTTATCTAATAATTTTATTTATTTAATAAATTAAAATATTTGGCTATTATTCTTTCAATTCCCCGTTGAGGGCCAACAGCTACCATGACCAAAACCAACCTCTGCACCGCTCCCAGCTGCAGTCAAATTGTCCTCTCTGCGCTCAATCATAAATATCTGTATCTCCTCCCTCCTCCACCACTCATTCCCAACTAAATATTTCAATAATAATCCACCAAAATTACAAACAAAAATCCATGTCTTCCTTCAAACTCTCTCTCTATTTTTTCCTGTACGTATTTCTCAACTTGGCGTTCAAGCCCGCCTACACACAGGCAATCGGTAATTCGATTTCGCTTGTCCAAAACCAAAACTGCTCAAATAACAAAGACTTCATCGCCAGCAATGCCTACCAATCCAACTTAAACAGCCTCCTCTCTTCTCTATCCTCCAACGCCACCGGAGCCGCGCAATTCTACAACGCCACCTCTCATGGCCGAAATAGCTCCAACAGAGTGTACGGCCTCTTCATGTGCCGCGGTGACGTCAGCCAGCAAGTCTGTCGAGATTGTGTTGTCAATGCAACGCAGCGCATCGTCAACGCAACCAATCGGCTGGCCTCACAATGTCGTTTGCCCAAAGAGTCTGTCATTTGGTACGATGATTGCCTGGTCCGCTACTCGAATCGGTCTTTCTTCTCCGCCGTGGATCAAACGCCGAAACTTGCCATGTTGAGTACCTCGAACGCTGCCGACCAGGACAGCTACATCTGGACGTTACAGAGTACCTTGAACGAAGTGGCTTCCAAGGCGGCGAATTCTGGGCCTGCTGGTACTAAGAAATTTGCGACGAAGAAATCGAACTTGAATTCGTCTGCGACAGTGTATACTCTTGCGCAGTGCACGCATGATTTATCGAGCCAAGATTGCAATACTTGTCTACGTGGTCTGATAGGGGCTATTCCTTCGTGTTGTCTTGGGAAGCAAGGCGGCAGAATTTTTTTCCCTAGTTGCAATTTGAGGTTTGAATTGTACCCGTTTTACACCGATCTTGACGTTGGACAAGTTCTTTCCCCAGGTAATCCATTTGAAGTTTGCTGTTTTGGACCATGACAATTTACCATAAGTCTTAAATTTAAATTAAGCTGTTGTAATTAATTGGAGACCTCAATCCAACTCTTGATAAGTTTTATTGTGTAAATTAAATTTAGGAGTATTGTTTCTTCTAAAATCTCTCCAATATTTTTACCACTAACCACTGCAGAAAACAAAACTCTTTTTCCTAGTTATTATAAATTGATGTCTATTCTTAATGGCATTTCAAATAACAGAATGCTTATGTTTATGCAGCAAAAGGAAAAATCAGATCTTCAACAATTGTCTTGATTGTTATCCCGATCATTGTTGCTTCGGCAATACTATTCTGTTTGGGTTGGGGTTTCCTTAAAAGAAAAACAAGGACGGGCCATAAGGATATTCTTAGAGAAAATTGTAAGTACATTAACAACGAGAAAACTCATTATTTGTTGTGAAATAAAAGCTTAAAATTGAGTATTTTTGCCGTGCTTGATAAAAACATCCATACATTTATTGTTCAGTCGGGAATGAAATTACCACTTTGGAGTCACTTCAGTTCGATTTTGCTACAATTGAAGCAGCAACAAACAACTTTTCACAAGAGAACAGGATTGGGAAAGGTGGATTTGGAGAAGTTTACAAGGTGACAAACGTGTGATTAGAGTATAATGATATCATGTACACCTCTTTTCCATTTGGTTACTTAACGGCCATATTTTCAGGGTGTGCTTAAGAGTAATGGACAAGAAATAGCTATAAAAAGGCTCTCAAGAAGTTCTGGACAAGGTGCAGTTGAATTTAAGAATGAAGTTCTACTAATAGCAAAATTGCAGCATAGAAATCTGGTGACACTCTTGGGATTTTGCTTGGAAGCGCAGGAGAAGATACTTGTTTATGAATATGTGCCTAACAAAAGCCTTGATTATTTCCTATTTGGTTTGATACTTCCCATCCTTTCTCTGTCTACTTTAATTTTATTTAAGGTTGTCCTTTTGTTGTTACATACATAGTGCTTTTTGGTTTGGTTAAAAAAAATGAATGTTGTAGCGTGTTCTATTTTGATTTTATTAAATTATAAACCTCCTAAAGCAAATGGAAGATCATTTTCTCCCTTACTTTAATTGGTTATTTTACAAATTTGTAGATCACCAAAAGCCAAGGATTTTAACTTGGGTCGGAGCGTTACAAAATTATTGGAGGAATTGCTCGAGGAATTCTTTACTTACATGAGCATTCTCGCCTCAAAGTTATACATCGTGATCTCAAGCCAAGTAATATTTTGTTAGATGATAATTTGAATCCAAAAATATCAGATTTTGGGCTTGCAAAAATGGTTGCTATAGATCATGCTCAAGGAAATACAAATAGGGTTGTTGGGACATAGTAAGTCTATTTCTTTCTTGTGAGTTTTTCCTTTTTCTTTTATCTTTTGATAGCATTCTAGATCACACATGACTTGATATTATGCATAGATTACTTTTATTGGGTTTAAGTGCCTCAATAAATACTTCATTTTCCATTGAGTTTATTCTAATATTGATAATATTTTATTTGTAGTGGTTATATGTCTCCGGAATATGCAATGCATGGAAAATTCTCTACTAAATCTGATATTTTCAGTTTTGGAGTTATGATTTTGGAGGTTATTAGTGGAAAAAGAAATACTTGTTCTTTTGAATCACACCGTGTTGATGATCTCTTAAGCAATGTGAGAACTCTATACTACCATGGTTTTTGCTTTTTGTCAAACATTATTCTATTTTGTAGCAATAAGAGAAACCAAAGATGGGAAGTCAATATGATTTAAGAAACTTTTGCAGGCTTGGAAACAATGGAATGATCGGACCCCACTACAAATCTTGGATCCAAAGTTAGAAGAATCTTATGCTCGCGATGAAGTTACGAACTGCATCCAAATTGGCTTACTATGTGTTCAAGAAAATCCTGATGATAGGCCTTCAATGTCTACAGTTATTTCATATTTTAGTACTCGTTCAGTTGAATTGCCATCCCCTCGAGAACCTGTATTTTCGATGCATGGCAGAGTGGAACCAACCAAAGCTGCACACAACTCTAGATCCACTCAATCAACCAACAACTCTGTGGCATCTTCTGTCAATGAAATGTCTATTAGTCAATCTATTCCTCGATAGTCGAAGTTCTTTTACAGTCTGAAATACAAAACTGGCAAACCACTATTTTGCTCACTTGTCTCAAGTCTTACCGATGTTTTGAATCTCTGTTGTAGATTGGCATGCTGGTGTTGCCACGAATTGTATTGCCCTGCAAATTAAAACTTTGAGCATTAGGCAATGATGGCCAAGGACCTATGCTTTACTTATTTGACTTATTTTGTCTTTACCAGCCATCGTGTACTTACAATTTAATTATCAAGAATTTTCTCCTTCTCCGATGGCATAATATTGATGAACTTTTTTCACGTAATAGTAGTTATATGTCTCTAAATATGCTTTCCATAAAAAAGTTTGTGAAATATGATGTCATCAGTATTGGAGTCATGGTTTCTAAAGCATATTGACAATAGGCGTTCTTCTTCTTATGAATAAGATTGTGTTGATGCTTATTGATTCCTGAGTTCTGTGCGTATCAATTTCCAAATTCTAGTTTTAATTTCTTCTTTTTATCTCCTTATTACCTATATTGCAGAGTAAAAATGGTAACTAAGCATTGGACAAGGATAAGTAGGCTTGAAATGATAGAAAATTAATATTAAACTTGTGTGGAATTTAGAACATACTAAAAAAATTAGTGTGGAACCAAAGCTTTATTGTTTTTAATTCTCTCGTACATGATATTGTAAGCATAAATCTGATAAATTCATTAAATTAGGAGCAGAGAGAGAATTTAATTGACATAAATAAAGCTCTAACAAATTTCTCTATTACAAGTCAATAAAGATATAAATATACATTTCAACCGTCAAATACATTAACTTATAATTAGGTATTCATAAATAAAAGATCACTTTATCAAATTGGCCTTAAGAAAATAAAACTTCAAAATAATTATTTAACTAATTTTATTAGAATCAAAATACTTGTAGTTAATGGTCGTTGGCTCACATAGATAAAAATTTCAAAGATGAAAAATCTTTAGAGCTCAGTTTCTATTCCACTCATCAATCTAAGTCTCCGAACGAGAATATTATTCTCATAATGAAGTTATTAAATTTACGTTGGTTTTTGTTAGAAAACACCATTCTTATAAATAATTTTTCATGTATTTACATATAAATAATAAAAATTGAGATGATTGAAAATATTTTGTAAATTAAGATCACTATATTGAATGTTTTATGTGTATTCATTAACAATAGGAATGTATAATAAAACAAATAATATTTATTATTTTAGAGTAAAAAAATATTTCTTTTATCGTCATAGTACTATGCATTATATTTTAATTATAACGCATATAAATGAGATGAAAGCCTTTCACTTATATAAACAAAAAAGATTTTTTTTAGCAGAAAATATTCCTGACAAAAGGAAGTGAACCTTAAAGCTATATAAATTGGTTTATAATTTTATATTGTGTGTTTAACGAAATTTGGACGAGGTACATTTGAGTAAATCTATCAGTTGAATTGCAATTTCTAAAGATCTAGCTTTTTTGTGCATGTAAAGAGGCATAAATTTGTGAAGCAAATTACAGTAAAACGCACAAAATACGTATTGTTTTCTATTGCCTTAGAAATCCATCCAGCAAAAATCCAATATCTGTCACAAAGTTAAAATTTGTGATCTGCCACCCTTTTGATCCAGTGTATATCCTATCAGTGTGTTCAATCCCTATAATTTGTATATAGAAACTTTGGAGATGCTATACACACCGGAAAGTCATGATCAAGCATAATAAATTAATTAATTTATAACTTATTGATTTGATCAATAAATTATAAACTAATTTCTAAAGGTATTTCACAATCTTATTTATTGGAAAAAAATGAACTTTGACTTAATTAACTACATTAAGTAGTTTATAACTGATAACTTATAATTTATTTATTTATTTTCAAATTTATCCTTCTTCTTTTAATCAATAACAATTCATGCCCTTAATTATGTAAGCTTATTTTTTTTTTTTCAATCTTGTGTTTCTACATCTAAATTTAACATAAATACTTAAATAAATGTGTAATATCATAAATTATAATAAAAAAATTTTAGGTAATGATATTCTTGCCCTTAACCTTAAATAAATAAAAATAAATAAGTAAATAAATAAACATATGATGTTATAAAATATGGGTTAATTAAATTTTAATTAATTATCTCCTTACTTTAAACTATGAATATATAAAAATATGAATGTAAATAAATATGTAATATTATAAAATGTAATTAATTATATTTTAAGTAATTGTATCTCTTTTATAAATAATAATTAAATAAAAATTATGTAAGTCAAAAAATGTAAGGTCATAAAATATCATTAATTAAATTTTAGATTATTATATTTTTTATTTTAAACATATTAATTGTACTAATATAATTTAATTTTGAAATAAATATGAATTAATTTAATCTATATATTTCTTATATTAACATATCATTTTATATTATTTTATATTTTTAGTTAGTTCAACATTTTTATACAATTATTAACTTGTAAACTGTCAGTTAACAGTTATTAGTTAATTAATCCAGTACTTGCACGATACAAAATATAAAATAATTAAACCTTAGACTTTAATTTAGTTTGTTTTTCTCTGCATGATACTTTCTTCTTGATTAGCCATATGCATACTAGCATGTGTTTTCCTATCATTACTAAAAATTTGCTCTACAATGTCATCATATTAATATTTATTAGAGCTACAAAAAAATTAATTACTTTTCATTTATTGCTTTGTGTTACTTAAGTTTAAATTTCTTGAAGTAATTAAGTTTAGTGTTGTAATTATGATGCTTTATGTGAGAATATTATTAAATAATTGCAAAGTGCAATATTACAAAATAAGCAAGATGACAATAATTGAATTTTATAGCATATGTATTATGCTCGTTTGCTTATAAGGTGAACCATTTGATTTTGGAATTATCTTTTTGTTGAAGAAGGTATAATTATTCCTTTCTCCATTTATTTTGATTTTGCTACAAGATAATTGTTTTATTTTTACCTATTCTACTGACTTATTGATTTTTCCAAGTGAACTCATTTTCTTTCTTTCTTTTTTCTATGGGGATTTTCCCCCCAAATACTTCAACTACTGTCCATTAGGATAGAAATAAGCTTAATCATGCATTCTGGTGCTGAGGTAAGTCTTTAGATAGTTAGAATAAGTTGTAGTACATGTACATATTAATGGTATAGGGATAACGCATAATTTGCATTTATCTTTAAGGTTGTTTATATCCATTAAGGAATAAAGCATCATAACATGCTTTTAAAATTGCATCATTATTTAGGTAAGGCTATTAAGCAATTACTACGTGTAACACTTACATTGGTCACATGTCCTAAGATGTAGGCATGTAAAATGGACTCAAAGTATGTAGGCAATTTGAGCAACCTACAATTATAGGGTAGGCTGGGCTTTTTTTATTGGAACTCATATTTTTTACAAGTTAATACAGGTAAGCTTGCTTAAGTATGAACTTAGTCGATCTTGCCTATGCAGGTGCAGGTTTACCTGTGGGGCTTAAAGATTTTTTTTTATTCAATCCAATTTTCAATCCACTGTCTAGTATACTGATATAATTAGACAATATACTAATATAATTTTGTTAGCTCTACTCGACTAACTCATTATTAAAAAAATATTTAATTGTCCAATTATAATTTACAAAAAAATTTAATCTAACTCAATTCAATACCCTTTAAAGATGTCTTCTTTCCTATATATATATATATATATATATATATATATATATATATATATATATATATATATATATATATATATATATATATATATATATATATATATGTTAGTAATTTAATCACTTCTAATAGTAAAAAAATAAAATATTAATACAATCTACTTACAAGTACTGATGGGTAACCATAAGGACAATAATTTTTTTTTATATTTTTTACAAGCTTATACATGTAAGCTCGTACAAACTTAAACATGTATAGGCTTAGCCTAGCACGCCTCACCTTGCTTACCTCGTTTACATGTTTAGTAGTGTGGATCATGACAACGTATATATCATGAATTAAATTAAATTATAATAATTGTTATTTATAATTTTGTTCATATGGGATATTTACATTTTAGGTATGAAATGGAAGTGCCAGTTATGCACCTATTATGATTTTTCTTATTATAGAATCTATCAGATTTTTGATGTTGGATGATATTTATCTTATGCCAATTCCACTAGATTCGTATGTTCATTTGTGAAAGGATAAGATTGACCCTAAATGAATAAAAAAAAAACTAGTGACAGATAAGGGTGGATGGAAGTCATAAGAAGATTTAAATGTTTTCTTCATTTATATATATTATGATATTATGATTGTATATAGATAATGTTAAGTGTAAGATTAAGTTTTCCTTGTGCTCATAATAGGGCAAATATATGGAATGGCCTTGGCCAAAATTTAATATTATGTGTATAGATGGGTTATTAATAGATAGGTAATCCTTTGAAAATTTCTCTCTTTTTTGACAAAAGTACGAAAGTGTGAGTATTTTCCTTGGATAAAAATGTAGATGTTTCTCTATATTTTGATATAAATATATTTTTATGATTTTTTATTAATTATTGTTAGTCACTGAATTTCATAAAAACTCACTTTCTCTTTCTCTTGTTGCTTTCTTTTCTTTGGGGATTTTTTTCCTTAAGTATCTAATTGTTGTTGGATGGATCAAAAGTGGGCTTTGTTCAAAGATTTTGGCAATAAGGTATGTCTTGAGACAATTGGAACAATCATGCATGATAAATTGCTCATACATCCCCTAATGGATTTTTCAAGAAAAACCACATGTCTTCTTCATGAAAAACGTAAGTTCCCATAAACAAGGAAATAAACACATTTAGAAAATACTAGTAGGTAGCCATAAAAAATGACTTCTTACACCCCCGAGATAAGTTGTGATAGGAACTCTCCTATATAAGGTATACATCATATCTTAATTATTCAAATTATTCTTTCTTTATTACACGTTACTAACTTAAGTGCTAGAGGCCATGCTTTACTCCTTTTATTTCTATCTTGCAAGTGGTCCAAAGAAAGAAAAAATCTTTCAAGATATTTTGATATCATGATTGAATTAATATCTAAATTTAAAAGGTAATTTTTTACTTGTCAAAGTAAAATAAAATAAAATAAAATTCTCAAGAATAGGACTTGAAATATTTTCCTTTCCAATGTTTTAGATTCTTTTTATATTATAATTTTTTTAAGTAAGTTAATTTAATAACTAGAGTGGGGTGTATCATTTAATTACATTGTTTCATAGCATATTGATACTAGTCATTTTATTGAAAGTGTCAAATAGGTGGTTCATTATGAATGCGAATTGATCCATAACAAGTCGAGTTTGTGATGAACCAACCCATAAAATTTGCATTTGAAATAAACTTAATTTTAGAAGCCTAAATCTACTAAAATTCACAATGGATGTGGGCTACCCCTCAAACCAAGTGGATACAATTTAATTTATGATGGATTGGATCCGTTGGATCAACTCATAAAACCTACATTCAAAATGAACCTAATTTTGGAGGCTCCAAATTCATCAAAACTTACCACAAACATAAACCAATATGCAAACCCTAAACTTGTTTAACACATCTAATTTTATTTTGAATCATTTATGCTTACTCCTTGCATGTTAAAAAAACTTGAATATATAGATAATTATGATTTAAATCAAATTTGATCATATAAATAATAAAAATAAATAAAAATTGAACCAATTTATTAAAAATAAAATAAGAAAAATAATGCTTTATCCATATTTGGTTTTGCCCTTCTTCATTTAATCTAACCATTATTTTAAGTGTTGTAATTTATTCACGTATACTTTTAATTATTAACACTTTATCGACTAAATTATTTTATGTCTAAAATTTAACAAAAGGCTCACATATTTTGCATTCGGTCTTTTCGCCTTTAAATCTTAATTCAATTTGATATCCATTTGGAACTAATTTATCCTTTGGAAATTATATTTTTATTGAGCAACCATATATTAAATTGTAAAAGATAAATTTTTAATAGAGTTAAAAAATTATTTTGGATAATTTACATTTAAATTAATATTAAATTAAATAAGAATTTAAAAATAAAGATAAATTTTAAATAAAAATAATTTAAATACATAAAATATTGATGATTGAAAATATAAGTAAATGAATTATAATATTTTAATTACATAAAAATTAAGTGAAATGAGAGGAAACACGGATGGTTAAAATATAATTTTTACTAAAAATAAAAGTTTATATCAATTTACCAAAAAAAAAAAGAGAAAGAAATCGTAACACTAATAATTTTACTCCTTTCATCAAACTTTGTCGCGACAGCGAACAGTGGAATGCGGCCAAACAAGTTAATTTGACCAAGTGGCTGTACATCAAGATGTATATGGGTCAACATTTTCTTCTTTATTGGTCATATCATTGCTGCCATGAGTTTTCTCGGTCAAATATTTTTTTATATTAAAGCAGTTAATTAAATATATTAAAATCAACGATAAACAATTATTAATTACACACTTTGGTCGCGTGTGGAGAGTAAATATAACTCAAAATAATTAATGTTGCCCATAATTACATGAAACTTCATCTTTTAAAAATCTAAGTATTTTTATTATTAAATCTTCTTCAATATATTTTGATGAGAAATATTTATAAATATTATTTATCATATCATTCTTAAATATTATCATTTAAATATAATTAATTACTAATATATGATTCTATTTTATTCAATAATCAATTATGAATTACTTAACTTTCTTATCATAATTAAAAGTAAATAATTATTAATTTATTATTTATATTTAATTAATTACTGAATAAAATGAATTCACATATTATTAATTGATAATATTTAAATAATAATATCTAATGATGATGTGAAAGATAATATCTGCGTTAATATTTTTCTATTTTAATTTATATTTTTTATTTTAACTCATTTATTTTAAAAATTAGAAAATAATAATTTAATAATAAAAATATTCAATTGCTTACCCTATAATAAATTAAACAAAGTGGTGCGTTAATATAATGAAAAGAATACACATTCACCAAGTTTTTTAACAGCGTATAGACATAATGAAAAGAATACACCTACGTAAGATTCTTGGTTCCGAATTCAAAATGTGATTGAAAAAAAAAGCATCAAATACAAATTGCAATTACGGTATTAATAATAGGGATTAATACATATATATATAATATTTTAAAGTGAAACACAATACATTGTAAAATAAATTTAAAACAATGTCAAATGTCAATATATACCAGCAAAATTGTCATTTCCATTCACCACATTTTTAATCATATTGGATGTTGGGTACTTGGATATCAACGTCGTGCTCTCACTAACATAAAAGAAAAAGACAATGCTTTTAGGGGGTGTTTGGTTCAAGAGATATTTTTCACATTTTCAAAAATATTTCATGGGAATATTATATTTTTATGTTTGGTTCAATTTTTGAAAAAAATTACTTGAGAATATAACATTCTTAGAAATATTTTGAAGGCCAATTTTTCCATGAAATATTCCTATGGATGAAGGTGGGTATCTCACATTTCCATTCCATGGGAATATTGATACTAAAGAATAAAGATAATTTTATCTCTATTCTTCTATACCCTCATTTATAAATATATATAAATAATATTTTTTAATCATTAATATAAATAATATATTATCCCTTTATAAATATATATAAATAATATTTTTTATAAAAATATTTATTAATAAAATAAATATAAAGAAAATGGATAAAAAAATATTTAAAGATGAAATATGTTATTATTATATTTTAATTATTTAAAAATTTAAAATTTTTTATTTTATTTTCAATTTAAATTTAAAAGAGATTATTTCTCTTCTTTCTCTCTTATTTTCTTTTCAAAAAAAATAAATTTTTTTGTCAATAATGGAGAAATTACTTGTTTATTTTATATAATTAATTATATGAAAATTTAAATTCAAATACAAATTATTAAAAATTTTAATATTTTATATATTAAATTATTTATAATATTTTAATTAAATATAATTTAAATTATTAATTTATTAAGTCTTCAAAAGCCTTTGTTAATATATTTTCAATTAAATCTATAATTTATTTCAATTTATACCAAAAATTTGATAAGCTTATTTTTGAAAAAAGTAATAAAATTCTAAGAATATAAGTGTAAATCAAATATGAGAATATAATATATTTAAAAAAATAAAAAAATATTTTCAAGAATATTTGTATTGAACTAAATATAAAAATTTTATATTCTCAGAAATTATATTTTTAAAAATATATATTTTCTTGAAAATGTAAAATTTAATAAACCAAGCGTAAACTTATATAGCAATTCCCCCAACTCATTGCCTTTGGTCTGGCATACATGCTGACCCGTATTTTTTTTTTCACTCTTTTTTCAACGTCGGCAACTATAATATTTAATTTTTTAATTATAAAAATAGTAATTATTATATATTTTAAATTTTATAGTTAAAATTATTAATAAAAATTATAGTTTCATCGATCAGATTTCACCTAAAAACATTAAAAAATTTTAAATAAAAATACCTAGGTCTTAACACTCAGTTTATCACTTTCTGTCTCTCCAGGAGAAAAAAATAGACAGCCAGCCAGCCGGTATAATTTCTGCAATTTAGTTTCTCTTAGTGAAAGCAGCTCATAATCAACATCGAGACATGCATCCCTTGGAATTTATTATAATCTTGCTGTTTGCTTCTGCCTTTCTAAATTGTGCTACGAGTGTACAACTCTACCATGATTGCTCAGGCTTCAAAACCTTCACTCGTAAAGACCACAACTACTTAACCTCTTGGCTTCCTTATCGTCACACGCCAACAACATCGCTTAACCATTCTACCACACATCCTCAAATGGCAGTACAAGTAGAGAACCCTACGACACCATTTACGGTCTCTACATGTGCGACGGCGGCGTTTCGCCTCAGCTCTGTGGCGAATGCGTTTCCGGGGCAGCGCGGCGACTTCTCTCACTGTGTCCCGCTGCAAAAAAGGCCATAATCTGTTACGACAACTGCTTCGTACGTTCTTCCAATGGCTCTTTGTCTGCCACGGAGTTGATGCTCAGATCTCCGCACCCAGTTACCGAAGGCGATTCTGCAACTCCTTATTCCTTTCTAGAAAGATTCAGATCTTCTTTGATGGTGGCCATCCAGGAGATAGCAGCTGAGGCAGTCAAGTCTAGTGTTGGGAGTCCGGTGAGACGGTGAATTGCTTAGCTCAGTGCACGCCGGATGTTACGAGCACGTATTGCAGTGAATGTCTGAGTGACGCCGTTAATAATATTGGATTGTGGAGTGCGGAAGGAGGATCTGTAACTCCGATTTGTTTCGTAAAGTATAGGGCCAACCTTCCCAAAGGTAAAGTTGAAATCTTTGCTCTAGTTTCAAATTAAACATAGACATAAAAATAGTTTTAGTATTAAAGTGATAGGCTGTAATAAATATATAGGCACTTTGCGTTTATCTTAAAACTCTGATAGTAGATTGTAGCACTATTCTGCCATTAACCGATTCAACTTTTATTAACACTACATCTTTGAATGTAAGCGAAAACATTGGGAGTTTCCAACTACCACACCATTGTTGATGTGCTTTTGCTCCTTCGAGAATTCTACAAATATCTCAATATGAACTAAGTTTGGATTACCTTATTTTTATGTGCATTTTTATGCATTCGTACACTTGAACCTTTGTTTCACTTGCATAAGTGTATGCATTGTTTTCACTACTTCTATAATTTGGTCGTTATTGTAAAAGGTTAGAACTCCGCAAATAAACACATGATCCCATTATTTAGATAAAGTTGAATTACCATTATCATATAAATTACAATTTTCACTGTAAATAAATTGGCAAGTTTGATGGAACATAGTTAAGGAAAATGATCAAGAAGGTCATCAAGTAAAGAATATTAAAGTTTGCTGACAAGGGTAAAAAAAAAATGTTGATTAACAAAGGCTCTTTCCCAATAGAGTCTACTATGTTGAGGTGAAAGGTGATTTCCGTCTATTCAACATGGACGTGAATGTTGTGTTCTATTATGATTAAAATAATCCTATGGATGCACCCTTCTTCCCAAAATTTTATTTAAAAGGAGGTGAGTAGAATAGTGATTTCATTAAAAGAATCCAATGTAAAAAAGGAATCCTCAATTATGCCCTTGATATGAGAAACACTACAATGAATCGAGAATAATAATGTATGAAAAGCAGTCGAAAGACTGAATTGTCCTGGATGTTTAGAAACGGGCTGATGAAAGGAAAGAGAGAATGAAGAGGGTTGAAAATTTCAAAAAAGAGAAGAGGAAGGGAAAATTCATTTTTAATTGGCCGGATTCCCATTAACCCAGGAGAGAAAAAGGAATCCTCATCAATATCAGGATGCCAACAGGTGACCATCTCAAAGGATAGTAAATTAAGAACGAATCTCGCCATGAAAGGAGACAAGCTTTTCTTGCGAAAGTAAGGAATAAATAATACAATCCTCATTATGAAAGATCCCGCCAACAAAGACTTAATTGTAGCTTTTTTTTTTTTAGTGCGTACAAAAGGAAAAGCAAATAAAAACGAACTACTCTGTAGTAAGAGAACTCCCGCATATCCTTCAAGATCTGTTTCGTGCAGCAATGTGGGGGGTTATTCCATTCTGTCAACTGGGGGGCCATTAGAGGCATGTCGTGAGCTAGCTTAGCCAATCCGTGAGCCACCTGATTTGCCTCGCGAAAACAGTGTTGAAACTGAATATTCCAATTGTATTTGCTCATTTCCATAATAGAAGATACCAAGGGGAAGTTGGGGTTGGATCTTTCACAGCCTTCCCGGATTAGACGCAGGGCCGAATCTGAGTCTGTCTCAATTATGAGTTGACGCCAGCCTCTGTTCCAGGCCATTCGGAGACTTGTATATAATCCCCACAACTCAACAGTAAGAACTTCAACTATACCTATGTATTTGTTGAATCCCTTTATCCAAGTGCCTGCTTCATCTCTGAAGACCCCATCGCAGCCAGCTTTTCCTCCTCCCTTCACTGAACCATCAGAGTTGAATTTTATCCAGCTGGTTGGAGGGAAAATCCATTTTACAAGAGTTTCCACTTGTCTATTTTTGTACCCCATGTGTTCTTCCAGCCGAACAAGTTCAAGCATTTCCTTGACTTTGATACTTGCGGTAAGTATCAGGTTGTGGATCTGGTTTGTTATTCCTTGGAAGACCAGAGTATTCCTGTTGAGTCAAATTTACCAGCATAGAAAGCCAAACAGCGATGGGCAATTTGTTGAGTGACCTCTTCCTAAATCTTCGGTTAGACACCAGTGCAACCATTTTTGTACGTCTGTCTGGAAGAAATGATTCCAGTGAGTTGGAGATAGTATGGAGAGCCACATGTTTGATACTTCGGGACAATCCCGGAGTAAATGGAGTGTTGTTTCCTTGGACAATTTACATCTTGGGCACTCATCATAGTGAGAGAGTAATCTCTTTTTTTGCTAACTATTGGTGAGAATTCTATTCTTGGCTGCTAACCAAAGGAAGACATGAATTCTTTCCAATCCTTGCCATTTCCAAATTGTCTGCCATATTTCTGCGCTTGAGACGTGCACTGGTTCCGTGAGGCTTCGATAAGCAGATTTGACTGAAAATTCCCCATTCTTTGTTAGAGCCCAGCGTACTGAGTCTGTGCCCAGGGAAATACGGGGGGGCATTATCCCCATGATTTTGTAAAGGCATTGTTCTGTTATTCGAGATTGGAGTTTTTCGAGGTCCCACTCACCATTCTATTTCACATACTCCATGACTACTGCTTCTTCTTCATTTCCTGGTATACGAACTCCTGGTTCTAAGATGAGAGGATTGCTATTTGGTATCCATGAGTCCTGCCAAAAGCGCACAGTTCTCCCATTGCCAATGTTCCAATGTAAATTTGCAGTGGTAGCACTCCAGACATCACAAATGCCTTTCCAAACGTTAGACATGTTCGCCTTTCTTTTTACCTCTGGAATGAAGTTATTACCACAGTGGTATTTTGACCGAAGAATCTTCACCCAAAGGGCTTCAGGATTATCTATGAGTTGCCATGCAAGTTTCATCAGGAATGCGTTGTTACACTCCTTCATTCGCCTAAGACCTAAGCCACCTTCATTCTTTGTTCTACATAAATCATCCTAAGCCACGAGATGAACTTTTTTCCTCTCTCCATCTGTGTTCCAAATGAAGTTTCTAATTATTTGTTCCATATTTTGGCAAAGCGATACTGGCAAACATGCAGTTTGCATACAATATTGTGGGATGGCCGATAGAACGGATTTTGCTAGCGTTATTCTTCTAGTAAGGGATAAATATTTTGCTTTCCATGCGCTGAGTCTTCTGGAAATATTTTCTAGAATAAAGTTGAAAGAGTTTCTGGTAACTCAACCGTGGTGGAGTGGCATTTCTAGGTATTTTCCCAAATTAGAAGTGATTAGAATTCCGAGAGTTTCTCTAATCTCCTTTGCTCTATTATGGTTGACATTCTTGGAGAAAAACACCTTGGATTTTTCTTTGTTCATTTTTTCCCCTGAACTGGTACAAAAAAGTTACAAGCAGGTATTGATAATCTCTGCTTGACTAGTAGATGCTTCTGCAAATAGGATCAAGTCGTCAGCAAAAAACAGGTGAGAAATCGGGATTCCATTCTTGTTGAGATGTATGGGCTCCCACATGTTTGCCCAGATGGCTAGATTAATTCCTTGTGCAAGTCTCTCAATGCAGAGAATGAAGAGATAAGGTGATAATGGGTCTTCTTGCCTTATCCCTCTTGTAGGAGAAAATTCTTGTGAGACTTCCCCGTTCCAAAGCACTTTCATCTTGCATGTTGTGACACAGGCCATGATAAGGTTAATGAAGTGCGTGTCCATGCCAATATCTATGAGCGTGTCTTTCAGAAAATCCCACCTTAATCTGTCGTAAACTTTCTCTAGGTCCACCTTAATTGCCATGAAGCCTTTTCTACCTTTTTTCGACTTCATGGTGTGGATTGTTTCTTGTGCAATAACTATATTATCCGAGCTATGTCTTCTCGCAATGAAGCTACACTGGTTTGGCCCAATGAGGTGATCTAAAACACCTTTTAAACGCGAAACTATTATCTTGGTGATTATTTTATAAATCACATTGCACAAACTGATCGGTTTAAAATTTTTATGATTTTTTGAATTATCAATTTTGGGGATCAACACTAGTAGTGTTTCATTTATCTCTTCCACTTTTCCAGGGTTGGAGAATATTTCTTTGATACATGAACAAACAGAATTGCCCACAATAGACCATTAGCTCTGGAAGAAAAGAGCATGTAAGCCGTCCGGTCCTGGAGCCTTTAATGGGCCCATGGAGAATACAGCCGATCTCCTCATCCGAGAAGGGTTTTGGATTTTTAGTAGCTCTTCTTTAATTATCGGTGGAAACCATCCCGAAAAAGGGTATTGTTGCGCATCACTCCCCTCTTTTGTAAACAAGCTTCTGTAGAAATCAACTGACATTTGCTGCAAGGTCCTAGGATCACTGCACCATTGCCCATTATCATCTCGAAGGCACTCAATCTTGTTTTTTCTATCACCATATTTAAGCCATTTGCAACGTGACTTTTGATACCAGGTAAGTTCTTCCTGAAGCAAGATTTGTTCATACTTCTGCCAAAGTTCTTCTTTGAGGGCTATCAAGTGTGGCTGGTATATGCATTCCAGTTTTCGGTCAATGCCCTCTAACCATGCTAAAATCTTTCTTTTTCTTTTCCAGATACATCCGAAGACTTCTTTATTCCATATTTTCACCGAGATATGAAAATCTGAAGAAGCATCTTTCCAGTTAACATTGTTATCCCAAGATTTCTCAACTATCTTTGGGAAAGAGTCATTCGTCAACCAAGTAGCAAGAAAATGAAATGGTTTTTGTCCATTCCGGGGTTCACTGGAAGCTTCCAGTTTGAGGAGAATGGGTCTATGATTAGATTTCCTGAAGAAAAGGTGGAATATTGCTGAGTTTGGAAGATGGACTCTCCATTCCATATTAGCCACATATCTGTCTATCCTCTCCTTCAACTTGTTTCTTTCCCAAGTGAAGTTGGGACCGTAGTACCCCAGGTCTATTAAATTTCATGAGTCTAAACATTCAGAGAATAATTTCATATTACGCCAATTATGCCCTGCTCCACCTATTTTCTCCGCTTCGCTTATGTAGGCATTGAAATCTCCAAAAACCAGCCAAGGTTCTTTGATTGTTTGTGCCAGTTGCGTGAGTTTTTCCCAAAGTAATTGTCTGCGTGTTGGGTTTGGGGAACCATATACTCCTGTAATAAAACCAGAGAAGGAGTTATCTGCCAATGTGATCCTGGCATGTATAAGTTGTTCATGTTCAACTAGAATTTGGACATTAAAATTTTTCTTGTTCCACAGAAGCCAAAGACCCCCAGAAAATCCAGTTGGGTCTACCCTTGCACAACCATCAAGCCCAATCTTTTTTATCACCCTGTCTGCCTTTTGCTCTTTTATTCTTGGTTCAACGATTAGAATGAGTCCTACGGAGTACATATTGATTAAGTCTTTGGTTTGGGCTCCAAAAGAGGGAGACCCAGCTCCTCTATAATTCCAGGATAATAAATTCATAAACAATAAAAGGATAATAGTGGGTTCAATCTATCCCTAGATGGGATTCCAGTCTCTGTTGGGCAAACCCAAGTAACGTTCCAACTCTTCTGGTTGAACTGAATTTTTGAACATGTTTATGAGCTGCGTGGCAGTAATATCCGATGGCTTTGAGGGGACTCCTTTCGAGCCTAAAATCGGGCTATCCTGTGTCTCCAACACGGTTACTTGATCCTATTGGTTTACGGGTTCTGCTGTGATTACGGGACTCATCCGTAGGTTCAGATTTTCGATATAGTCTACCTCCATATTCGAGCCACCTCTTCTTGGATTGGGATTAGACGTCTCTCCTCTTTGTCTTATGGGCCTACCGCCTTTAGGGTTGCCATGTTCCAGAATTGGCTTGGCTAGCGGGTCCATTATGATCTTTTCTCCCTCAGCCTTACTTCCCTTTCTATTCGATCCTGGATTGGAGTGTCCCGAAGGCTTTGACCGGGGTATCTCATTATCAACTTGATTGGTGCCATCAGATCCGTTGACTCCATTTTGGGGAGTAATTGATGTTTCTTCCTGAATTAGATTTCCCAATACTGTAAAGCGTGATCCCCGAATTACCTCCCCAGGTTGATTTGTATCCCGGGTGATTGCCTTGACTGGAGCTTTCCTGTTTAGGGTGTTGTTTTGTCGGATTTGTCGCCGGGGAAGCATCCAATCGCCGAAGTCCGATTCTCTGACCACCACCTGATCTCCCATTTTGTCTACGTTAACTACATCCGGATCCATTCCTCCACTTTTGGACTTGATGCCTTCTGTCTTTTCATCCAAATCCATTGGATCAGTCTTATCTTCTAGTCGGTTATGTTCTTCTGGTTTCAACTCCGAACACGTTTCTTTCCTGTGACCAAATTTGCCACAGTTAAAACATATGAGGTGTAGGCCCTCGTATTGGACTGGGTGCACTCTTCCCCATATGAAGAGTTTTGGAATGAGTTGTTTCCTTAGGTCGATCTCCACGCATAGCCTTGCAAATCTTCCTCTTGCAGTTAAGGCTTGGTTATCCTATTCACGCAAGGTGTTCATGTCCACTTTTAGAGTGCGACCAATTATGTTACCAATCCTCTACAAGAATCTCTTATTGTAGTATTCCAAATGAAGCCCTGGAATTCGTACCCATACCGCCAGTTTTCGATATTGTTCAATGAAGGGGTCAAATTCCGGTCTCCATCTCTGGACAACGAGATAGTGATTGGCAATCATCCAAGGACCATTCTGGAGAGCATGGTTGTAATCAGCAACTTCCTGGAACCGGCTCACATAGAAACCATTCCCTATGTCAATCAGTTGGAATTCCTTCTGGGGTGTCCACAGCTTCTCCAATCTGGCTTTGAGAAATTTATAGCCAATGTTTTTACCCAGTAGGTTAACGATCAATGAGTATCTCCATGGTTTACACCATTCTCTTCTCTCCTCTGCTGAGACAGGTACAACTAGGCACAGAGGGTCCCCATTTTCTAGCGTTTGGAAAGTATCAACTTCCTCATCGCTAAGTATGTCCTCTGGTTCAGCTTCATGATCACTATCATCTTTGTAATAGCCATTAATCCCCAGCAGCCTATCCTTATAGGATATTATCTTCCGGTTGTCTATTTCTGCGTCCCTGCATTCATAGTTATCATGGGGTGATTCCATCTCAATCTCCACTTCCTTTGATGAAGCTTCATCCGCTTTCGCCTTTTTGGTGCTTCGAGCCAGCAGGTCTTCCTCCTCGCCGGAGAGTTCTCGTTCGCGTTCAAGGTTCATCGCCGGAGTTTGGGAGGGATAATCGCCACTTTTTTTATCTATCTAGTTTTCTCACCTTTCGACTTAATTGTAGCTTTAGTTATATGATTTTGAAACATATCAATTATAATTTCAATCTTTATATTTGTAACATTGTTATTAGCCAACTTTTTACTTGATTATTTGTTTACTTAGTAATTATTTCCATTTAAAGTTATTAAAAATTTTATATATAAAATTATTATATACATATTTTTTTTTAGTAAAAACAACAAATACTTCTTCATCTTAGAGGTGATTATTATATGTCTCAAATTTTATAATAAGCACTACTAATTTTTTATATTTTCTTTTATTATAATTATTCGTCTCCTTATTCATTTATAAAAAATAGACAAAAAATATTAAAGTAGATTCTTAAATCTCACCTTAATAATATCAAATACATACTTTTTGGTTATATTCTTTCTTTTTACTATTTATTTTAGTATTTTAAGAGAAAAAAATGAACAGATAATTATAATAAAAATAAAAATTAAAAGCTAATAGTATTAGTTATAAAAATTGAGGAATGTAATAATAATTACATTTATAAATAACAAAGTAAATATTATGTTCACTTTAATTTTTTATACACCCGTACAATGCCCAGCTTAAGATCTAGTCATTTTTATTTCGAGTCACTCATATATACTTACTCTTGCGTATTTAGAAAACCTTGAATATATAGTTAATTTTGATTTAAATCAAATTTGATCATATAAATAATAAAAATAAATTAATAAAAGTTTGCACCAATTTATCAAAAATAAAAAAATTATATTTTACTCACCAGTTATTTTTTCTCTTTTACTTAATATACTTATGATTTTAAGCATTGTGAATCATTCATATGTGTCATCAATCATTAATATTTTACCCATCGAAATTATGTTGTGTCCAAAATTTAACCAAAAATTTACGTACATTATATATGATCTTTATTTTCTTAAATCTTGATCCAATTTGAGATCCACTTAAAATTAATTTACACTCAAGCAACTATATTTAATATATGTTATTCAGCAATCATAGACTAGATTATAGAAGATGAATCTCTGCTACAATTAAATTGTTTTGAATAATTTGATTCTAAATTAACTTTAAATTAAATCAAAATTTGAGAAAATAAAAATCTTATGTAATGTAGATGAGTATTCTATTAAATTTTGGATAAAAAAATAATTTAGGTGAGTAAAGTATTAATAATTGAAACTATAAATAAGTGAATTATAACATTTTAAATTGCATATAAATTAAATCAAAAAGGATGAAGTCATAAATGAATAAAGAGTACTTTTTAGTAAAAATAAAAATTTATACCAATTCACCAAAAATAAGAAATTGCACCACTAATAATATTTACTCCTTTCATCAAATTTTGTTGCAACAGCAGGCTGTGGAATGCGGCCAAATAAGTTAATTTGACTTAAACTGTTCATGGATTTTGTGGGATAGGACAAAATCTATGAGATATAATGAATTTTAAGTTAAAGTTTAAGTTTTGGTTCATATAATTTTAAATTCATTTACGAATTGGGGCTTAAATTTATGAATTTGGGTAAAGCTTAGGATTGAATCTAAAACTACAACAATAATTTTAATTTATTACAATAAAATAATAATATAATATGAATATAATTATCTTATTATTATATATATGCTATTATTATAAATTTTATGCAAAAAATATTAATTTGCGGTCAATGAATAGATAAAAAAACTTTAAGATCATTGTTATTTTTGTGAGATAAATGATAAACTTAACTAATTGTCCAACGTCCTTTGTTTTTAAATAATTTTAGTTAATTAAAGTAGCTTTATGAAATAAATTTAATTTGTCATAAGCAAATTTATAAGTTGAATTCTTAATCATTTTTATATCACACAATAAGAAAACTATTCACATATGATATATGAAACATTTTTTTCAACCCAGATTGGTGGCTTCTTATCCAAAAGATGAAAACAACTTCAAAAAGTTTCATACAATTAAAAAATATATATTATATTCTTTTGAATGAGTCTAACGACTATTTTGTAAGAAAAAATGGGGGCCATGAGGCAAGATAGCCAAGTAAAAACCAATTTAGTCGATCTTCTTTAAAAAGTGAAAACATTCTTTTGAATGAGTCTAATGACTATTTTGTAAGAAAAAAATGAGGGCAATGAGGCAAGATAGCCAAGTAAAAACCAATTTAGTCGATCTTCTTTAAAAAGTGAAAACAGCAATTGCATCATGTACATAGTTCAAGTATTTCATTTGTCTTTGTACCATTTTGATTATGAAAGTTTCCTTGTGGACATATAATATAAATCAAAGTTGTGATCATCAAAAGCATAACAATATAAATAATGTCACATTATCTCATGGGATCAGGCTAAATAATTATTATTTTTATGATTTTTAAATTTTTTACAACTTTTAAAAATTATTTGTTCAAGAATTTGTAGCTTAATTTAAAAAATTATGATTGTATAGAAAATTTTTGGATTATAAATATGTAAAAGACTTTATCTAAAGCCCATAATACATATATTTGATAAAAAAAATTTGCAACTTCTTTCATGAAAAAAAATAATAAAAAGTACAAAATTTTTAAAATCATTATAAAATTAATTATAACCAATTTTCTCAATTGATATAAGATTTCATGTACATATAATTAAAATTTTAATTATATGATTTTTTATCTTATGATATATTAATTAATTATAATATCAATATTTATTTAAGATTTGAAATTGGGCTTAATCCAAATTAATTGTGGGCTTAATTAACCATATATTAAAATTTAACTTACTAAATGAATTTAGGTTCATAACCTATATAATAAACTAAATCAAAACTATTAAATTTAGCCTAATAAATTCTTATGGACTTTCAAATCCATGAACACCTCTAATTTAACCCAGTGGTCGTACTTCAAGATGTATATATGGATCAATGTTTTCTTTCTTTATTGGTCTATCATTGCCACCATGAGTTCTCTCAGTCAAATATTATCTTATATTAAAGCAGCTAATTAAATATATTAAAACAACAATAAATATTAATAATCACACATATGTTCGGGAGTGGAGAGTAAATATAACTCAAAATAATGGAAGAGACCTCACTGCCGCAAGAATAATTATATGATACTTCAACTTATAAGGATTTAAGTGTTTTTATTATTAGATTACTTTTAATATATTATAATTTGTATGCTCTATTTTGACTCATTTATTTTAGAATTTAAAAAATAGGAATCCGACGTTTTCTTGATAAGTGTCATCTCCATCACCACATTTTTAATCAAGTTGGTTGTTGGATGCTATCGGATAACAACGTTTTCTTGATAAGCGGTAATCTTGCTTTATAAGTAGTATATCATGAAAGAAAAAGCTTTTATAGTAACTCCCACAACTCGTTGCTTTTGGTGTGGAATACATGCTGACCCGTATTCCTTTTCTCTTTTTAAAACGTTTTCAGCATAAATCATTCGCAGAGAAAACTTTTTAGCTTCAAATTTAGTATGCTATCGTGATACTATTCAAAATGTAAATTTTTATAGAAATTATAATTTTATATATAAAATATTGTTTTTTAAATTATATTTTCATCGATTAGAGTTACACTTAAAAATTAAAAATTTTATAATAAAAATACTTAGGCATAACATTCAAATTTATTACTTTTAATCTTGGTCTCACCAAGAGTAAAAGTATAGATATATTAGATCGAGCTATTCTTTATCTAAAATAAATTAAACTCAATTTTTGTAATATTAGTGTGAGTTTGGTCTATTAACATATATAAAATCAAATTTTAAGTTTAGTTTAGTCCATTAAAGAATTTAATTTATTCTATTAACCTGTTTAAAAATTTACTTGTATAAATAAATTTTTAAATATATACTAATTAGTCAAGGCTTTTTTAAAACATAAAATAAGTCAATGACTTAATTAAATCTATATATATGATTGCATATATTAAATTAAAATATTACATATTAATTATTAAATAAATAAATTTGATAAATTTATAATTTAAATTAAAAAACTTAATTTATTTATTTAAATAATTTTGTTTATTAATTTTAATATGATGTATTTAAATAAGTAAATTGAATTAGATAGATCAAATTATGTCATTCCCTATAGTGCTGTTTACTTTGGAAAAGAAATTAACTGATTTGACCTGAATAATTTGATACATGGACCAAGGCCTAGTTTAAAAGTTTGATTATTTTTATATTTATTATTATTTTAAGTAAAAATAATTTTTTAATATAAAAATACATATTTAAAAAAGATAATAAGATATTTAAATATGTAAAATATTTAGTTATATCAAATTAAATTTTTTTGTATTAAAAATAATTATTTTTATAATATATAATTATATTATTAAAAATAAATTAATATAATTGAGCTAGGCTCATCCATTTTTTATTTGGTAAATTGCATCGTAATATTGCTTCATGAACTTCCTTTCAAAGAGGTATTACTACTAATTTTTATTTTAAATAGGTGTCAATTTTATGAATTATTACTATTATATTTCTAAAATATCCTTTTTTTAACCATAAAAATGTATAAATTAAGCTCAAAATTTTGAACGATCATAACTTCATGCTTGATTAGCCGTTTTCGATGAATTTTTTTATTTTATATAATTTTTCGAGATCTACGCACCTACAAAAGCTAAAGGCATTTTGCCTGCTTTGGTTGTGAAAAAAGCCTTTTTTTTCAATGATTTTTCTTAATTTTTTTGAATTTTCTTGTTATTTTTTCAACTTTAATATCATTTTTGTTAATTCAAATTTATCCAAATCCTATATTCAACTTTTGTCCTCGAACTCTTTTAGTGTCAACTAGTGTTATAATAACTTTTTTAATAAATAAAACTACTAAAGAATAATATATTACTATTTGCAGACCAAATACTAATGTGTTATTATTTCGTCTTCAAACAATAACATCAATAAAAAATACAAAATAAATAGATTGATCAAGTCTAATTAAGTATGATTCAAAATAAAACTATTATAAAACAACGTGTTACTATTTGAATATGAAACAATAACACATTTTTTTTGTCTGACTTGTTACTGTTTGGTCTGGAAATAATAATATCAATAAGAAAATAAAGAAACACAGATAAATCAAATAAGATTCACAATGAAACTACTATAAAATAATATGTTACTATTTGAACAGGAAACAATAATATCTTATTCTTTTAGTATAAGTTGTTGCCTCCAAATTCTTATTTATTTTTATTTTTATCTTATTAAAAATTTATTTTAATCCCTAAAAAATTAAATTTTTATTAATTTTATTTATAATTAAAACTTTATATTACTTTAATTTTTATAATTTTTAGTATTTTATTTTTAATTTTTATAAAATTAAAATTTTTCTAATTTTAACATGCAAGAACAAAGATTTTTGTTTTAATGCTTTTCTTATTCCTGAGATACATTATGAGTGTGTCATTTTATCTTTTGGGCTCTATGATAAATTACTATTTGTGGATAAATTTAAATAAAAAAGAGTAGACATGTGATTTCTTATTACAATAAATTGTAATAAATGGTACTGGCCTCAACTTTTCTCTTTTTTATTATTATGGCCCAAACCTCTCTCAAATAATTGTTGGACCATAAAAAAAAGCTCAATAATCTTATCAAAATAATAAAAAAAAAAGAATTCAAATTTTATAATTTTCTGGATTGAGTATGTACAGCTCTAATTCAACCCCATTCAATTTGATAATTTTTTTCTTCACTAGATTTTTATTTTACTTATAAGTAGCTTGATTATTTTTTATTGTATATTTATCTAATATATAATTAAAAATTTAGTATTCTTTTATAATTTTATATTTGTATTGTTTAATAATATTTATAATTATATTAAATATTATATTTTTAAATATATTTTTATTATTTAATTAATTAGAAAATATACTAATTTAATATTGAGTCAAACTTAAAATAACTCAAGTTTATTTTATTTTAAATAAATTATGTATGATAATATCACACCTCGACTCGTTATAGTTTCACTTCGGAGTACAACAAATATAATTTGGCGCATCTTTTCACAGTTCCATCTTTTGATTTAAAAAATATTTGTCCCAGCTATAATCGGCTGAAAATATTAGTACACATACATCAAGGGAAAAATAAATTGGTGCTTAAAATATAAATTTAAAACTTGACAAAATTTTCAAACATTCCATTCACTTTTTTATTTTGAGAGAGCAAATAGTTGAAAATTATTTGGAAAGAATAAATATTCAATAGTTTTAAGAAATAGATTTACAAAAAAATAAATATTCAACCAATTTCGGAAAAAGCAAATTTTGAAAACAGAAAGTGTTTTTCAAAAAGCAGCAAGTAAAAGTGCATGAAATTAAAGGAGTAAAGTAAAAAAGATACAAAAAGAATCATAATCAGGATAATTTTGAAATTATACAAAATTTTAAGTAATTTATTAAATTCAGTGTCTAAATAAAAAATTATTCAAACATTATAAATCTTGTACTTAATTCTTAAAATTATAAATTCAATGCTCAGTTTTAGTGGTTAATTAATAATTAGATATAATATATGTAACCTTATTTAAGAATGTGATGCATAAAATTTTTGAAATAATAATCAAAGATAATTTTGAAAATTTACAAAATTTTAATACTTTAAGTTTAAGTTATCAAATTATAAATTAAATTCAAAGTTTAAAATATAAAATTATTCATATGTTAAAAATATAATGAATTTAATACTTAAAATTCACCATTTAATTTCAGCACTAAACATTTCAATACTATCAAACACACCTTAATTTGATTTCAACCTTATTTTTAGATGAATTAATGTGAATGTAACGAAAGCAAAAATTCCGGGCGTATAAATAATAAATTTTCAACATTTCATACATTTAGCATGAATTGCAAAGCCTTAACAAACTTTCATTTGATGTTTATTTAATTTGAAATATGATATTTCAAAATGGATACCAAGAAAATATTAAAAGTAAAATAAATAAATTTTGCTTAATTTCTGAACATTTTTAGAAAATATGTAATTAATTAATTTAATTAATACCTTTTATATCAATGTTTTAATTTATTGACAATTTGTCATAATAAAAATAAATATATTATGTTATATTTATAGTACTTTGTGATATAAATATTTAAGTTTTGAATAATTGGAGCAAATATAAAAAAAATCAAAACATGTAATAAAAAAATAAGAAGAAAAGTATTGGTGCAAAATAACAAGAGTTAAAAATAAAATATATAATTAATTAAAATTTTAATTTATTTAAATATTTTTATAATAGAAAAAAATCTAATGTTGTAATATATTACTTAATAATATTGACGTTTGAGATGCTAGTAAGAGGAGTGATTAAAAAATATATATACTGAAATAGATTAAAAAATAGTGTATAAGTTGTAAAGTATGATAAAATCCTACTTGATGAATATTTAATTTTAAATATATATTTATTAAAAATTAATATAAAAAAATATTTACAAAAACCTATATAAATAAATTTGATTTTAATTTTTAAATAATTTTTTATTAAAAAGAATGTGGATAAGTTAATTCAATTATTATATTTTATATTAAAATTTAACTTATTTAAAAATATTATTTTAATAAAAATAAAATATATCATGTTATATATGTTACTTAATAATATTAGTGTTTTGGTTATAAATAATATGAATGGACTAAAAAAATACAATGAAATAAATATAATAAACAAAAACAATGTATGAGCTATGAAGTAATCTAAGTTAAAAATAGAAAAATATATATATTAAATAATTGCATTAAATTAAACTTCTAAATTATTTAAAGTATTTTTAAATTAAAAATAAAATATATCATATTTTATCCATATTGTGTAATAATATTAAGTCTAGGTTGTTAAAAGCAAAAGTTGATATGGACAAAAAGGAACGACGTGCAATTTATCAAATAGAAAGAAAATAAACACTATCAGTAAGAAAAAAATGTGGGTTAAAAATAGACATTAAAAAAGAAAAATAGTCAATGGAGCAAATAAAAATAAGAGGTTTCGTAAGAGTAGTATACTTTAAATTCTTTCTAATAAAAACACATTTATTTATTGATCGTGAAGCCCCTTAGGATTTAGTTTACCATGAAACTAATTAATTATTGACAACAAACTTAAATATATGATTATAAAATAAATACAATAAATTAGATTCCAACATCCATATAACATTTTTTTTATATATTATGAAGCTTATTTAAAATTTATTTATATAAATAAATCTTGAATTTAAATGAAGATTAATTTTCAACTCATGCATTATATGGACTTATGGTCTACTCTGTTTTGTACGCATAGATGGCGAAGTAGAATTCGCATTTGCTACAGGTAAGTTATAGTACAAATACAAATTTAATACATTTTTAGAAGTGACTACTGGATGTTTTTATGTAGGTTATTATTAATTGTAAGTATTTTATTTTTTTTGATAAAATTAGTTGAACAATGATTCAAGAGATTTATATTTTCTAAAACCCAATTATTAAAGTGATATGTTATTTTAGCTTATAAATACCTGATTTTATATTAATGTGTTTGAGGAGTTAAAGTATAGGCCTACACCTTTTTTGACGTGTAATGGAAGGATATAATAGGATTTTATTTATATTAGTTAGGTTTTATCTTCATTTTTAACCTAATTCCATCATCGGCTTATCCCATTGAAAGTTGTACACTTTAGAAGAAGGAGAGTAAGATTTATGCATATGATATTCATTTAAATACTACCTTATTCAAGAGAATTAAATCTATGATAAAGGTATGTTTTTATATTAATTTTATTTTCATGCTATCCTAAGTTATATACAAATTTTAATTTAAATTCTTACATATGATATTAGAACCATCTTGTATAAATTTAGAATTGAATTTTATGTTATCATGTATACAAAATACCCAACAACAATAACTATCTATTTTTAATTTTAAATTATTCATAAATAATAAATTAGCTATGATAAAGGGCATTTGATTCAGGACTTTTATTTTGATAAAGGACAAGAAATTTTGTCTTTTGAATATGTTTGACAAATAGGATTTTAGATATTACTTATGTATAAGCATGCATTAAATTTGAGTGATAATATATAAAGTATTTATGAGATAATGATTCAACATTCTTTATTTTACTTGAATTCAATTTTTATAACTGAATAGCAGTATAAATAAATTTTAGAGAGGATAGTAAAAACCTTATGAGTTATATAATTCTCAAACATTATATGCACATATCATTAAAACAATAATATCATCATATATTCTAAAATAAATAAATAATTATTACTATTTTGAATTAATTATATATGCAATGTATATAATTTTAAAAAATAAATTTAATTGATTTAATACGTGTAACTCCTATTTTATCATTTGTTTTGATATGATTAATTTTAATTGTTTGAAATTATCTTCTATTTTAATTTAATTATTTTATCAATTTTGATATGATCAATTTTTTAATAGCTACTTTTGGATAATTTCACGATTGTAAAATTATATAATTTAATATTGTTATTATTATTTTTTTAAATTGATTAAGTGATGAATAAATCCCGATCTTATGATTTTATAAATTTGTTTGATTTTATTACATAGTTTGAAAAATCTTTCAAAGTTATTCTATAATAAATTTTGATTTGATATATGTTAAATTCATCAATTATCACTTTTATTTTATTATAAATATTCTATTTTAATTTACAATTTTATGAGATTTATTATGTATAACTTATCCATTAATAATCTGAAATGAATTGAATGAATTGAGTTCTAATATATATATATATATATATATATATATATATATATATATATATATATATATATATATATATATATATATATATATTTGACTTTTTTATTTCAATGCATTATTTGTCATTGAAAATTGCATTTTGGATTGGACTTTATCATTTTTTTTGGGCTAAGCTTGATTCATACTTAAATGAAAGAAAGTCAAAAGTAAATACGAGGTAATATATCAAAATTACTCTTGTCTTTCTCTTTTTTTATTAATTTATTGTTTCCAATATTAGCTATAAGTTGCCTATTTTGAAAGTAATACATAAGAATTTTTAGCTAGTTAAGATATGTGAAATTTAAAATTTATGATTTATAACTTATGATATATATAAATATATTTAAATCATTCAAAATAATTATTTAAATATTTTGTATTGAATGAAGCTTAAAATTGTGAAATTTAATGTAATTTAAGGCTCTTATGATCAATATATGTGCAAATTGTATAGCACCCTATTATAGAATGATCACATTTTATTTGTTACTAATTTTAAAAAGTATTTGAATGATAGTTCTAGGTATTTTTTATTATTATCCTGGATTTTTATTTAGAAAAATTTTTAATTAATTTTGGATAATTATCACTAAAATGATCATCTTAAGTTATAAGATCCTCAAGTTATTAATATTTACAAAATTAATTTCTAATTAATTAATACAATTACCTATCCAAAAGGAGTAATTGTGAATTTTAATTAAAAATTAGTTTATTAAAATATTTTTTGGACATATTTTATTATTAAAAATTTATTTACCTAAAGAGGATAAATTGACAATATTAAAGTATTGTTCTCATTGAGTTGAATGATAAAAAGATATTTATATACTATATTTTCTATCCAAAAAAAAGAATATAGCAATTTTTTTATATACTCCTAAATATTTTTATTACTTATATGCCCACAAACTACCATATTGTATTTTTAATATTATGCACAATATTTTTTTTATTAATTTATTTTTATTATTAAAATTATTTTGAATAATTACTATCTCAAAGAAAATTTTATTAGTGAAAATAAAATAAAAAATTATTATATTTTCAATAGTTATTTATTAAGATTTTTATTAGCTATTTTTAAGATTTAATGCTAAAATAATTATTATGTGAAATATAAAGTAAAGAAAATATTATACCTTAAGTTAGTTGATAATAATTTACTACTTTTACTTGATAATAATTCACCATCAGTTAGTTTGATAAGTTATTAATTTCTATTTCATCCTTGTCATAACAAAGTAATGATATTTTATAAAAATTCTTGTTTAAAATAATTTTAGTGATGTAACAATGATAATTAAGCAACGTTTTCTTTTATTAAAATAAAAAAATAAGTTTTAAAATTGTGTTATAATGCAATATAATTTTGATGATCAGTATTAGTGCATATTGTCTAACATTCTTTAATGGACTAATCATATTATTATTATTATATTCAATAATTTAATTTGTAATTTTAGGCAAAATTTTAATATCCTAATTCTTTTAAAAAAATTATGTGTTAATTTGGATAATTGTCATTAAAGTGAAATTATTGATTTATAAATTTTTGAGCTATTAATAAATACTTACGGGATTAATTTTTAATTATTTCACATATTTACCAACCTAAAAAAAATAAGTTTGTATTATAATTAGAAATGAGTTTAATAAAATAATTTTTAATTATTTTATATAATAACATACCTAAAGAGGGTTGTTATATGTTGTAATTAGAAATTAATTTAATTAAAAAATTTTATTTCTAAATTTATTTTATTATTATATATTTTATCTACCCAAAAGAATAAATTTATAATAATAATGTATTATCTTGATTAGCTTCAATTTTAGAAGAATTTTTTACGTACTATATTCTTTACCCAAAAAGGAGAATGTAGTGATATTTATATATTCTTAAACATGATTATTTTTTTCAAAACTAACATATTATATTTAATTATTTTTATACATAATCTTTTTTGCTATAAATATATATTATTGAATACATGGTATTTATGAAGATTTTTTTTATATCATTTTCATACATGGTATTTATGTTTATAAACATTTTTTCATTTTGCCATAGGTACGGACCAAGCAAGGTATATTATTTAATTATGTTAATACTATTTTGAATATTTTATTTTAATTTTAAAAAATTAATTTATGTTTCTAAAAGAAACATGTTAAAGGGATTTAGTTACAATTATAAATTTATTCCCATATTGATTTTGATGTAATAATAGTTTTAATTTCAAAAATAAATATATACATTTTAAGCCTCATTATTTTTTTTATTGCATAGATTTAAGATATGTTTATATGTAGAAAGATTAAAATTGAGACAATTTGGATGTAACAATAATTTAATTTTGTGATCATCTATTATTTTACATTAGAATAAATCACATATTATTTATACTTAAAAGATCATTATTTTGGACAATTTTTTATATCTCAAATATTTTGAAAAGTTTATGGTTTGTTGTGAATAATTATCATCAAAGTAAGAATATTCATATTAATTATAAAGAATATTTATTTGGAATATTTATATTGAAAAAAAAGCCTTTGAATTATATTATACGGAATTGATTTATGATTATTATATACAATTACCTACCTAAAGGGGGTTGTTGCATATTTTAATAAGGGATGTTTTATGAAACATATAAATTTCTAGAGTTGCTTTGATTTTAAAAATATATCTGCCCAAAGAGGACATGTTTTTAACATTAAGGTATTTTCTTAGTTAAATTTGTAAATAGGAGGGTCCTTTACATGCTACATTTGCTGCCTAAAGAAATATTATAATAATATACATTACTCCTATATCCATGAACTAAAAATTATATTTCTACTTCCAATATTATTTCTTTTGCTTTTGTAGTAAAAGTGATATCTCTTTAATTAATCATTTTTAAGGTATAATCAAATTATATTATTTTATTTTAATTATAAGGGTAAACTTATTTAGAAATTCTATTTGTTTAAAGAAAATATTTTTTAATATCATATTATTTTTTATATAACTAAATTAATATATTGAAAGAGAACTTAATACATACTATGTATTTTGCCCGAAGAAAAATTTATCGTTATATATTGGGAACTCTTATGTAAATCTTGTTAATGTATTAAAAAAATTTGGTTTTTTATGTGCTATTAAATGATTTGTGTAACTACATTTAGCTCTCTTATATTTTGAAGAGTTACTGGATGAATCAATTTTGAAAATAGTATATACTATTGTTAACTTTAGTTACATAGTAATAAATTGAATTTTATATTATTTATGATATTATGGCACATTAATTATCAAATATAATTTTTTCCTTTCCTTCTTTGGGGTGAAATTATGTATAACTTTTTTAAAAAAATATATATTTGATAAATAAATTATTAATCAATTAGTATAAATAATTGTATTTTAAAATATTATATATATTTTTTTGAGAATTGCACCGAATCTTCACATCAATAGAAGTTTGATTTAATATTATAAGATTTTATTTGTATTACAAAGTGTAAATACCTATTTTCAAAAGTTTATTTTGATTAAAGATTATTTAATGATATTTGAAATTGGTTTATTTTGTAAAAGTGCAATTAAATATTAAAATTTATTTATATAGTTTAGTTTGTAATAACTTATATGTTATTACATATATTTGTTTGTCGGAAAATATGTATAACAAAGGAATGGAAGTCTTATTGAATCTTCTTTTATGTACATAATATTTGAAATAATTTTTATCAAATATATTTTTACTAATAGTAATGAATTTAACATATAAGTAATTGTATATTTTTTTATCATAATATAAAGTAACTTGTAAAGTTCTTGACATATGCATTGTGAATCCATTTTTTTAAATTTTTATGAAATGTTTTTTTGGTCAATAGTTTATATTGCTATCATAAGAATTTTTCAAATAATTTAAGTCAAATTTAAAATTTTTATTTATACTTTGCTCAGGTAATCTTTAGAAAAATATTTTGAAAAATTCTCTTATTACATTAACTTGATATCAATTTTAGTATCCAATTTTGATAATCATGCAAACTACTTATTTGAGATACATCAAAGTTAATTATATAATTAATTTCTTTTGATTATTCATTTATTTTATTATATTAAGTTGATGATTTAAAAAATTATAATTTTATATGCCATTAAAATATGTATATGAAATTTAGATATTTTCCTCCTAAACCAAGGTTCTTATGTTTATAGGATATTTAAAAGCTTGTTGAAATATAGGGGTCCAAATTTATTTTCCTATAATATGTTTGATTAGTGGAAGTTCTATATTATATAGAATATTTAATCTCAATTGATAATTATAATATATTTATTAGTATATAAGATGTATATGTCATGTATATTATTACACAATTTGCTAATTTTTATAATATTTGCTCTTGATCATATTAGTACATTGTTATGTATTTAGATATGCAATTTATAGATTCTTTATTAATACACATCTCAATATTGTGAAATATATTAATTATTGTAATTATAAGGATTAAGACTTGGTGTCAGTTGTTAGTTCCTGAGTTTGTACATATGATTTCTATGTGCACCATATTGGAATAATAAAAATTACCTTGATAAAAGTTAGATATCAGGTCTAATATGTTATTTGGTATGATATCTTACTAGAACTAAGATTTGTTATTTATTTATTAGTTTTTGAGTTACATATTTATCTTTTAATTAATATCATTTTAAAACTTAAAGACATTCTAGCTAATAGATTTAAAAGGATTAGGACTCAGTTGCTAGCCTTGTGTTTGATATTTATCTCTAAATTGACATTATTTTGAGATTTTGAAATAATTAAATTTATTGTTATTAGTAGATTTATTTATCTTATTATAGAGTTGGTTATAAAGAAATCATTAATGACTAACTTGGAAAATAGTATGTTTGTTAGATCATGCTTTTGATATTATTTTTTTTGCTACACTTTCACATTAATAACTTATATTTAAGTAGTTGATAATATATGTAACTATGAAAGGTCTTATGTTGATGATAATATAATTACTATCATGATTCAATATTATTAGTTGCTTAAGTATAAGTCGTATTTTAGGTATCATCTTTTGGATTGTGTGTTTGCAAAATTGTAGTCATATATTTAAAAATTTATGTTTAGCTTGAGAGAGTCATTTTCATATAAAATATTTTATAAAATAATTTTTTTACGATTAATGTTGTCTAAGTGGGAGAATGTTAGAATTTTTATGTGGACTACCATAAATTGTAAGTATTTTATTTTTTTGGTAAAACTAATTGAATAATGATCCAAGAGATTTATATTTTCTAAAGCCCAAATAATAGATCACTTTAATAATTGGGTGATCTATTATTTAGACTTATAAATACCTAATTTTAGATTAATGTATTTTGGGAGTAAAATGTAAGTCTATATCTTTTCTGGTTGTAATGAAAGGACCTGATAAAATTTTATTTATATTGGTTAGATCCCTTCTTCACTCTTAACCTAACTCAATCATTGGCTTATTCCATTGAGAGTTATATACTCTAAAAGAAGGAGAGGAAGATCTATATTTATGGCATTCATCTAAATAATACTTTGTTCAAGAGAATTAAATGTATGATAAAGATATGCTTCTGCATTTTTATTTTTATAGTATCCTAAATTTTATACAAGTTTTAATTTAAATTTTTACACCGGACCCCTTGCTCTCATATGCAGAAGACCTGTAAACTATGTGAATCAAACAATCTCTGCTTAGTATTTGCTAATATAATGTACCTAGAAATATGCCAGATCCTAAAAAAGGGAGAGGTGACTGAACTCCACTGAGCCTAATTAATGCTGAAAATATATTGTCGCAGGCTTGGAAAAAATGGACAGAGGGGACACCGTTGGATTGTGATAAGATGTGAATTTGAGAGATTCATACTCGAGAGATGAAGTGATAAGATGCATCCATATTGGATTGTTATGTGTTCAGGAAGATCCAGCACAAAGGCCAACAATGCAGACAGTGATTCTGATGCTGAATAGTCAATTCGTTAGTGTTGCAATGCCCGAAAGGCCTCCAACTTTTCTTAGCAAAACGCAGCGGAGCTTCCCGACCAAGGGACTGGAGACAGATACATCTACAACCACAAGCAAGTCAATCCCTTTGTCTGTCGATGAAGCATCGATTACTAGAGCGTACCCTCGGTAGCTTTGCTGATTTAGATCATATACGCATGTGCGTATTACTTAAGCTTGTATTCATATAGTTCTGAAATTCCACTTATCATACAGCTGCCATCTGTTTAACGCTCCATAAATTGATGATCTGTATAAACTGAAAGTTAACGTGTATAATTACGATTTTCATGTGTCATTAGCCTTCCAAAAGATTAAATATTTTCAAGTGTTATTAATCAAGTTTGAATCAGTTGAAATATTTTCGTAATAGTTAAATTAAAAATTATCAATTATGGGTAGTTGAACTTCAATTAAGAAGCAAAGATATTTAAAAGAAAATTGGAAAAACTCTCACATTCAACGTTTTTTCTTTGGCCATGTAACTAGAAGTTAATGAAGCGACCTAATCTTTTATTCTGCTGTGGTAGTGAGAGTACATTTTTTATTTCTACTCTCGAGAGTGACTTTTTTTTTTAAAAAAAAAAAATTCATAGCCGCCTTCCTCTTTCCAATTTTTTTTATCAACTTCAAATGATAAGCCTCTCTTTTATTCAATTTATTTTTTTAATTTTATGTTTTTATCTCCCTCTCACCATAACTTTTTCATTTCACTTAATTTTTGTAATCTCTTCTCTTTCTCTAATTATTTTAATCAATTTCAAATTATAAACATATTTTTTATCAATTTTTTGATTTAATTTTATATGTCAACCACCCGCAACCTTCTTTTTTTACTTTTATATACGCTTTTCCTTTTATTTTTTTCTTTAATCTCACCTTATTTTTCACAACTTTACATCAACATTTGTATCTCATTGCATAAAAAACTCCTCTACCTTATTGCCATCACCTTGAATCAATT
Organism: Sindora glabra; assembly: GCA_020226215.1. NCBI lineage: Eukaryota > Viridiplantae > Streptophyta > Magnoliopsida > Fabales > Fabaceae > Sindora > Sindora glabra. The sequence continues at coordinate 10,160,881 of CM035226.1, read as the reverse complement.
TTAAATTTTGAGCTCTCTAACGACCTTTGCTTATCCATTTTAACACCATAACTAAATCATTTTTAAATTTAAAAAATATAAATTATTCTTTATCCCAATCACCAACTTTTTAAAATTTATCTATTTTCATTGTTGGAGTGATTTACTTCTTATGACGATTTTTGACAAAGAATTGATTAATCTCTCCTTTTTTTTCTTTTTCTTATACAATTTTAAATTTCAAGATGCATTTTTTCTTAAACATTTCCATTTTTCAAGCTTATGATTTGCAAAATCATTTTTTCTATATCAGCCTCACTCTTCCTCTTCCTCCATCTTATTCTGTGCTTTTAAGATGCGGGATGATTGTGATTTTGAAGATTTAAAAATAATATTTTTTTTTTATGACTTGAGAGGTTTTTAGCAGCTAAGTTTTTTGAAAAATTAAAATTTCTAAGCTAATTATTTTGATATACCTAGATCTCATGTTAAGAACATCTTGATCTATTATCTATTTTGCCATTGAATAATTTTTTCATTATCCTAAGCAAGACATGAAGGTAAGAAAAATTTATGATTTTCCCATTTGTTTTCTCTCATTTCTATTAGAAGATTTCAATACTTTGTTCTTGGAGTCTCTTATAACTTTACCTTACAATTTTACCTTAATCCTTATTTTTTATTTACTACCACATCGGAGGTAATAAGCATCAATGAACTTCGTTATAGTTTGAAATGTAAGCAATAGATCTGTGCATCTTTATAGTTTAATTTTATGGGCCTAAGTTCTATGAGTACTCCACATAAGTAATTCTTATATTAGATTTTTTAAAAAAAACCAATTGATGTCCCTAATACTATCAAAATAATATAATCGAAATTTGGATTTATTTAATTTTTAATGTTTCGAAGATACAACAATGATATATCGTTAGATATGTACTTAGTGATAATAGATAAATAAACACCGTATCAATACTTTTGTAAATAAGTATTTATAGGCCAAAATGAATATTCCAACTTCTGTTTATTTTACTCTAATTTTTTTTAGTTCAATTTAATTTAAATATGTCTTCCTAATTATTGGATTTGGAAAAAACTACTTGGAATTATCATAGTTTGACAAAGTTATTTTAATGGAAGTTCTTATATCTTTTCACTTAATTACCAAATAACAAATTTATGCTATCTTATGTAGTCGTATGAGTGTCTTTTCTATGGAACTAGCTTTTCAGCTTGTGGGATGCATAGATGTTTATGTTTTATTTAATATAAAAATAATAAACATATCATAATAAATATAAAAAATTAAATTTATAAATAATAAATTTTTGAAATATAATATAAAAGTTAAAAAATATGATATTAAATTAAGTAATTCAATTAAATTAGATTCCCATATTATTTGAAATATTTTGTAATGAAAAATTTTATATTACATTCATATTTTTAGTGATATTAATATCCAAGTCATAATGAATAGTGTTGAATACGAAAACATAGTAAAAATATGTAATAAAGTAGATAAAATGAATAGGAATAATATGTGAACCATAAAAAGTTAGATTTAATTTTAAATATAATATTTTATAATTGATATAAAAATATTGATAAAATTTAAATAAATAAATTTTATTTTAACTTATTAATATTTATATTTAAAAAATAAAACATTTAATTTTATAATTTGATTAGTGTTTTCTAAGTTAAAATCTTAAGTTATTTAAAATATTTTTATAATAAAGTTAAATATATCATATTACACCCACGCATGCACATGTGCACACGGACACACACATACACAACCACCCCCATTTAATGATATTAGCATGTAATTAAGTTGTAAATAATAGAAATGAATATGAAAAATGAAAAAAAGAATATGCAGTATAATAAAAAAAGAGAAATAATGAGTGAGTTGTAAAATAATACAAGACTTAAAAATAGAATAAATAATTAAATAATTCAAATAAATTAAAATTTTAATTTATTTAAAATAAAAATAATAATAAAATAAAATATATTATGTTATATATATCTATACTTCTTAATGATATAGTGTATGTATTACAAATAATATGAGTGGTATCATACTAGCAAAAAGAAAAGATGTAATGCAATAATTAAAAAATGGATGATGTGATTGCAATATTAAATAATATAATAGTTTAAATTTTGTTCAGTGGTAGTATAAAATATTTTACACTATCATTGAATAAAAAGAAAATATTTCATTAAAAAAGTAATAATAATTAAGAATTTTTAACAATAGTAAAAAATTTTAATAATTTTTCATTAAAATAATATACCATTACATTAGTGAGTGATAGTATAAAATTAATTTTAACTAACAATTAATCAAAATTAAATTGTAGGATATGAACAATCAATAATATCAGTGAATATGAAAATAATAATAATAATAAGAACAATGCATGTGTTATAAAGTCTTAATAAATTCTCAATTACTTTGATATAATTTAAAATATAGTATTAAAAAATAATATCAAGATAATGTTGATGAATTTTAAATATATAAGTATTATTTTAATTTTTAAAATTTTATTAAAAATAGAATATATAATTAATTATTTCAACTAAATATATGCATTAAAGATTCTAAAAATAAAACATATTATTTTATATTTTTATTCAATAATATTGAAATCTGAATTATAAATAATATGAGCAAAGTAATTAAATTAAATTAAAATATTAAATCATTTAAAATATTTTTATAATAAAAAGAAATAGTGTCAATAAAAAATTACATTAAAATTTAAAAGGAAGTTTAAATATCGGATCACAAAATTGCAAACGATATAAAGAAGAAAAATAAAAAAAAAGAAACAAAGCCTTTGGGAAAAGAAGAAAAATGAAAAATGAAAAAAGAAAAAGGAAAAAGAAACAAGTCTTTGAGCGAGAAAGCATGAAAAGGCAGGATTGGAAAGCTAACACTTGTCCAAAAATAATAATATAAAAAAAGAGAATCAACAGTTAGTTATTATATATTGATATTAGTGTTTTGAAACCCAGACCAACCCGGCTAGTTCAACCATTCGAACCGGTATCCGGACTAAAAAACGGGCTGGTTTAACTCCGGAATTCAGACTAGCCAAAAACCCAATCGATCCGGCGGTTGAATCAGTGATCCGGTCAACCCATCCACCCAATTCAATTCATTTTTTTTTTTACAAATTCATAGAGTTTAATTTCAATTTAATTTAAAAGTTCAATATAAAAAAAATAAAAAAATTATGGAAGCTTTAAGTAAGAAGGTATAATATAAAAAAATTAGAAACTAATTTATTTCATATATATAGCAAAATAAATAAAACACATACTTTAAGATATTGAATTTAAAAAATCAGTAATCATAATGTTCTTTTTAAAATTTTTAAATTTTTTTTAATTGTTCAAAAATATAAAAATATTAAAATTCTCTTATAAAAATGAATTAAAAAAGTTTTAAAATTCTTGAATTTAAATTCAATAACTTTAAAAGAAATTTTTTTTCTTGATTCTTGATAAACTATAAGGATTAAGATGAATAGTTTTTCTCATAAATTAATGTTTTTCTCATTTGTAATTACTACTAAATGAAAAAATTAAGAATTATATGAAAGTAATTTGAATTAGAGAAAAAAATTTTGTCATTTGCATTTTTTTTGAACCAAAATTATGTTAGATAATTAATATAATTGCAATAAAATTAATATTTATTTATTATTTTAGAAATATAATAGTAAAGTATATACTTATATATAATATATTATTTATTATATATAAAAATATAATAACTAGTTTGACCACTCAATTTAATCGATCCAACCTTCACTTATTTGCTTAGTCGGATCGATGGCCAAGCCAGATTTTAAAACATTAATTGATACACTGATATCTTGATGATGTTAATAGGGCCAAGACTATTGTACTGTACCTTACCGGTAAATACTGAGTTGAAGTCTCGGACAACTGGCAATTTCTAAATCACACAATTAAAGCAGTGAGGGAGCAGATAAAAAAAATCCAGTTGGATGTATCGGTTACTTACAGATTATGTGTCTAAATTTTCATTTTGCACGTTAGGATATAGAGAGCTAGTACTTACAAATTGACCAGAATTTTTTTCTTTCCTAAAAAAAAGAATGGTTTTCATTATGAAATACAAAATGAACGGAAAATAGGCTAGGGGTTTTGTACCAAAATGCTGGCATTGGGAAAAGTAAATACCAAATTCTTGCGCTACAAATATAAATTATCAAAATACTTAAAACTTTTTTAAAAAAAAAATTGTTGATCACGGGAAGGGGGAACCCGTGATCACTTTCACGGGTGGGCCCCCTGTGACCAGTTTTTTTAACGGTTTATGTCTTTTTTTCGTATTTTTTTAACTTTATTTCAATTTATTTATTTTAACTTATTTTAAATTTTTTACCAGTTTGTTACTTACTTTATTTCTATTTTTTTTATTTTACTTTATTTCTAATTTTTTACCAGTTTATTTTTTTTACTTTATTTATATTTTTTATCTTACTTTATTTCTTATTTTTAACCAATTTTTTTTACTTTATTTCCTTTTTTTTATCATTTTTTATTGTATTTTTTCTTTATCATGTGACAATATTTTTTTTGATTAATTTTTTTTCTATTTTTGACCTTATTTGCATTAAATTTATTTTATTTCAATTGGATTTAATTTTTTAAAAATTTTGCAATAATTTTTAATCTGTGATCCTTTCACCTTTTTAGTTTTATTTTTTAGGGAACTTTGATTTGATTTAGTTTATTAAATTTTAAATATTTATTTGATACTAATTAATCAATATTTTAAATAATAATCAATAATATTATTAATTCTCATAAAATTATACAATATATTTAATAAAAATAGTAAGTATCGTAAGATTGTTGGGATAATTATTATCTCAATAAATACAAATATTTATATTTTCTTTTGTGAACTTATTACTTGAAAGATCTAAGTCAGAAAATAAATTTTTGGTGAAAAAATTAAAAGAATTAATGATACTACTTTAAAAAATAATTCATTTTTTAATCACTAATTATTCATTAACTTCAAGATATATGATTTTTTATCTCACAATAATTCACTTTATCTCCTAAACTCTATTTTACACTTAGAGTAGTCAAATTAAGTCACAAAACATTTGATCATATGCGTGACTAAAAAACAAGAATATTTAGTCATTATATATCATTTGATCACGTATTTAAAATTATTTTTTATGTAGATTTAATTCAGTGTCAAGCTTAATACTTGACAACTATTATTATATAACTCTAATGCCTATTTAGTCATTATATATCATTATTTTATACGTTTAGTGGATGTACACAAATTTCAAAACAGTTGTAATCAATCCAGTGAATTCAAAGAATAAATTTTAAATAATACTTAGTTTACATTATATCTATGAACATTTTGTGTAATATTGATTATTATCACTGTAATAGTATTTGATTGACTGTTGCCCCTAGAATAGGAAGTTTTTTAATTTATTTAACCTTAACATATTTTTTTAATTTATACATGTTGCACTTTATTTGACTTATTTGGACCCAGAAATTTTTAAAAATATAAATGTATTTTGTATTTGTTGCCTTTTTTTTTTTGCTTTATATTTGAACTTCATTTTATATATATTTGGTCAATTTTTTGAAATTTTGAACTTCTTTATAGTAATTATTCAAAGTTTTAAATAATAATCAACTATATTATTATCTCTCATTATATTGTATGATAATGTAACATAATAAAATCAATATAACAGAAAAATTTTTTACTGTGCAGTATAGGAGAAATTTGTTTTCCCAAGGTGAGTACTACAATCAAAAAGTCGATCTTTATAAATTATAGTGTTACAATTCATATGTGGAAAAAAAATACATCACTTGCCTAAATAATTAATTAATTAAGATAGCAGAATATTAAGTAATAGTTTAGTAAAATTCAATGTGTGATCTCGAATCCCTAAAATTAAGCGGTGCTAAATTTAATAATGTGATTTACCATAGTTACCTCTAGATGAGTAATTGGCACCATTTTCTATAATTACATATAAGCCTATATTTAAAATTATACCATAATAATCGGTATTTTAGAATGCTCCATTGAATTTTAAATAACAATATAATGAATGGAGTGGGATCAATAATATGATGAAGATAAGTAAAGAAGAGTGAAATATATAATTGTCAAATTGTACAACTTACCTCCAAAAGTGGATAATATGATTAATGTAACATGAGAAATTACTAATTTTAAGGCAAAAATGTTATGAATCAATTAAATAAAAAAATTGGATGAAACACTATATTACAATAATGAAACCCTCAATCACCAAAATAATGGCTCCCAGTCCCACACCAAGGATGTCGCCTTACTCGTTGCAATCATTGAGTTAGCGGCTATTCTTCTCCATTGTTATCCTCATCGTTATCTGCATGAGTCAGGTGGGTCTGACTCATAGAAGGTGGAGAGTTTAAGTCCTAAGGGGAGGATTGAAATGGTGGAATAAGGATTCCTGTTGTGAAAAACCCTTGATGCTATTGCTCCACAGATCCGTTGGCATACTCAGTAGTGAATGCAAATGGATAATCAAATAATGCCATTAGAGAGCTAAGGATTTGCTGAGCTGATTGTGAGGCGATAGTGTAAAAAAAGATGATTGTGAAGCATCATAAGGGTGCTGTTGGGGTAATGTCATGCTATGAAATGGGCCAGCTTCTCCACCTGGGAAGAATTGCGATGATAAGGTATAAGTTGATGGTTTCGCAATTCCTATATCAGCATGCATTGATGAAAGGGTGAAGGGGTTAGGGACACCTGATTGCATCGTTGATAGATAAGCATAAGGCACACTTTCGTCATCATCCTCTTTTTTAGGCAAAATAGAATCCGTGAAAGACATGAAATCATGGGCTCTCCTACCACGCTTAGGCTTGAGAATGGGTGGTTTAAGTAATTCATCAGCAGGGTAGGCAAGCTGGACAGCAGTCACGTCTTGATACTCTCCTAGTGCGTATAGCATGAGGCAACATTCTTGATCCACGGTCTCCTTAAACTGACTGTACAGTTATGAAGGGGAATCCTTAACATTAAGTTTGTGGAGTCTCTCAACTATGTCAGCCTACAAAGAAGTGCATTTGATACAGTTAATACATATTACATCTTGAAGAAATCATAAAGCACAGTGTGGACATCGTTGGTTACCGCAAATCCCAGATCACTACTAGATAGGTGGATCCATCGTCTAGTATGTCTCTAATATCATAACATGTAGCCCGAGTCACGATGAAAAGCATCTGTCTCTAACTCGATCAATGAAAGTGTATTTTGTCATGCATTCTAGACACTAATGAATATCATATGCTTATGCCGCTAGTCTATTGATGTTTTACCTCAAAGCTGTAGTGTATGACAAGAGCCGAGGTTAAATGGCTCCTATAGGATTGGCTGCCTCCTTCCAAATTGTCAGAGCATACAGTCTACATGGTGCCATTCCACAATATGAAAGCAAATAATGGGAACTGATGCCAACCATATATCAGACGACGTCAAGCAACACCCTAGTATAAGCTATCGTATACTGGAATGTCATAGGGGCGCCAAATAATTTGAAATTACAAAGAAATACAACATAAATGAGCATATCACTAAATCTAGCAATGACACTATATGAATTAAAGAAAGCGGTGTTTCTAACCTTATCGCCCCTCATCTTATCAAGCAATACTCTGTACTGACGTAGAGTTGTCGATGGCGGTCGAGGAGGCAGGCCAGTATTCTTCCACCTGTGAGAAATACATACTGTGGATTAACTGTTCAAGTATTTTAAGTAGATGTAATAAATGTAATATGAAATACATGTATGATCCACACCTGAAGCCCAATGGTGGAAGTAAGGGATATATATCTAACTAGGGATCTGGATACGAAGGTCTTGCTGGCACTAGAACGGGGAAACGATCCCACGCCCATAAATGCAATAAGTGTAGACATCCACCAATATTTATCTCATCACATTTTGTGGCGGAGCACAACTTTCTATACAAGTATGTCAGGACCGTTGATCTCCAACTGTACTGACTTGCATCTGTAAAGTTTTTTAGCAATGGCAGATACATTAGTAGCACTTTGTGACCCGAAGTGTCGGACATAAGGCAACCGCCAAAGAGTCGCAAGATGTAAGCACATGCAAAACGTTGTGTTAGTTTATCATCGGCATTATCTGGTAAGTGTCCAAAGTTAGCTACTAACCACGTGATCTTCAGGCGCTGGCTTTGCAAACATTTATCAAGCAGTCTGACCCCAAGTAAATATTCACACACCCTTGGCCAATCAAGTTGAGTTCTATCAGATACAGGGACGCCCTCGCAAGGCAAACCTAACTGGATGGATACATCCTGTAACGTAATAGTACACTCCCCGGCGGTGGTTTGGAAAGTGTGTGTCTTAAGATGCCATCGTTCAACTAAGGCAGGCACCATAGCTGCATTAAAATCAAAATGTCCAAGTTAGCTGACATCATAGAAGCCAGCCTATTGCAGATAAGACACAATTGCAGTTAGTGGATCAAATAGTCGGTTTATATAGGCGACATGTCGTAGCCTCAGGATTCGTCTTGCCTTTTGCCATCCATAAAGAAAATAGTTAGGACGTTTACAATTAAACAAGTTCTATTAAGGGAATGAAATTACCTGGTTTTGCCATACTACTTGTGAAATATGCCAGGACTGTAAGTATAAAAGAGACTTGTCATCGGGCCTAAGGGTGACAACACGTCATTGAGTGGCCATTACAACCGAGATCTATAAACTATATTAAACTGCATGAATTTAGTCAAATGCACATCCCTAAATTTATGTAAATCTTTTGTAACGAAACAAGGAGAAATTTAACTTAATACAATAAAATAGGCACAATGTATAGTTTAGATACAGCATGTTATCTAACTTAGGCCAAAATATCACCAAACTAAGCTTAGTCCGGATAGTGTGTATTAATATTCTGGAGGAAAGGCTTTTTGTTGCAATTTGTAGGTCTAGATGTGTACCCAATATTTCATTGGATGGACGAACAAGTTGTGCGATTGTGCCCAATTTGTCGGCATAACCCACACTTGTGTGGTTCTGATGGATCTTCCTTTCAATCTATTTTGTTTCTAATACGTGTGGAGTGGGGACGACCACTAGGACATATCTGTGCAAGATCTGGTACAATTATTGGTCCATTCAATGGGGGCCAATGCTCCATTCTATCAATTGGTTGAAACTCATGGCCATAGGCCTTCAGCATTGTCTCTAGTCGGAATACAGGATCGACAAACTGTAATAGATCTAACACAACCTTCGCACATGCTGCAAATACATGTTGGCAGGGCCAATGCTCTAATTGGAATTTGCCATAATCACATGTGCGCTGGCCCAGGCTAACCTTGCATATTCTCCTAAACTGTTTCCATGTCGGGTCATACGACTCTTACACCTCGAAAGCCAACCTTAGTCGGTCAAAGCAACGGACATGATAGGCGAATGCTTTTCGAGTGCAATCATGAATCTTTTTTCACATGTCTTCGCTGAACACTTCTCCTACTTGTAATTGTATTGCGATAGTTTCAGCTCTGTTAACAAAATATGCATTTACTCAATACAATGTAGCTTTGACCAGTTAAATGATAGGTAAATGTCTAACCCTTTTAAATATGCTATTGATACACTCGGCTAGGTTTGTTGTCATATGCCCCCATCGTCAACCTCCTTCATTGTAAGCACGACTCCACTGACTCTTTAGGATATTATTGATCCAATTAGCAGCTCTTGGCTACAATTGGCGTAGCTCATCCAACTTACAATCTATAACATATTGCTCGTATTGATAACTTGTAATAGATATGCTATTCATTAAGTAAACAATAATCAGGATAGATAATGATAATTAAGGATACTAGTGCCAGTAATACGCATCAATACTGGTGAACATCTTCTTTAGCCATGGAGTCCTAAAAGCAGAGTTCAGATTACTAACAATGTGTCATAGGTAGAACACATGATAATCATAAGGGGGCTACCACCTTACGTGTGGGTTTGCGACGGTGGCTAATATTCCAGGATGCTTATATGATATCAAGCAAATATGTTATCTGTCTTTAACAACACGCTATTGAATATTTGATAAGAACCAAGCCCATGTCTCATAAGTTTCTTCCTCCACAATAGCAAATGCAAAAGGGACGACCTTTCTATCGCCATCTTGTGATGTTGCCGTTAGCAAAACCCCTTTGTACTTCTCATATAAAAAGGTACCATCCACTTAGACTATCGATTTTAAATAGGCAAACGACTCGATGCATGGCTTAAAGTTCAAACACTCGATTGAACAACACAACCGACTCATCTTCATAATTGCTTGATGGGCATTTCCTAGTAACAAGCTCATAGTAAGACCCAGGATTGAAGTGACGCACTGCTGCCAACTACTAAGGTAAAATAGAGTATGATTTCTCCTAATTCCCAAATGCAATAGCGATGACTCGTTATTTGCCCTTCCACGCCTTCCTATAGGATACTGAGTACTTGAAAATATCATGGATTCGCTCAATGACTTCTCAAATAGACATACTAGGGTTTTCAATCACCATGGCCATAATGTATGATGAAATGATATCTGCATCTAATTTTGGATGATCTCGGGAAAGGGATGCAGATACACATTTATGAGGCCCACTGTATTTCGATATCTGCCAATGATCCTCTCTCAGCTTATGGTATGCTCTAACCTTCCAATTACAATGTACACTATAGTAAGGGCACCGATATTCTTCATACTTGGTCGAGGAGTAGTGCATGCAGAATGTGTAGTGAGTTGGAACTGAGTATATCTTCATTGTATGGCAAAATACCTTCTGGTTCATATACCGCAAACCCACATATGGCTCCTGATTGTCATTTAGATTTGTGTCGTCTATGGCTTCAAGGTAATCATGACTAATAGCAGCACCTACATTTAGTCATGAAAAAAAGGCAGCAACCGATTCCATGTAGCAGCTTTCAGGTGTTGTTGGGAGTGTATTAGTGACATCTTCTTCATCATCATCGTCACCAAAACCGTCATCATCACCACCAAACCCTTCAGGAATGTCGTCATATGCATATTCCTCTTCAAATTCATCCATGATGTCCGTTTTCTCTAGGGATGTGAGGGAGAGAGATAAGCCATAGTTCTGCTGAGGAAAACATGGCTCTGGAGTGTAATCAACAATAGAGCTATGAAACTGCTGACCATAGTCAATTTTCCTGTTCATTGGTTCTACGCTGGCCATGTATGGGTTGTAACACGAGGGCCCTTCATTAGCGTCATTATGTTGGCTGGTGGACGGTGGCATGTATAGAGCAATTGTGCTAACTGACTGACTTGCTACGTTCAAATCAAATCCCACTGTTGCGATATGCGCATACACTTCTGGATAAAACAATTGAGTAGGAAACCTCGCATTCACTTCCCACATCCATTGAATATCATCATCATCTTCTAACTCACACACCTTGTACTGTGTCGGATCTAGCGAGAGTGGATGTCTATATATCAACTCGGTTACGATTTAATTTTCATCAAGTCGTAACTTTCGCCCAACTATATTTTTTAGTGCATCCAGGGTTATGTCTAATTTGATTCTTATTACTTTGACACGGGGCCATTTAAACATATCGCCTTCATCTTATTCATAAATTTTTTTCATTCATATAAATACAAATATTTTCATCCTTGGAACTCATTCTGATTCATAACATAGTCAGTTTCAAGAGTCATCTCTAGCGATAAATTTCTCAATTATTGAAGTATATATTATAATTACAAAGATAACTACCCTATATTATTACTATGTAATTACTTATAATTAAATAATTATTGTCCATTCATAAATTAATTATTTCACATGTCAATCATATCTATTTACCTACACATATGTTACTTATATGCACTTAAATTTTATAAATCAACATTTCCAAAACCTCCTACAATGCTATATTCAGACACTTGTAAATATTTTTACCTGGAATACCTTTCAATTTCTCCACTTTCGTAAGTTTTTTGTGCAATTGAAAAATTAATTATTTCTAAGTATTAGGAAGAGATAAATTTAAACATACCTAATTATAAATAACCTAGGTTTTTTAGTTTGTATTTTTCTATTTAATGTTAGTAATAATATTAATGATTCATTTTTCAATGACATTCATATAAGTAGAAACGAACATATCCAAAAATAATAGCTTCCAATATATGTGATTATATTAAAATAAATAACTAATGCGATACCTATCATAATTAACATAATAATTAATTAAGATAGAAATATTTATCTAAAATATTGTTATATTAATAAAAATATTTATCTCATTTTTAGTTAAAATTATTATATAGTTAATAATTTTTAAATACTAAAAGAATTTTAATTGTATCTTAATAATACTATTAACATTAGCCTAATAGATAGATAATACATTTGAATATTATTTGATATTAAATATGTTTCAAATACTGCAAAAAAAATTATTATATCAATGACTTTATATTTATTTTTTTGTTTGTTGTTTTTAATTTTATAATATTTTTAATTCATTAATGTTTAGTAATAATAATAATTTATATTTGATTATATTACTATTGTTATTAAATCACTTTTACTTTTTTTATCGTATAACCATCTTTTCTTTGATTAATAATATACTCTGATATTTCAATAATACAAATAATTTAAGTAAGATACTCAATATCTATTCTTAATAAAATTAAGATTTATGATTTACAATAAAATTTTAAAGAACTCAAAGTATAAGATTTTACTTTCAACTAATGTTTCTTAGTAATAATTTATTATTAGTGAATTTTACTATTTTTTCAAAAAATGTTAGTACCAAATAGATTTTTTTGAAACCCTAAACTTACATTACTTGGTAATGTTTGAGTTAAGAGTAATATAATTAAAAATAATATATGAAAAAAAATCTTACAGAAAGTATATAATATTAATAAATATATTCATTAATTCATACTTACTTTGACCCATAGCATTAAAATATTAATATCAAGTAAATATTATTATAAAATAAGTAAATCATTTTTATTTAAATATCAATGATACAATACTGATTACTATTAAACAATTGTAAAAATTATGCCATTGCTGGATAAAATAAAATTACTAAGAAGAACAATATAATAACTACTACAATAACAATTATAAGTTAAACTTTATTTGTACTGTTTCAATTTATTCAAATACAAAATTTAGTCTTATTAAACCCTAAAAATTAGTACTGTACTCATATATTATAATAATAAAAAAAATTTTAAATAATATAAGCATATTAAAACAAAGATTACTGTAGCATTTAGTGTGTTATATTATTATTTTAAAGGTCAATAGGTTAAGGATAATATTATGTTCTTTCAATAATTTCTTCCTTACTTCTAAGCCATCAACTAATATTATTTCAATTATTTCAAAATTACCTTAACTTATCTATGTAATATTTATCTTAATTATATAATTATTTATTCTCAATCAAAATAAAATTATATATATTTCAATATCTATTTTTGATTAAATTAAGATTTATGGTATATAAAAATATTTTAAAAATCTCAAAGTATAACAATCTTTAACTAATATTTCTTAATAATAATTTATTATTAAGGAATCTTACTATTTCTTTCAAACATTTATAACTATTTAGGCTTCTTATCTTCTATTTTAGTAATGCCCAACCCACAAGCCTAATAATTAAAATCATAATAATTTACACAACAGACATAATCTAGTTAGATTAAAAATATAATAATATATTCAGATATCATAATAATAGAATAAATTTGAATAAAATCAGCACATGAAAATAATACGCACAAGCATAATAATAAAAGTAAATTAAAGCAGTATAAAAATTATAACAAATAAATCAAATTAATTAATTAACACAAACATAGAAGAAAAATATATAATCAAATTAAATAATAACAACATTGCTACAATAATAATGTCAATTATAATAAGTGAATACTTGAAAAAAAATTATACAAGACGTGTATTATATTTTCATATGACTTGAAGATAATATACATTACTTAAACTAATAGAATCAATTTTCTTAAATAATCTTACTTGTATAACGCTCCTTAAATAATGTAACCGTCGCTGAAGATTGGATTTTGGATTCCTGATGAAAAGAATATTTGCTAGGAAATAAGATTTTTTTAGAAAATGGTTGCTGGGCTGTTAGGGAGTAGAATATTTTTTTTAGAAAATGGCTGCTAGGGTGTTAGGGAGTAGAAGGTTTTTTTAAGGAAATGGCTGCTGGGGTGTTAAGGAGTAGAATTGCTACGTGAGTGTGTGAAGAGGTGCTGGGGAGGAGGGGTTTTTATAGAGGTGTGGGTGTGTCACGGGTGCACAAGAGATATGACACGTGGTAGCGGGGGAAGGGCGTCATGCCTACGGTTCACCTGCACTCGCCACGTGGTGCGCATGCAGGAAACGGGCAGGCACAGCATCACATCCGAGAGCTGCCTGTGATTGATCTGATCACGTTGCTTGAGTTCTCATGATCAGGCCTGATCACGTTCTCTGACTTCCCGTGATCAGTGCTCTGATCATGTTGAGCTCGGGCCCGTGATGGCCTTTTTTTAAATAAATAAATATTTTTAAGCATCCTAATAAATAAATTTGGCAGCATAGCATTTAGGTTAAAAATTTTTGAAAACCAAACAAAACGATAAAAAAGCCCTAGTAAGAGTGAAAAGAAAACAATAATGAGAAAATCACAAAAGAAATTTAAAATTTCAATTAATATTTATTTATGTATTTTTTGAAATTTTTTATATGAAAATGATATTCTATATAAATATTTTAATTATAGTATTTCGACTTAATTATAGTATTTTTCATGTTTTAAATAATATACTATATAAATATTCATTGAATAATTTAATTTTATTTGTACTTGATAAATTAACTAAATAAAAATTTTGTTTAATGAAAATAACTATACTTATTTCTCATTAATTTTTTAATATACCATAAAATTGATAATAAGGGTCCATTTATTTGATAAAAATATTTTTAGAATAATTTTATTTATTTAATATTAAATATGATAAGAAACTATCTCTAAATGTATGCTATTTATGGAAGATATAATTTTGATTGAGGAATCAAGAGAAGAAATTAATTATAAATTGAAGCTTTGGAGACAGGCATTGGAATTAGGAGGTTTTCACTTAAGTAGAAGTAAGATAAAGTATATACATTGCAAATTTAATAAGAAAAAAGATAGAAATAATTTAAAGATAAGAATTGGAGAGCATGTCATACTCCAAATATTTAAATTTAAGTATTTAAGATGTGTATTACAAAGTGATAGAAAAATTGATGAAAATGTCACACACAAAATATAAGCTGGATAGTTAAAATGGAGAAAGGTATCAGAAGTTATTTGTGACTGCAAAGTACTTACTAAACTTAAAGGAAAGTTTTATTATACTGTTATATAACTAGTTATACTTTATAATTAGTGAATGTTAGGTTTTGAAGGGATAATAAGAGCAAAAAATGTGAGTAACAGAAATAAGAATGTTAGGATGGATGTGTGGTCATACAAGAAAGGACAAGATATAAAATAAATATATACGAGGGTATATTAATGTGACACCTATTAAGAAAAAAATGATTGAAAATCGGTTAAAGTGGTTTAGTCGTATGCAAAGAATGCTATTAGAGGCACCAGTAAGAAGAATCAATCACATGGTCTTTTAACCCTGTGAAAAAGTATAGATGGAGGCTAAAAAAGACATTAGGAGAAGTTATAAAAAAAGATTTCTTTGTGAATAACATTATTGAAAATCTGATTTCTGATAAAACCTAATATTATTATGCAATCCATGTAACCAACCTCACTTAGTGAAATAAGACTTTGTTGTTGTTATACTTAATATTAAATATGATGAGTGAAATAAAAAATAATACTCTCTGTTTTGAAGAAAAAATTACTTCCTTTTACTACCATGATAATATGCATTTTTTTTTAAAATCCTAAAGTATATAGATGATGGAAAGCCACTTTACTCAAATACAAATAATTAAAATTATTTATAAAAATATTTTCTAATAAAATAAATGAAGTCTTAATATATATTCAATAGTCTAAATTTCATTTGGTTTATTATTTAATTTTATAAAGTAAATATTATTTATAATATTACATATATGTATAAAATAATCTCATTAAATATATTAAAAGTTATTCAATTGAAATAAGTTTTTATAAATATTAAAAATATTTTTTATTATGAAAATTAAATACTATAGACTACAATATGCTTGGCCTATAATTTATGATACTTTAATGAGTTTAAAAATATGAATGACTAACATTGAAACTAGTCCATTTACTATTTGAAATCAATGGTAGCAAAACTTTCTTATTTCTCAATCTTTCTTGTACAAATTATAAATTAATCTTAGAAATATAAAAGTAACAAAGAACTAAAGGATGCTAAAAATGTTTTGCCATTTCATTTTAATCTCTTATTTTTCAAAAATAAAATTATCTCATGAATCTATTTCTCTTATCATTTTACCATTTTTTATTTTCAGCCTTGGGGTTTTGTTTTTGAAATATATCTATTTTATTTTTATTTTAATTTAAGTTTATTTTTTATAGTAGAAATTTTTATTTTCCCTTAATATTTAATAAAAATTCATCTTCTGAAAAGATTATTCCATGCTGAAATATAAATTAACTAGAAAATTGACTCTATTTTAAGATATATGGTGAGGGTGGTGAAAATATCTTACTATCTTCCTTACAATATCTAAGGCTTCTTCTTTAAATATAAGTAGATTATAACTTTTTGAAAAAAAATTATTGTTTTTGAAAATTCAATATAATAAGGATTAAGTTACAAAACCTTTAGCCCTAATTTTATTGTCTTGAACCAGTCATTCAAACAATAAAATTAAGGCTACAAGTTTTGCAACTAAGTCCTTTTATTATATTAAATTTTCAAAAATGACGATTTGTTTAAAAAGTTATAATCCACTTATATTTAAGGAAGAAGTCCTATATAATGTATGGAAGACAATAAGATATTTTCACCATCATATATCTTAAAATAAAGTCAATTTTCTAGTTAATTTATATTTCAATATGAAATAATCTTTTTAAAAGATGAATTTTTACTAAATATTAAGGGAAAATAGAAATTTCTACTATAAAAAGTGAACTCAAATTAAAAAAGAATTAAAATTGATATATTTCAAAAACAAACCCCCAGTGCTAGAAATAAAAAATAGTAAAATGAAAAGATGAATAGATTCATGAGATAAATTTATTTTTGAAGAATAAGAGATTAAAATGAAATAGTAAGACACTTTCTACTGTCATCTTTGTTACTTTTATATTTAAGAAATTAATTTATAATATGCACAAAAAAAATTGAGAAAGAAGAAAGTTTTGCTACCATTGATTTTAAATAATAAATGGAGTAGTCTCAATGTTAGTCATTCATATTTTTTAATTCATTAAGGTGTCATAAATTATGGGCCCAAACATATTATAGTTTATGCCATTTAATTTTCATAATAAAAAATATTTTTAATACTATTAAAAACTTATTTCAATTGAATAACTATTAATATATTTAATGATATTATTTTATACATATATGTAATATTATAAATAATATTTAATTTATAAAATTAATTGTAAGTATTACAATAATAAAGTAGATGAAATTTAGACTATTAAATATAAATTAATTAATTAATTATTTTTTCAGAAAATATTTTTTATAAAAAATCTGAATTATTTGTATTCAAGCAAAAAGGCTTTCCATCATTTATATACTTTAGGATTTAAAAAAAATGAATATTATTATAGTGGTAAAAGAAAATATTTTTTTCATCAAAATAAAGAATATTATTTTAACTTCACTTCTCACATTTAATATTAAATAAATAAAATAATTTTTATTTTTTAAATAATTTATAACTATAAATACAAATAAATAAAATTATTCTAACAAAAAATATTTTTGATCAAAATAAATTGACCCTTATTATCAATTTTGTGGCATATTAAAGAAATTAATGATAAATAAGTATAGTTATTTTTATTAAACAAGATTTTTATTCAGCTAATTTATCAAGTGCAGATAAAATTAAATTATTAAGTGAATTTTTATATAGTAAATTGTTTAAAATATGAAAAATATTATAATTAAAATTTTTATATACTATATCATTTTCATATAAAAAATGCTATAAAATACATAAATGAATATTAAATGAAATTTTAAATTTCTTTTGGGGGCTTTTTCATTATTGCTTTCTTTCCGCCTTCATGAGCCTATTTCCCCTTCATTTTGAATTTCATAATAAAAATCTTTCTTTTTTTTTCAGGAAAGTAATTATCAATGTCAATGCCCTACTATTTTACTTTTAAAAATTTTGATCAATTTGTAATTATTAACTTTTGACGTCTTAGTGTGCACTTTGAAAATTTAGGTATACAATCTAAGGTAATCAGTACATCCATCCATCTAACTGAACATTTTTATCTGCTCTTTCACTACTTTAATTGTGTGGTTTAGAAATTACTAGCTATCTAGGATTTCAACTAGAGTATTTACTAGTAGGATATACTAGTCCTGGCCATTGGGCTTAGCCCTGTTTACATTCCCCGAAAAAAACGAAATAGTAGTCTTGGCCATGTCAATAGGCTTTAAACTTCTACAACTTCTAATATAATTTTGCTTATATAATCATGAATTCATATGTGTAATTCATGAATATGACACCCTAATTTGACTTATATTTTTCAAGTGAACATTCAACTTGTAATAAATAAAACTAAGATAGATGGTAAGTTTTGAAATATGTATTTTGTTATCTATTACTATTTTAAAATTTTCTTATTATTTCTTGATAGGTGTGAAGTTTCACCTGTTTTCTTATTGTTGAACATGCAACGTACAAAGGGGAGAGGAGGGTGCAATAAACGTGGTTGGCAACTTTGCATTATAGCAATTATATTTGGATGTAGAGCTCCAATTAATTAATTAATCTCTTTCACTTCATTTTTTTAATGATGATATAGTGTGTTCTTTTTTAGACTTTGAGTTACAAGATATAGAATTATTGAGTACATTTTCTTTTTTTTTTGTTGTAATTTAATTCTAAAGTTTTAAGGAGTATACATTTTTTAATTGTTTTGATATCTATCATTAGGTGATGAA
Source organism: Sindora glabra (assembly GCA_020226215.1). NCBI lineage: Eukaryota > Viridiplantae > Streptophyta > Magnoliopsida > Fabales > Fabaceae > Sindora > Sindora glabra. The sequence continues at coordinate 10,141,584 of CM035226.1, read as the reverse complement.
TTGGATTGATTATTATTTCATAACCACATTTTCTCCACAATGATGAAGTAAAAAAATAATTTTTGAAATACTAATATTATTTAATGATGATACGATGTGATTTTTTTATATTTTGGATTATAAAATGTAAAATTATTGAGCATACTTTCTTTTTTCTTTGTTAGTGGCTTCTTTACGTTTTATAACATAATTCTAAAGTACTAAAGACTATACATTATTTAATTGTTTTAATGTCTATCAAAAGGTGATGAATTGAATTGATTATTATTTCATAACCACATTTTCACCACAACAAAGAAAAGATTTTTTTTTTGTAAGAGAAAGAATTTTTATTATTAATATATTAGTATGACATAAAGGGAATTGTGATAATTTCTAAAATCTTTATTTTTATATTATATATTAATTGTAATATTTTTTACTTCTTATTATGACCAATATCATTTTTGTAATTCATTATATGTCAATTTATTATTTTTTTAATGAAAAGTCAATTTATTATTTCTTCTCTATTTGAGAGATAAATCATGAAATAAAAAAATAATTTTCTTACATTTATTAGTCATTAATAGTAAATAATAAATATAAAATCATTGATTACTCCTTTTATTTATCATTCTAATATCAAATCAATTTTCAATAAAAATTTAAATTTGAATCTATATCTATCACTATAATTCACAATTAACTATTTATTTTATTCTTATAAAAATATTACTAGATTACATTTATGTTTTATTTCTTTTTTTTCTCCCATTTTCAGTCACTTCAAAATAACTATTTTATTTGAGATAAGAGTTTTTATCTTTATATTCAATATCTGTAAGTTTACAACTATCTAATTATTTTATTCTTATAAAATGCTCCTCAAATTACATTTAATTTTTCTTTCTTTTTATTTTTTTATCTTTAGTCATTTCAAAGTTATCATCATTTTTAAGATAAGAGTTTTCATTTTCATCTTCAATACTATAAATATTCTCTCTTACTACTTTTAATCTTTTGCACTTGCTTGATCCAAAATTTTTATTATATAAATTCCTTTCTATGATTTTTTTTGCTTTTTTTTTGTATTATTGTTATTGCAATTTGATTATCCCCTTTTTTCTGTTATGAATGCTTTATTTCATTGAATTTTTATCTTTTAAGAAAAAATATATAACTTGATCAATTCTTCACTTTAATAGATTCTTAATATATAAAATTATAAAGCATACATTTTTTATAAAACTTAACTATTTCACAATGTTTAATAAGAAGAGTATACTTTTAGAGGAAATTATATAAGGAGAGGAATTACCATCATGTAAATATGTGGACTTTCAATTATGAAATTTACAAATTTGCTATTGATAATATATATGAATATGTTATTTTTTATTACTTCAAATTTTTATGAAGATGTTAAGGTTAACAAATGCAACATTTTCTATTTTAAAATTTGAAAATCATTTTATCTTTATATGCATCTAATTTTATTTGAAAATTTTTTATTTTTAATCTTCATTTGATTAAATTTTTTTTATCCTTATTTCATCTAATTTTACATCGAATTTAAAATTTATCAATTTTCATCTATAATGCACTTCTTTTTTATCTTCATTTGATAAAATTACCTTTTACTTTTACAAATAAATGACCAATCTCACTTGTACCCACTAGAAAAAGCTTGAATTTGGTATCTCTACCTCCACTTTTTTTCTCCTTTGTGTTCTTGACATATTTTTCTTAAATTTTAACTAGGAATAGATCAATTCTTCTTCTAAAGATTAATTATCCATTGCACATTTTTTATCAGTTTACTATTTTATATTTAATTATATTTTAGGAAAGAAATTTTATTATAATGTAACTTTTAGAATATACTAAATATAAATTGGTTATTGGTGTCTTTCAGCCAAAAATTATTCCTCTCTTCCATATGAATTAAAAAATATAAAATATTTGATATCAAAACATTGAATTTTAATCACTTATATGTTATAATTTATAGATTTTAATGAATTATCTGTAATATAAAATTATTACTTTTAAACATTTGTTTAATGCTATAATTTAGCATGTAAAATATATATTAATCAATTTTTCTTCTAAAGATTCATTACCCATTGCACACAATTTATTTGTTTACTATTTTATATTTGATTATATTATAGGAAAGGAAATTTATTATAATGTAACTTTTAAAAATACTAAATATGTGTTATTTATTGGTGTCTTCCAATCAAAAGTTATTCCTCTCTTTCGTATGAATTGGAAAAATATAAAATATTTGATACCAAAACATAAAATTTTAATCAATTATATGTTGTAATTTGTGAATTTTAATGAATTATTTGTCATATAAAATTATTATTTTAAAATTTTATTTTATGTTGTAACATAATATATAAAATATATATTGTCATTAAAAAATTATTCTTATCATAAATTATATTATTAAATATTAATATTAATAATAATAAATATTTTAAAAAATAATATCTAGTTAATGTATGAATTTGAAATCAATTTTTTAGTACAGTAAATTTAAAATTAATTATATACTTGAATGTTAAGTAAAATGAGTGGAGAGATGACTTTTTTCATTAATTTTTTAATTATTATTTTATTAGATATATTCTATTTTAAATATCTTAGAGTTAAAGATATGACTTTTTTTAGAGTTTTTAGCTATATATTAATCAATTTTTCATCTAATCATCTTTATAAATAATTAATATATAATTATAATGTTATGTTATTAAAATAAATATTCATTTGTAATATAAAATTACTACTTTTAGAAGTTTATTTTATGTTATACCATGATAAATAAAACTATATTGACATTACAAAAAAATTATTTTTGTTGTAAATCATATTATTAAATATTAATATTGATAATAATAATTATATTAAAAAATAATATCTAAATAATGTGATGTTTGAATTTAAAATTAATTACCTACTTAAATGTTAAGCAAAAATAGTGAAGAGATAACTTTTTTTAGAACTATTAATCGTATATTAATCAAATTTTTTATCTAATTCTCTTTATAAATGATTGATATATAATTATAATATTATATTATTTAAATAAATATTTATTAATGCAATATATGAGTAATTTCCTAGTAATTAATTATATGCTGATCATTTTTAATAATTTTTAAATTTAATTGGAAAATTAATGAATTTATATTCTTCATAGGAAAAATATATGAAAATTTTTTAAAGAAAGCTAAGTATTAGAATATTCCATGTTATTAAGAGATATTTTTATTTGAAATTATAAATAGGTGCTATTTCTAATTCCAACCCTAATTTGGAGAAAAATTTCAATATGTAGAAGATAGGAAAAGGAGTGATGAAGAAAAATAAACTTTGAACATTTTTCTAGTGTCACTTTTAATAGAAAATGTAATTTAACATTTGATTTTTTTTATTAAATGATTTGTTGAATTCTATTTAAAAGTATGCTAGAGAAATTATGAAGCATATTTTCTTAATACATTATAAATACGAAAAATCTATTTTTGTGTTGTACAAATAATAAGTCATTTTTTATGCATCAAATAAAGTAAAATACATTTTTAAAAATGTAGAAATAAAATCAATTTTTCACCACTAGGCCTTTTCTTCCCTTCAGGACCTTGCATGTGTTTGTGAGTATTAATTGACTTTCACTCTGATTATCACTTAAAAAAGGGATAAATATCCTAACTTTTTACTTTCAAGCATTAATCAATGACTAATTAAAAAAAGAATTGCACTTTGTGCATCACACAAGATATACTTTATCAATTTATTATTATTGATTTATTTTAAAGTATGATTTTTTTTCATGTTTGAGTTTCGAAATTTGCATTTTTATAACCAAAAATAGATAAAAGAAGCATAAAAGATCAGGTTATAAATTTTATCTCAATTCGTTTTAGTTGCTGAAAGTGTTAAATAAGTAGGCATACTGTTAAATTGGTTAAATAATTTTTTACTTAATTTTATATTCAGTCCTAATAAATTAAGTTAATAAAATTCAATTTTTCGGTTTGATATTCTTTTGCTAACTTATGAAATAGTGTATTAAAGCACATTTTTATAAAAATAATATAAAATTTTATTCAAAAAATTGTACTAGGGATGTAATATTTCTTAAAGATTTTGTACTTTTTATTATATTTAAGATTCAATTTTTTATTCTTATGTATATATGTCTAATGATTTAACTATTCTTATTGTTATAAAAAAATATATTGCACTTGGCAATTGATTTTAATATGTTGGTAAAAGAAAGAGGGCATTGATTGGGTTAAGTTATTTAAATGTTTGCTGTAAGGCTTTTTATTTAAATTATAACAAATATATTAATTATTATAATAATTATTAAAAATTGTAATTTGATGATTACAAAAAGCTTTCAATGTCATAATCATTTTTTTGGAGCAATTAATACATGTATTATTATCTAAATGAAGAATCTCACTACAAATAATTAATAAACTTTATATAAATTTTATCAAATAAAAAATTTCAACACATGTAATGTACTTAATATAGAATTATAACATATTGCTGATAGAAAATTTTAAAATACCATTAATTAAGTAATTAATGTTCAAAAAAGGTATTTTTCTTCAAATATTTGAATCATTAAACTAAAATGCTTGTAATGATATTTATAGGATTTTAAAATTTGAGATGATGTAATAAATTTAAAAATTATTAAATTAAAATTATTAAATTAAAATTATTTAATTATAATTATATATATTTTAATAAATATAATCAAATAATTTTAAACTAACTATTCTTATAACTAATATATAATTTTAAACTTTAAAATTTTAAAAATGCCATAAAATTCATCTTAAATGGATTATTTGTGATCTAGAATAAGAGGGAAGTTGTAGGTCGGGCAATGGACATGGTATAAATTTCCAAAAATATATGTTTAAGAATTTATTTTAAATTTTTAAAAATATATATTGCTCTTATACAACATGATAATTCAATACTAACATGATATGTTTACATGATATGTTTATTTAAATTTAGGTTGACATGCTGATACATTTAAAATTTTATTTAAAATTTTAAAAATTTTATTTGAGAAATAATTAATAATTTAATTATAAATAAATATATATAATGAAAATATAAAATTTTTATTTTAATAAAATAATAATAAAAATTTAAAGTAATATTTTATTAATAATTAAAAATATTTTTATAAAAATAATAAGCATAAATTTAATAAATAATTTTAAAATATAAATTTTATCAATTAAAATAATTAAATAAATAATTTATTTTAATATATTTAATAAATAAATTAACTTAAATAATACCATTGTGGGCCCAATGTAGGTGCAGGACCTTGGCTCAAATAGGGAAGCCGAGGGCAGCTTTCTTTCCCTCTTGGGCTACTCTCAGAACAATCTGGAATAAACAACAAATTAACAATTCTGAATGGAAAGAGTATTTTTAGAACAAACCCAGCAAGTTCCCCTCCCACTTTTCCTTACAAATTCTTAAAATATGTGATATAAAATTAATTATAGTATAACTTTACTTAGATGTGATAAATTAATAAAAAATCATGTTAATCAATAATTAGTTTTAACTAATATATGACATATATTCGAAAATAAATAATATTTTTTAATAATAAGAATGATAATTTACTTAACGCACGTATAAGATCTTGAATTTGAATTCTAAACGCCGAACATCATTACATCACTAAATTATTGACATAGATAATACTTTAACGCATATTTGAAAACATTATGAAAAATTAAAAAAAAAATTCACAGATTCTGCAACAGTAGACACATGCATGAAAGGCTTAAAAAAAATTCCGCACCATTTGGCGCAACGGAGACCTGTACGAGCCGCAAGGCCTCTAGTTCTAGAGTGATTTTTTTTTTTCAATGATTCGAATATTTATTAGATTTTTTTTCTTATATTTCGATTAATAATTAGGTAAGTTCAAATTAAGATAGTAAGAAATATGTTAGGATAATTTGATCCGATTATATAGATTTATTTTAATAATATAATTATACATTATAAAAATAATTATATTTAATTATTTTTAATTAAAAGTTTAATTTAATATAATTAAAAAATTTATATATTTAAATATTATATTATTTATTAAATATATATATATTTTTATATAAAAATTTATTTTTATTTAAAATAACAATAAAAATAAAAATAATTTGACTTTAAATTAGGCTTTAAATAATATATAAAATTAATTGAGTCAAATCAAACTAATTTTTTTAAAAGTTAAGTGTTTCAAACTTGGGCTTGAACTATATATTTTATGTAATTATATATTTGATTCAAAATTCAAAAACCTAACCAATATATTTGTCTAGCGTGATGCGCGGTGCCGAGACTTCTACGGGGAGAGTAGTCCAAGTCTCCTCTCCAAGTCTTCTTCCACGACGAAAACTAACGGATTCATCTGAATTATATTCTGCTAAGAACAAGTAAATGGAATGCGACAACTTTCTCACGTTCAATGTTCACACCTTGCTTTAATGTTCTTTAAGAGCACTAAACGCGCTTTTGAACAAAAGCTAGGAGATTTGAAAATGTAAGTTGTATTTGATATAAACTGGTCTTTATCAATTATATAATACAGTGATAAAATTTATATCAATTTAAATTAATTTGTGATATACCTGTATGTTAATAAAATATTAATATTTAGAGTGGAATTTGGAATTACTACCACCATACATAGGAGCACCAATTTAGGATGTATTTGAATATATTTTTATTTTTATATTTTTAAAAATTATTTTTATTTTCAAAATCTATTTTTGGATTAAAAAATGAATAATAGATTGTGGTCAATATTTTATTTAATTATAAAGTTGATATCAAAAACAAGAAAATAAGTTAAGAAAATATATAAAAATTATTTTTTTAATTTTTATTTTAAAATTATACATTTAGAGTTGTAGTTTTAAAAATAAAATATAAAAAAAATTCTCAAATAAAATTTTTTATTTTTAAAATAAAAGTACAAAAATTATTTTTAAAAATAGTGAATAAACTAAAGGCAACAGATTAATGCATCTAAAGGTTTAGATTTCAGCGAAGCTTTCCATTTTGTTTCGTGATAGAGAAAATAAAGTATATTTGACAATTCTGTGTCACAAATTAATGCAACCTATAATTTTGGGTTGATGCATCTAATCTTTAATCCATCTTCTCCTCTCTACTTGTGCTAGTTATTATAGACTCCCTTCTCAAAAAAAATCTTGTTACTAAATTCATATCCATAGAAATAGAGAGATAAAGAGATTTTTTCATATCTTAAAGAATATCACTAATACTTTTACATACTAAAATATGCAAAAATAAAGATAAACATGATAAAGATTAAATAAGAACGTGACTCCAAAGGTTTGGGTGGAAATGACGGCTGCAATTAAAGAAACAAAATCAGAGAAAGATGAACATGTGTTGTATAGTTTTGTTTCTGGGTTCGGATTGTAATTTTAGAAGTTGTTTGAGGATTTTTTTTTTTGCCAAAAAAAGTTCATTAACTCAACCTCCATGTAAGCTAAAATTAGCTTTCCTAGAAGCTTATTCACATAAGCTTCCAGGATAGTTTGGGAAAATAAGTTATAAAAAGGCTTAAAAAAGCTTAAGTTAATTTTTAAAGCTTAATCAAACAATTAAAAAATAATATAAGAGTACTTATTAGAATAGATAAACTAAACTAAGCTATTTTCAAATTAATTTTCAAACAGGTTTTATGTCATTTTATTATAATAATGACATTTCGACAGTTACCATAATTTTTTTTTGATAATAGGAGGAGTGATAATTTACTTATCATACACATACAACATTTTTGGTTCAAAATTTCAAATATAAAGAAGAGTAAAATTTTTAAAGTAATATTAAGTATTATTGTACTACTAAAGTATCAACTATTACCATAAACTTTTAATAATAAACCGATTGACTTTAACATCTTATTTTATTTTTTGATATGAAATATTTTATAAAATAAATAAATGTAAATTTAAAAATAATAATAACTAAGTCTTATAATTATGAATTTTTTTTATAATTTTTAGATTTATCTTTCCTTCTATATTTTGAAAATAATTTTTTATTTTTAAAAGTTATTTTAAAATATAAAAAACACTAAAATTGTGCTTGATAATATTGAAATTTTTAATGTTAAAAATTAAGCACTAAATATTTCACACTAAATAGAATAAGCATGTCATGATCTAATATGGTCATGACCAACATACAATTGGTCATGAATGATTCTATTAACCTTATTCACAACCATTAGTTATCATAATAAGGAAATCATCCATGATATATGTTCATTTATCAAAGAATATCAACATGTAATTTTTTTAAAAAAAATATTTACTGCAATTTAAGTTACCTTTCAAAAAAATAGTTAGGCTAACTTATAAGTTTCATGACATAAAGGCATATGTTATTCTAATGATGCAATGCACATTCTAGTGCTTAACTTCTATCCTAACAAAAGAGACTTACCCTTTAATTATGTTTAATCTCAATAATTCAAATTTATAAGAATATCAACACATTTGCTACCAAATTCATCAAAAGATGCCTGGATAAGTAATCTTTAAAGGAGGGCAACTTTTATTGTGGTGAGGGAGATGGAAGGTCCTGTTGAATATCTAAAAAGACAAATTCATATGAAACGAAATATGAAATTTAATGAAAAGTATTCCATCTAATATAAATATAATATTTGTGAGTAATTAATCAGTCAAACTAAATAAGCACTTGAACCCTTTTTCAAGTCCTAATTAATTAATCCATAAGTTGTACGTACTTACTAAATCGTACAGTAGGCATTTTAGATACTTTTTTTTGGTCATTAACGTTTTTAAGGGTAGCCTACACAATTTAGAAACAAAATGAGCTATCTAGCATGTAAAAACATAATAAGATTTGAAGTGCAAATAAATAAGTATCCTCTTTATAACTTTACTCATACTTCTTTATATCTCCAATATTGTCTCTTTAAAATCAATCTTATTTCCTCGTAAATGAATACTCAAATTCAACCTAATAAATCACAACAAATATATATATATCAATGCCCATATTATCGTTCGCATAAAATATACATATCACAATACAACATATACATATCAAGATAATCTCAACTCAATGTCCATAATTTAAAGTTTATATACATTTGCAAATAATCAAGCAAAGCCACACATGACATATCTTTTTCAAATAAAACATGAAACCCCAAACCTTCAGTGTCAAGATATATTAAGACTTAATCATGTGTCTTCATTCTTTTCTTAAATTGATTATAGTTTATTTGCTCATTCTACTCACCATTATTTGTATCTAAATCCATTTATTAATAGCTTATATTTACTAAATCATATGAAAACTCTTCCCCAGTTATGAGGTTAAACACAAGTTTTATGGTTCAATAGGACTTGGAAAAGATGTTCTAGTAGGATTTAAACTTATCAGTCGAATGTTAAAAGACAAAATCAAGATAGAAACAGAAGGATTTTGATGGAGAAATCATTTTCGGCCTTGCACAGAAATCCCAAATCTATTCTCTTGTACTAATGATATTACTTAATTTGCTAAATAAATAATTAGCCAATCTTGTGCAAAAATCGTGCAAAAAATCATGTTAAAATTCTCTAAAAATGTTCAAAACCTTTATGGTTCAATGCAAATTTCCTTATTCGGTTACTCTTCAAGAAAAATAAAGACATTAACTTTACTAAAGTCACATATTTTGGAATGCATCTTAACTATAAAAAATTAGTAGAGGAGGAGCGAATATAGTTAAAAGACAAGGGATCATTGAAGATACCAAATCCCTATGGGTATGTCAAGCCTTTTATAATTAGAACAAGTTTTGGGTAAGCTAAGGCTAGTAATTGATTAGAAACCTCTCAATTTGTTTCTTGCAAACATCAAGTTTCCTCTTCCAAGAAGAGAAATATTGTTGTAAAAACTCTTGAATGCAAAAATTTTCTTAAAGTTTGACTTAAAGGTAAGATTCTGGCAACTTAGAATTCATTTGGAGGAAAGGTATAAGATCACCTTCTGTATTCCTAATTTTCACTACTAATGGATGGTCATGCCATTCGTGCTTAATAATGCTCCATTAGAATTACAAAAGGCCATGATAAAAATCTTTCAATTAATCCTTTATACTACCCTTGTTTACATAAATGATATTTTATTATTCTTTTCTAGTCTAGAAGAACACTTAGCCTTTTTCCAATAATTTTATAGTCTTGTTAAAAAATATGAAATTATGTTGTCACAAAAAATATGATAATAGCTCAATTATCCATTGACTTTCTTGGGTTTATAATCAAATATGGTTAGATTTATTTACAACTTCATATTTCTGTAAAAACCCAAGAATTTCTTAATGGACCCCTAAACACTAAACAACTTCAATAGTTTTTAGGCCTTGTTAATTACATGAAAGATTTAATTCTTCATATGGCCTAATGCAGGTGCATAACCCAATTACTTTAGAAAAATCCTCCTTCCTAGCCTATGATCTAGAGTGAAGCTATTAAGAAGCCAAAAGAATTATCTTTCAACTTGCTTTCTCTCCAAATACCAATAACTAAAAGAAGACAAATTCTTCAAATTGATGTAAATACATTAAATTGGGGAGCAATTTTGCTAGATAAAATCAAGAATAGAGTTGTATGTGGTTATCAAAGTGTTAAATTCAAAAATGCAAAATAGCATTACCACTCAACATTTAAAGAAATACTTGCTATCAAAAAGGTCATTAAAAATTTTTAGTTTCATCTAATTGGTAGGCATTTCTTAATCGAAATGGATATATAAGCTTTTCCTACCATGCTTAAATCCAAAAGAACCATATTGCTATAACCCCAATTGATTTGTTGGAAAAATTAGCTTGAATAGTGAAAGTTTGATGTGAAACATATCAAAGGAAAGAAAATTTTCTTAGCTAACTTCCTATTAAGACCTATAAAATTCAATTTAGAAACTATTCAAAATATCCTTCTAATTTTTATGATGATTCCTGCAAAACCTTCAAACCTACCATTATTATACCAATAATTTCCTTTTTACCTTAAAGAAAATATTTTGAAAAAATGGTTTGAAAAATAAGTCAAAAGCCATAGTTGTATCTATATTGCTAAACATAAACAATCTAAAGCTTTCATTGTTAACCTAAATTATCCACATTTTACCATAATCAACCTCACTTATCCTCTAACTACTCATTAAAAATATGAATTTTTTTAATGAAGTCCATGGCTCGAATATACACCTTTGGTTGTCTACTTAATAAAAATACTATTTTAGTATTTTTGAATTTGAATTTTATAGGGAGATTACAAGAAAACTATTACTTTTTCAAATAATTATCCTTATTTAGACCATTCTAAGAAAGACACAATTATTTCCTTTAAATTCCTAATCAATATATGCTTGTCACTTTTCATTCACATTGGTATCTAGAAGATGAAATTGATAGAGATGGTAAAACAGTGACATAATTCCATTAGTATTATCATTACGAGGATGAACCTAATTATTCTTATCATATCCAAGCTTTTCCATTTATTACTTATACTCAATGGATAAAAGCATATGCAATCCTTTGCCAATAGAATGGAATTGATCCTAATAGCTTATCATTATATTTTTGGGAAATTGACACTTAACGCAAATGGGATCATCCTTTTTTCCTTCAAGAAAAATGCAATTTGGCCCTCCATATATGGCAAGAATCTCATCTTGATGACTCAAATAGTGAAGATGATGACATTTAGATGCATAATTATCCCTTGAGTGAAGTGCCCAATATATAATTAGTTTCTTTACTTTATTCTTTGAATCTTTTACTTTAGTTCACTTTTGCTTTATTTCCTATTAGGCTTACTTCAATGTACTTTTATTTTATCTTTTTGCTTTATTCCTTATTAGGAATCTTTTACTTTTACTTTACTTTATTCCCTACTAGAAATTATGTACTTTAGTATTTTAGCTGTATTATGTAACTTTCATTATAATTATGAATAAAAATGTCTATTGATGGGTAAAAGTTAGTAGAAATTTTCTTTTAGTAATCTTTCTCTTTTTCCTTCATCTTTTAGCTTTCTTTCTACCTTTCTTTTGGTGTCTTTAATTTGGTGCTCTCATTGAGAGTCATATTCCTTGTAGAATAATTATATATGCTTTGTGATTATAGCTTAAACTATTCTTCCAAATAAAAAATGATTATTTCTCTCTATATTTGAGTGCTTAAATTAAAATGTTTTTAGAATAAGTAACCAAGTGCCCTTGAGAGTTTGACACTTAAAGTGAGCATATGTGTCTCAAGTTGTTAATTAGTATCCAAAAAACAAATTCATTCTTGGAAGTAATCATCATGTCTAACTGGCTAACTAGTTCTAAGTCCTCATCTTCTTCATCCTCTACCTCTTCTAATCATTTCTCTTCTCTAGAAATTTTTTCCTTCTGAAAATCCACTACTAAAAAACTTGAATACATTTATAAAGCCTTTTATATATGTGAAGATTATAGAATCTTAGTTACCTAAACTTCTTTTATCAATCCTTACCGAGTTTTTGGAAAATAACAACAAACTTGGACCTCTAGAATTATTAAACCTCTTATTAAACTAAAACCCATCATTTTAAAGAAAATGTTCAAAATTTATCATTTAACCAACACCTAGTTCAAGCCTCTGGAAAAGAACAAATATTTACAATTCCTTTTCCTAAAGAAATGATTTCATGATGGAAAACTGAAGGATTTACCTATATCCATTTTGGAGCAATTAGAGTTGTATTAACTTTCCGTAAGAGTAAAGGCTTACTTGTAGTCTTTAGAACAACAATTCTAGATCCCACATGTGACTAGCATCAATAAGCATGCCTAGCTACCATCTAATCCACCCTAAATGCTAGAATAATATTTATTACTATTTTTTCGAACTTCAACATGCCTTTCAAAGATCCCATTCTTTCCTTTTTCTTAAAAGTGGAAGTCCAACTAACAAGCTGTCCCACACCTTGTAAAGCCTATGCTGCCACCTTTCACACCCAATTTGCCTCTTACTTGTAAACTTATTCAATAGATCTAACCCACTTAAAGGAGAATAAAGATTTTCTTTACACACCATTGATCTAAACTAAAACCTAACTTGTTATTTTATGCCTAAATAGGTGTCTTGTAAGGATCTATAAAGACTTTTTTCAAACAAGTAGGTTACCTATTATAAAAATTCTAATAATCAAAAGAGCCTCTCTAAAATGCAAAACCATCCTTCAAGACTAATAAGGATGGATCTATAGAAATAGTCTTCCCAAGACAAGTTGTCATCCAAATAAAATTAGTTGCACAAAGAAATGTTATTATGCTTATATATAGTATTTTAAAAGTCCTTATTTTTGCTTTTATAGTTAAAATGTCATGCAAATAAGGATGGATCTATGAAGTTGCTACTAATAAAGGACATAAATGGTATGATCATGCTACATGCACTTGTGAAGATTGCTTAAACTAGAGTAATATGAAGATGATAGGTTAAGTTGTAAAAGGAAGAATAAAAAGAAAAGTTCCTTGCAGTTATTATAAGAGGAATATAAAGCCAAAAACTTTTCAGTTAATTTGCTTGGATAACTATTTGGCAAATTTGACTACTATGTCAAATACAGTGTGCCAAAATATAAATTAGCTTTTGTTTACATGTTACAAGGAAATAATGATGGATGGGAAATGGATAGAAATTTTCCTCTTTTCCAGTTCACCTTAAAGCAACAACAAACATAACATGACTAGAAAATTAAAAGTTACCTTGTTCAGCAACCAAATAGAAGTAAAAAAAAATTGAATCTTCTACTATGGAACAAACTCTTAATTGGCAATTTGAAAATGTAGTGTTACAGAACAAGTTGTTACAATAGATTGCAACTTCTTAATAAGAATTGTTGAAAAGATTGATGCCTAATAAAGCTCTAATGAGATGATAATTAAATTAGAACTAAAAATTTAATCCTTTCTTTAAAAACTCATAGCTCTTGTTGCAGAAGGAAAATTTGTAGCATAGTACAAAAGGAGACCAAAATGAGAATCCTTAAAGAATAGCTTAACTCTATGCTCTCACCTCATTTTGGAGCCATGTAACCTTTAGGCTTTAGTTTACCTTCAATAGCCTAACTTTTCACTATAACAAAAGGACCTTATAATGCTAATGTTTTCCTTCCCCCTAAACTTTTAAATCCTTAGCCTTTTCCTCCACCTCCAACCAAGAGAGCCTAACTTAAAGACAAAAATCCTATAGCAATCTTTGAATATAATCGACTAATGAACTTCTTTAAAATAATGACAAAAGAATCTGATAATGAATTATCTTCTCTAGAGCCTTTTCTAGAATCACCAATCTTTATAGCAAAAGAAGAACATTTAAAAGTTCATAAGTAACATAAAGAAGAAATGGATATAGGAAATAGTTTTTCGACTAAAGAAATTTTTTCTTAATTCTATTAAAGACTTTATACTAGATGATCTCCCTCTCGATTAATGGAGAGACAAAATTCCATAATTTTACTCTTGGATAATTGCTATTCAATTGGAACAAAAATGTCCCTTAAGTCAGCATTTTAAAGCTTTTGGATCAAGGTTGTAAGGAAAAATGAGAGACTAATGAATGAGTCTAGGAGAATGTCGATAAATGATTTATTTTAACTCTAGTAACATTAATGAATTTCTTGGAAGGCTACATCATGAATTCTAAGGAGTTACTTCTAATTTTGAGGCATAAGCTAGGAAAGAATCCATACAAATGAAATGTGTTTTTTTCAAAAAGGACCATCTTTAGCAACATTTTGATACCATGTCAAAAAAGTATTATCAAATATGTGGGATTGATGAAGCTAACTTGAAGTATATGTTTCTGCAATCATTCCCAAAACCTCTTGGTAAATAAGCTAAAGTTATTTTGAAGAACTAAAGCCTTACCATGCCTCACGCCTCCTTAGGAACATTATACTAGGCAGTTGTAGCTGCTTTAAATTACCTTTGTAAACAAAGAACCTTTTTTAAATAGTTCAACAGTTGAACTAAGGCCTATCCTGTAAAAAGCAAGATCTCATTATTGGTCTAGAAAATTTCAAGAAAATAGGAAGAAAGTTCAATCAACGGAAGAGAAAAGCATTCTTTTTCAAGAAGAAAAAATTTAGAGGAAAAAATTCTAGAGAAAAATGTTTTATCTATAAAAAGAAATGTCACTTTGCCAAAAAAAATCCAAGAAAAACCACACAACAAGCTATTCTTGGACAATTTTATAATAAAGAAGATGACTTTGAATCATCTTATGAAAAAGAAAAAACTCTCTCTCTAGAAACAATCTTTTGTATTAGAAAAGATACTGAGATAAATGATTTTAAATCAGAAGAACTCTTTGATGATGAAGAATTATGTCAAATGATACAATCTATTTCCTCAGCAAATACTGCTATTATGGTACCCTTCATCAAAGTCTTAATAATGCCTGACAAATATGACCAACTAACTAAAGTCATTATCTTTCTTGATATAAGTGCATCCTGTTTAATGATCAACCTAAATGTCATACCATTTAATCATTGGAAAAAGATTCATAAGATTTTTAGAATAATTAATGGAGAAATCATGAAAATTTATTTCCTTATTCTATTCACCATTATTTATCTCTAAATCCATTTATTAATAGCTTACTCACCACATATGAAATATCCATTTGTAAAATGTTATTTAATACTCTAAATCATATGTTTCTCAAAGTAATATGGTAGTAATCGACTATATATTCGATTATTAGTATCTAGATGTGAACCTTGGTACTCCTATAATTAATTATGTAGTCGAGTGTGGGAGCCTAGAAAATAATTCTATCTACTTATAATCAAGTATGTAGTCAATTATAGTTACTGAGAAGGCAATTCTATTAGCTGATATTCAATTGTATAATTGACTAAGTTTGAAAGCAACTTTGACTGATAATAGTTGACTACAACAAGGCAAAAAAAAAAAATCCTAATCACTATAATCGACTTGCAATCAACTTTATTAGCTTAAAGCACAACTTTGTTAACCATAGTCGACAACTTCATCATGCACTATAGAATTTTTTGCATTTTCATTTTTCATTTACCATAAATGGCCTTTAAACCTCATTTATTTCATTCTAACACTATTATAAATTACTTTTTGAATTTTGTTTGTTTTAGGGATTTAACGTGGGTTTCTACTTGATATCTATACAGATGATGTTATATATCTAATATATTTAATATCGATTTCAAACTAATGTAAAATATAGATAATAATGTTAGTGTATAACTAACATAATTATTATGAGAAACTAACATATTTGTTTAAAATATTTTAATTTTTTACATTTCATATTTATTTTTTTACTAAAATTTGACGTAAAATGTTTATATAAT